>JAUMJK010000345.1:1454442-2908884 GCA_033558105.1 Coccyzus lansbergi | reverse complement strand
GTGAACTTTTTGTATTAGAGTATCTAGGTGTTGAGTAGGACTAGCAGTTTTTTTCCAAAGCACTTCACAGAATCACTGAAGTAACAAAGACTTCCGTAACAGAGAAAAAAAAAAGATAAGTACATTTGAGTTAGACTAGGGGGAACTGGAGAAAATCCAGCTAAGAATGATGAGTCAGAACTCATTGTATAGTGAACAACCTAATTACACGGATTATGTTTTTTGTCATCACAAAGTTGATGAATATTTTCCTGAGCAAATGGAAATTTCCATCCCACAGTTATTGTAGTTGTCTAATATTACTCTATGTTAGTATCTTAGAATACTGCGATAGTGTCAAATATAAACAGATTACTGTAGACAGTCACCAGCCAAAAACAACAAAGAGGACAGATTATATCTAGGCCTTCTAATGATCAAAGCTTTAATATTCTTTATATGCTGTTTCATAAATAATGAATGTGAAATGATTGTGGCAGTAACATCAAGGCTTACTTAATTTTGTGGTAATTATTTCGAAATGAAATATAAGTAAACATATTTATAATTATTGTGTTTGTTAAATATAAAGTCCAAAGAGCCACACACAAAGAAATAGCGAGGAGGAGATTTATCATTTGTAGGTCACTTGTATGTTATTTGTAATGATTCTTCTCCTGCACTAAAGAGAAAAGCTAAAACAATTTCATGAAAGTGTCATCTGGTAAAAGATAATGCTTTCTTTGGACTTACTTCTAATTTTGCTGCAGAACTTGAGAAGGAAATATGCCAGCACATTGATTTATTTCCCCATTTCTGTTGCATATACAGTGATTTACACATTTTACTGCTTTTGTATAAATAGCATACCATCTTCTGTGAACTAAAGAGACTTTATTAGCATCAATAATACCAAGTGCTCAAACTAGAATACAGAAAATTCCTTATGATTTCACATCACCAAATAAGCATCCTTATATAACTATATAAGTAAACTACATCTAAGTCTGAACATTCAGCTTGCTCTTATTATCTTTATCTGTGATTTTATATAAAGCTAAAAGCAAATTAATATAAATTTTAAATGCCCTGCCCAAGAAATTCAGGTGAAGGTTCCATAAAGTTAATCAACCTTTCCACAGTAATGAGGAGTTAATACTCAAATTATCTAAGTTTGATATACTTCATATTCAGCAATGTCATTTAAACCTTAAAACTGGAAGAATTATGGGAGCTCTCAAGCTGATATTGATCTAATGCCTTCAGCTCAATGACAATGTCAATTACTTTATTAGTATTTTTTTAGATATTGTGGGAAGTACCCATGCTGTTAGAAACGTGACAGAAAGGTCCTCCTTCCAAAACTGAAAAAAATTACTTCCTTATTCCTTTTCATTGCAACTGATTCAGATTCAGCTTTTCTAGATTTTCTTCATAGGAAATTAAGAAACAGTTTACATATGTGAACTTTAGACTGCTTGAGGAAATTGGTTTAAGTTTTAGTTAAGTATTACGCATTATATTTAGTTTAGTATTATGCATTATAATTTACTTTATATTTTAATGGTTGGAACTATTTCTCCCTTCTCAGTCGTGTCCCTTTTAGGATACTGTGGTTTAACTATCACCATTCAGTGCAACGTCAACTTTATTCCATTCAAATGCAAAACTCGAAAATGCTTCTGCTTGTTATTCTTTCTTTCAGTCCTCAAGGAGAAGTGAAAAAAGCCCAGGATTGCTCTCACTGTTTGAGCTATATACTTTTATCTCTTCATTTAGTACGTCTTTGCTATTTTATGTCAGCCCTCTGCTAAACAAAATTATCTCCAAGTGTAGATCACATACTTAATGGTTTATCATAGGTTTTAGAGAATGGTTTATCAATGGTTTTAGAGAATAATGGTAGAGCAGTGGGCTAATAAACACCCACAGTGCGCTTCAGCTGCCTACGTCTAAGGCTACTCTATACAGATTCTTAACAAATTATGGATCAATGCAGTATATATGAAAGGTTTAGCAGGTGTCTGCCAGAATACTCCACTGCTGTGTTGGAGGGACTTGTCTCCTGCTTTCTCACCATCTTCCTGAGTGCTCCTCAAGACAAATCAGGTGACTTCTACCACTCAAACAGTGCCTAGACCATTATGAGTAATACCAGAAATGGTATATTAGCAGGCTGTTTACATGTTGACAGACTAGCTAGTTTTATTTTCCAGGTGTTCACTGCAAAGGTGTGATTAATTTTTCAAAATTAAGATCTTAAGAGTATTTTGGTGTTGGAGTCATTGGTGCTGCAAGGATGCACCTCTGACTCTGTGCTGCTTTGCCAGCAATGGGGGGGATTTCTCATGACTGCCCACAGAATACCAAAATTATTGCTCCCAATGGACCTTTATATAAATATATGATCTGTTGTGCTGAGTTACTGTGTGCCCTGGGAGTTCTTCCTGATGTGTCCACGCCATAGCTAAGGCTTCTTCCTTCAGGCCTGTCATATGACACCTTCTGGTTTAAAATGTTGTCTTTTTCAATGAGAACCACTGAAACCTACATTCAGCCTGTCTTCACATCCAGGAAACTTATCATTGAAATGAAAGATCACACATCACTGTCTCTGAGATGACCTATTTAACATTTAAAGATGTTATTCCCGGAAATGTGGGCCCTTCTTGGAGGGAAAGGACTATGCTGTGACTTCCATCACATGTGTGAGAGTTTGGGCATGCTGGGTCTGTCTGACAGCAGGGATGAAAGAAGGTGACTGGTCCTTGTTGCTGGTTCATTGACAATCCAGGGGATATATGGAACTGGCTTTATATTTCTACTGTCGTTGGCTTTCTTTTATAGAGATATTCGTATTTATTTTAAAACCTCACAGCTCTTGTCTCTCTGTGATGCATTACCCTCTATTTTATCAGCTGAAGGAGAAACAGCTCTAATCGAAATGGTAATGCATTGAGAAATGTCACAATCAAGAGACCTTTCTCTACAAGATTCTTGCTAAAATATGTTTCAAAATCATACCAGTACAACAAAACCAGAATATACCTTACACAATACAACTAAGCAGAACATATATGAGATTATACCTTTAAAGGAACAACTTAGCTATTTAAATAGTTCAGTCCTTAAAATCTAATGGTACTACTGTAAGTATACAGCTGGGTATATCCCTGCCAAGACCCACAACAGTACCTTCTCCTGACACTTGCTAGTTATCCAAACATGTTGTCTCTCACATTCCCCTTCTCTTTCCCTGTCTGGATTAGAAGAAAACAAGCATTACTGCAGCTGGTCATCACTTCCACTCTTCTAATGACCTTGTATTTCCTTTCCATCATTTCCTGATGACACTGCATATATTCCGGTGTCATAGGTCTGCATGTCTGAGATAATCATGTCTTCCTATAGCAGTTGACCTTGGAAAAAAACCCACAAATAATATCTTAAAAGCTGAGTGAATATAACATGTTGCATACAGCATTACAAAAAGATCTCCTGAGAGAGTCTCCTGTGAAAAAAACATTGTCGTGAGAGATCTGATACAACAGAAAACACTGGAGGAGAAACCTAACAGCTGTTTTACAAGAGACTAGGATTTAAGACTTCATTAAGGACTCTTACCTACAGAGGGGTCCTCCTATATTGAATAATGTGTTTGTTATCTTTTCATTCTAAACACTATAAGTGGTGGAATGGCTCCTCTGCTTAGACAGAAACTTCCTCAACTGATGGCTGAAGTGATAATTCATGGCTTTGCTGATGATCAGGTAGTGGACTACAACAGATCAATTGATCAATGGATCCTGATGTCCATTGGTATGTTGGGTACAAGCCCATATAGCAAGGATCGGGTTTCTTTAAATTATTTAAGTATTTCATGGGTTTGTTTTCTTTTTAGTTTGATACAGATATCATTGTTTTATAGCAAACATTTGACTAATATTCATTTAATTGTTCATTTGATTGTAAATAAGAGATACTGTTGTCCTGTAGGTCATTAAGGGAACTGCTTCCTGAGAGCACTGTCTGAGGTACTGAGTGGTAGCTACTCTATGTAGCAGGAATTCAGCAGTCAATTGCTTGTTTGCCTTAAAAATTACTGTAAGACAGCTTCACACTTCTCAGAACCTAGATTCCAGAGAATAACTGTGACTATCCAATACAATCTGAAGGGATTTGTTTGTCTGTAATATAAAACCCAAACAGACGCATGTTAGCTTTTCACAGAATCACAGAACAACCAGGTTGGAAGGGACCCATCCGATCTTCTAGTCCAACCATTCCTATCTAACACTAAACCAAGTCCCTCAATACCTTATCCACCCGTGCCTTAAACACCTCCAGGGAAGGTGACTCAACCACCTCCCTGGGCAGACCATTCCAATACCCAATGACCCTCTGCATGAAAAACCTCCTCCTAATCTCCAGCCTAAATCTCCCCTGGCGGAGCTTGAGGCCATTCCCTCTCGTCCTGTCCCCTGTCACTTGGGAGAAGAAGCCAGCTCCCTCCTCTCCACAACCACTTTTGTTATAACTTTTGTTATGTAGTGCAGACTTAACAAAGTGATCAAGCCAGTAGGAAAGGATGGAAATAATTATTTCTAATTCTAGTGATTATGGTACCACATCTTTCACCTTTAAACTTAGGTTATTTGCATGAGTTTGTTCCTCGCAAATGCTGACATTCAATCATTATGGCAAGGAAAGCATTTATTTTGTCAGACCAGCAATTTTTGGTTTTAGTAACACACCTAAGTAATTGTCTCCTCAGTAAAAAACAGATTAGCTCATTCATTTGCTTGTTTGACATACACAGAGTGTCTACATCTGAATTAACTCGTTCTTCAGAAGATTGTGTCATACTGTCATCCCTGCTAGAGAAAACCTGTGTCCAGTATTGCAACTGCCACAACATTTCTGGCATGGCCTTGACAATCTTGGATTCTTCTACTGCAAAACTGTTCTTGGTTACTTTGCTGATACTGCCACAGATTTTTTTTTTCTGGTTGAATCTACAGGCCTCTTGGTGTCTTTTCTCCATTTTACATACTGACGTAAGTACTCTTTGCAACAGTTCTTCAAGACTTGATGTCCCTGAGAAGCAGTAATTTGTAAATGACCCTCTCCCTTTCACACACTAGGAGTGTCATGCCTATACTTAAATGAATTCCTGTGGAATTGCTACTTCTAATTTTTATCACAGTGTGCTAATGCATTTTCATTTGTTTAACTTCTTCCTCTGGAGCATGGTACATGGATCAGCAACACATTACTGTACAATTTTCCAGTCACTTGATTGCAAGTGTTGGCTTTATTCACTTTCTTTGGAAATGCTTCCTGGGCTGAATTATGTAATAACATGCATGACTATATCCTCTTTTGTCAAGTATTAAGTGTAACTGTCAATGCAAAAATACCTTGCGCTCTTTTTTACCTGATGGGTTGCTCAGTTACCTTATTCAACACACACACAAAAACAAAATGGGCAACAGTTAATTATAAGTCAAATTTTGTAAGCTATACTTTGCAGGCAAGCTTCTGTATCACATGGGTAAAATCTGTTTAACTGTAGAACAGCAAGACAATCTTAGGTCCGTATTCTCTGCTTCATTATTCTGTGAGACCATCAGTAAATAAGTGCACCTAATGCCTTTTAAGTTCCAAATATTTTTTAGCTGAGTGTGTCATACATGAGGGATTCACAGTGCCATAAAAGCTACTGAATTTGCAGAGTCTGTGATAGTATCTTCTGCAATACATTATCCAGAAAACTACCTTAATCTATGAAATATATATTTGTGTCCTTTTATTATGCTATTTTACTTACTATGTCTTAGTGGAAATGGAACACAGAAATCCATCTCTGACATTAACTCTTTAATGAATTTATGAGCTAGACATGCTCAGAAATTGATTTATAGTCCTATGATGTTTTTTATCCTATTATCCTTAAGTAAAGCCTCATACATGAGTAACCAAGGTATCTCACTTCAGCTTCTTCATAGAAAGTGTGGCTGGGGTTTTTGGAGAATAACAATAAGTGCAATTTTGCTATGCAGAAGATGTGTGTTATGCATGCATTTCCCAAGGAAGGATATGGCTGTTCAGTCAAAGTTTAATACTGTTCACCTCCTTGTGTAGCAAACTGTTCTCACTACCATTATATCAGTCCTGAAAATTCTTGGTTAGCCATTGTCTGCTTTCATTGCTTTTATTTGCAAAAGTCTGCCTAATCCTCTTTTGCATTTCTCATATCCAATCCAACACGTTGTGTACTCCTTTGACCAACCCGTTTTTCAGATCTCTCTCTTCTTCCCCTCTCTTTGTTGCAGTGTTCTAGGATGAGATTTTTGTTAGTTCTTTGGTCAGACAACACTGAGGATTTACTGTTTCATTGATAGTCTCTTCTTTACATATATATTACACTTGAGCTCAGTAATTCATGGATATCAGCCTTGCATTCATCAGGCTTGCATTCATCAGCCTTGCAGGGAGTTTTGTTTTTTCCCAAATGATGTGTGGCTCTGTATCATTCTTTTCATACCATTAAGTGTTTTGACTTTCTTTTATGCTTGAAAGATGGTCTATTCCTTCCAGCTATATCAGCTGGTTAAAAAAAAACCCAAACCCCTATTCTCTCTAAACCCCTACTCTGTTCTTTAACCAGCAATGCTAATTATTCCAGGGATTCTTTGGATGAACCTATAAAATTTAAAATCTTTGGGAAAATGTATTTACCAAACCCACTTAAATAGGTCCTATATCTTTACAGTATTGCAAGTTGTATCTCTTGCCTTGCCTCTGAAGCTAGGTTTTTTTCTTCCTATTTTTATGCATAATTTTGGAGAGGGGGAGGCCTTCGAAATGATCATAATATTTTTACTTCTTCCTGTAGTCAAAGTAACGAGAGCTGGAAAAGCTCGGATCCAGCAGAAGTGGTAGTTTTTCACCAGTGACTCAATTTCATCTATCCTGCAGACATGGGAATTTATCTTTCTGGCACTTTCTCTCTCTCTTTTGAATCTCCCACTTTCTTCTAGCCAGGAGTTCCATGGGTTTTTTTCTGTCAAAGCTATTCAGTGCTGCAGAAAGAAAAAGGTATATTTTTCATTATATTGCAGCCTCAACCCCTTTCACTAGCAGGGAATGTCATTTTAATAACTTTTCAACACTTCCAACATACAAGTATGCTAAGTGCATTTTGTTTGGGAGGTTTCTTATATATTTATTTATTTTGTATATGAAAGAAAAGAGGAGATAAGGAAGTGCTGCTTCATGCAATATGGTCTGTGAAGCTGAACTGTTGTCATAGCTGGTATCTCATTTTAACTTTACAGGTCTTGATGAAAAAGGATCTGAGTTCAGGCAGTTATTGAGCGTATGCTCCAGTGACTGCCAGATTGATGCTTCTGTCATACAAGAATGTGACAATAGTTGCTATGGGTTTCCTGTTTCGCTTAATTAGATTTTTCCCTGTATAATTAGCACATCTTCAGTCTGAACTTAAAACTATGTCACCAATTTATTTTGAAATTAGAGAAAGTGTTGGAGAGGATTTTATTCCTGAATTCTTGTAAATGTCTGTGCTAAGACCCACTAGGAATATCATAGAGCAAAATTGCGAAGAGGTCAATATGTGATGTGGAAACAGGCTGTTTGACCTAGTTTTGGCTCTGCCTCACATCTGAGCTCAGTGAAGAGTGGCTGTGAGGAGAATCTCTCTTTGTTTCATTTCTCAGGATCGAGGTGAGGCTAGTGGGAAAGAGGGGAGTAGCTTTGCAATTATATGAAATAGCTATTCAGTTCTAGAGGTCATCACACACACAAAAGTATTATCATAATACAAGAAGGATTGGCTCACTGTACAGGGAGGAAAGGAGGAGAGCAGCACTGCAGAGCAAAGAATGGTACATGTACGGTATGAAACTCTGTAAGTCATTTTATTCATATGGGTAACCACAGGAATTCAAAGGCCTCTCTTCTTTGTCCAGCAAAGTTTCTACCCTTTCATGGGCTTTTGCAGAACTATTGTAAAACTATCAGAAGTTTTGTTAAAAAAAGCCCTGTTTTCATACTATACAATATGCTAGACAGCAACGATAGGGATGCTGTTGGGGATGTTGGCTGAGGTGGTTTGCTTAAACTGGAGTTCACTCTATAAATCCCCAAACCTTCAGCTAGATTTACTTTTAACATAAAATCTGTTCCTACTTTAAGGCTAAACAGTACAACATTTACAAAGAGAAATCTGTCATTTTGAGAGGCTTCTGAAAAACATGTCAGCACTTTGCATTAGCTGAGTCTTTGTGCATTGCAGCAGCTCCTTAAAGATTTCCAATAGGATGCTGCATGCCAATACTTCACTACAGAATTGTTTAAAAACACATTAGCCTGAGGATACATTTCAGTGGAATAGGAAGGGGCCAGGAGGGGTTACAATGGATTGTGGCATTCCCACGCCTGACCTAAACAAGCGTGCGTCAAAAGCGAAAGCATCCTCAGTTCTTTCTCCAACACTACTCTCCCATGGGTTCTCTAGTGTCCCTGAAGGGTGCTGTCCCCACTGCCTCCTTGCAGCCTCCTGCTTTCCCTTCCTTCGTAAACACACACCATACTGAGCATGATTTTTCCTCTGCCTTGCTGGCAATGGAAGCTCAAGTGAGCAGCCTTCAGGACAACACTCTGTAACACACCATCAGTCTGTACACAGACTTTCCAATGGGAAGTGACAAGGAGCTCTGCTTAAATGCAGGTGCCACAAAAAATGACACTGTTCGTTACTCTTAGAACACACCTTCCATACTGGAAACAAATGGATGGCAATAAAGAAGTTTCAGGAAGGTTCAGATTGTTTAGAACCCTTTCGTGTGTCTCGTAGACAAAAGTACGAAAATCACTTTTGTAGCACAGGTTTATGCCACAGCTCTCTGCTTTTATAAACACCACTGACTAAACCTTCATTAACCCAGAACTATGATTTCAAACCAGAAACACTAGAGCTAACAATGCTTATGTAAACACAGGTAGCTTTGCTATTCATTAGGAGAAGAAATGCCAAGAGACTTTGTGAAAGGCAAAGGTAAAATAAATTAACAGACTTGGAATGTCTTACTTTCTTTAGGAAGTTGCTTTGCTGACGACACTGGGTGGAAGTGTCAGTCTGCTGGAGGGTAGGGAGGCTCTGCAAAGGGACCTAAACAGGGTGGAGCGCTGGGCAGTGTCCAATGGCACGAGGTTTAACACGGCCAAATGCTGAGTCCTGCACTTGGGATACAACAACCCTATGCAGAGCTACAGACTAGAAGTCTGTCTAGAAAGCTGCCTGGAGGAGAAGAACCTGGGGGTGTTGTTTGACAGCAACGGAATATGAACCAGCAGTGTGCCCAGGTGGCCAAGAAAGGCAATCTTGGCATCTTGGCTTGTATCAGAAAGGGTGTGATCAGCAGGTCCAGGGAGGTTATTCTCCCTCTGTACTCAGCAGTGGTGAGGCCGCTCCTTGAATACTGTGTCCAGTTCTGGGCCCCTCAGCACAAGAAGGATGTTGAGGCTCTGGAGCGAGTCCAGAGAAGAGCAACGAAGCTGGTGAAGGGGCTGGAGAACAGGCCTTATGAGGAACAGGTGAGAGAGCTGGGATTGTTTAGCCTGGAGAAGAGGAGGCTGAGAGGAGACCTCATTACTCTCTACAACTACCTGAAAGGAGGTTGTGGAGAGGAGGATGCTGGCCTCTTCCGCCAAGTGACAGGGGACAGGACAAGAGGGAATGGCCTCAAGCTCTGCCAGGGGAGATTTAGGCTAGAGATTAGGAAAAAAGTTTTCACAGAAAGTGTCATTGGGCACTGGAACAGGCTGACCTGGGAAGGTTGATTCACCTTCCCTGGAGGTTTTTAAGGGACAGGTGGACAAGGTCCTGAGGGGCATGATTTAGTGTTTGATAGGAATGGTTGGACTCGATGATCCGATGGGTCTCTTCCAACCTGGTTGTTCTCTGATTCTATGATTTGCATGTGTGCCTTGAAACATATTGGTATCTTCAATTCTAGTTCTATTAGTTTAGTGTAATTGCACATACTGCTCCATAATGAAAGAATTTGCACTGGTTCTTCTTGTGAACAAGAATTCCCAGTTACGTTCTTCAGTGATTTAGTTCCCAAGAATTTATATTGTCAGTCTATTAAGTTGATTTTACAGGATCCAACGCAACCAGCGCCTGCTTGCATGAGGCCTGAAGACTACTTTGGGTGTCTGGGAAGGCCATTTGATATCTGCCTTCTTTTATGGTTGACCTTGAAGGAGAGTTCAGTTTGGTAATTTATGGCAAGAAACATCCAGGAAGACCCATTTGCAAGATTCACTGTCACTTAGTGCTAAACGATCGCTTCTGACTCTGAAGACAATCTAAGTTCCTGACACGGCAATCCCATCAAAAATATTGCCTGGCCGCCCAGGTGTCTTTTCCAATTATCTGGAGTAGAAATTAATACTTTTAAAAGCTGCTAGTTTTTGAAAGGTTATTACAATTTATTCCAGTAGTTTCTTTTACACATTATGATGAATTGGTTTATTACACTGTTATTTTCCATGTCAGCTTTTTAGAAGATTGAATCATAATGTTCAAACATTTGAGTGAATGGGAAGCGTATTATTTTACAGATGAGTAATATATTTCCTCTAAAAAAATTGTGCTCTGTTTTTAATAACAGGTAATTTTATTATTATACTGCTTAATGCTGTTGTCCCACATTATTTATTTCTATGCAGTAACAACTGAAGGACTTTCTCTTCAGATGTCAGTGATGGCTTGTATGGGACAAAAAAATAAATGGAAGTAATATAATCCATACTATGAATTGTGCTTGGAAGCATAGCAATTCATGACTTCTCAGTATCAGTTTAATATATGGATCAGCTCCATGGAGAATAAATGGTTAGTTTCACTTTAGAGGGTTTCTAAATTTAGAAGCAAGTTTTTTTTAATGTCATGTTTTCTTCTTTGATTTTTTTTTTCTTTCAGTGATAATCTCTGGGTGCTATTTTTGTTCCCCAAATCCTCTCTAACTAATCTATAAAAGGATGGTAATTAGCATTTTAATGGGAATAGTTGAATCTCGCTGTTTCCCTACAGCAGGCATATTCCTCTTTATGTAGAGCTCAGCAATACTCAAAGACATTCATTTCTCTTTTTTTTGCAACCCAGGAGAGAGCGAGCTGGGGTGGAGGAGGAGAAGTAGCAAAGCTAAAACTCCCATTCTTTTCAATACTGTATCTGTATGTAGAATAGTTTCTTTTTCCAGCTTCAATTACAAATTTTTGGCTCTCTGTCATCAGTTCTGCAGGTGGCTGAATTGTTTGAACTCCCATTAACTTCTTTCACAGCACAGTAAAGTTTCCATCCCAAGGTGCACAGCAATGCCCTGTGTATTTTTTAATTGTAACAATTATCTCAGAATGGTTTTGTGTGAAGTACTGTTCGAAAAATACAATTTCCTGTAGGTAAATGGTGTCAGTTTAAAAGTTGTAGGCTACTGCTAATGAGTGTCTGACATTATTTTTCAAGCGAGCACGTGTACAGATAAAGATTTGGAATTCAGCCTAAATGATTAGAGAATAAGCCACCTATGTCTCAAATAGTCAGATAATGGCTTCAAAAGTAATCTTCCCTCAAAATGAGAATTTCTTCCCCTTCACCATCATAAAACCCTCTTCTGTTAGCTGTATGAAGGCTAAGGTGCTGTACAAACTGAACACTGGACATATATTACTGATTTTCATCCTCCATTTCATTAGGCTGATTTGCATGGCAGCATGAAGGGTAAAGTCATGGTGAAATTACATTCTGTGTGATGTAGAAAAATAATTAAAGTTTATAATGTGTATTGTTTAGGTACCTGCTTCGTGCCTTAACCACAGTTCCTATATAATACAGATGTTCACAAAAGGCAGTGTGGTTTTTTGGGTAAGAAACAGATTATATTGCAGGAGAACAAGGCACAGTTCTAGGCTTAACTGGGATAAGCTGGCAGTGCCATGTTTTGATGCCATGGAGCTAGGGCCTTTGTGAATGTTCACATGATTTTGCTCACAAGTGCTGAACTGTGTGTACATTACAAAGTTCCTGGGTTTATGAGACCACAAATAAGTAAATCTATGGCTATGTTAACAAATATGTTCATTCTTTAAAGAAAATGCTTCCTGACTCTGTTCTGAATATTGCCTAGAAATGCTGGTGGAGTCGAGTTAGGAAAGTTGATTTTCCCCAGTTCTATAAATATTTTTCCTGCATTATCATACTAATATCAATGAAAAAGGTCACATAACCTGAAATTCAGATCCATGGAGAAGTCATTTCTGGATATTTCTGGTTAAAACCCTGTGACTATAAGTAACAATATATACATAGTAGCCTCTTGTTTTTCTGAATATCAAGATTTATTTCCCCTCAAGATAAATATTGACCTTGGCTTTAAATTGGTCAGAATTATTCTTTCTGGTCAATAAATCTTGGTATTACCTTCCACAGAAATCAATATCTGTTTTATGTATCAGATTATTGAACAAATCTATTAAATTTAGCTCTGCATGAAGGTTTTTGTAAATGGTGAACACTCCAAATTTCGGACACTTCAGAAAGGTTCACAACATGCTATATGGACTATTTCAGTTTAATGTTAAAAAACTGCTGAACTGTGCATTAAATAAATTACTGTATTGCTCAGAGACTTACAGTAAGGTCTATTAAGTACTTATTTAAAGACTTGGCAACAGTGAACAACAATAAATAATTCAAACAGCACCTCTAATCTTGTTTTCTTTCTCCTTAATTGGTTTTACAGCATTGTTTTGACATTTACCCTTGAATTTAAAATAAAATACTCACAAAGAAGAAAATGCATGCTGTGCACTAATCCAACTGCCAATTGAGTACTTACATATTGATGCATCAGAACAGCAGAAGAGCTCCACTGTGTCTTTAGAGCTGGCAAAGCTCATTCATTATTGGTGTGAAGCAGTATGAGTTTCTGGGCTTGCAGAAAAACTGAGTAGAAAAATTATTTGTTTATACAGATGCACATTTTCAACACATTTTTTTTTTAAATAGAAATATTGCATCATCATTTTAGTGAGACTCCCAGAGCAAATACATAAGAGACTATGCCTGATTGATTGTCCAGGAGGTATCTTGATCAAAATATTGCCAAGAGGGGCAAATGGATCCAGAAGAGCTCAAAGCTGGAAAACTCAAGTATTAAAGAAGGAGAGCCAACACTTTTGCTCTCTAGGTTTCCCCAGTCTGTTGAGAACTCTAGAGTGATTCTAGATTCGGGCTTCTAATTCAAAGGGACTCTGTCAGGTCATATTTTAACTCAGTCTTTAGAAATTAAGAAATTGTTGCTGTTTCAGTTTTTAATTAATTCACAGAAAATAAGATGCAGTTTGGTATCTGCAACAGTTTTTCAAAATTTTGTGTCTAAAATATTTTATATTAATTGGCCTTTTCATTCAAGATGATAATGTTTATAGATTTCTTTCAAAACTTCTTTTTCCCAAAGAGAAGAGAGAACAGGGCAAGAAAAGCTATATATTTCCATTCATATTTTAATTTTGCAATTTTTTTTTCCTAGGATATGTAAGGTATAAGTTTGCAAGTATGTGTATGTTGGCAAATAAGTACGTACATAAAGATGTGAGAAATTAGATAATACTGGCTAGTTTGGGGCAATGTATGAATATATTCGAAGCATATATTTAGTGAGCACCAAACTGATAAAAATATGGCACATACTGCTTTTAGTTATCATATTGACACCTCTTGGAACTTCAGATGGAAGTATTAGCACTTTCATCATGTACATATCACCTCCATGCATATTCATACTGAGAGTTCTATGCATAGTAATTTTTTTCTCTAACAGACGCTGCATGGTTTTGTATGCGTATCCACCGTTTTAAAAATTACATTTTCCAACACATCCTTCTCTTTCTTTAATTCTAAAAAAAAGAGATTATTTATAAACAGTATTCTTACTGTGCACTAGGATATAGAAGTTAAAGACAGAGCAACAATTAATCAATATAAAATGAAGAATATAATTTTTATTGCTGAGAGAAACACTCATCTTACTTATAAGTTCTCGTGCTTCCAGCTTTCCTTTTAGCAGGAGATTTTTTTTTTATTTAAAGGCTGTTTTCTTTGTACCTAGGCTATCAAGGTGTTCCCAGTGTGCAGAAGCCCCACAATACCTCCCTAGAGAGATAGTCTGCTGAGTAATGGAAGGTTGTAGTAAGGTTATGACAGTATAAAATTTCCTCTCTCTTCATTGTGATAGTTGGCTCAGGTGATACATGTTCACATTTTCCCAGTAAGTCCAGACACTAAAGGTAACACCTACTGCACTTATTTGCCTTTCAGTTTCTTACATTAGTCTGTCAATAAACATCCTTATTAAGCTTAATGTTCTTACCATATTAATTCATTCACCTGTATTAGCTACATTTAATAATTTACTTACCGTGAAACATGAAACAAATCTAATTAGTTCCATCTTTGTTTCCAGTCAGGTTAATAACATATCATAATTAGGATAGAGTAGATTTTATATACCACATTTAGCCATCCATATGCAAAGACTGCATTACTAGTTCTGTTGATAGCCTGCCAAGTGAACTGAGTTTAGTCACTTTACTCTGCTTACTCCATTCCCTCATCAAGAAAGAGAAACATTTAACATTAAGTCCTTAGATCTTGTTCTGAGAACAAAACCTCTATGTATTATTAATGTTTGTGTTGCAACACTGTAAAAGTCTCCCTGTAGAATAACTGAGCAGGATTCATCTCACTTGACACTGGTGGAAGAAGCAGAAGTGAAGTCTGAGTTAGCAGACTACCCATTAAGACCTGCTTTCCACAGGGAAAGGCAACCTTCCACAAGTGACAAATACTATCTATCTCAAAATGGTATCATAGGCTGAGATGAACTGCCTTTGGGAGGTACCTGTTACTCTCCATTGAGACAGCGCTGATAGCCTGCTTAAATTTGAAACTTATGGAATTACTCAAATATCTAAATTTATGTCCCTAATACATTTTGAGGTGCCACAGAGTATCACTACTCTGAAAGATGGGATTCCTCTGTTGTGCCTGTGTTGTATCTATTAGCACCACACATGTTATCTTGAATTATCACAGAGCATCTTAATTGCCATTAAATGCCTGTCTCTAGCTACCTGAATTACTCTTCATATTTTCAGGGCATTGCCGTTGAAGGGATTCTTCCTTCTTGCCACATATCATACGATGAGCTTTACATGTAGGCTCAGTGTTACGGTGCTTGGACAAGAGATATCTTGACACCATGCTTTCATGTGCAAAATCATTATTTCTTCAAAAGTGAAAATAGTGTTCCTTCATGGAAATGAATATCTTTTGTCAGTCAATTATATATTTATCCACTTGACCAGGCTACTGGTATTTAGCTTTTCTTAGGTAACAAATTTTGTCATCGTAGTGGGTTTGAAGTAATAACTATCTGGTTTAGACCTTGAGAATAATTATTCTGGACTGGTTTTATTTGCTTTCTTTTTTAAGAACATGACTTGTCTTCTGATAGAGTTCTTCCTTCTCTAAGAGAAACTCAAATCATATTGATCTAATTGAGCACTTACTAACAAATATCTCAGGAAGGCAAATAATTTGGGAAAAGGAGATTACATGTTTGTAGTTTGGCCATATCTGTTAGCATCTTAATTTCATAAACCTATTGACTGACCTTGAATTGACCATGCATTTCATAAGCTCAGATGAACAGTTTACACAACCATATCAGCTACCATTCAAGAGAGGGAAAGTAGTCATCTGACCCATCACTTGAATTAAAGAATACATAAATCATAAACCTGTAGAATTTGCATGTGGTTTTAAAATAAATCCCTGTAGTGGTTTTGCTTTTCAACTATATCGCAAGCATCCTGTGGCTTGGGCAAATTTGTAATTTCCTTTGAACACGCATCTACCGATGTAACAAGTTTAGTTTTATTATCCTTACCAAAGCATCATATCATGAGGCTCATTCTTTCAGATGGCCTCTTTCAGCTCCCATTAAAGTCAATGAAATTACCTTGTTGGTTTAAGTGGAAGCTTATATACTACACACAGAACAGCTGTGCAGGATCAGTTCAAAAGTGCATTTGCTCCAATACCCCGTTGCTGACAAGAAAAGGAAGTGTGCTTATGGAAGAAGTCTAAGAAGCAGAGCAAATATAGAGTGATACTTTAACTTGTACTCTTGCTACTGCCAGTAATTTGCATTTCAGAGACTTTGTGAGCTGTATGTTGGAATCACTTCACTGTTTAAAATCTTTTGATGGATTTTTCATTGAAAGTCTTCAGTCTGCCTCTGAATTAACTTATACTTTTGACATTAACAAAATGTTCCACAACTGAATTATGCTTTATTTGAAAAAGTACTTCCTTTTGTTTATTTTAAGCCTCCTAATGATAATCTCATTTGATTCTTCCTAGTCCTTACATACTGAAAAATAATGGGTAATCAGTCTTTTATTCAGTATCTTCATGTAGTTCATAATTTTGTAGACTTAAATCATATTTTCCTTCTACCAATATTCCTTTCTGAACCTTAAGACTTCCAGTTTATGTGATTATTCCTCACAGGGAGGTCATTGCCCAATCTCATCATTCTTCTTTGAAGAATTTGTGACTACTTTGTAAGTCTACCAGAACTGTCTGTAGAATTCAAGATGTAGGCACACTAGGAATGCTTGCAGTGACATGATGATATTTCCTTTTATAGTATCCCTTCCTTTTCTACTATTTCTTTGTTATTTCACCTGCCCTGAGCAGTAAGTTGACATGTTACACAGCGGTATTTGCATTCATTTCTTCTAAAGACCGAGAGTTGATTCTTATGATCATGCTCTAGTGCACATGTATACTTAAGATTGTTCATACTAACATACAATTGTTTGCCTTTTTCAGCATTAAATTTTGTCTGCCATCTCATTTTCCTGTCATTTAGTACCATGAAATTCTTTCTGTAACTCTTCTCAATTAGAGTTTTTTCTGGACTAGCATGAATTTTATGTCATGCCAACTGTTTCACTATGCAACTTCACTGTTCAGCTCACTATTCAACTTACTTTCCAAGTCAGATTTGTCTGTGTATAATGACAAATTACAACAGAGACTCTTCAGAGAAATGGTTACTGCTCATTAGTTATTAAATCTGTCCATTAGAAAGAACCAGAATTTTGATGTAGTCCTTAGGCTGAAGTTTTACAGTGTTGTAGCATCCCACCTCTCTGTGGAAATGCATCCTCTGAGTCCCAGAGTTTCCTTTCTCTGATACATCCTCACTCCCAGGCAGGTGATTATGTCATCACATTTTTTAATTTGGGATTAAGCTAGTGTTTACTTTTTTTCAGTGGCAATTGTGAACATGCAGGCAGGTGCGATGCCCTCCAGCCAGTCCAACCACCATACTCTAAGGTTTCCAAATGGTCACAGTCCCATCCTTCAGGAAAGCTGGACTCTCTTCTCTGCACTGAGTAGGCAGATTTTAAAGCCCTATTAGTACTGACAACAGAGCTTCTCTAAGCGAGGCATTTGACATATTCTAATCTGTGGTACATTTGGGTGTTTGGGCAAAACTGTTTCTGGTAACCTTTTTGAACAAATACCTCTCCTCTGCCAGATGTATAAGTGCTCATATGAGTTAGTATACAAGAGTATTCGTTTCACATCAATAATTGGATTATGCAAGAATATTTTCCCTATGGAGGTACAGCCTAAATGGTACATGCATAGCCAAGGCAAAACAATTTTTCTGCCTCTGCAGAACTGTCCAAATAGTTCCTGATACAGGCCACATGGATGCCCATGCAGTAATATGGATGTGTAGACAAAAATAACATAAGTCACAACAGGAAGTAGTAATCAGGGGGTAAGGTGGGGCCAAATTTTGCTGTGCATGAAGATTTTTTCATGTTACAGGAGGAACTATGGAGCTGAATCTCTTGAGTTCAGTTGTGGAATAAACAGTAGGCAAACTCAGTTCTTGGGCTTTCCAAAATATTTTAAATCTTTGGATAAAGCTTTAGATATAAATACCAAATCAACAAGGCATTTAAATAGAAAAATATATATGAAAAGTAACAGCAAAATAAATAGTATATCATATATACTACTTGGTGAAAAAAATACATGTATGTATTAGGTGTATCTCTGCAGGGAGCTGTGAAAAACAACAAAACCCTTGAAGTTAAAATAATATCTAACATGCTTTAATCAAAAGCCATGTGGACCTTTTGGATGCTCTCTTCCATCATTGCTGTGATTAACATCATCTGTTCTTTCTGGCAAGCAAATAAATAGATAACTAAAACATGCTCAGATGCTCTTGCCTGAAATGTGACAAATATTCCTTGCCAGCAGATGAGAAACATCTCTTTCCCAGGGATGGACCAAAGTCAAATTGTTGTGAGGCTTTTTTTTCAGCTTACTTATGTATGTGAAATCTGGGACTGATGCACTTCTTCAGTAAAAAAAAAAAAAATCACAACTATGACTGTCTCTTGAGGGAGAACTGATACAAAGTATGTCAAGCTATGTGACTAACTGGATAAAATTGATGAATTTGAATCTGCTTTTTTATCTTTTTTTTTTTTTTTTTCTGAAGAAAGGGTGATTTCCTTAAATACACTGCCCATATTTGTCTGGCAGGCTCTTATGCCTTCCTGTTAATTTTTTAACCCATTGACCAAACTTGGCAGAAGGTAGAAGTCTCAGTGATATATAGCGAGAGAAAATTAGTACTCGAATTAAGCTTTTGTTGCAGTTATTATTTGGACATATAAAGTATCTGTTTTCATTATTAGAATATTTTCTTTTACTGTGTGGAAATGTTGTGTGCCTGGATTAAAATTGAAAATGTTAGAAGTCATAATGAAAATATCCAGGTTTGATTGAATTTTGCAGTCTGCTTCATTATCTGCTGTAGATAGATATTCAGAGTGCTATATTAAATAAAACAATAAGAAACAAGATTATTTTCAAAAGAAAATATCTCAGTACATGGAGGTGAACATGGAAAGCACAGGGCAGGCTGCACATTCTATAGTGTGTGGGGCCAGGTGGTGATTTGTTAACCAAAAACAATAAAGATATTTCTTTGGTAGACAAGAGACACTGGGATACAGAATGGAGGAGATCACAGGCCCCTGGTTGTAACTAAGAGCTGTAGATAGTTGTGCTAAAAACAGACTTTGCAAGGCTGGAAAACAAGAAAGCATAACGGAGGTACTTGGGCAAGCGGAAGGCACTACCTCAATGAGGTAGGGATATAAAAGGGGTTGCTTTTGCTTAATAACGGTCTTTGATCAACACTCGAAGCCTGTGCCTCAATATGCCACAGTACAGTCTCAGTGAAATTTTTGCATCTAACGAATGGCTGCATGTCCCAGGTGTGTTGTAGGCTAATTTACCCTTCTCTCCAATAAATTACAAGATTGTACTGTATAGTCCACCTTGTAGGTGCAAGCAGCAACAGCCCCCCCCAAGAAAAAAAGAAAACCATTTTGAATTGTTAAGAATGTAAGCTTTTAAGAACAGCCTTTATTAAAGGAGTAAAGAATTTTCTGTGTTAGTATTGCTGAATTACTATCAACTAAATACTGTATTTCCTGGTAGACCAGGACAGATTTTGGATTTCCATTCATGTAGAGTGCACAACTAATAAACTACACATGAATAAAAAGAGCTGTCATTTTCTTGGTAGTATGTAGCATTATGCATGCGAGTTTGTGTTTAAAAAATGAAAACTTCCTTTCAGGAAGCTAAATATTGGCGTGTTTAAAAATGTGTACATTATAGTAACCACCTAAAGAATACTCATTGTTCACATACTGGTTGTTATTTCAAGAAAAATGGACACAATTCTCGTAATTCAGTTTATTTTCCAAGCTAGATCTTAGACATCAGTTATCCATGGAGGAAAAGTTACCTAAGGATTGCAGATTATCTAATACTGGTAGTTTTCTTGCAGGTAATGAATTACATAGACCTCTGATTTAATCTACCTTGGCAATTCTTATGCTGCTATGATTCTTCTAACATCTTTGGTGTAGCTTTATATCAGTAAAAGTCCTGAAAGTGTTGTCACTACATGATTTAAACAAGAAAAGCAAATTTATAACTATAGGATGACTGGCTAACAGAGAAACAATGGAGGGTGAAGGAAAGAGTGTTTCTTATGATAGCTGTGTATGTGTGCTGCCCATGGCAATGGAGTATACAAACAGCAGAGCTAACAATAACCAATTAATTACTCTGCTTTTAAAGGTGTTTTTACAGATGCTCTCACAGCAGTCATTTCAGACAATCTTCATATTTCTTACATGCTTTTTCTTGAAAGCAAGTGCTCAGATAATTTTGTTTCTCAGAAAGCCCACACTGAGAGAAATGAGTCAAAGAATCATAGAATCATAGAACAACCAGGTTGGAAGAGACCCACCGGATCATCAAGTCCAACTGTTTCTATCAAACACTAAACTATACCCCTCAGCACCTTGTCCACCCATGCCTTCCCTTACAAAGAGGGCTACCCCGCCTCTTCTCCTTCCCTTTTTATCCCACCTGTAGAGTTTGTACCCCATCATATCTATACTCCAGTTATATGAGTCATCCCAGCATGTTTCCATGGTGGCAACAACCTCATAGCCTCCTTGCCCTATGACATTGAGCAAATGACTTTGCTCGATGCCATGAGGGATTTAATAAAGGAGTTTGCTTCATGCTAAGAGAACATACTTTGTGCTAGGGAGTAAAGTCAGGAAGATACTCCATTGAAAGTAAAATATGATGGAGATAAACAATGGGAATTCACTCTGTGATGAGGGAAAGAACTCAACTTCCCCTCCTGTACAAGTGAAAACATCTTTTGTAATTTGTAGGTCACACTTAAAATATAATATTAAGGAGAAAAAGAATATTTAAGAGAAGATACTAATCTAAAACATGTTATTGACATTTGGCAAGAGCACATTGCAAAGTAAATTTGGGTAAGAAGTTTCAGATGAAAATTTTAAGCTTCATATTTGGGGTGACTGCAGACTGTTAAAAATTAAAGGTTTATTTCAACCAGGAAAAATAAAAAGAGAAAGATTTCTCTTTAACACTTCTTAAACAGAATATGACAGTCTTCCATGCGATCGTTCTCTGTTTTTCAAACCTTGATACCAGAAAGCCAGTTTGTGGTTTGCAGGTTGGGACTGGTCTGCTTATTTAGAGTTCTTCCCAGGATGTCTGAATTCATGGTAAAACCAAATGAATAGTTTGCACACCTCTAATGATTTTTACTTTCAAAAAGCAAGTAATCATTCCCAGTTCAACAGACTTGATAAACTGAATAGATTTACAGCAGAGACATATTTTACTGGCAAAAGAAACAGTTCTTTAATGTTCCCTCGAATGTAATCAGGAAAAGATGACAATGAGACAATGCTGCCTTATGGCCTATCCCTTTGCGGCTGCAAGTCACCTTGCAGAAGTTAGATAAAAGATTGCATTAAATAACTTCTAGACATACTACACTCTGAAAATGGCAACACACTTTACTCTCATTTTATGGACATCCTAGCACTCAATTCAGATCATATGCCCTGCCTTTGTGAATTTCTGTTTCTTTCATATGCTTTCACTTACTCTCCTTGCTGGTTTCTACACTCCTGTCCCTTTCTTTCCTTTCTCTGTCATAATGTCCCTGTGCTTTTTCCCATTGTTTCTTAAGAGGCACTATTCAATGTTGGTTTTCTTCTTGTTCTCTGAAACAGGTGGATTATTTTTACTATGAAATATCTAAGCCCAAAACGAGGGCTGAAAAAGACACCAGATATAGAAAACTCAAGCCTGCTTTTTCAATATCCAAGGAAGTTTGACGTACAAAATGCATGTTCTAGTGTTGAGAAATACCAGAATTTTTTTACTAAAGTCAGCAATATCTACCTCACCTTTAAGTCCTCCCTTTCTAGTAGAGCAGAGGATGTGCCTAAAGAGATGAGAGGAAAGAAAATAAGGGTCGTGTTCAGGTGGTAAATATGTGCATCTGTTGGATGAAAGACCAAATAACGACTCATTCATTTCATTGCCTGTCTATTGCCAGGATTTCACTCAAAATCGTTTCAGGCTTGTAATGCTGAATTATTTTTATTCATACTGGATTCAAAGGCAACTAATGACTCTCAGTCCCTTGCATAAGTGAGCATTAACAAATAAGCTGACCAGGCAGAGATAGAACCTACAGGAGAAATCTCTCTAGACAGGGGTTTCAACTCCATGGAGAAGGATTGGCACCCTGGAGAACAGCTGTCTTGGAAAGCTGAAATCTCCTTTGTAAACACAAGCGTTGGCTCCAGGCCACTTGTAGGTCTCAGTGTAGCTTTACCCTGGCCAGCAGTTGCCCTAGCTGCTGAGGGCTGCTTTCAGGTCCTCTGGATTCTGCTGCACACCTCTCTAGCTCCCACTCCCCAAAACTGAAGAAAGGACACACTACATTCATGGATCACTTACTGTGAAAACTCACATCACCAGACAGCAGGAGAAATGTGCTTCTGGTGGAGAAAAGACCATCTCCCTTACCTGAGGCTCAGCATCAGATGTCCCTGGTTTGTGTTAGAACACCACAACTCCATCCCCTTCTGCAGCACTCAGTGCAGCCACCTGCAACAGACCATCTGGGTGGCACCTGGAGTGACCGTGGTGTTCTGAGGGAGTCTGTGTCATGGGGATAGGACAGAGATACAGGCTTCACTCACAGGTGTCATGAGTTAGTACAGCTTGACAGGTCTGATGCAGGTTTGTCACTTTGTGTATACATGTGAGAGCTATTCTGCAATATTATTTGCTGAATTAATTTCTCTGCTGCACTCAGACTATTTTTTTCCTTATAGCTAGCAGAAAACATAAGCTATTTTTTGTTCTGGAAAACACTAAATTACTTTTTCTTTGGTGAAGGAAAAAAGGAGGAAATATTTAAGGTTTGCACATTCTCCAGTAGCTGAAATTTTGAAAAATGTTTAGTAGCTTAAATTCCAAAATGGTCTGTCTTATCATGCAGCTGTAAAAGACAACTCAAAACAGAGATTTTTCATACATTATTTAAAGCCTTGTAGATTTGTTATTTCCTGAAGGCCATTCAAGTTCTTGATATGTTCTGTTTGCTAGAATTTTCTCAGCATAGATGTCTTGAAGATACAGGTTAAAAATAACAAATATATCATACAAGTAGTAAAAATGTCAGAAATTGGCAGAGGAATTCAGAGTATTCTTAAATGTTAAAAGCTACATAGCGGACTGATGCAGTATGGCAAAGTTAGATTTTCATTTCCAAAGACTTCAAAAGTGTTTTTCACTGATTTGGGTTTCTGATATTCTTAAAGGACCATCTAGTCAGCCAAGTATTAACTTTCAAAATTTCCTTTGATAGATTTGTAAGACAGTGGCCCTTTAAAACTTCACACAACCCCTTTTTACATTAAATCTAATAAGTAACACCCCAGGTATATTCCAAATTTCCATTAAAAAAGGATCTTGGACCCCTAAGAAGGATTCAGCAGAGCTAGAGGGAGTTGCCCTTCATCCTACAGCACCACAGCCCTCTGCACTCTGGACAGGGTAGGAGGGCTCTCACACTGCTCTGCTGCACTGAGTTCTGCAGACAAGCCCTGGTCAAGCTGAATGGCACATTGCATGAATGGCACATTGCACATAACCACAGTTGCAGGATGTTCTGCCCCCTGTTGTTTCTCATCTAAGATCCTGGTCCAGTATGCAGGGAATTGCATGTGGGGTTTTTTTTCATGTTGTGGGTTGGAGTTTTTTTTTTCATAAGCTTACCTTGTATGAATGAAAATAACACTATACCTCCTTTTATAAGCAGGCCATCACATATCCCAGATAACAATATCATAATTAGCAGAGCCACGAAAGGAAGCTAGTAATTTTGCTCTGTAATGTACTTTAAACATAAGACCCCACAAAACCAAAAACCTTACCTTGCTATGAGGCAAGTGAAAGGCAATAGCCCTCAAGCCACTGCTGGCTGCAAGTATCACCTTGGACAGCAAGAGATGTGGTCAGTGCTACTGTGTTTCCATGCAGCCACTAGGAAAGTTTAGTCAGTCAAGAAATCCCTGCAAATACCAGGACTAAGCAGTGAGGCAAAAGGGATCTTCCCAGCAGGAGTTCCCACACCTGCTCACTCTGCCAGGGCTTTCTCTTCCATCACTGGCTTTCATTTTGGTCTATATTTAGAAGAAATGCAGATGTCTGTTGTGAGGGGGTGGAAGGGACTGCACAATAATTGCTCTCCAAAGCTGTAGAAGTTAAAGCGCCTGCAATAATGCTTTTGACTCATCCTCTGCTTGGCACTGAGTCAGCATCTTAGAGCAAAGGAAGGACTGCATGCAGCAAGGTCATATACAACTAGTGACAATCAGCCTCACAGTACTAAGAAGTAAGCCCAGCTTATTTTAGTCACTTTAATAAAATCATCATAGAAAAGGTTATCCAGGACTAAAGGGATTCTAAGCATTCTTTCATAACTGAATTAATATCATGCAACAAGAAGTTGTAATCTGAGACGTATTCTTCAACATTGTGCCTTAACCATGCTCTCACTGCCATGGCTTGTCTGAATGAAACAGCCCTGTAGATGCCTTTCAGAACTCCACAACACACATGCACACTGGTGGTGACACCAGACCATGGTGAGTGCATCAGAGTCAATGTGCTCACTGGTGCTCTCATATGGGAAAGAAAAAGATACCCCACCACTTGTTTTTAGCATGTTACTCTCAGTCTTGCCTTGGTTAGGACATTATGGTAGGCATGGATGGAAGAAGTCTTTCCTCTTTAATTCCTCCCAGCCTTGCCACGAAGATGGAAATTAGCTGCGCAAGGGGCAGATAGGGGCAGCCCACTCCCTCCATGGACTGAATGGAAAGTAAGGATGCGAGTTTTGTTTGCACACATCTTGGCTTTCTATAAACCAGTTGCTGGTTTTCATAATTTCTAGCTCTCAGAAGTTTTCAGCCTTTAGGATTTGCTTTGGGTTTTTTTTCCTGAAAACTGGTCTCTCTCTTCAGCAGTTACCGGGGTGGGAGGGATATAAAATCACCTTGAAAGAAAGATTAGTATAAGTTTCTCCATAGGTACACAAACTTTTATTTGACTCATAGGTATACATTGGAAGGCTTTCTAAAAGGGCTGTCATTATCAAGGAATTTCATATACTAATCCCCCAGCTGACATAGGAGCATACAACAGACTCCCAGCTCTTCATTCATCTCAGTTGTATGGAAGGCAATTTGAGCTCAACTGAATTGTTTCACCAGCCTAGAGGCAGACATCAGCCCTCAATATTATATTTAGTATTGGCCAGAAATTCTTCTGCTGAAATGATTTTCAATAAAAAACATGAGCATTATTGATGAAAATGTTTGTGATTATAAACTACATTATGAGATGCCTCTTGAAATGATTGTTTATTTGTTTTTGCTGGTGTCTGTCCAGCTGGCTAAAGAAAAATAAGTATCTTCCAGATTTTCTAGGGTTTTTTTTATCAGTCTTCTAATGGAAAATATGGAGGGGGGAAATGGCAACAATGTGAAACAAAGCAGCTTTTTTCAAAATATTCTTTGTTGAGAAAAAAATCCCTTTTCTCACTCCTTGAAATTTTAACAGCTCTGATTCTTATGTGTACATGAAATGAAGAGAAGAATTGTTCCACTAACTTGTCCCCTTAAGCAGAAAATCTTGTCCATATGTCTTACTTGCTTGTGGCTCCTAGCCATTTTTCATCGTGTTTTGCCCGTTTACATCCTTTCTCCACCCCCTCTGTAGCCTCATGCCATTTGTAGAACACTTGCAGGTGCTGTTTTCCACTGGCATTCCCCAGGCTGCTCCTGCACCAGGGTGACTGCTTAATGCAGCATGCTGGCAGGGCTCCACAGGGAACCCTAGCCAAGATTTCACCCCTCTCCTTCTTGTTATATCAATGACTGCAAAATATACTCAGCAGAATTTTGCTTTCAGGCTTATATGGACTGAGCACAGAGTTTTGACGGAGTGACCTAACTTATCACAAGTTTTTACTCTTTTTTTTTTTCTTTCACTTTTTTTCACTTTTTCATGTGTGGTCACAAGCAGAAAGGATGTCACATTTTCAGCTTACTCTATATAAGAAAAGAGCTGCATAGAGTTAATGGAATTCAGAGGAGCAGTTCAACTGTGTGGTTAAGTTCAGAGCCTGAAAGATCATATATCACTGTAACCTACCTAACCTTCCCTGTACTAAATGACAAACTGCTGGAAATAGCCTTTGGGTCAAGTCTCACATTCACTAAAATACTTGTCCTTCAGCTGAGGACTCTGTTGAACTCATGCATCTTAAATCACACAGTCTTGCATAAATGCTAAATACCAACTACGATTTTAAAAAATAGTGAAAGATAAAGTCCATGAAATAGGTCAAATCAAGGCTTAATTATATTTAGAATTTATCTTTTCAGGTGACCTTAGGAAGATAAAAGTCTGCAATTTCCTAGGAGTTTATTAGGTTGCTACAGTACTTCATGCTGCATCTCATACCACCTTCAGAACCTACTCATACTACGGCTTGTGCTTATCCAGAAACAGATTTCCAGTTGAACACTACAAGAAATAGGGCATGGTAACATGACTGAACTCACAGGGTCTCAGCTGGTCTCAGAAGGTTTTCAAATTTTCCTTACGTACTTTAATTAATAGATGTCAACAAGCAGTTTTTAAAAGGTTTTATTTCAAAGGTTTTATTTTACATACAAGGCATCATTTGCCGGGAAGATGTTATTTGGAGCATTTCAAGAACCAATATAAAATACATTTTGAAATAAAGTAGGCTTGTGCAGTTAGATGCACAATGAAGTTAGTAATTATTAGTAAGCACTGCTCCAGGTATGCTAAATACTTTCTGAGCAGTGTTCTGCCCTGAGGAGCAAACACACTAAGAGGAGACAACTAAATAGTCAGCAGACACTGAAAAAAGGGAGACGAGATAATTTATATATCAAATCAATCAATTCTCCACAAGTTGAGTTTTTCCTGGCAGAAGGCAGGAAAGTAACGTATATGCTCAGGAAGGTCGGACAGTGAATGTACAGCTTTTAAATGATGGAGAAGCTGACAAATTCACTGCTTTGATGTGAATTGAATTGCACCAGGGTTTTCCGAACTGAGTAACCTGACTTTGTGTAGGGCACATAGTATAAATAGTAAAAAAGAGAAGGAGGCATGGTACTGAGTCATATGTTTTGAGATAAGATACAAGCTGCTGGCAGGGAAATGCAGGATCTATTCTGAGCACAACAGCAGAGGAGAGGACTCACGGAAGAGAGGTGATGAGGGAGGGGAGAGAAGGTAACAGTGCTGGAGGTCAGGAAGAGTAGCATACACATGACAAGCACTTTTCTTCCACATTTCAAAAAGTGATGTCAGCACAGCAAACATATTGGGAAATAGCAATATTTAAAAGTTTGTTCCTGCCCTCTCCTCATTCCTAGAAATTGCACACAAAGGGCAGCACAGCACTACCTCAATTTACTCTGTCATATTCCCTTCTGCACCTGGGGTGCTGCAAGTGTGTTATTACTGCTGGCCTCTGAGTTTAATTCAGCAGTTCCTGATGCAGAGATGTAATCCTCTCTGTCTGCTGAGCTATGGCGTGTGCTGTGCTGTCATAGTCCACAGATGTAGAGGAGTCCCTTGGAAACTATTTCCAGCCACTGGAATTTAGAAAAGGTCCAAAACTGCTTTGAATTACATCCCAGGTATGATTAATGCAGGCATGTAGTGCAAACCGAGCTTCTGTAAAGTGCAGGACAATGTCATGCAGGGCAAGGAGGGAAAGCGACAAGAGTAATTTCTCTCCCCTGTTGTTTAAAAAGTCACAATACATCTGCAGGTTTTTAAATGACAGCTAAAAGGAATTCTGACATAACTGTGATTATTAGGTGTTTGATATTTCTTCTGATTAATCTTTGATTGAATTATCTGTACTGCAGGATAATTATACACAATTCCTTGTATTAGCACTATAACCTAATCACATCTATATAGCTTTCTGTCTGATATTTGTAATTGGCTCTATAATAGAGTCAGTATAAAAACAGTAACTTGAAGTGATTAGTCATTCATTATTTTCTCTGTCCCTGAGTAAAAAGAAAAGAGATGAGCTAATCAAATCCATAACACTACCCAGTCTTTTCTAGAAGTAGCCAGAAGTAACAGAAGTGTTTTTTACAGGGCACTTTAATTATTTCACCAAATGATTGCACAAAATTCTATGTGGAGCTCCTAGAACATCTTCCTTGAAGCTGCTGTGGGTTTATTTACATGAGAGAGAGATTTCATGTAATTGTGTGTAAGTCAAAGCCTCATTTAATAAAACTGAGAAATTTATTCCTTTTATATCCCACGCTATCTTATTGACAGGAAATTTTTCACTAGATTAAAAGATAAAATACAGTGCTAATCAAGCGATATAAATGAAAATAACATATGTAGTATTTATAACATGCAATTAACTACCCTGGCTTATATTCTGGAGTGAGGTAACCTGGCACTGTCTTGCAAAATTAAAAGCATTATGGCTAAGCAGCTAGTTCTGTATTGAAGCAGAAAGAAGAGGCTATATGTATAGCTTATTGTTTCATATTCTGCAATGAATATACAATGCTATATGTCTGTGTAATATGTAGTTATATGCAATGCATAAAGAAGTATGAGTATAGCATACAGACAACACTTATATATGATTTATATAAACTGTGATTATTTTTTTGGTTAAGCATTATTTAAAGGTATAGGTAACCACTATCAGAGGCTAGTATTATTAAAGGTATAGATAACACTATGTAATTTACTAGTGTATATGTAACCAATGCACTCTGTAAAACCAATAATTTTATGTTAGTCGCCATACATAGCTATGGAAAGTCCCTAACTTGAACAGTTTGAATCTAATTAGATGAGATGGAGGGAGGAAATATTTTAGGATATCATAGAATCATAGAATCACCAGGTTGGAAGAGACCCATCGGATCATCGAGTCCAACCATTCCTATCAAACACTAAACCATGCCCCTCAGGACCTCATCTACCCATGCCTTAAACACCTCCAGGGAAGGTGACTCAACTACCTCCCTGGGCAACCTATTCCAATATGGTGCTGAGACACATACACTTAAACACCCATTCAGTTGATAGTCATTAAATGAAGGGGAAACAGGACTTGGATGTCCTGAGTCTTAATGAAATATCTTAAATTCAATGACCATTCTTCCTTCCTGATAACCATCATATTCTGATATTCCCCTTTTATCTTATTATACACACTGCTGTACTTCCTTTTTTTAACCTAAGTATATAATGGTCAAAGATAACATTGGTGCCACAGGATGAAGCTTCCATTAACAAGCCAATGATGTCAGATGATGTTACCAATTTATTTTTTTAAAACTGCAGATCTGTCGACAGAATACTAAAAGAGAACTTACTTATATTTCCCAGAGTCATCCCCAAAAGATTTAACAACTGAGCCAAGGCCATCCACCTGAACTGATGTCACATTAAAGCTAAAGAGCTGTTGATCAGCATCTTCACAGCCCCAATGCCCTGCGGGTTTGTCTTTTGTGGGATCCCTCCCAATAGTCTACTCTTTCTGCCATGTCACGTTGTCCCTAGGCTGTGCCCAGGATAGGTACCCCTGGACAACAGGACCAATGAAGAGGCTTTACAGTGCCCAGAAGAGGCACCACCAACAAGCTTTCACAGTCATGCCCTGCTGAATAACTGCGTTCTAACACTGGATTTAATTAGACTCCACATGGTCAGCTAGAATATCTGATTAGGCCCTAAAGTGGAACAGGCTGCCCAGGGAGGTGGTTGAGTCCCCATCCCTGGAGGTGGTTAAAAGGCAGGCAGATGAGGTGCTTGGGGACATGATTTAGTAGTAGACAGGTATGTTGATGATCTCTAAGGTTGATGATCTCTAAGGTCTTTTCCAACCTAATGAATCTATGAAAAATTATGGTGCTCTTAAAGATTCTATCAGACTTATGCTTAGATTTTGGAAAACAGCTCAATGTTTGCAAGCTATTCTCCATGGCCATTAATGCTCATTAATTGGCTGCTGATATATTGAGTGAGCTTCTTTTATTCTGTTTCTCCCTGTTAATCACATGGATCTAGGAAATGAGGGTTTATAAATAAAATAAATCACTAAATGTTATGGTATGCAGCATAAAAACATAAAGGTGGGCTATGTAGAGAAAAAAAACAGCCCTTACAGAGAGCAAAAGAAATTTTATGATTGTAAGGGCAATAGTTATGATTGAAATGGAACCATACCTTCAAGAATAACTTTTTCTCTGCAGAATTTATAAGAGAAAGACCTTATTGCCCAGCTGTGTTTTACCCAAATACCATTAATCTGTTCCATCCTAACGGTCACAATACTACTAGATCAGAACAAGGTATCCACATCCATACTTAGAATACCATTTTTTTTCCCTCTCTTGTCTGCACATCTTTTGTCATCTCATCTAGTAATATTTGGCATTTCTAAAGCTAGAACCTACAGCATGCAGTTTTTTACTGTGATTTAGATGTCTAATTAGTATAAGAACATGTCATGTCAGGGAGTACAGGGGAAAGTAATTACAAGAGAGGGGAGAATTAAAAAGATGTCAGCAAGTGTTAACCTGAAGACTGATAGAAAAAAACAGAATACCTGTGTTGTCATTGTGTTAGCAGAAGGCAAATCTCCACTACATTATCTTTTGGTAAGATGCACCATATTAAATGACAGGAGAGATTATGAGGAAAATAGCGCAGGTTGAAGTCTTCGAGCAGGAATTCAGCAGAGGTATTCACTTAAAACTAAATGTAGAAGATCTTATGTTCCTAAGTACAGGTACCTACTAAAAACGTTATTAAATATATACATTAAATTGCACTGTTGCAACAGATTTTATTATGATATGGAATTGGTTTGTCTCCAGGATTCAACAGAGGCAGATAAAATTTTCCAAGCAAATAATTTTAAAATATATACAAATTGGGGTTGGAACTAGATCCAACCAGGTCCCTTCTAACTGAAACTGTTCTATGATTCTATGTGTGTATGTGTACACAAATGGAGTCTATTGTGACCTCTTTCATAGCATATAAACTCTGGGAATTTGACCCATTGCAAATCCTAATCTCTCCCTCCACCCACACAGCAGTTTATCAAACCCTTTTTTTCCTAGGAAGCAGCTATCTTCTGAAAATTAAAAGCTGTGGAGTGCATTCTGCATTCACACACAAGTTCATCTATTCAGGTTGCCTTTAAGTTAGGCTGTAAGGCAAGAATAGCAAAGAACTCATTGAGGTCTGGACCAAAGCAGGATGGGTGAGCATTTTTTCTCACAGAGAAGGATAGAGCCTCTAAGAACATACAAAGAAAGAATGACAGAAGAAGATGGATATCGGATTTATTGACAGCCAATTTCCAAATTCTGCCCCTATTTGCAATTTCAAGAACTAGGGGAAGCAGAAATGATAGAAATTATTGCACAAAAACAGCATGTTAAGTTTGTTTGTAGGAGAAGTAAAAGAAAGCAACACCCTTGTACGCCAAGGGAAAAGCAAACCGCAAAACTCCAGAGAACAGGCTGCTGCCAGTGGAGCTCCTTCTGCTGGCTTGGAATATGCACACTCTGCTCTTGATAAAAACTGTCAACATAAATGTGGGTTGCTGCGGCTGCTGCTGCAACTGTGCCAGCAGCGTCATGGCTCTGCAGCTGGGATATTTCTGGGCATCCACCCAAACAGCCTCCCCTCAGCACCCTCTGCAGCATTTTATCCTAAGGTCCCGGCACACCTTAGTCCCTTCTATCCATATCTGGTAGTTTGGTAATTTCAGAATAATGAGATCAGTTGACAAGGTTTAATACCAAGATGAAGGGAATTATGCCTTATTTTTATCCTTCTACAGACAAAGACCATATATTGTAGCAGCATTCAACAGAACCAACCAGGTTAAATTCACAGAACCCTCTAAATACCTAGTCATATTATCAACAACAAAAAAAATCTTTGTCTGGAATGATTAGTGGCTGCATGAACAGTGAAGAGTGCTGGTACAATGGCAGTTGTACAAGCACAAGGGTATATAAAATAAAACAGCTGGTTAAGATGCACTTTACTTTTTAAAATGACGTGTCTCTGGACCAAGGAGGTGGCAAAAAAAAAATAAAGAACAGCAGAGAATTCTCAAACTACTGTACTTTATTCGGAAACAGCTGGGTAAATCTTTTGTCTGGAGCTATTCAAAACTTGATTGGACACTTCAGCAAAAAGCAATTGTTAGGAGAAAACCTGCACAGGAAAAGCACAGAATAACAGGTCATCTTTTCCCAGCTAGAGAATGACTCAGTAACTGAAGTAAAATTGTCCTTGTGTCCTATGGGAATATATTTGATGATCCTCAACAAGTTATTTCTAGGCCTGGTCAGCATAGGAGAATTTTCATTTTGTGGAACAGTGATGCAAATCTTAGCTTTGATTTTTCCAAAAGGATATGTTTTATGTATATTTATACTCATCTGATGTATGTAAATACCTGATGCCTATACACCAAGCAGCCATCTGTGTGAAAGTTAGTGTCAGGCAACAAAATATGAATCTTTCACTAAATCAATGCCAAAAAAATGATAAAACAAGTATTGTAATACTTGGTAATTGTGGTGTAACTTCATCAAGCAAGACATGAGTGGAGAGACTCCATTTCTTTTTCTCCCTTCCACTTACCCCAGCTCCTAGATAATCAGATATCAGTAAAGGTCCAAAAACTCAGTAAAGAACTTGCACTGATGGCTTGATGTTTTAGCTAACTGGGAGATTTTTAGCACAATAGGATTGTGGGAATCATATCTCCAGTATATGAACCTTCCTATCTCAATAGTCCTTTTCTTTCCTATCCCTCTCCAAGGACAGGCACACTCCCAATATTCTCTCTCCAATATCAGCTTTGCTGGCAGAGAAAATAAAGCTGTCTGGAAAGAATTGATTTGCAAAATCCCAGCCTTGCAAGGAAGCCTTGCAAGGGGTGAAGCTAGAGCCTTTGTGAGAGCAGGCAGCACTGATGGCAGCACTTAGCTGTAAAAAGCAAAAAATATTCTGGGGCATACAAATACCACAAGGTGCACCTATAGCTAGTTAGACAGTGCCAGGTTCAAACACCACCCTACAGTTGTTTGCTAATGGCTAGCGGGCTTTCCAACATGTACTTGGCTTCATGCCAACCAACACTCCCTAAGCCAATGCTCCCCCACTATTCAGGAAGCTGTAAGCAAAATAGATGAGGTCAACCTTATTTAAATAATATTTGTCTGTCTGGGTGCAAATTGCTTCCAAGGCTTGGTTTAGCATTTGATAGGAATGGTTGGACTCGATGATCCAATGGGTCTCTTCCAACCTGGTGTTTCTATGATTCTATGGTTCAAGGCCAGAGAGCAGGCTATGGGCTACTTTATTTACTAGTATCAATGTATTGATAGATACTACAATACTGATGACAATTCCTGGTTTTAACATCTTTTGGTGTACATTCAGCTTTGCAGTGTTACTATGTGATGGGGTATCTGCCTCTAACATGAAGGAACTGTGCATTCAGACACACACATGGTTGTGTGTGTGACTGCTATGGATATACTGGGAGAAATGCTTATGCTAAGACAGGGCTTATGCATGCGTACCTTATAGTGGAAAATCTGTCTCTCTAATCTTCTGTCTCTAGAAGGCTATTTAAAATGGTTTTTAGCAGTATGAAGATACAATACTGTGCTTAGTAATTCCTATGAATTCTTGTGTCAGGAATAGTGTTCTCCTAATTGCTTACTCCTGAGAAGCATAAGGGAAATAAAACCATTGTTATTAGCGCCTGGACTCTGAAAGATGCCACTGTAATTTTGTCACTATGCTACGGAGACCTGTCCCTCAGCAACACATTTTCAGTTCTTCCAAACTAATCCAAAATTCAGTTCATTGCCTGTCTTTTAAAATCATCCTTTCTGTCTAAATTTGGATTAAATTATTACCTTAATATGTTCCCGTTATAGATATTTACATTGATGGATAGCCACATCAGTTAACCTTGTTTTATTTTGTAAGTTTTACTTGAGATAAAAGGATATAGATGCCTCAGCAGACACAGGATAAACAACACTCATTTGTACCTTTGCGTCTACATATCTATTTATGTCTCTACCTACAAGACCCATATAGCCCTGCTTACCCTCATGTCTGGGCTGGGATTATAAAAGTAAATAGGTACTTGCCCAGCTTTTTAAATACAGATCCCTACTGTCTGCCTTTTCCATGCACAAGGTAGCAATGTCTCAGTAGGGGCCCATGCTTCTCGCAGGTGGAAAAAAGAGATGCTGCTGACTATCAAGACTCCTGATAGGCTTCTGTGCACCTCTGAGCAGCAAAGGACGGCAGCCTTTCTCCTACTCCAGGATGCTATGTATCAAACACAGCTTGTCAATAGCTGAAACCAACTGTGAAGCATCGGACCACAGAACAGGGAAGGGGCTGTAGCACCATGTATGACAGGGAGTGGTGCAACCTGACTGGAGAGGAACAAGCAGCAGACATCAGTGATGGCAACCAGACACTCAAACTGATGCAACTGTCAAATGTCCACAGTTGCCTAATACTTAAACCCAGTCAGAGGACCCCCATGAAAGCCTTAGCTCTCTGAATCTTTCAAACACCTACCAGCCTAGCCTAACCAGTGCCTGATGCTTCACACAAAATGGTTTGATATCCTTTGGACTCTATGATCTCAGGATCAGAGTTGTTGCAATTCTGAACTTCAGACAAAGCCAAACCAGCAGGGTTTTGTCCCTGGTTCTCTAATGTTCCCACTGAGGCCAGAAGTTCAGATCTGTGGAGATTTGAGTTTGATCCACATTCACACTTTTACTGGGATCAGATTGATTGAGATGGGGTGATTTTTTTTTTAAGTTACACTTCAGCATTAATTAATGCAAAACCTGATCTGACTAATAACCAAGGTGTTGCAAGCCCCAACTGACTCAGGAATAAATGATTAGCCAATGGAGCTTGCTGTCAAAGAAATGATTGAGGACCTGAACTGAAGAGCATTAAATACATTTGACATCAGAATTTTAAAGCTGGTAAGTAGAAAAATACCTTGTCCGGAACATAAACCAATCACTGAGTGAGAGGGTGAGGAACTTACTTCCCCATTAAACAAATTGTTCTACAAATGTACACTTTTATTGTATTTTCTTATGTTGTTTCTTATTTACTTTGTCTATTCAGTTCCAGGGAAAGGGAAGAATCCAGCATCTTTTGGACTCCTTTGCAAAACACTAGGAATCACTTGCTCAAATTCCATCAGTATAGGTGGAAATAGTAGTCCTAAAAATTGGAGTCTGACCCTGCATGCCTAGAGGCAGCAGAACCAGCACTGAGTGGTACATGCCCTTTGAAAGGGCATAGGCATCAGGGAGCAGGAGGTACCAAAAGCAGGTTTTGACAGGAAGTTTGGACACTGGTTGGGAAGCTGGCAGCTGCTTGGGCTGAACTTTCCAACCTTTCCTAACCTGACCACAAGGAGGAAATGACTATGTAGACAAGCTGTCAGTCTGACTTAGTCTGGTAATATTCTATCAGCAGTTTTTGGGATTTTTAACAATGATTCATGTGTACCTGTACAGATTTTTGAGCAAGTAAACGTGTAGAAAAACTCAGATGACTTAAGAAAATCAGATGATATTTTTTTTTTTTGTTACGTCACCTTTTAATCTTTCATTTCAGGAAATGTGATGTGAAATAACAGAACTTATAGTGGACTATTGTTTTGGAAATCAGCTTAAGTGTGGCATTGAGTCTGGTCATTTGTAAGTCTTGTGCCAAATACATTGTGTCAAGTGTTTTATACAGAATGGCAACTCATATCAAGAGTTGTGTTGCATACAGAAATCATTTGCCTCTGTGAATAATCATAAGGCACTAAAAAATGTAATGCTTGAATCCTGAAAGCAAATTCCAGAACTGCAACCCCAGGAGAGAATTTTCTTTTGCAGATTGTGTGCCAGTCTTTTTCTGAATTATTATCACAGATGGTGAAAAATTCCCACAGTCTTATCCTCATGTTCTTTTTCATTCCAAATGGAGTCCTTTATGAAATACCAGCATGACTGCATATGTTTGAACTCTGACTGTCCACTTAAACGTATGTTGCACTTCAGTGGTGTGGTCTCTGGGAGAGACAGTTAGGCTCTGTTTCAGGAGGTTTAGAACAATTTATTTTCACCCGAAGGCTACTGAAACCTTGCCTAGCATTATCCCTGCTAGACTATACCACTAAACTAGAACAGTTGGAGTACACAGTCTGTCATTCTGTGCTTAAGTCAGTAGAGATGCAGACTTCAAAAAGTCAGTTCCAGTCCCTCCCTGTCCTCTATACCAGGTCCATGTTCCTGTCACTTTCTTTAGCTCTTGCCAGTTATCCTTCAGCTGCAGTTAGTGGGATCTGTTTGCTGATCCAGTGGAAAATGATGTGTGGCTGGCTCTGAGTTCTCTTGGTCATTGGTCTGATGGATGCTCTCAGACACAGTGCTTCAACTCTGTCTCCCTCCCACTTATGCCTTGATAAAATGGGGAATTTATAGTGGTGGGATCCCTGTAATTAGTTTCTATCCTGGTGAAAGATCTTCAATAATAGTCTATTTCAAAAGATCTTCAATAATAGTCTATTTTGAAAGATCTTCAATAATAGTCTATTTCTCTGCAGTTAGGGTGAGCCTATTTAACTGATAGGAAAGCCAAATTTAAAATTACTCAGGTGATCTTATATCTTAGACTTCACATTTTCTTGTATCACCAGCTATATAATGCGTATTTGTTACTTTGAATAATAGTTATTCAGAACGAATTTTCGAACCACATATTATCAAAGATCTAGAAAAGAAATCATAGGAACTGCCAGTATCTACTATAAGTTTGAGATGAAACTATTGCTCACATTTTTCAGCTAAGGAGTGGATGAATTTCAGAGGGGGCATAGGGAGAGCTGGGAATTGCTGGTCCAACCTGTCTAGTGTGCCCACTGTTTGTCACCTGATAGGGGTAGAGCTGACTGCCCAGTAGTCCTTCCCTTATCCCTCCCCCTCCAACTGCTTCTCCGATGCTGAGGCACAGCACTGGCCTTCCTGCTATGGTTGTACACTGCTTGTGTTTGTAACCCCCTGGGCGACAGCCCATCACGCTTTACAAGGGTAATTTACCTCAACTCCTGTTGGTGGAGCAGCATAAAACAGCTGGAGTGTGCTTATGGACTTGGCATTTAATGGGATTTTTGGTGAGTAGTGGTATAAGCCTTTTATATCTGGTACTGGTACACAGTGTACAGGCTGTACTAAAATGGATCTGTTCCACTGGAAATAGGATTTTATGGTTCCTAATTAAGCAATTAATTTGAGTTTTACACACTATTTTGTAAATGTCAGGAGACAAAGTTGAGAACAAGTGCATATTGTATTTGCATCAGGAACTGAGAGCTAAAGTACTGTGCAAAACTAATAGTATGCAAAGTTGATTTCCAGAGTAATGTTTGGATGCATTCGAATGAATAGTTATTTTTACATTTTTCTTCACTAACTTGATGTAATCTGGTTTCAACGCCCCCCCAACAGAATAAGAATACCAGTTTAAAGGGAGTCTTGTCTGACTGCTCTCTCTGAGTGTCCTTGAAAGTCCTTCTTTATTCTTACTACTGTTCTGTTCTTTTCCACTGAGAAACACATGTTGTCCTGTAACTCTAAACTCATAAGAAACAAGCGTCAAGAAAACTTGAATGGTTAAACAAAAAATTTATTTGCATGATCTGAGACTGACAGCTGTTTCATACAGTTTGGGCCAGTCTATGGAAATTTTGAAAAATAAATTACCAGCAAAATCTGTTTCCAAGTAAAATATGCTCAATGTGTTCCATCAAAATGGTACTAATTTTATCCACCGTAAACAGAGTTTTTGATAAACCTTGGTTCATTCACAGAAAAGAAACCAACCCTCTTGCTTAATAAAGCAACAGGAAACTTGTTTAGTATGAGCACAGACTCATTTACCATACAATATTTTATTATTGCATTCATTGATGTATGTAAACAACTTTAGGCCTAATACAGAAAAAAAGAGAGGGAGAGTCAGCATTGTGCTCAGTGTTACATCAGTTCTGCACCACTGAGGAATCCACTTTATTTAAGGAGAATCCCCAGGAAAGTCGTAAAAGGAGTCAACAAGCTATTTGTTGAAGTGGGAAGATTCTGGTTATATATGTCTAAAATGTGGCACAGAATAAGACATGACTGCTCATTTTATGGCCTGTTGGACTTCACACAGAGTCTCCTTGTAGCAAAGAACATTTCTAAGTTATTGCATGCCTTCTCTAGGCTCTTGTTTTCAGTGTTGCATGCACTTCTTTAGTGTGAAAACTAAGGCCTATGGAGGCTTTATGAGCTGAAAATTCACTGAGGTGAGGTGCTGAGACTCTGGGGGAAAAAATGGTAATGTTGGGCCTCTGGATATCTGTACTCCAACTCTTCTGTATTCAAAAATCAATATCTGACAAAGATATGGTTTCAGAAGATCCACTGTATGCAAGTGGCTATTAAAATGGTACCAATGGTATTGTAGGCAAACTGGCATTTGCTAAGCATGTGAGTAGTATTATTAGCATGACATATGTCTGGCAGTCATCACTATATCTGAGACAGAAGGCACCTTCTTCATGGGTCAGTTCTCTGCTGAAATCTGTAGAGAGTTGAATTGAAACTAAATAATTATTAAACTCAGTGCAGTTTGGAGAAACTTCCTGGTCCCAACATCTCCCATGTAAACCTCATACTGAGAGAAAAGCTACAGTTGACAGAGAAGGCTTATTCAACAAAAACAACTGAGATGAAGCAGACGCCTTCATCATGCAAGTAAAAACATGTAATAGCAGCCAGCGCACCTGCAGTGTGATAAAGTGCCCAGCGTGTATGCGGCAGCATTTCCACAGGCTGTGTACTGCGTGTTTTGAAACTAAATTTTTCTTCTTCCTATTGACTTCTTGCCCTCTGGTACATTGAGTTGGCTGCTTGAGACACTTTTACTAAGTACAAAGTCAATTGACTGTAAGTGGTGATGAAGAAAATGTTGTGTGATTAATATTACAGTTCAAGCTCTTCTGATCAGTCACAGAAAGAGCAGTCAAATGAACTCAACTTCATTTCAAAGAATCACAGTGTTAATGGTGGAGAGTCTGCCTGGAGCCCAAAGGGAAAAACAAGCCACTTGAGGCAAATCTCTCTTCTTTTACATAGAACAAACTAGTTGAGCAGTGTTAAAAGCTGCTTATTGATTCGTGCCTGGACTGAAAGCCATGCAGTGATGTAAATTAAAATGTGTCAAGAGTCAATATTGATTTTGTTTCTTTTTCTTCTTCTCTTTTTTTAAAGCAAGGCCACCACCCTTGGGAAATACTGTTAGTTATACTGCTAGGTTTGTCAGTGAGTGAAGTAAGACCCTTTTCCGGAAGACTACATATGTCCAGACATCAATTTTCTTTCTTTCATTGAGGTAATATGGGCAGCATGCTGAGAGCAGCTATGCTGACAAAATTTCTTTTGAGAAAATTGCTAGGTGAAGAAAAAGAAATGGCAAACAGAAGAAATAAAAAGTTAAAGAAGATAAATTTGCTGGGCTGAGCTTGCAGTCTAATACTTGCAGAGTAAACCCAATTTTAAAAAAAAAATCTTTGCTTGCAATACATTTGTGTAACAATATAATTTATACTCAGCAGGAGCCAAGGACAAGGGAAGGGTAGAAAGGGAATCTTGCTGTCCCCAGAGAGGTGTGCACTAAGGTGGAGTAGGCCTGGTAAGAGTTTCCTTTCAGAAAGGTGGAGGGCCCAGGAAGAGGACCAGTGAGAGTCTCTCTTTTGAGTGAATGCTAGTAGAGCAATGGGTGATCCCTAAAGGTTTATTCAAATATATTATTTGTTGAGTTCACATAATCCTCAGCTAGGGATATACAAAGTAGTTTAGTAAAACACAGCTATCAGTTGCCTGTTTTTTCCCCCTGAAGAATCAGATGCACACTGCAATAACCACTGTTCTCAAAATCAATGTTACAACTTTTTCTATTAAATGACAAACTGCAACTGGACTCTTTTAACCAAAATTTTGACCTTGCTGCCTCTTAGCAAGTAATATTGTTCCAGTTCTTTGGCAAAGACTTTTTCATAGCCAAAATAAATTCTCAATCTGTGCCATTAAATTTCACAACTAACCAAATACACCTCACTTAGAGGTGGCAGGAAGCCTGTTGCAGCTCTGATCTTCTAAGAATGAACTAAAACCCACAAAGGATGGTTGTATTTAATGTGGAGGCACTGTTGTAAGAGAATTTTTTTACTTCATGAGTACCTCTTAACGCTTTGGACACCTCTGTAGTGCCTAACTGTACTTTCTGGGTGGAAGAAACATAGCTCCAATTATGGTGCTAGCTTCCTTCTCTCCTTTATTCCATCTCTACCAGCCTCTTTCCATGAAAGAAAAACATTTCTCTTAGAATCATAGAATTGTCTAGTTTGAAAAGGACCTCAAATATCATCTAGTTCCAACCCCCCTGCCATGGTCAAGGACACATCCCACTAGATCAAGCTGCTCAAGGACCCATCCAACCAGGCCCTGAACACTTCCCAGGAGGGGGCATCCACAACTTCCTTGGGAAACGTGTTCCAGTGTCTCACCACCTTCATCATGAAGTATTTCTTCCTAATGTCTAATCTAAATCTTCCCCCTTCCAATTTATAGCCATTACTCCTTGTCCTATCACTACATGCCATTGTAAAAAAGTCCCTCTCCAGCTTTCTTGTAGGCTCCCTTTAGGTACTGAAAGTCCATTATAAGTTCTCTTGGGAACCTTCTCTTCTCTAGGCTGAACAATCCTAACTCTCTCAGCCTGTCCTCATAGCAGAGGTGCTCCAGCCCTCTGATCATCTTTGCAGCCTTCCTCTGGGCTCTTTCCAACAGTTCCATATTCCTTTTGTGTTGAGGATTCCAGAACTGGGCACAGTACTTCAGATGGGCTACCCGGAGAGCAGAGTAGAGGAGCAGGCATCCCCTACCCTCTATTGAAACCACAGATTGCCCTGACCCAGGTGTAGGACCTTGCATTTGGCCTTGTTGAACCTCATGAGGCTAACACAGACCCACTTCTCCAGCTTTTCCAGGTCCCTCTGGATGACAGTCTATCTTTCTGGGGTGACAACTGCCCCACTCAGCTTGATTTCATCTGCACACTTGCTGAGGGCACACTTGATCTCACTGTCTATATCATTGATGAAGATATTAAACAGCACTGGTCCCAGTACAGAACCCTGAGGGACACCACTTGCCACAGATCTCCGTCTGGACTTTGAGCCATTGACCACTACTGTACGAATGTGACCATCCAACTAATTCCATATCCACTGAACAGTCCAGCCATCAATTCCACATCTCTCCGAATTTAGAGGGAACAATGGTATAGGGGGCTGTGTCAAAGGCTTTACAGAAGTCCAGATAGATTACATCCATTGCTTTTCCCATGTCCACTGACGTAGTCACCCCATCACAGAAAGCTAGCCTCTAGGTTGATGAGTCAGGCTTTGCCCTCGATGAAGTCATGCTCTCAAATTACCTCCCTGTCCTCTATCAGCTTTAGCATAGCTTCTAGGAGGATCTGTTCCATGATCTTGCCAGGCACCGAGGTGAGGCTGATAGTTCAGTAGTTCCCAGGGTCTGCCTTTCTACCCTTTTTAAAAATGGGCATGATGTTCCCTATCTTCCAGTCACCGGGGACTTGCCCTGATTGCCATGACTTTTCATATATCATGGAGAGTGACTTGGCAACCACATCAGCCAGTTCCCATAGGACTCTGGGATACACCTCATCAGGTCCCATAGACTTATATATGTTCAGGGTCCTCAGGTGGTCATGAACCTGATCCTCCCCTACAGTGGGAGGGGCTTTACCTCCACCCCCACCCCACCCCGGTCCCTGTCTTGTTGTTCATTGACCCAGGAGGGGTGAGGAGAGCAGTTGTCAGTGAAGACTGAGGTAAAACAGTTGTTGAATACCTCAGTCACTTTCTCATCTGTTGATACAAGCCCATCACTTTTATTCATTAGTTGGGGTACACTTTCTTTAACCTTCCTTTTTCTGGCTGACATACCTATAGAAGCCATCCTTGTTATTCTTTGCTTCCCTTGCCAAGTTCAGCTCCAGCTGCGCCTTGGTCTTCCTGACACATCTCTACACAACTGGGCAGTGTTCCTTATACTCTTCCCAGGCTACTCAGCCCTGCTTGCACTGCCTGTGCAGTTCCTTCTTGTTCTTCTTGTTCCCTCTTGTTTGACCAGCAGGTCTCGACTCAGTCACACTGGCCTATGGGCAGGAAAAAGTATCCTGAACCAGGAAAATGCTGCAGCAAATCAAATGCGCAAACCCAAACAAATTAAATGTGTGGAAATACTCCTATTGATTTCATGTAGATGAGATTCAGATTCCCAATGACTAATATAAAAATTCTTTTTTAATACTCCAGCAAATTGAATTTGGCCTCCTATTAAGGCTGCAACTGAGTTATAAATGGATACCTAGTTATTTGGGTTGCTGAACTGAAAGAAGTTGAATGAGAGTTTTACACATGGCTCCCTTTTTCGTTATAACCATCTCTGGCAGGTTTTTGACCTTTCTATTTAATTTTTTTAAAAAAAACATCTTATTGCCAAACAGAATGAGAATAATAAATGTAGTCTCTTTTTTTAAAAAAAATAAAAGAGAAGAAGCACAAGGAAAATAGCATTCTACGTATGCACTAGATATAATTTATTCACAAATCAGGAAAGGAAGGCAACACTCAGGTTGTTCATGCATTCTGCCTGGTTTGTCTGGTAGGTTGCTTTCAATTCTGCATTACAACCATTCAGACTTATTATTATTAAAATTCAGGCAGAGGGAGACAGAAGAAGATATAAAATTGTTCCATTGCTATCTTCTGTACATTACGTGCAGAGGTATTCACTCAGCCAGATTCTGCAATAAAAGAAATTAAGAAGAAATATGAAAGGCAAATCATTTATGAATAAGATGCATTTTATAATCTGTTTTAAAAATGTATGAATGGGAACAATCTGATATTAACTGCTTTCCAAACATTTTACTTGTCTCATAATAATGTTCTTTGCATAAATGATTTTATTTTGTCCACATCACAATTTCCAGTGCTGTTCCACTCTTTTCTTTTCTGGGAACAATAGCAGAAAATAATCTGAGTGATTTCAGCCAACTATGGAACACCTATTTCTTTTGTACAATTCTGGAAATATGCAGGAGAAGAGCTGTAGGTTAGACCCACTTAGATACTCAGGCATGTAGAAGACAGGTACTGAAATGCAGAAGATTTAACTAATATGTCCTGGAATCGTTAATCTCTGGTGTGCTGCTCCACCTTGGAACTGGAGAGGAAGCCACCTGAACTAAACAGGAATGAAATGAAGGGGAGAGAAACATCTGCTTGTGGCCAGACAGATGTTTCATTTCTCAAAACTCTTGGCTGCAAATTCTGCCTCACAGCAAGATGTCAAAGCCTCTTTACTGTATTTGATGAAGCAGGCACAATATTTCACATTTTTCTTGATATTTATTCATCTATTCATTCTTTCACTCATCTACTGTGAATAGATATTTGTGATTAATTATTTGTTCTGGAGCAGGGACTTGAATCTTGATAATCCAGCTGAATTACCTAGCTATTGGCAATATTTAATCCTATAATTCTTAACACTGGCCTTAAACATATTCTGAAAGCACCTCTGTGATCCAGCATAGCTAGGAAAATGGATGGAGAATTGCCTTGGTCGAGAATTCAGCCTTAGGAACTTGAGATCTTTGATTTGTGCTAGGACTCTTACATGAGGTTCCATTGCTTCTCAGTATGTCTGCCCATAAATCATAGAATCATAGAATAGTTAGGATTGGAAGGGACCTTAAAGATCATCTAGTTCCAACCACCCTGCCAGGGCAGGGACACCTTCCACTAGATAAGGCTGCTCAAGGCCCTATCCAACCTGGCCTTGAACACTTCCAGGAATGGGGCAGCCACAGCTTCCCTAGACAACCTGTGCCAGTACCTCACCACCCTCATGGTGAAGAAATTCTTCCTTATGTCTAAGTCTGCCACTCACTGGTTTGTAGCCATTGCCCCTAGTCCTATCACTACTAGCCTTTATGATCAGTCCCTCTCCAGCTTTCTTGTAGGCTTCCTCGAGGTACTGGAATGTTGCTATAAGATCTCCTTGGAGAATTCCCTTCTCCAGGCTGAACAAGCTCAACTCTCTCAGCCTGTCCTTGTACAGGAGGTGCGTTAGCCCTCTGATCATCTTCATAGCTCCTCTCTGGACCTATTCCAACAGTTCTGTATCCTTCTTATGTTGAGGATTCCAGAAGTGGACACAGTACTCCAGGTGAGGTCTCACAAGAGAGAAATAGAGGGGTGGAATCACCTCCCTCAGCCTGCTGGACACGCTTCTTTTGAGGCAGCCCAGGATACAGTTGGCCTTCTGGGCTGTGAGAATACATTGCTGGCTCATGTTGAGCTTCTCATCAGCATAAAGAGGTACTGACACAGTTACAGCGTCTACTCCAGCCTCCAGAAAGAGAAGTCAATCCGACACCAGTACAGCATAAAAGCAGTACAATTGCAGCTGACTTCTGAACTTTATGGGATGCTGTTTAACTTTTGGAGGTACTCAGTGATCTGACCAAATGATGACACAGTGGACAGACACACAGTACCTTAGGTTGCTGCAGCAAATGAGGGAATATCTCCTTTCTTGGAAGTCCTCCTGCTGCACCTAACCAATCACCTGGAAGGTGACGGCTTACACATTTGACTAGCCAGGGTAGAGGGAAAGGCTCAGTTACATGTTGTAGTCAAAGTAGTCACTTCAATCAGAGTAGTCACTTATTTAAATAATTACCAGTCTTTCAAGCAAAGAGCAGAAAATAGGTCTCTCTCCCAGCTGAATGCCTTAATTGCTGCCCTATGGTCATGCTATGTCCTGCTCTCTGTCCAAAGGAATCCCTAATTATTTAATGTAAAATAAAATGGCTTCCTTAGGAGCAGCAAGGAGTTCTCTGTCCATCTCTCTGTCTCTGAGTATTCAAATATGCATGTGCATATGTAAAGACACCAGTCCATAATTGGAGAGGCTGCAGTTCTCTCGGGATATGAAATATGTGAGCTTGAATGCTCGTAGGCTGGAGGGCAAGGGAGGATTAATTTTGTTTTGTTCATAGTCTTCTGCTAGAAGAAGGTTTTAATGGAAGGCTTGAAGGAGAATAGCAGAGTGACCTTGGGAATGTTGTAGGCTTGATAGTATTTGGTTGAATACTAAATTGTTGAAGGGGAGAGAGGATGGTAAGTAGGGGGAAAGAGAGAAATCAATTTTTTCTCAAAACTGTTTTGGTTAAATTAATCCTTTAAATTATCTGATCTGGGTACTTTATAAGATGCACACTTTTATGTGTAAGTCACTTGTCTTTTTTACAGATGAAATGCTTTGAAGTCAGTATAATAATATGTCCCATTTCTCTGCACAGGACACAGAGGGTAGACAGGATAATAGCTTATCTGTTTTTATTTTTAAAGGAATCTAGTTGAAATATCTTCAAGATACAAAAGAAGAAATAATATGAATGAAATACCATCTGTCAGAGAAAACTGTCCAATAGCTCCGTTTTCTCTGAGAAATCTTTATGAAAGACAATATAAATAATTGTGGTGTTTAATGTTTTCTTTGCTTGTTCAGGTGTTACACTCTGAAGTGTATTCAGAATATGAAAGAGACAGTGCCTTAGTTTCAGAAAATGACATGATATGTGACTCACATTTGGGGGAAAAAATAAGGAGGAGAAAGCATTACTCATTTTTCTCTCACTTAACTCTTTAACCTTCTTTTGATGCTTGCCTTACTTCAAGCACCATGCTGCTGTTCCCTTGAATCCCATGCAGCATTTTTAGTTGCTTCTCCTGGAAGAGGGGAGAGTCTGTCTCAGTCACATCCGCTTTGGGGATGCAATGGAGTAGTGAGGTAGTGAGAAGGAAGGCAGAGGTTTGTATTTCATTTATAAGAAAAGGAGACAGACATGGGGAAGTAAATATTGTATGACTAGGAAAAAACATTACACCTCCAGAAGCCTTTCAGAAATCCAGCCTTCTCCCTTTTCCCTCTATCCATCCCATGAAATTATTCTAGCTTTGTTCCCATCTCTGTCTACGTTTGTTGAGTGGCGCACAAGTATGTGACCTGTGCCCTGAAAGGTATTAATTCCCATTTCCTTTCCTGCTTAACTCAGATCAGGAAGAGGAATTGTTTGAAAAGCAATGGTTATGAAATGGATTTTTAATGTGAGCTTGGTACTTTTTGTGAACATTCATGCCAAAAGAATTTAACCTCATTGATTACTTAGAAACAAAAGCACATACAAATAGACTGGGAACACAGTTAAAATGTGATTTCTAATTTATGTTAGTGGTTAGGAGCACATTCTAACTCAATTTGCCATGCTTTCCATGATTACTATAGTCTTGTCAATGAGAAAAATTCTTCCCAGTGAAATATCTGGATTCCTGCCCTTGAATAAAATGGTATTGTTTATGCCTTCTAATCAATGATATTGTTTACAGGGCAGATAACTGTTAAGTTTTCTTTCCATTATTGACTATGTGATTTATTTCTTTTTGTAACTGCATTTAGATTGGCTGAAACATCTCTTGACTTTTATAATCTTCTCATTGCCTTGCTCTAATATATGATGCAGCATAGTCATGTCAAAACACCTAAGTATGGAGCTGAGTGTAAGCTACCCATCAACTGCAGCAAATAGCTGTGGCACTGTTTTTACTGTTTGTTTTCTGCTCTGTAGTAGAGCACATAGACACTCAGGGAATAGTGTATTATTGAACATGGATATAAAGACTTCATCAGACTAATGGAACAATTAACTCAGCTATTCTGCTGCACTTGATCTGCAGAATTTTGCTTTAAGATTAGAGTGACAAGGTGAAGATTAACACCTCTGGGTCAGTGGGGCTGATGAGACATGATTTATTAATCCTCAAAGAAAACCTTAATTGGACACTGAAGCACACTTTCCTTCATTGTTAAACACTGCCAATTCCCTAGATAATTAGGGTAGATAGTGAATATGATAGAGACTTATTGTAATTGGATGCACCAAAACTAAGGTAATGATTTTTTCCACTGGGAACACCATGTGTTATTTTCTTCAGATAAATCAGAACTGATGTTTGCATACAACTGAAAAACATCCCCTACAAATGGTCATTGACCACTCAAATATAACTTACAGCTGAGAGCTTGGAAACTGGATTCATAGGAATCCTTTGATTTAGAGGAACTGTCTTAAATCCTGGCCTTGAGAGCACAGATAATTTACTCTGCAAGCAGGTTAATGAGCAGGTTGATTTATTCTTATTTTTTAACCTATCATTACTCATTCTTTCATCAGGTTCTTTCCATTAAGAGGCTCTGATTTATAGGAAGAAGAGCTACAGTAAGGAGTTTGGTATGTTTTGAAACCAAATCTTGGAAACACTTTCCTTTTTAAAGAAATGTCTTTTTGCAGACAGTATAACAAATGGATCCATTATAATGCAACATGCAGCTAAAGATGGGAGAAGAGTCCATAGGCATACATAACTAGCGTACCTCAGGCTCAAGAAATAGAGCTGTGTGATTTGAGGATTCATTAAGACATTTGGTGTTGTGCGGTCTTGATGAAATAAGTTAATGTTCTCATTAGGAGGTTGGAGCAATCATTTGGAAAAAGCCTCCTTCACTACATTTGTTTACTGTGTCACAGGAAGCATGTCCTCAGTCAACTGGGATAATCATTGTAAGTGTTTTACATAGTTACAAAGCAAACTAATAAACCAGATTGTTGAATCATGTCAATCATGTCTAAACATCAACAAGCAAATTGCTGTATACAGATGGGAAATGTGTAAAAAGAAAAGCCTAGATATTCAGCACAGTGTGAACAGTGCACATTGCGAGATTGTGATTTAAGACTACTATCCAGGGGAATGTAGCTTTCCACTGCATGGCTCTGAAGCCAGATTGCTGTCTCTATTAAATTATCTGGTGAGACTTTTGACATTTAGGGCATTGACTGAGGGGAACGTGTATTATTAAGCATTACGTCCTACTTCTCCTACCCCATCACTGTACCAAACATGTTATCACACTGCTGTATTAGTTGTCGTCTTGTTGCCTCTGCTGGAATCCTCAAGATTTATTGCAGTTTCACACCCAGACTGACTTCCCAAGGCTCTAGCCAGAGGAGAGATGAGAATCAAGAGTGGTGTGAGATTTTTTTCTGCTGAAGACAGAGGAAAATTAAATATATTCCTACCCAGCCCTGTTGGGGATTGGAGTCAACTTTTAGCCCAGCAATTCTGATGTCAGCTCTCTGAGTGACAAATCCTTTTGGCACTTGTTATCTTTGCACCAGACACCACCCAGGGGGGAAAGGAACCTGTTTGTGCTGGTAGTTGCTGAGTGCTTGTGTGATTTTACCCTGCTCAGGCTGACATAAGGAACAAAAGAACGAAGAATTTTAAAAAATGCTATGCAGCTTTCAGAATGCTTAAGTAGCCTCAAGTAAAGATTGCACAAGGATGTAAGATAAAAAGTAAGACATTAATCTGTAGAAATTAAGAAAAAATCTCTTAAATTAATCAATAGGTCTTTTACCTGTACGTCTTTTATAGTGGCAAATATAATTTAGTTAAAGAATATATACACAGTGCAAGAAGAATATACAGAGTTTTCTACCTCTTCTAAAAGCAAGGATTGAGATGAGCAGTTTTTGACTGGAAGGAATATCTTTGCAGGTAGGAGAAGCATACTCCAGAGGGTCGGTCTTGGATCTGCCTTCAGCTTACAGCAGAGAGATGTGACCTCATCGAGAATGCTGGAACCCAACACAGATCAAAACCAGTTTCTGTCTTTCCTAATATTTGGAAGGAAATAGCAAAGAATAGGTGTATATTAATTTCCCAGCAACTTTAACTGTCCCTTAGGAACATGAAATAATGGGAGAAAAATTAATATATATTCTATTGTAAACAGGGACAACTGCCCAAGGCACCAAGTAGTGGCAAGACTTTTCTGTTATTGCAGGTACAAGTGTAAGTCGCTTTTCCCATTAGGTAAGTTCTAAAGGGTTTGATGTTGGTTCTGCTTAAGAAGTAAATTGGATTCTTCAGTCACAGTGAAAGGCGAGTTTCTTTTTTTCACACAGAGGGTCATTGGGCATTGGAATAGGCTGCCCAGGAAGGTGGTTGAGTCACCTTCCCTGGAGGTGTTTAAGGCACGGGTGGATGAGGTCTTGAGGGACTTGGTTTAGCGTTTGATAGGAATGGTTGGACTAGAAGATCCAATGGGTCCCTTCCAACCGGGTTGTTCTATGATTCTATGAATAATATACTATATCTTATCCAAAGCTTTTATGCTCTGATACTGAAATCTCACCACTTTGATGGTCATTCCTTACTGTTGAATGACTTATACTGCAGTTTTAACAAGTCTTCACTCCTAGGGTTAGTGATTTTCCTGCATTACTGTTGTATGTTGCGTTGTATTGATGTCCACTTACATCATTATTATTTGGGATTATGTCATTCATCCTGGAGTGCTTGCTCCATATTGTGTTTTTTCCTTTACTTACCTCTCTTTGAAATAGAGTCATGAGCTACGTAGAGTCCAGGGATTTGGGCATTCAGACTTTTGCAGTAGCTCTCCCCTGTATCATCAAAAGACTTACCTCCAATATTATTAGTTCTACTATTGCAACTTCCCAACAGCTTAACTGACAGTGTGAAACAAGGTGCAGTGAGGATTGTCACTCCTTCTAATTCTGAATATTTGTGGTTGAATACAGACACCTACTATTCAACAACAGCTTCCTGAACCTTGGGCAAGAAGAGAGCCAGAAACGGTAAATTTAAGTATTAGTGCAACACACAGAAGGGGATGGGGTGAACAAACTTAACATGCCCCTTCTAACTGGAGTATTGGTGTTATTAATTTAAAGTTGAACCAGCCACCTGAGCTCTTAAGCATCCATGTATGTTATGTTGGAGTCTAGTCCCTCAGAAAGGAGTGACCAGGGAAAACTTTATCTGCCACTCTGAAGAAAGGTGATGATATTTACTTTTCATAGCATGAAGCAGCCTTTGCTGAGCAAGAATTTAGGAGGCTCATGGGGTCTCTGTGTGCTAGAAGGCACAAAGGTTCATTTTAACTTCATCTAGTCCTTTCAGAGAGAGTAAACACATAGAACATGTTTCTTTCCCCACAGCTCCATAATAAACTTTCAGAGAAGCATGAGCTTGACAAGTCTCACTGTACAATTCTAATTAAAATAGATCTTCCTTTACAAAAATCAATTTTTTTAAACAATAAAAAAAACCCAACTCCACAGTTCTGCGTCAATCCCAGCCTCACTAGAAAGACAAGTATCAGTAAGCTGTTGGATGTTGTGAAAAAACATACACAACCCAATTTAAAATGTGATCAATTAGAAATCACATTTGACTCCTTTGATTGGAACTGAAATTTGATTTGGAACAGGTTTGTGTCTGTGCCTACCATTAATTAGCAATCATAATAGAATTGTTCTTCTGCAGGAATTTCAAACAGATCTGCCTTCCTGTAAGGCAGATTGGTACATCTCAAAGCACTCTCAGTCGCAGCAGAGGTCTCAGATCCATTACTTCTGTTAGCTGGCAGAGGAAGGCTTTGGTGGAAACAATGGTAACCTGAACAGAGGAAGAAGCTTTCAGTGGAAAAAGTTTGTGTTTTCCAAGCTGCAACTTGAGCAACAGCTACAGGCAGGAGGGACAGTGACAGTCTTACAGCATTGCAGCCATCAAGGCTTGAGTGCTGGGGCACTGCAGGGAAAAGTCTAGGAACGCAGTAACACAGTGGCTAGAGCCTGCTCTAGAATTCCACGTATTAAACTGATGTCAAACAATCTGATCTACTATTTTATCTAAGACATTAGGGCAGACCTTCCTTGGCCAAAAGCAAACTCAGTGGTATTATCTTCTGTTTGTATGAGGCATAAGCCTAGCAGCTATTCTTGTTGTATAACATTTATGTCTTCAGAAAGGCTGCAATAACTAGAAAAGTTCGATGTGCAGGGACTGACCCCTTCAGTAAGAGGGATGCACCACATTGTGCAGAGCAGTCTCTCACTGATAGGAGGTGAGTGTTTTAATGTTCTTTTATTTTACCTTTACACTGCAGAATATTAGTCTGCAGAAGTGCTTTCCATTAACATTCAGCTGACTGAGTTAATTTCAAAGCAAGTATTTATTTTCATAGATGGAAAGAAGCTCTTAGCATTCTAAGAGATAGAAGAGATTTATCCTTTCTTTTTCTTTTTTTTTTTTTTTTGTCTGATACATTCACAAACACATTCAAAGATCCATGGCTGGTTTCTCCCATGTGCCCTGGTAGAGCTGTGAGTATTTAGAAATACAAGTGCGAATGTACTTGGAGTGTTGGTTTCATTTTAATCACCCCTTTTCTTCACAGAGCAGTGTGAATAAAGCCTGAAGCTGGGTACTGTGAAAACTGATGTGTTTTACCAAAAAAAAAAAAAAAAAAGTTAGCAACTTCCTTAGCTCACCTCATATAACATAAAGACATCCCTGCAACCATATGGTCCATTAGGCAACAATTACATAGACACTATTAAGACTATTAACTCAGGGGTAAGAGGTATTTTATCTCATACTCCATTCTCCAGAAATCTGGTTCTGCTGGTAATAACAACGTGGCCACTGTCATCATCCCACCTTTTGGATTCTTATTTCTGGGCGGTCCTACAGTACTGCTAAATACATTAAATTTAATCAAACACAATACATTTGATGGTCTTAGAAGAGTTAAGGCGCTTGCTGTTCTCAAGGATGAGAATTGTTTGTGGAAGTAATGCAGGATGTTACTATATTAGTGATGACAAAAAAATAAATATTTCTAAACAAAAATAAAGCAATTAATTAGCAACAAGAATGTTCATGGAGTCATTAGAGAAGCACCTTCAAAGACTGAAGGGTTAAAGTGAACCTATGGATAGGACAGAGTGGTAATTGAAAGAAGTCAGTGAATAAATCCATATCTGGTGCTAGAAGAAATAACACTGGGTAATATTGTTTCCTTGTTCTAGTCTATGATGTTAGGTTTGCAGAAAACGGGACCTATTGCAGAGATGCCAGGAGGCGAACCATTTGTCTGAGTGGCTGTCAGCACAGGAAAAGGAGTGTGGCACTGCCATCCATCCTCTGTTATGACAGGGGCCTCAGGTGAGGACTTGCCACTGCTCTGCAGCACAAGCAACTCTGTCGCAGTCTCTTAGAGCTAACTGTTCAGCACAGTTACCACCTGGGGGATTTTTAAGCAGATATCTCAGAGCCTACTCAGCTTAAGGGGAGCCACAGCAGGACATCAGTCCTCAAGCACCTTTCCATTAGGCACCCTAATTCTTCCTCTCTTTTTTGCAAGTGGTCTTAAGCCAAGGAGCCCTGCAAAGAGGCAGGAGACAGATGTGCCACGTGGGCAGGAAGGAAAGTTATTTTGGACTAGTGTAATTAAGTCTGCTATTGTACCAAACACTGAAGATAAAGTTCTCCATCTCTAGTCCACTAGCACATAGTTTTAGGTGTAAAGCTACTTATATATTCATCTTAAATAGAAATCTTCTGTCTGGTAGCCTGTAACCTGGTAAGTACATCAGCAAAGCAGAGTCGGGGATGGCAGGAAGGGACATAAACATGTTATGAGAGTAAAACATAGGAAGTCAATGATAATAAATATTTCCTTAACAATATATTGCATGTTGTGAGGTGGAAAAAGACTAGTGTCTCCTTTACGCTCTGTAAAATGAAGTAATTGAGAAGCTGTTCCATTCAGATGCTATTGCAGCTGAGAAGCTATGAGATGGACTGCCTCAAAAATTAACTTCAAGAAGACAGATTTGAAGTATATAAAGGAGGATCTTTCTCTGAACTTAACCAGCATAGCACATAATTCACTAAGCCTTAATGGTGAATTTATGATGTGGAAAAAGTTATTTCCTATCCAATCTTCCCAATCTTAAACATAAAAAAAAAAAAAACCAAAAAAAAAAACCCAACAAACCACACAAACAAACAAAAACAAGATAAATACTTCTTACATAAACTTCAATTACATCCTTTGGTGAAGCAGCAGGATGAAAACAGTAATTGGGGTTCAAGGTCAAAGTGAAATTCTGTTCACATCTCAGTCCTTCATACATCAGTCTGCAAAATGAGCTGAATAGAGGAAGAATTAACTGGTTTCTTTTAAGTTTCATAATTGCAAATGCAAAATGAATATCGTTCTGCAGACATGGTGCCAGAGGACAACGCAACCTAACGAAATAATGGTTACCCTGATAAATAATTTATGCACTATATCAAAAGCTGAATGAGATAAAGAAATGGAGAAACCATTTGAAAATTTGGAAATTGCTCAAAGCTCTTCTCCCAGTGACTCCCAAGAGGATGAGCACAGAGCACTAATAAACTCTGTGACCGTGTATAATTCATAAACTTTCCCTCTTTTTTTGATTTTCAGTGCTTACAGTTTATATTTAACAAAGGAACAAAATGCTGAAAATCCTGGTAGTAGTTGAAAGGAGAACATAAACCAGCTGATTCTTTCACGTCATCTGTTTATAAAGGTCATCACTTTAAATTGAAAACTGCATGTATATTGCCATTAACCTTAGCAGTTTGAAAACAGAAAAAAAAGCCCTTCTGCTCACATAGTCATGCCTACTTTGTACATTTATGACAGCTATTACATGTGAGCTTAGAGCACAACAAAAGCCGTTCTAGGACGTTTTTTGATTAACGGTATTCTGTTGTGGTGTGTGATTAATGATCAAACTGGATTTGTTCTGGATTCATTCAATGGCAATAGAGCAAACTCAGAACAAACCTATGAATGCTGTCTGAAGGCAGTAAGATGTTTCTGAACATGTTACATAAAAAGAAACTTCCTCCTGACACAGCCACATTGGAAAGGTATTACTAATTTAAACAGATCTAAAAATTGTATTTGGATAAAATTTGCCTTGAAATTATTTTGACAGTCACAGTAAAAAGCATTTGAAATCCTATTTTGAAAAGGCATGGTAGGCAAGGAGGGTATTTCTAACTCATTGCACATCAGCACTCTGTGGTGTGATTTCAGGCATGACACAATTTAGTTGTGCAACCAGACTACTCGCGATTCTGAGTAACTTGCTGATTTGCCCTTTAGGGATAAGAGATGAAATAGTTTAAGATGTTAAGATATTTTTTCTCCAAGATGCCTTGGAGTTTTACTTTTACTTTTTGCAGTCTATTTAGACTATTTAGTTTATTTACAAACGGGGTAGTATCCTGTGACTTTCTGAGGGAAACCCTCTGCTTCCTACCTTGAGCAGAGCACAGCACACTTTGCAGTTACATGACAAGTTTCAGGCTGCTGAAGGGCTGCAATGGCACCTGCACACAGCCTTTGCTGCCACAGTGTCAGAGTAAGCAGGGTCTGGCTTGAGCAATTACAGCAGAAGCCAGTGGAGCACCAGAAGAGTAGTCTCCAAACAGCTTCCCCCAGTCATCAAAGACACAAAGAAATCACATAGCACTCTCTGGGCACCTTTGCAGATCTGTTGTCCTGGGTGGTTAGATGGGAAAGAAGGTGACTAGTATCAACAATCCACAGAAGTGGCTACGGGGCAGCTGCCCTTTGGTGATCATCTGCGCTCATATACAGGCTGCCATGAGGCTGACAGAAGGCATCCATTCCCTCAGTTCCTCCCTGGCTGCCCTGCTTGCCTCTGAGAGTCTGTTGAGTGTTATTCGAATATTGTTTACTTCATTAATTTCCTCCTACCATCAATTGATGAATAAATTATTCATAAGTAAATTCATAAATTATTCTACTGGTTCTATTGATGATTGAATAATATTGACCAAATAAATTATTCACTCTCCTTTTCCCCCATCAAATGACAAATAAATTATTTGTGAGCATTATTTTTTTCATTATTAGATCAACCTCTCCATCTATTGGGACATTTATAAGATGCCACTCACTCTGATAACTACACAATTTGCAAGCAGGACCCTTTAGGACCTATATTTTCATAGACAAGCAGAACTAGTTTAACTTTCTTATATACTTATTTGGCAGTTGCTTTCAATATGAGGTCCTGAGGTCCTTTTGAGCATGAGGAGTTGGTTTTGTATATTTCAAAGCCAATGAAACACAAGGTTGATGTATTCTGGGGTTAATTCTCATCCAACTAATATATTTTGAATATTTAATATTATTTTACAGTTTTCTATATTTGTTCAAAATAGTAAGTGTTGAGCCCACAGCCAGCCCATGATCACAGAAGGCAAGAGGATGTAGGTTCTGTAAATGAGCATCAGAGGCAAGGCCAAACCACACAAAATGTGCAGGCAAAATATGTCTATATCCAGAAATATGGACAGTCCATGTGGCGACTATCACTATAATGAGTCAGAAAAAAGAAAACCCAAAATTAAAATTAATAACTAAATACATCTCTAGGAGAGTGATACTAAGGCACAATCAGCCCTAGAGAAAGGGATGGATTCCTTCTGTTCCATAGAGCTCAAGTTATGTTAAGTATACCAAGTCAATAAAGCTGCATCAGCATGAAATAAGTATAAGGTCTGTGAATAGTACACTGAAAAGTTTTTTCTAAAATGTTGCTGTAAAAAAGGCTGAGCAAGAAGGCAACTCAAGCCAGCAAAGAAACAGTCCTTCTCTTTTTTCAGGTGTGACTACCAGTGAAGATCAGAAACACATACCTCTCTCTACAGGCATTTTTCTTGCCTCACAAACCCACTGATAAACCATGTGGAGAGGTTTCAGTTGAAGCTTATGTTTTCTTTTTTTTTTAATTTAAAACCATAGAGCAGGCATATTTGCCAAGTTAGGTACATGTAAGAGTGTGAATACAGCCCCAAGACAGCAGTTATTTCTACAGTTCATACTGCCCAGTGGGAGGAAGATAAATGGGCTTTGCAAGACAAGCAGGACTTCTTAGCGAGCAGAGAGCTCATTTATAGAGAACTCTCCAGTAGTACAGCTCTATAACACCTGGCTGCTGCAGACATGAGCTGTCTCCCCTTGTTTACCCTTTCTTTTCCACCCAAATGGGGGCTATGAGAGAATTTAGGTCAATTGTTAATAGGTCATGGAGGCATTGTTACAAGTCCCTGGTTAAACTAGCGTTCATATTTTCACTTAGATTTTGACATTAAAATAAGCGGCACTGTTTAGAGAAGTGGTATGGCCAGGACTTGCATGGAAAGCACCAAGACTTTGCATTCTGAAAAATAACTGCGTGGTCTTCAGCAAGAACTAAGATTACCATGAAAAAAGATGTTCAGACGCAACCAAACTTTTTTATAACATGCCCAGATATGCACAGACGGGTGGGTGAATGTGTTACCTCATACATTAAAATTTTTTCTCACCAGGGTGTAAAAGCCATGAGGAAAATCTACTTAGGTGGTTTTTTTTTTTTTTTTTACTGTGAATGGAGTGTACCAGCAAAATGTATTTGCAGCTTGGTTAAGTTTTTACTGTTAGTTTTCCCATGAATGCTTTTCACTCCTTGTAATGTTTTACATTTAAGTAAGATTTGATGCATTTTTGAAGGAAAGTCAGAGAAAACAGAGCTGTAAAAAGCTACAGGAGGCCATCCACATTTTGCCACCATAATAGCAAAGATGGGAATGAACTTTAATTGTCTGTCAGGTTTCCATTAATTAAATAACCTTTGAACAGTCTTTCGTTTGTGTTATTTCAGGTATGAAATTATTTGGGAAAGGGCAATTTCCTTGGGGGGAGGGGGGGGGAAGAAACAGTAGTCTGCAAGCTTGATTTGAAGAGGTAGGAAAGAACATTTTAAAGTTACAAGTATGTGAAAAGATGTGATTTTATTTAATTCTGAAACATATTAAACAACATGTCCCTACCTTTTTTGTATCCCACTCAGTGCAGTGAAACTGTCCATGACTCAAAATTAACTACTTTAAATGAAGGACAGAAGAAGAAAGCTCTGGATATCTACCTTATCTTTATCTCTGAGGATTCGTAATCTTCTTTTTTAAGTCTTTTGCAAAGCTGAAAAAATAAACTACCTCCTCCTGATGTGACAGTGCTATCAGCCACTCTTTATGATTTCTTTTTTAACATTTTCAGTCATTCCTTCCCTCTCTTTCATTTCATTGCATTTTTATCCTCAGCCTCCTGTTTCCTTTTTGATTACTACATTTGGTTACAGCTGTTGTAATGCCAGCTGGAAGAAATGAGGCTGGTATTTTCTTTCGAAGACTGTGAAATTAGTATCTATTACAAATTTCCTACAGTCAGAATTGCAGGTCCACAGGTTTTCTATGTTGATGTGATCAGCTCAGTCATTCCTGAGAAATGGAGCAGATAGGGAAGGTGATCATTTCAGAAGAAGAGGAGGGAAGTAGCAGGAGAAACACCATTAATTCAAAGATGAGGGCCAAACCTATCATACTCTATGAAGAGCAGTGTAGGGTAATATACTCAGGATGCTGGCAAGGAGACAGGCATCTGTATTTTGGACTAATGAAGTCCTATTAAGATCTATATGCTTGGAAGTGTTGCTGGAGTGCTGTAGCTACACATGGATTGTGGCAACCTACTCATCATTCAGCAGAATGCCGCTGCCTGCCTTGACGGCTCAGATGCAATAAGGCAGTCTTCCTAAGCAGATGTGTCTGAGACCTCAAGGGCATCAAAGTGTCTGAGATTCCTAACTACCCTGACAATCTGGCAGCAGATCTGTTTGGCACAGGGCACTGCAAATGCAATGGCAAGCTTTAGAGTTGCTCCTCTCTTTCCAACACCATCTTGCTCAATGTCTTTCAGTAAAGTGAAAAAAAAAAATAAGGGGTCAGGCTGAGAAATTCATGTGATAAAGAGCTGGTTATGGCCTTCTGTACTGTTGCCATTTTACACAGCAACTACCTAGAGGTAGTAAAACTGTAGATAGATGAGTCTTGAGTGTATCTGAAGTTAAATCTCAAGTATGCAGTGGACTAAATAAATAGCTATTACCACTCTATATGCTTTAGATAACCCAGGTATCTGGGTGTCATACCCAGATATGTGGTGATGGGCTGGGATTATGAGTCACAAATGTTCTTTCAGCACTGACAGTGTGCTAACTTCTGTGAAAGGAACATATGTTTTCTTATCTAGTATCTACGTACCGATGCTGATTTTGGGGATAGTCTCCCAAAGCAAAGCACACTTTCTGGAGAAAGCCTCTTACTGTATCTTTACATACAGAAATGGCTTCAAGAGTAGCTTAAAGGCAGACCTAACTATAAAAACTCTACAATAGCATGCCAAGAAGAAGGTATTTTTAAGTTCTTATCACCAATGTGGTATACAATCATAGGAAATCCTTGTGTTGGAGCTTATCTGCATCATTTACTGTTTTCCATCAGCTTTGCTGACATTTTCTTCTCCACTCTTCGAGTCAATATAAGTCGCAAGGAGAAAATGGCAGGTTTAGCACACAGATACGCTTACTTGAACCTGTGAACTTGTTCCATGTTGTGAATCTATTTCCTTTTTTAATTCCTTCACATCCTCAACTGAGCAGCTATGTGTTAATCCTATGTCACCTCATCTCAATCTTATCTTGGGGAGGAGAAATTGAAATGCTGTAATTATACATCACAATTATGTTTCTTTTTGATATCAAAAATATGAACCATTATAGAAAATTAAAAATAATTAAATCCAAATTCCAATTCTGTGGGCTCAGCACTTTGCCATTCCCTCAGAAAAATTATATTTTCAAAGCTTTCAGTTCCCATTATCCATTTCATTTTAATGAAAAGGGGGAAGATTTTTTTTTCTGTTCTTAGGCTATTCAGTGCTATTAGGAATGAAAAATCCTCTCTCTAATGAAAAATCATGTTCTAATTTATCTTGATTATTCTAGCTCTTTAATACAGTCCACATGGTGCAGTAGTACTGTTGCAATTAAACCACTGAAGCAAAGGATATTGGGGGAAAAGTACAGCAGGAGGATATCCTTTCCTTGCCATTAGCCTAGACCTGCATCAGTGGTGAGGTAGCACAAGGGGAGAGGAAGGACCTGGAGGAGACTAAAGAAGGAATAGGAGCATAGATGGCTGTTCCAGACAGACCGTGAGGAAGACAATGAGCTGATGAGCTGATGCACTCAATTTGAGGGATAAATTCCCTCCTTTACCAAGCATCATGTTATTTCCTATCCCAGAGAAAGTCTAAATGCTTGATTTGTATGTATTTTACTCACAGTGGCAACTGCAAGAAGCTGGAGTCAACATTCAAGAAACATAATGTAAAATCAAGAGAAATGAAAACTTGCCAAGTAATCAGTTCCTTGATTTAGTGTCTCAGTCACTGTATTTAAATTCTACATAAACTCAAAAGATATTTCTGCACTGTGTGAAGATAAATATTTGTTGGTCAACAGATGACCCCTGCTGGTGTGCAAAATCAAAGAAAATCTATGCCAACTGATTGATGAATCCAACTACAAAAACCCACCTATTTATTAATTTTTCCAGCCACCTTTGTGTACATATGCCTGTGGTTTATACTTTACTTTGATTAATCACTCCATCAAGATTATATCTCTTCAATGTGTTTACAAAAGGTTTATATGACACTTTCCTTTCTTACACTCTCCATAATCAATCACGTGCTATTCATTATTAATAGCATCTTCGTATCTCTGCTCCATGTGTCCAAAAATGTAACTCTGATCATTTTCAAAGAAGTTCCTGGCAATCTCCTTGCAATATTGTCTGTTTAGTTGAAATAGGTGATTATAATAACAGCTTCTGGTTTCAGTGCTTCTGCACAATTCAAGCTTTTATGCATAATAGCATCGTTATACTTTTTTCTGGTTTATCCTACTCAGTTGACATTGACCTAACTTGGACATTAACTAATGAGAGTTTATTGAAAATTCATGGTAGTGGGCCAGCACATGCAATAGCTTCCTTTATCCACAATCACTTCATCTTGTCAAGAACAGTCCATCTGGTATTCAGTTGGTGTTATCATCATAGTTCTACATAGCTGTACTGTCTTCTCTTAGCACTTCACTCAACAATTCTCACCAGCAGGGATGGAAACATGTGGAATGGGATTGGATGAGGCATCACAGAATCACAGAATGGTTGGGGTTGGAAGGGACATCTGGAGATCATCCAGTTCCCTTGCTAAAGGAGATTCACCCGCAGGAGATTGCACAGGGACACATCCATGCAAGTTTTTAGTATCTCCAGAGAAGGAGACTCTATAACTTTCCTGAGCAGCTTGTTCCAGTGCTTTTAAGCTAAGTACCCTTAGCAAGTTTGCAGATGACACTAAGCTGGGTGGAAGTGTTGATCTGCTGGAGGGTAGGGAAACTCTGCAAAGGGACCTAAACAGGCTGGACTGCTGGGCTGAGACTAATGGTATGAGGTTTAACAAGGCCAAATACCGGGTCCTGCACTTGGGGCACAACAACCCTATGCAGAGCTACAGACTAGGAGAAGTCTGTCTAGAAAGCTGCCTGGAGGAGAGGGACCTGGGGATGTTGGTTGACAGCCGACTGAACATGAGCCAGCAGTGTACCCAGGTGGCCAAGAAGACCAGTGGCATCCTGGCTTGTATCAGAAATGGTGTGACCAGCAGGTCCGGGGAGGTGATTCTCCCTCTGTACTCAGCACTGGTCAGGCCGCTCCTTGAATCCTGTGTCCAGTTCTGGGCCCCTCACCACAAGAAGGATGTTGAGTCTCTGGAGCGAGTCCACAGAAGAGCCACGAAGCTGGTGAAGGGGCTGGAGAACAGACCCTATGAGGAGCGGCTGAGAGAGCTGGGGTTGTTTATCCTAGAGAAGAGGAGGCTGAGAGGAGACCTCATTGCTCTCTATAACTACGTGAAAGGAGGTTGTAGAGAGGAGGGAGCTGGCCTCTTCTCCCAAGTGCCAGGGGACAGGACAAGAGGGAATGGCCTCAAGCTCTACCAAGGGAGATTTAGGCTGGACATTAGGAAAAAAATTTCACAGAAAGTGTCATTGGGCATTGGAACAAGCTACCCAGGGAGGCGGTTGATTCACCTTCCCTGGAGGTGTTTAAGGCGTATGTGGATGAGGTGCTGAGGGGCATGGTTTAGTGTTTGATAGGAGTGGTTGGACTGAGTGATCTGGTAGGTCTTTTCCAACCTGGTTATTCTATGATTCTATGATAATACTCTAGATGCAACCTCGTTAATGTAGAATAAAGAGGGAAGATAACGTCCCTTTAAATGGCTACTCTCACTCTTCTTAATGAAACCCAGGATACCATTTGTCTTCTTGGCCACAAGGCACATTGCTGGCTCATTATCAATTTGTTGTTTGCAAGGACTTTCAGGTCTTTCTCTGCAGAGCCACTTCCCAGCTGATCAACTCTGAACCTGTTCTGGTGCAGGGTGTTATTCCTCCTGAAGTGCAGAACCCTACTCTTGCCTCTGCTGAACTTCATGAGGATCTTCTCCACCCAATTTTCCAGCTTTTCCAGGCCTTGGTAAATGTCAGCACAGCCTTCTGGTGTATCACCCAGTTCTCCTAGTTTTTTAGCAAACCGGCTGAGCGTACTCTCTGTTTCCTCATTCAGATCACTGATGAATACATTACACAAGACTAGGCTTAGTACCAACCCCTGAGGAACATTGCTGGCCACAGGCATCCAACAAGACTCTGTACTGCCAATGACAATCCTCTGAGCTCTGCCATCCAACTGATTCTCCATCTATCTCACTGTCCACTCATCTAACACACACTTCCTGAGGTTACCTACAAGAGTGTTGTGGAAGACAGTGTCAAAAGCCTTGCTAAAGTCGAAGTAGAGAACACCCACCGATCTCTCCTCATCTACACAGCTAGTCATGACATCATTGAAGGCTATCAGACTGGTCAGGCATGATTTCCCCTTGGTGAACCCATGTTGAGCAGTCCTGATAACCTTCTTTTCTTCCAGATGATTGGAGATGACATCCGGGATGAGCTGTTCCAACACCTTTACAGGGATGGAGGTGAGGCTTACTGACCTCTAGTTTCCTGGGTACTCCTTCTTGTCCTTTTTGAAGACTGGAGTGATGTTAGCTTTTGTCCAGTTCTTGAGTATCTCTCCTCTTCTCTATGATCTTTCAAAGATGAAGGAAAGTAGTTTAGCAATAACATTGATACGTGGATAAGGGTACTTCCTAATGCTAAATAAAGCTTCTTTACTTAATTTTACAATGTCAATCTAACAAGTTAGATCAGCTGTGCATCTGGAATGACAAAGTACATTACATTTTTTTCTCTACATGATGTTGCGCTCAGTTTAATTTCTAGAAATTACACATTCCACATTGTGAATTGTTTGTATTATATTTTGTGCATCATGACCCTCTTGGATAACCAGCAAGAAGCTTTCCTCGTATGCATATTTAACTAGATTATTAAAGGTAGATATTTCTGATGTCAGCCCACTGTAAATGTGGAATAGTATACTGTTATCTCTTTTGGTAGGATGTTACACATGCAGTTTCCAGCTACTGGATGAGTTCTGCCTGCAGATTTTCCAACCATCCTACTACCAGTCAGTAGTTTGGGTGCCCATTAAACTGTTGTCCTTAACAGAGAGCAAAAACTTTTTTAAAACACACTTATTTGCCTCAAATAACTGCTGAAATCTTGTCACTTTGGATTATATTTTATCTTGCCCTCCAGCTTCCTGTTAAATTTAAAAGTACACATTCCTTACAGAAAGCATTGTGCAGCTTATAAAGTGTCCCAGAATTTTCATTTCTTCTTTTTTTTTTTTTCTCCATTTCATTTGAGTGTTGCTATGTTAGTATCCAGCAATGTTTCTGCCTTAGGGACCTTCACCTTAATTTCATTCTGGTTGTATTAACTATGTGGCTTAAGTAGAAGTGTTTCTCTCCTCTGTCACATAGATGTATCTCAGGACATCCACTGCAAGATGTAGTCGTTTCTCAAGCTGAAATATTATTTATCTACATTTTTTAATGAAAAAAAATTAAGACCTGAGGAAAGCATCATACGGGTTATAACCTCTCTGGATTCCATGGACTTTAAATTAGATGCTGAAAATGACAACAAAAATGAACAAGCAAATTATCAATGTTATATTTGAATTCCTAGTGGGTGTTCAGTACCTGTTGTTCTGTGGAAAAGTTTTCATTACTCAAGTACATGCAAATACAGAGCAAATTGAACTAGTTTCTATTTGGTTTTTTAGTTACTTGGTTGATTTTTTTTGTTTTGGGTTTTGGTTTGTTTGGGTTTTTTACAATGAATTTTATTGCAAACATGAGTCCTGTAGTTGTGAGACCTTGTGGAATCTATTTCAGAAAATAGCCTGTCATCAATTTGATTTCATTATGGCCTGATGAACTCCACAGCCTTAGTGACATCTGCAGGTGGGACCTAACTAGAGTCCAAGAGCCAAGGGAAAACATGAACAGAACTTTAGTTTCATGTACAGAGTATGCACAGGTGTGTTTTCTGAGAGATTAAATTCAGAACAAATTGTTGTATCTCTGAACTGATAGTTTTATATAGACTGAGAAGCACTGAAGGTTTTAAAGCAGGAAGCCTATGAAAATTTGCTATCATCATCATGTCCTGCTCTTTCCCCTTTTTTAATTAACTTAATTAAAAGGTAATTAGGAGTAGCATATCAATACAGAGATATAGTATCTGTGTATTTGCCTTGATAATTAAGCTTCAGCTGTGGGTTTTTTGCCTTGCTCATTGTCTAGAATTACTCACTTATTTGTCATTTTTATGTTTATTTTTCAATATGAATCATAGAATCATAGAATCATAGAACAACCAGGTTGGAAGGGACCCATCGGATCCTCCAGTCCAACCATTCCCATCAAACACCAAACCAAGTCCCTCAATACCTCATCCACCCATCCCTCAAACACCTCCAGGGAAGGTGACTCAACAACCTCCCTGGGCAGTCTATTCCAATGCCCAATGACCCTTTCTGTGAAAAACTTCCTCCTAATCTCTAGCCTAAATCTCCCCTGATGGAGCTTGAGGCCATTCCCTCTTGTCCTGTCCCCTGTTACTTGGGAGAAGAGCCCAGCTCCCTCCTCTCTACAACCTCCTTTCACGTAGTTATAGAGAGCAATGAGGTCTCCTCTCAGCCTCCTCTTCTCCAGGCTAAACAACCACAGCTCTCTCAGACATTCCTCATAGGGCCTGTTCTCCAGCCTTATCGCTCTTCTCTGGACTTGCTCCAGAGCCTCAACATCCTTCTTGTGGTGAGGGGCCCAGAACTGAACACAGGATTCAAGGAGCGGCCTCACCAGTGCTGAGTAAAGAGCGAGAATCACCTCCCTGGACCTGCTGGTCACACCGTTTCTGATACAAGCCAAAATGCCATTGGCCTTCTTGGCCACCTGGGCACACTGCTGGCTCATGGTCAGTCAGCTGTCGACCAACCCCCCCAGGTCCCTCTCTTCCTGGCAGTTTTCCAGCCAGGCTTCTCCCAGTCTGTAGCTCTGCATAGGGTTGTTGTGCCTCAAGTGCAGGACCCAGCATTTGGCCGTGTTAAACCTCATGCCATTATTATCTTAAAGCACAAAACTCGCACAGAGATGATCCCAGATGCACAAGGAAGTCCCTGGTGAGAGAAGGGACAGAGAGGCAGAGCTCTGTGGTGACAACCACCTCCTCTGGCCACAGGAATGGCTCTTCTGCCCCTTGAGGACTTGTTCAGGTGCTCCTGAGGGGCAGAGGAGGCAGGCACAAAGACGTGCCCTGGAGGTGTTCAAGGCACAGGTGGATGAGGTCCTGAGGGACTCGAAGGAAAAGTATACTACAAAAAAGGCAAAAGTTTGCCATGTAGTTAAGGCATTATACAGGAAATCAGACATTTCACACTGGATCTCACTGGTGCTACAGGTTTTCTCTGTGACCTTGAGCAAATCACATAATTTTTCTGTGCCTCTGCTCCTCATTTATTTTTTAAAGTATGATAATACATCTTGTCTCTGTATTTACATTGCAAATTCCTTTTACTTTCTGTTTTACAGGATTCTTGTTTCAATAAGTATCTTATCTAAGAATTCTTATTATGGGGTTGCTATTATCTATGAAAAAGCAATATATTCTGTATGATAAGTTATCCTGTATGAGAGGTTATCCTGAACTATGATCTGACTGTATAAGGATTTACTGTTATTATTATTAGCACTCCAAAAGTGCATTAGAAACTCACTTAGAGACTTGGAGCTTCAGTGTTACATAGCTCTTTTATCAAGAGGTGATGAGCTTTTCTTACAAAGGCCTTCTATACAACAGTAAAATAAATGTGCTTGACTATCCTACTACCTTTGAAGACAACCAGTATGGAGTGACCTGCATCCATACTATTAAACTCAGCTAACGTTAAGGTAGGCAGGCTGCATGTATGTTGTCTGTTTGGAATTGTCCCTGGTTTGTAGTAGCTCCCAAAATGTATCCCAGAATCTTGTGAGAGATTTCTGGGCCAGAATTTTAACAGTATAGGCAGGATAAAAAACCACTGCTTAACACTGTCCAGTCAAACGTCACATTCCAAATACCCGTTCTGCTTCTGTGTATAGTTATATGTGAATAATAATCTATCCCAGTGTTGCTTGATGCATGTCTTAAGTCTGGAAAAGAAGGAATCACATGGCAGAAGGAGCTTTCTTAGTACTAAAACATAAGAAACCTGACATCTAAAGTTGTTCAAAGTAAGCCCAAATTCAGAAATTAGTGGAAAGTGAGTAAAAATCCAGTAGTTTAAACTAATTCAGTTTAAACTAGCTTCTGTTTAAACTACTCCATAGTACATTAAACACTCCCTGTTGAGAGAGTGAGAATATGGATGTGTAGTTTAGGTGATTTTAGTTTATATTTGTGGGGTTTCTATCAAGATGACCAATTTGGTGATTAAAGCATTCACTTAATAGGAAGACGACATGGCTTTACATCCCCTGAGCCGGTGAGAGGATTCAAACTTTTATCTGCTATATACTTATAAAAAAGCCCAGGATTGGTACAGAGTGAAGAACCATGTCATCTTTGACTGTGATTTGAAAGGAGGGACTGATACAGCTCTGAATCTCCAAAAAATGTCTGCAGTCCTGAACACAAAGCTAAAGCCTAAGGAAATGTCAGGTTAAAGGCAAATAGTTTTACTTGGCACTTCCTTCTACCTTACCAAGGGACCTCCTAGTTATTCTGCCTCAATCTTCATGGCACAAGGTCACATCGTCTGACTCATATCTGCCTCATATCTAAGTATTTGAAGCAAAGCTTTAGATGGTCTCTGGTGCACATCAGAAAAGAAAATTTAAAGTCTTTGGTGTTGGAGCATTGGCAAAGAAGGGCAATGAAGCTGGTGAAGAGTCTGAAGAACAAGTCTTATGAGGGAACTGGAACTGCTTAGTCTGTAGAATAGCAGGAATGACAAAAATGTGTTGGAAACATGTTTGCTTCGTCACTCAGCGACTGGCAGGTCCCTGGCTCTTGGTTTGTATCACTCGGAGCCTGCATGAGTGCGTCCGGCAGAGCAGCATCTCCTCCTAGGCTCACCCAGCACTTTTCCAGCTTGAGGGGCATGGTTTACTGTTAGATAGGAATGGTTGGACTAGAAGATCCGATCGATCCCTTCCAACTTGGTTGTTCTATGATTCTATGATTCTATGACCTTATCACTCTTTACAACTACCTTAAAGACTGTAGTGAGGTGAGTATTAGTCTCTTCTCCTAAGTAACAAGTAATAGGATGAGAGGAAATGACCTCAAGCTGTGCAAAGGGAGATTTAGGCCAGATATTAGGAAATAGTACTTCACTGAAAGGATTGTCAAGCATTGGAACAGGCTGGCCAGGGAAGTGGTGGAATCACCATCCCTGGAGGTATTTAAAAGATGTGTAGATGTGGCACTTAGGGACATGATTTAGTGGTGGACTTAGCAGTGTTTAGGTTTATGGTTGCACTCAATAATCTTAAAGGTCTTTTTCAACTTAAATGATTCTGTGATTCTATGATCCTGTCTTGCTGAAAGTTGGGGATATGGACATGTTTAGTTCAGGGATTCCAGTTTGTGTCCCATCATGTCTTGAGGTGAGTGACAGGCAGATAAGATGCTTAAGGGTTTCTCTACAGAAATGCCCAAGCTAACCCCCAGGGAGAGCTGATAGGATGAGCTGGTGTTGAAAAATGGCCATTGTACCCACTCCATCTACATGCTTCTCAAGTCTGTCATCAGAGGCTTGCTGGCATGGATCGGGATGTATACTGTTTTGGATTTCTTTCCATCTTACCCTCTAATAATACTGGAGACAGTAAACGTGCCCTCGGGTATTGTGTGAACAGGACCTGCAAACCTAACTCCTGGTTACTACTAGCTCACTTGTCAGCAAAACATGTAAATCTCTGTTGAAATCTGGCCCAGGCTGATTTTGAAGGGCTTAAAGTCTAAACATGTTTACCTAACAAGCGATCCTGTTACAACAGAGGCCTCTACACATTCAAGACACAAAGTATGGCTATCAGATAGCCCTAATAATGATGGATGAAGCTGGACTGTCACTTCCAGAATTATCACCCTGTCCCAGATCATAGAATGGTTAGAGTTGGAAGGGACCTTAAAGATTATCTAGTTCCAACACCCCTGCCACCGCCCACTAGATCAGGCAGCCCAAGGCCCCGTACAACCTGGCCTTGAGCACCTCCAGGGATGGGGCAGCCTGTGCCAGTGTCCAACCACTCTCATGGTGAAGAAATTTTTCCTTATCTCTAGTCTAAATCTACCCCTCTCTAGTTCATATCCATTCCCCCTCATCCTACCACCACAAACCTTTATGAATAGTCCCTCTCCAACTTTCTTGTAGGACCCTTTCAGGTACTGGAAGGTCACTATTAGATCTTCTCTGAACCTTCCTTTCTCAGCCTGTCCTTGTATGGGAGGTGCTTAAGCCCTCAGATCATCATTGCAGCCCTCCTCTGGACCCATTCCAATAGTTCTGTATCCTTCCTATGTTGGGGATTCCAAAAATGGACACAGCACTCTAACCGAGGTCTCACAAGAGAGAAATAGAGGGGTAGAATCGCCTCCCTAGATCTGCTTGCCACACTTGTTTTGATGCAGACCAAGACATGGTTGGCCGCCTGGGTTGTAAGCATACATTGCTGGCTTGTGTCGAGCTTCCCACTGACCAGGACCCCCAAGTCCTTCTCTGTAGGGCTACTCTCGATCATGTGCATCCCCCAACATGAACTGAAAACAGGGATTGCCTCGATCCAGCTGTAGGACCTTGCACTTGGTCTTGTTGAACCTCATGAGGTTCTCACACGCCCGCTTCTCCAACCTGTCCAGGTCCCTCTGGATGACATTGCTTGCTGTTACCATGCAGGACTGAAAAACAATAGCAAACAAAAAAAAGGTTTTAACTACTTATTTTGTAGTTTGAAAAGATTTTGCAAGTGTGGCCTAATCACTTGCTACAACAGGTTAAACATTACACTACATATTCCTTTCTGATGGATGTTTTATGTATTCTTGTCTCTGCAGACTGAAGAAGTCCTGAAGATTGATGGAGGGCCATGCTATTCAAACAGCAGGTGTTGCTGAGACAGAAGCTCTTTGTACTAGGCAGCCTTGCTATTGGAAGTCTCCTATATCTAGTTGCCAGAGTTGGGAGCTTGGATAGGTAAGCATTATATAGCTTTTCTCTTAAAATTTAAAATGGGGTCAGATTGTCTAGGGTTTGCTTAAAGGGTCTGAATTCTTGTTCTCCTTTTTTTTCCTTAGTGTCTATTCATGTAGAGAAAGACAGAAAGACTGTGTATTCTAGTACTGGTTTTCATTTTTCTTTCTTCCTCTTTGGAGAAGAAAGCAGGAAAGTAGAGTCATGGGTCATCCCTGAGAAAGTATTTCTGTGTGTCCATTTGTATTCTAGACACATTGGAACTTGTTTTCAGAGAAGAAATAAACCAGCATCCAGTAAAAATGTCACTGCAGTAGCTCATTTTTGTCTGTGTGCATCTGTGCATTGACCTCTAGTTTCAGCAAAACAGTTATGATATATTTATATATCATCTTTTCTAAATTTATGAGCAAGCAATCAATGTGCTGCAGTGGTAGTTAAAATTAAGTATGAGCCTACAGAGTAGCTCGTCAAGTTTTGAATACTATTTCACTTGAAAGATTGCTTCAGGGTTTGAGAATTTTAACTATGTTAATTAGCCAGTATTTTCTGGAGCTGAATGTGCTAAATAACTGTGTTTGCCTGCCAGTGATTTCCTGGACAGTAGTAGAAAATCCAGCAGAGCAAATCAAAGAATTTTTTACCCTTTTGACCAGACAGAGTTTTGATTGGTTATTGACAGCACGAATGTAGTGCTACTGCACTGACACTGCTGTTTCTGGCATCTTGAAAAGGAAAAAAAAAAAAAAGAGTTGATGCAAAAGAATGAATGAATGAATGAAACAAGACTTCAAGACTTGTAGAAGCTGGGAGACAGCTTGCCAGTGCTCATGCTCTGTTTGTGTTCTACTTCTAAATGATGGATAATACTACTTGTGTTCAAAACTGAGACAAAATGCTCTCTGAATATGCAATGCCTGGAAAGTTAATTGAAAACAGAGCTACCTAGTGTCCACAGTCAGGTAGTGTTGAGATCTGTCTGAGGTAAATGGGTGCCTTCTTCAACTGTTTAAATCCACTGCAGCAGAAGATGGAGACAATGCATTCAGCTGGGACCAAGTGCATTGTGAATTAAGCCCCAGGATTTATATCTTCTTTCCCCTGGTGGTCAAAGATTTTTTGAGGCTTCAGAGGTGAAAACTTGACTGAGACTAATGTGATTCTGTAAGTAAAAACAGAATTCCTTACTGGTCCCTGCAAAAGTATACTTTATGCTCAAAGGCATGAGATCTAATTAACCTTATGCTATTATCTATGCTTGCTCATCTATAGAATTTACTGATGGCTATAAAATTATCTCACCACAGTATTTGACTCATTGACCTCCTGCAGCAGTGAATTCTACTGGTTTCATATATAACGTTGCCAGCAGCTGTAAAATTCAGTTTCATTCTCCTACATTAACCAGTGTGAAACATACCACACTGCTGAAAAGTAGCTGCTTATCTGGACTTGTTTTGAAGAAGAGAGAGAAAGAAACACTAGAAAGCATAAGACAGATGAATTAACTGGAAATGTTCTTCTGCCTTAGCACTAGGGCACAATTCAAACTTGTTGAATTTGGCAGTAAAAGGACACTGAGTGGCTTTGCTAGAATTTGTAAAAACTAATTCTTTAGGAAAAAATCAATGGATGTGATCTGTCTGGACTTCCGTGAAGCCTTTAACACAATCCTTCATAACATCCCACTACAGTCCCCCACAATATCTTTCTAGTCTTCTTGTACTTTGGTAAAGCTGTTCACACAGGTTCTCATAGCATTCTACTTAAGAAACTGTCAGCTTCTGGACTGGACAGGCAAATGCTCTTCTGGGTGGAAAACTGGTTGCGTAGCCGGGCCCAGAGAGTGGTGATAAATGGTGTAAAGTCCAGCTGGAGGCCAGTGACAAGTGGGATTCCCCAGGTCTAGTGCTGGGTCCAGCTCTGTTCAATGTCTTCATCAGTGACCTGGATGAAGGCATCGTGTGCACCCTTAGCAAGTTTGCAGATTACACTAAGCTGGGTGGAAGTGTCGATCTGCTGGAGGGTAGGGAGGCTTTGCAAAGGGATCTGAACAGGCTGGACCACTGGGCAGAGTCCAATGGCAAGAGGTTTATAAGTCCATATGCCAGGTCCTGCACTTGGGGCGCAACAACCCTATGCAGAGCTATAGACTAGAAGTCTGTCTAGAAAGCTGCCTGGAGGAGAAAGACCTGGGGGTGTTGGTTGACAGCCGACTGAACCTGAGCCAGCAGTGTGCCCCGGTGGCCAAGAGAGCCAATGGCATCCTGGCTTGTATCAGAAACGGTGTGACCAGCAGGTCCAGGGAGGTGATTCTCCCTCTGTACTCAGCACTGGTGAGACCACTCTTTGAATCCTGTGTTCATTTCTGGGCCCCTCACCACAAGAGGGATGTTGAGGCTCTGGAGGGAGTTCAGAGAACAGCAACGAAGCTGGCGGGTGAAGGGGCTGGAGAACAAGTCTTAGAAAGAGTGGCTGAGAGAGCTGGGGTTTTTTAGCCTGGAGAAGAGGAGGCTGAGAGGAGACCTCATTGCTCTCTATAACTACCTGAAAGAAGGTCATAGAGAGGAGGGTGCTGGCCTCTTTTCCCAAGGGAATGGCCTCAAGCTCCACCAGGGGAGGTTCAGGCTGGACATAAGAAAAAAATTTTTCACAGAAGAGGTCATTGGGCACTGGCAGAGGCTGCTCAGGGAGGTGGTGGAGTCACTATCCCTGGAGGTAATTAAAAGACGGGTAGATGTGCTGAGGGGCATGGTTTAGCGATTGATAGGAACGGTTGGACTCAATGGTCCTGTGGGTCTTTTCCAACCTACTGATTCTGTGATCCTTCTCTCTAAATTGGAGAGATATGGATTTTGTGGGTGGACAGTTTGGTCAATAAAAAAATGATTTAATAGTCGTATTTAAAGAGCAGTGGACAATGGCTCAAGGTCCCGATGGAGATCCATGACAAGTGATGTCCCACAGGGGTCCATACTGGGACCAGTGCTGTTTAATAGCTTCATCAATGATATTGACAGCAAGATTGAGTGTACACTCAACAAGTTTGCAGATGACACCAAGATGAGCTGTGTAGTTGCCACACTGGAAGTATGGGATGTCATCCAGAGGGATCTGGACAGGCTGGAGAAGTGGGCCTGTGAGAACCACATGAAGTTCAACAAGATCAAGTGCAAGGTCCTACACCTGGGTTGGGGCAATCCCCGGGTTCAGTACATGATTGAGAGTGGCCCTGAAGAGAACACACTGAGATCTTCTAGCAGTCTTCCAGTACCTGCAGGGGTGGGGCTACAAGAAAGCTAGGGAGGGACTTTTTACGAAGGCTTGTAGTGATAGGACGAGGGGCAATGGTTATAAACTGGAGATGGGCAGATTTATACTAGACACAAGGAGGAATTTCTCCATAATGAGAGTGGTGAGGGACTAGGGCAGGTTACCCAAGGAAGCTGTGGATGCCCTGTCCCTGGAGGTGTTTAAGGCCAGGTTGCATGGGGCTTTGGGCAGCCCACGGCAGAGGGACGGGAACTAAGTGGTCTTTAAGGTCCCTTCCAACCCAAACTATTCTATGATTCTGTGATTCTATGATTCTATGATTCTGTGATTCTATGATTCTATGAAATCAAGATTAATTTATGCTTTACTTATGCTGATTCAATTTGTACAAGAGAGATGGGGGCGGCCCAGGTTTAATATATCCAGATTAGGCTCTTCAGTGGGAAAGGTCTGAGTTTTCTTAGGCCCAAGGCAAATTACCACTATCTTATCTGATTGAGTCATAAAGTTGGATGAGCTGAGAACTTCCCTCCAGGAGAGGCCACCGCCCTTCAGATCCTAGGTGCACGGATCTACTAAGTGCATGAAGCTATTTGCATATTGAAACTCAAACACATTCTGTGCCTGGCTATTTTGAGAACATCTGGAACAACCTTTGAGTCTCCTGACGCTCTCATTAGCAGTATGGGTAGCCTCCGCATCTGGTTTCAATGCTACAAAACACTCCCGTTGGAACCACACTCATAATCTTTTGCCAGTGTAACGTCTACATTAAAAGCCAACTAGCAAGTATGCTGGATTGGGAAAGACAGCACTGCTTTATGTCTTTAAGATTGCCTGAGCATACTTTAGGTCCCTTGAAATTAGTAAAAAATATAGTTCCCTGAGATGAATTGTTATATGGTTTTTTTTTCAAGAAAAGTATTTGTGGAGTTTTACTGTAGCAGTTTGAGAAATGGCCTGTTTTGGGAGAGCAACTTAGGTGATGTAATAAATGTCATATACTGCTTCCATGCAAAGGATTCTTATTTTAATGGAAAAAAATACTCAGAGAGTAGAAAATATTAACATGTTGTGATATAACAGTATGTAGTTACATCTGGGGATTCAGCTATGGAGATCTGACAGCCTGCTTAATACTACTACTACCAAGATCCTTTACAGGACAGTTTTTTATTGTGTAGAGAAGAAGAAAGGGGAAAGAGTAAAAGAAATGAAGTGTAAAGTGTTGAGGAAGGACTTTTAACAACATCCAGTCCTTTCCCTTAGTCTAGAGGATATCTTGAATATTTATTTACTTTTAAAGGAAACCACCCTGTTTGACAAGCTATTGTGTTACACTGAAGGCACTGCTAACTGTCTTTTTGAGCAAAAGAGATAAAATTAGTTGAGATGGGTCTGGAATTGCTGTTGTGGAATCCTTTTTCCTTGAAAACAAGTAACAAATATGCAGAAGGAGAGGAAAGAGAACAGAGATAGGAGCTGAAGCTTCTGTTTCTTATGCTTTTAAACTGCCATTTCACTGCTACAGAAAGACCGTCTTACCAGCCACACCACAGACTGACCAAGTTGTACCAGTTCAAGACACTGCTTTCTGCTTGTTCTGGATTTTTTTCTTAGTGGCAGGTTTGCATCAGTGTTGTGATGCTTCAGTCTTTGTGATTAGGTCAGGCTCTTATTCAGTAAATAGCAGAAAGCAAAGGGAAAGAGACTGGAAACCTGAGAAAATAAATAACAGGAACTCACTTCTCATCGCACTTTCTGATTAGTCTGCAGGACTTAGTTAGGGCTCATGTGAACCCAGCAATGTCATTTTGGTTGTTTCTCCAGCTTTATCTGGACAGGCTATATCTCTCAACATCTGGATAATCAAGGAAAGAGCTAGTGGGTCAGCAAGGGGGATCAAACTTACTTTGTTCCAACCATCCATTGTCTAAGCATCAGTGTCAAATTAGAGACCTCAACAAGCAGTGATGGATGAAAAAGCTATAAAGAAATAAATAATTCTGTCCTGAAAGCAGGGTTTGAATAATATACAGTAAATGAGTGAGGGACCACATGCTGAGAAACCAGAAAAAATACTGAATACCTAAACAGATATTAATGAGCATTGCCCATCTGGTATACTAGTTGAGGCAGGGGTCCTGTGAAAAAATAATAGCATGTGGTCATGTAATTTAAAAACAGTATCATAATATATATGCACAGTTAGCTCATATTTAAATTGCCTAGGCAACCTTTATACTTACATATCCTTAATTTTGGAGAGCATGGCTCTGCAGAAGTATTAATGATATTTTTCTGTAGGACTTTGGAAGCTCTCACTACACACCAATTTCATCTACAGAGCAATATTGGCCTATATAATGACCAAAGTGCTGATTTGGGACTGGAGGTGAGAGCTTATTCAAGGTTCTGTAATAGCAAAATGTTAACGTTTTTCTAACTGAATCATTTCTTGCCTTCAGTGACATCAAATACAAGAAGGAAACAGAAGAAAATTGAAAGTTTAAATAATTGCAGTTGAAAATAAAAGAATAGCACAAAAACATGGGAGCAAAAGAAGAAACAATAACACATGAAATGAGGTTCAGTGGGCACATATATAAGTGATTATAGGAAAATAATTGAAGCAATGATGAAATAAAAACTTTTAAAACTTTTCAAAACTTTTCTTGCTGGTCTTTCTGTGCCTGTCTAGTCATGCCTGACTCCAAATCTTGGTCTTTCTGATTCTGTCTTGGGGAAAACACCAGTCACTTTCTCAAGAGTTAAAAATGCTTTTGAAGCTGTTATTCATCCCTTTTGCTCCTTTTCACTATAAAGGCCAGCTCTTGATCAGCAGCAGCTAATGGAATTAACACAATGAAATAATTCAGGCTAGAATAGGAAAAGTGTTGAAAGAGATTAGTTAGCTGAACTGAATTTTCAGATCAAAATGAACAAATAAAATTAGTCTCAGAATGTTTTAAAAACTCTCAAAGTGATCACAAAGTAATCAACAATGTAGGAGATGAGGCAAGGTTCAAGAAGCCCCAGCAACAGTAATCACAGCTCCTGTGCTTGAAAAGAACAGAAGGGTGGAGTTAGGAGTTATTCAACCAAATCACAGCAAAATACTGGAATAAACTGTTAGCAAACAATTTAATCTCTGGCAGAATAATATAAAAATTGAAAAATGCACATATCACATTACATTGTAAAATGTTTTCATGAGTGTGACAGAAAACTTGCCTTTTTTATATATACAAATATTTCTTATATTTATTGCAGATTGCAGCCCCTCTGCCCCATTGATGGTCGATTTGGACCCCGCAGCCAGGACGAAATCCCATTGCGAGCTCTGCAGTTCAAGCGAGGGCTGCTTCACGAGTTCCGAAAGGGCAATGCCACCAAGGAACAAATACGACTGCACAATCTGGTTCAGCAGCTCCCCAAGGCCATTATCATTGGGGTGCGGAAAGGAGGCACCCGAGCACTGCTAGAGATGCTGAACCTTCACCCATCAGTGGTCAAAGCTTCTCAAGAGATTCACTTCTTTGACAATGATGAGAACTATGCCAAGGGGATTGAGTGGTATCGGAAAAAAATGCCTTTTTCTTACCCTCATCAAATAACAATTGAGAAAAGCCCCGCATATTTTATCACTGAGGAAGTACCTGAAAGGATTTACAAAATGAACTCATCTATCAAATTATTGATCATTGTCAGGGAACCTACCACAAGAGCTATTTCTGATTACACTCAGGTGCTGGAAGGTAAGGAAAGGAAGAACAAAACTTACTACAAATTTGAGAAGCTGGCTATTGATCCCAATACCTGTGAAGTGAATACTAAGTATAAGGCAGTGAGAACCAGCATCTACACAAAACATCTGGAAAGGTGGTTGAAGTACTTCCCAATTGAACAATTTCATATCGTAGATGGAGACCGGCTTATCACAGAACCACTGCCAGAACTCCAGCTGGTCGAGAAGTTCCTAAATCTTCCTCCAAGGATAAGTCAATACAATTTATACTTCAATGCCACCAGAGGATTTTACTGCTTGCGATTTAACATTGTCTTTAACAAGTGCCTGGCGGGTAGCAAGGGACGCATCCATCCAGAGGTGGATACCTCTGTCATTACCAAATTGCGCAAGTTCTTTCATCCTTTTAATCAAAAATTTTACCAGATCACTGGGAGGACATTTAACTGGCCCTAAACTAAACTTCATATAACATTTTCTGTTGCACCTGAGACACGCAATAGATGTCTCTGCTAAAATATGCACTTTTCATAGAGAAGGTTATCAAAGTAACTTTTTTCATGCATACATGTATATATGCAGTGTGTGACCAAATATACAATGGGATCAATTTTTTCTACGGAGTAGTACCTAACATGAATTTACTGTCAGCATAGTTGCATCTTTTAAGATATTATAATAAAGGGAAAGGAGGTACTTAGGAACATAAAGTCAGACATTGTTAAAAGGGTCAGTGTTCCTCTTGCTTAGTGAGGTGTTTATGTGACATCCTTATTGATCTAAGCAGAATGTTAGTTTATGCCATAAAAAATCATGTCAGAAGTCTGTGAAGCTGTGAGAAAGCATAATCTTCAAGCTATATTTGGTATGTATATTGCTAAAGGAATACTGACACTTTAAACACAGTGCTGAATTTTTACAATGAGAGTGGATAGTACTATTTTCTTATTATTTGAAATTAATATCTTATCTCATACAAACTGCATTGTTTCAGAGTTCCTGTGGTGAGTTTGCACTATTGTTTTGTTGTATGGACCATAGTGTCACTTGTAGCATGTCAATCATGTGTCAAAAAAAGGTCAAACAATTTTTTCTTCTATGCTTGTGTGTTGACAAAGCTAAACATCATGTACATATTGTACAATGTTTGTAAATACTGGTTTCACACTAAGTAATTCTATTTTGTAAACTAAATATGGCTATTTAATTTATTGTGAAAATTAAATTTACTGTGGTATTTAAAAATGGAATGGATTAAAATTACCTATATGTGCTATCACTTTTCATCTTTGCTTGATATGTATGAGTATGCTCCCTCAGCCCAGACAAATCACGTGTAAGTAAGTATATGAGAGAGAGCTGCACCTGTAAACTTGGTTTCTAGACAACCAAGAAAACTGATGTGTGTGGTGTACTGGAGTTTATTAAAAAACTTATCCATCTGGGAACTGGGTGTATTAAACACTTCAAAGAACATTATTGCTGCACTGTTGCAGCACTTTGCTGTAATTAATTCAATTGCAATAGCCCATGAGGCTAAAGAATGGCTGTAAAAGATTACTGTAACCAGGTGTATCTGAAAAGCAGAGCTGCTATTGAAGCTAAAGTGACAGAGAAACAAACAGGATTAGAAGAATAATTTTCCAGATTTATTTAATGAAAGTTGGTGAAGTTTCAGAAGTCAAAGAAAACCGTTATGATACGTTTGCTTTTGTCTGGTAGCATAACATACCTGCTCCAACCAACTACAGTGTTGTTATTCCTGGCATAAACATACAGCTCATGTTTACATTCAGTAAGCAACAAGACATTAGCTCAAGAAATGAGTATTTTCATGCTCATGGCTCTTAAAGATTCATAAGCAAAAGAGTAAAAGCAATTGGAAAATGTCTTTTAAAAGAAGAAAAAAAAAGAAAATTAAAAAGAAAAAACCCAATCACTTTAAAACCAACATCTAAAGACTGATGAGGGCATAGATTTTGGAAAGTATCCAGAACATCTGAATATTCTGAGCTATGCTAGCAGGGTAGTGTTTCAGATTATAATAAGATCAAGTTTTCCCTGTGGGCTGTTTATCTTGCTCAATGGTTTGGAAGCATCGGTTTTCTAAATAAGTGATTTTTAAATCTCTTGTGAGAGATTGCTACTTGTCTTGCTGTATCTTTAATCATATGTGGTAGTACTGTGAGCAATATGCCCTTTCTTCATGCTGCTTCAGAGCCTTGCCAACACAACACGGTAAAGCATATGTGAAATTTTCCACAGTAGCTACAATACTACTCACTGTTTTCCTCTATGAGAGCCATTTATCCTGGTCATGTCCAGGCATAAAGACTGAAACATTTCATGCTCTTTAATATCTGCATAATTTTCAGGTGAGCAGCCTAATTTGAGCAACGAAGCTGGTGAAGGGGCTGGAGAACAGACCCTGTGAGGAGCGGCTGAGAGAGCTGGGGTTGCTTAGACTAGAGAAGAGGAGCCTCAGAGGAGACCTCATTACTCTCTACAACTACGTGAAAGGAGGTTGTGGAGAGGAGGGAGCTGGCCTCTTCTCCCAAGGGACAGGGGACAGCACAAGAGGGAATGGCCTTAAGCTCTGCCAGGGGAGATTTAGGCTAGAGTTTAGGAGGAGGTTTTTCACGGAAAGGGTCGTTGGGCATTGGAATAGGCTGCACAGGAGGGTGATTGATTCACCTTCCCTGGAGATGTTTAAGGTACGGGTGGATGAGGTCCTGAGGGACTTGGTTTAGTGTTAGGAATGGTTGGACTCGATGATCCGATGGGTCTCTTCCAACCTGGTTGTTCTATGATTCTATGATTCTAATTCTAGGTGGCTTTGGGTGATACTTGCTGGCTTGGTATGGTTCTGGCTACAAACTACAATTGAAGGCCAAGATATATTTACAATGAAAGGGATAATTAGGCCTAAGCATGAAATAAACATTTTAAATTAATCTCTCTGTACTGATCAGAAAAGTCACAGGGACTGTGATCTAGAAAGCGTGATCACATACACTCCTGTTAAATAATGCTGCTATGAAATTCTTGACATAGAAAGAGTTTAAGCTTTCAAATAAAGCACCTGGCTGGATGCATTTTCAACAAAAGCAGAGTAGGAATGCCAAAATACGCTATCTTTCACATTTTATTAATTAGCTTCTTGCAACAAAGGATGCAAGGAACAAGTGCTCCAGGAGGTGCAAGCATGTTTATGTATCAAAGAACACAGCACAAATAGTACAAACACATGGGAATGAACACAGGTCATTAGGTAAAGATATCAAAAAGCAAGTGCCACCAAATTCTCCCTCTCATCTTCACAAATATAGGCAAACATTCTCTCTCTCTCGTTGTTAAAGTGAGCTTGCTGAACTCCAGCTTATCCTTTGCAATTTCAGAGGTGGATAAATTTAGGCTATATCTTACACAAATCTGCTTCAAAAAAAAGCACAGAGGAATAGTCAGGAATAGCAGGGGAGGGAAGAGGGTTCAGAGGCATTGCCATGTATTAAGAAGCCTAAAAGATCAGGAGACAATTCACTTTCACTGATCCTTCAGTGCAGCATCCTCAAGTCTTTTTGACATTGCTTAGTAAAGAGAAAAAATCAAAACTGATTCTGAATACATAGGTCCCACACAGCATCCAAAGTGCACTCCTAGGTTAAGGGGAATTTTGCTGCAGTATTCATAATCAGTTTGAGATATTTTGACCTTATGGTATTCACCTCTTCAGGAGTAATTTCTGAATAATTCATTCCAACCTCTTTGCTTTGCTTCCCAAATCCTGAGTGAATCATTTCTATTCAAATTGATCATGACTGTTCAGAGTGGGAACAGCACTCATAGCTTAGATTTATGATTGCAGAGTGATGTACAACTATATGAAGTCGCAGCTGTTAACTTATGGCATTCAAGTTCTCTAAAGACATTGCATTTTTCATAGTTTCCATACTGTAAAATTGCAGGCTCCACAGCTCTGATAAATGTTTGGATTAAAACTGCTAATACTCCTGTGCATTTTTATCAGATTGTCCCAGCTGCTGTTTAAACTACATAGAACAACAATTTGTAGCATAAAAGGATATCAGAGGTGAATTTGGAATTGTATTTTCAGAAATCTGTTTGTAGGTAGATAAAGGACTGACATTTGGAGATCACTAACTCATTTACCATTAACCCACTATACTGCCTTTTCACAAGGAATGCAGAATAAGCATGATTAAAATGTATTTGCCCTATCTTAATGGATTTTTTTTTGTCATGATGTCTAGTAATAAAAAAAAGGACAATGTTTTCATAGATTTCAATATATTAGTTCGAGATTTCTAAGAGGCAATGGATAGAAATGGAAACATGGGAGACATCATCTGAACGTCAGGAAAAACATTTTTACTGTGAGGCTGACTAAGCACTGGCACAGATTGCCCAGAGAGGTTGCAGAGTCTCCATCCTTGGAGACACTCAAAAAACATCTGGACATGGTCATGGGCAACTGGTTCTAAGTGTCCCTGCTTGATCTGGGAGATGGGCTCCTCTCCCAGTCTCAACCATTCTATGATGTTCCAATCACTGTTCAAACCCAAGGTACAGAAGCACTACTATGCACATAATTACTCCCTGGCTAGCTGACGTAACTCATATTTTGCTCATATTCTCGTTTGCAGACAAAAGGGCCTCAGGTAGATGCCTTAAAGGGAATTTTTAATAGTAATCTTTAACATTTTTTGTTATTGGCCACTTCATGGAGACCAACTGGCTACTGGGTCACTTCTACTTCTACACTTCTATTTCATTGTCACTCTTTAGAGTATATCATGTAAGATTTATTTCACAGAGGAGAAACAAAAAAGGTTATTTAAAATTTTGACAACACAAATCAAGTGAATCCCAGATTGCCATATAAGTATTTTATTTTGTTACTGAAAGCTGTTACATGTTACTGAAATAGTGATGTGCCCAAGTTAATTGTCCTTACTAGTTATGAGTTGTTTTTTCAACTGCTTAAAGTTGTCTTTCAGGAGATCTCTCCATGTGATATTCCATACTATGCTTCTAGCAGCTGATCTGCTCTGACTAATCTGTTCTTTAAAGCCTTATTCTGACAGCTTTGAGATAGATATAATAAACTCATCTCCAGAACTACCAGCTAGCACTAACTGCATTTACATTTATAGAGAAAAGGATTTTCAGTCCTTCCTGCAATAATGCAATGATGACAGAGTCAAACCCTTAGAGAACATCCATGAGTTGAATTGACAAGTGCAGGAAAAGCACAGAAAAGTCTAGAACACCATTGACCATCTATTGCACTGTGCTTAGCATATGGAAAATAAAATTACCTGCGGTTTGAAATCCTTATTAAAACTGTTAGTAGAACGACTTCAGGAGCTGATGTTGACCAAACTGCTTCATTCTTTTAAGTTACTTTCTTAGAATCATAGAAACAGAAACATATAATCATAGAACGGTTTGTGCAGGAAGGGACCTGAAAGATCATCCAGTTCCCACCCAGCTGCCATGGGCAGGGACACATCCCAGTAGATCCGGCTGTCCAAAACCCCATCCAACCTGGCCTTGAACACCTCCAGGGATGGGGCAGCCATAGCTTCCCCGGGGCAACCTGTTCCAGTGTGTCACCACCTTCATCATTAAGAATTTCTTCCTATTGTCTAGTCTAAATCTTCCCCTCTCCAATTTAAAGCCATTCCCCCTCATCAGTCACTACAAGCCTTTGTAAATAGTCCCTTCTCAGCTTTCTTGTAGGACCCTTTCAGGTACAGAAAGGCCATTACAAAGTCTCGTTGGAGCCTTCTATTCTCCAGGTTGAACTACCCTAACTCCCTCAGGCTGTCCTCCTAGTAGAGGTGGGTCAGCCTTCTGATTATTTTCCTGGCCCTGTTCTGGATCTATTCCAAGAGTTCCAACATCTTCCTTAGTTTCAGTTCAGCTTTGTGAAACAAAAAACTTATGCTTAATAGTTTAACTATTAAGGCAGGTAAACTATTCAGCACTGGAGAAGACTTGGGATTTGTCCTCAGAGTGCTTCTGCCAAGCAGTGATTTCACGGAAAATTTATATACAGGTTTGTTTTCAAATTCATACTTTTTCCTCAAAATCACAACTGTACTTTATTCCAGGAACTTTCTTGCATATCCAGGGGGAATGCAATTAGGTCAGCTCAGAGTTGTTAATGTGTGGCCATATCTAAGTGGTCAATCTCAAGGACTCTGGGTGACAAAGGATAAGGGTCGTTAAGGTTATCTTAGTTGAGCTTGCTTCTAACACATGACAGTTGATGTTCCATCCCACCATTTACAAATCACCATTTCAATCCCCTCTTTTTCAAGGCCTTCACAAATTCTTTTGCAAAAGAGTCACAAGAGGCCTTATTGTTTAAAGTTTTCTTAAAATATTTTCCCGACTCTACTGCTCTGATCTGATTTCTTTTCCATGTCTAATAACCTTCTACTGTTCATTGACAACACCAAAATGTACATTGAAACACCCCAGGTGTAAAATGATGTACAGGTTGATCTTAAACCTCTAGACCATGTAGCTTGGTTGTTTGGGTTTTTTTAAAAATTTTTTTGTTGTTTGTTTGGTTGGTTTTTGTTTCTCAAGCAAGTTCAGCTGGTTTTGTTGGTTTATTAGACAAATTCTCACCTAATTTTGTGAGATCTCCTGCATACTGCAACTGGTATACAGGGCTAATACTTTTCTTTCATTATTTCACAACCTAAGCAAGGCCAATAAAGATTGGCTTCTTGACAAATTTTAGCTGATTGCTGTATTATCAGCAACAATCTAATGATTCATTTTCTCCACCTGCCCTCTAACCTGTGGTCAGTATGGATAATGTAACTGCCAATCAGTTCTTAACATTTCACTTTTTACCAGTTTAGCACAAATGTGTACTTCTACCTGACAATAGTACTGCAGGCACTCCAAATGAGGTATAATTTCAATCAACAATACTGCTTTATTTGTCCTGCAAGGAAAAGCTTCTGGCCAACCTGAGAAAGTATCTGTTAATGCTAATGAGCTAATGAATACCAGTGTCATATGTGTGTGTGTGTGTGGTGTCGTCCGTCCGTGCCCCCCCCCCCCCCCCCCCCGACTTTTTTATTGGGAGTTCAGAGAGATCTATTTGCATTGCTATTATTTACACCCCAAAGAGATTGTCTGGTTTGTTTTGGTTTTCTTTGGTTTTTTTGTTGTTTTATTTGTAACTCCTCTAAGACCAATTTCCATAGCACTCCTGATGGCATTATTTTTTGTCCATCTAGAACATAAACTCACTCATTATCTACTTCTTTTCCCGCTATATCTATCTTCCCTTGAATATTTCTCCAATTTTAAATCAGAATCAGGGATCTGAAGTTTACCATCTGGAATCAAAGCAGATATTACTTCTACCTTTTTTCTGTGACCATCCTGGCCTCAAAATTTCTTGCCAATTTGTTACCAATTTTCCGGCCAGTATTACCTCTCTGATGAGGTAATACTGTGTGATAGCCACTTCTTCTGAAAGATTTACAGCTTCTAGCAGCTTTAGGATTTCTGCTGCATGTTGATCGCTTCTCTGGTGGTAGCCAGTGCATATCAAGCCTTGTAATGTCCTTGCTTCATGAAGCTGCTTTCATCAGTGTACAAGAGGAATCTTACGCATCCATGAGATGTTTTTCCTTTAGATCCGGGTAGCTGGAGAATACTGTCTCCATTGTCTTCAGGCAGTCATGCATTACTGGTTCTGAAGCAGGTCCACTAAGGAAAGATGCTGGATTTACAGTGTTAGTGGTGATTATATTCACATCATCTTGCTCTTCCAATATGGTCTGATACTTCAAAATCTAGAGGGGGAAAGCCAGTGACCTTTCTGCTCCAACACCACTGAGACCGTGTGACACCATGACAGTCATTTTTGGCCCATAGTGAATTTTCAGGCTTCTTATATATTCAGAACTATAGCTAGAACTGCCCATAGCCATCTAGGCCATCCCTTGCCTACATTATCCAACTGTTTGGAGAAGTAGGCTACAGTCCTTTTACAGGGGGCTAGCTGCTGTGTCAGCACCCCCAGGGCCATCTCCTGTCTTTCGTGAGAAAATAACCAGAATGGATTTGAAACATCAGGAAGGTCTAAGGCTGGGGCCTTCATCAATTCCTTCTTTAATTGTTCAAATGCCCTTCTTGCCTCCCCAGTCCAAGCCAATTTTGATGATCCCATTGGATATTCTTTCAATGGTTCATACAATGGTTTCACTAAGAGTCCATAGTTATATATCCATAAATGATACCAATCTGTCATTCCCAAAAGGATTCTGAGTTCCTTTACTATTCCTGGCATGAGTGTGCAGCAAATAGCTTCCTTTCAGGCTGCCCCAAGCTCTTAGTGTCCTCCGGAGATCTCAAATCCAAGGTAAGTAAGTTGTCACTGCAAGGGTCCAATGGATTATGCTAAGAAGACGAGGCAGAGTTGCTAGCAACTTCTAAGTTTATTAGAAGAATAAATTTGCATTAAAAAAAATCAGAAACCAATCGATCAGGGCCGCCCCGCACAAAATAGGAGCGACCCCAGCTTGGCATTTCCGAGGGGTTCTTATAGGCACAAACCTTTACAGTACACAAAGATAACAAAGACATGCAAAAGACATGCAATTATCACAGGAATTCTTGCAAGCCCGATAGTAACATTGTGGTGTTAGTTACTCCCATCTCTGAAGGAGGATTTATGATCATCCTGAGCGGAGATGTTTCTTGAAACCCCCCTCATCCCTCCTCCTCCCAAGAGTCAAGGCAGCTGTGCCCTTATCTGTCCTGGCACTCTCGGGTCCAGTAGGTCTTTCTACCAGGCTAGCTACTTGCTTTTGAAGTGGAGGTGGGCAAGAGGAGCCATGAAAGGATTCTCCTTTCAGTCACTACATAGGCTGGGCCTTCTGCTGAAAGATCTGATACCTGCTCAGTCCAAAAGTTCAACAGACTTACAGTCTGTTGCTCACAGTCCTCCTCTGTTTGTGTAAATCTCAGGAGGTCACACACTGCAGCAGAGTTCCAGTTCCATGTCTCCAGGTCTTGAGCCAGCTGGTTCTCAAAAATAGTTCAGCTTTTCTTAATACCTTGAAGCCATACTGTTCAGGTTAGTTGTGTTTTACTACCAGTTTCAGGGTTTTCCCATTTAAAGGCAAGTCACCTTTTTACTTTCTTCAGGCCAATATCTAGCAGAAGGTGGCATCCTTCCTTCCCTGTGGTAAACCACAATTGGTCTTTTAATTGGTTGACAAGGTACAGGGATTTGCCACCACTGGATGCAGTTCTTCTTATAATTTTATTTATGGCCCTTAAAATTTGCACTAACCTATAGCTTTTATTTAGTTTCTTTATAGGAAATATTGGAGTATTATATTCTGTTTTACATTCTTTTAATAACCCGTATTGTAAAAAAAATAAATTATCAATAATAATTTTTATCCCCTTGAAACCTTCTAATCGCAGAGGGTATTACCTGACATGGGCCAAATTTACCTTCACATGCCTCACATTTCTAGCCTTCCAGATATCTCAGAAGCCAACATGCCTGGTTAAACCTGTTCCAAAATCTCTGCTGTTGCTGGTGTTTTTTCTACCTGTTTTAAAGACAAGCTCAATACTTGATTAGTTAATGATTAGTTAACTTTAAATTTTGTACCTCCGGCACCAAATATTATTTCTGTCTCTAACTGCTTTAGTAAATCTCCTCTCATTAACGGTCTAGGGGCTCCTAGCAAACAAACTCATGTGTACCCACTTGTTTTCCAATTTATATTTAGCAGGCTGCACAAAGAATGCTTTTTCAGATTGGTCAGTAGCTCCTATTACAATCACAATATTTTATTTTGATCTGTAGGGATCAGTTGCCGGTTTACACTGAAGCTCCCGTATTTATCAAGAACCTAACAGTTTCACTCATATTCCCCAGCTTTATTTTAACCAGTGGATCCTCCAGGGTAATTTCCCCAGTCATTCAAGCTCAGCTACAACACCCAGTTCTCTGATTCCTCTACAGTATGCACATTGATTATTTCTTAATTCCGGACCCCATTCTCATGCCAAATTCTCTTGCTGCTCCAGGTGATTTTGTGAACTGTAAAAGATATCTGCACACATTACTTGTCCCAATTCTCTTCACACTTCAAGAACAACGTTAAATTGCAACAAGGTGTTATGGCCATTTTCCCCATAATCGAGCTTATACACCAGCCACCACCGATTATAGCTTTTACTAGGGTTTATCTGTTTGTCCACCACTTGGTGGACCATTGATTCCCTTTTGATCTAAGATCTTAATGATCTAAAATATATCCCAGCTGGCTCTTCTTTAAAGCGCAGCCACTCTGCCAGCCTCCCATCTTACGGGTTCTGGCTCCCCAACCACAAATCACTTGCACTGCATAGGTGGATCTTTCCTTGTTGTCCTGAATCTTACATTCAGGACAACTCAAATCCCAACCATTTGTTACCCACAATTTCTTGTTATACCACATGCATTATGCCAGGGTGCAATAAACACCCATCAGTAATCCATATACAATCTGGACAAAATTCATCATTATTTCTACAACAAAACAAATACAACTTTGTACAAATACCCCATTTCACTGAAAGAAGGAATAAGTCATTTTAAGGAAATGAATTAGATAGTTTAGCTTGTTTACTAATTGAAAACAAGGACAGGTTCATAGCAGGGACAAAGGAAAGACCTGAAGGCACAAGAAGGCCGGGAGACAAGATAAAGACCATAAGGGGCAAACAGGAGACACAAGGAAGCTATGATGTAGGTATGCTAATAAGTTCCGGAAAAACATGGATATTTAACATTTAACTGCTTAACCAGTATGTCCTGGAACCCACACAAATGTGAATGTTTAACCTGTATAGAAGTCATGCAGCCAATGGGGACTCATTAGTGGGATACATTAGGTGGACTTAACCCATGTGTGCCCCGGCATTGTTTAGTAAAACCATTCCTGCTTAATAATCAAATTGGTATTGATAATTGGGATTGGATTTTCACATTATTACCACAAAAATAACACACACACACACACAACATTAACTTATTCACTTCAAAACATACAGAGACCACATATTCACTTCAAAACGACATATGGTGCCATAGTTCCAATTTCTGTGATTAATGTCACTCTACAACCAGGACCTCCTAACCACAACAACAAAACCAGAAACCAGGTATTAGTTGACACTCCTTTGCTACCAAGGTATCCTGAGGAAAAAATGCTCCTGTTACAGCCGAGAGTTCCGAAAAGCACAAAATAATCCTGTCACAACCCAGGCCCACAAGCCACACTCTCATCCGGCCCTGATGTCTGGGGGAGAGTGGATTCATTTGTCTGTGTGGCGATCCAGAGGCCAATAAGGTCACTCCCAGGGTGAATATCAAAACAGTGTTTATTTCTGGCTCCAGCAAACCTAAACACAAGATAGAGGGGTGCGCACCAAAGACATGGAGGGGTGCAACCACCCAAAGTTACGGAAATGAATCCCCGAAACAATACAAGTCCCTAGGATCTGACCCAACACGCATGCCGTGAGGTAATGGGGGTGGTGGAGAGAGAGAAAGAAATCACCACATCGAATGCAGCAGATGAATCTCGGGAACACATGGTCCAGGTCCGCGTGGTCCAGGCCACGTGGTCCAGGCTGTTCCGATTCCAGCATGTGAGTCAGTGCCAGCATGGAGATGCGCCCTTGAGCCTCCCTTCCAAGTCCTTTTATCTCCGTGGTTTTGGTGGACTCCAGAAGCCAGCAGGTGGGGAGTAGAGCTGTGCCTGCTCCTGCACTGCCCCCTGCTGAACCGTGGCACGACAACTCCTTTGCAATCAAGACCAAAAAATACAAAATACTCCTCACACCCAAGGTCCCTGCAATTCAGTGTATACCTATAAGACGCTAACAGTCCAGCATATGCTCTACTCAGTGTTATGCAGTAACGATTTTAGGAAGAGCCAAACCAAATGGACCGATCCCCATACTCAATATATGCCTATAAGATGCTAGCAGTCTGGCATACAGTCTACTCAGCATTATACAGTAACGACTTATGAGGAGCCAAACCGAATAGAACAATCCCCAAACTCAAGGATAAAAAAAATTAAAGTGTCCCTTTTTATCTGATGGTCCTTGTTTGTCCCCACAGAGATCAAGTTGAGGAGTCTCTCCAGAGAAATCCCCGGGGGTACCCAAGAGAGTCCCAATCCCAAATGGGTCCTGCAGCCGGGCAGAGATGGTCCCATCTGGGTCGCCAAATCTGAAACAAAGAAACTTACACTAACTTACACTTAACAGTTTAATTCAACCATTAAGGTAGGTATACTTTATTCAGCACTGGAGAAGACTCAGGATTTGTCCTCAGAGTGCTTCTGCCGAGCAGGGATTTCACGGAAAATTTATATACAGGTTTGTTTTCAAATTCATACTTCTTCCTCAAAATCACAACTGTACTTTATTCCAGGAACTTTCTTGCATATCCAGAGGGAAGAAATAAGGTCAGCTCAGAGTCATTAATGTGTGGCCATATCTGAGTGGTCAATCTCAAGGACTCTGGATGAAAAAGGATAAGGGTCATTAAGGCTATCTTAGTTGAGTTTGTTTCTAACACATGACAGTTGATGTTCCATCCTACCATTTACAAATCACCATTTCACTCGAGTGCATTCAACTTTATATCAGTTACAAAGTTATCATGACATCCAGCTTGCACTGAAATGTATGTCTTGTGAGACAGAAAAAGAAACATCAGCAGAGTCTGTCACAGTCTTTGCCCTTATCATGGCACAGAAAAATTGTGGCACTCCCTTTTTTATTCTGCTAATATTCTTGTATTCAGCTGATTCCCTCTAACAACTTTCAAAATATTCTCCCTCCAGCCGTAGTGGTCACTATATTAGAAGATTAATGGTTCTGTAAAAATATCCTGATTATCGATCAGGACTCAGACAAAATATGAAATATCTCTATTTTTAACAGATTGCAGTTCTTTGATTTTATATATATACTGTACTCATAAACCACACCCAATCATAGGACATGACAAGGAAAAAATGCCACTTCATGTAATGTTGTTCCTCAGACTGATTAAATAAAAAAGAAACATGACAGACTCATACACATCTTATTCCTGGCCTTAATTGCAAACAACTGTTGTGTAATTTATGAGGCCTTTGCTATCCAATTCCTTGGCTGATTTTCTACTGATGAAAGGCTTTCCACATCATTGAACTGTGAAGGCATTGTTTCTATTCCAAACCCATGGGGACAGAAGAATTCATTTACAATTCCCTACTATATGACAAAAGTGATAGGCATTTCATAAGAGGTGGGACTAGCAGCAGCACTATTACTAACTTCATCTTCAGAAAATTGCTCTACGTTACAAGCTCCTCAGTGTAGCTCCACTAGTAATACAGGTTTAGGAACAGAAAAAAGCCTTTTTACTTTGAATGGCTGCAGTGTACCTTGCAAAGAAGTAGATCTTTGCTGAAGCAAAGCCATCATTTGTCACCAAAAATTAAAAACTTCACATTTCCCATGCATTGAAACCGTCAGCGGGCAACAAGGTGATAAAGGAAATAATAGGTTGGGGGTGGGGGGTTTAAGTCAATGATAAGGCCAGTCTTCTAAGAGTTAGCCACTAGCAATTATCATTGACATCAGTAGCAATTAGTAATGCATTTCTTATACAATGGGTAGTTACTTCTACACCTTCAGGCTCTTTTAAATTAATTTGCTTTAAAGGCCCACAGGATCAGCTGGAAGAGAAACTTGCAATTGGTGCTGATTAGGGAAAAAGCCTGATCATGTTTCCCTCCTGGAGTCTAAAATTGTCACCTACTTGCATATGGATTGCCCTGGTACAGTGGCCTGCCATTCTATCCACTGATAGCAAAACCAGAATACAAGTAGATATTATAGAATACATGCAGATATTATATAAATGCATATTATATATTATATTATATTATATTATATTATATTATATTATATTATATTATATTATATTATATTATATTATATTGTATTGTATTATATTGTATTGTATTGTATTGTATTGTATTGTATTATATTATATTGTATTATATTATATTGTATTGTATTGTATTGTATTGTATTGTATTGTATTGTATTGTATTATATTATATTATATTATATTATATTATATTATATTATATTATATTATATTATATTATATTATATTATATTATATTATATTATATTATATTATTACAAATTTAGTAAACTCTCCTTTTGCCTAGACACACAGGCTTTATTTTAAAATGGTGCAAACTGAGTACTTCACAGCTGTCATGTTCACATCCACTTTTGACACTTAGATTTTAAAAGAAACCCAAAATATAGCTACTCAGATATTTATCAAGCCTTGGAGCTCCCCAAACACTTCATATTCCTATTTTTACTCAGTTTTAATGGATTAGAAGAGCAACTGCACAAAATGCTAAGTTATTTGACAAATAAAAGTAGTAGCAATCCATTTTTCTGTTGCATAAAATAGTAGAAACAATCATAGGAGTAGGCTACAATTGCAGGTACCTTCTCTTCCTGCTTATTCTTAAGTGTTAGTCTGGAAGGCTCTTCTTGCCAGCTTTCTTCTTCAACCACAAAAGTGCACTGAGTTACATCCAAAGGCTGTTTCTACTTGCACCATGGCTAGGATATTCTTTGAATATATGAAACAAGCATTGTAATTCCCTAAAGCTGAGGAAACCCTGTAATGTAAGGCAATCACTTTTTTGGAGCGAGTACAAAACAGAACTGCTGGCAAAACAATGTTACATGCTATGAGTGTTTGCTAGGTTTGCTCAGCATCAGATCTTGTACAGCCACCTCAGAAGGTGTAACAGATGGATGCCACAAAGTCTTGGAGAGGCAAGAGGCTATACTGATAATTCCAGTGTGGACTGTATTGGTTGCTGAATCACTAAAATACGCAGTCCTTACTCATGTAAGAGCGACATAGCACCTGCTCCCGGGTGACAAATTTTGCAAGGTGGTTACAAAGTTCAGACATCATGAAAATAATCCCTGAATAGTGAACTACAAGGCTGGCATTATAGGTGTTCACATGATTTGGGAAAACTTAAGTAACTCTGACTAGTTTGGTCAAACACTTGAGTGGTAGAGCTGCTTTATTAGCCAACAAGCAATCTTAAAACCTAGTAACATGTTGTGAAAACTGCATTAGAGTTTGTTTGAGTAACACTAGTGATCACATTTAATTTTTTCTACAGCTCTTTGTTAGTTACGACTCAGCAGATTTGATGTCCTTTAAACTTACACAGCTTTCTTATGTAATCAAGCTGAAGGTGGAGTAGCACTTTATATTCAATTCATTCCAATTTTTCTTCTGTAGCTTCTGGGAAGTGCATTCTGAGAATCTATAAGGGCCTAATTTTCTCTCACAGGAATAAAAGTAAAATTGAAGATAGAAGCAGAGCCCACAGTAATGAAATACCACTGTCTTTAATGTAAGAGTCACTCCCACACTTATAGTCAAATCAGTGGTAGATTGCTCTATTAAACCAAACTTTATGATCCCATAGAGAGAGGAGGGAAGTTTCAGGTGTGAGAAAGCGGGGAGCATCACAGCTGCTGGAGATATTGTTCAAAATAATATATCCCCTAAGACAGGCCAGGAGTGTGTAGTAAATATACTTTGTCCATACTGATATTTGACCCTAGCATATCCAGCCACTGTATCCCCGCATATTTTCTACTTGCATGGAGATAGAGAAAACGCCACTGGTGTTACACTGCCACACCCTGAGTCAGGTAATCTACAGCAATGTCTCTGGTAGCTTGACAAAACACCCTTGGGAGCACATGTTCACCCATTCTCCTCTGCCTTATCTATCTCACCACCTTCCCACACTGATCCCTACCTCATTATGTTCTTCATAATCTCTACCAGAAGGAAATGCAAATCCAGTAAAATAACTAAATAACATCCTATGTGGATGTTTGTGGATGGTACTTACTCATATAAAAGGGATGAAAGCAGGGGAGCTTCTGAGACTCGTAGAGATCATGAGCAGACTCAGTGCAGCTTCAAGATTGGAGCTATGCTTCTCAGCTGGCACAGAGTCTTGGCTTTGCTGTGGAAACCAAAATCTGTGGTGGTGGAAGGGCAGGGGCAAAGCAGGCTATGCTGACAAGGCTAGGATTTCCAAACATCTGGAGTCTCATCTACCTTAGACTCAACATCTAAGGGATGTCCTGAGGGACATGGTTTAGCGTTTGATAGGAATGGTTGGACTCGATGATCCGATGGGTCTCTTCCAACCTGATGATTCTGTGATGATTCTGTGATCTCCACTTGACCTGCTGGATATCCAGAAACCCCAACCCAATGGCCAGGGTCCTTCAATCATAGCTGAATCAAAACTGCTCTCACTATGTTGACATTTCTATGCCATAAAAAATCACACATGCTTTGGGAGAACAGCAAGTTCAACTTTTCCATGTAGAAGCCTCAGAATTTATCCCACAGTGCAATGAAAGAAGTTTATTTGACAGCCTCATTGACTGAAAGCTGCTGTGAATAGCACCAAAGAGCCAATAGCAGTGTGAATTTCTCTATAGTTACCAACAAGTGCAAGACAAGGAGGGACAAGAGAAAAGAGACTGATCTGATCTTAATAATAGTAGCTACTAAAAGGTGAAAATCCAAGTGCTAGATTTTTAAAAAATGGATCACTGAATAAAAGTTCAACAGAGGCCCTTGAAGACTGAAAATGGACCAGTTTAATGACAATAAGACAAAATCCACAGATTATAGAACAGTTAGTCTAATTTCTTTTCTTTTAGTAAAGCATTGAGTACCATTTTTAGAGATCAGTTGAGAACATTTAAAAAAAAAATGGAAAATGCCTTATTTAAGGGTAGGCAGCCTTCCTGAAGAGAAGTACAATCATGTTTCACTTAAAAAGGTACAAAGAGGCAGTTCACACTCATTAGTCTTGAGTAGATTAAATGGCTACTGATACTATAATTAAAATTTCAGAGAATGCACAAAGAAGCTCCACAGTGATTATAAAGGGCTAAGAGTAGCAAAAAAATAAAAAAAAAGTAACAATTTTTTCCAGAATTAATGTGGTATAAGATTTTGGCAACAAGTATACTCCTATGAATATCCAATAGGTTTGCATATTTTAATCTAGAAAACAAACTGTTCCACAAAATTAATGTGCCAATTTCTAAATTCCAGTTGAAAAAATAGGAAGAACATTTTTACAGGTGGCTTTCCAACTTTCAAGGATGCATTTTACAACACAGAGCAAACAGCAACAAAAAATCTCAAAAGGAACAAGTCAGCAGCTGAAGAAACAACTGAAGAGCAAGATATTTATAGAAGTAAACACAAATACACATTTATGTTTCTAACCTTAGGCGTTCATCTCAGAAATCATTGACTTAAGAAACGTATCTGATCTGATAAAAAAAGGAAGGTTCATCTTACTATTAAGGTTCTGTCTGAAAATACAAGTGCTGAAGTGTTGAATTTCTGGCTCTGCCTCACTCTGCCTCTGTGACCTCTGGCAGGTCACTTGTGTCTCAGTTTCCTCTCAACAAAGTGGGAATCATGTTTCTGTTCTGTGCAGAGGTTATATCAGGTAAATTCATTAACATCTGAGCCTGACAATGTATAGCAATAGGGAACAATTAAAGTAGACATGTATCAGAGAAATCAGCAGCAACAAAAGTCTGTGTTAGTGTGACAGAAAAACAATTTCAAAAATATTTTTTTTTCTCTTGACATTTAGAGTTGCTGGCCTTTTAACAAACAGCAAAACACCTTCAAGCTTCAGTAGCTTAGCTTCAGCAGATTAGCCTCAACCTGATAAAGCAGCAGATGCCACATAAGAGAAAGCACCTGTTCTGCACCCTTGCCGCATTAGGTAATTATGTGCAAAACAACTTAGAAATGCAATCTCTGAAAGTCAAACCATTACCTCTATCAACATCTTGATCTACACCTGGAGACAGTGAGAATGTGTTGAATGACTTTACAGCGAAGTACACCTCTTCAATTATATTTGTGTGTGTGCATCTATTTCTCCATGAATCTATGTGGTCCAACACAAACCAAAAAAAACCCCAAAAAAACAACTCTGCCTGTAACCCTTTTAATTCAGTGAGTTAAGAAAATCAGCTATGATCACCGTCAAAATAGTTCCCTTCTGAGTTGATGCAGAACTGCACATGATGATGTCGTCAACATTCAAAGCAATGTTCAAAGCAAGGGCTGTAGAGGATCTCTGTATTTTTCTCTTTCAAATCTTGTATTGACAAAAAATAGGTTCATTTGGATCTCTTCACTGTAACCCTCCATCAATAATTGAAAAGCTTCTATTGCAGATTCTTCAGTTTTATGGGAAACTTGATGTTAATTCGCAGTTCACTCTTGCACACTGACATTTTCCAACTAAGGGTGAGAAAACGTCTATATTCGAACACACATCTGCTCATACTTAGTGAAGCAATTGAGTTGAGCCTTGTCTCACTGACAGGTTAGAACATGTTCTATCACCACCTCTTTGTCTCTCCCCTCCCACTCTTGGTTCATGAGCTAAAGGGTTGCGTTGGTTTCATTTTTCTGTGTCAAATCTCATATAGATTCATAGATACAATTTTATTCCACAAGAAACTTGTAGATAAAGCAGTAACAGAAAGATTATGTTTGTTCAAATGGTTTGGAACCAGATGGTGAAATACTATAAACTGAAAAGTTCATGAGGTCAAACAGGCATATGGTTGAAAGGCCAAAATGTCACATTAGATCAGACAGTGACACCACAAAAACTAATACATGGGAGTATTTCTGCTACTTTGGAAAAGGGATGGGAAAGAGATAATAATCCACCATGATACCTTCTGCTTTCTGTTCTTACAGGTCCCAAATTACAGCTGGCTCTAGTCAATAGCATTGATTTAGCTGGTGGGTGTGACTGGTACAGCTCATGCCTCAGAATGCAGATGATAACACTTTTATTTTTTAGCTAAGGATTTACACTCTTGCGAACTTCAAAATGATTTCAACTTTCCTTCTCATCAGCTTACTTTATCAATGGCAAATGTGAGTTATGTGTCTATTAAACACATCTGCTTTTTCTGAGATAGTGTGCTGTAAACTACATGACTGTCATGATCCTCTCCGCAGGTTATTCTACTTTAGGAATTTAGGAACATACCCTTCTGTTCTCAATCACAATGGTCAGTGCTTTAGAAGAATCAGACCTGAAGAGTAACCAGGTCGGGAGAAACTCCATTAGTGCTTAAGGATCTCTTTCTTATCAGCTCCTTTTCCACATGTAATTAAAAATGCAAGAGTTTTTTTCTATGGTAAATCTATCACCACATCAGTAGCTGGCGAAAGTAAAGAATGAAAATATAAGGTTTTCATAATTGTAACAAAGAATCCCCAAATTCTTTGAGATACCAAAGGCTTTATGGCTCCTCCCAAGCAAAGATGATTTGGTCATTATTGTACCATTTAAAGCAGATGAACCAAAGCAATAATCAAGACAACATATAAAAAATATAAAGAAACATGACCAAAGGGAAATTTGGAGAACAGAATATAATTATTAGCAAACTAGCATGAAGACAAAGTATTTTTCTGATATGGCAATAACATTTCAGCATTCTCCATTGTGAGATCTATCCTTCTATCTTCTTTTTTTAACAAAACAAATGAAGGAAAATATCTGGAAAATATGCTGTGGATGAGACTGTGGAAAATATAAGAGTAAAAGTAAAAATGTCTCCATAAAAGGATGCCAAAGACAAGTGTTGACAAAAATCAACATTAGAAATTATCAGAATGTTTTTATTCTAAAAGAAAAGGTTTTATAACAAAGATATTTGCATTAAAAAACCTCAGAGAAACAAAAGGTCCAAACCAGAAGTGTTCTAGCTTGAGTTACAATATAAATAATCTCTGCAAAGTGGGTCTGGAAGGAAGTAATTAACATATACCAAAAAGAAAGTCACATATATTCTGAAAAATAAGCGATTTTTAAATTGAAGTGAATGTGAATATGCTGACATCACCTACCTGAACCACAGTAACACATCCAGAAGTATCAGAAAAATCAAGTGAAATGTTTCCAGCCTATTCTATGTACCATTATGTAACAAGCTGTTTCAGTTCATCTTTGAACAGCACGCTAATAGCTTAATCTGAAGACTGGCAGCAGTCATAACACATGGAAAAACAGTTCAAATATTTTTGAGAAGTGTTTTGCAGCATGACCAAAGCTTATTTTCATGAGGGAAGTACTAATCCACAGAAAGAATACATGTTTACAATGAAAGTAAAAGCAAAAAAATTGCTTTTTTGATATTTGCACATTTAATCTAATTTGTACAGTACGCCTAATGAACCATATATTTGCAGAGCCAAAGAACAATTCAGCTCTGTTTGCTGCCTTTTGTTTCTATTTGATTTATGTTTGTTTTTAAGTGATGTGAGATTCTCAGTTCCTAGGTTTATTGTTTATTGATTTTTACTATTATTGGGCTATACATACATACAGGAATTCATGGTCCAGAGATTTTTACTAACCATGCAGTAAGAACTGTACACAGGGACTTTTTTCATCAAAGTCAGTGAAACAACAAAGAGGTAAGGCCGGATCTTAGGCCTCGCACTCTGGGACTACAGATACTCCAAGATATCATAGGTGCAGTTGTCAAAGTACAATTAATACAGAACCATGGAAATGAAGCTGAAATCTGGTCCATGCTGCGTATGTACCGTAAGATAAGAGCTCACAGATTTCTGAAAGCTGTAGACAGCCTTACTAGTGTGAGCACTTAGTCAGCATTAACATGCTATTCCATCTTCATCTGCACCACAGATAGCCAGAACCAGATTACGTCTAGTTTGCATTGTAGAACTGTAATGCTGTCATTGTAGAACCATTTCACGTTTTCACTTATAAACGATTGTCAGGACACTTCTCTTTTATAACTCTGGAAAGAAATTTCCTACACCTGCAAAATGTATCCCCAGTATAACTACTCTCAAGGGCATGGTTGTCAACATCTTTCATTAAAATTTGTTACTTTCAACAGAGCTTATGTTGTTTTTCCACTAGCCTCCATATTCAGGATTTTGAGGTTGGAGAAGACAAACTTGACATTTTTTACAGCCTAGTAGTCAAATGAAAAGTCTCAGAAAGGTTCGTGGCTGAAGAATACAAAAAGGTTTAGAGTACTGGTAACAAAGTCTTCAAGAGCTGGATCGTGCGCCTACTTAATATTATACTTAAAAAGAAAGGTCGGCAAGCATTTATCATTTCTGCATTGTTTGTCAAGGACATATCTGATGCCAGGAAATACTGACAAATGTAAATGAGCATTAGATTCAGAAAGATACATACTTTGCAACATGTATAAATAGGTAGACCAATACAGACTAAGTAGTTGAATTTAAATACCATTTAAGGAAATAATAAAGCATTTTGTCTCTTTAAGCCTAAGAATAAGACCGAGGAACTCATTTAAACAAGGGCATTGATATTATAATAGGTGCATCAGGAAAGAGAAGAAAAACAACCTATTAAGCCCTATAGATACATCTCTATCAGTAATTTAATTAGGGTCAGGTCTTAGTCTAGAGCACTGCCTCACCATGGTCCATACTGCTAGCACCCCTTATGCTGAAGCAGTAGTTTGTAGTCACAAGCACTCTCCCGACATCTTAGACATTAGTATACATGTAGCCTATAATACCAGGGTATGAAGCATGTAGAAAAGCTAGAATGTGTTTAAGTTAACACATATGTCACATATATAGGTAAGGACTAAACCAAGTGGATTATCCCTTTACTTTCAGTAACTATAACTTTGCTACATTTAGGAACACACACTTCAAATTTCCTAACAGATGAAGCAGAGATATCTTAGACTTCTTCTGTACTCCGGACATGGGAGTCTGTAGGGCTTGCCTAAAAGGAACACCAGAAGCCATTTTGTAAGTATGAGTAATTTAACATAAAAGAGACGGTAGAGCTAATGGATAGAGCTGCTTTGGAGGTGGAAAAAGAAGAATCCCTTGGTATAACTATCCTGTGTGAAAAACTGCAATAAACAGCAATAAGGCTACCTTCATTCAATAACAGGCATATGCACAGTTCTTTGTAAGCCACTTTGTCCCAGCTCCTCAACCTCAGCACTTTACTGTGATACAAATAAAGCATAGAAATATGCTGATAGTTATTGCTCAATGCAAAATCTCAAGCCTACAGCTCAGTCTGGGGCTATAATAATATGCGTTTGAGGTTTTCATTTCAATTAATGATATGCTGTCCCTCTATTTGTCAGCACTGGCAATATCTATCACACTTGGACTGTATGCTGTCCCTTAGCTGCACAGTTACAACTGACAGCATTGACTGTCATCAAAATTCACCTCCTGAAATGAAATAGCTGCATTCAAAATACTTGAAGGACCTTGACAGCAATCTTAGCACCACTGGAGCCAAAAGCTGCTGATGAGTTATTCTCGTTAACACAGTGGTTTCTGTTCCCACTGAGCTCTCGCTGGCAGGAGGGAGCTGAGCTCTCGATTGCAGGAGGGAGCAAACTTCAGGCTTGCCTGAAGGGGAAATCCTTGCTGTACTCGGGAGCACCTTGCTCCACGATGAACTTCACGAATCCAGTAGGAGGTGGAAACTGATGCCCTAGCTACCTGTCAAAGGCTGCCATTGAGCAAGTGGGCCGCTTTTGATTTGCACATAGGCAAAGAAGCATTTTGCTTTTATTCTGCTCCTTATATAAAGAACCTGAAAGGCAAGATTCATGATGCTAGGTAGTCCTGAAAGTCTGGCCTGTTTCAGCCCAGCAAGTTTTTGTGCCCTTTGTGACAAAGCCTGTCTTATCACGGTAAACTACAGCTGTGTTTGCCTATATGCTCTGCAACGAAACAATGGTGGTATACGACGTCCTTATATTAATGACTCCCTTATCAGCGCACAACTCTCAGGTTTGTATGTAGAAAGCAAGTGAAAACAGATAAAAGATCAATATTGCATATTCAGGTTGTCATAAGGTGAATTCATCTCGTTGCTTTTATTCATATAAGACTAGGTATATCATAAAGAAATTCCCTTTTTTCCTAGCTTTACTGAAGCTCACAGATTCTTAAAGCTTGACCAAAACAATATTACAGCAACCATGTGACTAAAAAGGCCACAACATTATTAAAATTATTAAAATATTAAATTATGCTACTTCTGTTGTACTGCAGAAAATGAAGAGGTAAGTCAGTAGTATGACTGTTCATGGCTTTCTTATCCAAATACAAGGCTTTTTAATTATTTTGAAATATAAGATAACAAGTATGGGAGGATTTGAGGGCTCAGTTTTCAGCAAACCAATATTTCTGGTGCCTGTTCCTAAACATAAAATGTAAACCTGATTCTTAGGCACTGCTGTGAGGGTAATCTATTTTCATTTGAAAAAATGTAGTAATTTTTTTTATAATCTTGTAGCAGTTAACCCTTAGAGTGCAATTATAATTCCATAATAAAATGAACCTTAAAGAGGGAAAAAAAAAAGGGGGAGGAGAGAGAGGATACAACAAGAAGATCTCTCACAATTAAAGAGAAAGGTGTTTCAGGAATAAAAATTACAGCTGGAAGAGTGGAAGATTCCTTACTATGAAAACCTCTGAACTTGCAGCTTTAAATATAGCACTATGTTCAGAAAGAAGAGTTTTAGTACTCCATACAGAATGTGTAGTACTTTTATACCCTTTTCTTAAAGGCTGAGAATAATAATGTTCCTTAAAATACAAAAGATTTAAATTATTTCCTTTGTGTATCATAAAGAAATATATTTTTTAAAAATTTAGCTTAATGGAAACTTTTATTCCCTGGAGAGCCACTGGGAACTCAAAGAGAAAGTAAGATGTTTACTGTGGATTGGGAAATGCTGAGAAATTCTAGGCATGCAAGGAGCACAAGCTGAGAGCACAGGACTTGGTTGCACCATTATGCTCCCCAGAAGATGACACAGAAAACCTGGTTACAAATCTTTACTGCATAGTATCTGAAGGAGGACGGCTGAAAAGCACTGTAACAGCTAGAAAATTAAGTTTATTACATATGAGTGTGAGATTCATTGCATCAATTAGCTTGCTAGCTTCCTTAGAAAATATTCCCTTACTTGGTGGGTTTTTTCTTCAGTGGATTTCACTCTGAGTAGTTTCCATTAACTGGAGCTCCCCCTCAAGGAATACAATGGGAAACTAGTTTTGCAATAAAAGACTGAATTCTCATTTTTACTAAACCAACAGTGATATCCTAACATACAAAATCTTAGAGATTTTCTTCATGGTATTCCCCTGCTTATGGCAGGTATATGGTTAGCTAAGCAATTTCACACAGCAGTGAGGCTGTTCTTAAATAAAGACACCTAGGCCAGAAAAGATCAGAACACTGATCTGAGTGACTTTGGAGACTTAAGATTGAATTTATTCAAACTACAATTCTTGTACCATGAGATGGCTGACACCCGCACTCTGCTATTGTAAAAAAAGCCTATGTTTTGTCTCAGCCCTGACCCTCACACTTCAGTAAAACTTAATGAGAATTGCAAGATGAGTCACAGCACAGAGCTCTCAGCAAAGCATCTCCCCACCAGCCCAACTTCCCACTGTTTGTCAGGGTAGCACATGCAGAAGAGATGATGGGCCAGATCCACTCTTCAGCACATGCAGAAGAGATGATGGGCATCTCCCCAGCAGCCCAACTTCCCACTGTTTGTCAGGGCAGCACATGCAGAAGAGATGATGGGTCAGATCCACTCATACAGGAGGACAAGTCACCTACACTCTGTGATGGATGTCTAGGCCACTGTGTCCAGAAATATCCTGTAGGTTTAGACTAAACTGTGGAAGGAATTCTTCCCAAGACATGAAAACCCTCATGAATCTTGAATTTTGCAGAACGTAGGTTGGGTCTCTACAATCATTTGGAAGAGAACAAGGGAACAGAGGATGTGATGCTAGCTGAATGTTTGCTCACTATTATCAAAGTTAATAAAGCTTATATCTAACCTGTGCATTATTATGCACTTGGAGTTCCTAGATCTATTAAAACACTTCAGGAAATATAATTTTTCAGGTGCTCCAGGTCCCTGGTCACCTGGTCCTACCCTTAGCACTCTGTGGTACAGCTCAGCACGGCATGACTAGCTGCTCCAGAATGTGGATTCAACTTTACTTCCTCCAGAAAGTGGATGAAGTCACAAAGTTTAAACTGACACAGTATCTATCACTTGGTTTTATTCTTAATGTTGCAGAGCAGCAAAACACCACACACACTATTGGTCCCAGTAATGTCACTCTGTCATTCATCCAGCAAGGCCCTTAAAAGCTACAACTCTACTATTCTAGCACAATAATTAGATTTGTAATGCATATTTTACATGGCCTCACAGTTTTGTTGCAACCTACAGCAGGTGCTGCATATATAGCCATGCTGCAAGAGAAGTAACCATCTGGCCCTGTACTGGTTGCTCAATACCGAAACTTTGGTGTAGGATATTGCCCCTTATTCCTACTAGTCAGTCAGAGTGAATGTTTAGTCATTCAGGAGCCAGGCTACCAGAGATCTAATAACTTACCTTCATAAATTATGTTTATTTATTCAACTGAAATTGCAGGGAGGACACAGACGGTGGGACTGGAGGGTTTCTTGGGACCTGCAGAACCTGCCTACCTGTAAGTATGATACGGCTGTAGAATCTAGTGAGACAGAAAAGTTGCTTTTGCTCAGTTTAAAAAAACATGAATAGGAACTGTTTGAAAGTGAAGTAAGCTGCAGTTAAACAGACAGAAGGGATTTAATTTATTTAATTATGTCAAATTTAGTTAATTATTGTTCAGTTGGTGCTAACAAAGCTACTGTTATGTCCTACTACATGAAACTCTGTAGAACTCAAATAAATATTTACATTTCCCAACTGTCCTAAGAGTTACCTTAATGCTTAATAAAATTTTCCATCAAAGTCAAGGTCTCAGTCTGCCTTCCAGCTGCAATGTTACCCCTTTTCTATAATCGCACAGCATAAAAATATATTCCCTGGTTCTTCACCAGTTCTTTTTCCTTGTGGCAGTATGGAGCCTCAGATTTCTGGGTAAATTTCATGTGGCAAATATGAGGGGACAGCAGAAGCTGTACCTCTCCAGAACTGATGCTTTTTTCCTGCCCATCTACATTTTTCTGAGAAAAAAAATCACTGTTTCCCGATACTACAACCTCTGGGATGGGCCCTAAGGAGTCCAAATGCTTCAACCTATGCAAGGAAAGCTGGAGGGAATGCTCAGTAGCCAGGTATGCCTCTACTTACAGTCACATGAAGCCATACATGACACTTTGAAAGCAGTGTAATTTCAGTTAGATTCTTTGTTCTAATGTAAACCAATTCCCTCAATTTAAGAGATCTGTGTCTGGCCTTAAAATCATAGAAATAGCCTACACAGAGCAACACTATATATGTGTCTATTTTCTAGAGTCTGTTTTCTTTAATTCTTCGTACTATCTACCTGTTAATTAAATCTTTTCCTTCCTCATCTACAGCTTTATTGCCATGGCTATGCAATACGCAGACTTTGCAAACAGTTCAGTTAGACTATCATTAGACCCAATTTCCTTACTGCTGCAAGCATCTGATTTGTCACAAACAATGTGTGACTAAGCAAATGCAAGCTTGTTACATCCAGGCTGCATCTCAAATTTCTATTCATGCAAGAAGGAATAATTCTAATAAGTGTCAACTGGCTTTGCAGTTTGCAAAGGCTGTACTATCATGGACTGATGAAAGAAGAAAGAAAGAATGCAGAAAATGCATTTGTCCTTGTTACTGCTACCTCCAACAAAGGAGTACTATTCATTTGTAAAGAAAGGGAGCCTTCCTGAGCTTCAGGTACATTAAGAAAGAATGTGTGCATAGGGAGTCCCCACTGTGTGGTTACCCTAATGTTTTAAGGACTCTTCAGATGGTTCCTGCTGAATCAGATGCCTAAAGGAAGAATTAATCCTGCTGAATAAGGAAATGAGACTATGGGGATATTCCACTACCTTTGTAGTATAGTCTGCAAGGGATAAAGCTCTGAATAAATATGACACTTGCCTAATTTCCACTGAATTCAATGGGAGTTTAGGGTACAAGTTCAAGCAAACTGCATGGGGAATGTGGGAGACCCTAGTGACTAGAAAAAGAACATTGTCTATATTATTCAAGAATTTAGGGTCCATGTTTCAGTGTTTTGAGTCTCATCTATAAAAATGGGACTACTTAGGCTTCAGAATAAAACTGAGAAACGATTCACAGTGTTGTTCTCTAATATGTCTTAAACTCCTAGTGGTGTACTGTTAGAATTAAGAAACACAATAAAAGGTTCCATTTTAGAGCAACAAAGTTCATTTTAACAGCAGACCATATGCTCCAATACCACCTATCTTTCCATATTGTTAACTAAACTACTGGCATCAGCTTGATTTGTTGAATAAATAGATTAATCAATCCATTTGAGACATAGTACACATCCTGTTCCATGTACCTTCCATTCTGTGCATAAAAAAGAGCAACCATGACGCGCACTTACATTAAATTCTGTCAGTAAAATATGCTTGCTTGATATTGTTGGCATTTGCATTTTATATAATTCAGTTACCATCTGCTAATGATAATTTAATCATTCAATAAATAACACTAAAGAGAGCAACATTAATGAATATTGGAGAATTTTTTAATGTAATGAGTGATTTAGGGTTTATTTCTAAGAACTGCAACTGCAGCCAGCAATAAAAAGAATAATCCATTAAAAGTAGAGCCTAATAATCAAATCTGTTGTTATGGCACTGGCATAGTGGATGACCAAAGGGGATTGTAAATTCCCAGAGTGATGACTTTCCCTGCCCTTTACTAAGGAATAATGTGTGAATCATTCCCCTGTAGACAGATGGGACTACTCCAGAGAGCCTGTGATTGCATGGTAGCCTAGTGGATAACCACAATGTCTCCAGCAGCAGGGCAGGAGGAGCCAAACTCCTTTAAAGAGTGTAGGCTTTAGATCCCAGTTCGAGGAAGAATGCCTCTTAGGGAGGGCACTTCAGGCCTACTGAACAGCAAACTCAGCCTGACTAATCCAAAAGTTTAAATAGAAGCATTCTCTTAAAGGCTTTTCTGAATAAATGTATGCTGAGATATACATACAGATTTGCCTTTGCTAGGTAAGATTTTCATTCCACTTTTAGCTTAGTCCATCAAAGCATGAAAATCTTTTGTATGTTTTAAACATACGTTGAATTTGATTCTGTTTCTGAGGTAGAGCCCAGATTTCATCTTAACTGAGCATGCAAACTATTCTCTTAGCAAGATAGAAATAGGCTCACTCCCAAAATACAAAGTTCTGATGTCACCAGTAGATTCCAGTCCATCAGAGCCTGGATCCTCATGTTCACATCTGCAATGGAAGTCATGTATAATTCTATTTGTGATGAGCTCATATTGTAGCTCTTTATTGCATAGGCCACCTTACATCTATGAATTCAAAGAGTGCGTATGTATCTTTCTGTAGCTTCTAGTCCAATATCCTTGCTCACTGTAGGGATAACTTCAACGTTAGATAAGGCTGCTCAAGTCTTTGTCCACCTGGGTTTTGGAAACCTCCAAGAAAGGAGGTTCTGCAGCTTCTCTGGACAACATGTTCCTGGATTTAATTATGCTCATCATGAAAACTGTTTTCCTAGTTGGAATTTCTTGTTTCCCTCTCCTCACTCCATTTTTTCAACCTTCCTGTTATGTTTTTTTCTATCCACTGTGTAAAACCTACTTTTTTATTTGTTTTAAAACAATGCCCTCCTAACTTCAGAGATAGCCCCCTAGTAATAGTATTGTCATGTGGTGAGAGCTGTCATTTGTCTTTTTTTTTTTCCATTATGAGGGAAATTCACACAAAAAATGAGAGGATTTTGTTCTTTATGAATATTGAATGCAGTGAAGTATTCTTTGCTTCCTTTGAGGTGGAAATGTGACCATATCTCAGCCTTTGGATTATCTATAATACAAGATGCACTATGACAGTAAAATTAAATAAGTGACCAGTGATTTATTCTTGATTGAATGTGACTAGTTACTGCTAAATAATTTATTCTAAATCGGGTTTGCAGATTGAGCAATGCCTGCAGGTACAGGTATCTGTAACATTAGCAAATGCTAATGTCCTTCTTTTGTACAATTCCTGAACAACCTGTGGTTGTAGCATGTACAGAACACTTTAAAAAGATCTAGGGTCTGATTGGTATGTGGTTCAGTACCTAACAGTTAATTATCCTGGACAAGGGTTGTTATGCCCATAAGAGGTGAGCCTATCTCAGCTTCCTACCTATGCCTGTCTCGTCTGCTTTATTTTGCATTAAATATTTTCATATGAATAAGCTTCCTCAGGAAGAGAAATTTCCTGTTATCTTTCTCACTCACCCTGTAATTTTTTGTCTTTTAGTCAAATACCTGCCAAGTAATTGCTTGTCAATGAAATTACTTTTTCCCATTAATTGATGCCATCCTATTATAAACCCAGAAAATGACTTCTCATCTCTTCTGGAATCTTAAGAAGTAATTTCCCACACCATCTACTGCACTAAATAATCCATGGCTTATGCAAACAATAAATACAAACAAATGTAGGTGGTTTAGAGCACAACAATTGAAAATGCTGTTGAAATTTCCCATTCTTTTCAAAGGCAAAAACCAAAGAAAGACAGAAAGAATGATATGTAGTGATGTGCTGCAGGAAGCATACTTAGATTTTGGTTCACATGTGAGGTAAGAGATGGACAAGAATGGAAAGAGAGCAATAGCAGTAATGGCCAAGAAATTCTGCTGGGTGCATGCAGCAGGTTCCTGAAGACCTGGGACTACTCAGGATTACTGTGTTTGTGGTCAGTGAATGGGGATGTTGAGGGAGGAGGAGCTGTAGCAATTGCATCTTTCCAGTTGCTGGTCTCTTGAGCACCAGAACAAACTCCTCAGTGCAGTCTGTGCAAACCTATCCCTCCCACACTTGGATGGGCAAATGTGTGGTGGTTGTGGTGACACTGACTTCCCAGTGCTCATTGTTGTGGTGTTTCTGCTTTTGACTTCATATTCCTGCTGTAGCTGCAGTGCCTGTCTTCTCCTTGTTTTCAGGCAGTGCTCAGTACCTGATACTTAAAGCCTTCTGCTCTAGTGTCCGCTACTGGCCTATTCAGAGGGTCCTGCTATAGACCTGTGGACCTCCGGCCCAGTGCTGCTGCCCTTTCACGTTGTGTGGCTTACGACACAGTCCAGCCATTGTTCACGTGGATAGTTAATCAGGCTGATGGGGAGAACACAGGCATCTTCATTGAGTGTGCTTTTTCACTTGTGCTAGCATCCAGGTGAACCCAGAGGGCTGCACTCAGGATATCTTGCATTTCCTTCTTCTGAATTCAGGCCAGAAGAATTCTGGGGACAATAAGAGGTCTGTTGGACAATGCCTCCCTCTTATCACTTGTTAGCCTATTTCCAGGCCTTTAGCCCTCACAGAACTGCTTTGGCAGAGAATAGCCTAAAGTTTTTGCCAATAGCTTGAAAGGAAAATGGCTGTTGCCCTCAACAGGCTAATTTGCCTGAACCCAGTTGAAGGGTGAAACCAGGTATTCAGACATAGGTGAAAAGGGCCACCTCGGTTATTATTTCTTACAGTCCATTTTAGTGAATCTAGTTCCCATTAGAGGCATGAAAGCAGGCAACTGCAACTCTAGCCAGTTTTGTTCTCATTTTTTCTGGTTTGCTATAAAAGTAATTTACGCTAGAATAACTGTTGTTAGAAGTCGTGGCTCTGCAGTTTTACATGAAGCAAGTATAGCTTCAGCATCCTTCATACACTGTCCTGAAAAAAAGTCTTCTCCCATGGTAAGGCAGTGGTTTGCTTTCCCCACTCCTCCAGAACCTGATCTTGTCTGCTTAAGCAGCCAATGAGGTTGCCACTGTTAATAGTGTATTATTTTGGATAAAGAATGGTATTTTTTTCTACGTCTAAATATCTGGCAAACCTATTAATAGTGCCTGTTCCAGCAAGAAGTTGCAGAGATGTAGTCATAACACTCTACATCCAAACAGTCAATCCTTTAAAAAAAAAAAAAAACCTTGAAAAATCACTTTTAAGCTTAGCGCTAGAATTGTACCTAGTTCTTTCAAATCCATTAGACTGGAATATTGATAGACTGAGAAAATGCAATTTGGAGCTACACAGGCAGCTTCAAGATAGGATGAGTATTGGACAGTTTGCCACTTTACCTTTATTTTACTAAAATCAAAGGGGCTGTGCCAGTTAAGGATGAGTTAAGGATTTACCTCATTGCACTCTTAGAATGCCAAGCCATAAGCCAAGTGCTGCTTGAGCTAACCAGCCAAGCCATGTGAAGGCTGAAGTCATCTGAAAAAATATCCAGCAGGATCCCTTAACCCTGTGTAGCTGAACTCAGCCATCTCAAGCAGGATTCCAATGGTGCTGGAAGGCTAATCTATGCATAAGCTGTCCAAACCACTTACCAGAAAGATAGAAGGAGATATTATATCTACTTCAGGAGTTCATTTGGATGGTGAACTATCCTTGGAGAGTCAAGAGCAAACAACAAGCAAAAGTAGATGCATGACCTGAACAACCTAAGGGATTATATATTTTAAATTCTGAGGGTGAGGTGCATACTGCTGGGCAGATCACTCTTTGAATTAAACTCATAGACATTTAACAGGCAGATGCATTCTTTATATTCCTGAGGGAGGCACTGAACATTTATTCCTTGTGCTCTCTTTATTGCAAACAGTTCAAACAATTACAGCAGACCTTCACTGCAGAGCTAGCTGAACAAAAAGATGATAAAAAGCAATTTTTATAGACATCCATTCAGGGGCCCAGGAGTTCTCCTGCTGGCAAAAATAGTGATGTGTGGCATTTTGGACTCTGCCAATCTCATGCCCTGTGAAAGCCAACAGGCAACAAACTCAGAGCTTGTGAACAATGAGGAGACAAAGGCAAGAAAATAGCACCCACTGCCTTCCTCAAAAAGCAGGGAGGAAGTGTTGCCTTTACCATTTTTTTCACTTTATGCTAGGGGAGTTTTTGTTACTTAGTAACATAAATAGTTCCTCCTGTTAGGGGACAGGAGGAAAAATGTTAGGCTTAGCTTTGCTGCCTCAGCCAGTTTGAATCAAATTCTTGTTTCATCTTCTGAGAATAAAAGTAAGTGTGTTCTGATAGGGAACCTTTTTGGAGGAAAACATAGAAAGAAAAAGATCTGCTGCACTTATTAGCATTGCAAAAGATATAAAAGTAACTCATCGACTCAGACTGAGCATTTTATGCACGCCTTGCATGGAAAGAAAAGGATTCGAGTGTAACCAAATTAGGTTTATTACAAAGTAATGACATGTTTCTGCTATGGAATTGGCCAGTTATGACTATTTAGAAATTTATCCCACTGGTTCAAGGTTTGCCTTTGGCAAAACTCAGTTCTCATGACAGCCAATGACAGTTCACTTGAGGTTAATGCAAGCCATTTTATTTCTATTACCCTGGCTTTACGAATGTCCAGCTATATATTCTAGTGTACTCATGCATTAAGGAACAGGAAATTCCTTAGAAGCCTGAGCTTCTGGACAATCAGACATCCAATACCTGAGATTATGTTGATAGCTGCTGCAAAGGCAAATGTGCAAGCAGTTTGTGCCATGCACCCACTGCTTAGGTGAAATGCAGTCAGTGATCCCTCACCTTCTGGTGTCCCTTCCTTGAGCTTGAGCTACCTCTATTTCTAACTGAAATAACTGTAAAGAAGCTCACCTTTTGTGAAAAAAAAAGAATGTGTATGGGAATAAAGAATCCAATCTTGACATGAAGTCAGTGAAATTCCTGCAGACTTAGTTCAGTGTAAGTGGGAGCAGATACTGGAGTATAGTAATTCGACAACACTTTGAAGGTATCATTTTTCCCAGAACTCCTTTATCAGTGTCACTTGGTGTATTATTTATTCACCACATATTATACTGCAGTTTCCTGACCAGGCTGTGACTTTTTCCAACATCCTTTCAGCATTATTGTCAAAATTGTCTAAACTAAAAGCTATAACTGTAAGATAATTGATTTTTCCAACTTGTTTTAGTTTTATCTTTGCCTCTGGAATCTTTCCAAAATCTATAAGAGACTGAAATCAGGCCAAATTGCCTTTTCTGAATTCCAAAAGAAAAGGAGAAGAAAAAAAAAGAAGCTTTTGGAAGAAAGTTTAGCAAGTCAATTAAAAAAGAAGTACAGTCTAAAGAAGCAGTTACATGGTCTAGGGTAAAAAATCATTGGCATAGTCTTCTGGAAGACATTGATTTTAAAGTCAGAATTGAGACTAAGGACAAACAAAGAGAACAAAAACAAAGAAATAATGTTTCTTCCTCCTTATGGAATAGAAAGAAGAGCTGTAGTATTTTTTGTTTTGAACGCCTTAAAAAAACCCCGAGAAACAACAACCAAAATACACCATTTTTTGTTCAACTAGCAAGAAACGTTTTCCTTAATTGTGTTGTCAAGTGAATTAAAAATGTCCCTTGTTATGCATGGAGCAGCAATATAATAAACTCTCAGTGTGACGCTTATGAAATAAAACCTGCAAAGAGATAGACTTTATGCACAAGGCACATATATTTAGACTTCATTCTGCCCAAATTAAAGATGAATACTAAAGACTGTGCATTAATACAGGAAGCTCAAAATACAATCAGTTCTTTTCCAGTGTCTCTGCTAGTAAGTTAATCAAGCCTAGGAAAGCTCTGTGGCATTGAAGTCTACTGGAACAGTGCAGTCAACATTCAGAACATAAAATTATCTAATCCTTGAAAACCAGATGGCTTCATCCAAACTGCCTATTGGTAATGGTCTGTAACCATACTAACTTCTGACCAATGCCTATGTTTGGAAGACTGATGACTAGTCCAGGTCCAAACCAGCAACCACTGGCAGTTGTACAGCACACACACTTGAACTGCAGTGTCTGGAAACACAGATAACATACAGCCAGCTAACAAGGAATACCAGAAGAGTGCTTCATCTGAAATATGACTTTATGCTCAGAAGGATCTTGAAGAAAGTGCTCTGCATGTTTGGAACCCACAGCCTTCTCTCGAAAGCTGGTGCTGATTGTACTTTCTTCTCCATCTTTCTTCTAAGGCACGTCTGGAGCTGCCTTGCTCCACCTGTGTGATAGCTTAGCAGGTAGAATGCTTACAGGGAAGCAGATTTCTGGTGGCAATGGAAATGTAAGCAGCTCTCGTCCTTGATTGTTTGACGTGCAATGCTCCCTGCCAAAGTTAAGCTTTGTGATTTCTTCTTTTGTTCTAGAAGTAGTGAAATTAAAAACAGATTCTGCAGCAGCCAGTCATGGTTGGTGGTAAACTGCGCCACAGTGTATTAATCTCCTCAAATGGAAAGCTATAATTCACTGCATGTGGATAGGCAGAAAAGGCTCTTATGCCACCAAAAATCACTGCAGAGTGTGCCTGGCATAAATCCTGAGACATAAAACTTCCTATGAAAGATAGTTATACAAAAGTGTGACCAGTCCTGAAATTAGTGAAGGTGTGGAAGCACTTGGGATACTGCAGACACTGATAAGTAAAGGCAGTAAAGTCACATTTCTGATAATCATAATGGTCTTCTCACATATGGTGACCTACTTAGTAGTTAGCACTCTAACAGCTGCTTGTCACTAGGTCTCATGACCTCTCCTCCTCTCCTGTCCACCTACCACCTACCTACCTATCTCCCCCATTTTTTAGTTCTTCTCCAACTACTGATCATGCTTCCCTCCCCATGGCAAGGCACATGGTGTTACTCCATCTTCTGTGTCAATTCCACTTCACGCAGGCTTTTCCTGTGAGTAACTTCAGCTCACAAATCCAACATGAAATCATCTGCTGCCTTTGCAAGTTTACTTTTCTGCTAAGCAATTTGAATCAGCTTGTGGAGGAGCCCAGTGACAGCCTCAAACAATCAGCATGTCCTGAGGCCACAGGAGGCGATGGCGGTTGAAGCCTTTGGCAGGGGTGATCTGTCTTTGGAACTGCACCTACAGGAAGCAGAGGCTTCCTTCCTCTTCCTTAGACATTCTCCCATATCTTCCTAGCCACCAGAAGCCACCTAAATTCTTGACACAGGAAGAATCTGAAGGAAAGAAAATCAACACAGTCCAAATCTTTTGTTGCAGCTCTGCAGAACGGGACTCAGGATTGACTGAAGCTGAAAAAACAAGTAAAAGGAGGTGTACTATGCTGTGTATGTTCTTGTTTCTGTAGTCCAATCTCTCTCTCTTTTTTTATATAATTGTTTGTTTTATTGTTGTGTTTACCTCGCTTTAAAGGAATTAAACAGAGATGCATTGCTCAGTGTGTAACTATATAATGTGTTCTCTTTCCCAGGAACTTCTTTATCATAAGTCTATCCTCTTGACTCCTAAAATATTATCTTGGAGATTTCTATAACAGATTCCCTGATACTTAGCACTACCTGTACTCACTCTGCTTGTTTAATTCCATTGGCTGCAGTACAGGATTTATTTCATTGAGTTTTCCTCTACTATGAATGCTACAAAAGGAAAAAAAGAGAACTTGTGCAGCTATTGAAAATTATTGCCTTGATAAATCAATTTCAGCAACAGAACTTAAATATAATTTTAAATTATAATAATAGATATATAGTTACACACTGAGCAATATGTTTTCTGGATGGACTGTAGCATCAATACCTGCAATCAAGTCATGGGATTCATTCCAACAAGTTTCAGTAATGGCAACCAGGTCATACCTTTCCAGAGGCATGGTGACTTCCAACTCCTTTATTTTATTGCCCAGGCTGCGTGCATTTGTGCAGAGGTGTCAGCTGTGTTGCCTTTTTAGAGGAGCATCTCTTTGTTCCTCTGAGGTATTCCCCCATTGTTTCCCCGTATATTCATGCTGCTTAAGCATCCCCTTGCTTCAAGTGCTCTGCAGAGCTCTCAGTATATTTCTGAGCAACAGGCTGCGGGCCATCACCAGCACCCCATCCCTCTAACCTTGGCTTGTCTTCCCACATCTTGTCTTAGGTAAGCCTGATATTATCCCTCTCCCCCTTCCAATCTAGTCTAAAGTTTTATTTATGAGCCCCACAAGTCCCTGTGCAAAGACCCTCTTCCCCTTTTGAGACCAGTGAAACCCAACTGAAGATAGCAAGTCTGGTGTGTGAAGGCCTTCCCATTGTAAAAAAACCCCAAAATTGTGTCAGTGACACCAGCCATGGAGCCATGTATTAATAAACTGCACAAGTTTGTTTCTATTAATGTCGCTGCACACAACTGGAAGAATAGAAGAGAAAATAAGCTGTGCTCCTGATTCCTGCACCAACCATACAAACCATAATTTACCGTTTGTTTCCTTTGCAATTCTGTTTGTGACACTGGTCACAAAATACAATGTAATGCATTTTGTCCCTTATGTTTCTTATACAGGAGAAAAACTATTTCCTTAGATTCCTAGGTCTCTCAGCCACATTGCTGTTAGCACATACACTTTTAGCCATTTACCCAAAATGTATTAAAATAAGTTTCTCCTGCATCACAACTGTTAATAATAATAGTCAACATATGAAGGTTTAGATTTGGCAAGTAAGCTGTAAGATATAGCGATGTCTTTTAAATGTTATTTCTTTGTTCTCCAGATTCTAAAAGCTTGGAAGCTGAAGGTAAAGATCTGAATTTGCTGCTGTTTCCCTAAGATTGAAAACCCCAGCTATCATTGTCAGAGAGATGCGCTCAAACATGGAAAGAGGATTTAACAGATGTAATAGCATCTGCTTACATTTTCAGAACCTTAAGTAAAAATGTTCTGAGGAATAATTTCCCACATCCTTCTCAGTGAGTACCAACTTAGCTACCTATTGATAATGTTTCAAATGTCAACTATCAACTCCTATCACTGCTTACAGAGACAGAAGAGGAATGACTGAAACATACCATCAAATTTCCCCAACTCCCAGCTCAAAAAGGACCTTAAAATACTTACCAATTACATTCTGCCTTTGCAAGCTGAGGTTGAGACAAGGACACATGAAGCTCAGGTAGCAGGACTGGGCTCAGGAACCCCAGCATTATGGAGGATGGGAGGCATATTCACAAGACCATGCATGTATTGTTCACATACCTGGTCATCTGATCACATGGCACTATTATGTTTGGTGAAATACTTTTTATTAAAGGTTTTTTTCATTTTATAAATAACAAATGCTATCGAGTATTAACATAGCTACTTATCACTTAAGGACAAATTCTCTCAAGCAGTGCTGTGCAGGCAAAGATTTGGCAACTGCTGTTATGGGTGAAAGAAAAAATACCAAGTTGTGGGGGTTTTATGATTTTTTACTTTGGTAGTATCTTCTAGTTTCCTTCCTTTTTTTCTTCATTCTCACTGTCTCAGAAGAACTAGGAATCGAATAAACATGCAACCTAAGTATTCATATGAAACACACAAAAGTCCTTAGTTTCTATTCTGCATGCCTGTCAACAGCAAAAGTACTGCCAAAAGTGTACTTGAAAGACTCTCTTGCAATAGTTTCTTTCAGAGCTTTTCCTTCCTACTCCAAGGACACTTGGTAAGACAACAGAGTTATGGTAGTTAATCTAATGATGAATACAGTTCTATAAAAGTTCCCTTATGACGGCTTCAAGATAAAATACATAACTTTTGGAAAACTATTTAGGAACGTCATAGAGTGTTTCTTTATTATCTTTTATTATCTTTATTATCTATTTATTATCTGCAGGGCAAACTTAATGGTCATTTAGTCCTTATAGTACTTCAAGAAACCCCTACATATATTTTGAAAGTGTAGTCTCCTTCTTTGGAAAGGGCTCAAATACACCATTACATATCTCACAAGGCACTGTAACACAGCCAATGCATCTTCATATCAAGTTCCACTGCAAGCTCAAGACATTTTTCTTAAAAAACCCCACAGCTTACTTGGTTTAAGCCACATGTGTGGGAAGTCTTCAGCCTGCTACTTAGACTAAAATGCTCTAACAAGAGTCCTTTTCTACAGGAGAGTTTTGTAAAGCCTTATCTTTGCCAAGGTGCCAACGAACGTGAGCTGGTTTATTCCTGAGTGTATTGATGTGTACATGTCTCAGTCAAGTATAAACATGAACATGGAGGTAGTGCTCGTGGAAGGAGAAAATGGCTGTAAGGAGACTAAGAATAAAAATAACTGGGGTACAGAAGCTTTCCCACTTCCAATGAAGTGTTTCAGGAGAGCCACAGCAAAGGGGAATTTCTACATCCTCCATGTAAGCACAAGATCAAGCAAAAGGAAAAAAAAACTGTCAGTGATAAACTCTGAGGTAGGTAGCAGAGAAAATAATTTAGACTATTTACAAAGCAGTGGATGGAGCACTAAACCTGTGCAGCAGGGACTTCCCCTAGCCATGGCCTTTACCACAGAAACCCTAAATATGAAAACAAGGAGCAAGTGGTGAGATCCCTTTCCAGAGTCCAGTCCTCCAAGCCCTTCTGTATGAAAGTCAGCAGGCAAGACTGCCTCCTGCTACCAGCCATCCTCCACCATCTCCTTCCAAGCGCGTACCAGCCAGGCTCCTTCACTTAGCAGTGAACAACCACCATCTGGAAATTAACTCTTGTTGGTCATCACACAATGCATATTTCCAGAAACTTCAAAGATGGTGAACCAAGTCTTGACAGCAAAGATTTGATTATAGTCTTATTACTTTTATGTCAGAGCATAAGGGGGTATAACTGAAGAGAGGGGTCTCAGGGCATGCATATTAAAAGTAAAACAAAGGACCAAGGAAAGTCTTTCCAGACACACACATCTCTCGGGATACCCTTTATGCTAAGATACCTACTCATAAATGAAGTGTTTTGTGTCATCCCTTAGGGCTGGACTACAGACACAAGAAAAGTTTAATGGCCTGAAGTCCTCTGATTTGGACACATCCCAGGAGAAATCTATCAAAGCAGTTCAAATGTGTCAGTCTTTTTCTGCTCATGAGGCTATGGTATTAAGTAAAATGGAACATAATTTGTAGAGTCCATATCATCATCACCACAACATTTTACTCATGAGAGCAATAAGGTAGGGTGTTTGAAAGAGTGAATTAATTAGTTCACCTGGCTCTGTGGGAAAATTCTAAAACAAAATATAGTTTCTCAAATCTTCCTAAATAGAAAGAAGGCTAGTGGGGTGGATAATCTTCATGAAACCTATTGGCCTTTTGTCCTATCTTCTGACTCTGAGAAACTATAATAGTCTCTGTCAGTGGCTTCCTTCTGTCTGCTTTTTCAGCTGCAGATTTGTATGGAACATCTATCAAATTTGGTTACTAGCACCCAACTGGTGACTGCAGTTTCTCTTTTTTGGAAGATGGCTCAGCTAGTTGTCTATACTGCTTCAAGAGTTGGCAGGGACAGAAATACAGTGAGATCTTCCTGTACTCCAGAATGCACACTGAACACTGAAACAGACTTTGCCATGACTAAAAAAAAAAACCTCAATAATTTAAAAAACCAACACTTCCCACTGATAAAGTTTCAGTTATATATGCCTACTTGCTGTGATATATAACCCCTGAGAAATTCACATAAAAACTTGGAGTAACAGTTTAAAATGAGACTGTACTTGTCTTCAGATGCAATAGAAGTCAATATTTTTTTTTAAAGCACCAAGAAATGTGACTTGATTTGGTTTTCTCCTCCTGAAAAATATTAGGTTTTGGCATAAGTCTTTACTAGTCTTTGGAAGCCCTTGAACAGCAGATGAAGTAGAAAGTCTGCAACTGCATTAGATGGATTTTCCTAATTGGTAAATTCACTATCTCCTCATTCTGAGCACCAAATCTGAAAACATTTGTTTCCTTACCTTTTGTCAAACACATCTGTAGCTACTTCTTTCCCACTCCTGAAATAGAAGGTAATAAGATGAAGCTTCATATGTTTATCTTATGCTTGAAAAATAGGCCTTTATTGTGAAGGGTGCATATTAATATCTCAGGATATTTAAATATTTCCACAGAAAATTCTGAATCAAGGGACATTTCATGGAGAGTATTATACTCTGCTTTAATTCAGGACTCCGTAAAGAGTAAAGCATCAGGAAATTAGGCCATCAGGTTATGTATGACAGAGTAACCTCAAGTTTTCATATTGTCCATGACAAAGTATTAAACACCTGAGCTGAAAAAAAGATATGAGAATTACTTCTATCATTTGCTTTTCATGTCAGAGCTAGAGCCTTTGGTTTCTGCTATATTTTGCTTTTAAAACCTAGCTTTCTTGGGAGACTGAAGATATGTTTAGAACTGTTAAAACTTTTGACATAAACACAGTAGTGGAAACAAGTACTCCATGCTCTCAAAATAGGTTTGGCTACACAAGTAAACTGTTGTGAAAGCAGGTAGTTTGGGAATCACTTGGAATGTAACTTGTCCAGATCCTCCACTAGTATAATTGCCTTAGGTGCTAAACCAGTTGTTTGTGTAGATATTTGGGCTTAAGTAAATCATATTTGAATAGAAGTAGAACAAAAAAATGCTTGATAGAAGCCAGCTAAAGCTTAGGATTAAAGAATTCATTCTCAAGCCCTGTACCAGCTTTCCTCTGCATCTCTTACCAGATCAGTGTATCTTTTTGACTTGCCTCATCTTGTCAGGAAGGAAGTATCACAGAAAACCTAAAACACAGAAGTGACTGACTACTAGGAGACTGTAATTTGTGATGCTGGGAAGAGTAACAGACCCCAGTGGGGGTTGGAGATATGAAAGAATCATGATAGATTTAGAGTCAGGGTGTATATAAAATGCAACTAATCATAGCCTCTCAGCTGTGATCTTGATAAAAGCCACTACTGCTTTGTCATTCCTCCTGGTCATGTTAGAGGGCAACCCTTGTATCATGCTTTCTTATGCCATTACACTTCATATTTCTCTTTTTCTTGGCTTTCAGCCTAATGGACGCTACATATCATAGTAATATCATAGGAATACTCAGTAGATCTGATTCACCATAGTGCTCTTCGCTTTGGAGAACAATGATCCCCACAGTCTTCTCACTGGTGAAGCATACTGCAGCACTTCCCATGCCCCTGCCTGTCTTATCTTTGTCTAGAATGGCATTCTGATGGAGGTTCTTAGGGATCCACCAATGAGCACAAGAACCAAAGAAGGGTCTGAGGAGGTAAGGATGGTACTTGATGAAGACACTTTTCTTGGTCCAGTTGGCCTGCTGTTGGGATGCTCGGTCAAATCTGGAAACAGGAAAGTGCTGTAAGGGCCAATAAGACAGATGTGGCCATGCCAGCCCTCAGCCTTCGAAGTGTCTGTTATTTAATCCCCATATTGAATGTATCATGAGCTAAACCTAATTAAAAAAGCAAATAAAATGGTATAAGTGATTTAATGGGGAATAAAAATGTAACAGGGACTTTCTTTTGTTTTTCTTCTGCAAGAATCTAAACCCTCCGTTTTAGTTTGCTCCTCAATCACTTCAGTGCCAAGAAACACGCTTCAGCCTGCCCTTCAAAAGCTTTGATCTCCCAGCAACCACCTGTGGTATTCCTAAAGAAATCTGCTTATCAAGTGGGGTGAGGTGAGGAAACAGAAATCTTGGCAGTGAAGTGAGTGTACAGCCAGCACATCAACATCAGTGGCTCCTGGGAAAATGATGGCAGAAAAGCGTAGAGAAGGACTTGTTTCCTTTACTAAATGCAGTGCTGCTAGGAAAAGGACAAAATATGCATGGTGTATACAATGCAGTTTTTTCATCTGGGTACAATGATACATTATTACAGTTACCAATAAATCACGTGTCCTAAAACATGAAATTTATATGGTTTCTAGAAGGTAATATTTTACTGGGTCAGTGGGGTATAATGGATATTTTGGGATTTGCGAGAGAGAATGACCTTTTTTCAGGGAACTTCCTGAAAGAAATCATAATTGCTTAAAAACTTCTAAATTATGATTATTTTTTTACTAGATTCATGAGAAGTAATGAGAAAATTGTTCTTCAGGACCCATTTTGTAAAAAAATTTTTTGCTCACCTTTGCTTCTGTTCTTTGACATTCAGGTTTGCTGTACTGCAAAGAAATGTTGTGGTACACTGCACTTGTGATATATCCATGCTAAGAACAGATGAGGAAAGAAGGAACACTCATGACTGCGCAATAATGAGATTGCTGATCCACAGCCTGCTGGTAATTCCTGCACAGCCGAAATGAAGCTGAAGAGAATTGCCAATGATCTCATCTGCATTCTGACAACTGCATGTCTCTTCAGACACATTCATCCTCAAGTCACACTTTTTGTTTAACTTTGAACTGGTATGGCTAACAGTGGCGAGTAGTCTTGTCCTCTGAGCAGTGAACTGTATACAGACTCTAGAATTCTATTTATTTTGTCTATTTTTATTCATTGGCAATTCATTCATTGTCAAGACTCAATCAGATAGGAAATTCAAAATGACAGGCACCAGTTATATGAGGTTTTTCCCCTGCTTACCTTAAATTGTTTTCTAATTCATACACTAATTATGTGGACACTGCTCTATTATGTGGACACTAATTACGTGGACACTAACCTAATAAGAGTAGTCTCCAATGATCATAATCAGTTTAAATTGAAGATAACCTTCTACTGTTGAATTGAAATAGTGCTTGTACAGTGTCTCACAACAGTATAAATTGGTTTAACATTTGATTTAAGATAAATTGGTTAATCTTCCTCATGCAGATACAGCTTTATTTTAATAAAACTTCACATGGAACACCTGATATGCCAAAACTAGCAGTGGAAGAGCTTTTGCATAGATGGCCAGTGGTTCACTGGCTCTTGTTTGCTTGAGATATTGAGGGTTAATCAAAGAATCAGGAGTGAGTTAATCGTGTAGGGACCAGAATATCTTATCAGCTGTGACCTGTTCAACCCCTGAGACAAAGAAGAAATAGAGAAGTGATTTATAGGTTGCAGCAGTTCAAGACCCACTATTCAGGAGTTGCTAAACAACAGGCACACTCTGCACACAGATCATGTGTGTTCAGACATGTTCCCCATCTAGGGACTTCCTTCCAGCAGACTGTTTCCCACTACCACAGTGCAAATTTCCCACTATTTACTGAAAAACAAACACTTACATTTGTCCATACCAATTTCTGTAAATTAAAGTCCTGCTAAGAATAGAAACAATTAAACCTAGCAATTTGTAGGCATGCAGAGCTATTAAAACATCATTTGTTGCTTCAGAAGGCCTGTCAGCTACTTTACGCAAGTTTAACTCCCACCCAGCTTCAGAATTCAGCTCAGAAATAGGTAGGATAAAGCAAATAAAGCAGTACTTCACAAGTACTGTGTTTGACATGGAGGTCTATAGCTCCAAGAAATCTAATATATGGTGATGGTTAGTTCCTTTTTTATCTTTTTTTTTTTTAAGTCATAACTATCTGTCAGATTTTCTTTTTAAAAGATGCCCATCTTTCCTCAGGCATTATCAGATTCAGAGGATATTATTCAGTCATCTCACCAAAAGCCAGTATAATTTAAACTGATCTCTCCCTGCAAACAATGAACATTGGAAGACTGTATATACTAGGCACTCTAGCACTTACTAAGAAAGAGTATTTTAACTGTAAAAGCTAGTGACTGCTATCTAAGTTCTTATAAAGGTGAATCTTTTTGTTTAGATCTGTCGAAGTTTTCAATATAAATACGAAAGGTTAATTACATTACTTTCACTATGCTATACCTACCACTGCGGATTTCTTGCAATACACCTTCTTACTCCTAACAACTTTTTTAAAAGTAAGTTTTTAAAAGAAAATATTTCTATATTGATGATTCTGTGCTTTAAAAACATTACATAGCCATTTTTTTAAAACACAAGGATTAGAGCTATTGCATTATATCATGCTGCTTTGCATAAAAATTGCACCTATGTTTACATGGTGTGCACTGAATACAGACTTTTCCTGGTCATTGGACTTCCAGGCACACAACTGTGCAAGGAACCAGTTTCAGGCAATTACAGAAGAGATTAAAAGGGTGGTTACAGCTTCCCCAGACAGAGTATAGTGCTGATGTATTATGTTTACGCACATCACATAGACATGAAGACACTACACAGAAAAATGATGAGCATGTAAGAGAAACACTGTATTGGCCTACCACTTAAACTGAAATCACTGCCATGTTTTACTATTGACATGAGCATTGAGGAGCACAGCAAGTTCCCTTAGCTCCCAGACTGACAGTAAAGACTATTGTAGACCAGCACTTTGCAGCAATGATTAAGGGAGAATATTCAGCAGTCTACCCTCTTGAAATTCAAAAGCAATTAGTAGATAGCATTATTGCCAGTGCTTATTGCACAAATAAGCAAGGGAGAAAATCCAAACCCCACAGTTAATTTTGTGTTTAGCTCTCTCTATCTATTTGTTCTTTAATGACTTTGACATTCTGCATAAAGTGATTTCATTAGAAAGGTATCTGCATGATGAAACCTGTGTTTTCTTCTCAAAAAAGAAGCCTCAAAGCTTTATTTACTCTTATGTTTTCGAGGACTCTAATAAGGTCTATGGATGTCTTGAGAAAACTACATTTCCATGTTAACTCTTTTCTGTGCTGTCAAGAGATTGTTAGCATTACTGAACAGTAGGACTTGTCAGTAATATTGTCTGTAACTTTCTCTTTACATTTTTGTATGTGTGATTACAAGTTTGCAGCTGCAAATGCTAACTTTCTACAGATAAAATGGAGAGGGAATAGAAAGGAGCACGAGTAAGGCTAGAGTTAAAGAAGGGTTTGACTTGACTTTTACTTTACTTGATGATGCAATGGATAACTATTCTATGAGAAGGTAAATTAATGAATAAATTTTGTGTGCATCTCTAGGTTAAATTGGTTCAGTGGTTTTGAGTGTGTTACAAGTGAGGTGGTTTGAAAGGTTCCTTCTGGGCCTTGAAACAGAGGCAGCTCATTAATTGTTAGGTGGAATATTTCCTTTGCTCTTTAAAGATTTCTGGTTGCATTTTTTTTAAGGTTTTAATTTCTCTTTAGTTTTAAAATACATTAGTCTACTTGGTGTTTACTTGGGCATCTTCTGGATTTGAGAGTGCTATCCTGAGCATTTTATGACAAGAAATAAAGAAGTTTTAAACTTTTACCTACAGAAGATTTCTTGTTCACTGTTTGCATAAGTGTTCACTGAGTTTTCACAGTAGATGTGCTTTAGAAGAGACATGAGAAATAGTAACAATTTATATTGCTGTGCTGGATACAAATACTGAAGCTTAAAGTTATTCTTCTGTTTAAAAGCTCTTTATTGATTCTGCCTTTATGTCACTTACTAAATAAACACCACCTAAGGTATAACATAAATACTGTGTGAAAGAACTAGCTAATGTTAGTATAATGATGCAGAGAAACGGTGAAATAAAGCTAAAAGTCATCCAGTAACAGCAATAAGCAATTATAAGAAGGAATAAAAATATCTCCATTGTGTTGTAAAATCATGCCTGTATGGAGCTACATATTCAAATGAAATAGTCACCTTCCCCACTTATGCTTTGTTGTATACTCTTTTCTGTCTCAGAACTGACCTGGGACTCCAGTAGCTGATGTTCATGTATACTTACCATGGGTAGTGACTGCTCCAGAGCTTCTTCCATTTAATTAGCTTTTGTGCAGCACAGCTCCAATGCTATTATGCTCAAACATGCTTGTTAAGGCATCTGCAGAATGTGCATTTCTAGAAATGTTCTTACTTAATAGCTTACTGTAATATTGAATTATTGCAAATTCAGTGAATATATTGTTTTCTCTTGAGATAAAGGATAACTTTATTTGCTTCTTTACAGACTTGATTCAGGTATAAGTTCCTATTCTAGGAACTTCTCTAAATAAGAACTACACTTAGGTAAATTCAGGTATTAGAAGAACATGTATAGCCACTTCTACCCTGGAAGTGAAGCAGTTCCTCTTGATTTGGTCACTTTGTCTTCATTCAAAGCAAAACAAGCTGTATTTCTATATGAGGTTGTGTACCCACCTGAAAATAATTGTGTAACTTTTTAATGTAATTATGAACTTCTCCCTTTAGATAAACTCTCTAAGAAGAACTTAGACAATACATTACTACTGGTATTGAATTTCCTTCATGGTGCAAATAAAAGTATTCCTCATATTGAGCCAACTGACTTGCATTACTATATTGTTGGGTACAAATGTTTATCAGGCACCTACAAAACATCAAGTAACTTCACAAACAAGTTGAATTTCAATGGTCTAAGAAATACATAATACTTCACTTTGTACTAGGTAGCCAATGCATGCATCTTCTGGAATCCAATTTAATACTGTTAAAGCAGTGACAGCATTAAGCAGGCTGAGACTAAAAAAAGTCAGTGGTAAATTAATAATATGCTTATTACAGCTTATAATGTTACGTGGGTATTTTGCAGCAGCTTGCAGCAAGAAGCACATGAGTTGTATGATAAGCTGTAGAAAATTGTATGTTATTTCTAAGAGAAACTTCCAAATGTAATATAGCAAATACCTTTTAAATATGCTACACCACCTGGTTATTCTATGTCACAACATAGTACCTTTTTGTTACAACATGGAGAGGAGGAAAAAAACCCAGGAATTATCTTTATTTCAGCATGTGCTAGGTTTATCCTCAGGGGTTTGAGTGTATACGTACTGTTAACATAAACTGCTGGTTATGTCTAACAATATAAAGACAAGTTTTATCATCTACAAGGACACAACTTCCTGGTAGGTATCTCTAGGAGTGAAAATAACCTAATTTCAGGAATAATGACCTAACCAGTTTTTGAACATATACTGTTTTGATAAGTGACAATGATATCAAGTAGGCATTTACACACTATAATATAAGTATGGCAGCTATCGTGGTTTCTAGGTCATTTTAGAGACTCCAGTAAATCAAGGAACCATGGTTAAGACTTCTATGAGCGTAAGCCCCTAAATACTGGATTTTCAAGTCAGCTTAAGAAACAGTAATCTTTTGTGTAACTGATATACATCCCCAAAATCGGATATATCAGAGTTGAAGTTCTAACAACTGTGAACCCTCATCTGAATGTAAATACAAGAAAGCTGTAGTTACTGCCTAAGTATAAACACAGTCATGTTAACTTTCCGTATTTCTTCCTCCTGCATTTGTAGCTGAGCTGAGGCACAGAAAACTGCTGGCAGACCTAAACCTGAGACTCAGTTCAGAGGTCAAGGCCTTTATATAAAATGAATACTTTCACCTAGTGTGGCGTGCCTTGATTTTGGAAGAAGTACAACACGGACACTGAGCAGTGACAGTGTAAATAGGCCAGGAGTGCCCCCCACCTCTGCATCAGCCCAAAGCTTGGCTGCAGTCAGCTTCCAGGCCAGGTTGGATGGGGCCTTGGGCAGCCTGAACTAGGGTGATGACCCTGCCCATGGCAGGGGGTGCGGAACTATATGATGTTTAAGGTCCCTTCCAACCATGCTATGCTACTCACTATACTGTACTCTCTACAACTACTTGAAAGGAGGTAGTGGAGAGGAGGGAGCTGGCCTCTTCTCCCAAGTGACAGGGGACAGGACGAAATGGCCTTAAGCTCAGCCAGGGGAGATTTAAGCAGGACATTATGAAAATATTTTTCACAGAAAAGGTCATTGGGCACTGGACAGTCTGCCCAGGAAGGTGTTTGATTCACCTTCCCTGAAGGTGTTTAAGACACAGGTGGACGAGATGCCAAGGGACATGGTTTAGTGTTTGATAGGAATGGTTGGACTTGATAGTCCTGTGGGTCTTTTCCAACCGGGTTATTCTATGATTCTAAAACAAAAACCAACCCCGATGTCGTACATAACTCCAGTTCTGAAAACATAACTAAAACAACAACAAATAAAAAACCAAACAAAGCCCAGAAAGCCGTTTGGTTCTGGAAAACAGTAAGCCTGCGTGACCTGGACCTTGGGGGAAACCCAGGCTACGACTCCCGCACACCCCTAGGCTGCCGACCACCTGCACCCGCCCCGGGGAGACAGGCCGAAGGCGCGGTACGGGAAGGCGCGACCACAGCTCTCCGCAGGGCCCAGGGCCGCCCCGGGCTGCCCCTCTCCCACAGCACTGCAGGGGGCGGCCTCTCCGCTAGGGGGCGGGGACAGAGCCCGACGCCCGCCGGCGGGCCGAACCACTGCGCAGCATGGGGGGGACGAGCAAAGAGCTCCCCCCAAGGATTCCTTTAGGCGGCCTCCCCGCAGGCTCCCTCCCTGCTCGCGCGTGTGATTCCACGAGAGAGCAGGGACAAGCAGGCGCCCGACGCAGCTGGCTCTCTCGCGTCCTATCCGCCTGCCTCTCCCCCCTCTCTCGCCTCCCCCGGCGGCGGCGGCCTATTGGGCGCGCCCGGCCCGCTCGCCCCTCCCGCGGCCGATGGTCGGGCCCGCTCCCCGCCGCCCGGCGTCTCGAGTTCCCGCTCTGCCGGCCCCTTCCCTCCCTCCGTGCCGGCTCGGCGCTCGCCTCGGCCTCCCGCTCCCTCCCCCCGGGCCCAGCTCGGCGGCCCTATGGCGTACAGTCAGGGCGGCGGCAAGAAGAAAGTCTGCTACTACTACGATGGTGAGCGGGGGCGCGGGCGGGGGGAAGCCCCTTCGAGGCCGCCATTCGGGCCGCGGACCCGGCCGGCGATCCCCGCCGCCTCCCCTTCCCCCTCGCCCGGCGGCCCGGCCGGGCCGCCGGGCGAGGGGGAAGGGGAGGCGGCGGGGAGGTTGGATGCGGGCGAGGTGCGGGCCGGGAGCCGTCCGCTCCGCCTCAGAGTGGCTGCGGTGCCCAGCGGTGTCCATTGTTGTTGTTCCTTTCCCACCCCCTTTAAAATAAAGCCCAAAAAAAAAAACCCCACAAGAAGAAAAGTTGGGACACTCCCCCTCGTCCGCCAAGCGTAGGAGCGTTGGAGTCGCTGCCGCGTCTGGCTCCTCCCCTGCAAAAAAATGTCTAGGCCATGTGTAGCTTGGTACCTGGTAATTCTTGCCGCTGAGGCCTTCCTCTGCCTTTCCTGCAGAGATGTGGTGTGCAAGGGGGAGGCTCTCGGACTCCCCCTGCTCCCCACCTCAGTCCCCATGAACGGGGATCAGAGCTTCCACCAGCCTCTCTTCTAGCAAAACGCCAAAATTGCATGCGTAGGTGTTTAATAATAGTGAAATTTTAGTTGCTTGCAGGCCATCTTAAGTTTGCACGCCCCTCTGCCCCGAGGAGGATACAGCGACTTGGGATCTGCTTTGTCGGTCAGGTCGAGAAAATACATGATGTTTGTGCTTAGTTTCAGATGTTTGCAGCAACTTGTTCGAAGTTCTCTCTGACCACAGCAACGAGAACTTAATTTTTTTTTTTTTTCTTGAGTTTGCATTTGCTTTTCATGCTTTGTACTGGGAGCATAAGTCGTTGGTGATGTTCCGTAGGAGATTTGGGGGGGTTTTTTGAGTTGGTGTTTTTTTTTTTTTTTTTTAAATTACCTCCTATTCTAACAATCCTTTAGGTCAGAGTGTGAGATCGGTTTTCATGGTAGCCAGGAAACGGAGGTTGAGGCTGTTTGGCTTGGCCGTAGCACTTTGGTGTTTTCACCATTTTGTAAATGAAGATGGATGGCTAAACTTCCTAAGATATCAAAGGTGTCTGTTGCTCTAGTAAATCTGCCATTCTTGTAGTGCCTGTTTTGGCTTTTTTTACCACACTAAAGGAGGCAGAGTGGTGGTTGCCGCCCCTTTCTCTTTGTTGCTAGCTCTGGTTCTTTGTTCAGCCTAAAGGCGAAAGGAGGCCCCTGTTAGGGATAATTTTGGTTAGACTGGGATCTTACTTTTCTTTGCAAAGTCATTTTTTGCCTTGTTGAAAGGAACAATGCAGTGATAGTTTAGGAACTTCATCTCTGCAAATGTTCACATGTTTTTCATTGCTATCCTTTTTTTCTTTTTTTTTTTTACTTTAAATAAAGTCAGGTGGCTGAAGTTTACTAGATATTGATATCTTCAGTTTTCCTGTGATCGTGGCATTTTGTTACTCTGTGCTAGTATCAGGCTCCCTTAACAGCCCAAAACTTATACTTGTGAAGAGGGAGAAGGAACTGGAGAAGGAAGAAGTTTTCAGATGGCAGGATAATGGCTACTTAAAAGCCACTGTAGTTCAAACCTTGCTTGAATATGTAGACTAGGATAAATGCAGTTAACAATAACATAGAGAAAGGAGTAACTACTGTAAAAGTGATTTAAAATAAATGCTTTATGACAGAAATTAACAGCTTTGGAGTGTTTTTGATGTCTTAATTTTAATGGCTAAAGCCAAGAGTTATTATATGCTCCTTTTGGAAACAGAGCTATAAGAAGAGAGTTAATATCTGCGGTAAATATTTCCAATGCTAATTTGTTGTTCATCTGGCAACACTGAATATCTTGTTACCGTGTTGTACCAGCAAAGTCTTGAATCAAAGCAAGGGGAGTGTTTAAAGCCTTAAATAACTCAAAACCAAAAAATACAAAGATATCCGAGGCATGCAGCTGAGGTGGTGGAGTGTGTCTAAGCATGTCATAACCAAAGTAAATGACCACTTTTTGTCATAGTTTTCCCTCTACACATACTTTCACTTAGTTTCTTTAAAGGTATACTGTGAAAAGTACAAGCACATACACGTATCTTTTGAGATGCAGTTAATTCCTACATGCTTTTTGTGAAATCTGTGATTATCTGAAGTTGCTTTGTAAAGTTAGCCTGTCTCTTACCAAGTTTTTTTGGACTGCGTGCTTTTAACATTTTCTGATCATTAACAGTTTTAATAGCCTTCACGTTGTACCTGGAACTGATAAACTTTGGGCAGGAGATTTCACTCTCTGCAGTTTTTAATACACTGTCAGCCACATCCAATTACACAGTTTGCATTGTTTGTGCTCATGCACAGGTTAGGAATTTTATTTCAAGTTGAGCACATAACTATGGGAAGTACTAAAACCACAGAAATTCAGATACTTCAATCATCTTATCTGAAATATTTTTAATAACTGCTTCTAATCTTAAAATATATATGTGTGTGTTTTTATATATGGCTGCAGCTTAGTCAAGTCTGTTGCTCACACTGATTAGAACTCTACTAGATATAGAAAGATACTGTAGCTTTTACTTTAGCCTCTTGCCCTGTGTCTTCAGGTTCTTGCCATTGTCTTGCAGCTTGTGGCTCATGTGGCCCCTCTCAAGGTACGTATTTGTTGTGCAGTTGTCTACAGCAATGAGAACAGGACCCAGATGGTCTTTCCAACTCTGTGCTTCTGTACAGCAAAGCACAGTTCTAGAGAATCATGCAGCGGCTAGCATGGCTACAGTTAATAAGCACATTTATTCCATGCCAGTGCACTAGCAGTATAGTTCAGATTGCTTGTTGAGCTTAATTAATATGGGTGTGCAGAAGGCTTTCCCTTGATGAAAAATTTGACATCTGCATCAAAATGTTTGGTTCCACTCAAAGACAAGACTAAACTTGTTTCAATAGTGTGCTGCTGTGTTCAGTTATTAAGTACATTAACACTTAGTGTTTAGGTTCATCTTCTCTGCAGATGTAAGCTTTAACTGAAAAGTGTTTCAGAGATTTATCAGCACTTTGCGGAGTCTTTTCCAATCACAACAGTGGTATCCAGCCTCTGCTCTTGGCTCAGAACAACTGTGCCAGTCTCTGCTGTGTGCTTAATTTTAACAATCAGACCAAACCCCTCAACCGTTCAGGTGCTAGCACAGTAATTTTAAGCCTGTTTGAATAGCTATTTGTTGGACCATTCAGGCATTGGTGGTCTTTTTCTAGATTAATCTTTACATGATTTTACCCTTTACTATTGTAGAATTCAAACCAAATGTAACTACCACTATTAAGTCTTTTATTTTCATGTTGTTTCCATTGTAGTGGTTAGGCTTCTGCACTTAGTCCAGTTCTAAAATACCTTATGATCTCACAGTAACCACACTTAGAAAAAGGAGACAGATGCTCAGTGTACAGAACAATTTATCTACATCAAAATTACAAACTAATGTAACTTAGAAGTTACTAAGTATCAAAGAATATAAGTAAATGTGGTCTCTGACTTCTTTGTTAAGGTCATTAAGACTGTGTTACTATAGAGGTGTTAATTTTCTTGATCACTTGGTAACTAGCGAAATTGATGAGTATTTTTGGGAGCAGAGCAGATTTTATTAGTCGGTTTTGTGTTTGTCAGACATAATCGAAATTCCTTTAAGACATGTATTGAATAAGGAAGTGAGTGTCTAAAACTTATGTTCATCAAAGGAAATCATGTGGGTTTATTTTAGTGTGATAACTCCCTTTAGAATTTAGGCAAGTAATTTGTATGAATTAAGAAGTAATTTTTTTCTTAATATAGTTGAACCCAGAACATGGCAACTTAATTTTCAGGTAGTTCTTCTGGTCATTTGTTGGTATCACATTTTGGTCTGTTCACCATGTGATGCACGACAGTAAACTCATGCTAGCATTAATCTAACACTTGATTCATCTTGTATTAGTAAAGGACTCAACTTTTCAGAGGCTGTTGTTACTTTTTAGTGGGAGCCATTTAGCTATAGTTTCCTTGGTATAAGCAGTAAGTTTCAGTCTTTGAAGCCTTGTCGTGTAAGATTAATAGGGTTGCCAACTTTCTGCGTGTACTACTTTGCATTTTCCTCCTTCACTTCCTCTTTCAGTTATGTTCTTTTCTTTTGCACTTCCCATGTGTACCCACACTGGTGAGTGAAAATATGCTCACAACATTTCTATATGATTTTTTTTACCTTTGTATTGACAAGTTTAGGATCAACTACTTGTACTACCTCCACCAGTAGTCTTATGCACTTGGCCTTGCTGTACCTGTTACTTAAATATATGCCTGCTCTAGTCAGAGTTAGTCTGGCTGCAGAGCTTTTTAGCTCTCTCCATGATGGAAGTGTGCCATACCCTTGCTTTTCTCCCCAAAGTACTACAGTAGGGTATGATATGTAAAGAAGAAATACATCGGTTTCAGACTCAGTGGATTAAGTGTTTGTGTCAGGAAGGTCACCTTCACTGGGTGAAGGAGAGACTTTTGATGCCTTTCCCTTCACCACAGGATGTCTGCTTTGTGATGTGATGTTGGCTGGAAATCAGGGTGCTAATGAAGAAATACCTTTGCATACCTTTTCTTTCCCTGTCCCTGCAACAGGCCATTGAAACTTAATGGGCTTTTTTGCCCATATGTTTAACTGTTTTGTTGTTGTTGGTTTGGGGGGCGTGGGGGTGTTGAGGCTAATGCTAAGCTCATTCTTTGTTGCTAGTGCTAAAACCTGAAAGATATTAATGCCGTTACCTGTTGCTGAAGTATATTGTATTGATAGCTATTGTTAGCCATTGCCACTGGGGGGATCAATGTGCTTCTGCCAGATACTCATCCACGGGTCTTCTATTTGATTAAAACCACGCTCATTAAATTTACTAGCTTGCCAGTTCTGTTAAAAATTCACCTTTCTGGTAAAAAACAAAGTGAAAGTTAAAAGCTATGCTTAATTTATTAAATGATTTTTTTAAGTGTCTTTTAAGTGTACGCTGTGATGTATATATAGAATATGCTTAACTTTGAATCTATTTAATTGATTAATTGCAATATATTGAAGGATATGTTGTAAGTATATTTGGGAAGTGGGTTTTTTTTCTTCTTCATGAGGGGAAAATAACAAATCTATTTTACATCAGATATGAAATTATTCTTAACTGTCTGCTTCCTTACCCATCGGCGTTCTGAGTAAAATGTCAGTGGTAATGACTGTACAGGCTGAAGTAGTTGAAATTGAAATGGCCTATTACAAAAAAGAAAGTTATAAAATACATATTCTTCAAGCCACAAATGCATTTGGAGTTAATTTTCCTCAAAAGCACCATGTTATGAAATTGCTATTGTCTTAGAAATTCCAAAATTTTTAGCTCTTGCTAGCTTGAAGCTTTTTTAAATCTGAGGATCAACAATAACTTCACAAAACAAATTAGGGCTAGTAAATGGTTGATTTCCATCTTCTGGTCATTAGTTTCAAAGAGATAGGATAGATTTTTCTGAAACACCAAATCAATATGGTAGTTTTTTGTAAAATTAAACTTGGAAGTGTTTCTCCTGTCAGGAATGGGTATGAGTATGTTCTCTTAATTTGTTTTACTCTTGATCTGAATGTGACGAAAAGTGCAGGCCTACAATAAGTATCTGCAGACTCCAGATCTTAGTAATTGGCAAGAAGTACTAATCTTCCACTTAAATACCTAAGTTAGGAGTAGGTTAAAGTTCTTAATAATTTCCATTGTTATGGGGCAGCTAAGAGCTAGGTGCTGACTGATTGTTGTTCTAGGTAACCTCTTCAGCTTTCTTAAGCTGAAAAACTTAAAGCTGGGTTTTAGAATGCTTTGAGACTTAGAATCTTAATTCTAATACTTGCTTTTCTTGGTATTTGGTGATGCTACTGCAAGCTGACATTTTTCCCTTCCTCCTGACCTGCACCCCATGTTGAAGAGACAAAGGAAGAGCTGTTTTGTAGTGATGCTTGGTCTTACCTCGGACTATCAAAACTTGTAAAATATTATGGCTTTGCAAAATCGGTATTTCATTCCATGTGGATAAAGGCAGAGCATATTTGGGGATATGAAAATGAAGTTAAAAATTTCAAGAAAGTAAACTTCACTGATCCTTCCAGGAAACTTGGTCAAAAAGAAGAGATGATTTTTTGAAAAGGGATTATGGAATTCTCCAGCTGAAAGCCATTGAAAACTGGACATACCTTCTAGGCTTGTCTGTGTTTCCAGAAACGTACAGACCGCTAATACTAGTTTGTGGCTTTAGGATGTCAGTGTTTAAAGTAGAGTTATGTATGTTCTAACAGTACCTGAGATGGAGAGAAAATGTAGCTAGCCTGTGATAGTAGCCAGTATTTTCATGGGAGAGTCAAATTTATCTTAATTGTGTTCAAGTCGCCCTCCAGTTTGACAGAGCTGGGCTAACCTGGATTACAATATTTTGTTTAACTACTGCGTGGATGTCTAGCAGCAAGTGTCTGGGGAACATTTATGCATGCAGTTGCAGCAATTGATCTGGAGCGTCATTCCTTCTGGAATGTAGCTACTGGGGTTAGCAGTGAAGGGCAGACTGAAGATGATATCTTGAAGTCATTACTTTATCCTTTAGTTCCTAGCCACCGTTTTCTTCGCTCTTGATTTGACACCACTACTTGTAGGCATCTTTGCTCCCCCCGCTACTGTCTGCTTGTCCTAAAGTTGTCAGATTTGGCCTCCTTTTTTGTCCTCTGCTTCTAACATATGTTTTCCTCCTGGTATTTTTCAAGTAGGCCCTTTATTGATTTGTTTGGTTTTTGGTGTTTTGTTTTTTCTTTTTTTTTTTTTTTTTTTTGGAATCATCTTAACTGCTTTCTTTTGAGAGTAATTCTTTAATGTAGCAGTGAAAAGTTATTTTTGTATTATGAATAACTATTAATTTGTGTATTATTGACAGGTGATATTGGAAACTATTACTATGGACAAGGGCATCCAATGAAACCTCACAGGATCCGAATGACTCACAACTTGCTCCTAAATTATGGCTTGTACAGAAAAATGGAAATATATGTGAGTATAAACAATAGAATGTCCACTGAAGCATTTTAAGTTATTTTAAAAGGACTTGAAGTATTCTAGCATAAATAAATGAAGGTAAGTGGAAATAGAAGATAAATAATATATTTAGAGCTCTCTTACTTGGAAATGAAGCACTATTTTATGACCAGTGAGCATTGCAGATTGTTGTCTGTCCCTGGAAGAAGTGAGGTGGAGACTTTTCACCGGTATTTTTATGACTAGGGGGTGGAGTGTTAGGGGAGGACATTAGGGTAACTGCACAAATAATTAATCAAGGTGTATACTAATAACAGAGTAGTCCTTGCTTTATGTAAAACAGCACTACTATCAGTTTCAATGTTCTCACTTCAAACTAGATTAGATTTCTTTTGAGTTACTTGTTTTAGCTAACTATTAGCTGGTTTTGCAGAGCACTGATCATTTCTGTAACTTCTTATTATCAGCGACCCCACAAAGCTACTGCTGAGGAAATGACCAAGTACCATAGTGATGAATACATCAAATTTCTCCGATCAATAAGGCCTGACAATATGTCCGAGTACAGCAAGCAGATGCAGAGATGTAAGTGTTTACATTAGGCTAAATCTACGTGTATGTGCTTTGATGGTTAGCATTGTTTAAAGCTAAATATTCCCCAATACAGAGGTATGAACATGGCCTAATGAGGTAGCGGGGTTAGAAATTCTGTAACAAGAGTAACATGTGCCTGCCTTTAGCTAATTTGGGGACTTTGTCTATTAAAAGCAGCCATCTTGGGAAACATGTTCTTTAAGCTTATGGAAGGATTTTTAGCCTCCCCTTTCACAGGGTATGTTCTAGATGTGAAATAATACTTAAGATGCAGATTAAAGTTCTTTGTGAGCTATTTGCAAAATGGCTTAAAACGTGTTGTAACACTGAAAAAGAATGGCTTCTCAAAGAGAAGTAAAAATCAATGTGTGAAAGGGTGCTTTAGTCACGAAAATGACTTACTCGTCCCTGTCAATGAAAGATAGTAAAGATTGTACATTATTCACTGCTCACCCTTTCTGTTAATTTCCTGTGTAAATTCCTTAAATTTGGGAATAGGCTTAACATAGTGTTAGGCAGTATTGTGAGCTCTTTATGATGCCTTTTTCTCAGCGAATTGCTTTTCCAAGTAATTGTGCATTTCTTAATGTGACATACGTTAATGAGCGCTTCAAAATCTAATGCTTTTAATTGATTCTTGTTAATGAGAAGACAAGACTTCTTGTGGAAACGAAGAAAAAAGAAAGATAGTTTGGAGTCGTCTTGGATTATAAAGACTTACTGCAGTGTTTAAAATTCGGTCTGACAAAAATGAGGTGGGAGGGGTAGTTGAAATGCTGAATGAACTGTGCATTGCATCTATAAGTGTTGTCCATGTGCATAGTAGTGCTGTTGGAATGGTGTTTCTGAAAAGTAATACATTTCTTTCACAGTTAATGTTGGTGAAGACTGTCCTGTGTTTGATGGCCTCTTTGAATTTTGTCAACTGTCAACTGGAGGCTCTGTTGGTAAGTATAGCTTGTTTGCTAGCTATTTTGTAGCTTTGTTACATTTCTGTCAGCAAATTAAAACTTTGATAGTATATTTCAAACTTGAAGCAAATAGATTTTTTTTTTTTAAAGAAATAATAATTGTATAGCAGTTACTTGATACATGTCATATTTGACAGTCTCTATCTCAGTATTGGTAGGAGATCACATCTAGGATCAACTTGTTTAAAAAAGAAAGACAATATTTAATGTAACAGAAATAAAGGCCTTCTAAAGTTTCTGACTGAGTTTTTCTTCATTTGTGTTTGCCTTTTTACAGCTGGGGCAGTAAAATTGAACAGACAGCAAACAGACATGGCTGTTAATTGGGCTGGAGGACTTCACCATGCCAAGAAATCAGAGGCATCTGGTTTCTGTTATGTCAATGATATTGTGCTTGCCATCCTTGAGTTACTGAAGTAAGTTTATGATGAGAACAAACTAAAGTTATAGGAAGCATCAAATTAAAGTATTTAAATGTTTGAAGATCTGAATTGTAATTACTATTTTGGTAGAAATAGATAACATCTATTTTCATTCTCAGTGTTGAACACATACAGTGTAAATTAAGGAAACTCCCAAGCTCTGTCTGATTTGGCTTCAACAAGAAGTTTGAACTGAAATATAGGCCAGCTGAAAAGCTAACTAATAGAGCGTAGGTTTAAACTAGGTATTTAGAAGTACTTCTTTATACAGAGGACAGTGAACTTCTGGAACTTCCTGCTACAGGAGGCTGAAGGAAGCAGACTGCAACAACATATTCAAAAAAAGAGATCGGACATAATCATGGACATGAGGCCTGTAAATGAGTGTTAAAAGATCCAAACTACAAAGCCATATGCTGTAATTCTAGATGGTATGATAGTATAAGGATAGAGACTTGAGAAAATGAGCAGGCTTGCATGCTTTCTGTAAGTGGTAATCTCTTGTTATTTATGGGGACAGAAGAGTGGGCTAGGTGGATCACTGCCCTGACACCTTAGGGCAGTGATGCTCATAATCATACACCCGTTTGGTGTATAATATACACTTATTTGGTTTCTTAATATGCCTGGTTGTTTCCTATCATTTGAGTTGTTACTCAGCCAAGGATCATGCACTGAGCTTCCTTGGATTGTTACATGAATTCATGTGGCTGTTGTGAATAAATAAGAAAATAATAACCGTGCTGCTGTGGCCACAAAATAAAAAGTGAGAGGAATAATGAAAAAGTGATCATATAATTAACTACAATCAGTAATATTTCCCTAAAGTTTAAATTCCCGAGTTTTACTTCTGCTCCTTCAAGAGACTATATCCCTTTTGATAATACAAATCTCATTTTTTACAAAAAACCATTCTAGGTATTTAACTCTTGTGAGCTGAGCAGCCAAGTCTGCTGCTGAGGGATGCAGGAAGTAGCTTAATCTGGAAGTGTATTTTGAAGGTGGAAAAAGTTGCTAAAGACACGGTTTCTAAATAATTAATATTAACCTATTAAGACATTAATTTTTATGATCACCATGTATTCAGTATATGTCTGCGTCTGCAGTCTAAAAAAAGTGATATGATTTTCTCTGGTCCAGTCTTGAATTTTTTTAGCTTAATGTGAATGTAAAGGAAGGGAACTTTCAAACAGTTAGGTTTATGCAACCATAAGAATCTGTGCTGCGCGGTATCTTGTTAGGTGAATCTTAGCCTACCTGAAATTATGGTTGCTTAGACCTACATGCAAAGCATGATGAAAATGCGTCTTCTGATATTGATAAGACTTTGTTCTTCAATGAACAACGTAGAATTTAAGGCATGCATATTTACTTCCTATGTATTTTTTTTCTTTCTAGGTATCACCAAAGAGTGTTATATATTGATATTGATATCCATCACGGTGATGGTGTTGAAGAAGCATTTTATACCACAGATCGTGTCATGACAGTATCATTCCATAAGTATGGTGAATATTTTCCAGGCACAGGGGACCTTAGGGTAATGTTAAACCTAAAATTTAATTAGATGATAAATTCTCTCTTATGCTTCTCCTTGTCAATAGTGTTTTAGTACTACTTTATAATAACTGTGTCAGGTAATAATATACAGCAGAAAGCTTTCAAAAAATATGTTGGAGTAATAGATTTGTTGTAGAAACTTAGAAACAAAAATACAGGTTAATGGGGAGTAGTTATTCACTTCTACACAAAATAAATACCTTAACTTCTATATAAATTGTCTGAAATTTTAGTTCAAATATACAAATAGTTTAATTCACTAAAATTTTACAAATATGTCCAATATATTTATAATTATTATATACATAATTATTATCTGTACATTTTGATTCTGCAAATATAGTGAAAAGGAGCTGTTGGGAGATCACATGCTTCAAAACTTAAATAAGTTCTTAGAATAAGCTTATAACCACAAAGTGTCAGTTGCAACTTGAACTTGCTATGTTCTGTTTGCCTAGTAATACAGTTGGCTTAACTTGGAGTATTTCTTATGTCATAAGGTGTATTTTGATTTCTCATGATGCTCACTGCTGAAGAACTTCGGTACGTCCCACAGATAATTGTATACTGAGCGTTATGGCTAGTTTGAGGGAGGGAACATTGGCCTGTGCAGGATTGTAATTTAGCTGTAGTATCTCTGGCAAAACTAAGAATGGAAATCAAACTTTCCTTGCTCTCCATATTAATTTTAAGGTAGTCATTACTCATGTTAGACACTTGTCTATCAGTACAAGAAGTTGTTCCACTTCACAACTTGGAAGAATATTTCAAGGATTAGGATGAATATATTCCTAGCTTCAAAGTTTTATATTAAACTTGTTTTTGTCAGAGGCACTGATATGATGATATTAGCAACATTGTACATTAGTTTGTACATAGAGTTCGTGTTTTTTTTAAAAGTTATAAACATTTCTAAAACAGTGACCTACAGAAATGCTACATTGGGAAAGCATGCACTATTTTCCAGCAGTCTTTAAATTGATTCAGTAGATGGAGGTATTTGTGTTTCTGCTAAATATTCTTGGACTCTGTGTTCCATAGCATGCTGACAATACCCAGCGGATGCAGTAGTAAATGAGAGCTGAGCTTTGAACAACTAGGGTGCTAAGCTTTCATTTCAGTGTGATTGAGATGATTGTTAAGATCTTGTTAAACTGCATTGTAAGTTGATTTGGGTAAAAATCACATTAGACATTGTTTTTATCGATGTTATTTAACTTGCTTGGCCACAAGGTGGTAGTGGCGTTTCAAACAAAAAGTAGCTTAGCCTTGTATGTTTATAAAGACAAGCTGTTGTTGATGATTTTTTTTTTATTGGAAGCATTAAATATCTTGGCTTTCTAGAAACAGCACTTCCCATTAACAGAGAAGCCTATTGATTCTTCACCTTGCCACACCCAGGACAAAAAATTTAAAGATACACGGATTAAATAAATGGAATATTATATATTATTTGGATTACTTTTATTATAGTGTCAGTGACAAACAGTATATGTCTTTTTATTTTGTGTTACTAGCTAGTATTGTGTGAGCATTGTGAAAATTCAACAGGCTTTATTGTGACTATTGCATCCCCATAGGGGGGAAAAAAACCATTAGTTTTTTTTCCCGTATCTGAAGTTTGTAGAGCTAATTAAACTAAAGGGAGAACTAATTCTCTGAAATGTCAGTGTTTCTCCTGGAGGCTAGTATTATGCTCCTTGCTTCTGCTCAACCTGATCTAATGCTTCTGGTTGTTTCCATCAACTTCAATAGCTGAATCTTACGTTCATTCTTGTCTGTGGACTCCATTCAAGCTCATTTCTGTAATTCTTCAGTTAGCTAGCCTAGTTTGCTGATCAGGTTACGCTTATTAGATTCAGGAACAAATAATGCATAAACTGAAGATTTTTGCAATTGCAAGTCCATCAGTGTAGCTGATCACACCTAGATTGCCTAATTCAGCTACCTTCATCCGTTTTCTACTGAAGGTATTGTGCAATCTGAACTTCCAGTGAATGTCCTTAGTAAGCTACTGGACTTACTACATGTCCTGGATGATAGTTCTATATGTACATGTATAGGTCAGTTGAGATTGTAGTGCTACGTAGTGGCCCATGTTGTGGAAGGAAATTTGATCAGTTGATGAATGGGTAAATATAAGAACGCTATTGTTTCTTTAGTGTTTATAACCAATGAAACTATTAGTTGAGTGGCTCAGGCTGGAAAGTAATTATCCTGTTCATTGGGAAATCATGTGAACATCTGGCTGCTGCGTTTTAGGATAAAATTTATTTCTGTCCCCTCAGAAAAAAAAAACATTTAAAAGCCTAGGTGATTCATTTTGCGAGATTTTGAAGCACTGTCGTCCTCCAAGTCAGCAAGAGTTTAGTTCAGCAGAGGTCTTCAGTATCGCTAGTCTTGCAATACTACAAAATATTAATAATGTGCTGGAATTAAAAAAAGAAAAGTCAACTGTTACCATCCTGCCTATGGTGCGCTGGGCCATTTATCCCTATCTCCATGTCTGTCCATCCCTGTTCCTTCCCACCACTCCCCCCAATAAAACATAGTGACTGCAATTGACACTTTACTGTTACATTCGCTGCTGTAGGAGGTTTTGCTCACAAAGATGGTGATTCTTTAAATAGCTAGTGTTGAGAAGTTCGCTGTTTGTATTGCTGGACCATCCTAGTAGTGGCTTGTAGTTTTTCCAAGTATGTTGGACCTGAAGTGTGCCCTTTCAGCAGAGCTGTTGTTTATAATAATAGATAATAATATAATAATAAATTGAACAGGTTAAATTTTAGTCTTCCCCACTACACCTTTATTAGTGGCAGAGAACTGTTCTCTAAACTGCATCAGTTTTTGTCTGTCTTGGTGATGAGCTAAAGGAAAGAAACAGGAATGCTTGGCAAGCTGTGATCTTTAGGTTTTAAGCTGATGTGTTCAAATTGAAGTGGGTGGATTCAGGATTAATTAACCTGCAAGTTAATTTCTGTTTTGTTTAAAACATCTTAATTTTCTTCAAGGACACCTGTAAGTGGCATCTGTTTGATTTTCCTCTCTCCCTTTTGCTGCAACTAGTTCTTCGTCCTATGTTTGGAGCAAAACCAAGATTTTTAAAACTTTCTTAGCTATGAATCTTCTGTACAGCACTGAAAAAATGCATATCGCCTTAGTTTTCTCAGGTTTCTTGCTTGGTTTTGATTAATTGTTTTTACTAGGCTAAGCTGATCAGTTATGTTTTATCTTAAATCTTTTAATTAAAAATTAAGTGTACTTAAAATTTAGTCTTGACTTACAACTCTTAGACTCCAAAATTATTTTATGGGAGAATGGGAGTCAAGTAAGATACTTTTGCCTTTCAGAGGTGATAATGGTACAAACTAGCTCTTTAGAATCATAGAGTTTTTGTCCATGATACTGTCATGTACTTCTGTGTTTGTAATAAAACATTTTTCATCTTTGTTTATAGGACATTGGTGCTGGAAAAGGCAAATACTATGCTGTCAACTTTCCAATGAGGGATGGCATAGATGATGAATCGTATGGACAGATATTCAAACCGGTGAGAATTTTTTTTTTTAAGCTCTCTGGACAGATACTAGCTTAATTTTGTGGATTTGTTTTTATAATGTGAATTAACAACTTGCTGTTTGGTATTAATTATAGATTATATCCAAAGTAATGGAGATGTACCAGCCCAGTGCTGTAGTATTACAGTGTGGAGCAGATTCTCTATCTGGTGACAGACTGGGATGCTTTAATCTTACTGTTAAAGGTAAGCAGAAGAGTATGTTTGTTGTATGTAACTTTTTATTTAATAGAAACCTCTATCTTTCATACCATTTTTCAAGACACTTGCATGATGAGGACTGGAGTCACAAAGATTTTGTTTATTGCTATGATTAACCACCTCTTTCTTTGCTATACAGGGATGGCCAAAAGAAATCCAGAAGTTGCCTCTTTCTTTCTGTCCATCTAAAAAAGTTAAGAAGCTTGGTTTTCCATGTTCTTCCTAGCCACTCAAGTGATTCCCTTCCTTCTATGTACAGGCTTTCTGTAGCTTTAAAGCAATGCTCTGGAGTAACAGGATGACGATAGTTGTCCTACTGCAACACATAATATAATCAGCAAATAAAACTAGTGGTTCGCGTACTAGGACTACAGATACTAAGTATCAGACACCTTGTTGTGTGTAAAATAGGTATTACTGAGACTGCTCTCTGCCTTGTTAAATTTATACTGGTGTTTGTTGTACTGAGCCTTATATTAATATTCATTTTTATTAAGTTTTGTAGAATAATTTTATTTTATTATTACATTTTTACCTAAAAGTGTGATTCTCAAAATTGGGATGACACGTTACTTTACCAAACAACACAAATGTTACTTTATTATTAATTTTAAATTGTTATTATTTATTACTTTTAAGTGATAAATGTATTTTTTGCTAAGCCTTGAATCCAGCCTGTTAGAATCATTCATTTTCTGGGTTTTTCTAGTTTTATGTTTTCTTAATGAGGCTATTAGAGTTTTGTAGGCATCAAAATGCAGTATAGTATTTGTTGGGTCTGCAGTGTTTCAGGGTTCTTTTCTTGATTTGCACCAGGTGGCAAAGCTACTTCAGTTGCCCATACAGCTCAGATTTTTTTCCATCTTACATATCTTGGAAACCAAGAGAGCTGCTGCCTCCTACAGATGCTTTCAGTATGCTGTATCTCCCTGGAGTGTGTACTGTCTTGGCACCAGTTCACTCTGTAAGCAAGACTTAGCAACCTCTAATACAGGTTCAAATTTAGAAGTAGAAAGGACCGAGTACTGATTTGCTGTTTTCCCTTCTCCCCCCCCATTGCGTTTGACATCTGAGAAATTGTCCCTGAACTTGTCACTGTGTATTGACATAAGTTACGACAAGGCAAAACGCTAAACATTCTAAGAGCTTTTCAGAACAGCAGCGATAGACCATCATGCAGAGTCTCTGAAGACTGGGGTGGATAATGTTGAATGTACCTTGCCTATTTTTTTATTTGTAGATCTTGACTGCTTTTTGAGGCTGTGCTTAGCTCTAGGGGGAGACAGTTGTTTTACTTGAATCAATTTGGTCCTTAGTTGATAAGGACAACTGCATATATCTGGTTGAATAGTTCGTTATATATCTTTTTGTTCAATAGCTGTTTTGTTTATCAACTCTTTCTGTGCCTGACAGGTCATGCTAAGTGTGTGGAAGTCGTAAAGACTTTTAATTTGCCGTTGCTGATGTTAGGAGGAGGAGGATATACGATTCGTAATGTTGCTCGATGCTGGACATATGAAACTGCTGTTGCCTTAGATTGTGAAATTCCTAATGGTAAATATTAATAATATTTTATTAAAAATATTCATGGGAAGGTTTAAGGGAACAGATACCAAATATTTCTATAGTTAACTGTAATGCATCGGTTTAAAATAAGCTATGTAGAAAGATGTTAGGATTTAGCCTGTGGGTAACTTAGAAACTAAATAAACAAGCATTTGAGCCTTTTTTATGTCTTAGTAAAAGTTTTAAATGATAAATGATTGACTCATTTTTGGAAAATCCAAATTGTGTAAAACTTGCAGAACCGCAGTTGTAACTATTTCTAATATAAATGTCATCAGTAGAATATAAACTGTGTTTTGGTTGTAATAGTGTAGACCTGTGTAAGTTGTCCACCATTGACATGGCATTCCTAAGAAATTAACATGTATACAAATGTCCATTTCACATAGTAAAATGTAACTCTTCATTATACCTATGACTCAATATACTTTCAATTACTTTTGACTTCAAATCCTCCATTTGACTTAATTTTGGCTATACGAGCTATTTTTTAAAAAAATTATTTAAAAAAAATATAGTAGACTTCTGAATAGCTGAGTAGTGAAGTAATATCTCTGAGGAAGATCCTCAAAGATCCTGCACAGCCTTTTCTTTTGACCCAGTGTGCTTTTGGACGTGTTCTTAGAATGCCTTTTTTTTTATAAAATTCATATTTGGACTGTTTTGTTTCACATCAGTCACTGGCAGTTTTCTTGTTAATACTGCAATGTTTGCTATTCCTAAATCTCTTGCTGGATTTGTAGTATTTCCATCTGAATGCAGTGGAATGCAGCTGTGAGTGAGAAAAGAATATTTGGACAGTACCTTTCAAGATATGTTTTTACCATCTACTGCGTTTATATTTATACTTTGTCAACCTAATCTTTCGAAGAGACTGTAGTATTTCCTTATCTTGGGACTTTTTTGCGTTAGCATGTCCAATTCAATGGATATATGCGATGTTTTTTGGGATTTTTTTTTAACATTCCTATCAGCTTTTGTCTGTTCTGAGAAATAACAGTGCATTTCTAGAAGTTGTGATAGCAACTTAATGTTTCTGTCCCCTTCCTGTTCACCTAACAATATTGCTTATCCTGTAATGATCATAAATGAGGAAACAAGACAAAAGGTTTCAATTAGAAGTGGGTTTCAGTGTCTTATTTCTTAAGGATTCTATATTTTTTAAATTTCTTTTGCTTTATCTAGGAAGATGAAATCATTCAATATAAAATACTACTGTTTTGCTGGATATGAACTCTCAATCTACTTCATTTTGGAGATGTGTTGTAGGGGACCATTATCGTGAAAATTCAAAAAGCAAGGGAAGGGAGTAACAGGATAGATATGGGTGTTGAACTAGCTGTGATCTTAACCTAGGAGTATGTATTATATGTTTTACTGAAGGGATATTTTTTTGAAGGGATATTTATTTCACTTAAACCTTTCAAACTGGACTAACTTTGAAAACAGCTGTAAGAAATAAAGAATAAGCTGTAAGAAATCATTAGTTGATCTTCTCTTTTCTGCAGAAGTAGCATTTTTAATTATTTTATCAAATTGTCGCTTATGTTGTTCCAGTGTATGTTCTAGCACGATTACAGTAGAACTACTTCTTGCACTTTGTATATTGCAAACAAATCGAAGCTCATCTATTGAATAATTTAGAGGAAAAATACTGAACAGTTCAGACAGTGCTTAAGTATTGCTTACCTGAATGCTTCAGGCTTAATAGTTCTCTATCTAAAATCTTCTCAAAACTACTGTTGTATTTAAAATGTTTTAAATCTTTGGGTCACAAAGTTGTCTTTTGTGTTTTGGTTTATAGAGTTGCCATACAATGACTATTTTGAGTATTTTGGACCAGACTTCAAGCTTCATATTAGTCCTTCAAATATGACTAATCAGAATACACCAGAATATATGGAGAAGATCAAGTAAGTAATGATTATGTTCCGCATCAAGTAGGTGCATGTGGAAATGAGAACCACATTTCTCAAGAGGTTTAATTGTTAGGTAGTTTGGAAAATTGTATGGCTTTCTGTTAGGTACTGAAAGTAAGTACTGAATCTCTGATATTTTTCACTTCTGTTAGAAGAGGGACTTTTTACAAGTCTGTTCCTTCAACAGTATGTATACATACAAAGTCCTATGACTATAAACCTCAAAATTTAAGACCCAACTTGGATTTTTACCTTTTTCCAGCAACTAGAGATGACTATTTCACTTGGCTTCCCATTCTAATTTTGTAGAAAGTTTGTCCTGACAGAAAAGAAGCTGATATGCTGTGATTATTAGAATTTGTTTCTCAATTTTGTGTCTAAACATGAACCAAGATTGTCATTCTTTGTAGCTGTCAGCTGTGAAAATAGAAAGTCACTTGTGAGTTCCAACTTCCAAAACTGTGGAAGAGTAGTCGTATTTGTGCAGGCAATTGAGTGATTGTGATTTGACAAATCCACAATATTTGAGACAAAAGTGCTCCTTGACAAGCAGGTATGTGGTGTTTTTAGCCTGTGCCACGTTTTATACTAGGTTTATTCCTTGTCACATTCTGAAGTTTTGATAGTAAACAAATATTTTACCTCAGGGATATAGTAGTGCACGTGTGCAATCAATTCTCTACTCAACTGGTAAGAGATGGTGGTTAGCCTGAAGTGCACTCTGCTTACCATGGTTTGTCCCTGCTCTGGATTTAAAAGAGTAATTGCCTGCTTGTGCCCTGGGTTTAATAGGCTTTTAATAGTGCACAGGAATTCTTTTGGTTACTAAAAATAGCTGAATAAAGATGTGAAAGTAGCTGTATAAGTTTGCCAGTACTGCCATAAACTGTAAAACTTTTGAATTCAGAAAAAAAAAAAAAAAGCACCAAGGCAGTTAAAATACTGATTTTTGAAGTGCTTGGTGTATGGACTGTGGTTGTTGTTTGTAATGCAAATATAAAAATCACACTCAAATGGAAGGGTTTTAGTTTTTAATAATGTGCAAGTGGGGGAGCAATTTTAGGAAATAGGAAAACCTGGTTTTTATTGATGTAATTCTACAAAATCTCTGTAGTAATAGAGTGCTCCAGCTGGTGACCTACCGGGCTGCTTGCTGTACATTGTGTATTCTTGAGCGTTCATGGTGCAAGTAGGCTGCAAAACTTGCTTTAACGTATCCCTGGACACAGAATGTCTTCTGTCAACAGAGGTAGAATCCTGCATCGTCGTACTTGCACACCCCAGAGGAAGAATGACCCTTCATTCCTTCAGTTAGTTGTATGCTTTCCTTAGCTTTAGGGGACTCCCTGGGCTGGTGAAAATGCTCTGCCAGGTTATGTGATTTGCGAAGGGGCCGAGTGTAAGGATTCAAAAAAGGCACTAATTGCCCTTTAGCTCATCAGATTGTGAAGAAGATAGTTGTTACAGATGCTGACATCCGACACTTGCTTAAGCTTTCTCTACTTGTTCTTCTTTGGAGTGACAGTTTCAAGTCTCAAGAGAAGCCCAGTGTCCTTCCTGTTCTTATATGTGGTGCTTTGGAGGGTGAGGTCTGTTGCAGCAGGTTACTTAGACAGGGGAGAACTTCCCTCTGTTCTCCCTGAACCAGCCAGCAAGGAATCTTACCTAGATGGATCGTCTTTGACCCTAATGTTGTAGCTGCCTACAGTTGAGAAGTCTTCATGCTCTAAATGTCTGACTTTCTTTCTAAGAAACTAGTGCATATTTTAGTATCCAGCTTGATACCCTAGCATTTTATAAACAGTAATTTTGTCGTGTTGTTCAGCCCAAATGGCAGTACTTATGCTGATCCTGAGGGTGATTGAAGGTGATTGAAATAATTGTTCAACAGAGTTGTTTTTTTTTTTCTTTGAACTTTTAAAGTATCTGTGGATACTACCAATCTGTTAGGGATAGACAACTGTCTGAACTTGGCATGCCTCTTTTTTAATAAAAATAAAAAGGTAGTAAAGAAATAATGATTCCAAAGCAAAGCAGGTTAACTTTGGATTTCCCAACTTTATACAAAGTCGGAGTAAATGCTACTTATTTGTAGTAATAACTTTCCTGTGTGTTACTTGCAGGCAACGCTTATTTGAAAACTTGCGCATGTTACCTCATGCACCTGGTGTACAGATGCAGGCTATTCCTGAAGATGCTGTTCATGAAGACAGCGGAGATGAGGATGGAGAAGATCCAGACAAACGCATTTCTAGTGAGAAATATCTTTTCATGATGGAATATATCTAAGTAGAGTCTCTTTAGATATAATTATTCAAACCCTTAGTCCTAGCAGTGTAGTGTTGGAAGACTGGTAGTTTTCTTTCCTAAGCAGAAATTGTCACTGGTGCACTGGTTCTGCTGTTTGTACAGTGGCGTCCATGCACAAATATGAACCTGTTGAAGGGGTCTAAAAGAAGTGCCAAAAGAAAGTTTTCTTCATTTTTATGAAATAACCTAGGTATTTCAAATCTAAATAGATACTTCAGAAACCTTAGATGAATTTTAACTAAAGGAATGTAAGACTTCTATCTGTTTCCATTCATAAAATAGTCATGTTCCCCTTTGTAAAGTGAGATACTGTGTTTTCAAACAATATCTATTTATTTGCTTTTCTGTTGAGAGGGATTCTTCCATGCCTTAACAATTACTTCGCTTTATTACTGTTGGCTTTTGTATAAACAATGAGTTGTTTTTCAACTATAGCTAAGAGTTTCTTGCTACATTTAACCTTTTTTGATGGCAGTTGGAATAATTCCGTAACCTCTTATTGGTGTACTGCTCATTTTCTGAACTGTTTAAGCCATAATGTTTCCTCCTGTGGTTTATTTTTCAGTATTTTAAATTAATTTGATACATGTTAAAGTACTCCCACGTTCTCCCTGTGTGTCTGTGAAGTTATTTTTGGAAGTAATTGTGAGAGTCGCAGAGTATCTTGAAAGACAATAATTTTCTGTGTAATTTAGTTCATCAACATTAAATTATTATAATATATTATTAATCATTCTTAATTTGATAGCTCTTTTTTATTAGGCCATTTGTAGTTGGACTTTATGCTCAGTTAACTTCATAACTTTGAATCCTAGTTCGAGCATCTGATAAGCGCATAGCTTGTGATGAAGAATTTTCCGATTCTGAAGATGAAGGGGAAGGTGGACGACGAAATGTTGCAGATCATAAGAAAGGAGCAAAGAAAGCTAGGATAGAGGAAGACAAAAAAGAGACTGAGGACAAAAAAGCAGGTAGGACTCTGGTGTGATTTCATCCTATAGTTTTAGAACTCCAAATGACCTGCAAATCCAGAGTTCATTTCTGCATACCATTATTATGGCCACTCAAGAGCAACTTCCATTGAGCTATTTTGAATCACTTGGTGAGGTGCCCAGATGACTCCTTTAGATGTATGCATTTAACACTGTATGTTAATATGAAACCAGTGACTTATTTTAAAAGCTACTTCTCCCTGGCTTGGAGTATATAAAAGGCAACATAACTTGGTCATGATTTTTTCTTCCTAAGTATTTTGAGATTTTCTGGCATCTTCGATATAGTTAAAACCTTGTTATTTTTCAGATGTTAAGGAGGAGGATAAAACCAAGGACAGCAGTGGTGAAAAGACAGACACCAAAGGGTAAGCACTAATTAATTAATAATGGATGTCACATTTTTTGATCGTGTTTATTCAGTCAGTTCTTTATAATATTTTAAGTGCTGTAGAGATCACTTTCAATTCCTCACAATGCTAAATGTTTTAGACTCATGACAGTAGTAATTCAAAATTGCATTTCTAAAACAGTTAATCAAAAAATGAAACAAATTAACAGTTTATTTTTGCCTTTGTACAGAGCAAAATCAGAACAGCTCAACAATCCTTGAACAAAAGATAGCCTCTCATCAGTTGCAGAACTACTAGAGTTGAGAATACCTAAAAGAAGGAAAGTTTTCGTACCAAGAGAGACTGCTGATTTCATTTTGTACTATTTGGCATGGACTGTATTTATTTTCAAATGGCTTTGTTCTGGTTTTTTGCAAGTTGTATTGTGAGTTTTCTAATTATGAGGCAGAAATTCCTTTCTTCACCATGCTTTATGTAATAGTATTTAAAAATGGATGTGAGTTATGTTAAATGTTTAAACTGATCTATTAAAGTAATTTGCCTTTCCTGAGCTGATTTTACCTTTTTTGTAATATTATCTTTATTAAAAAAAAAAAAATTGTACTTGGTTGTCTTTTGTCCATCATTGAGCTATAAAGAGAAGAAACTTCATGTAAATTAAGCAGACTTGCACTTACCTTGTGCAAACAAATGTATGGGAATACAAGTATGTGAGATTTGAACAGGCAGAATCAATAGGTGAAGAGACGTTGGAATATGGTGGTTATATGAAGTTATGTTTTAATGTAAGGGTTTAAAACTCTGAAGTCACATGCCTCGTACTGTCCAAGAAATTACCCAAAAGACAGATTCATGCTGTTCCTGAAATTACTGCATGGTCATCTTTCAAAGTTCACAAGATAAGGAATGAAAGTTTGGATTTAACTTATAACCCATTAAGATTTTTGTACAGCTATGAGCAACATAAAACTTAATCCCCCTTAAAAAAGAGGTTTATTGCCTGCCTTCTTCATTAGTTCTGGTGCCTGAATTGAAACAGACCTGAGTGTGCACATTCCTATTTTTTTCAGTCTACAGCAGTTGTCTTATAGGTTGACATTTAATTAAATGCACAAGCTTTTGAATATCAGGATTTCTTAGCAGTGAGCACAGAAGTTTGTGCAACTGCATTGCTACCCGATTTCCCAGGTAAAGGTGTTGAAAGGATCCAATCTTGTGACTTTGACTCACTTCAGCACAAAGTTACAAAATGTAGATACCTTAATATATGAATGAAATCCAGGAATATACATGATTCTAATCATTTGCTCAAGGTAAGCAAAAAGCTTAACTTTTTTGCCTCATAATAACTTCATCCTCATAGAACTTCATTTGTATGTAACCTCACTACTTAAGTAGCTTTACTTGAATTAACTATACAAGTTCTCAGGACACAAGCATTTTATCCCCACCACCCCTGCTCCCCAAGAATTAAGAAAAGCTATTGCGCACACTTGTACAGATTGTGCAGGCTTGCTCTGCAAGATTTGATGATGTTCTCTAGTGCCTTGTGTAAAGTAGCTTTATGCTTAGTGTTTATGCCTGGAGGAGAGAAGTTTCTTTCCCTAACTGAATGATACTTCAAGCATAACTTACTTTTTAGTTTTGCATATCCAAGAAAAGATTTTTGCATATTTCAAACCCTAAGAGTCACAATCCAATTTTTTAAAACCTGAAAGTTAAGAATAGAAATAAATTTCTTACTTTAAAAAAAAAGTTGTCTATAAAATCTGTAGGGTGGGTTTTTATTTTTCTTGTATTTATTACTACTAGTGCCGTTTTCTTATGAAGGATCTTGTAAAGCGTTTGATGTCACTTTGTAAGGAGCTTGTGAATGGTTTGTCTTGAGAAGGGCTTGGGATACTCTATTTTCAAAATTCAGTGTTCAGGTATTTTGCAGACTGGCTTTTAATGCAAGCAGCTTTCTGCTCAGGTAGAAATATGAGGTGTTCCGATTTCATGAGCTGCAGTGCCTGTACCAAGACATTATTTGAAACACTTGGTGCAGGTCTTTATACACACTAGAAATAGGTTTTCTTATTGTAAATTTCCTTTTGTTCAAACAGAACATAAATATGAATGAATGTCAACAGCCGATTCTTAGATTGGGGAATGAGAATGATCAGGATATACGTATGTGGATATATATATATTTTAAAAAATAGGATTACTTCTTCAGGTCTGTTTCCCTAGTTACTATGCAATGTTTGACTGGTCTCATGGGGCAGGCAGAAGTAGCCAGAGAGATGCAGTAGTTCTTTTAGCAGAAAAGCTAATTCAAACTGGACTTGAAGTTGTGGCTAAAAGCTTGGCTTTCTAAGATGATGTGTATTTATGCATTTGCAATCTCCATTGAAAATACATTTCATGTATTCACAGCATCCCAATCTCTCAGTAAACAGCAATTTGGAAACATGAGTTTTGGGGGCTAGCAACCATAGAGTGCTTTGGTTTTGGGGTTTTTTTAGGAAAAAAGTAACAATTTGTAATCTTCATGTCACAGCTAGGTAATTATGTCAAGAATGGAGACTGATGTGGGACCATATTATAGAACCATAAAGTAACCAGGTTGGAAGAGACCCACAGGATCATCGAGTCCAACCATTCCTATCAGACACTAAACCATGTCCCTCAGGACCTTGTCCATCCGTGCCTTAAACACCTCCAGGGAAGGTGAATCAACCACCTCCCTGGGCAGCCTCTTCCAGTGCCCGATGACCCTTTCTGTGAAATTTTTTTTTCCTAATGTCCAGCCTAAACCTCTACTGGCAGAGCTTGAGGCCACTATAATTACTTCCTTATAATATATTCCATATATTATATATATATTCCATATAATTAATTCCAAGCGACTGAAAGTTGACTTCAATAAGTATAATTGTAAATGCAAATGTAAACATCTGTTCTTGGGTATGATTGAAGCAGAGGCAAGAATGATGGATTTGCAGAGGGGAGGGGATTAGGTAAGTTGCAGCCATTGCTTTTGTTCCTTCTGTAACTATTTCCTCAGCACCACCAAACACTTTTTGTTCTCTGTCCTAAAGCAAGAGAGTAGCTGCAATTTCTCCCCCATCTATTGCTATATTTTGACTTAACTATCTTTCTTTTAATCTTTGGGGTTTTAATTTATTTTTTTTTAAAGTCAAATAGCTTTGTACCTGAAAGTGGCTCTTTAGCTAACTTAAAACTGTGCTTGGATGCAGCCATTTGAACACACTGCCTTCTGAGTGACAATTTTGTTGCTTGTCTTCTAGTTAAAGAAGCCTTAAATTTTTTTTGTCTTTTTTTTTTTGCTCACTTGTTCTGTTTAGTCATATGACCTCTGTAAAAGCACAAGGAAATGGAACACGGAATTATATGAGCTTACTTAACAAGAGTTTATATACCTCAGTCAGCAGTAAATTCAGTAAAGTGTTTAATACTTTTCAACCTACTTTGGAGAATAGCATATCTTTCTGAAATGATATTCATTGTAGATAGATGACCTGGCAAAACCTAGCTATTAAAGCTAGAGAGCAGCAGGCAGAAATAAAGAATAGCTTCCTAGGTTAGAAACCTTTATCAATAATAGTCTAAGCCTAAAGTTTTCCATGATTATGCTGCCAGGTGGAGGGTTGGGGTAAGGAGAGGATAAAGCTGTAGGCAAGCTTTAAGTAATTCCACATTGCAATTGCCAAACCAGCTCCACATGGATAATGGATATGCTGAATTGCTCTTTGTTTTTTAAACCTATTTTAAAAACTTTATGTGATGCTGCTTTTAACAGTATTTGATTCCATGAAATGCCCCAGAGACTTGGCTGGTGGAGGAAAAAATATCTCTGTCCTTGCAGATTCTATCATGCTGCTTTATTAAGCCTAGAACAAAATTGATTCAATATTTTAAAAGTGGTTACTCTTTCAGGCTAGTAAGCAGTTGAAGACAGACAAATGAGCATTAGGGCTTGAAGTGAAAGGAAGATCAGAGTGAGCAAGATGGGTTATGAGCCGGAAATCCTTGCTGTTGTGTTACTTACTGCGACCCCATTTGGTCAGAAAGGTTTTTAAATGCAATAGCACTATTCTCCTAAGTTTCTACTTAGTACCTCTCTGTGGAGACCAAAATTGTGAGGGATATTTCTGACAGCTCAGAAAAGAAAAAGACTTAAGACTTAAATGGAATCTTTTTCTGTGCTAACACTCTTCACATTAACATTTTCATTATGCAAATGAAAGGGGCATGCTTCCCTACTCGCATCTGTATGCAGGGGTTTTTACTTGTTTCCCTTGCCTAATTTTTTTTTCTTTCCCCTAATTTTTGGCAGTGTCTTTTATTGCACAGTCAGTGGGTGGTAAAGCAGTAGAGACATTGTGAATAGATGAATAGGCAGTGTTGCTGTAGCTGCAGATATGTATGTTACCAGTCTGAAAAACTCTGCTATGCACCTGAACACCAAAACCCTGGACACTCTTCTTTTTTTTCCTTTCTTTTTTTTCCTTTCTTTTTTTTCCTTTCTTTTTTTTCCTTTCTTTTTTTTCCTTTTTTTCCCTTTCTTTTTTTTCCTTTCTTTTTTTCCCCTTCCTTTTATAAAAAGAAAAAAACAAAAAGAAAAAAACCTGGGTATTAGTGGATTTGCCATGCAGAATCTTACATGCTGCTTCCTTTTAAAGGGAAACATTAAAACCAGTAAAACTGGCACATTCTCATCAGGACCAGATCTTGATATAAACCATTAGCAACACAGGTATGATATATAAATGCATGTTCCTTCTACCTGCAACTAGCAGGGGCCCATGATTCTGTATTCACAGAGCACAAGAAAAACCGTGCCTTAAGTTACTGCTGTTGAGATCACAGATTTGTGTTTTGCGGAAGTAAGAGCTAGTGCTTGAAGTGTTTGACTTACAGGATGAGGAAGAAACATGACTACAAGGCTGTGCTGCTCAGTAAACCCTAGTGAAGATCTCTTATATGTGCTGCCTTGAAAAGACATTGCTGAGTTTTCAGCAGCAGTCCGAGTCAAGAGGCAATATAGGTCTCTGTTTAGCCTGATTTAAGCTTCCTCTTGTTTACCCCTCACTGATGTGTTTCTTAGCCTAGACTGCACACAGTGTATTCTGCAAATCAGCACCTCTACATGAAGGTTGCTATGGAGATCCTGAACATCTTGCAGTTTCTAAATTGATGAACTGAGATTTTGGAACATAACTTAAGCCTTTATATGACAGCAACAATCATTAGTTGCTGCATACAGGCCTCTTCTGGTTTCTCTCTGCTACATGATTACATGGAAAGTTTCTTCATATATTTCTATGTTTAATATTAAAAATATTTCCAGAACTGTTATAAATCCACTGTGCTATGAGTTCATTGGTTCTCTTCTTTTCTCAGAATGCTAAGTTGTCTTGAGAAAGCAGGTTAAGAGAACAACAATGCAGGTCTTGTCATGACCCATCAAGTTCATTATTAGCATGTGGTAAGCACATCTTGGTGCTATAAAGGAGCAACTGCATGTGATACTATGAGTTTCTCACAGCATTCTGCTACGGAAACTGTCAGCCTCTGGCCTGGACAGACGCACACTCTCCTGGGTAGAAAACTGGCTGGATGGCCGGGCCCAGAGAGTGGTGGAATGGTGTTAAGTCCAGCTGGAGGCCAGTGACAAGTGGTGTTCCCCAGGGCTCAGTGCTAGGTCCAGTCCTGTTCAATGTCTTCATCAATGACCTGGATGAGGGCATTGAGGGTACCCTTAGCAAGTTTGCAGATGACACAAAGCTGTGTGCAAGTGTCGATCTGCTGGAGGGTAGGGAGGCTCTGCAAAGGGACCTAAACAGGCTGGACAGCTGGGCTGAGTCCAACGGCATGAGGTTTAACACGGCCAAAGGCCAGGTCCTGCACTTGGGGCACAACAACCCTATGCAGAACTACAGACTGGGAGAAGCCTGGCTGGAAAACTGCCAGGAGGAGAGGGACCTGGGGGTGTTGGTCGACAGCCGACTGAACATCAGCCAGCAGTGTGCCCAGGTGGCCAAGAAGGCCAATGGCATCCTGGCTTGTATCAGAAATGGTGTGACCAGCAGGTCCAGGGAGGTGATTCTCCCTCTGTATTCAGCACTGGTGAGGCCGCTCCTTGAATACTGTGTCCAGTTCTGGGCCCCTCACCACAAGAAGGATGTTGAGGCTCTGGAGCAAGTCCAGAGAAGAGCAACGAGGCTGGTGAAGGGGCTGGAGAATAGACCCTATGAGGAGCGGCTGAGAGAGCTGGGGTTGTTTAGCCTGGAGAAGAGGAGGCTGGGAGGAGACCTCATTACTCTCTACAAGTACCTGAAAGGTGGTTGTAGAGAGGAGGGTGCTGGCCTCTTTTCCCAAGTGACAGGGGACAGGACGAGAGGGAATGGCCTCAAGCTGTGCCAGGGGAGATTTAGGCTGGAGATTAGGAGGAGGTTTTTCACAGAAAGGGTCATTGGGCATTGGAATAGGCTGCCCAGGGAGGTGGTTGCTTCACCTTCCCTGGAGGTGTTTAAGGCACGGGTGGATGAGGTCTTGAGTGACTTGGTTTAGTGTTAGATAGGAATGGTTGGACTAGAAGATCCGATGGGTCCCTTCCAACCTGGTTGTTCTGTGATTCTGTGATTCTGTGACTGGTTTGGGTCTTAAGCCCAGATACAAACCTTGAAAAACAGTTAAGGTAGCTTCTACAGGTTCAAGTGCTGAGACACACTGCAAGTAAAGGCAGGTGTCTTTGCAACATGCTGGTTTGAAATGATGTTGCTCAGATTTAAGTAGCAGTTGTGCCAGGACAGAGTTGAGCTCAGGTTGATCTCAAGCTATGTCTCAGGTAAACTGAGCTTGCGTATAAATGAAACAGTGCTTTTGAGGTGCTGGCTGAATTCATCCTATCAGCAGGGAGTTTAACTCAAATATTAGGCTGAAACTAAGGTATGTGATCTAGAGGAGAGAGAGAGAGAAGGGAAATTTGATGGTGTTACTAGTCACGTAAGAGGGTGATATGACTCTCTCTGTTAGTCCCAGAGACTTTGCTTCACCAGAGCTGCCGCATCCCTGCCAGCAGTCTCATTTGTGCTTGTTTAAAGATGCCAATGCAGTTCCAACTGTGACATTTCCTACTTGAACTCCCCTATAAGGGGATATGGGAGTTACCAGGAACACTGAATACCACAAGAAGGGCCTAGGGTAAGATGTTTACGGAGTTTCAGATGTTGCAAGGTTAGCTAGGGTACATTCCTCTGTTCTCTTTTCTTTTGGTGGATCACTTCTGTTTGTGGGCAGCACACAGCTTAGTTCTGCATGTTCTCCATGTGCTATTTGAGCTAGTGGGCACAACCAGCTGTCTGTGCCCAACCAGAACCTGGAGTCACTTCTGAGAAGCACGACTCTGTGGCTCTGGGGTGGCAGCAAGCAAAAGCAAAATGAGGGGCTCCACCTCTTCCCTCTTCCCCATGCAGGAAGTTATGTGGGAGTTTGTTTGGCTGTCACCCTTGCAAGGACACTGACTCCAGGACAAACAGAGGAGGTATGACCTCACTCAGCTCTGTTCCTCAAACGAAACACAGTAAACAAGGACTGCCTGCACATGATAGTTCTCTTTAATCTAAACACATCTAATACAAAAGATGAACAAAACACGTTCAGCATAATATAAGCATAATATACTTTTTCTCTTGCCCTCACACCTCCTCACCTGGGGCAGGAGCCCACTGAAAGATGGCATAACAGGCTGATTCAGGGAATTGATCTGGTGCTTGGAATAACCTAGCAAAAAGGTTCTGTTTGATTATTCCTTCATGAGCTGGCACTGCTACACGGCTTTTGCAGTGGTCACTTGACGTGGTACCACTACTGAAAGAAACATTGATCAAACAGTTTTTCTTTAGTGTACTTTCTCCTTGTTACTTATAGGGCTCGTTTTGCATGATCCAAGGCACATAAATTTAGAAGAAGTATTATAGAAGTACTCCATATTGAAGATGCCTAGTTTTTTCAGTATAAATGTTCAAGTAGTGAGTAAACTGGTACTTGCTTAATATGATAGAAATAGAAAATATTATCTTACTTTTTTAAAAGGAGAACAGTTCCCAATTAAAAGCAGCATTGTGTGTTTGATGCTCAACTCCTGTTGAGTGCCTAGGTTGCTGCTCTAGCAAGGATATCTTGTTAAGTCAGTGATAAATCCTGACTGTTTTTTTTCAGGGTAAAAAAAAAAAAAAGAATTATCTGCAAAATATTTTGCCTTGTTTGATCTCTTCACTGTTTTGTCTTGATTTCCCCTCTGTCTACGTTCTCCAATTCCAGGTGCAGAGGCAGTGAAATGCTGCTGTGTTACCCGTGTTCATTGATGAACTTGGCACTAAAGAGCTGCTAAAAACCACTGTTGTAGTCCCACTCCTATGCATATTCCTATTTGTTGTTCCACTTCTGCCTGAAGATTTGTTGTGGGTGGAAGGTTTGTTTGTAAATTCCTTTGGAGTTCAGTGTGTTACAACCCTGCCAAAAGTACTTAGGTGCATCCTACAAATGTTCTGTTGTCTGAGTTTCTTTCAGCTGCTTTAAGATTACTTGTTAAATTTATTTATTTATTTATTAACTATCCTTAATGTCACTATTTCCTGAGTTTTTTCCTGATCCATGATGAAATCCCAATTTAACAGTCATAGAGATTCTGCAGAATTATTTATTTATCAATGTAAAGACCCTTCTTAAACAAGCTGTTACTTCATAACACTTGATGGGATGACCTGACACTTTGTGGGCTTCTCAGAGAACCCTTGTGAATTAGGTGCTTTCTATTGCTTCCTTCAGATTTATAGAAACAGGGAAGAAACAATTCAGAAGTTCTAACCCAGTGCAAATTAAAGACAGTCTTTTCTTGATTTTTTTTCTTTTTCACTTTTTTTTTCTCCTTCCCTCCCAACTCTTTATGTTTTCCTACCACCACTCAAGTCTCCTTTTTTATGGTTTGAAGCAGACAATAGATAAAGATCCTAACGAAAATAGCTGTGGGCAAGACAAATGTCAGATATTGAAAGAGCATGTGTAGCACCCAGTAAAATACTAGCAACTCATACATTAATTTTGACCTTGGTTCTTTAATGCCAGAATGCTTGTGCTCTTTGAAAGCAGCATACTGAGAAATAAATCACCTCTTTCTAACCCCACCCTTGCAAAACAAATAAGGCAGTTGTAGCACACTGTCCCGAAATGGAAGAAAAAGCCTTTGTTATATATACATGACTAGGAATGCATTTTGTAGAATTTAAAAGACCTGATTTAGCAATCTGAACCCTTTCTCCCAAGTCCCTAGGATCATTAATCTTCTGGAAACGTCCTATTCAAATACCAGGCCAAATAACCTAATGTGGAATGGTGATGTATTTGTGTGGTTTGGATCTATCATTTGGAATACTCTAGTGAAGAAGTAATTCCCAGAAAATCATATGGATGTTATAAAAAAGCATTTGAAAGATTTTGCTCTTTTAACTATGTAGACTTTTATCGGGTAAATTTTTCCTTTCTGCCCAAAAGCCAAGAAGCTGTGCTTTACATAAGGTGGCTGGGGATTACATGGGTGATTTGGATCTACGTGTTGTGAATCGTAGCATCAATGTATCTAAGTTTTAATTGCTTGGAAGAATGCAGATTCCTTAGTCTTGTTTTAAAATTTCTGTCACATAAGTGAGGCAATTACACTGGAAAGCTTCAGAGCAGGTAGCTTCTTAATGTGGCCTCAGTAAGAGCAGATGTAGGTTTTTAAACTACCTCTCAGGCACCCCTGGGCAGATGCACATTGAGAGGTGCTCCATTTCTTCAAATTTCTCTACTCTGAGCCTCTTGAAAGTAGGTACCCAAGTCTTGAATTTTAAAAAACAAAAAAGATTTAGTTCTTTTCCCTCTCTGAAAATCCCAATTGGTCAAAGGCTACTGATGCTTCACACACAAGTCATTTTAGCTCTGGAGCCATGATTAAGTCATGCTTTCTTTGGGGCTAGTTATTCTGCAAGTCAAAAACTGTCTGGGGTTGAATTCTCTGAGGAAGAAGATAAAGAACTAAAGTTTTCTGCATTTTGTGTGAGTGTCCTAACTGCTGATCCCTAAAAGGAAGGATACTTTATTGGCATCCTCATGGGATGCATAAGGCTCAAGGCTCTCATAAAAGACAAACAGAGGAACACCAGGCAGGATCCTGGGTGTTCACCTTCCTGAAACACACCCCTCAGATCCAAATTCTGAAACCCAGTGTGCTTCTGCCACTGCAGTGTTTTCAAGACTAGATAGTATGTTAGCATTAACTTGGAATGGGATGCTTAAATTCCTATGTTGGTATGATTTTCATTCTCCAGTGTATAGACTAGCAACAGAGTATATGACAAAACAATTAATATATTTCTGTCTGAATTATTGCCCCTACCACCCCAGCTCACTACATGATGCCTTACCACATGACTTCCTAGATGAAGCTCCAATAGTAGTTGTTGTATTAGCAATGCAAAGAACGGGTAGGTGCTCACGGTGTTGTCCAGTATCTTCAGGCATTACATGTAAAGAAAATACACTGGTTGCAATGAATTTCAGAAAGTAAATCTGTCTAGACGTTGAGAAGGGATAGGACTGGAAGCATGGAAATTCTTGAAGGGTTTCTGTTTCGAGGAAAAAGTTTAGAGTATATGAGCATTGCGTCCTGGAGTAAGGACAAGGATATTCCTGAGGTGTCTTTGGAACTAGATGTGGCATAATCACATTGGATTGTGTTCCCCTGAATTAAGTCCTACCGAAGGATATTACTCATTCAGTGGAGAGCCATATGGGCATGGCTGATCTGTATTTAGCTGAAAAAACAGTCTCCTTGCAGTGCTGCAGCTGCCCGTCTCTGCTGGCACCCTGTTGCACAGCTGATATGATCTTTCAGTTCATGTATTAAACCACAAAAATAGTTCTTAACTGCTTAACATGTTTAAACAGACACTTTCTAAAATCTTTTTCTGAAAATCACTGTAGTAGTTCTGTTCGTAAAGTCCTTAATCCCCTTTTCTCATCCCAGGAATGCTCATACTGGCCATTTTTTAAATTTTCTAAACCTCATGTAGGATTAAGATGGAGCAACCACTTAATTAATTTATCACTGCCAATCTGATGCTCAGGTTAAATACCCTGGAGCGGCAGGTGTATTATTTTAGCATACAGGGTGTTCTCTATTAGCCAATCACATACTTCCCAGGTAACTATCCATTAAAAAAGGAACAAATCATTCAAAATTAAGTAGCTGGGTAATACAGAAACTCAGCAAAACATCTTTCAAAAGGTCACCCACAGACAATGAGGAAGTGCTTCATTTAGGAAGGGTAGGTAAAAGCACATTGAACAAAAGGCACTGGGGAAAACTCTCACTGTTATACTAGCATCAGCCTTGTTGACTCTTTGCTAGGACAATTCAACATTCTCAAACTCAGAAAGTATATTGACATATTTGCTTGCTAGATAGTTATTTAATACCTGCATTCAAATACATGGGACTTTTCCATTTCAGTAGCAGAGTTTGAATGCATTGTTTTCTACAGAAGATAGCAATGCTGTCTTGTTTGTGATTTTCCATAGGCAGAGAATATTCTGCCATTTGCGTGTTTGAAAGTTGAGCTAACAATTTCTTTATTCCTCTTGATGTGCTATGTGCTAATTCTGCTTTATCAGTCAGCAGATGTATTTAATTCTAGGTATCAGTTCTGTGTATTGGTTCAGGACTTTTTCTTCCATTTGAAAATTGTGTGGGTTTCTGAGTTCACTTGATCTTGAATTCAATGTGAATGTTTGTGCTCAGTGTTTCTTTGAAAGATTACTGTAGGTAAGGGTTTTAAAGGCCTGGATAAGAGTTTTAATTATCTTATCAATCCCTCCACAAATGGTCTGGTTTAGGAGAAGGCATAGTAAGCTGCATTTTTAATGGCATCACTGAAGCATTAATTTTTGTAAGGCCATAGAAGATCATTAATATTTTGGGGGAGAAAGAGTGTTTTTCCTAACATAAGACTGCACTTGGATGCAAATACATTTTGAGATGCTTTCAGGGTGTTTTAGCTCTCATGGTGCTGATGCTTTTACTAAAAAACACTTTGTGCCTGGCACGGCTTGTATGTATGGATAACATTTTCCTGTTTTACCAGAATAAGGCCATGAGGGTAAATACGTGTGTGCTGGTCATGAAGAGTACTTCATTATTATTTATAGGCTGTTTTTACATACAAATTTGAGCTACATATGTCTTGAAGATATTCATTAGTCTATAAAACTAGTATAACCTCTGTTTAAGGAAATGATCTATATGTAATTTTAGGTTAACAGTTAGCATTGAAATCACCATATCCATGGACAGTGTCATTTTTCCCACCAGTGGTACTGTTGGTTGGTTCCCTCCTCACATTACAAGTCTTTTCAGAGCCTTGAATTATTTGCAAATGCCAAAGTCCTACTTCTAGCCTTCACCTCCACTTGAAAAAAATGTGTTTGCCCCTCTTCAAAAAAACTTGTGTCAGTAAACCTTAGCGGCTGGCACAATCATTGCTTTTCTCCTTTGGCTGGAGGTTGTAATTACTTATATCTTTGGCATTCTGTGCTTTGCCAATCTATCTGAAGCTCTCTGTTGTTCTCTGCCAAACAAAACACAATATCCTTCTTTATAGCCTGGCGACTTAACACGTGCTGCATATTACCTTCTGCAGCCTTGCATAGGAAATGAGGATTTGCGCAGTTTTGGAAGAGCCAAGTTTTCTGTAACTTTATGACTATATATATGTGTCTGTATATCGATAGCCTGATAATCATGCTGTAGCATTACAGAAAAAGGACATCTTTGATCATGTCACAGTGTTTTCTAGCAATAATTCTGCAGATAGGGTCCTTAAAATGATGGCTTTGGTTTTTTGGGTCAACTGAACAGCTTCATGGCTTTGTTTCTGCCTGTTATGACAATGTTTGTTCTTGAAAGCAAAAGCATTAGTGCTGTGAAACTATTTGATGCATTAAAACATGTGACCTGTGCGTGTTTTCTGTGTGATGCATTCTGCTTGATAATTTATTTGAAGTGTATATCACATGCTGCAATTGCAGCTTTCCAATGTCTCTGTTAATAATCTCCACTGAAGAAGCAGAGCCCACGACTCTGTGTCACCAAAATTTTCCTGTTCTCTTTCACCTTTATTTGTGAAATCAAAAATGATTTGCCGTCTTGCTTCCTGCTTTGAAGCAAATTCTTTTCAGGCCTTCTGCAATCTCAGTAAACTTTCTGCCTGCTATTTCAAGTGGACTGTTTAGACATGCAACAAGTTACAGGCTTTGGGCCTCTGTACACAGCAAATCTATGCCCTTTCTCTCAATGCAGATATCATGACCTGCTAGAATTATCCAGGCTCCCAGCTCTCACTTGAGCTCTTAGACTTTTCAGCTGTTTCCAGATATCTTTTATATATATTTTGTTTATTTAATTTTGGATTTAGCTGTAAAATAGGTCATTCAGAGTCGGAATAAGATTAGGTTTTTCAGATAATATTCCCAAAATATGTTACTTAGTTTTAGCTTTAGAAGTGCTCAAATGGTTTTAGTCAATTCTATGTAGAAGAGTCAAATATTTTGTTATTTTTTTTATTTTATTTTTTATTTCCTAGAAAACTAACTATCTTGAAGTAAATTTCAATTCTCAAAGTAAACCTAAGCTGGTGAAGGGGCTGGAGAACAAGTCTTACAAGGAGGGACTGAGGGAGCGGTGGTTGTTTAGCTTAGAGAAGAGAAGGCTGAGGGGAGACCTTACCACTGTCTACAACTACCAGAAAAGAGGTTGTAGAGAGGTGAGTCATGTCCTCTTTGGCCAAGTGATATGTGATAGGATGAGAGGGAATGGCCTCAAACTGCACCAGGGTAGGTTTAGATTGGACAGTAGGAAAAATTTCTTAACTGGAAGAGTTATCACACACTGGAACAAGCTGCCCAGGGAGATGGGTGAGTCCCCATCACTGAAGGTATTTAAAAGGCAGGTAGGTGAAGGGCTTAGGGATATGCTTTGGTAATGGACAGGTATGGTAGGACTTGATGATCTCAAAGGTCTTTTCCAGCCTAGTGGTTGTATGAATCTATGATTCTAAATTAGTGGTGTGTATTGCCTTTTCAATTTCCTATAGTTGAGAAAAAGCAGTTCTCTTTGGATGTTTTTTAAGGTTTGCAAAAAGAACCCCAAAAAACAATCTCAAACCCAAGACCCATAGAAAACCCACAGTTGCAAAGCATCACTTAGGTTAGTGAATAAAAAAGCAAACCCAGCAATCTTCAGCAAAGCTCTGTTGCCAGCACTGGCGCTGGAGGCTGCAGACTCATCTCCCCTTTCCCTATAGCTCTGGGATCACTCCTGATTCCATTGTTTGGTTAAGGTTTGAATGCATTAGGCCTATGGGGATCTATATGAGGATAAATATAATGCAATATTGCGTGCTTGATGTGAATATACAAGTAGTCAGTATATGGGAATATCTACACAACTGCACCTAGGTTCCAAGTTGCTGTCTTTGTTAACTGTGTGCACGTATACTAGCCCTCTTCATGTTGAACTGGGCTGCTTCTCATATGGAAGGCAGAGACATGAATAAATATTACCTGGTTCCTATATACTATGTAGTCTGTTGATTTGACAGCTGAAAATCTCTGCCAGTATCTGTAATAGGATGTTTCCTTGAAGAAGGAATGAAATAGGTACATACTTCTACAGTTATGTTTGTAAATAGCACCACTGAAGAAAGAGATGAGAATCACAGAGAAAGGGTAAAACTCATTAGAAAATTATCTCCATGACAGAATCCTGAATAGTTTTCTGACATCTGCATAAAGTGTGTTCCTTTGTTCTAATGATAATTTGCTGGATGGATTTAATATTTCTAGAGTGTAATGGGACTTTGGGTTTTATAATGCTGAAGAAGATCATACTGTTCTTCTAGCAAAAATAAAGGAGAAAAGGCTGAATGTTAAGAGTGAGACAAGCCCTCCTTAGCTCAAGTATGCAGCTGTGCCATAATGGTGGGGTCCAAAAGGAGTGATTTATTCAGGACTTTACTGATAACTAAGTTTCAAACTTTTTCTTATCCTTTATATCTGGTGTAATTCCAATACTCCAAAGGCAATGAGAGTCTTTCTGAAAGACCTCCAGGCTTGACTAGGAGACATAACATAGAAAGCTATATTTCCTTAGACTGTCCCCTGTAGTGGTCAACAGTCTGACCTGGAAAAGAATTGAAGCATATTTTCAGTTTCCCTCTTCAATTTACCTCATCCACATCACACAACAAATCAATGGGCATAAGGGGGTTGTGAGAGAAACAAAATTTTATGTATAAAGGTTCCAAAAAAGTCACATATAAAAGAAGTAATAAAGTGTAGCAGAATGGCTCTTACTAGCTCCCTCCCATAACATTTTTTCTCCTTCCTCCAGGACAGTCTGACACAGAAACTCTGAATGCCTGTCAGTATGTTCTGCAGAAATAAAGATGATTACTTAGATGTGAGTAACATTATTTTTAAGGCAGGGAAAGCTTCTGGGTCCATGTGCATTAATACTGCTATATGTGTTTCTGCGAGACAAGAAGCTGAGGTGAGCATTTGCGAAAACGACCATTCTGATCTTTGTGTATAAAAAGTGTGTCTAAGGGCCCTAATTCCAATATTTCTTCTAGAAAAAATCCCAGCTGATCCATTTCTGCTGGAGGCAAAGTTGCCCAGCATTCAGGAGTTCTAAGTAGCTTAATGATAACCATAAACATTTACCCTAGATAAGGCATTACCCTACCTGGCTTCAAGTTTATCTGAGTGGTCAGAGTAAAGCTATTCCCCAAAAAAGGAATGAGAAATGAGTGGCACCATGTCTTTATCCTGCCAGTACTTACGTGTTTCAAACCTTCAAACTAGACACGGTGGAGGCTGAAGTCAGCTCTCTTGTTTGAACTGGAATATATTTATTTTCTCCTTTTGACGCCAGTTTACTATCCACAGACTACTAAAATGTTTTTTTAGATTAAGGCTAGAATCCAAGTTTCCTTGGTGAGTTCAGCAACCACCAGGCTCTCTCTAAGCCACTGAAGATCACTTATGTATCTGTCCAGAAGGACTGTAACCATGTTATCTGCTGAACAGGGATTGTAATGGTTACACATACGTGTTGAGAAGGCTGGTCTTGTAATGTCAATGTTTAGAATTAAAAGAAGGCTTTCACACCTCATAATTGCTGAAGCATCAAATAAGGTATCTGTAGAGGTTTTTAAGAATAAAACAAGAGTATATGTGAGAACGAAAGGGTACAGACAAATTATTAAGATGATGAATAAGGCAAATTAATTTCTTATACTGTTTAATTATCTAGGAAAAAAACCTTCAAAACCCAGTGACTATTATTTGACATTATAATGTGCCTGGGCATATAACTGCAGGGAAACTAAGCCATTACCACTAACTGGCTGTCAAACTGACTCAAAGGTGTGACAGAATTGATTAATTATTTTCTTTTGTAAAGCATAAAATATAATGTATTATTACAGTTCATCCCCTGGGAGACCAGAATGCCATCTGTGGTCTTAACAGAATAACACTGAGCTTGGAGAAAAGCTTGTAGTTTCAAAAGTTCTTTGCAACATCCCAGGAGTATACAATATCCACACTTTAAAGAGCTTGTCACAGTTCTCCTTTTACTTATGTAAACAGAAATAAACATTTAAACTGTAGACACAAACTCTGTTGTAGGCAGACCCCAACAGAGGATTTATTTTTATTACTTCTTTTATTTTTCTCCGCCACATAAAGGCTGTCTCTACACGAAGGTGGCAGGAAATGTTCCCTACCTCTACAAAGATATGAGAGGAACATTTCAAAGATTCCAGTAACTATGAAGTTGTACTTACTTTGGCCTTTCAAATCATGTGTGCCCCTGATTTAGCTGAAAATGAAGAAGTCTGAGACAGGCTTCTTCCATTAAAGAGCTCTCATTCTGTTTTTCATGTGGAAAGAGAGGAAGGTCATACTACCCTAAAATATGCCCTTCCGAATCAAAGCCCTGTTGCTTTTGAGCCCTGGGAACTGCATTTGCAGTTGACCAGCCTCCGAAGTGCCAAGGCTTTTTTCTTTAATCCCAGACACACCCACACCACAGCCAAAGCCTGCCCTATAAACCGAAGATATTCATTTGTTCAAGAACCACCATCAACACAAGAGGCTTGAAAAATGCCTATTTGCTATGAAAAACTGCAGTTATGTACTTTGCAGCCCATTTTTTGCATCTTCCTGCTTTAAATTTCAAACCATGACAGTGACATCTGCAGAAGGTCCTGGTGCCACCCTTGTTCCCCAGGAATTCCCCCAGGCATTCCCCCAGCATGCCTCTGCTGAGCAGCAACCCCTTTTACAATGCAACAGTGTTTTAGCTGAGCTGAATTTCTCCCCAGCAGAGTACCAGGAGCTCAAAGGGAGAACTCAAGGCAACTAATTTGTTGTCAGCTTTCTAAAGCCCTCTCCTTTCCAGAATAGAAAACCTGACCAAGTTCATTTCACCCCAAGGGCTCTGACATGGGTAAGCTGGCCCTATGCGAAGCCAAAATAATTTGTGATGAAGGCAGGACCTTTCCTCACCACGCCAGGTGCCTCTGTGTACTCTCAGACACAGCAGTGCAGCTGGCTGAAGTCAGATTTTAGGCAACAAGGCAGCTCGGTGGTTGGAAGGCCTCAGAGAATTCCGGTCTTAGTTCTGCTTGTGCTCTTGCCCTTAGCTGTGGTAATGTAATGATCTGAGTGCTGGGGTAGGGAGTTTGGTTTTTAAAATGTGGAGCAGAGCTTTTGGCTTTTACAGTAGTATTTCAGTGCTGTTTGACTAGACTGGTAGTTTCTGTTTCACCTTAGGAGAGCAGTATGGAGAAGCTAACTATAAATGGATTAAAAGCAAACAACTGACCCCTTTATAACACTTGTGTTCTCCCAGTTTCCCCTAGTGTTGTATCTACAGAAGAAAAATGCCAAAACATTGCAACCAGCCTCGTGAGATTGTGGAATTCTCATGCCAGGACCCAAGTGTCCCTAGTGTTGTTACAGAAGCCTTTACCCAGAGGAACATCACCGTGTCCTGCTGCACTCCATGCAGTTGCCCAAAGCTGCTGTTTGTACATCGCCATGTATGTGCCCAATGGCCACAGAAACAGCTCTGTAGTGTTTGCAACTTCAGGCTGGTTCTGATGTGCAGTCATTGAGCTCACCAGATGGGTAGCACTACTGCATGTATATCCCAGTGAAGAAAATCTTCCATGGAAACACAGTCACTAGAGTGGATCCTGTGGATGCATCATTCTCTCATATAGCTACAGCTGTTAGAATAAATGACAGTTCCTGTTCAGTGCAGTGACAAGGCCTTGAGCTAATAAACATTCACCCTATGAAATGCAGTTTTACTATAGGAACATTTAGTTACCTGATGGACTTATTAATCCCAGAAATATTCTTTGAGTCTGAGGAAATACAATTTAGTTGCAATGCATAAATTGAAAGACCCATAGTGACAGAATTCTAAATTATAACCACCAGGAAACACTCAAGAGAATCACAAATGTATGTAAAAACATGTAAGAAATAGCAATGATCATTCAGTCACAGAAGCTTGAGTTTCAGGGTAAAAATGTCCATGTCAGTGCTGGAGAAGGGGTGAAAACTCAAGCACCTGAGGTGGACAGAGGTACAAGAAATGAATTTAGCCAAACTCAGTTATGTTGGAAGGCAGGATACTTCCCTCTGATGCTGGTCATTTTCCTGAGAAAAACAGCTTCAAAACTTCCAGAGCTTTACATTCCTTCTAGCCTGAGAGAAAGTGTTAAGTTTTTCACTGCTGAAGACACACCAGATCAGCAAACAAGGGTGGAGAGACTGAAAGAAAACACCACATTGCTACTTTAACCTTATTTAATAGTCTAGAGGGATGTTGAAGACTTTTACTACTCCCATCACAGCAATAGAAAAAGCACAGTATTACATATTGCATGTGTATGTGTGTGTGTACGTGTTTGTATGCACGTGCTGACGTCCCAACACAATCAAATTGGAAATTAACATTTCAGCCAAGGCTGTGTTGTTGTATTGTTAATAGGAAGACTTCTAGGTGGACAAGTTCACAGTTTAATTTTCTGTAAGTCCAGTAAAAAGCTGAGAAAGTACAAAACAGAAAAAAAAAAGCTGAAATTGATCAAACCTGTAACTCTTTTCAGCAGTACCCAAACTGACAAGAAATTAATGTACTGAATGGCAGTTTAACAGGTACTAACCTTCCCAATGTTGTCAGCATTAGAATTTTATCGAAGTATATAGCAGTCATCACAATGGTGAAGCAAGAACCCAGGGAACACAATATTTCTTGCAAATGATGAGAAACAGTATTTATACATGGCATGAGGCTAGTAAGTTTGTAGTACTAGGAATGTTATTTGTGCCTGCATTTACCCGTTTAAGTGAACAGTGTGGTTTTAATGTTGATGGAAAGACAGTTTCTGCTCTTCACCTAGAGAACTACAAGGTATTTGAAAGAAAAGAATAGAAATTAATCCATATTGTGTCATCAGTACACCCAGGTTCTGCTTTGAACTGCCTGCCACAGACAGCCTATGAACAGGATCAGGCACCCATCAAATTGCTGTACAGAAGTCACAACTGGAAGTAAAGTCCTATAGTCCTCTGCCCCAGGTAGATTCTCATCTGTGATGAGTGAGGGAGTGAAAAGGAGAAGATGTTTCTCAGGTAGATGTGTTTCCCCTGGGAGTTGGGCTGAGCACATCCCACGTACTTCATATAAGCAACTGAAGAGCCCTCACTTAGTTAAGAGCTCCAAGTGCTTTGCTGAAGGGGTAGGATCTAACTAGACTGAGAGAAGGAAGACCTCATACCCTAATCGTATGTCTCTGATCTTCTTCAAACACCCAAGCATTCACTTTTTAATGTGTACAAAGCTGTATGCTAAACTAGATTCAGGGGTTGTATGTTCAGAGGGTAACATATGAAGTCCAAATGCTGAAAGAAGAGAACAAGGAACCTCCTAAACCTCCCATCCCACCCAAAGAACCGCCCCCGGGCCCACCAGCAGCAGCCTTCAACAAAAACTAAACCCCGGAACTAAACAATGATCACAGTTATGTTTTGTGCTTGAAAAAAACAACGAGAGAAGTGGTACTTCTAAGAAAGTAAACTTCTGTAAATGCATGCTACATACCCAAGCACTTTCTGAAATACAGCAGCTTGCAGCTGGAGAAAGAGAATGCCACAGCATTTATGTGTAATCATTAAGAATTATGCTAAACAGTTTGATGGGAAGAAAGTGCAGTTTTCCTGAAGAAAAAATTCTAGAGAAAAAACTTGCAACTTTTGAAAAGGAGATCCAGTGTACCAGATGTCTCTGATAAGACTAAGTAATTTCAAATATTTCTTACCATCACTACAACTTGTTCAGCTTCATGGGGTTCAGCAAATCCAGTCTTCACAGAGAGACTTCCACAGTGCCATTCATATCTCCATTACAAGCTTGATCACAAATCCACTGAAATAAAATATCACTTCTCATTTTCCAGGGGGACTGAGTAGAATGAGATTTTGTATGAAATCTGAAATAATGGCCAGAAAAGAAGAAACAGATTGTTGAAAATTTCTTGGGGAAAAAACTGCAAGATTCCAAACAGGATTGAATCATCATCGTTAGGAAGAGTCGACATCTTTTAAAACTCAGTATGTAGAGGGGTTTAACCTTGTATCCCTCTGATGTTATAACCCAGCCCAGTCACTAGAGTGATGCTGTCATGTTCCCTTTTGGTTTACTTTCTCTGCAAGGGACGGAGATAGCAACCGAGAGTAAATAACATAAAAGGATTATATTAGTAAATGTATTTGTTTCTTGTCAGTCTCAATACAAACTGAAGAGAGGTGATGGCAAGAATCACTGCTCCTGTCTCAAGCTGGGGCCCTTGCTTCCAGCTGAGTCAGACAGAGGGAGAAAGTAGGTGCCTGAATGGGTACAGCAGAGACAGGAGAACCGTCGATTGCCTTTTCTCATGATGCACTTCATTGTAAAAAGAAGTTATCTTCTTCTACAAAACACATTGCCCTAACATTTTTTTTATCTGACATAAGAATTTCCTGCTTAGCCATGAAGTTTGTCATACTTCACTCTTTCAAGCTTGGTAACTACAGCCAAAGATCTCAGTTAACAGAGGTTTAAGGCAGACTGATTTTCAGATCATACATATCCTGTTAGTGAACCCTTTAAAGAACTAGAAAAAAGCTTCCTTTGACCGAGACCTTGTTTGCTATCGGAGCACACCATATTCATTCCCTCTCTGCGTGAACTGACACTCTGCTATCTAGAAAAAGTACAGGACAGACAGACAGACATTTGCATGATTAAATTTAGTTCTTAGATTGCTCAGCTGCAATTCCTCATTGAAAAAAAACCCTAGAAAACCTTGAGAGAAAAAAAAGGTATTCACATGCAGTTATTTGATATGCAGAACATCAGTTAGTAAGACAGTCAAATAAAGTGTAATCTTGTCTTGGAAAAAATAAAGATGAGTTATGTACATATTTCAAATATATAGCTATATTAGTGGCATGTCCTTTCAAAGAAAAAGATTGTCAGACTATGACAGATAGATTAGCTGCATCAGATATTCTGTTACAAAAATGCAGCAGTGAAATAGTTAACAAGTCTGGCTTTTACATTGTCATAAGCAGACTTCATTGCTAGCATCCCACTGAGATGAATGAAGGCAGTTTATGTCTAGTGTTATTGTTTCCATGTGTTTGGCTCCAGACTTAAGCCAGCATTCCCCTCAGTTTATACTTGAAAGGTTATCTTCACAACCAGAAGGGACAGAAACTTTCTGTAAGTGTATGTATGTGTAAAGAGAAGGGCAAATACAGGTTAACTCCACTTTTTCAGTTCCAGCTTTTCTGAATTAATGTTTTGATAGTTATAGCAAAAGAATTTTGTTTACAGAAGCTTCTGATTATCTGAGTGACTGAGATGTCCCTTATAGCCATTTGCTCTGTTTTAAATACACAGGGCAATCTGTATATGTTGTTTCATAGTTGATAATTTTCAGTCTTTTAGGCTAGGCAATGAACTACCAACTAACAAAGAACATAGCAAAATAGACAACAAGGAATTGCAAATGGAAGAAACAAAGTCCAAGTGTGAGTTTGAAAAGGGAAGGCAAACAATCAGGCATTTAGGTAACTGTAAATATACTGCTTGTAACAATAGTGCTCCAGAATGAAAATGTGTGTAAAGGTCAGCTTGAGTTTTGCCATGTGATTCTCTCTAAAGCCTTGCCTTGTTTCCTTTTCTCCATCAGAAATCTACCACTGAAGTTTCTGCAGGAAAGAATACACATTACTGTGCATTACCTGTGCTTCCCTGGAGACAAGAAGGAACCAGAAACAGCTTACGCAGATTGTTATTTTTACCCTACACGGAAAGTTATCCCTCTTCTCTGAATGACAGGATTCAGATAAAGGATAATTGTTGAAGTATTTCTCTCAGGGAACAACATAAAAGTGCTAAATACATTGTCTCCAGCAATATCTATTTTTGCTTTTTCGCTGAATCTAGAATTTTTCTGATAGAGTTTCATATATACTCCCTGGCTATAACACTGTGGGTTCATATTTTCTGTAATACTAGCTAATAGCTCCGGATTTTCCGTCTTTAGAACATGAGATTTTCAATTTATTTTAAAACTGATCTATGAGATTCTGCAAACTATTTGACTAGACATCTGGCAATAAAGGAGGTAATATATTGACACAGGTGATACAGGAATGCCATTGTGGTACATCTAGGCACCCCCTTCTCTTAAGGTACTAAAAGCCTCATACAGACAGCTATCACAGTCTTATTCAGGTGGCCTCGATTCAAGTCTAGTCCTGTGCTCACCATTTCTTGTCAGCAAGAAGCCTCTGAGAGCTTAGCACTACCATGAGGGAACATGGACTTAGGTGGAATTTAGGATATCTGAATACAGTCTCTGGCAGCACAATCAGACCCACAAAAGCCAGTCTACAGAGTGGTATGTGGATGTATAAGCTGATTGGAAATAGGAAAGTAGAGATTATGACTTAAATTCATCCCTTTTCAGGAACAGAACTGGAATAGGACTTCAGCACTGCTGTTCTCTGCAATGTCCATCTTTTGGCACCTTAGTGCAAAGCTGAGGTCAAGATCCTATTATTCATGTGCCCAACAGCAAAAGCATAGGCTTATTAAATTTTACTGACACTAACCCATTCAGAACTCTGGTATTAGTATAACAGGCATCAGCAATAGCTGTTCAGTGAAACTCAAAGCTGCGCATGATTCATATTCAAGATCTCACCAGTCATGACATTTTCTGAGAGTCATTATGCAAAGTTTGAAATGTCTGGCAGAAAGGCTGCAAGGCCTGATCTGTGGATGCAGATGAGGTGCTCTAGAAAAAACAAGCCGGAACCAATGGGGACAGACTGACCTGGAAAGGTCTGTCCTTTCAATTGTTGTGGAGGCATATTGCTTGAGCAATCTTAATTGCCTCTTAATAAAGATTTATTTGGATGGGAGAAGCAGAAATCGACATGGTTGTTGATTTTTTTTTAAGAGATACTGAAAGAACAGGCTATAATCAAATTCCTATCATTAGTTAATGAAAACAGAAAACACATAATGAGGTTAAAGCAGTAGCAGAGAAAAATTAGCCTAAGTGGAGAACTCTTCATTTGTAGAGCTACAAAGAGATTAAATTTGTCATAGTAAGTTGTGTAAATATTTTCTTCAAAAATATAGAGGCTTAGATTAGATACCTTTCCAATGATGATGGTTCCCAAGATGAGTTTGAGATGTGGGATGGACTTATTGCCCTTCTTCTTTCAGCTAGGTCTCGATCCAGTTTTCTTTGTGTACATCATCCTCTCATTCTTAAGTGACTCAAGAAAAACTACAGTAAATCTTCAGGCTATTTTATGACGCAGCTTTTACTCTTCTGTTTCCATGACCATCCCTGCTCAGACCTCTGGGGTCACAAGCTCTATCTCCTTTAGCTGCAGAAATTTAATAAGAATTAAATTTTGATCTTAGTATAATCTATTCAGCTCCAGTGTAATAAATAACACTATGTAATCAGAAAACACAGCTAAAGTTAAGTGTGAGGGGAATCTTTCAGTGTCTCTCACGGTCTTAGGGCTCAGATTCTCCTTTATGTTTACATACCAAACAATATTATGTTCTCAACAAGAAAGCAGTAATCTTGTCTGAGAGGCAGGCTTGGAGCTTTTTTGACTGCTGAGTAGGGAATGCAGTGGCTTGGCAGCACAGAGCCAGTGCAGCAACTGTTTCAGCCTGAATTATCCTCTTGGTTCCATGAATATCAGCAAATCTAGCCCTTCACCTCCCAAATTTTGAAAAGATCTGTTTCAGTAGAAAGAAAAAACAGAAGTACACGCAGGAATGAAAATAACATCGGGCTGAAAGAGGAGGGATTGTGAGCAGTTAACAGTGCCTGAATATGTAGAATCATAGAACAACCAGGTTGGAAGGGACCCATCAGGTCTTCTAGTCCAACCATTCCTATCTAACACTAAACCAAGTCCCTCAAGACCTCATCCACCCATGCCTTAAACACGTCCAGGGAAGGTGAATCAACCACCTCCCTGGGCAGCCTATTCCAATGCCCAATGACCCTTTCTGTGAAAAACCTCCTCCTAATCTCCAGCCTAAATCTCCCCTGGCACAGCTTGAGGCCATTCCCTCTTGTCCTGTCCCCTGTCACTTGGGAAAAGAGGCCAGCTCCCTCCTCTCTACAACCTCCCTTCAGGTAGTTGTAGGGAGTAATGAGGTCTCCCCCCAGCCTCCTCTTCTCCAGACTAAACAACCCCAGCTCTCTCAGCCGCTCCTCATAGGGTCTGTTCTCCAGCCCCTTCACCAGCCTCGTTGCTCTTCTCTGGACTTGCTCCAGAGCCTCAACATCCTTCTTGTGGTAAGGGGCCCAGAACTGGACACAATATTCAAGGAGTGGCCTCACCAGTGCTGAATACAGAGGGAGAATCACCTCCCTGGACCTGCTGGTCACACCGTTTCTGATACAAGCCAGGATGCCATTGGCCTTCTTGGCCACCTGGGCACACTGTTGGCTGATGTTCAGTCGGCTGTCGACCAACACCCCCAGGTCCCACTCCTCCTGGCAGTTTTCCAGCCAGGCTTCTCCCAGTCTGTAGCTCTGCACATCTCATGATTGGTGTGGAATGTCGGAATGTCATAATTATATTAAACCTGTACAAGGCTCACCTGAGGGGCAAGACACAGTCACTGAAATCAAGGGAATTAAGGTGCTCCTTAGAACTAACTCCTGAGGGACATTAAATGTCTACAAAATAAAGTGTAACAAAAGGCAGAAAATCAGATCACCAGCCTCAGTGGAGTGAAGAAGGATGAACTGCCCGTAGGGCTTACACTGACACAGGCCTTCTTTGTGCACAGAGCACCTCAAAGGCAGCATCTCTGCCTTGAGATTAGACAGAGAGTGAAAACTAATGGAAACATCATTTCTGTTGTGCTAATACTATAAAGAAAACACCATGGAGAGTTCTCCTCTCCTTCCTTCAGCATTGTCAAAACAACCATCAGTGTAATTGGGGCAGGGGGCACATGTGAAGGACAAACTTGAACCTTCACTCCAAGCCACTTCACTCATACAGCTACTTGCAGCTGACATGTTGCATTCACAAAACTGCCAGCAGAAAACCAGCCCAGCAAACTCCACACCATGGGGAAAGGAGACCCCTTCCACCTACCAAGGCAGTGGGAGGGCCATTTTGTATGTGATGGTAGACCCTGCAGAAATGCCTAAATACCAGTTCCAGATCCCCTTGTGTCTGAAAAAAATTTATGAAATTTACACAGAGTTTTCTTCTTTAGGTGTACAAGTTGTAGCATATTACACCTGATCTTCAAAATCTCTCTCAGTCAGGTCTCCATGTGAGAAGGCTCTCCCAGAGACCACAGGCACCTTGTATCAACTGTGTTACAAATGTACTAATTCCTGCACAAGAGATGAACTCCCATATGGTACCTTATTTTTCAGGTCTTCTTATCTTATGAAAACTTTGAGTATTTGTCATAAAACTCTGGTCCTCATCTTCCTGGAAAAGCAGATTGAGTTTGTGGCTGTTTCCCTTCAGTTTGGAGCACAAAGATAGGATCCTGTCAACAGCTGGAGAGAAAGATTTAATTGCCCTCCCTGTCTCTGATCAAACAGTTACTTGGAAAATAGCTGCAACGGAGGCAGTCTTGTGATAACACATTGCTGTGAGGAGTCTTCTGGTCAAGAAAACCTGTGTAAACTAATAAAGAGAAAATTTCTAGCAATTGGAGAAATCAGAAAAAAGGAATATATGTTCTTTCACTTCTTTGCACTGATCTCCTGGTTTGGAATAGGAACAACAATATTGCCACAACAACAACAGCAACAACAACAACAACAACAACAACAAAATTATTTAGTCAGAATTTAAGATGTCGAGCTTATTGTTCATGATTTCTGGACATAGCACCCCTATCAACAACATTGCTTCTGACATACAGGATTCAGGCAGGTGATGTATGCAGTGTCTCTGATGACTGCAGTGCCTATGAAAGAGTGTAAGATTTTGTATGGAATATTCTATCTAAAAATACAGGGTGGCATACCTTACAGGGCGTGTGCCTGAGTTACCCTGATTCTCCTTTCTCATTGTTGGCAGCCAGAGTAAATGGTGATGCTGTTGGCATCCTTTGTTATTTCATGTGCTTTGAGGAAGAAACAGGAAGGAACCAAGCAACTGGAAGGACCTGTTGCTTCTCTCCGACCATCCTCCATGTGTAATTCCTCTATAGATCTGAAAAGAAGAGGAGGCAGAGAATATAAATCTCTAGGGAGCAAAGAGGATCATGATCCCATGGCACTTTGGAGGAGGGCAAAGACCAGTGGGGATTTTGTATGGGATGCATAAGGTGAGGCAGGAAGTACTTCCCTACAGGCATGTTTTTTTCACTAGGAAAATAAGCTTTATAGAACTCTTGCATGGTCATTAAGAAAATGTCAGCCTTAAAGCATGTCATGGAATTAATGTAACAGGTAGGCTAAATTTTAAAAGGAGAGAGCTTTGGGAGTAGGGAAAGGACTCTCTGTGTCCTTCAAGCTGTGCATGTACAATATTAGCAAGATATTAGTTGGAACCAAAACATTTCTAGTTGTTACACTTCAGCTCCTGTTTTTAAAAGCCATTTGCCCTTACAAGGAAAACAGTCTGAGAGAGAATTTTGTGTCTGCCTGATGAATTTTCTACACTGCTTTGGGAGAAAAAAAAAAAAATCTTCAATTGCATTATTTGTATATGATGGAGTGAAAATGGAAGAAACATTCTGAACATTGACAGCTGTCAGCGTCTTCTCTTGTTGAAAATCCCTGGAGACTTTTTCTCAGTAGGCTGAACTGGAATTAAATGAAGTAGTTGAGGAAGAAAGGTAAAATGGATGTCTTTGTTCCCTCCATTTTTTGGGGTCACAGGAGCCAAGTTCTGAGTGATGCTGGCTGCTGTGATAATGTTTTGAAGTGCCTGGCTGCAGGTTCTACCTGATTTTGCCATGCTGCCTGTGTGACAGTGTGGTGTCGAAGAATCAAGAGAATCATAGAATCATAGAATCACCAGGTTGGAAGAGACCCACTGGATCATCGAGTCCAACCATTCCCACCAATCTCTAAACCATGCACCTCAGTACCTCATCCACCCACACCTTAAACACCTCCAGGCAAGGCGAGTCAACCACCTCCTTGAGCAAACCATTCCATTGCCTAATGACCCTTTCTGTGAAGAATTTTTTCCTTATGAACCTCCCCTGGCAGAGCTTGAGGCCATGAACCTCCCCTGGCAGAGCTTGAGGCCATCTGGCAGAGCTTGAGGCTTGAGAAGTCCTCCCTGACCCAAGGATGATTTTGCTGGTGGCCAAGACAACTTGATGCTGGGCAGTAACAGAAATCTGCTGTAATGCACTGTAACATCTGGCTTATGTCATCTTTTTCTGGTTCAGCTGATACCTTTTATCATGTGAAAATACTAAAAACAGATCCAAAGCCTCCATGTATAATTGAGGCTGTAGCTGTTGTTTCTTTTTTTATTATTATTTGAGAAAACTTTTATAGCTCCCTTTAGATTTTGCTGCTCATGAATTATAATTCTGCTCTTCAAAGCAGAGGAATGCAGTTTCCTGGTGCTGGGATCTGTCACATCTCTTGTAGGAAGATAGACAGTTTGACTGCTCCAAGCTGTGTAATTGCAGCAGCCAAAGAAAGGGTTCACTTCTTTTTGCTTTCTTGGGCATGCAGTAGAGAAGAGGCAGACAAGCCCTCTTTACACTGTCTCTCAAAAATTGTTTCCATGCTGTCCTTTCAAGCTAATCTTATTTCTCCATTGAATGATCATAAAGCAAAGGTAGGAGCAGCACAGACCTTGCCTCGTTCACTTCCTTTCCTGCAGAGAGCTTCGCATGTTGCATCCAGAAAGTCTAAACTCTTCAGATGTTATGTGGGTCTACAAGCTCTTACTCCAGGACACTTGGAAGGACAGGCTAGCTGGGAAGAGTGTGGCCTGGGTCTCATTGGGAGCAGGTACAGTGGTGGTTACAGGAGTATTTTGAGGGTAGAGCACCATAGCTTTGCTCTGAGGAGGGATCGTCCCACCAGAGCCTCCCAGTGTATCCCCTTTGCAGCTGGCAGGCAGCTGCAGTGGTAGGCCTGGCTACAGCTCTGCAGGCGCTGGTGGGAGAGGCTGCAGCTTCCTGAAAGCTGGCAGCCTACGCCCCTGACCGGAGGCAGATGAATCGGTAACTGCAGGGAGCAAAGGAGCTCAAGGGTATAGAGGTCAGAAAGAGGGTGTTATAGGACCATTGTGGGATGTGAACTCTTCCTGGGCTCTTGGTTTTTTCTGATTTCATCTCTAGGGGCAGGTTGCCCTGTCTATGTTTTCATGGTCTGTAATAACAGATGCTTTTTAATGAGTGCATAGACAGACAGCCTATTGTCTGGATTTGTGCCTCAGAACCACATGGTGGGAAGGGCTACTCTAGCACTTGCTTTTGTTTACTCTCTTTCCAAGGATGTGTGGTCCTTAGAAGGATGGGGGTGAAGGATGAGGGCCTTTCTGTCTTTCAGGTGTTCTTAAGGGCCAGGCGAGAATGTAGCCTGTTTGTGTTATGATTGGTTTCCTTGGAATTACCTATTTCCTGGAACTGCTCGAGAAGGACCTCTGCATGCATTTAATCTGGACAGATTCAGTGGGTATCCGAATAGCCCAAATAAACAATGGTGGCCTATCTGAAAATATTTTCTGTTTGTGAACTTTGCAACATTGGCTGAGCCTTGTTAGAAAGCCTGGCTAGTGTGTACATATTTTCTCTTCTTTTAGTGTCCCAGCAGGGAACAGTCCCTGGAAGGCTATCAAGCGTGGACTGGCTTTCAGAGCTTACTCCTTGCCAGCAGCTTCTCTGTGTGAGGCCAATAAAATTTGTTTGCAATTGACAACAATAGAATATTTTTGCACTTCACAGTACGTCTCCTTGGGACTAACTGCTGTTTGGAAAGGCTCTTAAGTCTATTCCTCCACTTTGTCCCATGCAGGATGAGGACACCACCCCTTCTTCCCCTGTCTCTACAAGATGGTGACTGTTATAAACACTGGGGTGGGCTTACAGACTAGCTGGAAAGGTGGTGCTTCCAAGCACAGACCTAGGAGGGGTCAAAGAAAGGATAAAAGCTGGGGAAGTGGAACTTGGCTCTGAATTCAAAGAAGTCATGGGTGAAGTGTGTTCTTCTAAGAGACATTGAGATGTGGTAGGAGTATGGGGCATCTAGTTGTTCTTCCTACAGAGTTAGGGGCAGGTCATCTGATGTAATTCTGTCTTGTTAACCCATTTTCCCACTCAGCCTGTGCCACCCACGTTGAGTGGCCAAAGGAAGAAGCCTGGTCGCTTATAGGGTAGAAAGGGCATAGAGGAACTTCCAAAGGGGTGTGAAGGCCAACTCAGAGTGCAGCCACATGTTCCATCCATCCTGCTAAATGATGCCTGAGGACCTGGGGTTTTTGCAGGGGTGAGATGGGAAGATGACATGTCCCTCTGCAGCATGGGTCTCTCTCTTCTGCTCCCTTCATTGCTAGAGATTTTAAATAAAAATGCAAGCAGGAGGCAAGTGGTTTTAGTTTTGCCGGTGTCTCTCTCTTTGAAGCACATTGATGTGCTTCAAAGCACCTAAGAGTATGACAAATGTACATTGCAGCATGGTGATGGCCCACGTTGACCAGGGAGGCATTTGAGCATGCCATGCAACTGGGTCAGAAAGTAGTGATCTGTTCTGCAGGGCTGGAGCTCACTTTGGCACTGGGACACGCAAAGGCTTTTTGCCTTCTGAAACTGTCAGCCCCAGGTTGATCATCTTGCATCTGGAGGAGCAGTGCCCAGGAGGCTGAGTGGTGGCATACTCTGGGAGCTCTGCCCTTGTTTCTGGTACAGTAAAAGCTGTTTCACCCATGTAATGTAATGCTGAGATGGATCAGGTGCTAAGCATTGCAGAAGTTTTTCTTCTCTCTTTTTGTGTCCATTAGTGAAGATTCCAGATCCTCTTTTCTTTCTAGCCTTATGAGATAAATGTGTATGCTAAAAAAAAGTGGAATAGGCTGGAAAGTAGGTTATGAGGTTGTGTACACAGTAAATGAGAAGGGGTAGCGCTTTCCTAAAGGGTGTCATAATAAGCTACAAGACAGATGTTCTGTCTGGGGTGACCCAAATTCTGTGCAGCTGGGACGTGTCCTTGGCAGTTTATGGCACCCAGTGAATTTTCGAGAAAACTCCTTCACTGAGTTGCGACACCCTTGCTGTCACAGTAACCCATAAAGCAGCTGGGTAGACCCTACCATAGGGGAGAGATTAGTTAAACACTCCTGGGATTGCTGATCCAATAATTTGCGACCATAGCCTTTCTCTCACTCGCTGCATCTTCAAAGCGTAACACAAATGCCTTTTGTTGTGCTACTCACATTGGTTCTAACACCCTTGTAAAATGAAATATTGTTCTGTTCCCGAGAAGGATAATTATTACAGATCTTACAATCCAGAAATATTTTCTAATAACTCTGATCCCCGTTGCCTAAATTATTTTGTAATGTTAAGAAAACGGCAGCATCTCTATTTCAAAAACAGTGAGAAAGGGTTATATTTAATACAGTTGTTTAAAACACTATACAGACTGTTTTACTACTGTGCAATAAAAAAAAAAATTATGTGAGCAGTTATATCTTCCTCAAGTTTAGCAGCTGGATCTTTTTTAAAAATCTTGGGAGTTTGATTTGCCCAGTTCTTGTAAGGGACAATTAAACTTCATGATCTACACTTCAAAAAATGATGTGCAATTTTGAGAATTTTCATTTAAAAGTTTCCCTACTTGAAATATGTCAGAAGTGCTTTATTTTTCAAACTTATGATGTTTGGTGGTTCTTGAAAAGCAAAATGGAAACATCTCAAGCAGACAGAGCCAGTGTTTCCCAGATAAACAGCTCACAGAGAATACGAGGGCAAAGGTTGGTCTTACATGTGCATTCACCTCATGGTCTGGATACGTGTAACTGATTGCAAAAGGTGCTTCATTGAGTTTTTAAACAAGAGAACATAAATTTTGGGAAAGAACATAAATTTTAGTTAAAAAGGAACTAAAATCAGATGCTTCCTAATCTGTTGAAGAGCATTATATGATGTTTCCATTGTAGCTGTTTCACTTCCACACTAGATAACTTGTATGGTCAGTTTGGTAAAAATTAGTAACTTTAATGAAGTTTTCTGCCTCATTTATAATCCGATGTTTCTTGTGAGATTTCAAATTTCTGACAGCATAGAAAACCTAAAGGGGCAAAGGAGAAAAAAACAGTAGAAACCATCTTATGTCTAATGTTCTTCATGGCACAAATGACACATTTATCTCAGGAAGTAGTTCATGTACTTGTTTAGTTTTGGAAAGGATTATTTGTTTGAAAGGGATAAAAAACAGCTTTGGCTCCCTGTTCCTGATAAATCAACTTTTCTGGAAGTTGACTGATTTCTTTGTAGTTTTGAAATGTATTTGCTTAGCTGAACAAGATAATGAAAAGGAACCAGTCTGGTCATTAATTATCTCATTAGCTGCATTTAAGTCAGCATGTACCACACCGCAGTGCTGTACATGAGAATTAGCTCTTGCTCCTTTTGCATGCAGAGGCTCCATATGCTGGCACTGAAGTCAGTTAGATGGTTCCCATGAAGCAAGCATGCAGAATTCAGCCTTTGACAGAGGACAAAACTGAAGACTTGCTGCTTATTTCAGGCAGTTGTAGCAAAGGCTGAATAAAGCACAGCAAGATAAAATCAATTAACAGTTGAGGCCTGCACACAAAATATTTTTATGCTAGGAATTTATTGCAATACTGCCTGTATAAATATCATGATTCATTCCATTCTTTAATATTGTTAAACAATGGGTGTTCCTTAAAAAGAGATGTTGTTATACATGCTATTTTATGTGTCTCTGTAAGTACGGGCAGCATTCACTCTTGATAGCTATAGATCAAATTACAAGCAAGGCACAGAGAATTATATTTCTGTAAAGGGAAACCCTAGTCCCCCACTGGGTTTCTGTGAAAAAGGTGGCCAAAAGCCAGCTAACTTTGCTTCCCAACTATAAGGAGCCAGGCTGCAGTATACTGCTGGCAGCACTCAGAATCCCCAAGGAGGTTTTTCTGAGCAGCGTCTAAGTACAGCCACCACCTAGGATTGCAGGGTCTGGTCTGCAGCTGGGGAAGCTTGTGCTACAACTCATGGTTGGGGTGGTGGCCAGAAGAAGATTCATCCAGGGCAGCTGAAGCCTCTCCTTGTCCAGCCTGCAACACTGCTCCTGCGGGACATGTCAGTATTGGTGGGATTGCCACAGCATCCAATTGTCCCCAGGGGCTGGGGTAACAGTTGGCACAGGCGCTGTCTACAGCACTGCCCTAGTGGTTACGCTGCGTGAACTGCACCAGCCATCATAGCAGTGCAAGGCTCTGGGCACTTGCTTCCTCGTTCACTCCTTCCTGAGAGCATTTAGACTGACGTAAGACTACGTGCCTCTGACTGCTTGTTCTTCCATAGGAGAAGAGTAACTTCCACTGCAAAAATTTGCTTCACACAGGTACAGCTGTGCTCTCACCACGGACTGTACAACTCATGTGGTAAAATCATCACCCAACAATGCAGTATACAGAGGAAATTTATAAATAAAACCTTTATAGCATACAAATGATGTAGTATTATGTAAAGTAGCACTATTATGTCGTAGTATTGTGTTGTAGTAGTATTATGTTGTAGTATTATGTAAAGCCATGAATTAAATGTAGGGTGGGGGTGGGGCTGGCTTTACCAATTTCTATTTGGACAGTAACTGTTTATAATTACCATTTTGATAGTTCACTGAAACATTTACAACAATGCTTAATACTGGTTTTCAAAGTGGCAGTTGTTCATTTGAGCCCTCTGCCAATACTCATCTCCTGCAGGATACACGGTGGTTTATACAGATGTATATGTACTGTAGAAATAGTATTTCTTTAAAGGCATGGTGGAACATCTCAGATTCTAGTAATGAGTTCAGTCAGGCTTTCCTTTAAAAGATTCATAAGTGATCAGGGAGGATTTTTGTGGTTCTCTCATTTCTTTCTTAACAATGTACCCAAGATGGCTGCAGCTCTATTAAAAATGCATCCTAATCACTGTTTAGGTAGAGTTCAGTGCCAACTTTCATTTTATCTTCAGATAAGCACCTCTCATTAATTTCTTAGAGTCTTCTGGGACTGAGGATTTCCATATTGGGTTTTACTCTTGGATTATGTCAAAAAAGTTTGAACAAAATAGTTTCAGCTAAATGAATGTGAAAAAAAATAATATATGTCTTCCATATGTTGTTATCAGAATCTTCTGCATCTGTTTAAGTCAAAAATGGCAAGCCAGAAATTTTTGTGCTGGCTTATGATATAGCCTCTTCAAGAAAACACTCTCTGGTTCAAGAAAATTGGTTAAGTAATTTTAAATCAACTTGTCACTTTTTTCTGTATGCTCTGTAGACCTCTTTCATTTCCCCTCCCTCTCCAATTTTCTTAATCTAGTTTTAAACCCTTGTATAAAATGTGTTTGCCAGGGATTCATTTACTAAGAATATCTTTAATGACATCTCAGTCATGGATACATTTGTCAAGAACTCCAGTTTTTAAGGTCAATTGACTTGAAAAAACCAGTGTGCTTACCATTGCTTCAATATATGTGGAATGAAAATATTTAGAGTGCGTTGTCAGCTCTCTTCCCCAGTTCAGACCAGTTACAGTGTCAGACCTCATGACCTTACTGATGTCAGAATAATGACATAATTTTGCATGCGTACAGACTTTTTCTTGCCCCTTTAATCTAAATCAGAGAAACAGCACACAAAAACTAGACTATGTAAAAAAAGTTATCAAATATCCACTTACAAGTCAGAACACCAAGGCTGTTGCTGCAATAGTGCTATGACTGTATTCTTATGAAGCTTACAACCTTCTCTGACAACGACCCGTGTTTAGAAAAAGAATAAGCCTTTAAACTCAAGTACTTAAATCTAGGGGAAAAGTAAGACTTAAGGTAGGTCATTCTATGGTCCACCAAGTATCTAACAAGCTGGAGCCTCATGGGATGGCCTCAATGAGAGACAGTAAACCTTCCCTTTCCTACTCCTTCTCTCCTGCAAAAGTGAACACATTGGTGAGGAGGGAGGTCTTTCCTGTGAGATGAGTATTCGAATATTTTCAGCCAGGCATGTAAGCTTGTCAGCAGTTTCCAAGAGCACTCTAATGCTCAGATATTACAAAAAAATAACTACATAAAACATATGCAGAAAATCCCCCACATCCTTCTTTTCCTCTCCTTGCTGTGTTTCTCACTGGCTAAAGAGGGCAGCCAGGAGCAGGGCATTGAAATGTCTTTCCCAGGTAGCTAGTTTTCCCATTATAAAAGGAGCCCAGACATCAATCCATACGTGAAGTCAAGGACTTATGTTATTCCCTCTTATATAGGGAGAACTACAGTGCAGAGCAATTAAAAACAAAATTTCCAGAGTCTAATACTTCTGGATTTCTCATTCTCAGGTATAAAATCTTAAATCCCAAAGATTTTTGTTCTGAAGTATCCTCTTTCTTACGAATGATACTAATTGTTTTTGTCCTACCTCCAGCTGACATAGAGAACAACTGATCTATCTTTATTATAAACTTCCATGTGTTGAAAAATCAAACTAAGGACTGTTCCTGTTTTTTTGGGGGGGGCTAGGATGGTAAATATTCAATCTGAAAAAACTCCAACAAAATACTTTTAAAATATTTGACTAATTGTGTGTCCAAGGCTATACAGCAAGCCACAGGCAGAGATAGCAGCAGAGCACATTTCCTTGGGACTCCAGCTAAGTGCTCTGAGTACACAAACAATCCTTTCTCTTCTCTGTTCCTACTTTGCTACCCAAATTACTGGGATGTTATATGTAAGAGATGTTAACCTCATTCTGTTCTGTTTTGAGCAACACTGCATCACTATTTTATTTACTGATCTACTGCATAAATAACCACACCTCACATGGTTACAGGCATATCAGGGGTAGGTACTACTGAAACCCATGTGCTGACTGAGGTAGGCACAAAACGAAAAATCCTTCATGTTTAGGATGACATTATTAAAGTTTCCATGAAAACTGTGTTTGTTGAAAGAAGCCAAGTTGTTTTCACGTGTAACTTTACTTTTGACAGTTTCCCAGCCTTGGCTTTGTACTTTGTTTACATTTCCTTGTTTTAAGAGGAAACTGGGCTCATAACATATATCCGAAAGTCACATACTTGCATGTTGTTTTGGCAGACAAATGAGAAGTTTTGGTACTTTAAAAAGATAGAAAGGGGAGAAAACTTGTTCTGATGTGCTCAGACTGACAGGAGTCTCAGATCTGGGAATCCTGGTCTCCATCTTGATCAGCCCATGATGATTACTGCTCACCACACTCCCTGTTGGCACTTGGGTGATTAATGACATGACATGCACAAAAGTGCATTAATTTCCCTTGAAATAAGACCAGTTACATTCATAGAAGAGTGTTAAAATGTATACATTAGAAGGAAACATGAAACCTAGTAGTGTATGTCTTGGGTAGAGATAATATGCAATGACAGAAACTCTGATGGATCTCCTAACACAATGTTCCCTGAGACCCACAACCTCTTTACATGGCGTCACTCTAGTGAGGTAAAACAAGATCATTACTCCTGCTGTTTGTAGACTCTTTATGGATGTATAAATACGTTTACATAGAGACTATGAAAAGATGAGTGTGGTTTTAATAGCTGAAGGTCAGTGTAGAGGGGAGAATTCGGTGAAGCTCTTTTCCGAAGAATCTCTGCTGCTGGTCAGACTGTTACAGATCTGTTTTCTGTTGTATACAGTTGCATTCTACAACATTATTTAGGTATATATTGCATTTACTGCAGGTCTATCATGTAATATGCTAAACAACTATACTTGTAGTTATGTAAATTTCTACATTTCATAGGTGGTCTTTGTATCTTGGGTCACCATGGTGAATACAAGTGATTTAATGCTGAATTCTAAAGGACTGAGACATTTTTACTGATAAACAGGTTCCTCCTCATGAAAACAGAATGGCAATTTGTCAGTGCTGTGTTTTTTTGCAACTCTTTTTCTATACAGGCTATAGATTTTAATGGGGATCTCATTATTTGCTGTGAGCATATGACACCTAGGGTCTATAATTTAGACTGAATAGTTATCATGTAATGGAATATTATATTACTACTTTTTTTTTTTCAAAAAACGTTATAAACGATTTATTTCCAAAGCCTGTTTCTACTTAGAGACTTTACTGATAACCACATTAAGAATGATATGTGCCTTTGTTGCTGTGCGTGTATTTTTATTTAGTTGGATGTTTATACATATGTATCTCATGAGGTAAATTCTGGACAACTGTTATTGTACCCTCCCTTTCCTGTACACCAGTTTAACTTTTACTTTTTACTGAAACACAAGACAAAGTTCTCTTCGGTCTCTCAAAATCTTTTGGAAATCCCTACATTGAACTAAAATTCTAAAGCAAAGATAAGTATGTAGGGAAAGGACCTTGAGCTATGCTTTTACCACCACTGACATTGAGGTAGGACAAAGGCAGACCGACTCCTTCAGTTATCTGTTCTAACCTCAAACTTCCACAGGAAAGATTTCCCTCAACTTTCTTGTTGTGTAATCTATTAAACCACTGAATTATGCTTGTAGTTAAAAAGCCTTTCCTAAAACTTAAGCAATATCCTCTTTCTTACAAATGATACTAATTACTTTGTCCTATCTCCAGCTGACAGAGTGAACAACTGGTCTATCTTTATTATAACCTGTCACGTGTTGAAAAATTGAACTAAGCTCATGGCCCTCAAAAACCTCGTTTTACCCAGAGTATACAAGCCCAGTTACTTTTTCTTTTTGAAGTCTGTGTGTTGCTTTCCTGTGCAACTTCAATATTGCCCAGAATTGTTATTTAAGTGCATTTCTCTTAAAAGATATTGAAAAATATCCTGTTTGGTCTGCTCTTGGGAGAGGACTAATTCTTGATATTCTCTGTGAGCCACCTCAACCCCAAGGCTCCTTTCTATTTGCCTGGGTAGTCTCCATTTTCTGCTTCTGAATTGGATTTCTTCTCCTTCCTGAAGCACAGCCCTCTGCTGAACTTCTGTTTAATTTTTTTGGATCATGTCATGTCTCTGGTTTATTACCATATGAAGTCCAACAGTATTCTGAGTTTTCTTTTATGTGCACTTCCTGTCCTCCCAGTATGTCAGTGAACCACTGAATGCTACACCCTGAGGGGTTTTTTTTCAGCTGACTTTGCTTAGCACCTATTTTCCCAGTTCTTGTTTCCCTGGCTGTGCTTATGAGAATGTTGCGCAGGACAGCATTGAAAATATTAGTGAGGTCAAGATCCATCACAGTTCCTGACTCCTGCTGAAATACTACGCTGGATATATAGTCAGAAGAGAAAATTACATTGAGTTGACATATTTGTGCTTGCGAAGCTGATCTTGACTATTTCTTGCTATTCTATTCTCCTGTAAATGCATTTGCTCTAGTGTGTTTTCAGTTATCTTAGTTGGCTACTTTGTCTGTAATTCCTCTAGTCCTTGATTCATAGTGTTGTGGCTCCACATAACACCAATATCTCTTTGTCCTTCTGCCAGTCTGCCAGTCCTTACTTTTTCTTTTTTTCTTAATTCCCCAACCACTTCTCTCTCCTCTCTCTCCTCTTCCCCACCCCACCCCAGTTTTTTTTTTTTGCTTTTTGTGAAACCACATCTAAAATCAGTGCTGTATTTGCCTTTCTCCAGTTCTCCAGACCATTCCATTTCTTTTCATTGTCCCAGTAATGGCTCAGAAATTGTTTGGCAAATTTCCTAATGCTGTGTGAAATGCTCCGACTACTACGCTTTTTTAATTATTAACGTATTCTTTCCTCTTCCTGGCATGTTGTACATAAAGTTTTCCAAGTTTAACACTCTTGGTAGCAACAAGTGCTAGATGTCTCAGTGGTTACATTGACTATAACAGTTTTAGGGAAATTCCCTCCCATAGCTCTCCCATGCTGCTTGCAATATAGAGAATATAAATATAGCCAGACCACAAGCATTTTTACCACTTTAGCTGATTTTATGCAACATGATGGTGAAAATGTCATCAGGCAATCCCCACGCTACCATTCCTCTCTGCATTAAAGGAAAAGTTGGAGAAGTTTTTAAACTTGTAATTTGTGGGTAAATGCTTCTGGTAAATTTGGCACAGAGTGCTAGAAATTACAGGGAATAAAATCAATCTAACAAATTAGTGAAGCCATTTTCTTCCAACATCATATGCAAATAAACATGAAAAACCTCTAATATATGTGCTTTTTCTTCTATTAAATGTACAATATACATAGAGCTGCTGGTTCACAAGGACTTAAAATACATTGAAAATAGTATTTCAGATGATGGGCCTGAATCAATTTCCCGGTAGTTCCATTATCTTGCTTTTCTACAGTATGTCAGCTGGAATACATACACTTCACTCTTATCTGTAGTTTTAAAACAGAATTCTGACTGCACAAACTTCTTATCAATATTCTTAGGAGTTACAAATAACAACTGGAAAATTTGGGCTGCTAAGGCATTTTCTTAATAGAAAAGAATACTCAGAAAGAATCTTCCTTTCTGTACTTTAATATGCCAGTGTTTAGTAAAGGACATATTTTGATAAGGAATGAACAGCCTCAAAAGAAAACTCAGATATCTACAGGTGAAACTAGGCACCTCTTTTCCCTCCTTCCCCCAAAGCCACACTACTCCCAGGGTGGGAACTGCTGCCAGTGCACGAAAACAGTCACTTGGAGTGGAATGCATCTTAGTTTCAGTACTTGAAAATAACCTCAACGTGTCACTAGAGAGCTATCGATAATCTGGTTCTAGCGACACTGTAAGGTTTTGGGGCTTCGTGATCTTTTCTCTCAAGAGTCACTTCTAAATTAATCCTTCTCATTGTTTAAAATGCTCATCATTATGTATGGTAATAAAAAGGTCCTGGTTACTTGTGCATGGATAACAAGTCTTCCAATATCACAGTTCTGGATTAATGAAGGTGAAGAGCATGAAGTGAGAAAAGAAATATGCAGATAACTCAGATCTTGGCGGGGGGGGGGGGGGGGGGGGGGGGGGGGGAAGGAAGTTGGTAATTTATTCCCTCCCTCCCCCTTCAAAATCTTGACCAAGACAAATAGAAATGTGATTTTAACAATGGTAGGAAATGAAACAGCGTAACCTTTCTGCATTTAGACTAGAAGCCTTTTCTGGAGCTAAGTCTGTTTCTCCTATATGTTTACACAGTGCCTGGCAAAAGCAAGGCTCATATTTAATCTGGGCCTTTTGAGCCTGTATCACAATATAAATATTTCCTAGTAGTAATTCTTACGGGAACAAAACTTTGTTTGCACTGCTGTTCAGAAGCAGTCCCCAGTCTTGCTCCTCCTTCGGGATCCCTTCCAGCTGGCCACGTCACTGTCATCTGCTCTTTGATTTCTTTTAATGCAGCATATCTATGCAAAAGGAAGCCTGTAGCTATCATGGAACATTTTAAAACGTCCAGCTTAATTTTTATAATGCCCATGTAAATTGCTTCTGAGAACATCTTGTGTGCAGCTCCCTTTTACAGTGTTGTTTGAACTTGCGTGATTTTCCTGAATTTACACTATGAATATTCCTCATTTTTGACTTGTCAGAAAAGATAAAGACTGCTTTATTTCTCCTAAAATCCTCAGGAACAACTTAGCACTTCCATCTTTTGCAACTCTACATGACAGAACCACATAGAATGTTTCCAGTGATTGCTTCTTGCATTTACACCTGGTATGTCTGCTGTGTTTAGAAGAGAAACTTCAAAAGTAGTATTTTATTTCTACTTCCATATATCAACACGTTATTAAACTAATGACTATCATAACATGCATGCAATAACAAGATGCAAGTCAAAGCCCTAAAGCCTCTTTAGATTAGATTAGATTAGATTTGCGCTGAGATTTAAACAGAGAACAGTTGGCTTAGAATCTCTCTTCTCTCTTTATTAAAGTTGATGGTCCTATTCTAACACCACTGGAAAGTTATTTTCCCCTTCTTTCTCCCCTTTGGTCCAATTTATAACAACATCAGAAACTTCATGGTCTTGAAATGACAACTCTCCATGAAAGCAGCACGAAGCCAGAAAAACGTACCGGGCAATAGAGCATTAGGCAGATATCAATGACCATCAAATATTGTCAGTTCTACACTGAAACCAGTAAATGTTTCCTATGGTTTTAGCTTTTAAAGACATTTCTGCATTATGACTTCCATGTATAGGCTTGTCAAGCATTAGACAAGTGGTGGTAGCAGGTGGAAAGCTAGGCCTGATGAACCTCCAGGGTGTGTACTCTTGCATATATAATAACTAGGATAAGTTTCCAGTAGCATCTCATTTTTGCCATTTATGACAGCAACACATGAAAGTGCTCCTGAATATCTTGCCAAGGTGGTCCCGTGTGTCTTCAGTCTCTTAACTCATGCAAATAGTAACTTCCTTGTCCTTATATTTTACACACACCATTTCAGGTGGCTTGCAGATGGATGCTGTGTGGAAGAAACAAATGCATTTCTCTTACTGTTAGTAACATTTATGGGGGAATTTCAGAAGTCTTTTGTATTGCTTAGTTACCCTCTCATGGATCTCAGTGACAGAAGAATGAGGCCAAAATGAGTCCTTCACGAAATTCCTTATCTAATTTAGTATAATTTCTCCACGTGACGACTAATTCATAAAGTTAGGTGTAAACCATCAGAATAAAATATTAAAATAGGATTCAAATATACCTGCATAAAGACATCCGTAGGAAAGGATTTAGAGAAATTTTGGAGTTATTCTCTCTCCGCTGTTTTAGGTTTTCTTCCTGAATATTCATTAGAAACCAAATACAGATATGGGGTATGCAAAAATAGAATCATGGGGGGAAAATCCTGTTCCTTCATGTATTCTGAGTATCAGCACATGATTTCTGCAATTTCGTTTGATTACTGAGATGGAAAATATTTGCTGCCCAGTCTTCTCCAAGGTGCTATGTCTGGCAAGCTTGCTTTATCAGGCTCCTGAACTGCCATACAGGACTTTTGACTGGCCTGATGATTCATTCCTGAAAAAAACATTGCCTTTATCAATTTTGGACTTGATTTCCTTGGTGTTTATTTAAAAAGGGCTTGGCTTTATGCTCCAGTGGAAACAGTGTCTTTTGTAATTAAATTGTATTTTCCAGAGATGTATGGGGGGTACTTTAGACCTATGACAGCCTTTGCTCCAGAGGGATAGGAAAAAAAAAAAAAAAAAAATTAGTTTCTTCCTTTGGCTCCTAAAGTTTGTCATTTGGTTCTTTTAGCTCTCACTCTCTCTCCTTTTCTAAAGGTACTGTCTACTCAAGTCTTCACTTCCTAGTCCATAACAGTTCTTTTCCAGCAAGAAGCCTATTAGCAACAGCTCCACAATAGGTTTTGTTTCCTTTGAACAACAGGTCACCCTTGTAAGCATGGCTTTTGTGTTATCATACTAATTTAAAATATGCTGGTGAATCTACACATCAAATTTGAGAGCGATAACTACCAGCGATTTACTCCAGTAAATGTTAGCAAGTCACTTCTTGCAGCTACTCAGCTAGTTCAATTTCCATAACCAATAGATTCATAGGTATTTTATTTTATCTCTCTTTTTTAAGAAACTAAGCTATGAACATCAAGAGACATTGCAGTGTATCTAAAAATAAATCTCTAGTCACTGTGGTCACAGCTAAAAGCAAATACCAGATACTTTGTTACCAATAGTATCAGCTCTGGTGCTGTGAAGGATCCCAGGAGGCTCAAAACAATTCCTCTCCAGCACTCTTATAGTGCAGTTTATCACATACATGGCCATAAGAATTAACCTAAGAATTTTAAGTCCTGGAGCATTTACCTACTTGGTGATAAAAATGCATGCATCACCAGCAACATATCCCCGTACCTGCTGTTCTGAAATCAGAATTGTCTTATGTGTTAAAAAAAAAGACATCCACCTACACGACCCCTTTGTGTCTTAGCCACTTTATGTAAATTCATCATAGCTTTGAGAACTAATATTCTGTGTGTTGTTAGAGGCTTTCTAACAGCAAGTATTAATGTTCGGTTTCATCTAGTATCTTGGTAGTCCTGCTCTGAACAAACATGTCTTCCTGTAACAACGACTTAGGGCAAAGATGTAGAACTAATACTTGTAACACTCCTCAAGATTTCAAAACATTCTGAGAGCATTAACTGAAGTTTTATGTCACCTCTATCAAATAATAGTATCCATATCCTAAAACGGGCATTCTGAAGCTGAGTCTCTTGGTTTCATATAGGAAGTGTACTCAATAATACAGCCCAAATTTATGCACTGCTAACTCTATATTTTATTTGCCAGTCAACGCTTTGGTCAGTCATCTGTTTAAGCATATTTATCAATTTTATCCTGTTTCTGGCCCTCCTCTGATGTTCCCAATAGGTGATGTTCCCACTTCACAGCAATGTCAACAGTTGTTTCAGCAAGTGCATCATTAAACATGCTGCTACAGTTTCCCGTTCTGAATCCTCAAACAAGCAATGGGCCTTTAAAAGCTCACCAGTCCACTGGCTCTTCCCAGGGCAAGCTAATACAGAGACTTCCAGTAACCTTGTACTTCACCGTAGCACCACCTCTTACATTCCTTTATTCAAGTAACACAAGGCTGCCTGGCCTGCTTGCCTCTGCCCTGCTGGACTCGGTTGCAATCGTAATAGTTTCTATTCATTGTCAATTAGCTGAGGTCCCCAGAATTGTAAAGAGGACAAATTAACCCCACTGTCTACAGTATGTTATGAACACAATATACTATTTTCACTTACTGCACGCTTTGGGGAGAAAAGTACTTGCTTTATTCTATCCCAGTGACCTGAGCATAATAAAAAAAAATTGCCCTAACCTAGGAACAGGACGCTTTCAGCTAAATGTGAAAAACACATTCTACTTCAGTCTATTAAAACCTAACGAATACTGAAACAAGCCCAGTGTCACCAATGATGACCTTTTACTATTCTTTACTATACAAATAGTATAAAGACTGAATTCACAGGACTAATTTTGCAGGAAACTGTTAACTGATAAAACAGCTTCAAACTAGAATGTTTATGATCTAGATTTTTTTTAAAGCAATATAAAAGGATTCACAACTTGGAAAACCCAAACAATCAAAGCAGATAAAAATCTTTGACCTTTATCTGCAAGTGAAGTTCAAGAGTTAGCTGTCTCAAAAAGTATTAGATAACAAAACCCGTTCTTAAAACACAGACAATATCCTCCCTCAATTGTGAAAGACTGAAATATTCGTTTACCCAATGTTTTCATCTAATACAATCAATAGCTGTTTGCAGGTATGTCAGAAGTTGGTACCTGGACACTTGATTTGTACAAAGCAGCTGGGTATACAAGCAGGAAGGTGAATGCACTCCACCAGAAGCCAAAGCCTAGACTTAATTCCCTCACTCAGCTTGCCTTTTCCTTTTCTTGTCTTGCTTCATTGCCTGAAGGAAAAGTCTCTACAATTTTGCATTAATAACTATCAGAAGCAGGTAACAAACTCAAGTACTTGAGGTCAGACATTGTGATTTGGAGAGCCTGAAATTAAATTTAGATATTACCAAGATAGGCATGAAATTTGAAAGGACTTTTGTACAACCAAGTTTTGGCCTTGAACAAAGAGGACTGTTGCCACTATATAAGTAAATCAACATAAAAGTAAATCTCTAGAGCCCCTATGGAGGCAAAATTAGATTCCAGAGTAAGTTTCACCTAAAAATAAGACACTGTTTCAGCAAAACAGAAGTTACCTTGGTCATAGCAGTATCAACATTCTGCTTCAAAAGAACAAGAATCCACAAGATAGGAAAATCACCTCGAAATCACACATTTCAGTCACACGTCAGTTCTCAAAGAGAATTTGTTGAAATTACAACACTTATTACGATTAGCATTTCCACTGAGGCAGCCAATGCCATAAAAAAAAAGGTATAGAGCTTTCTCACTAAGAATATTAAGCATCTCATGATTAACCAACACCCAGTCCCTTCATTTTCCTTGTACATAAATAAGGATATTCTACAATTGCATGGGAGTTACTGACCACTCGTTCCTTTGGGGACTGAGGGAGGAGTGATAATCTTGCACAATTCTTTGGCAGGATGAAGTAGCTCAAAACTTCTCCATTTCCACTTTTCCAAGCCCATTCTGATTTCCGCCTTTTTAAACCTCACGGCGGAACACTGGTCTCATCAAATCTCACCCAGCTGCTGGGACCAGAAGAGTAGACCACGTAACTGGTCTTCTTAATGTGTATTTTTGAAACTGCCATTATTAAGACTTTGAAGGAGATCTGAAGTCAAGCCAAGGCATGGAATGATGAAGCCCCAGGCCAGGAGCCCGGCTGCAGAGGCAGGAGTGATTCTGCACCACCAGGAACTGGAAGCACTTCAAAAGATGCCACTGTCTGAGCAAGGAAACAACATAAACATTTGAGGAGAGCAGACTGGGAAAAAATCTGAAAAAAATCAGCTTTACTAGTGATTTTTTTTTTTTCATATGTGCGCATATAGTTTGAAAAAAAAAAAAAGAAAGAAGAAATGCAGACTTCTCTTTAAGAATCCATGGATTTAAATATATATATATTTATTAAAAAGAGACATTGACTCTATAGCCAAGACATCATGCGTCTCAGAACAGGTTTTTACAGCCATGTTATAAAAACCCCTTAGCAAAGCAGTTATGCACTAGACTTCAAACACATGTACTCCAAGAATGACACTGGTGTGGAGGATCTTGTTTTACATCCATTTATTTTTGTCCCTCAGCAATTATAGCATAGTTTCAATACATTTCTAAAGCTATAGAGAAATACCAGGGCAACTAGAGTACATACAAGCCAAAGTTAAAATGGTAGACAGCTGAATTATAAAAAATAAAAAATAATAATTAAAAAAAAACAAACAAAAAACACCCAACAAAAAAAAGTATGCATTCAGCAGGATATCTACTGTACTTCATTCAGTTTAGGCTTTGTTCTTTAGGGAACAAGGTGCTAACGTGCCATTTTCTCATAAAATGAATCATAATTGCTTCCAAAGAGTTTCTGCTGAAAATTTAGGTGGAAGCAAATAAGTGTAACACTAAACTTTCTCCTATAAACTTAGAAGCAACACTTTCTTGACTCAATTTCCACCCTCCAAATACAACTGCTGTTTTTCTTGCATGAACCCACTGTTTTATTAAGGCATAATATGCCCTGAGCAATATGCTGGAAAAAGCCAAAAAAACTAACAATTAAAGGCAAGCACCAAGTGATTATTTTTATAGACAAATTTTGAAATCTGCTTTGTAACTCACCTGTATTTGGGAGTAGCACTTGAGGAAAAAAAGAAAATATTGCTTTTAATTACTTAGAGCAGAATGGCAGTGTTAATTTTCCCCCCTCTCCTTCTAGGCTGGTTTTCAAGCTGTTCCGGCCCACAGGTAATAAGATGCAGACCGCGACACCTGAGAGCTTAATTTTTAAGCAACTTGGTGTAAAAATTTCAGTGCCCCATCCTAAGCAATTCAAATTACATCTTATTTTCCTCAAGAGGCAAGACTCTCATATGCTGGATACCTCTGGTTTTAAAAGCAAGATGGAGCCTGGACAGGAGAATCACACACTGTACATCCTCAGACTGCCTTCCAGTCTTCTTTTTAGAGCCAGAAAAGCCTATGAATTACCTGGTGCACTGCCTAGTTTCTCTAAAAGATGGAGAATATTACAGATACCAGGATCTAGGAAGGTAGTTTTCGAAGCTAGTGCTAACAATGCACACGACTTTCACTATACAAATTTAGGCAATACTGGCTAGTCCCTTTAAGCTACCAGAGTATCCAGAAAAGAAAGACAACCAAATTATACATTTTATTCACATTTATTTTTCGCTTTTAGTGTGCTCACAGAAAATTAGAACACCTTAAGCAGGAGTTTAATAGCAATTTTTGTAAGCAAAGTTACATTCCATCTCTAAGTCAAATTGGTCAAAGCTTCTCCAGTATTTACAAAAACATGATAGACAAGATGCTACACAAAAAAAACATTGCATCTGAAGAGTTTTCTTTTATTTTCAAAGACAACTGGAAAAGAAAGCATTGTCTGCTGTAATCAAAAACATACCACAGTATAAACAGTAACCATTCCACTTATCACAGCTTGGTTGAGTTTAAAATTTGTGTTTAAAAGGTCCAAGATGACTGCAGTTTTACAAAAATGGGCAGGGTGGAAAGAGTTGCAAACTTCATGTGCTTCTGGATATCAAGATTTGTTTTTTTTTTTTTTATACAATAGTCACAGTTAAAAACACCCTGCTGGTAATACATAATTACACTTTATTAAGGTCATAAACCAGCAATAAACAATAAAGCCTATACAACTTGTATTTCTACTTAATCACTGACTGATACAGCTAACATGAGATAAGTGAAAAGTTCCTATGGTTTAAATGAATTCCTAAGACTATGATCTCTTTATCTGGGTATTGATTTTTATTTTTTTTTTTCTTTTTCCTTTCCTTCTTAATCAAGACTTGTAGTGTTGTAAACCTTATAGAACATCTGCCTCACAAAATACATCGTAATAACTTTCTTTTAAAAAAAAGACTAACCCCTTACATCATTTCTGGTGGGGCGCGCTCCCGGCAAGGGCTGCGCACCCCGGGTTCCCCACTGCGGCCCCTGTCACTTCATTTGATATCCCTTATTGACCCACCCATCTCCTTCATATATGGGCATGTCCATAGACCGATCGGGAAAAGTTCTATAATATGAAGAGTTGTAAAGTATGTAAAAATAAAAAAAAATAAAAAAAAAACCGAAAAAAACCGAACTAAAAAAAAAAAATCAACAACCAAAAAAAAAACCTGAACCAACCAGAACAGAACATTAATACTGATGAAAAAAAAAAAAACACAAACCCCAAACAAACCCCAAAACAGAGGGTGGGGAGAGGAGGGCGGAGAGGGGCCCCCCTCCGCCGTTGGAATGGCGGCAACACACAACGGTTTGAGATGGGAACTGCAGGGGAGGGGAGAGAGAAAAAAAAGAACCGAGACATCTTTTAAATCAATCCCTGGTTGTAGACAAGTTCTCCGAGACCAGTACCTGGCACCACTCCAACAAACAAACAGGGGAGGGGGGGAGGGGGGGAAGAAAAAACAGTCCGTGGGGCTGGCGGCGGCGGCGCTTTACTCGGCCGGCTCGGCGGGCGCCTCCGGGCTGCTCTCGGCGGCGGGAGGGGGCTCCTGCCGCGCCTCCTCCGCGGGGGCCGCCTCCTGCTCGCCCGCCTCGCTCGTGGCGGCGCCCGCCGCCTCCTCACCCTTCCCCTTGCCCTCCGCTTGCTGCTGCTGCTGCTGCTCCTCCGCCGCCGCCGCCGGGGCCTCTTCTCCCGCCGCCTTCTCGGGGGCGGCCTCGTCCGATTTGGCCTCCTGCGAGTCCCCCGCGCCCTCCTTGGGCGCCTCGGCCGCGCCGGCCTCCTCGGCGCCGCCCTTGGCCTCCTCGCCGGCCGCCGCCTCGGGGGCCGCCGCCGCCTCCTCCTTGCCGCCCTCCGCCGCCGCGGCCGCGCCGCCCTCGCCCTCGGCGCCCTCGCCGGCCTCCTTCTTGTTCTTCTTGAAGGAGAAGCCGCTGAGCTTAAAGGACTTCTTGAAGGAAAAGCGCTTCTTTTTTTTTTTCGGGGTCTCGCCGCTGGACGAGGGGGTCGCGCCCTCCTCGGTCTTGGGGGAGGCTTCGCCCTCGGCCGGGGAGGCCGGCTCGGTGCTCTCCGCCTCGGCCGCCTCCTTCTCGGAGGCGGGTTCCGACGAGGCCGCCTCCTCCTTGCCCGTCTCCTCGGCGGGCGCGCTGCCGTTCGCCTGCACCTCCTCCTTGCCCGCCTCCGCCGCCGCGGGGGAGGCGTCGCCGTTCACCTTCACGTGGCCGTTCTCCTGCAAGACAGCGACGGGCGTTACCGGCGGTGCCCACGGGGGGGGTTGCGCGCGTGTGTGTGTGTATATGTGCGGGGAACGGGACGCGCGGGGCGCCGCCGCCCTCCCCTCCCGGCGGCATCGCCCGTTTCTCTTTCTGCTTCCGCCGTTTAACGCCCCCCTAACGCCCCCCCCCGCCACCTCCCCTATCCCCGCGCCGCTCTGCGCGGCCGCCGCCAGAGGGCGCCGCGGCTCCAGGCGGCGGCAGCGGAGCCGCTTCGCCCCCGGCGCGCCCCGTCCAGGGCGGGGAAGGCGAACAAAGCTCCCCCGGGCCCCGCCGCTGCCCCTCTCCCTCTCTCCACCCGGAGAGCCTCCCGCGCTCCCCCCCCCCCCCCCCCTCCCCTCCACAACCCCCGCGCTATTATTTGCATCTTTGAGGCGCCCGGACAGCAGCTGCAATGGCAGAGGGGGCACGGCCAGCTCGGCTCGGTGCGGGCAGAGCGATGGGAGCCGAGCCCCGCGGCTGCCGACCCCCCCCAGCGGAGCCGGCGCTGCCCCTGCCTTGCTTTCTTTCCCTCCACCCCCCCCCCGCCCCCCCCGCCAACCCCCGAGCCCGGTGGCTGCGATTCCCGCTACTACAACAGCCGCCCTGGTGCCACCGCGAGGGGCGTTTGGCGCTGGTCGTCGAGAGGGAGGGTTAAGCGGGCAGAAAAGCCAAGCGGTGTAAAAGATCCTTCCGTTTACGAGCCATTGAGACACCTCAGCATAGTACAAGAGGGATTTAAATAAAAAGGAAAACAAAACAAAACAAAAAAACCCCACAAATATGTGCGCCCCTCTTCCCCCTCCCCCGCGCAGGAAAGATAAAGGAACGAATCGTTCAAAGCCGAGCCCGTTTAAAAAAAAAAAAAAAAAAAAAATCAAATTATTCCTTTGCCTCGAGTTACAAAGATAGAAGGATCGACCGTATTCTCCATTGAATGTGCCACCGAGGCATCAAAGGAAGAAGAATTAAACAGGATGCGAAAGAGAGTCCGTCGAAGTCGTCTTAAAAAAGGAGCGGGTTTAATATTTTTCTTAATTTTTTTTTGTGTGTTTTTACCTGTCCATTCGCCTTGGATGGAGATGAAGCCACTGCTTCCCCAGGTTTCTCGGCGGAGGCTTCGCCCTTTGCAGCGGTCTTGGAGAACTGGGCACCCATGCTGTCTTATTCAACAAAGAAACTCAACAGATCCAGAAGGAGGGGAAACAAAGAGCCTTGGGTTGGTATAAATACTGGGCGACCAGCAGCAGCAGCAACACACACACACACCAGAGGGGGAAAAAAAAAAAAAAAAAAAAGAGAAGAGAGAACAGAACCGATTATAATGCACTCCTTTTAAAAATTTAAAGTTGAAGAGATCAAAAAGCAGCAGCAGCACAGGAGGGAGGGGAAAAAATAGGAGGAAAAAGTCGAGCAAAAAAAAAAAAAAAAAAAGGAGCCCAAGTTTAGTAAAAAGAAGTAATAAAAAATCCCAGATTTGTAGCCGTACTGTAGACAAGGAGAAAATGGAGAAATCTCCCTGGTTGCTAATAAGATGCGGAGTCCAACGCCCAAGTGCACAGATGAATGGGCTTCCCGAGCGGTGACGCAGCCCTCCGCCCGGCGCCGGCCAATCGCCGCCGCGCCACACAAAGCGGGGCGGGGCCCGCCCGCCCGGCGAACAATGGAGCCGCGATGGCAGCGGTTTGAAATCAGCCCCCGGCCGATAATGAATGTGCCGCTCCGGCGCGGCGCGGGCGGGCGCGCGGAGCCCCGCGCCGGGCAGCGAACAAAACACCCCGAGAAAGCGGCGCGGGCGGGCGGGCGGGGGACAATGGGGCGAGGGGCGCGCGGGGGAGCGCGAGTGTGAGTGCGAGTGTGAGTGCGAGCCGTCCCGGCTCCGCCGCCGCCCCCACCCGCTGCCGCCGTGAGAGCAACAGATAGCGAGCCCGGGGCGGGGGGAGAGGGAAGGAGGGGATTTGCTGCCTCCCCCCCACCTCGCTTTCTTTCTTTCTTCCCCCCCCCCCCCCCCCCCTTTCTTCCCTGGGTTTAATTGGTCGCGATTGTCGAATCGCCCCCAATTTGGAAGGCATTTGAACCACGTAGATCGGGTTTCGCCAAACGAGATCACGAGTCGAAATTAGTAGGTCTGTAGGCCAGATGTGGCGAGTGCTAAAGCGGCGGCGGCAGGAGCCGCTGGCGAAGCAGAAACGGACCCCTCCCCCATAGCGATATTGGCTCGGAATAAAATATTTTGCCGTAAGCCTGCGGCTCTAATTAAATTCTGCCGTCTTGATTTTTTCGTGATTTGTGCTTTTAAAGCCTTCTTCTGCGGCGCTGACCCCGTTTCGAGACGGTATTTCCAGGCACTCACGCGGTGGGCGAAGAGGCGGTGATTGGGGGAAGCGTCCGCGCTCCCCGAGCCCCGACCGTGTGTTTACGTTGAATTTAAGCCCTCGAAGAAGATGTCACCCGAAACGAAACGCACGCGAGTTAACCGCGATCTCGAGCCCTTAAGCGGCGACGGAGGGTGGGCGAAATATCGCGGATCCGATGGATTTCCCTTCCCCGGGGAGGGGGCCGCGCGGTGCGGGAAAGGCTGGACCAGAGCCCTCCACCCGCGTCGCCTCCCCCGACGCCGCCACCCCCCGATTTAAGGAGCGGGAGCGAGCGTTACCGACGCTCCTTTCTCCCAGCTCGGGTAACCTCCTCCGAACGCCTCTTGTTTATAAACAAGGATGTTAAAATCACTGCGCTAACGAGGGGCCGCGGAGCGGGGAGGCTCAGCCCGGCCGCCCACCTTCGGATTACTCGGGGGGGGGGGCTTCGTGCGGCCGCCGCCTTTCGGTAACACCGGCCAGGGTGTCTTTCCAGCCGGTCGAGGGAATATTTCGCTTATTGTGGGCGAAAGGGGCGTTCGATCGGTTTTGTCGCGGGGAAGGGGAGGGATGGAGCCTCCTTCTCTCCCCCCCGCCCCCCGCCGCCGATAGCCGCCGCCGCTCCCTTTGTCTCGCCCCCCGGCAGCCCCTCGGCAGCCGCTGTCCCGCCGCGGTGGGCGGGGCAGGGGGTGCCGGAGGCGCCGCCGCCGCTCCCCGGGGCTCCCGCGGTTTCCCCGGCGACGGCCGGCGGGGGCTTCTCGGCTGCGCCCGCCCCGGCGTCACCTGCGGCCGCCGCCGCGGGGCCGGGCCGGGCCGGGGGGGTTCGGGGGCTGCCGCGCTCCCCGGCGGCGGCGGCAGGAGGGGACGGAGCGCGTCGCGGAGGCCTCACCTTGCGGCGGGACGGCGGCGCGACCGCGGGGCACGGACGCCGGGACGGCTTCTCACTTCGGGATCCTCCTCCGCCACCCGAGGGGACTCCGCGCCTAGCGCTTTCTCTGCTCCTTTTAATCTGGATATTCAGCAGGTCGTGATTTCTGTTTGGGGTTCGGGTGCTCTTTGTTATTTTCGCACCGGTTGATGGAGCAGGTGACCTGAGAAGACCCTCTGGAAGACCGTGGCAGGACTTGGTAATCCGGTATCAGAAGTCACCTGTCCACCTTGCGCGGGTACCTGCGATTCCATCCACATGGGCATATGCAGTTTTACTTTCCGCCGTTACCTACATCTGAATTTCAGAGCAGTGTCACTGAAAATCAGCGTCACAGAGTGGCTGTGGGAGTTTTGACGGCGTGTGCTTTGCATTATGCTTTTGATATGTTTTTCAACTATTTCAATGCTCTACAACTTCTAAAAGAGAGATAAAAAAAAGAAAAAGCGTTGACTGGTGTTATTCTAGATGCTAAGTTCCACAAGTTCCTCTGTGGAGTCTCTGGACAAGCAGGAAATCTGGAATATCTGCTCGCTGTCAGTCCCAGTGCACTACAGCCTGCAGTGCTATCTCTGTTTTCCAACCTGAACCCTTGAATGTGAGGTGCAAATACAAGATTTAACCCCTTGACTGACCTCTTGAGCCCACCAGTTACCGGGCTGCTCCTTGTCACACCACACCTTTAAGCTCCAAGCAAACAGATGCGCTGGAGGGGATATTCCTCTTTCTTAAACTTGCACTTTACTCAAGTTCTGATCTTCTCATGTCCTTCCATAGGGAGGAGAAAAGAAAAAGAGAAAGAATGAGAGAAAGAAAGAAAAAAAAAGAAAAATTTACTAACCCAAATTAATCTATGATTGGTGTATTGCAGCAGGACTAATCAGATATGAATGTGAAAATGCCACTTCTCTACAGTGGCTTCCACAGAAAAAGATGTTGCAGGATTTCTTTGGCAGGAGCTAGGAGGTATTGGTATAAAGGTGCTTGTATATACACTGTTGGAGATGTAGTGCCTGAAAAAAGTGGTACTATTGTAAGTGTATTTGTGTTGGGGCTTTTACCACAATAGCTACGTCAGCAAAAAATCATATCTCCTCCATGTGACATGGGTGATGATATTTCTAAGAATGTGACAGCCATGCCTGAGAGGCAACTCTGTGGAGTCCAAAAGTGAAAGAGATAGGGCTGGGCAGTTGTTCTAGGGGAGGAGAGGGGGGATGGGAGGGGAAAGGATTTGTCTCCTTTACCTCCACCAAAGGTTAAAGACCCTGCCACAGCTTGTTTCCTGATTTCTAATTGTGTGTTGCACCCCCCAGATGAAGTTTTCTTTGCGGTGACTCCTCTCAACACATTTTGCCTGAGATTATTTTCATCCTCTACCTTTTGGGAAAGGGGAAGGCTGAGGTGTGGGCTGATGAAATGGTTTGGGTTGCACATCAGCATCATAGCTGGCTCAGAGTTACTGATGCTCAGCTGTGACTTCATGATCTTTAACACCAAGTCTGTGCTTCACAACTATGCAAACTTTTCTGTCAAGCTAGCTAGGGTATAAGCATGGTATATAGTGCTTCTGTCAATTTTACGCTGACCTTCTGTCAGGAGGCTAGGAAAAAAACTGCTAGCTTTCGGCCAAGGAGAAGCTGAGGTGAAGTTGCCTCTGCACAGCGTCTGACCACACTTGAAATGCTGTGCCACGCTGAACGCCATACCATGCTCTGCTTATGTGGCTACAGAAATCCTGACCTTATATCAGGTCCTTGGAAACTGCAGTTGGCCATTCTGTGGGAGCATGGCTTCCAACTCCTGTAGCCACTGCCCAACCTCCCATCTCACTAATGCTCAGTTTTTACTTTTTTTTTTTTTCCCAATATCATGTGAACATCACTTTCAATCCATTCCTCCAGGGCAGGTAAATGAAATGTTAGCTTTCATTTGGCAATTCAGATAAAGGAGAAAATGGCTAAATACCAGCTGCCTGCTGATATGGCAGGTGCTTTCCGGAGTACCAGGAAAACCCAGCAGTGACACTCACCCTGGGCTAAAAGCAAAACCACAAACATGTTTTAATTCATGTTAAATTTTAAAACTTTTAAAAACATGTCCTAACTTGCCATGTGTAGACGGGACACAAATGTATTTTAACACGTTTGCTGGCAAATGCACTAAAATGCAACACACCCTGTCAACACTGAGAATTTGAAAACATGTTAATTAAAAGTTTTCACTGGCACTTTTTTTTTTTAAATACACCTTTATCCTCGTCCAGACAAGTCTTTAAAGAAAGTGAATCTAAGAGCGGTTTTGGAAGCTGGAATCTAGTGTTTACAGAAATACTGAGACAGCATGTGCTTTCTGTTCTCTGTTGTGCTTCTCCCCTGGGCTTTCTGAGCTCTGAGAAGGTGCTGGGAAGTCTCCTTGTGTCCTGGGGTGCATGGAGACCTTTCCTCTGTGCAGGGAGGGCAGCAAGCAAAACGAAAAATGATAATCAAAGTTTACACCAAGAGATAATGTTGCATATGTGCTAATCTATCCCAAAGCCTTTTCTTCTCTTGTCCTGGTCATTGTTGAGAAACACTGTAACATATGCACAGAAAAGAAAACAGCTTACTTTTCTAGAAACTGTCTGATTGGGACAGTAAGGGAATTTTATTCTTGTTTTAGTCTGTGTATACTTTCTGATAGTGAGACCAGGACAATGCGATCTCAATAATGTCAAAAGTTTTAAGTTCTAAAACTAACTTTCCTGTTTCTGAGAAAGGAGTATTTCATGATGTCCTTAATCCATCCTTTCTTACTGACCCATGTCTTCAGTTTCTTCAAGCTCTAGTGCAGTTTAGTGCAATGCTCTCAAAGGCTTTGTGTCACTCACAACTATTACAAGCCCTTTACTAATATTTGCCAAGCTTTTATTAAGTGAATACATTCAACAATGGTTGTTAAATAGGATCCAAATGTCCGGTGTGCTGGGAAACTGCAAACTTAACAGAGCTTATATTTTTGAAAATATACAATCTGTCTTTCTTGTATCTAGTAAAAGAAATATCTATCAACCAACCAGATAAACAAACAGCCTCCAGTAATGAGGCTGGTTACTTCGGGGGAAAGTAAAAAAAAGACCCACAAACTAAAATCAAGAATAAGAAAAACTGATAAGAAATCCAGTCCCAAACAAACAATTTTTTATTTATTTTTTTTTTTTTTTTAAAAAATTAGGCAAAAGCAAAGTTACTCCACTAAAGCTCAGGTCCCTCCCTTAAGAGCAATCACAGAGGTGTGAACATGCTGCTAAATGACTGGTTCCTGGGATATGCAGATACTGTTTTAGAGAACTACATTTCAGCAGCAATAAAAGGTTTCAGGGTCTCCATTGCATTAAGCAGTGAGTGGACAAATAAATGGAGCTACTGGCCCTGCAGTAAAGAGTTATAAACATTTTACATTCTTCAGTGCTAAGGATAAATACTACTCTAACTCTAGTTCCCCAATAGCTTTGCCCAGACTTAGTCAATGTAGCAGCAGCCTTTTGCTCCCTTCTTTCCTTTGCTCTGGCCCTACAGCTCCACTCCCTCCATTGTGCATTCCCTGGCTTTCCTCTGACCTCTTGATAAGTCATTTTGAAGACTTAAACCAGCAGAAAATTTTCTCTCTCTCTTCCTCCCCCTTCCCTTTTTGAGGGGGGGACGATAGTTTACTGCTGGTTTAACTTCTGTAACTCGGTGTGTCCAGACAAGTAGCAGTGATGACGAGCGGATGATAACCTGATTCGGCATGATGTTAAGCTGTAGTTCCAACGGCATTTACTTCAGCAGTACCACTGCCTCACGTAGTCCCTCTTCTCTGCAACTTCCACCCAGATCCTTTTTCACGCTCCTTCAATTCTGCTGGGAGAACTGATCTGAATAAAAAATGCCCAATAACCAAATATTCATTAGAATGGCATTGACAGTTTCATCAAGTTTTTTTGAAAGACCACGAGTACTTTGTTGGTGAGTGCTTTGTGTCATGTGGCTACAGTGGGTTTGATGACCAAGCTAACTGGCTTTTATGAATTCCAGTTAGATTTTTATTTTTTTGTCCTCCTTACCCCAGATGGAGCTTAAATAGTGGAACTATGCATAAGTATGCTCAAACGTGTCACAAAGTGTGAAATGAAACTGATAGCCCCAACTAAAGAGAAAACCATCTAGAATAGGGAAAAGGAAGTATTTGCACGTGACTCAGAGACTTGGATTCCTGATATTTAGTTGTTGTGAGTTGAAACTGATTTAAGGCTCAGGGCTGTGGACATAAGAACCTCCATGTCAAGTGCCCAGACTTTCCACAGGGCTTGGGCTTTGATGAGAAATCCAAGTGACAAAATCCATAATTTGCCCAACTGGCTGGCAGTGGCTGGTGCCCTGGGTCTGTTTTTGTTATTCTCACTGCCTGAACAAATACATTTTAGACACAAGGTGCAAAAGGCTAAGTGCGTACAAGTTGATGTTGTTGTTATTATTATTATTATTATACTCAGCTCAGGAAGACTGTTTGCTTCTTGTAGCTTTTATAAACATTATGCAGTGCATCCTAGTCAACTTGGCAGAAATGTGCATGACCTGTACTATCTGATATCTGAATAGGGCACAGATTTGATATCAATGGTCATATAATACCCAGTTACACAGAAATACATCTGAAATAGGAAACAAAAAGCATTTGTGCCTTTCTCAGAGGCTTGGATTCCTTATATTTGGTTGAAGAGAAGTACACCCATTCACTTGGGAACTGGCACTCTGACCCCTTTCCTGCAGTGAGGTGCTTCAGCCCTTTTGAAAGCTTAAGGAACAGTCCCCTTTCATACAGCAGCTCAATGGTGGGGCTCAGGAAACATGGATTTAATTCCCACCTAAGAAAATGTGAATCCTTTCATTTACCTCCCTCTGTTTTCCCCCTGAAGTTCTAGGGTGAGAGAGAGCAGGAAGAAATGTTTCCATTTTCTCTTGCTGAAGCTGCTCAGCAAAGGAATTAAGAGTAACTCCTTGGCATGGAGAATTCCATAGTAATTGTTCCAAGAAACCAGCATGATCCTGCAGTCTAATTGTTTAGCATACTTGCATTGGAGTAGGAGACGGTTTTCCTCAGGTCCTCGCTCTACTGAAAATGCTACTGTTTTGCAGTTTCTAGCTTACAGAGCAAGCAAGGACTGGCACCCAGAGTCCAGTGTTAGTAATCTGCCCCAGTGACTACAATACACTGTTGTGATCTCTTTTTCCCCCCCTCATTCTTCAGCCCTCAAATAATCACCTTTTTGCAAAGTAAAACAAACCAAGTGGAGAGAGCTGATATGTGCTGGCACCATTGTGCTTCCACCTAGGCAGGTCAACTGCAGAGTTTAGACTGGAGGTAAGAGAGGGCCGCATGCCATGGTCCCACCCCTACCACATACCAGGACCTCCTTCACATGCAGGGTAGCTCAATGCCCCCATAAGCATCACACCACACATGCAGAGACTTCCTCTGTGTCTGTTCAGGGAAGGCCCTTTGGTACCTGTTTCTGAAGTGCCTTGGAGACTGGGTGACTCATGTGGGACACAGTACATTGGTCAGGCAGCTCTGGTGGCACCTTGAGCCTCTTCTCTCACCTGCTATTTTGAAAAGCAGTGACAGATCACACCTTTAAGCTAGAGTGCCTTGGTCTACTCTGATGAATTCAGCAACGGAGTCAAGGTTTTAAAATCTCACTTTGAGTGATATGTCCTTATGTAGATATAGCTGCAGTAAGTCCTTACCAGAGAGGCAGGTTCATCAGACTTTCCATCTTTTATTTTTTGTCCTTTTCATTGGCTCAGTAAAAGAATGAATCAGACTGTACAGAATATCATTCCAGCATTATATACCCCCAACAATTTTATTTTGTTTTATATTCTGTCTAAACATTTTCATATTAGAAAATGTTTATTCTGTGTGCACTTTATCTTTAGTATCTTGCTTTTCTTAGTAACACGGTGCAAGAAGATTAAGTTTAATACCCAGTTCTACAAACACCCAAAAGAGTCCACCTTACTTATACAGAAAATCCAGTTGTCATTAGGAGTATGGATAGGTAGGAAAAGAGACACCAATTTAAGTGTAATAGGTAACAGAATTTGAGCTGCATGCTGAGGGGGTTGATCCAGCCTCTTAGAGTAAGATATCTGTAATGAAGGTTGTCTTTTTTTTTTTTTTTTTTTAAACAGTGGCTTTAGAAGTTTACTGTGTCAGTGTTCCTGCAGCCATATACTGATTTTTGAAAATGTAGTGATTGTGATGACTGAAAGGTCATTTTTGTAGCCAATATTGCAAAAAAACCCAGAGCTATGAAGCTCAAAGGCTACAGGCAAATAAATTAAGGGTTATTAAAGCAAATGGGCTAACAGTTACAATTTCAGCTGTTTGATTTAGAATGTCACATAGTGCGATATTATGAAATAGCTAGCTTAAGATGAGGGCATTTGTGTCGATATTCCTGCTCTGTGGCAGGTGGCCTATGTGACTGGCGAAAGTCTCTGTAGGTATATGTGCCCTGCAGACCAGGGTCCTGGGTTGAGACACTAGTTGTAGCTCATCTTATTGTGAATATTGGAAGCAGAGGTGGAGATAAGCACAGACAACCTGACTCCACGTCTTGGTGAAGAAAATCTTTCTGCCTTGAACTCTCTTTGTGTTGCCAAACACACTTTGTACCCAAGCTTTCACTAAGCCACTGTTAAGCAAAGACAGCAGGAGGGCTGCACAGGTGAACAGGAAGCGCCTGACTAAACTCAAACACAAAAAGGAAGCACACCAGAGGCAGAAGCAGGTGAGCCAGGAACAATATAGCCACAATCTGAAGTGATGGGATTAGGAAAACCAAAGCCTGCCTGAAGTTGCAACTGATGAGTCGGGCTCCTGATGGGAAGGGCTTCTGATGGGAAGGGCTTCTACATATAAATCATCAGCAAAAGAAAGACTGGGGAAAATGTGGGCCTGCTGCTGAATGGGGCAGGGGCCCTAGTGACAAAGGGTACAGAAATGGCCAAGCTACTGAATGACTTCTTCACCTCGGTCTTTGCTGCTAAGACCACTCTTCAGGAACACCAGGCCTCTGGGACAAAAGAGAAAGTCTGGAGCAAGGAAGACTTACATTTGATGAGGGAGGACCCCACTGAAAGGAAGGTTTAAACAAACTCAGTGCTTACATACCTGTGGAATCTGATGGGATGTACCTATAAGAGTTAAGGGAGCTACCTGATGTCACTTGCAAGGAGACTGTTGAATCTCTTTGAAAGGTTGTAGTGATCAGGGCAGAATCCTGAGAACTGGAAGGAAGCAGATGTCACTTCTGTCATGAAGAAGGGCAAGAAGAAGGAGCTGATAGACTGGTTAGTGTCCCTTCAGTTGAAGGATTCTCTGTCCTTGGAGAGCTTCTGAAGTCACCTGGACACACTTTTAGGCAATTGGCTCTAAGGTGACCCTGCTTGAGCTGGGAACTTGGACCAAATGATTCCCAGAGGGTCCTTCCCACTACTGCCATACTGTGATTCTGTGTGATTAGGTGTGTGATATCACTTTTAGTGCTGCTTCAGCTATGCCTATACTCACTTCAATTTCAGGATGTTGCATTTCTGCAACCCTGTGCCCCAGTTAAATGGTTTATGGAACATAGATATTAATACACCCTTTTATGTGCCTTGGAAGAATAAATGCAATGAAGATTGTGAGATGCTTTCATTGAATATGGCATACAAATGCCTTCTGTACATGTTTATAGGAAAGAGAAACTTGCAATCTTTTTTGCCTGTACAGTACAAATTACGTTAAAGTGTGAGAAAACAATATCTGTAATAATGTTCTTGAAACTAGGTTCTAGGAATTTGAGTAAATCCTAGGTTTAATGCGAACTCTTGCCTTTATAAGTTCCCAGGCCTTCTATGATACTATGTTGGAGTCCATACAGAGCAGATGAAGTTGTGCCATAGTAAATTTTGTTTGTTCCTTTCAAATTATACTTTCTCACAGTTTATTAAGGTCTCTCATTTCCCCTGCACAGCTATAAAAGGCTGACTTCAGCCTATTTAGGCTCAAGCCACTATGGGGTCTTTTATTGACAAAAGCAGATGGCCATTTCCCCTACGATCCATTTTCTTTGCACAGACTGGCATGTGAAACACAGAGAGCATATTGGAGGACATGCTCTCATACCACACCAGCCGTAGAGTGCACCCCTCACACGGGAGAGCCCAAGACCTGCCTGGCTATGAGGGATCTGAATTCCTGGAAACTATTTCACATTTGGCTCGCAGATATTTTGACAATCTTCAGCTGTATCCTTTATTTCTTCCTTCTTAGCATGTAAATGTCCTTTTTATAGCAGCTATTCTTACAGAATTTATAGTTCTGTTTTCTCAAAACTTCTTATTCCCACTTCCTCATTTTTATTTAAGTCAGTCCCTTTTCATCTCCTGGAATATCATGGTATGCAAAATGGATACATTGAAGTGGTGAAAGATTGTGTCTTCCTCAAATTACCTCATGATGATGACCTCTATTAGCCAGTTTTAAATCTTCAAAGTTGCAATTATGTCTTTTTTGCCATACTGACTCTCATGCTTATGAGGATCTCCACAAAATGTGTATTGTCTGTCATCCTTAAAATCCTCCTTTGCTATTACACCTACCATTGCAGAGCAATGCTTGGTTACTCCATTGATTTCCATTATTTTTCTTGGGATATATTGGTAGTTATTTGGAGTCTGAAATGGGATCAGATTTGTCTTTGTGGGCTGACATTACCTTATCAGTTAGCACAGGGACATGAAAAGTGCAGATTTAAGCCTCTGAGGTGCTTTAATCTTCGCAGTCCCTGAGCAGAGTTCCCCTTTCTGCATCTTACTCAGCATTGGTAGGGAGGATGTGCAGTTCATTTGGTGTGTGGGCATAAAGCCCGTAAAGAGCTTTGGAGCTGATGTGACACAGCACATGCAAGGAACGATTTATCTTTCATTCTTAGGCCCACATACATCATGGACAGTTTAATTCCTTTTTCTTTACCTCTGTCAGAATTTTTATATTGCTTTTCATATGGTTGTGTTCAGCACTGTTTTGTTTCCAAACTATTTCCATTTAAAATTTTCATTCATGTACAAATTTCTGAAATGGACTAATAAACCATCTGGCTCATTTAAATGCTTACAAGCCTATTATTGCATTCACAATCCTAAAAAATACTGAAATATTTTTCTTTAAATATGAATTCTGTGAAAAAATTATTAACACAGGATCTTTTTACATTCTTAAGCACTGTGAAGTTTGTACATACAATAGCATTTGCAATACATTCACGGGTTGTCTGGAAGACTGTGAAGAGCAAGCAAGAAGCACCTCCACACTAGTAAGGGCAGGAAAAACTCAAGCTGAAGTTCATTGGAAAGCCACAATTATTGCTGAATGTGCAACTGGATTTTCAGTGCCCAAAGAAAACAGGTAGCATCGTGCTTTTTGACAATCTCTCCCAGGCTCTGCACATTTGCTGCAACTTCTGCTCCCCACTCACACTCTTATTAGGACCTACAGGTCCATGAGCAAGACTGCACATGCAGAAACTGTATTTTGCCTTACCACTTGCTTGAAGAGAGAGAGGAGCATAGCTGATGGGGATGAAGAAAGAGCCAGGAGCTGAGATGGGTTTGGTTGGACCTTGCCAGTGGATTGGAAGGGCTTGTGTTAGCAAGCTGTAATGTCACTGTCCTTTGGTACTGTCATCAGCAAGCACAGCTATCCTTTCCCTCATCATGCTGTCATTCATTTCAGAAAAAGAAACTTTCTTCTGTACTGTCATGTTACACTTCGAAGCAGATCTCAAAAAGGTATTGTGTAAGATTAGAAGAAACCAGTCTATCTGAAAGGTTTCAGAGAGGAGGGTTTGGCACCACAGCACTTGAGACTGGGAAATTATTGTATTAGTTAGCTGTTTCTCCTCAGAGGTACAAAATGCATGTAGCAGCCCAACCAGAAAAGGGCAAAAAGAGGAGGAAGACTAACCACTCTTTTTTCCTAAGCTCTGGGTTCTCTTTATCTTTTTCTGACAAGACAAGTCAGGAAGCACAATTTATGTTTGCTCGGGTGTTAACACAGAGTGATGATGCAAGGCCATGATTCCAGCTCATTGCTGGGATCAGAGAAGCACTCAAGACAGGACATTTCACTCACCACATCTTGAGGGTGAGTAAGTTTGACCCTGATGTCCTTCTAGCAGTACTTTTCAGAAACCCTGGATGGGAAACCTTCATCTCACTGTCCCTGTGGGCAGCCCTATGCCCGTGGGTGGTAGAGCAGAGATTATCAAGTAAATTACTAGCAGAGCACAAGGTCCCCAAGCCTCAGAACAAAAAGTAAATTTCTCACAAGCTGCATTTTTGGATGTGTCATAATATGTTGTTATGTACGAGTTGTTTCCCTTCTGATGCCTCAAAATGAGGTCCTGGGTAAATCATTCTGCTTCTTTCTCTTCCTCAAACTTTCATGTGGGGCCCCATAGAAATATCACCAAGTTTGACAAGGGAATGAAGAAAATGTGGTCATTTTGTTTTCATATCTGTATTTACTTACTTTTTTTTATTTTGAGTTACTTGGAAATCCCTTTATATAAAAATACTTTGCAATGCCATTTGTTTCCTTGGGTGGAATTCATTTCCAGCTCTGCAGAAATACTGTACAAATATGACACTTTCACAGTTATCAGAGTCATCATAAAAGGTAAGAAAATAGAAAACAACATAAATATTCAGACCTGATGTTTCTTAGTTTTACTTTTAGTAACTGATGATAGATTGTGGGTTCAATTAGATGTGGAGAAAATCTTCAAAATACAATGTTTTTTCCCCTTAGATTTTGTACTTCAAACCCCAAAACTGTATATACCTACAAGTACATCCACGCACAAATATATCTGTAATGTATCGACTCACTAATCCTTTCATTATAACCAAATCTTTACAAGTAAACTTATTTGCAAACTTACTGAAGTTAAATAGAGATAAGAGCAACTCAGGTTCTGTTTTAATTCTGCTTTACTCAGTATACATGTTTTTGGGGTATTTCTGAAACTGAAAATCAAGCCAGATTTTTTTCCAAAGATGTTATTGAAAATCTCATTGATGACTGCACTTGCTAGTTGCACTATGATTTTATTAGTGCTGTTAATAATGTTAGATAGACACATATTGTTTTCCTTCAAGCAGCTTTCACAGGGTTAGTACCTAAGGTACTGTGTTTTCTGACTAATTTTAGTGATAATTGATAACAAAGAATATATGGAAATAGTACAAATTTGCTTTTATGAGGACTGTTTTGTAACCAGGTCCAATAGTCCCATGGAAGATCCACAACCTACCTCCCCTCCCCCCCTGCCCTTTGTTAGTCTCCTTACCTTGTTGCAAATATTATCAATAACAATAATCATGTTTATTAGAGTAGCAAGGCAAACAAAGTGAGGCTTTTCCAGGGGGTAGTCAAATACTGAGTAGTAGATAGCTTATTTCAAACCTAAGGTTTACAGTTAGACAAGATAAACACAGGAATGGGGAAGAGAGCACAGAAGCCCAAGTAGAAACAGACACAAAACCAATTCTCTTTTCAGGAGGTGGAAAAAGGGCAGCTTGTCCGGGAGGAGGACACCTCTGGGGAGGCAGGGAGAGGACAGAGTGCTCTGTGAAACTGGAGAGATCAACCAGGATCAGAGCAAGTCTCCAATAACACCAGAGTAAAAAAAGACTTCAGGGAAACCTCCAAAGTTGTGAATGTCCAGCATTTCCCAGTTTGAGTCCTGTTATTCCTGTTAGCTGACAACTACCCTCCTCCTTTTTTTGCAGTCCTTCCCCAAAGCCATATGGGAGGAGGATTAAGGTGGATGGAAAGCACCACCTTTCTCCTCGTAGTCTCAAAGCCAGGGGATCTCCTCTGAACAGCTCAGGCCCTGACATTATTGCCACCATCTGTTAACTGTTCTTCTTCAGTATTACGGCTGTAGCAGTTCAGCAACCTCAGATCAGATACAGACAAGGCTCAGCGCCTGCAAATGTAGTCAGAGGCAGCTGGGAGAGCTTGCTATATTGTGCTGGCAGATGGGACAAAGAAAACATCCTCTCTCTCTTTTTGTGCATGGGAAACAAATGGGTTAAATGATTTCCCTTAGGTCACACAAAATGTCAGTAGAAAGGGGAGAACAAAGCTTATGTTTCCTGAGCCCAGCACTACACTACAAGCCTAAAATCCCTGCAGCTCTGGTACAGGCAAAAGGAAAGTTAAGGAAAGAGGGAAAAGAGGGGAAAGGATTAGTGAAGACAGTACATGTTGGCTCACGACTGTTCATACAAAGCACCTTAATCAAAGCTAAGCTTTTACACAGCAGCACTGCAAATTGCATTGAATTCACATTTGAAACAAAAATATTGGCAGAGGTGTAGTTTATGACTATATTTTAGGGTAAGTATCATTGCATCCGAGTGCCGTGTGACTGAGCTTCATTGGATTTTATCCTCACAAAATCATAGTGAGGAAGAAAAGTTTTATTCCTATCTTGAGAAGGCAGAATTTAGGCAGACAACTGATGAAATATGTTATCTTGAGATCCCTGGGAAGTCTGAAGCGAAGTTCATCTGTAGAGCAAAAGATTTATAAGTTTCAATATATATTCCTAAATCCATTAAATTACCTTTTCTAAATTGGATTTTTATGAATCTGAAGTCTACTGCAGTCTGTGTTTATGTTGGTCTCTGAGAGAGATGTGGCTCTTGCTCTCTTGCTGGATCTTGCTGGAAAAGTTTGTTGGAAGCATTTTCAAAGAATTATCAGGAAGGGTGTGAGCCAAAGTTAGAGGGGCTGAGATCAGTGCAATTGAAGGAATGATTTCATTTGGTCACCAACCTCAGGACTATTTGGCCATATGAGTAGCCTTGGGAAGTTGTTTGTGTGAGGAGCTGGAGGAAGGCACATTCGGTGCTGAAGGAAGGAGTATTGGGAAAGGGAGATGGCAAGAAGCAGCTTCTTAAACTCTTCACTCTGGGCAACGGATCTGATGGGAGGTGTAAATTATTGTTCACAATGACATCCATACCACTCCTTTCTCCTGAGAAATACCCTGAACATCCTTATGACATGCTCTCTCTAGCAGTTGTCCTTGGAAGCCTGTGGATCCAGGGACTGATGTAAATGCTGGGATTCTTGAATCTCTGACACAGTTCTCTCGCAGATCCTTTGGAAAAAATTCAAGCCTCTCCTGTAGACTTACCTTGCAATACTTCCCAAGAAAGCATGTTAGGATGCATTCTCAATATTGGAATGTACTGATTGTTATATACTCGTGAGATCTTGTTTATTGTTGCCTTTTCCTCCCATACTGAGTCACAAAAGAGCTATTTGGTTTCCCCCTCCCTACCCCCGCCTCAAGAACAAAGCAAATCACTACATACGGGTCCTGCTGCTGCTGAATGCAGTTTTTCTGAGTCCTCAATCAGCACAACATTTCAAGGCTGAGATCTGCATTTGCCAAGTCAGGGCTCAGAACCCCAAACGGAGTCTAGGTAGTTATAAATGCGTCCATTAACCTGAAAGAAACTCACGTACCTTCTATTCTTAGAGCTAGTTTACAACTGATAGATCTGTAACAGAGCCTGCATCTGATCTCATTTGGGCACTGCAGGCTTAGATGCCAGCAGAAATCTGTGGCGATCTGGAAAAAGGACACGGTATTGTATGAACATTAAAAAGGCCAGTTATTTGTATTTCCTTACTGATACTTTGAGCATTGTCTGTAGGTATGAACTTCAGTCATCAGTTGCTCAATGACCATGTAGACATGTATACGTTGCGTTTTTTGCCACAGTGGAAAGAGCAACTCATCATGCTAAATACTGCAAATTCTATCTGCCTTATCACTGCAGGATCATGTTGTGTCCTGTTAGCTAGTAACACAACAGAGGCTTTGTTTGTGTAATGCTAGACTTGAGTGTTCAACATAATGAATACTCTCTTACAGCTAGTTTACACAAGGATTGTTGCCATTTTTCACAAAGGTTTTTTTTTAAACATGTGTCTATACATAAACAGTCAACATAACATTGAAGAACTTCAAACTCTCCTCTGGATGATATATTTGATTCTCATATCCAGAGATTTTTTCTAAGATACTCTATCTAAAATGTGTTTTCTTGTTATATTCTTTTTTTTTTCCTATAATTGGAGGAGAGCGTTCGTACACGAGATAATTTCATTTTCTTCTGCTTAGTGCTTAAATCTTCTAAATATCATAATTTTTTAATTTTTATTTTCACCTAGTTTATTAGTCTCTAAAGAGCCTACTCGATTGTCAGTCACATTTCTCTGATTCTCTGTCCATAACACACTGCTTACCATGTTATATTACTTTGATTTATTTCCTGTTATCATTGGTCTGTGTGATACCTGACAAGAAAATAAACATGGTATGTCCTCAGATATTTGGTTCCATCATCAGAGGAGAAAGGCTTTGGTACTAGTTTCTTTGCTGGGTCACAGAATCACGCATAGAAATGAGAGCGTCTGTTCACAGATATCTTCTCCTCTCATAACAGTTGCTACCTTTTGGCTAACCTCTATTAAAAACATTTTCTGTTGTTATAACTGGTATAGTACATTCAAACATAATCATTATTTTTACCACAGGAAGAACTACATAATACTACATTTATATCTCCAGAATAAAAATGTATAGAGGGAAAAGCATAAAGACATCATGTCAGTAGGTGCTTGAATATACCAGCTGCAAAGCAAATGAACTGGGGATAGTCAGTGTCTATGCTCAGAGTTTTGAGTTGCTAATTGTGACAGCATTTACAAAGCTGCCTTGAAGATTAGGGATTCTTTTTCAATTAAGCTGTTTTCAGCACTGGCTATCTAACTCTGCTAACCTTGGGGTTAGAAAACAGAGTGGTAGAATGGTGAGCCTGTATAAGCCTTCTCTGAACTTTATCTTCTACCTCTTTTTGCCCAATGGAGCCACAATAGAGCTATGAATAGTCCTAGGGAAGACAAGACTAATACCTCCAAGACAAAGAAGAGAGACAAGGAACCAGTCCTTATGGATATATGGTTCATAATCCCAATACATGGCTACCATTACCAGCTACTACACTTAAATAGAGATGATGCCAGACTTTGGCAAGAATTATTTTTAATTTGTAAATGAAACCAATTTTTTTCCTATGAATACATCAATTTTGACTTCAGATGAAGAAATTTTCCCATTCAGGATGAAATTTGTAGTCAGAATGAAAGTGAGAGAAAGAGTATCAGGATGGAAATTCAGATTGTTTGGAATGATTCTGTGACAATAACCATGACATATATTTTTGTCAGAGAAGACTCACACTCTCTGTAGCTTGCAGCATCCTAACTTAGACTCTTATCTCAGTGCTAGAATATTAGATTTCAGCATGTCAAGCTGTTGTGGGGAGGCTTCCTCTTTCAGTCTTTCATTCTGTACTCTATCCCACTCTATAATTAGTTTTGTATTTATAGGTAGATAAAGACAAATAATTGAAATCTAAAAAGGTTTAACAGATAGAATCACAGAATCATAGAATCATGAGATTGGAAGAGACCCACCGGATCATCGAGTCCAAGCATTCCCACCAATCTCTAAACCATGCCCCTCAGGACCCCATCCACCTGCACCTTAAACACCTCCAGAGAAGGTGAGTCAACCACCTCCCTGGGCAGACTGTTCCATTGCCTAATGACCTTTCCTGTGAAGAATTTTTTCCTTATGTCGAGCTTGAACCTCCCCTGGCAGAGCTTGAGGCCATTTTCTCTTGTCCTGTCCCTTGCCATCTGGGAGAAGAGGCCAGCACCCTCCTCTCTACAACCTCCTTTCAGGTAGTTGTAGAGAGTAATGAGGTCTCCCTTCAGCCTCCTCTTCTCCATGCTAAACAACCCCAGCTCTCTCAATCACTCCCCGTAAGACTTGTTCTCCAGCCGCTTCACCAGCTTTTCTGCTCTTCTCTGGACTTGCTCCAGAGCCTCAACATCCTTCTTGTGGTGAGGAGCCCAGAAATGAACACAGGATTTGAGGTGCAGTCTCATCAGTGCCGAGTACAGAGGGAGAATCGCCTCCCTGGACCTGCTGGTCACACCATTTCTGATACAAGCCAGGATGCCATTTGCCTTCTTGGCCACCTGGGCACACTGCTGGCTCATGTTCAGTCGGCTGTTGACCAACACCCCCAGGTCCCTCTCCTCCTGGCAGTTTTCCAACCAGACTTCTCCCAGTCTGTAGCTCTGCATAGGGTTGTTGTGCCCCAAGTGCAGGACCCGGCATTTGGCCGTGTTAAACGTCATGCCATTGGACACTGCCCAGCGGTCCCGCCTGTTTAGGTCCCTTTGCAGAGCCTCCCTACCCTCCAGCAGATCGACACTTGCACACAGCTTTGTGTCATCTGCAAACTTGCTAAGGGTACCCTCAATGCCTTCATATACTTCATATACTATCTTTTAAATACCTCCAGGGATGGTGACTCAACCACCTCCCTGGGCATCCTGTTCCAGTGCCTGATGACCCTTTCAGCAAAGAAATTTTTCCTGATGTCTAATCCGAACCTCCCCTGGTGCAACTTGAGGCCATTTTCTCTCGTCCTATCGCCTATCAGGTAGGAGAAGGGACCAACATCCATCTCACTACTACCTCCTTTCAGATAGTTATGAACAGTGATAACGTCTCCTGTCAGCCTCCTTTTCCTCTAGGCTAAACAACCGCAGTTTCCTCAGCCGCTTCTCACAAGACTTGTTCTCCAACCCTTTTACCAGCTTTGTTGGCCTTCTCTAGACATGGTCCAGGACCTCAATGTCTTTCTGTTAGTGAAGGGCCCAAAACTAAATGTCATTTGAGGTGAGGTGGCTAGAGGATGGTAGTGTGGTAGGAAAAGCTGTGAGGCAATTGATAAATTCTGATTTTTTATCAGCTCTTTTCTGCTAGCCTGGGGATCAAGTAGGATTTTAGTGTCTGATTGTGCTGGCAAAAATGAAACCAGTTCCACAGCGTTCAACCCATCATCATCGAATCTTTCAGAAGTTGCATCCTAAAAGATGACAATCAAGTACCATAGCATATTTCTTCTCTCTTCTTTTTTCCTGAGGGACAAGCATACTTTGGAGTGCAATAGACATGCCCAAGATCTAATTTGTAGAATGAATGCTTTCCGGGTGGTGAATTTTTACCGTGCCAGAAAACCACTTACCTGGACCAAAAGAAAAAAAAAATATTGACTAAAACTCCTAAGCATAAAGTTAGAACAGCAACCTCATAAAAAGTCAAGTGAAAATGCTGATAACTGTCTGTAGTCTTCCCTTATTTGTTGTCTTGTTTAAAGGTGAACTAGCAGCCACCATGGAGTTATTTGCTTGCCAAAAAAAGTCAGATACACTAAAGAGACAAGGAAGGGATACTGAAATATGGCTGTGGATGGAGATGTCTAAGGGGAGGTATGACTGTGCAGACAATCTTTACAAGTTACAAAAACTGTAGTCAAAAAGATAAATATTATCACAATCTTAAGAAATAATAGCCAAAAGGAGTGCAAGAATGCTCTCAAACTCCTGGCAGATAAATTGACAGGAAATATTTCATCATATATGGGTCAATGTATTTAAAAAAGTATAAGATGTTGCCCTCTGAGGATGACAGCTTAGACATAAACTACAATACAAATTGTGATGTGATTAAAAAAGAGTGCAGACCTCTGAGGAAAATAAAGAACTGCTTTCCTTAAACACTGTGCAAGCTTTAAAATCAGTATCTGTTCTGGACAGCATCCTAGGAACTTATCCAGGTATGATAAATCAGGAAGAAGTGGCTGAAATGCCTGGATATCTTTATTCCTAATATAATTGTAGTTGAAGAAGCTGCCCTGAAAGGATTTGCACAAAAGATAGTGCTAGAAAAATATTGTAGCTTAAAAAATAATTAAAGTATTTACATTATTAAGGATGTATCACAGGAATTCCTGCTTGAAATGGTAGGATATGGACCTGCATCCAAGGGATTTGCTGTTCGGGTGTTAATTTCCACAACACACTGATGAGTCTTAGTTGCAATACCTGCTATGGGGAGTATACCTGGTGGGATTATTTTACAGGCCCTCTAAGGGGTTAAAAAGCAATCTAAATGTCAGAAGAGGGAGCTCAGATGTAGTTGAAGTGACAGTGGTGAAGATTTATATTCAACCTCTGCTCTTGCTGAGTCTCTAGGACTTGGCAGTTTCTCACTAGAAGTCTATAAAATGCTTAGGCATGATTGCTACACTTTGGGAAGAGCCAAATTCCTGAATTCTCTGAAGGGAACAAGAATAAAGAAATTATGTTCATCGTATATAATTCTCTCCCATGAGAAGGTTACAGAGTTGTTTGTATGTTTTATATCGATTCATATCGCTTCTATGGTTGCTAATAAAACCCTCACCAAAACTTTGGCAAGCAACTAAAAATATGTTCTGCCAGACACCATTAATACAGATCAATCTGGTTTTCTTTGCATAAACCAGAAGATTACTTTCCTGGGGCAAATCACAAACAGTTTTTTCCTCAAAGGCTTGCTTTTTCAATCTTACTGCATGCCAACAATTCTAGGATAATTCATGGATTCATGGAAGTTGAGACCATAAGGGATTGTTAGATCATCTACTCTCACCTCCTGTGCATTCCTGACCAGTACATTTCATTCAGTTAGCCTTGTACTGTGCTTATTAAATGGCATTTGGCAAAAGCAATTCCTCAGAAAGTTATTAAGTCTCGACTTGGAGATATCAAGAGAAGAATATCCACCACTCCCTTGGCAGTTTCCCCCAACCCATCAATTCATTACTGTCATTGTGATTTTTTTTTAAAAAAAGGCTTTCCATACCAGGCTGAATTTGTTTGGCTTCAGCTTTCAACCACTGATTCTTGGTACACTTCTTCCATTAGATTAAAGATCTTAGTAGTTTCTCCTCATAAAGAAACTTATTCACTGTACCTCTCAATCTTTCATAAACTAAATAGACTGGATTTCTGAAGGTCCTCACTGAAAACCGCAGTATCCTCAAAAAATTTTTGTGGTTATTTTCAGTATCTTCTCCGGTTTTTACATTGTCTATGAACCTTGAATAAACTATGGTTCTCAGGAATACTGAATACAAACGTAAACCCCAATTCCCTACCTCTATTCACAGTTCTTCTTTTGATAAAAGGAAGGAGAACTTTCTTCAGAATACTTTCATACATCATCACTGAGGAAATCAGTACCCATGAAATATACTGGATAGAGGAAACCAGAAATGTGACACAATTCTTCTCCATGTAGGGGACTGACCAGCAGAAGAGACAGTAAAAAAAAAAAAAAGTTTTCTGTTTTGTGATATCTCCTAGTCAAGCCTGGTGGTCTTTCTGAAAGGCTCGCATTGCGTTTGGCATCACTCATGTGACTCTACAGTAAGTCAGCTAAGAAACGTAAATTTGCAGAAAGTAACCTGTGCAGGATTGCCAACAGGGTACCCTCTGCTTCAGTCCTTGAAGTGTGGGCTTACTGTAGGGTCAGATGTATGCCAGAGCTGGTGCACATGAAGGAGCAGGACTGCATCTCCAAGCAGGGCAGCAGAGAAGTAGCATGTGCCTAACAACTGGTCAACCACAGCAACTGGATCAGCTCAACTAGGTTGTGAAAATGTTATTTCAGTGACAAGTTTTTATTGTAAGTCATGTTTGAAATTAATTTTTGAAATTTCAGCATCCGGTGTTCTAAAAGGAACATATGCCAATGGAATATGTTGAAACTCCTAACAGAGCAAGACTCCTAAACCTTGAAGAACAATTTTGGTCAAACTCGCTGGAAATGCTGATTTGAGTGCAACTTTTCACAAAGTTCAGGCAAACCCAGAGCTGGAATTTACCTTCATGATCATCTAAGACACAAAGAAAATTAAAAAGCCTAGAAAGCTGTTCCGTGCAACACTCTCTCAGGAAGTAGAACAAATATAAGAAACTCCTAGATATAAGAACTCCCCAACTCTAATTGCTTACTCCTATTCTTAATCTGCACTTTACTGCAGTTACTGTTATTTTTATAGAGCTGTGCAATAAACCACAGTATTGAAATTAACACATTTATGCAGAAGCAAACAAGCAACTGCATGGTTGAAGAACAGGGGAAGGCGGGAATCTCTTAATGAAACAATTTGACTAATGAAAGGAACAGAGCAAAACGACCCCGGCAACAAAACTGACCTCTGCGGGTGCTTAAAAAGTATCTAATTTAGATGATTTCATAGGACATTCTGTCATTGTAGCCCTGGAACATGCCATAGATGAAGGGAGAGCAAAATTTTGTCTGAGGATAGAAGTGAGTTTAGGAGGAAAGTGAGAACTGAAGGACAGCGGAAAACACTTTTGCTACTTGAGAAACAGTAAGGTGGAATGATAACTGATGTAAAGGATAAGAAATTCCTTAGAAACTTAGTAATCAGTAAAGCTTACAAAACCTTTTCTTTTCAAGGTAGACTTACTGTGCAAGAGAAATTTAATTTATGTGCTAGAAAACTATACCTTAATTTTATTAAACTTAAAAGGCTGATGACAGAATCAAATGTATGAGTTCTTTTGAAGGCCTGCGGGCAATATAAAGTGCTTATACAACCCCATTTGCTTTATTTATTCAAAGGCAGGTCCTTGCCTTTTTTGTTATCTGCTTGCTTGCTGCTCCTGACAAATTTCCTTACAGCATAGAGAAGTTGTAAGTAACCTGGCATTACCTTGCCTATTTTAATATATATCTATAAATACAAAGAAAATTATATACACATATCCATATATATATCCCTGCTCTTCTGCATTGCAGGAACTTCTGGAGACATCTTTTCTGGCTCCAAGGAATAGGACAGTATGGTGTTCAATCTCATTTTTCTTTCTAGAGTTAACCAGTTCACCTGAAAACAATTCCAATGAAGATGAATAAATTAGATGTAGAGGCCTTAAAAAAAAAAAAAAATCACTTTTTCCTCCTCTGCTCTCCATGTCCTCTGATATCTGCAATACCTTGTTAAATTTAGCATCAACTTATAAATCCATGTAAAAGTGGAAAACATCTTTACTTGTTTGTTATCTCAACCAAACTGTACAAGCTTCAAGACCAAAATTTTTCCTGCTAGTCTGGAATCTGCTTCCTTCCCAGACCCCTGGAAACTGTATTAGAGTGTATCAAAGGAATGGAATAACCTCTACAACAGTTAAAATCCCTTTAAAAAATTCAGACTTTTCAGACTTCTTTTTTTTTTTCACAATCAAACAAGTACTACTACTTTTGTCTGAGGTCAGATGCATGGGAATATATGTCCTGAACTGCAGGTGCAAATCTTGAAAGCCACAGCGTTACTCCACATCCCCTCCCCTTCCCCTCCCTCTCCTTTCTTTCCTTTTAGGGCAGAGGCAGAAGAAGAGGAAGAGATGTTACTCTTTCCATCTTTTTTTTTTCTTTTTTTTTTTTTTTTTAATGCAGCCTGATTTAATGCATGTAGAAGTCATTTATATAGCAAGAAGGAGCCATTTTGCAGCACTAGAATATTTCCATTGTACGGTATTTTTGAAGACTAGCAAAGCCCATGGTTATTACTCCTAAATAGATTTGAACAGGAATCATGGACTATATAAACATCTTGGTACATAATTCTAAGTGAAAATAGCATATTAATGTGTGAGTGATTTACTCCAACATCATCTGTCTCTGCAAAAAGTTAGTGTTTGTTCTCATGCTTTCATTTTCCTGGATAGAAGATTAACTACATATATTTTATTATTTCTTTCTTGAAGTGGTTTCATATTAGCATAATATTTTTGTTCCCACAATTTCACTCTCACACAAATTAGTAAACTGGAATATACTGTTTTTTAAATATAGTTCTTATTCGTTGAATGCGTTATTCAGATTTCTCATATTCACAGCACACAAGTGTAACTGTTGCAAACATATTCTCCGCTTTGCTGTTAACAATTTTGGGTTTTTGTTTGCCTTTAGATAATTGTGTGATACTGTTTCAGTGACTGTCTTTTAATGCTTAAATGCTAACACTTTTCATATGGGCTGAATATTGTATGCATGAACACTGCTAGTAAACCTAAGTAAGAGCATTTCTGCCATGACCAGGCCCAGATCTTGGCCCTACATAAAGACTGATTTTTGTATGTGTCACTAGGGGAACCGTATTCAAAACTGTGTAAATGGCTGAAGGCCAAGTTGCATGGAGTTGATACTGTTGGGTAATGAGATACCAATGGATCCAGATTGCTGTGCATCTTGCCTGTAGCACTGCTTAACAGTGAAAAGGGGTGTTCAGAGTTTTGTTCATAGGTTCCTATAAGGCAAAAGGTTTTAGATGTACTGTCGTTTTGTTGAGCTACTTACACATTTTATCCACCCACTGTTCAATGTTTTTTGGAGTAGAAATTATCTGTTGCCATATGCCTCATAAAAGTGCCCTAAACACTTGCACAGGTCTCACTCTTTTTCCTTCCTTCTTTCTCTCTTTTGTTTCTTCTGCATTTTTTTTCAGAAATTACAGAAACATTCCTACCTCTCCATCTGCTCAGCTTCTGAGTAATTGCAGCCCTATGCGTAGGGATCTTCTCCTGTAAAAAGAGAATTAAGTTTTTCTCTACTCCTCCCTTATCTGGGCTAAGATAGACAGTAAACCTCATTTTACTACACATCATTATTTAAAAAGGAGCGAGTGCAAGGTTGTTTATTCCAGTCTTCCATGAGCCCTGGATAATGCTTAGGGCTAAGGGTCTATAAAACCCCCAGAAGGGTAGGATTTGAGACAAATTCTTCCCTTGTGAGTTCCTATTGACTAGGTTTGGCAGTTTCTTGCTCTGCTAACCAGTGAACCTGAATCTTCTTATGAAGCAGTTGACTTCCTCCTAAACTAACTTTACTAGCCCTGTATTCAGAGCTTAACTGTCATAGAAACTACCATGGAGATATTGCTCTGGTGAGGGTGAGTTTATCATCCTCCTGGGGCAACCAGCCCTCAGGACTGATGTGAGATGATGTCATTGAGACCACATGCTGTTACACTTTCCTTGAGTGTAATCAGGGAAATGAATGCTGATTGTGTGACTTCCCAAGAAACTATAGAAGTCTTACTGTAGGGGCAAAAGTAATTTTCCTGTTTCTTTGAATCCTAAATGCAAAGAGATGGTGCAGGAACTTTTCTATAACTTGTGTCCTGTTTCCTCCCAGAACTTTTCATGGGCCATTTCTTACTGGTCAAAGATTTGCATGAAGTTAACTGGTGAAGAAGTCCAATTACGACATTTCAAAGACGATATTAACATCAGCATAATTTGATAGATCAGGATGCCAAGTCAGAGAGATGGAGTTAAGTGTTTGAAGGAGTACAAGGTTTTTGTAGGATTAGAAACTATAGCACAATTTGAGATGAGTTTGTAACATAAAGAGAATTGGTAGAATAATTATTATAAGGCTAGAAAATGGAATTTAGATCTATGGCTTGATTAAGGAAAGTTTTCCAGATGTTTAGTGTTAATGGAAATAATGATGTGGGAAAATAGTGAAGACTTTAAACTGAAAATGTCAAGACCTTTGCTATTCATTTCAGTGCTGGCATAGACATTAATAAATAACAGGTTTACTTTAGTTCTGTTTTATGAGGGTACAACAGCCAGTTGAGTCTCTGAAATGCTTTCCCTTTAATGAGCACCCAGATGTCTAAAGCATTACAGGAGCATGTTGCCTTCTCCAGGCTACTGAATATGAATGAAGAAGACTTAGGATGTCAACAGGCTTGCCTCCACTCTCACAAATATTTAAAAAGCAGTCATAATTTCCTCACACGTGGCAAAAGAACATTTTTATCTGAGATCAAACTACCGTTTTTGGAAATCTGTCCTGAACTATCAGGAGGTTTAATCATTGCTGTTCCCTTAAAGGAACTCCAGGAGTCAGTTAAGCCCATATTTTCTGTTCCAAATGAAGGGAAACGAAAAACTGCTTATTAGTTCAAATGACTAGGGGAGGCTTCAGGGAGTCTTTTTTGGGGTGTGTTTGTGGGAATAACAACTTGCTTGGAGAAGCAAGAGACAGCCAGGCATGAGAGATAGGTGAGGTGTGAGGGAGCAGGGCAAATATGAGCACTTTGGGTAAGTCTGTGATTAAAAGCATGGGGACATTGTGACCAAATGTTTTGAGACTTTCTTAAGTAACAATAATCAGAATGGCAAGAGTCACCAGGATCTCTGATACCTGCTCATGAGACAAGATGCAGGCAGTCTTTAGAAGGCTAATAGTGCTACCTACAGCTGAGGTGTGTAGCATTTCACTCACTCCTGCTGAAATGTGAGTCATGCTTTCTATTCTTCCTCCCACTCTTATCTTTTTTTTTCTGCCTTTCTTAGTCTTTGCCATATCATACTATTTATTTTTGATAGTTTGGTTTTCAGTACAGTTAGGTCAACTCTCAGGAAGTACCAGTTGGCACCGAAGTCAGTTCAAGGAAAGAGGCAGGAGTCTGGCCTCAAGGCTGGGACATAGACTTCCCTTTTCAGCTTTTGATGAATGGTGATATATGATTATTCTATATAATGCAACTCAATGTGAACATACAAATACAATTCTCCTTCAAGTTAGATGTAAAGGGAGGAGCAATCATTATCTAGCATCCACTCAAGCTGTACCCTTTGGTAGACCCGTGGTTTACTTTGTATCTTCTACTGTCACTAAATCTATATTTCCACAAGTATATATGAATGAGCTCAGAAGGAGCTCCCACGCCTCACTTGTTGTGAGCTGGACAGCTGATTAATAGTGGTTTTATATAATGGGCAGGCAGAGGTGTGCACAATACTACATCAGGTCTACTGTGGAGGTGCAACGATTCTAGCATCTGTATTCCAGTGAGGGCAACATAGTGGCTGCTTGAGAATTAAATTTTTGTGACATTGAACTTCATTCACCACGAGTTTGTCATCTAGATTGCTACTCTTTGAGCATAAGACACTATCTGAAGAGACAGTTAGGTCCTGTCTGCACTATGTAAGCAACTAGATGTACCATCTTTTTTTAGTTCTTCTTTTCTTTCAGGTAGGATGTAGCTGCTTTGTGTTAACAGTCCAGCTAACCTCATCTTTCTAGATGGAATAAAATAGTAATCTAAATGATCTGCTAAATCTTAATCATAGAATCACCATGTTGGAAGAGACCCACCAGATCATCTTGCTATGCTTTAAGCTACTAAAATAAGTTTAACCAAACTGGGTTGTAACAGGCATGATTTATGAAAATATTTTAACTAACAGTAATTGTTTCTTTTACCAGGATATCTGTTAATATGCAGATGGAGAAAATCCACAGAAAAGGCTAGGTGCTCAGCAATCATGTGTTTGCATATATTTAGGGGAACTGGCAGAATTACAGGTAAGGGTATTGCTCTTATTTATTTTTCAGGAACTGAAATTATCACGAGAGAATCTCCACAAGAGATCTACATGGCAAGCGTGGTCTTCCACAGTTGCAAGCAATCACAAATTAAACCATATGATACTTTGTAGAAACCATTCACATTCCAGTTAAAAGTTGTTAGAGTATTTGTATCTGATTCTACCTTTTTTTGGGAGGCTATTTAAGGAACTCAGAATAGTTGAGATTAGAACTTAACTTCCTGCTCAAATTTGTTGTCCGACACTGCTTATCCATTTGCTTTTGTGACAATACTAGTTTTAAATTGTATAATAGTACAGATTTTCCCTTGGATTTACAGATATGAGCCATCATCACTCTCACCTTCCTTCACCAAACTAAGCAAGCCAAGCCCTTCTGTGCCCATCTCGGAAGACAGGCTTCCTACTCTTCTGACTGTCCTAAGAATTTTCTTCATGCAACCAGTTCTCACTCTTATGCCTTTCCCTGGAGCAAATAAGACCTGAACTGTGCATAATATGCCCATGGACCATCTATAAACTGGCATGAGCGTTTTTTCTGACCTTGGGTATATGTAATAAGATTCATAGTTGTCTTGTTCATAGTTCGGCCACTGGCAGCTCCTGGGTAGCCTTGTGTTTATTGAGTATTCTCAGATTCTCCACCTCTTTTAATATTTTCAGAAGTTAATTTCCCAATTTGTAGCATGTTTCTGTGACTTGTTCTTAAATACACGGCCTTGCATTTTGTGACTATTATACAAGCCCTCTTTTATTACTGCAGTTCTCAGAATCATCTAATGATTTCTCTTTGATCTTTCCATCCTCTTTGGTTTTAAGATTGTCCCTAACTTTGTGTGTTATGAGCAAATTTCATCACCATTCTTCTATTTTCCATGCTAAGTATAAATATTAATCCAGATTAAACTCAATCTTACTTTGTCAGAAGAGTCACTTGGAGACAGAATTACAGAAGTATTTAGAAATCTAAGATGAAGATAAGTATATTGCAGGGTTTCCAAAATTAATTAAGATGTTGCTGGGGTGAAAAAAGCAATAAAGTTCTGATGTGTCAATGGTTGTAAAGCATTTTCACTCTTACCTGAAGATGTCAAATATATGTTGTGAGTGGAAATAGTATGTACAAATGTAGTAGGACAAATCAAATCTGCCTGGATACCTGTCTGCATCCTTGGATGTCATAATGTGTTTCAAAATCTTGAAGGGGATCATGTTCCCATCAGAGAAACGTTAGACAGGGCAATACCTGGGGCAGATACTGTAACAAAAGACTGGACAACACAACTAAGTGAGAAAATGTATTGATTTCAACTTCTGGGAAAAAAGTTTTGTAGAGAAGAAAGGAACTTGGCTACAGCCAGAAGAGCTCCCAGAATCCCAGTATACTAGAAAAATACAGTAGATATTCATTGCTAAAGATGTTCATGTTGCTAAAGATGTTTTTGGTTTCAGTACAGTGGGTAAGACATGCTTTACTGACCATTAACTGCTCCAAGTAGGTGGAAGAAATTAAAACTTTTAGAAAGGCAAAATGTGCTACACTTCATTTCTTGAAGGAAAAAGGTTTTTTTTCCCCACAGTTGAGAGGTTACTTGAAGCTACTAATTTTCTATTTGTTGTAATTCTTAGATATTAGCATACAGAACACATGAATTATGAAACAGGTGACACTGAAAGAATAGCTTAAAATTTAAAAGTTAGGTCATGCTGCAACTGTGACTGCTTTGTTTCTAGAGCCAGTTCCCTTATGCAGAAACATTATTGCAGGGTAATTAATGTCTTAAAATGCTCTTTTTTTTTTTTTTTTTTTTTTTCCTGAAGGGCTTCTTCAGCACTCCTGGAGCAGGATGGGCAGCACTCACAGTGTGGGCAGGCAGCCTGTGGTTTGTTTTCAACTCACTGTTCTGTGTGTGGTTGCATGCTCTGTAACCCTCCTTTAAGGCACTAATTTCCATCTGGACTTCTCTCATTGCTTTATGAAACTGGTTTTTAGCACAGGCCTGTGGAATTGGACAGTTTATTTTTTCTAAAGCACAGAAAAATTAACCTGAAAGTATCCATTGATTCTTGGTGTCCAAAAAGAGTTCCTGAGGAACTGATTTTTGACAGTACTGTATACTATACAAAACTTTCTATGTTCAAAGTGCAGCTCCTACTAACTTAAATGTCAAGGCATGGATTTTTTTCTAAATCTAATCCCTGGTACTTGTTTTGGACAGGCTGGGATTTCTAGCTGTCACTGGAGGCAAAGCCCTTCTCTCAGAATAGCCCAGGGTGGTGGGACGACCACAGGAGACTTTGATTCATTTTTTGCTGCTTTTCTTCTCAGTGCACATGTTTTCATTATTACCAGCTTTGTGGAAGGGTGGAAAGGAAATTTTTACTGTCATTCTCTTCAGAAGCCTCTGTTTTGTCCTGGTGTACATGTAACAGGGTATTTTGGGGATCTAAAACCAAAATATCTTAGAGAGCAGATATGTCCCCCGGCTAGATCTACTCCTGATTTACATCGTCAGGACTAGCATCAGGGGGAGACCCAATATATGCATTAAAATTTACTTCGAACTGCAATGGACTGTTTCACTTGCCTTTTTCCCATTCACCCTTCCTCCTTCTCCTCCATTCCTTGAAAGCTTGTTCTTTGCTTATGGATAAAAAGGAAAAAATTCTTCTTTAAATATCCTTATGAAACTCTTCCAGGTTTTATGTTTGAAGTATGTCATATTTGGAAACTTTTCAGGGTTTTCCATACTTCTGTACAATGTGTATTTTTTTTACTGCTAAGTCAACCTATATAAGTTAAAATTCTTATATTTTGCAGTATTTTAAAGGAGATAATTTTGTCATTAATCCAAAAACTATGCAGCAGGCTATTTTTCATACCACATCAGAATTCTCCTCCTACTCATTCTTAAAGGCAATCAAAAATCCCAGATGTTTTCCTGCAACATCTGGCTTCCTGGCACAGGCTTCTGAAGCAGTGTTTGCAGCCTTAAAGTCATGTCTTGGTTTTGTCATTTAGTTTACTGATGGGTTGTTGGAGTCACTGGTGGCACAGGAACTGTTTTGCTTTGACAATTCTTTTGGTCTAAATGAAGGAGATGGCCTTGCAGGCCTTTTGGGATTCTGCTCAGAAATTTTTGGTACTCAGGAATGTGACGAACTCAGCCACCTCGGCTTCCTGTCTTGCAGAAATACGTGCAGCAGTATTAATGCACGTGGACCCAGAAGTGTTCCCTGCTCAGCCTCAAAAATGAGGCTACTCACGTCTAAGTAATTAGCTGTATTCCTGCAGAACATACTGTCAGGCATTCAGAGTTTCTGTGCCAGACTCTGTCCTGGGGGAAGGAGACAAAACATAATGGGAGGGAGCTAGAAAAAGCCATGCTGCCACACTTTCCTACTTCTTTTATGTGTCCCGTTTTTTGAACCTTTACACATAAAATCTTGCTTCTCTCATTTTTCCCTCCCTTCCACTGCCATCACTAAGCTGTCTTTTGTTCTGTCTCTCATTTGTGTACACAATTCAACAGGTCCCCTAGGATACCTGCTTTCCTTATAAAGATTGATTGGCTAGCTCTCACCTAGGTTTTAAGTGCCATATGTGCTGGGGGCTTTGAAAACTAAGGTAGCATTCCAGGTAAGTGTCTTAATTTAACATTTGCCTATTTTAGGAAAAGATATTTCTTTTCCTTTCCTTGTCATGCTTCCCTCCCTTCTAAGGATCAAGAAAAGTTATGTGTATATCCCAACAGGGAGAGGAACAAACATTTCAATGATTTGAATTGGAAAAAAGCATTTCTCTCTGTTTAAATGGTAAAGCTGCTGTTATCAAATGCATATGTTGCTGCCAGCAATATGCCTCAGCCAGAGGCACATGCTACTCACTTCTCATCAAAGAAGCAGAGAGAAATGGTTCTGTGAAGCATGCTCTGCAGTTGCTTGTTGGAACCTCTGAGACTGGCTCTGAATTTCCTGCTTTGAAACTTCTGCTATCCCAGCAGAAGGGTTCATGAAGCTGGCATGAGGTAACCACACCTCTCTTCTGGGCTCTAGCATGTTTTCCCATATGGGCAGGATGTGGCTCTCTATGTCCTGTCTCATTCTACTTATTTGTTTGTGTAGTTAAATGTTGCACATTGACATAGTGTTCTTGCATGCTTTTATGTGAGACATGATTTACAGTCTGGAAATACCGTTGTCCCCTTAATCTGCAATGTGTACATTTGCCTCATGACATTGTTAATACAACCTGTGCAGTATCATAAAGGACTCCTAGAGGTGTTATTCTACTGCTTCTTAACTGCATCTATGGCTAGTGCTAGTTTACTTCTTGTCCACAGTATGTGGCTGAGGATTTTAGTTTACACATTGTGGTGGATTACAAATGGGATCGCCAAAGCAGAGACCTCATCTGCCCAGCTTCTATGTTGGAGGTTGCTCCACAAAGCAGAGTTCTCTGAATGACTCATAAATGAGGTCTTGAAATTAGTTTTCTTTAGTAAGCTGGCTGTAAACACTAAAGCAGCTCAAGGTCTGTTCCAAGAGCTGCCTAGACATCACTGTGAGGGCAGCACCCGTCCAAGAAAGGATGAAACAGATGACAGAGCATTGTGCATCTTTCAACCATCTGACTTTAATCCCCTACCACATGTGAGTGAGAACCTTTAGATGTTTTACAGGGTCACTTAGTTTATGGCAAAAAGAACAAGACAATAGTTTAATGTGCTAAATGAATTGCCAGTAATAGGACTTTTGGTAACTTGACCAACTACAATATATGTGAAATGGGAACGGATCAACGTGAGAAAAGGATACTAGAAACTTGTGTAAATGAGCAGGGGATGAAAGGAAGAGAAAATGAAGACAGTAAATGTAAAACATAGTAAGGCAGTAGCCATGATATCTTATGCAAGAAGATGTGAACTTTTTCTTCATTTATCATTCTCTGGCCAGGTAGGGTACTACTAATGGTTGTTGCTTTTTAATTCAGCTGAAACCTTTGTATGTATAATTTGGAGAAGAGGTAGATGCATTTTTCCATCTCTGAAAAAGCATAAGTAGAAGTCGTCCTCTGACAACAGAAGCGAACCAAGTAATTTGTCATGAGTGATGGTTTAGTGTCCTACTTGTCAGTCAGGGCCATAAATCTAAAACCGAATCTCCGCTGCCAAGCATTTTTTTGTGCTGATCACAATGATGTGGGGGACAGACTGAAATCTAGGCTGATCTATACCAAAGAGCACAGTAAAAACAGGCAGAGTACAATTTTGTTGCTAACAACAATTTCTAACAGCTCTGACAAAAGATGTGTGTAAAAGAATGGGGAAGGTAGGAAGACCAAGGAGACAGAGAGTCCCTGCAAGTGAGGAAACAGATGTAGATCAGGGCAAAAACTGAAAGGAATAGCTTTTGCTATTTTATAGAATTTAGGACTTTGATAGATGATGGCAGTACTTGTCCACTGTACTGTCTGTGCCATTGTGAGATTCATGAAATGGATTGGTTGTTTTACTTCAGCACAAAACCTCAATACTGCATGCAGTTGTTTTTTTTGTCCAGTACAGATATAGAGCCTGCTACTAATATATCCCGGGGATGACTCAGGGTGGTGGTGTGACAAATTCTTTATCTACACCAGATACATATGAAGATATCCACTTCCTTTGAATCACAGATATCAATATTGTGAGGCTTGCTCCATCTTTCAGTCCTGACAATGTATCAGATTGGAATCTCTTACTTTCAGCAGTTTTAATTAGTATGTTGCTAAATATGGTACTATGGCAACATGCCTACCCCGGGATTCCCTCTGCTGCTAGGCCTAGTGCAGCTGAACTAATAGAAAAAGCTAATGGGAAAGTCTAATAACCATTTCTAAAGCTTAAGTACCAGTCATTTCATCTGGCACTTCACAGCCTGCCAGGTTTTAACTTGGGATGTTCATGGAGCAGTTAAAGGTAAAATAAAAACTGCAGTCAGTAGAGCTGCTTTACAAGTGTTCTGTAATGCTACAAATCTTCAAAACTCCCTGAATATACTAGTCAATAAATCATATCAGACTGGATTTTCCCCTCCCCCCTCAAAAAATTTTAATGTGCACATGTACTGCCACGGTGTATAGGAAAAATCGTATGGAGCACTCCAGCATACACAATCTGTCAGACCAAGAAGAAATAAAGGTCTGTTGTTAATTCAGACAAATGGTCAGCAGCTGCAAAATAGTTTCCACTAGAAACAGAGTGAAACCCTCTCAGTTATGGATAGAATTTTTTATGATTTTCTGTTGCCTTTTCCAGGGCCAAAATATATGCTGCATATATTCCTGTGTAACTTTTATTTGTATTCTTTGCTAATTCAGTGTTGTAAACCAGAACAACAGAAAATCCTCTTTAAAGTAAGAAAAGCCTGGTAAATTTTATACTGCTTTTCAATATTTCGAGCAGATTAATTACCTCAGACATATCATTGCAGAGAGTAAAAATTCCATAGCAGCACAACTGAACATTGTGATTCTGCAGTTTCCTTTAGAGGACTGCAACCATAGCGATGGGCATGGGGATGCTTGCCAGCTGAGGGTACTTCTGATTGCAGTGGGTATATTGACACTGAGTCAGGGTGTCTCATTGTTACACTCCAGGATACATGCTATTCTTATTTTAACAGTGTTTTTCTAGCCGCTTCACTTTTTATGTGTACTGCAGCCGTATCCTATATCTCTAATACTCTGCTACTTAAGAGAACAGGAAAAGTTCCGATTCAAACTATGCGAAACAAACAAACAAACAAAAAAGTAAAGAAAAAAAAGGGATGGTTAACATGGACTGTTGTAGTATCATATCTTTATTATCTTCTTGTGACTGTATAGACACTGGCAGTCCTGATGGCCAGGAAGATGGGCTGGCTCAGACCCTTGCTCCTTTCCTAACCTGTCAAAGTGAGTGCTTGGATCTGTGTTATTCAGCTTTGCATTTGCAGGAGATAAGGAAACAAAAGTCTCTGAATACCACTGTAACTTCTATCCCTTAATGACTGTTTCTAGGAATTTTGCCAGGACTGTGTCTGTTTCCACCAGTGTAAATCCCAGGGTAAAATCTGGACCTATGTCATTTAACCTACACATAGAAAGCTGAGTTTTATTCCAAAAGATACACTGGAAGAAATTAATTTTGCATTTAACTTATCTTAAATTGTAATTTTATCCAACAGGACATTAGGAGCTTGAAGAACTATTAGGTCACTGGAAATTAAAATATTTCTATTGCAGGTTTAGATAAAGAACATTTTTACTATTTTTTAAAAACTGAAGCAACAAGAGAATAATTCCTATTTGTCCACCTGAGACACATTCAGTAGTGCTCAGATGTGGATTTCAATGTTGAATAGACCTATGTTTCCTCCAAGTTTAGAGAGCATGGAATCCTTCCCTTGCCCACTGCTGACTACAGTGCCTGGCAAGTTTAAGAGTGTATAAACTACAGCATGCAATTGCTTCCCTCTCATCTGTGTCAAAATCCTACAGGAAAGTTCTTTGAGTTGAATGTGTTGATTCAGCCCCAGAGACATGCAGTTTGTGAGAACTGCATGGTGAGATGAAGTCAAAAGGATTTAAAAAGAGCTTAACATTTAATAGAGACTGAAGTGAGTGAGCTGCAAACACAAAACATTTCCAGAAGTGCATCTCTAGTGGCTAACACTGTTTTTATGAGTTGTTATCACCTATTTTAAAGAAGATCTTATTTCTGTATAAATGAAATGACATCATATAAGCCACATAAATATCACAACAGCCACTGACATTGAGTGGAGGAAATGCTGGAGAAGGCTGTGCCTCTGAAGGTCTGTTCCCCTGAAGTTTAGCTAATTTTACTAATACCAGTATCTCTGCAAAAATGGATTCCTCATGTGAAACTACTTCCTACTCTTTGGTATCTATGACAACTGGCTTTACAAGTCTTTTGAAGGTGGCAATAGTAGAGTTAAGGTGTGTTAAAGTAATACAACCTTTTATCTTTCTGGGAGCTGTGTTGAACAATCACCTTAGATGATAATTTGGTCTTTCCTGTAAAGTACTACTTGGAGACATACGAATGACACTCCTGGATCTTGTGAGCAAATATTTTTCTCTCCAGTTGGCAAAGTGGGCTGCATTAACTCTAGTTTCATGTGAGACTTCCTTTCCTCTCTCTGAAGGTGCTGGGTATTTAAACCACAGAATTTCCCAGTCATTTCTCATCTGACCACAACAGAAGTGAGTTCTCTAATTTCTCTATTAAAAAAAAAAAGGTGGAAATGGTTATTTCTGTTTCTCTATTGAGGAAACAGTAGCCATTTTTATTGCTTCTTTACAGCAAAAATTAGAAATGAACCTGCCTTGAACTGTTTCATGGGAGACTGCAGCTTTCACAAATTTCACAGCATCATTAGTTCCTTCTTTTGACACGGTGTGCAGCTGTAGAAGAAAAAAAGTGCAAGATATTGTGCTGCCTCTCCCAGCAGTAACACAAGAAAATTTCCTTCTCTACATGACTGCTTCACTAAAATATTTCTTAATCTTCTAAAAGAGGGAAGAGGGATTTTTCTGAGGTAATGACTTTACTCAGTCATAACTGTGCACCTAACGCAGACGTTTATCTACTGTGCTGGGAAATTCTGTCCAGTGTGCTTGTTTCCCCCTTGTCAAACACAGAAGGCATCTATTTGAAGCCACAAGTCACATAAACATTGATCCTGTAGCAGGTCACATTGTGACTTCTGTAAGTCAGTCTGAAGCAACGGGACATCATGCAGTGGAAGCACATCCAGGGCAGGATGTGAACAAGCGTGACATGTGGCAGGGTTGAATTGGGATTCCCCACAGAACAGCTAGAAATGAAACAGGATGAAATTCTAAAATTTAAAAACAGGTAGTTAACTCAAAATACATCACCATTTCAAGTGAAATTTCTGTAAAAAAATTGGATTTTTTTCCCCCAAATATTTCTTATTTCTGAGCTTGTTAATGTTTTAAAATATCTAAAGATTTTACTCACTTGGTAAATTCCTACTCATATAAGCAATCAGATTATGTCATTGAATCAGCTGTAGCTTTAATATCACTCAGGACATAGTTGTGATTCTTCTACAATTATACATTTTGAGCTTATAGAGATAGATATTTCTGTCTAATGTTTTACGATTCTAAGGAGTTTGCTGTCACTTATGTTATTGTATCACAAGTGTCTAATAAATTGACTATTTCAAAACAGTCTGTGGGATTTTACATGTATCTTTATGCCCCCCCCCCCCCCCCCCCAAAAAATCATCAATCTCTGAGCTTCAGCTTAAAAGTAATAAATATTATGACTGCCCTATATATCAAGAGCGTCTGGATTTGGTAGGTAAATATTGCTTTAGTTTTCAGTATGGATGAACAATAGGTCAAATTAATACTTGGAGATAATTATATAAGATGTCTTTCAGAATACACTCCACCAAAAACTCTTTAAAACCAGCATGAACCTAATTAAGCATAAATAATACTCTTAATTGAATAGATGTTCCAAACAAAAAACTTGGAACTTGAGTGGCTTCAATTTCTATTTTTCTTAGTAGTCTTAATGGGAAGAAATCTTTTATTAATTAAGACAAAATTCTCATTATAATAACACAAATAGCAGTGTCCTACATCAGGGGCCTTTTCTATCTGAAACTATACTTTCCATGACAGTGTAACTAAATGTTGCCATATTGGAGTATTCCATGTGACTGGAAAAAGGAGTTAAAAAGTCCTATTTATTTGTCCATGTTAATTCATGCTCTACACTGTTTCCAAAGAAAGGAGAAAAGTGCTAAATATTAATGGACACCTTGAAGGAAAATATATTTTTATTTGTGAGATCCCTTGCAAAGTTAGAAGTCAGTCGTAGAAAGCAGACTATTTGAAAATACTTATGAAAAGAAGAAAACAACACTTTTTTTTTTCCTCTTCATGGATATCAAAGGATTTTTTTATGTGATTGAGAGCATCTGGCTCTAATTGTGATAAATAGCCTTAAGCATCTGACTTTAACTATAGAAACTGATAAATTCCACTACAAGTACGATTTCTTCCTATACTTTTCTGATGCAGAAGGCATGGGAGTGCTGTTTGTATTTCAATAACCAGTCTTAAAAAGGGGGAAACATGACAGAAGCAGAATATCACAGTAAGTTGTTATTTTGGAACAAACAACATGCTCCCCATGGATCAGAAGAGGAGATTGATACAGAAACTAGAGTTTCTTAAAAAAAATTGGTTTGGTCTGGTTGGTTTGCATTTTCAGTCTCAGACATTATGAATGCAGAGTATTATGTAGACATTCACTCTTATTTATTAACAGTATGAGCAACACTTTTGATACTGTGCATGATTTAGTTTTCAGCTCACACATACTACCCTACCAAAGTGCTTTAGATAATAGTGTTTCTTTATCATCAGAGTATACATGCGGATGCTCCTGAAATTATGTGTGTTTAGGGAATTATATTTTAGAAATGGGACGGAGGACTGAGAGAAAAAATAAAAAAGAGCATAAAGTAAAATTTAATGACAGGCTGCCTTTTAAGATGAAGTCTTCCTTTTCATTGCAGTGTTCATTCATTTCTATGGAGTGTGAGTGAACAGAAAGGAAATAGCTTTTGGCCTGATGAGCGCTGGGAGGATGTTACTGTACAAGAATACTTTGTATGCTGTACATCCAGACAGTTTTCATTGCACTGGCTGGTAGAGATTGCCAGGCATTAATATTATTAGTGAAAAATGCTGAAGCTGGAGAAGATAAATCCTTACCTAAATGTTATAGCTCAAGCAATTAGTAAGTCCAGTGAAACTGTGATATAGTCTTTAAGTAAAGAGGGCATGAAAAATGAGTTTGTAAGCAGAATCTGTCACTGTACACAAATGGTTTTAGCAGTTCAGAATCATACCTGCTGCAAATGTGATTCTACAGATTATAGAGTTCAGTGACCCTCATTCAGCAATAATATGATTTCATGTCATCCATGCACCACTGGTGCAACAATGACTTAGAGTCTTGATATACACAGGAAAAGCTGAACAGCACCAGAAACTTTCTTACACAGAGCTTCCTACCTTCCTGCCTAATTGACTCTTGCCTTATGATTTTAGAAAAAAGCTTGTGTTTGTTTATACACAGGCCAGAGCACCCCAAGTAAGGCAAGATGAAATGAAATGGCAAGAAAACCCAAGGGCTGTTTGCATACTAAAGATTCCATTCACTGCAATATTTTTTACACAAAAGCAATAATACTTGATGGTCTTTTTTTCTGTTATTTAATTTCATATGGACAGTCCTTTGTGCTTACAGTCAGTGAGCTGTGTGAGTTCAGACAACTCTAGGCTGAGCTATTTGTCCTTGTGGTATTTCAGATTTCACACCTCATGCTGTAAAACTTTCCAGGACCAGCTCTGTGCTTTGAAGTATACAGTGTATGGCAGTAAACATTAACAAGTCATAAATATATTTGGCAAAAAAAGATGTTTTACAGATTATACTTGCTTTAGTCTGTGGTTATACTGTACACTGTTCTGCAATTTCAAGAATGTGTAGGATGGCAGATAGCTCAAAATCATGCTGCTTTGATGAAGCACTCGGACTTTAGAGAAAACTATTGCTATAAAGCCTTAAAATAAGCAAATATGTATTGAAACAAATTATTGTGGCCATTTGTTTTCTTGACCTAAAGAGCTAAAAGGTTTTTGCTGCTGTTTAACCATGAGTGAATGCTGCTGCTTAGCCAGTGTATGGATACTTTACTTTCAATTATACTGAACTGAAGATAAATGTGCAATACCTCCAAGAAATATTTGAAGCTGTAACACTCCTTTTATGTATCTGTATGAAGCTATGTTTTGATAGACTTTGTGACTGCAGGTTAAAATCACAGCCATACTGGCTTCAGTACCCCTGTCAGGAAAGACAATTGCACAGTGCAGGCTGATTCCCAAGGTGCTGGTGAGAGTTTTCAGTGTAGCAAGGTCTCTATGCTGAGCTCAAGCTCGTTATGGGGCTCGAGTATTTTATGCTGTTTTCTCATAGCCTATAACAGCAGTGACATCTTCCTCAGTTCACTCCACCCATGCATTCCTATTCCTTCTGTTTTTCATGTCATCCCACTTTTCCTCCTGAGCCCCTGGGTAATGTGAAACACTGTTTCCTGTCTTAATTGGTGTGGCCTCCTCACACTTATTTAAGGTTTCACTCCTGTGATTACAGTCTTTGCAGGCTGACTCTAGAGAGATTTTTAACCTTGCTGGGAAATAAATTGGCTCTCTGCGTGGGTCCATTTGCAGAACTATGTATTATGTGCGAAGTCTTCATAGAAAGAAACCACTTAATTATGACAATAGTGAGTAAGACCAGAAAACTGAAAAAAAAAAAGCATGCACACGTAGATGTATGAGTATGCATGTTGAGATTGTTATATTAAGGAGTAATTCTTCCCACAAAACAATACAAAGGACGAGAGATTTATTTTTTTAATTACAAAGTAAAGTATTCCAACATTGTCTAATTGATGGATGGGAAGTTTAGAAAAATGCTGAACATAAGGGAACCTGACATTAAATGTTTGGTTTGCTGCCATGGCATTTACTAAATTTTATTTTTATGCTGAATTTAAACCATCAGTGCTGCTAAATTTGATTTTCAGAGGAATAATGCAAAATAATGGAAACATAAAATAGAAAAGAATGTAACTCTCATGAATGTGGTCAGATACTGGATTTTATAATTCTGAAATGATAAAAAAAGATTTATTTTATTTTGCTTTGAAATTCCTCTTCATATAAAGAGTGGAATGTTCTTTGAGAATTAGTAGGTTACTTTAAAGAACAATTCATTAGCTTTCCTTCATTTTAAATCTAGGCTTTTCACAATATTTGCTTTCTTTCTTCCACCTTTTCTCTCTGTGGAGCTATACGGTGACTATTGATTTCCAATTAATTTGAAAAGAACACATGGTGAAGTATTAGTGAAGAACTCATCATGCAGAATTTGACCAATCAGTGATCAGTTAAGCCCATCTGACCACTGTGCTCTAGAACTCAATCAGTGTTTAGAGAAGTAGCATTACTGATTTGACAGGGTCACAGTACCAGTGTTAATGCTACTTTCTCTAAGGAAATAATAAGTCATTAAAAAGGAACATTCCATGTTTGTGTCTTGTCTACATTAGGGTAAAAAAAAAAATGTAATGTTTTTGAACATGTTCACAGTCCTAGTGCAAATAAAACACATCTGTTTTAATATGGACAGACCTAGTGAAATAAAATAGGTAGTAAGAATCTTGACCAGTGAAGATTTTTAAAACGTCAGATTTCCTTGCTTGTATTGATGTTTTTACACACATTAGGTAGAAATTTTGTGAAAACTGGCCAGGTTGTGACTCAAGCAAGATGACCTATGACCTAACACTTGGAGTTGTAGTAAGCTCAACAGGTCTCAGAAGACACTTAGGAATCCATTTTTCCATTGTTGGAGTCTCTTCCCAAACTACTTTAAGGGTCTGGCAAAATTTTACTATTAGTCTGTATTAAAATTACAGGCTATGAGCAGAAAAGTGTATCTGCTCTCTGCACCTTCGTTGGAGGATACCCTCTGTCAATGCAGTTCTACTGTTGTCTACTGTTGTTCTGGTTTGCTTTTGAAGGAAAAAATGGAAAGAATAAATGCTGACACTATTGCACAGCAGTCCAGAAACACTCAGGAGATGTCTTCTGACCTCGTCTTGAAACTGGATGTGGCCCCAGGGGGGAAGGTGAAACTCCCTTCTAACACATGATCTCCTCTCTGCAATACCTGACTGTGCACTCAGGCACTTTATTCTCTCCATAACTCTTTTCATATATGGGAGCCTGTACTTTTAGCTTACTCTTTATTTAAAGAAGAGATTTTCTAGGCTCAGCTGTGAAAAACAGATTTTACTCTCCCCTTCCTTTCCTGTAACTCTGCCTCCTTCTTTTCTCCCTCTCCGTAGTGAACACAGAACAAAAGATCTGCATTTTCGAGGGACACAGGATTTCATTAAACCTCATCTGTGTTTGCAAAGAGCCTGGTATAACGCTGCAAGTGGAGTCACTGGAGTGATGAAATATCCACTTCTAGAAACTCAGCAAAAGACAGGGACTACCTCCATAGGGAACAGAGTTCTCAAGATACGACTGAATTCTAAAACAGTACATCTTTAATCCAAGCGACCCTTAGCTAAAATAGCTAACATGGATTAAACCCTCAATGAATAGGTCTTTAATTCTAGTTAGTGGCTCACATTCTGCTACATTCAACTGCTCATTCGACTGTTTTGCATTATTCCAGCAGCACAAAGAAGCAAGTTGAGTATGTCCCAGCACATTTCTTGTGAAATCATGGATTTGTCTAATAATTGGTCAGCCAGCTTAACTTGCCTCTTTTACAAATCACCTCAGTGAGACAGAAGTAAGCTGGAAAGCTTTGTGGTGTGGCTGTTCTAAGATTTTTGCCTAACATCATGTGTTACAGAAGTCACGATCAAAACCAGACCTTTGAATGTTTTCTTCTGTTTTATTGCAATTTCAACAGTGCTTACTGCAAAACATGAAAACATAGATTTTTTTCAGTTTTATATGGAACTTGCTTTCTGCTTCCTCCTCAATGTTTTACCTCAGAGTCTATCAATTCCCTCTTTCAGGTTGTGAAAAATCTTCTAGAATAAGCACCCCATGGAGCCAATTATTTGCATGATTTGAAATGAGGAATTTGTCAAACGTAATGCTTTCCCCCCATCCTTTAACAGATAAGCTCTCACAAATATGTTTATTCCTTAAATTTGCCTGTTGATGTAAAGAAATTTTATGTTAACAAGAACTGCTGGAAAGCGCCTTGCAGTTTTTTTAGCATAACAAACTTTCACAGTGTCAAAATCTTGTGCCATATGTACTTTGAGGTCTAGTGCAAGTTCTGTCTTATGCCTGAGTCAAGCATTTCCCAGGACTTGCTCTCACATAGCAAAACTCTTAGTACAGTGCAATAAAAGTGGCAGGTGGAATAAAAATGACAGTGTGTAGAGGAAGCTTAGAGTAATATGGTATGATTTGCTTAAACATAAATGTAATTTTCCATATCTTATATTTTATAATACAACAGTTCCAGAAACTGCATATACAGCAGTAAAAATAAAAATGTGGACAATTTACTGAAATTAGAGCAAATTTGCCCATGACTTCTGTGGGAAGATGCTGAGACCTGGGATGTTTTTTTAAAGACGGTTGATAAAGAGTAAAGCACTTTTCAAAATGGGATAATTGCAAGTACTTGTCAAACTGAATACGTATTTTGCTGAATATGAAGTTCAGAATATACAAATTGTGTTCACAGATTAGGAAGCTGAGATTTTATCCATATAACATTGATACCTTTTCAGGGTAGGAGTTTAACAATCTTTTTGTTTTCTCCTATTTAAGACTATTCCACATATTGTTTATACACTGATTTAATTTTATTACAGCTTTTGAACGTATGATAAGCTGATCAGATCACTTTCATTTTAATTAAGAACTTAGGCATATTTGAATGATTCATGGTAAATTAGGTTCTATAGTGCAGTCATTAAATTTGCTAAAAAAATCCCAGTGTATAAACAAACTGTAGGATGCTCTTTGATCAATTGTCAGAAAAGAGAGTAAGTTCCCCTATTATTATTGGCAAAACATGAACAGCATAGCATAATCTCTCAAGTCAAAGTAAATACATTCTTTTGCAATTAGGCTTAAAACCAAATCCTAATTATAAAGCGTTTGTAGTATTAATTTGCCATAGAATGATAAATACAGCAAGAAGAATTTACCCTATGAAGAGAAATGGTGAATTCTAAGGTATTTTACACAGACACTTGTGGACTGAAAAAAGGTAAAATTTGTCACTGTAAAAGGTGTACTTTCCAATAATGGGTGATCATTACTTAAACTTTAAATTACAGGACTGGAGGTTTGGGTCTTAAATCTCCCTTACATAAATTAGCCTCAGCTTTAGAAAGTACATGATATAGAAAAGATGGTAGAGCAGTGCTGACTGCATCTCAGGAGAACAATGTGCAATTCTTGGAACGTTCAGATATGATGAATACACTTCTGGGAAATATTTCCTGATAAAAGTAAGGATCAGGGTTGATTTCAGTGTAAGCTACAGGCTGTCAGCCATGAATTTAAAGGTCTGTATTTGTGTTTCACTTTAATTAGGCAGTTTTAGGCCAGCCATACAAAATATATTAATTTTTGTTACATTTATTAAAAATGAAATGCACCTAGTTACCCATCTGTCAAAATGGGGATTTGCCTGAATAAAACATAAGTTATGTTTATCCTAGTATTTGGCTTCTCCTCTGAAATTGAGAATTAGCATAATGAAGGATAGAGGCTATTCTTTGTAAGAGCCTACTGGATCAGGACAGAATTATATGGAACTGTGATTAGACATTTCAGTAGCTGACTTCAAATTCTGGGTGTTGATCTAAAAGTAGTCAAAAAATTAAGGTCAAGGTCCTTATAGGGCAATGTTCTTGGCATATTCAAGAGATTGCCTAAATAGAAAGGGTCTGTATTTGAAGTGTTTTCCTTTTGCTCTGGAAAGGCAGTGGTGTTCAAGCAAAGGCTACAAATGATTGTCGCAGCTGCAAAAAATGACTTTTTGTATAGTCTCAGTTTTCTTGATTACAGGGCTTCTTGAAGTCAGTTTGAACACTGCAGGTTGAAACAGTATTCCAGACATGTTTTATTTTAATAATTCTTTCTCTTGCCAACTATTTTAGGGCAGTACCAAACTATATACTGTGAGGAACTGTGACGACATTCTCTTCAATAAAGTTTCATAGGAAGGATTTCCTTTGTGCACAGCTTGGCAGGTGCAAAGTAGAATCTATAAAAAGTTTTTATGTTGATTCTTTGGGATTATATGTAATGGAGTTACTTTATCTATAATAAAATACCTGCTTGCTCATATACCTCTGTGTGAATGCCCAAAGCAGTTTCCCATTGTACTGAACATAGAACATGCGTAGTCATTCTTAGGTTGGATAAAGTTTTATTTTGTTTAAATTTGAATATATTATTTAATTACTTTGCACTTTTAAAAGATAATTTGTTTTTCTCTTTATTTTTTCTTATATTTCCTTTTGTTTTTAGGAGAAAACAACCTAAAAGAAAGATCAAGTGGAAATTATGATAAAATGAGCATAACCTTTAAAATATTAAGTCAGTAAAACTCACGCTTACATCAAAGAGCTGAAAATAACATACAATTTCAGTTTCTTGGTTCTTATACAGTGAATCATTTGGCCTAATTATATGTATGTTAAAGTAGATAAATAACCTTGCCATGTGATATTTTCCATATCAGGGGCAACGCACATTTCTCCATATCTATTTAAACCACGTGTGCACAAAATGTGCATCATGTGTATACAATGCTTATGCAGTATGTGGCGTATACACATATATAGGCAAATATGGTATGTTAATCTCAACAAGCAGGATATTGCTAGGCAAAGGGGCAAGCTAGATGGCAAAGCAAAGTGCTAGAGGCAAGAGAGTCATGGTGTGTATATTTTATTCTAGGTAAGGCCTAATACTCATGAAGTAAAATGTAAAATAGCAACCAAGTGAAAAGCATGGGTGTTGAAACAGATATTTCTGAAAAATATGGTGTGAGACATGCTATAAAATATAATGTGAGGTGTATTATAGGATTGCACTGTCCCCTCAATCAGATTGGTATAAAAATCCCAGGAGTCAGCCAGTTCCTATGGCAGTGGCTGTGTGAGCCAGCCAAATTGTGTCTGGTCCTAATTTTCTGTGGCTTTTCATGGGTGGGAAAAGAATATTTCCCTAATGCATTTTTCCAGTCATAACTGCTGCAGTTGTTTTCCTTTCAAAGCAGCCTGTACCTATCAAAATTTGACTTAATTAATGAAAATGAAATTTCCTACCACCCTGTTAGCATTAAAAAGTCATGCAGTATTATCAGACTTTTTACTTATTACTTTGGGGGCATATATAATGAACTTTGAGCCTGCTTCAGGTTTTGGTGGCAGTAATGCTGACCAAAACACAACTAGAACCTGAAGACAGAAAATTTCTCTCATGAAATGTTGAGATGAAAAAACGTTCATATTACATGGGAAACAGCTCTAGCAGCAATTGAGACAGAGTATATGAAATACATCTTCAAGTTGCCTTCTACCCCTCTTCCATATACCAGCCTCTATGGCCATTCTGAGTTTTTATGGACAAACTCCTGCATTCAGCTTCCCATCCCATGCTCCTACCAAACCTGTGCAGCAGAGGAAGTAGGATGACTGTTGTCTCACTCTGCGGCTTGATGTTAGCTTCCAAGGTGGCTAATGAAAATGGAAACTCATGGTTGTTTGAGAGTGTATATGGTTGCAAATTAGGGTAGCTGAACAACCTGCATACATTGTACTCACTGCTCCTGTGATGAAGATAGAAATCTGTCATGACCCGCAGTGAGATGGGCAGCAGGACATGTCCTCTCCACATTCACTGAGCAAACCCAATAGAGGTTGCAAGTCTGGTGTTTCAGTCTTATGACTGATGGGTAATGCGCTCTCCCCACATCCAATTAAATGAACTGCTTTTGTTTATTACATAAATAGAAGTTCTTACAATTGCCAGGTAATTGTAAAAAATTTCTCCTCACAGTTACGGTTTAGGCTCTAAGAGATTAAAATTCAAGTTCCTTGTTTCACTCAGGTATGTTCCCATGAAATGCTTTGTTCTAACAAAATGAATTGTTCCATTGAGACATTTCTGACTAACTCCAGTCACAATACATTCAATACAACTCAATTATTGTATAAAGAGAAATATTTTTTCAAACTGTGTTCCTGAATCTGTAATACTTCAAAGGAGCTATATTTATACACAATTTCTTTAATTTCTAGGAAAAAACCCCAAGAGTAATATTGTATTATGATACACATCCAGCATTTTAATAATTACAAAACTGTGAGGGCACTTTTGTATAATACTTAGCTTGAGCTATCAAGTCTTACAATGTCTTCACAATTTTGTTCCTCTTCTGCCCTCCTTTACCCCCAAAAGCAGACAAGTTCTGCACCAGGAAGGACTCCTAAGGTGTCCTAACCCAGTAAATTCCACATACATTAATTGAGTGATGTAGACACTTGTGTAAGGCTTTGAAGTGATGACTTTCTGAAGTTCTGATGCAGGCTACCCAAGTATTGAGTTAACTGGCAGGTTAACAGTGCAGCGTAAAAAGTGGTTCATTTACTGAGTCAATTGTGCTGCAGGGATATATATTCTGTCTCTGTTTCTCTTGCCACGTTGCAGTCTATGGGGAGAGGTGTGAACAATTAACTAATGAAGAGCACACTATGTCTAGACAGACCTAACTGTTAGCAGATGATCACTGTTTGTATTTGCCAGTGAACTGAGTGAAGCAGCAAAGCAAGATAGATGTGACTCAGGAATACATGTTCCTGGACTTCAAATTACTGTCCTTCTTGAGGTGTATTTTTTTCCCTTTCATTGTCAGAAGTACAGAACTTTCTGAGTCCCAGTCTCATAATTTCTTCAGTGGTGGAGAGTCATGATGGTAAGACCTTTGAAACATTTATATTCTGCACAGGGGTAGTACATTTTCTTTTACACAATAATTTGTTGGAAGGTAGATACAAACAGAAGTGAAAGCACGAGAGTCTTTTCATCTATCTTACCACAGGCAAGACTTGGGAGCTAGATTGTTTTGTGTAAAGAATATTTTATTCCACATTCAATAAATCACGTAACTGTAATGCTCAGGTTGTACCAATTAATGAAAGCCATTAGGGCATATGTAATCTAGAAGTTAGAGTTTTAGATATAAAGAAGAAATGATTTTAAATGAAATGGGAATGTTTTTAAAGGGGTTGCTATTAGGAAATATTTTGGCTTTTCTTTCTAGCTATAAACAGATGCTTATTTATATTATGCCAGATTTACTAGCTAAGGCTGCCCTTCATCAGCAATGCATAAATCCCCCTTGGCTGACTGGCAAGACAGAACGAATAAACTGGTATACAATGGGGGAGCTTGCTTACTGTCTTTGCAGGGATTTTATAGTTCTATTCCTGCAATATTCCCATTGACTTCACTGGTCTAAACTCAGTGTTTTAGATCTGTTCATAAGAAGAAATTTTGAGGTTTCACAGTGTTGAGAGTTGGATGCAAAGCTACTTCATATGCAATATAAAACAAAACTCTCAAAGCCAAGAAGAAATTGGGTACACCCTATCTGGTTTGTGGTCAACATTTTCTTGAATAAATGACACAGAAGATACAAAAGAAGAAGGAAATGTTATGACTTTACTAATGTGATCCTGCATTATCTGTGCAGATTTTTGAATAGCTGTCTATCCAGTCCTCCAGGTTGTATCTTCGCCTGCGAATGATCTGAAAAATCATACAACAATACAGTGCATCATAAATCCCTAACAGATTGATAATGACTGAAAATGATCATCTCTCTAGGGATGAAGTTGTGGCCTTGGAACCTGTGGTAATGTAAACCCAACACGACGGAGCTTTTGTGGACTGGCCTTGGAAATGGGATTGCAATATTCCCTTATGCCCTAGGGTGAACTTTTTCACTAAAGTGCAGACGTGTTTCTATGGCACTTTTAGTCAAGTGATAAAGAGTACAGACATGAAATCCACTGCTTCCTCTCTTAAATGGAATGAAATCCAGTCACAGTTTTTGGCTGAAAACATGTTTGGACATTTACAGGCAGATACCTACTTCCTACATCATCGTCATCCTCTATTGCTTTTATATCCATGTGAATCAAAAAGTCACTTTTAGGTCACAATCCACATGATTTATTTCACACTTCTGTATTAACATGAGACAAATATTAAACTAGAAATTCTATATTCCCTGTTTGACTGGGAGCCAAAGGTGACTCACTTAGGTTCAGGTAGCTACACTGAAAACCTCCTTTAGATTATTCTGATGTGTCTCGAAATATTTAAGTTATTCTGCAGACTTTGGGAATCATGAGGGTTATGTCCATTTATAAGATCAATGAAATTTTCAGATGTCTCCTCCAAAGATCACAGTAACAAATACATTTAAATACTTGTGTTTGAATGGGAGGGCCTCTCTTCTGCTTGCTATGCAAGGTAAGGAATTCCGCTCTACACACTCGCTCTTCCTGTAAGAGTGTTAGAGGACCTGGAACTAAAATTCCTTCTGTAGATCAAGCTGTTTGTTTGACAAATCTCTGCTTTGACTTAGGGGAATTAGATTTTTTGAGTCTTGTCAAGACAGATAAACTTCATGAGAAGGCCAAGCTACTTATCTCTACTAATAAAAACTTGAGATTTGGAGAGGACTGAATGAAAGGAACCCTAATTATTTGTATCTATACAGCATACGCACAGAACTATTTTTAGCTTTCATGCTGTATTCTTAACACATTTGAAGTATAGGAGTGGAAACTGGGAATAATTTGTCTGTGAACTACATGCCTGTGGAGTGTAAGCTAAAATGCTTTCTTTGATCTAACAACGAAGTGAATTTGTGTCGTGGACCACACACTTGAAACAAGGCAAGTAGTGGAAAGAGAGAGGGGAGGGTCCAAACATTACTGCTAAGGTCCATGTGCAGTGTGTCTTTTCCTCTCCACTATGCCCTAAGATTAAAAGGCAGTAGCTGGTGTATTTAGAATAGTTCTGCATTGCTGTGCAGGACAGCAAACCTTTGGGCTTAGAACTAATACACATTAGTGGAAAAGAAAATTATTCATTATTGCTTTGCTGGTGTCTTTGTTTTGACAATTTTGTTGTCTCTCTAAGTATTCTTTGTTTAGAGGTGGGAGAAACCAGTTCATTAGGTGACCTCTTTATGGGGGTTGCTTTCCTTTTTTTACTAGCTGACAGTATAATGGCTACCAGGATTTATTATTATTTTTTTTAATATGCTGACCTTATTGGTCACAGACCAAAAGTGTAGCTCTGTGATTATAGTGGGTACATATTTCGTAAATATATTTGCATTGAGATATACAGAACTGAATTCAACATTGATAGTACTATGACATTTTGCTGAAGTTATATTAGGCCTGAGTTTGCCACTGTGTGAAATGCATCTGATGTTTTTCATCATGAGGAATAGTCTGAATAAATGTGTGTCACTTAGTTGGGATATCATACCTTTGTCCTCTAGAAGAGATTAAAACATTGTTCTAACAGTGATTTCATCATGCTGCATCCTACTATATACAAGCACTGACTGTCTTGCTAACATTAAATATTCTCTATTTTTCTTAATAAATGAAACATAAATAATCCAGAGTGAACTTATGCTGAAAGGCAAACGGAGGAGGATATTATACATGCTGTGATGAGTGAAATTCTTAGTTGTACCAAAGTGACTTAGGCTTACTAGTCTGATTAATATTTTAGAGTAGCTATGCTCCTAAACTACTTACTTTTTCTGGAAATCCAACCTCCTCCCAAATGCAAGTACATGGAAACAAGAACTGTGCCCAATGCACTGCAGTAAATTAAAATCAGATGCCTGAAGATAGCATGTAGCTGTTTGGCCTGCCTTTCTTCTGGATGGTGTTGACCACTAGTTAGGGATCTCCTGTAAAGTAGAATTTGAATTACCTCTGTGATTTGTGCAACACATTAAGATAAACTGAAATCAGAACTAGATTACCTTAAATGAGCAGCTGAAAGTAAGAACTGAGTTGTGATTAGCTTAGATGATGCTGTCCTGAGCCTTGCAATATCCCCCATAGAGGTGGGGTGGGCAACTCAGAGAGTCAATAGCTTAGCTATCCAACTTTAAAATACCACAACAAGTATGTAAGAAGCTCTAACTGAAAAATAATAGCCTTAGATACACAATAATTACTATTAATATGGGAAGCCACCATCTTTGCAGAAGATTTGCTCATGGTTCTTGCTCTCTTGCTAACAAGAATAGAAGGAATTTTGCCCAAATAAGGAAGGATGGAAGACGGAAAGAGAGGAAGGAAAAGAAAGAGAGAAACAAAGAGAAAGACAAACACAAAAAAAATTCTCCAACCCTCAAAAGTTTTTCATTAAACATGAGTAATGAGGAGAATTTCATCAAACGGTGTTTTGTTTGGTTCTGATAAAAATATACCTTCAACCATTTGTTCTTTGGCTTTACCAAAGACCCTTGATCCTTGCAGAAGGAAAAAATTGCAGAAAAGGACTTTACAAGTCTCATAGCCTGAAAACATCAGTATTTATTAGTCTGAAGAAAACCTTGTAAAAATATTTTCAGTTATACTTCAGAAGATTTCATTATCATCTTTCGTATAGCTTTTTTAAACTGTAAGTGGTCAATTCAAATTATCATTCTATTGCATTTTGCAAAACTGGCTATTGGTAGGGAAAACTGAAACGTTGCAAGATTGAGTAGGGGCAACTCAACTCCAAATTCTGGATTAGGAAAACATGGATTTAGCAGGGAACTAAAATGGCTGTAGTGTTCTTTTCTTTTGTTTAGTAGCACAGTCCTACATATAATTGTGTTCCCATACAGTGGGTTAGTGCATGGTTCACCAACCTCTCCATATTCTCCATCCACACAGTCACTGCTGGTCAATACCACTGTCAGGATTTTACAGCCAGTGAATACACTATGAAAAATGATTCAAGTACTGGTTTTACTTAAGCTGGTTTGGGGTCTGCTGAAGGCAAACAGAGATGACATGATTGTCCTTTTAGTTCTCTCCAGGCTGAGACAAATTTACATTTTTTTCTAGATATCTATTTAGACTATTTTTTTCCTCTCGTTTTTTTTGTCTCCCTGCAAAGCTATGAAGTTGCCAAAAAATGGGTGCTAGCAAAAGCTGTGGGTTTTTTTTTTCCATTTTATGAATTTTTTTTGATTAGAGGTCAATTAACGGTAGTAACTTTTTAACAAATGTTTTGACATTTTTAGAAACTACCAATTTTTGAAGTTTGTTTTGACTTCTGGGGTTCAATTTTTAATTTATTTTTTAAAATTTTACAAACTTTGGTAGTTAAAAAATGTTCCTTCAGGAAACTTACCCAAGAATGTTAGCTGCATAAGAAGATGAAGTGAAAAGAGATAGAAAATTGTTTACCTTTTATGACTAATCGCACATATGTGCTACATGAATAAATGTAATAGCTGAATTATACTTCCCTCTGAGTGCTGAAGCTGTTAGCTTGTCTGTAGCATGTTATTAGGACTTAATGACTATGGAAGATTTGTTTTCTAGGGAAGTGGTTGTATAAGCTCCTGTAAGCTATATATAAACACCAAAAGGGCACAAATACTGGATTAGGGCTATGGAAACTGGAAGCTAAAACCAAAGATAAAAAACAGTTTAACAATAAAATTGTTTTAAGTTTTAACGAAGTTCTGTATTGCTATGGAAAGTCACTCTGTCCCTATATATCCTGCTTTCTTGTATAGCAAGATGACTTTTGAAACATTTTTAGTCTTTGAGGCAACAGTGGATATCTCTTTTTACACTTAACATAATATTTGAACTAAACACTTAGATTAAGGGTCAGCCAAAAATCGTAGAGTAGTCAAAAGTCAGGCACACTTGTAGACATTTGTCTTGTAGTACGAGAGACAATCAACTGGGAAAAATTACAATTTTTTTGGCTTCCTCTGTCAGCTTAGAGCCTGGAATCAGGCCAGATTCTAGAGCCAACCTTACAATTAATTTCTGGATCTGAAAGCCTCTGTAAGACTGAAATGAAATATGAGGTTTAAAATAAAAAGCTGGAAACATGGTGCTTTTATTGCTCTTTGTTGACATGATTTTCATATAATTAAAGCTGCAGGTGTACTTTTGATTAGGCAGGTATTCTGGTGTGTGGTTCTCTGTAAATAATATGTTTTCAGTGCTTGCTGGCAGATTGTTCACTATGAGCTCATTTATTTATGTTCCCCTGTGCAAACAGGAAAACATAAGCCAAATTCTAGGCTAGTTTTCCTTGTCTTGTGGGAAAACCAGCACACAGGGACAGAGGAGGTATTTTGCTGGGGAGGGTACAATTCCCTTTCTTTCCCTTCAGCATGTCAGAGAATTCAGCATCTCCAGCTAAGTAATGCCTGAGAAGTATTAAAGATGTTATGGAGATATCTCTCAAGTTCTCTATTTCCTGAAATCCAAGAAAGTGCCTCCATTAGAGCTATGCCGCTAGGTTACTCCTATACAATGAGTCCGGTCATTTATGTTACGTATGTGCTGAATAATGGCAAAGCCTGTGTTTTTGATCTGAATTGGAAGTTGTTCTTCCATGTAATCAAAGATACTTCAGTACTTCAGATAGAAGAGAGGAAAAAAAGAATTTTTAAAATTATGGTGCCTGGTTAATCAGACTTATTCACATGTTCTTGCAAAACTTGTACCTCATGCTGTAGTGGTGACTTAATTTCAGCCTCTAGCTGTACATATGTTTGAAAGATTCCTCCCATGTTTTGTACCATGGCATACTTTTTTGTGTAATCTCCAAGTCAGTTCTTTGAATCCTCTGACCTCTGATAAGCTAAACTCTAGCAGCTCATAATTTCATTGGTCTGGATTCAAGCATTGAAGTCATGGCTTAAAATCTGAAGGCTCCATACATCCTTATGTAACTTCAGTCAAACTTCATCCTTCCCTTCTCTCCTCTGTCCCAACAAGGCATATATAAATTGATGTGAGAATCAATAGCACCTCTGTTTAGAGCACCAGATGTTTTGACTGTTGGTTCTCTTAGCCTACCTGAGAAGAGAGTCCTTTCAATGTAATTTTCAAAATTAAATTTTAAAACAATCCAAAATTTTGCTTTTGAGAAACCACTAAGAGATGACCCAGTTCAAGAGCTGCATATCAAGATGATGAATGCAAATAATCTTTTGGAAGGCACTGATGAAATTCCTTTCCATTGTCATTAGATATTTGCTCTCCGACAATAAGTTAATCATGGAAATAATCTTTTAAATATGCGTTAAACCATAGCTATGCCTAATCATCCCATTAAATGTCATCAGGTCATTCTTGGTAAAGATAAACAGCTTAAGGAGCATTCTTCCTTTGATCATGTTATCCTCTGATGTTTTTGAAAGGAACATAAATGCATCCTCCAGATTACATCATTCCAAATCTTCATTGAGTTTCTGCATTGTGTCTGCAGTTTCTTCAGATGATTGGGGTGTGTAGCTCTTCACCATCACACATTGAAATGTGTGGATTTTAATATATGACACCCTGTTCTATAGTAAGTCTAAATGTTGATATTTCATCTCCTAGGCGGAGGAGTTACTTGAGTATAGGAGTGAGGAAGCACTCCTGTAACCAAAACACTCTTTTCAAAGTAAGAGGTTTTTTTCCAGTCAGCCCCTGGGGCACTTATTTCTTTTTCCAGTGACTATAAGGGGTCAATGTACCAAGAATGAGGTGCACTCAAATCCCTTTCTGGACCAGTTCCCTACTGCTTGGGTATCATGACATATAAATTAGGGTGGAGAAAAACAGTGATTCACTCTTTTTTTCCATTTTTCTGGGTTCTACCTGGGTTATGAGAGCTCAAGAAATGCTGTGTCCTGTAAATGGAAGGGTTCATCTTAAGGTCTGAACTCTGAGAGACATCCTGTCTGAGTCTAAATTAGGAGAAGGGCTCAATGAGTGCTACTTGCTGTGAGATGAATATGCAAAGCTGGGTGGTTTTTTGCTAACCACTTTTGCATCAAGAGACACACTTCTGGTCTGTGCTGTGAAGAGAAATTAATTAAAGTAGGTCTTTAACTGTTTTTGAAACAGATGTCAAGGTGTGATATCTCAGTGTGAGGAATATAAGCATGCATACTTTATTGATAAGGTAAATAAGAATATGTGAACCTGCTTCAAGTTTGCAAGAAAGAACACAAAACGGATCCAATATGATGACAGAAGTTATTGCGGCTTTATTAGTCCCATTTAGAGTGTACAGAATAAATGCAGGCACTTCCGTACACTGATATTGAAAGGATATTATAGCTGTCAGCAGAAAGACTGCCTGTGCTCCTGATAGATATTTCTAGAAGAACAGTCCTTGCAGGACACTATGATGCAGACTGAGCACAGCATCAGAGGTAAAACTACAACTGACGGGCATTTCAACCCATCATTCAGGTACCAGTTGCATATTGCTCAGTGAGGAAAGTCTAGAAGCTTGGCAGATTGGTACCTCAAGTGTGTCAAGGGGAGGTAATTACAGTATTTTAGATGTTGCAGAACTGAAAGTGCAGTTACCCACCTGCTTTTCTTTGTAGTTATTTTATTGATGTGTATACATTAGACCAAAGGTCTAACACTTGCTTCTTTTTACATTATATTTATTATTTTATAGCCCTACTCAACAGATTGTAAGAGTAGACTGCAGTTAGGTAATTTCTCTCTCTGCTTCAGCAGGGGTTTTGAGATGTGAGAATTTTCCTCAGTATATTCCAAAGCTTTAAATGTCAGCATGTTATAAACAAAGTTGGAACTGGGTCTTTAGGATCCAGATCTTATACCACTGTGTGTTATAAACTACCCTTTTAAATTAGCTAACATTATTTCATTGTTGTTCATTCTAAATTTTTAAGCACTGGTTTAAAGAGGTTTATTTCAATAATTTGAGTGGCAAAATGCCGAGTGTGATGTGGACTAAGGTGCATTAGGAAAAGCATGGGTTACAGCTAGCTGCAGCAGTAAAGGCTTAACCATATGAGCCAGTACTTGTCCGAGTTCATCTTGTTATGTTGTTTAGAGAATGCATGTGATGTTGTTATCTCATAGTTTTGTATCTTGCAGAAAGATGACACTGCCTTCCAAAGAGCAGCTGTTGTTCTCTGTTTCCGCAGCAGGAAGTCTTGCCTTTTATGTTTGCCTGTTTAATACCTTTATATGATGACGTAATTAGAAAGGTGCAGGTTCCCTATTGCTTGGAGCAGAAAAAAATGTCACTCTGCTTGTGTTTTCCTGTTTTTTCTCTCAAAGCTTTTTCAACTAATACAAATGGAGGTTTCTGCTTAAATGATGACCTGTCTTCCTGTTCTCCATACATTTCTGCAGATATAGTTACAGCAGCGCTAATGACTATGTGGCTAAGCCATGATCAGGGTCAAGGAGCTGACCCCAGCAAGAATTAATCTGTTTAAAGAAAAAGGAAATGTTTTTGAAGCTGCAGCCTCAGGAGCTATGAACTGACACCTCTCACTTTATTGGATTCAGGAATGTGCAATTTCACAGTAAGGGCAATAGTTTTTTCCCTTTTGCTGCTAGGCATTTATTATATTCCAGGTATGCAAAGAGATGCTAGCAATAGTATAGCTAAAAAGTATGTTGGGAGTGCCTCCAGCATAGTCCTGGAATGTCTTCATATGAGATGGAATACATAAGGCTCTAAGGAAGGAAGAAACTCATTTCAGCAGTAGCAAATGCGAAGATGCAGTAGGTGGAATCCCTATATATTGCACTGTATCAACTTAGGAAAAATAAAATTAACATGAATCATAGAATCACCAGGTTGGAAGAGACCCACTGGATCATTGAGTCCAACAATTCCCACCAATCTCTAAATGATGGCCTAGCAAACAGAAAAACTAAGGACATCAAAAAAGACTTCAGGGCCCTTGGGAAGATGATGGAAGGCTCAGGGGCACAGGTGGTGTTCTGCTCCATCCCCAGGATACATGGAGTAGACCTGCAGAATACTAAGAAGGACTCAATTAATGCCTGGCTCCGGACCTGGTGCGAGGAAAAGGGCTTTGGGTTCTTTGACCATGGAGTGGTTCGTGCACCCCCTGACATGGGTGCAAAGGTTGGGACACGTGGGTCTCCTAGCGGGGCTAAGGCCCTTGCTAAAAACTTAGCTAAGCTCATAAATCGAGCTTTAAACTAGGTGTGAAGGGGGAGGGGATCCAGTCCAGGCTAGACAACTGCATGCCTGGATGTGGGCCACTGGAGTTTAGGAGGGGGCGTGCTGGTGAGGACCACCAGCGCGTTACCATACAGGTAGTGGGGGAGAATGCAGCCTCGCTCAACAAGGGAGATATAGATATTCTGGTATCAACTACTCCAGTTAATAGGCAACTGGGAACAAGCACTGTCCCCTCTAAGAGGGCTGAAGGCTCGGCTACTCAGCTGAAGTGCATTTACACCAATGCACGCAGCATGGGGAATAAGTTGGAAGAGCTGGAAGCCGTTGTAGGGCAAGGTGCCTATGATGTTGTTGCCATCACGGAAACGTGGTGGGATGACTCTTATAACTGGAGTACAGCTATGGTGGGGTATAAACTCTTCAGGAGGGATAGAAAGGGTAGGAGAGGGGGTGGAGTAGCCCTCTTTGTAAGGGAGGACTTGGACACCTCTGAGATGGACTGTGGCGATGAGGAGATTGAGTGCCTGTGGGTTAAGATCAAGAGAGTCCATAACAAGGGAGATTTTGTGATGGGAATCTGTTACAGGCCACCCAGCCAAGGAGAAGCAGCTGATGAGCTCTTCTTTAAATAGCTGGGGTCAGTCTCCAAGTCAGTGCCTCTTGTCCTTGTGGGAGACTTCAATCTCCCTGATATCTGCTGGAAGTACAATACAGCAGAAAGGAAGCAGTCTAGGGGGTTCCTGGAGTGCGTGGAAGACAACTTCCTTGCACAGCTGGTTAATGAACCTACGAGGGAAGGTGCCCTCCTGGACTTGCTGTTTGTCAACAGAGAGGGGCTTGTGGGGGATGTGAGAGTAGGGGGTCACCTAGGACTTAGTGATCACGAGATGATAGGGTTTTCTGTCCCAGGTGAAGTGAAGAGGGTGCTAAGCAGGACAGTAGCACTAAATTTTCAGAGGGCAGTCTTTGAACTGTTTAGAAGGCTGGTTGACAAAATCTCCTGGGAGACAGTACTTGAGGGCAAGGGAGCCCATGAGGGCTGGGAGCTCTTCAAGAAGGAGATCCTGGCAGCTCAGGAGAAAGCCATCCCCGTGTTCAGGAAAAAAGACCGGCAGGGGATAAAACCAGCTTGGTTGAGTAGGGAAATTTTGAGTGAAATTAGAAAAAAAAGGAATATTTATAAACTCTGGAAGGGGGGACAGGCCTCTTGGAGGGACTACAGAAGAGAAGCGAGGCTATGTAGAGAAAAAATCAGAGGGGCTAAGGCTGAGCTAGAGATCAGATTAGCTAAGTCTGTAAAAGATAATAAAAAATCTTTCTATAAGTATATAAACAGTAAAAGGAAGACAAGGGAGACCATACAGTCCCTTTTGGACTCAGAGGGAACAGCAGTGACAGGGGACAAGGAGAAGGCTGAGGTACTTAATACCTTCTTTGCCTCAGTCTTTAATTGTAAAGAAAGCTGTTCCCTCTGTGTAGATACCCCGGAAACAGAGGAGCAATACGAGGCTCCCATAGTCCAAGAGGAGGTGGTCAGAGCCCTGCTTGGCCAATTGGACACCCACAAGTCTATGGGGCCAGATAGGATACATCCTAGGGTATTGAGGGAGCTGGCGGATGTATTGGCCAAACCCCTTTCCATCATCTTTCAGCAGTCCTGGAAGACTGGGGAGGTACCTCTGGACTGGAGACTGGCTGATGTAGTTCCCATTTACAAGAAGGGTAGCAGGGAGGATCCGGGGAACTACAGGCCTGTCAGTCTGACCTCAGTGCCTGGGAAAGTCATGGAACAGGTGATCTTGAGTGCTATCATGAAGCACTTGCAAGAGAACCGGGTGATCAGGCCCAGTCAACATGGGTTTACCAGAGGCAGGTCCTGCCAAACCAACCTGATCGCCTTCTATGACAAAGTCACTCGGCTGCTGGATGAGGGAAAGGCTGTGGATGTGGTCTTTCTGGACTTCAGTAAAGCCTTTGACACAGTTTCTCACAGCATTCTGCTATGGAAACTGTCAGCCTCTGGCCTGGATAAGCACACACTCTCCTGGGTAGAAAACTGACTGGATGGCCGGGCCCAGAGAGTGGTGGTAAATGGTGTTAAGTCCAGCTGGATGCCAGTAACAAGTGGTGTTCCCCAGGGCTCAGTGCTAGGTCCAAGTCCTGTTCAATGTCTTCATCAATGACCTGGATGAGGGCATTGAGGGTACCCTTAGCAAGTTTGTAGATGACACAAAGCTGTGTGCAAGTGTGGATCTGCTGGAGGGTAAGGAGGCTTTGCAAAGGGATCTAAACAGGCTGGACCGCTGGGCAGTGTCCAATGGCATGAGGTTTAACACGGCCAAAGGCCGGGTCCTGCACTTGGGGCACAACAACCCTATGCAGAACTACAGACTGGGAGAAACCTGGCTGGAAGACTGCCAGGAGGAGAGGGACCTGGGGGTGTTGGTCAACAGCCGACTGAACATGAGCCAGTAGTGTGCCCAGGTGGTCAAGAAGGCCAATGGCATCCTGGCTTGTATCAGAAACGGTGTGACCAGCAGGTCCAGGGAGGTGATTCTCCCTCTGTACTCAGCACTGGTGAGGCCGCTCTTTGAATATTGTGTCCAGTTCTGGGCCCCTCACCACAAGAAGGATGTTGAGGCTCTGGAGCAAGTCCAGAGAAGAGCGACGAGGCTGGTGAAGGGGCTGGAGAACAGACCCTGTGAGGAGCGGTTGAGAGAGCTGGGGTTGTTTAGCCTGGAGAAGAGGAGACTGAGGGGAGACCTCATTACTCTCTACAAGTACCTGAAAGGAGGTTGTAGAGAGGAGGGTGCTGGCCTCTTTTCCCAAGTGACAGGGGACAGGATGAGGGGGAATGACCTCAAGCTCTGCCAGGGGAGATTTAGGCTAGAGATTAGGAGGAGGTTTTTCACACAGTGGGTCATTGGGCATTGGAACAGGCTGCCCAGTTTGGTGGTTGAATCACCTTCCCTGGAGGTGTTTAAGGCACGGGTGGATGAGGTCTTGAGGGACTTGGTTTAGTGTTAGATAGGAATGGTTGGACTAGAAGATCCGATGGGTCCCTTTCAACCTGGTTGTTCTGTGATTCTGTGATTCTGTAAACCATGCCCCTCAGTACCTCATCCACCCGCACCTTAAACACCTCCAGGGAAGGCAAGTCAACCACCTCCCTGGGCAGCCTGTTCCAGCACCTAACAACCCTTTCTGTGAAGATCACAGAATCATGCTAAAGTTCCATCTAGTTCCACACCCTCACAGTTGCCTTCAATGCAATCTCAGAGAAATAGTCTAGCAGTATATATTTTTTTCTGTATGTATTATTTGTTGCACAACATACCTCCTTGTATTCTACTTTCCTTCAGTCTCTTGTGTTTTGAGGGTCCTGAGCAGTAATTAGTGTTGTATCTTCAAGTTTAATAAATTACCTTTCAAATAATTTAATAGCATTCAATACTTGCCTTAGACTACTAACATCTAAACAAACTGCGGCAATGGGTTCTGTTATGTACACTTCTAAAACATGAAAGTGAAGGTGTTTTGCTTATTTCTGCTGCTCACTTTCACTGGGTTTCTTGCTTTATGAAAATTTGTGAGTAATCATTCTGAATTCATTTTCACTAGAAATCTGTATCTTTATGCAGCTGACAGTTCTTTCCTCAATCCTTCATTTTCAAAGCTAAAGACTTTCTACCAGTGTGACTTTCCTCAGACAGAAGCCATATGCCACTTCTGTATCTTGTTTTCATACTGACACGTTTTTTTGTACATAACGTACGTTTAAAAGAGTCTGGTTGCTGTTCTGCCTCTGCTCCCCATCTAAAAGGCATGGAGAAAAGCTTTCAACAGGGCCTTTTGGATTTCATCCCCAAGTAGTGGCAGTGAGGGCAGACCTGGACACTGTGTCCTGGTAGTGTGCTTTTGTCCCATGTTAATCACTGTGCATTTATGAATGCAGAATTTCTTGAGCCTTTTTGTTGCCCCGTCACACTGTTGAGTATTGTGCCACAGCTGTGCAGTGGTGAGGAACAGTTGAAAGTACACACCATTTTATTTTTAATACCATGGATATTATCATTAACAAGCTTCTCCACATCTGCTCTCATCTTTTCCATGCTTGGACTCAATGATCCAGTGGGTCCTTTCGAACCTAGTGATTCTATGAGTCTATGATTCTATGGACGACATGAACACAGGTAAACACAGTTTCCAATGGAGTCCATGGGTGCAATCTGCGTTTCTGGCATACCCTGCCTGCTACAAAACCCCTCAACATTTACAGTCTCTTCTTTCCTCTTTTAGCACATTATTATCCATTATGTTATGTATTATTTTTTTAAAGAAGAAATTTGCCAAAGGGGAACATTTAGGGCACCTTTAGCAAAGTTTCTCTGGCCCTGAGGGCACTCTGGGGTCGGACTGTCCCTGCCCATCCCTAGGGGCTCCCCCCTGCACCCACAGCCAGGATCCCATGTCAGCTCCCCCTGGTCTATCAGCCCTACTCTAACAATGCTGCAACAGGGCAGGTCTACAGCTCCCCACAGCCTTGTCTTGATGGGTGCACCCGTGGGCCCACAGCTTGTCCTTGGCCAGTCCCCATCCCCAGGGAAGTACCTGATCATCCGCAAGTTGCCCTTTTCCTAGCTGGGGTCCCCACTGCTCCAGGCACTGGGGAGCCTCAGCCCTGCTGTGCCCTTACAGCAGCACTTGTTGTCATTCATACATATTTGTCCAGCACAACTTCCTCTTCCAAAGGCTGAATTGACTCCTTTTACTCTGTTACTTAATTATCTACAAATGCTACTCTTACTGTAATTGACCAATTTACCTGGTACAGAAATCTTTCTCATTTGTTCATTTTTTCCCCCTAGAGCTTCCCACAGTCTTGAAACAAAACTCATGAAAAACTTTAAAGAAAACCTCTTGAGACTGAAAACCGGGTTGAATGACAAAACTATGCACCACACTTAGTAGCCAGGATATTCATAGCTGAAATTGGTTTTAGACAGCTGGACCAAAGTTAACTGCTATTGCTTTCCTTTCCCATCCCCCATCCCCCTACCCAGGCTGTCAATATTTTAATTTCAAACACTTTCTCAAACTTTCCCCTAGCAGAAACCTTGTAAACATCGCTGTAGCAAATATTGATGCAAATCAATCATTTATCTTTTACTATATGGTTCCTTAGTATGCTCTTGTTCTTCAGTCACCTTTAAGCTATGAAGACTCACTATCTGGTGTGGGTTTTTGGAAAAAACACAGCTTCTGTGTGGCTAGCAAGTTCTTTCTCAGTATCTCTTTTGATACCGTAATATAATTTACCAGTCTCTTTATTTTTCTCAGTTTTGTGTTTCTTTCACAGCCTTCTATTTTAGAAAGATGTCATGATGCTTTTAATAGTTTCTTGTATTCTCCCTTTTCATTATGCTAAAATTTCTTAAATTTTTTCGGTCTTTTGATTGTGGTATGCATTTCCTCTGAATATATAATTTTTATTTTATAAAGTGTCTCCATGGCAACTGTAAGCATTTTTATCCTTTTAACTGCTCTTTTTAACTTAACAAACTTCCTAATTTTTAGAGATAGTGATTCCTTTTTTTTTTTTTTTCCTGAAGTCAGGTATGACAATTACAGGGTTGGAAGCTGTTTCTTTTTTTATTCTGGCAAGAATACTGAATCTGAGCATACGGAATGCAGTCATGCAGAGCAAAACAGAGCCTGGGAACCATTCACTATTAAAATAAGGGTATTTTCTTCTCTTGTGGCTTCATCAGCCAGTTACTTCAATAGATGGTTGGGTATACAGTCTAAAAATTTTACTCCTGCATCATACCTAGTTGTAACATCTGAAGTCTAGCTTTGTTATCTCCCCACTCAGTCACTGGAACTCATCCTGTTCAGCCACTTACACAGGTCTGAAATATATTTCAGTGTCAATATAGAACCTTAATGTATAGATGTATAGGTATTCCTTATGCTTGCCAGTAAACGGAATTTATTGACTTTCCTCCCTTAGTATACAGAACTCTGCCTGACCGCACAGTACTTTATCATTTGTGTGCAGTGTTATCCTTATTAACAGTGTTACGCAGGTTGTCTTCCACTAAATTTCTGAATGCTTATTATGTTATGTTTGAATTCGCTTAGCTTTTTAAAAACACTCACCTAGCCTTTTTTCAGCTGCTGCGAGTAAGTTGACCTCTGCAAGGATCATGCTTGTGAATATGGTTGTCTTGTGCATCTATTAGTTTTCCATTCTACATTCTCTGTAACTTAAAAAGACTTGCAACCTTTCACATTTCTGGGAACTCTGGTTCCAGGTTGTTTTGCAGTCATATTTTATTTGAACACTGGGGATCTGTTATTGTGACTTCCTCCTTGTCCACAGCTTCAGTGCTGTTTAGTTGAAGAGCTTTGTGCAGATTACAAGTATGAATTTCTGAGATTTTCAGCTCTGGAAAAATTGTTCAGAGGAGATAAACTATACTTGATAGCCACCTCCACTCTCGTAACAGTGCTAAGCCTCTCTCTGCCTGTTGATGACAGCTTCAGTCTAATTGCAGGCTAAGTTTTCTGTGCACTGTTATTAAACAGACGTTGATTTCCAGCAGGACTGCAGTTGCCTAGCATGTCAAATAATTTCTTTACAACAGAGCTTATCCTTGTGTCACCTATACAGCCCCACAGATCCTTCCCAAAAGTCCTTTTAGCACACGTGAAGACTTATTTCTATCCCTTAATGTGCTGAGTACAGTTATTGCTGGAGGCTGGGGGTAACTTGTTGGCCCTCTAGTTTGCCTAGCATGCTCTGATAGGCATATCTGGCAGCTGGGTCATGGTCTATGTAGCTGGGGGAAGGCAGTTCCTGGGTGTTTTATTTATTTGATATTTGTGGTGGGACATCAGAAATGGTTGAAGGAGAAGTGACAAGGTATTACTGTCTTCACTGCCTCAGCTGCTTCTGGGGGCTTATGCAGCTGCACAGCTGGATGTCCAGAGGATGAAATGGAAGTTGTGCTCTTGGCTCCCTTCCAACTGGCTCCAAATGCACTTGAGAAACTTCCATGTGATAGCTAATGTAGCACCTGCTCAACAAACAAAAACCAAGCTTCCCCCCCTCCATTATACTGTACATCTGTTATTTTGCTGACATGGAAACTAGTGTAACAATTAGATTCACTACTTACCCTCTAAATTGATTCCAGCTAAGCTGAAAAAAACTTATTGTGTTCATTCAGTGATTGTTTAGGCAGCAGCACAAATTAAGAAATTCTCCCTCCAATGATATTTGTTCAATATTGCAATTGCACTTGCATGTGTATGTTTATACTCGAGGTGAGACTGAGAGGCAACATTTTCTTCTGACCAAACATAGACTCCAGTTCTCAGCAGAGGAATGTTTGCATTTGGAGTTCTGGTTCCAGCTGTGGTTAGGGATCAGAGAGAGAAAATATGCAAATGCCCAAAAGAGACAGCCACACCAGAAATATCATTATTATACACACCTACCCACCTCACCTGTCCTCTGCCCTTTAAGCCTCCTCTGTTGGGACTTACTGGGACATTCTGAGAATCCCAGAAGTTTCAGACAGCTGCTATTAACAAAATAATCTGCCAGAGAAATGTTTCCTTTTTATTCACAAACTTGGAATTTCTCCCTTTAGAAAATCACACTAGTTCAAGGTCAGGGCAGGGAAAAGCCATTCTCGAAGGAGTGACAAGGTTAAAGTCCAACTCCTCTCCCACTCCTTAGGTCCCCCACAGCTGTTATTTACTACTGCTATGTGACTTTTAATAACCTGCTCTGCAAACAATTGCATTCAATAGTTACTCACTTGCTAAAGATATATATATACACATACCTAAAACTGGAAGCTAACTGGTTGATTACTGAAATGTATGTCTCTTTCTGACCTCATTCTAAGTTGTTTCATATTTTTGTTTTATGTTTTAGACCTGCTATTTAGCAGGCTCCTTAGCTTTGGAATTAATGAGGTTCAGATAACAACATGAAGCACAGATCAAAAGCATGCTGCATTTTAGAACACTTTTATTATCAATGTAACCACTGTGCTCTGTATTGTTCCATAGAATGAACGTTGCTCTGAGGCTGATATTTTGCAGCAAATGAGTGAAGGATCTCCTGTTCAAAATGTTGAGAAAGATGCCAAGTGCAATGAGTTGCTTGTTTTACTTTCTTCTCTTGCATTATTTGTTTAGCTTGGCACAAAATAACCATTTTATTCCATGCTCTAACCAGAAAATTGTCACAGAAATACTTTCAAAAAGTAAATATATCAATTACAAGATCAACTTGATTTGATATATCAAACTAAAAGAAATTCCCAAAGGCTCTCGTGTCTCTGGAAATTAATAGAATACATTAAACGTAGTTACATCAAAATGTGAGCTCTTCATTAAGCAGAAAACTTTTCTCTTTGAGAGCTCTGAATAATGCAAAAGGTGGTTGAGCAAGAACAGGTCTATTTTACACTAAGCTTTCACTCGGATATCAGTATTCTTTTCCTTTCTTAACTATTTTTGACTTGAGTTCCCTGAGCCAAATGCTGTAGTGAGACTTCTTATTGCTCAGAAAACTACCTCCATGAAACCACTTACCTAGGATGTAAGAAAGTCTTAATGCATTCCTGACAGCTGGTAAACAATGAATGTAACTCCTTCCATGCAAGCTTTCATATGTAATGAACCGGTCCTGTTCATTTTGCATTGACTTCTGTTATGAATCCTGAGGCCTGTTTATTTAGGAAATTTTGGCATCCTATTTTGACATCTAAACTATCTTAGTTTTCTGGAAGGCAAGAATTCACTTAGCACAAAGACAAACTGTCTGTTTTTGTTAGAGAAGTTACAGTGTTATCACAGTGGCTTTAATGCAGGAAGGGTTCTACGTTGTTCTCTGCCATGCAGCAATACGCAGTAGTTAAAATACAGGACACTTTTTGGAGCAAAGAGGAATGATCCAGGGTACAACAAACCTGGAAGTGATCTATCCAGCCCCCTTGTGAGGAGCTGTTGAAGAAGCAATCAGTGCCATCATCAGCTCAGGCAGTCACCTGGGAATTATACAGTCCCATCTAATGTTCAGGGCATCAGTCTAGACCCACTGGGACAGTGAAAAATCTTTGTTAATTCTTTAGTTAGATCACAGCAAAAACCTGCAGTTTGGTGACTCTTGCTAATCAGGATTCCATGCGATACAGCTACTGTGTGGTTTTATCCCCTTCTTATCAATAACACCAATCTATGCTAAAAGAGGAATTTGTTCCATAAAAACTTTTGTTTTGGAAACAGGATGATTGAAGAGGTACCCTTACCATTTGCTCATACTGTTTACACAATGATGTCCTACTAAGATGGAAACATTTTTCATTCTCAATAGGGGTTGTATTCACAATTCTAGCAGAATTCATCCACTGATTCTCACTATTCACTAGATACGACCTACACCCCATACCAGCTAAGGCCCACTTCTACTGTCAAATGCAGTAACAGAGTACAAGCCATCTATCTTGCAGCAAGAACTTATTTTAATTCAGGATATGGGGCTTAGTTTTACAAAAGAAAGCAAGATACAGCTTTGCATAGCTATGAAGGCTCTTTTCAGAGGTTAATTTGTTACGTCACATAGATTATCTGCTCAAATACTGTACATTCCCCTACCCTGAGGCACAGAGGTTCATTAAATGAGCTATGCAATGAAAAAAAACCAGCCTTTTTCTAATACAGTTTCTAAGCCTCCTGGCAGTTCTCTGCAAAACATCCTTCCCATGCTCTCAGTTATGCACAGTCTTCCAAAGGGGACCCACTGTGCATCTGTCATAAGCTTTTTCCAGTGTCACTAGTAATAAGGATTAACCTCCCTATGCCTAGCTCCTGAGAGTTGGCTTTTTATGGAGACATAAATAATGTCTAGGGGCAGAAAGCAAAGCTGTTCTGGTGCAGGATCCTTGGCTTTAGCATCTACATCACCCAGTGGCTCGACAGACCCTGAATTAGTTGACCTTCAAGGTACGGTGAAAGGCCACTCTATTTACTCAGTTTTGTGCCTAAGGGAGGTAATCGTAGGAATTGGGAACATATTAAACAAACAGTGCTCAAGGATGAGATGCTATCTAAGCCGACATTTTGTCAATTAGCTATGCAAATTGTCTGAAAGTTTTCATGAGTAGAGGGAATGTGGGGGATGCATTATGCAAGCCCCCAATTAAACAAATAAATAAATAAAGCTGCATATTCTAATGACAAGGATGAAAGTTGGTGAACTCCTGCTGAACTGTTAGAAAACCACTGGGATAGTATCCTTTATTAATAGGCAGCACATAAAATGAGACTACTGCAGCTGTATTATCCTAACCTACCATGCAGTGTTCATAACTGGCCAAATTCACTCTCTCCTGGCAGAGGAAGCTGCACAAACGGTTGCAGGAAACTGATGTTTCTGATGACTTGGCACTGACCCTCCTAGCCTCGGCTACATTCTCTCACAAACTAGCATCTTATTCTTTTTTCCAGCTGTGCCAAAAGAAATATCCCCCGCAATTCAGAAGGGGTTCAGAAGATGCCAGAGGGTGAAGTCTGCCCACTGGTGAGTTTTACAGGATCCTCTCTAAGTAGAAACCATAGTTTGAAGCCAGCCTTTGCTTTGCAATGAACTTCCTAGCTTTGTCTTGTTTCTTTTCCCCAAGAGCTGGAACTGCCACTCTTCCAAGGTGTAGTCCAAATGGGAGGGAGTGAGCAACTTTCCTAAACTTCAGTAGTTCATCCCAAAGCTGTGCATAGTTTCAAACATTTTGCTCATGGACAAAATCCCAGATTTGCTCTCTCTCTGCTGCTTCCAGAGTGCTCAGTTCCTCGAGGATAAGACACCTGATTGCTGTCCAGAAACACAGGACAGACCAAGGTCAGTGGTTCATCCCACAGAGAAGTTAAGGTTGAGAGGGACAGTGAGTAATGCTGCAGGCCTGAACATCTCTAATGGCTTGTAATGCAGCCTTTCAGGACAATTTGGTTGTTAGAGCTCAGCTTTTAGTTTTGAAATTTTTTAGGTTGAATGTCTTGAACAAATGATCTTTAAGAAATGAGTTACTTTGCTTTCTTGAAAATATCAGTTATGTAAGCAGGAGTAACTAGTACTGTGGCAAGAGCACTGTTTTGCACAAATGTGACCTAAATTTCTCTACCTTGAGGCATTAGTTGGTTTCAATGTATGAACCTGAAGGCAAAATTAAACCATGATTGTTTTGTTTTATGAGTTATTTTCACCTCTGTTCCCATCAGAAAACTCAGGTCTCATGTAAAATCTGTAACCATGCGAAGCTAAAGTAACACAAAATACAATACATAGTAAATGGCCATTAAACAGTAAATAATCTCCATATGAAACCTCTGATGGTATCCTTATTTCTGAATAAAGGGTGGCTATGATAAATGTAAATAGGCAGGGATTTGTATTTTGAATCTATTAAGCAGCATGTTATAAATGGTAAGTGTTAATATTTTTCTGTCTTTCTGGAGGACCTATATGAATACAGCAGTGTTACTAGATGTACTCCTCACTGACAGCTCTTCTGTTACTCAAATGGATGAGTAGCAATGTGTGGAATTCTCAGTTTTTTATTCTTTTCTTGTTTATTGATTTACCTCCTCTTATAATTATGATGCTCTTGTTATGCATTTAGTTATATGCATTTGTAGCAAGAAATTTATATTCTCTGTGTTTTAACAATGTTATTAAGGTGAAAGCTAATTATTAACTCTATTGAACATCAGCTGCCTGTAGATAGTGAGTGAGATAGATTGATGTATCTCCCTTTTTGAAAATAATTTTTAGATTTGAATCCACTAGCTGGGAGTTAATGCATACAGAAGTTTTTAGTTCTAGACAGTGCCTTGTCTGAGTAAACACAGGTTCACCCACCATAGTGTTAATGGATTCAAGCACTCCTAATGATTTTGGAATTAGTTTATATACTGAGATACATGGACTTCTTTATTTACTGGAGTCACTAACAGGCTTTGTTAGCCTAAAGGCTGTGTGGTTTTGTGCATGCATGAGCTAGACATCCACTGCAGATTCTCAAATTGCATCGACTTTCTTGCCAAGATGGCAGGCAGCTGTCAATGTGGACACTAGCAAACACAGATGGAGCAAGTCATTCAGGAAGGGATGCGATATTTGCCAATTCAGACTTCCAAAGGCTTAGCAGGTCGGCAGCTACCACAGCCTCACGTCTTTTTCTTAGATCAGCATAACGAATCATGCCTGGGAGACCAAGTTAATCCCTTTCAGGTTCCCTGCACTGTAGGTCTTTCTGAATTTTCCTTTCTTTAGCTCTTTGTTTTCCTCCTCCTTTGTACTGAAAGTTAACTACAACAGCAAGAATGTATTAGACGACTTGGAATACTGTCTTCAATTCATCCTGCCCTACTGGCACATGGTGCAAGCTGCACAATGAAGAAACTCCTGCCTCAGTTCTGGAATGAACCAACAAGAGCATTTGTAAAGTGTGATGTCTACGCACACACATACAAACACACACACATAAGTTTGAGCTGCTCTTGTCCTAGTTTCAGGGTAAATGCAAATCTCTTTGAAGCCATCATTTGCCAAAAGGCTGCACAATCTGCCCCTGTCAATCCAAGGAGTTATTAACAACTCCCCAAGTACTTCCATGTCTTCCAATGCATGGCATGCAGGTGGCCTTCTCCAGCTGGTTAGATGCACCATTCATCACTTCAAAAGAAGTTACAATGCTCTCTTCTGCACTCAACCAGAAGAATCTTATCCCATTCCTGGAAAACTCAGCTTGGGGCAATCATCTTCTTGTATGAACAACTCCCATTGTATCTTATAGCAGGGGGATGTTTGAGGGTTAATCCTATCCTCACTAAGGCACATCTGTTGTCCATTAGATTAGAGAAAGGAGCCTAAAATACCCTCTGCACCTAGGGCTTTTGTCTATCAGTGCAACTCTATCCTGCCATGCAATTGGACCTGTCCTTTTTTGACCTGACTCTGCAGTGATTTCTCCCAGATATGCGACCATATGGTGGATGTTTGGTAGCAAAAATTAAGCAGTGTGTAAGTAAATTTTGATGTCTGGGCAAAATACTGGCTTTATTACACTTTGGCTGTGTGGTATAAACCATCAACTGGAGAATTGTAGCTCTGGATAATAAATCTCGAGGCTTCACAGGCTTGAATCTCTCATCTGTAAAATACAGAGATATAGCACTCCTGAATTAAAACCACATTTGGATTATCCCATAAAGACTAAAGGTCATTTCAAGCCTTTTCCACTTCTTCAGAATAACTTCACCAATATACATTAGGGCAGAATGTTCCAGAACCTCATTTTTTTGAATCAAAACAAGCAGTTCTTATTTACCCTGTGTTTGAATCAGACCCAGAACATTCAATAGCCACGAAGCACCTGTTTTTTCTACTAAAATAGATGTCAGGTTTGTCATCTGCTTTGGGAACTGTGTTCAGAAACAGTGCTTTCTACCTTTGAAGTGGTTGTTCCAGAACTGTGCCCTTATGAGACTGTAGCTGACTATGACATCTTATCACTTTTACAGTATTGCCAACTATAAGGTCAAACAGTGGTAATCTCTGATATTTGATGACAGTAATGGTGCTCCACTGCTTTGGGAACCTCTTCTTTGATGGAAGTAAGCAGAAAAATCTTTGCAGATGAAACTAGGCCAGCACGAGTAATTGATTTTATTGGTTCAGCGGTAGAATTTATAAATAAAAATGGTGCAGATCAAAGGGAATAAAATAATTTTTACTTGACAAAGCAAAACACCCAAAAATGTCACTTTGCTTTGCATGGGATGTTCTATTCTGCCTGAAATGCAATACTTAAATTTTTCAGGAATGTGGGAAAAAAAGCCAAAGAAGTATGTATTAGAGCTCAAAAATATTCAAAAATAATTTCCCAGTTTCACTTAAAGGGACAGATAAAACATATCACTGGTAAGTGTGAAAGGTTGAGAACAGATGACCAAAACCATCTCTGAGAAAGGAGTGAAGAGGAACCATATATACAAGCATAAGCCTGGGTCTTAATATTATGGGAAATGTATCCTTGTTGGTGTAAATAATAATTTATAAATAATAGTTTGTAACAACAATTTTTTCTGTGCTGAGTTTGGTAAGATTTCCCCATCTCTGTTTGGTTAGCTGGCAAAGCAGGCATTTTTGCTATGATATGCGTATGCTCCTCGTAGGGTTCACCCATTTGAACTCGAAAATTTCTCATATTTTTATCATCAAGGTCCAAGAACAAGACTTAGAATCAGAAGCCGCATATACTTACAGAGGGACATTGGGTGTTGTAAAGTTCATCATAGAAAACTGAACAAAGCTTGAATAAAGATTTGTGTTTGTTATAACAGTTTGCAGAACTGCAGGTTAGAGGGAAGGGACCTGTAAGCCTTGTTATGATTACATTGGAATGATCATGCCCATAACACTGTTCTCCTGCCATTCCGTACTTAGCATCTTATACTAACAGAGGAGGACTTCAGACCTGTTAGATATTGCCTGCTGCTTAATTTTTGTTTAGGTCTAAATTACAGAACCACAGGTAAGAAGAGACTTAAAGAAATCTGCTAGTCAACTCCACTGGTTATATTGTTCCTGTGATAATGTCACTGTCTATGGCAACAACAGGAGATTTGATACCACTTTTTACAGGGTTATTTGTTATGCTCCTTTAGCTAGTTAACTGGTTCCACCTCTTTTACTCTTTGATGTTACTGGCTATTTCAGGGTTTAGTTTGTTTGTTTTCCTTCATTGTTTCTGTGCTGATTTTATTCCCCCTTGCTTTGACTATGGGAATCCTTGCCTCAGATAAATATGAATATTGCCCTATGACTGTTCTTGCAATTAATAGACTAGATTCATTAGCAGATGTTTGCAGAGGAACAGCTAAAAGGTTCCTAAAGGTTAAACTATATATATATATAATCTATAGCAAAATCCATGGTGTTGTTTTTAAGTTTTTAAGATTTTTCAGTTTTTCAGTCCATTTGCAATAGAATGTATGTTCAAGTTTGAGATAATGTCAAAGTGGACAGACTGAAGCTCAACATACTTGAAAATAGTGACTGGACTGGCTAAAATGATTAGCAAAGCTGTTATGCCTGGAAGCACGAATTAACACATTCCAATATTCCTTCTATGACTAAAGACTTTCATTTGGTAGGAGTAAAAGGGGAAATCTAGTCAGAAAAAAACACTGGACAGAGGTAAGTTAAAATTTTTGTCAGCTTTCATCCAAGAACTTTTCAGATAAGGTGATATAGTACCAAAATGGCAGCAGAATGAAGGGAAATAGTGCTGCATTCATTCTCATCAAGTTTTGACCTTTCTTAGTATTATAAAGATGTAAAAAATGTCAGCTATTGTAATTCTATCAGTTCATCTCGTACATAATTTATATCTTCTTTATAAAAAGGAAAAGATAGAAGACGATATCAAGTTGAGACCAGTATCGCTATCCTTCACCATTACGTTAGATTTTGATAGCTTTAAATCCAAATGTGAGAGGAGTGACAGGAGCTGACTACTGTTGCTAGTTTACTCTCAGGCCCACTATACAATAACACTTCATGTGGATTTTGAAAGAGCTTGGTCCAATTTTCATATTGTTTTCATAATTGTTAGTTACAAAACTACTATCTAGGTTTGATGAAACAGTTTTCTTTTGCAGTTTTCTCTTTTTAGAAATACATCTAGCAGAAAATTAATTATTTCATAGTCTTAATTATGTTTTGTATCAAGTTCATAATGCAAACCTAATTTCAAAGTGAAGTGCAACCGTTATTTAATAGAGCTTTGCAATATTTTGCAGAACTTTCTAGACTACTTCAACGGCTCATGCAAGGCCATTTGGAATAGGTTGCCCAAGACCACGTGTGGTCTGATTTTATGAATGCCCAAGATCAGAAAGTTCACAATCTATTTTTGGCAGACAGTTCCAGTGTTTGACTACCTCACAGTAAAAAGTGTTTACACTTAGAAAGAGTTTCATGTGCTTCCATTGTGCCCATTGCCACTTCCGAAAAGATAACTGTAAAAATCTTACATCTATGTATATCTTTATCATAGTATGTAGATCAAATAAAGGAGTTGTCTGTTTCTGATAGAATTTTTTTTTCAGGAAATGTGTTATCTCATCCTAGAATGGATAGCCAAGCAATGTGATGATGACCATTTGTATATGGGTTTTTGTTCACTGACTACTAAGGGAGCCTATGACAATTAATATAGTTAAAAGTGATTAATTTATGTGGAGGTGAAGATTTTTGCTTGCTTTTGTTTGTGTTTTGCATTATGATGACCTCATATATGCATATAAATAAATACACATATGTATTTACAACTATTTTCTAACTTCAGTTAACACAGTTGATCCTTTGCAAAGAACTGGTTATTCCTCCTTCAAGCTATAGTGGTTAGCTATGATTCAACAAATTAAATGCATGCACTGTTGCACTTTGGTCCTTCCTGAGTAATAGTTAAAAGCAATTCCAGAGCAAATGCTTGAATATTTAAAAGTAAAATGACAACTTTTGGGGATATTGGAACTCAGCTTCTATAAACAGAATGAATAAAGGCTAGACAGTAGCCTCTGGAGCTAGGCTTTGGGTCTTGGCTTGGAAAAAACTATGTGGGTTTTGACCAATCTGCCCTCTTCATTGATGTTGTACGGATTTGTAAGAGAAGCAAACCAACCGGAGGAAGAAACACAGTGGCTGTAAGAGCCATCAATGCCTTCTAGTCAGATTTGGGTGAGAAAGTTTTTTCAGTGTCATCCATTTCTGTGTGCAGGCACATGCATATTTTTTTGCAGAAAGGTAAAGAAGGAGGTGGTGGTGCTAAATATATCATGATAGCAGTGTTAATTTTGCTCAGATTTGGAAAAAACTTCTTGAAATTTCTGTGTTCTGCCAATGGTAGAACCTATATAAAAACTTACAGGAGCTGTAATTCTATTTTGAAATGTAAAAGTTGTTTGAAAAACAGAAAAGCTTCCACAAAAATGAAAATAAATTTTGGGTGGTATGCTTCATGGAATATATCTTTGAATTGGTTAGAAGGTAGCAAGCTAACATATGTATTGGTCTTCATATCCAAGATAATAATTCACTCATCATTCACAGCTGAAAATATATGGTTTATATTTGTTGGAATAGGTGTTTACATCTATGTATATTTTAACACAGCATGTAGATCAAATAAATGAGTTGTCTGCTACTGATAGGATTTTTTCAGGAAAAAAATGCTACGTTGCTGAAAAGTAATTAGTTCGTGAGAAGGATTATGAAGATCTACAGAGCTTAGAAGAAAAGATCAATAATGGTTGTCTTTTTATATGGGCCTGAACGAACAGATTCAATGCTTACAGTTAGCAGTGTGTTAGTTGTAAAAAGATAAAATCAAGCTAGGAGCAGAATGTTATGTGAACCAAAAATAGGTCACATCTGGATGTTTTCTAAAGACCTTATCAAAGTTGCTCATTTCCAAGTATGATGAAAAATTGTTTGCATGTGTGCAGCTTGCCATAGTCAAACAATGATTTCTAGTGGTGTGTAACAGACAATACTGTAAATTCCTTGAAAATAGGTAACAGAATGCTCAAAATTATATTAAAAACTCAATTCATATTATATGGACTTGATCTCTTCAAGACATTTTGGGAAATGCCTGTGAAGATAGAATGGTTAGTAAAAGATGACTGTGTCCTAAGTGCTAACAGACCAAGGAAATATGCTACATGAAGCTTTAGGTTTTAGCTGGGTTTTCCAATTAGTCACTTAGTTTAGCCAGAATTCTCTTGAGAGACAGCACAAACTTCCTCCCTGTGTACAGCAATGTTAGTTTGTAATTATAGGCTTAATGTTACATGTCACATTTCATAGTTGTCACTGTCAAATGGAAGTGGCACAAGACAACGCAGTATGACTGGGTCTGGTTTTTATTGCTGGCGTTTTTGCTGAGCTGAGATGGATACAGACTGCTATTTGGCTGTAGTAGAGAGGAGTGGGTGTTTTGGGAACCATTGAGGCTGTCCTGGACCTGACTGACATCAGATTTCTGGTTTAGGGGAGATATGGCAGACAGCCTGCACAGGTCCGCAGACCTATGTAGATCTGCAGGCATATTGTTCTTCACCCCTAGTTATTCCCTGGTGGTTTTGGAGGGATTCTTATTTTGCCTGATGATACTGAAGTAAATGGGCCATATGTGTTTGAAAAGTTTAATCAATTAGCATTTGCAGATATGAAACTTGTTTCCTGTATTTACAAAATTCATTGCAACACATTTGTTTGAATAATGCCAGTCACTGGTCAGATATTCTCTAAGATGATTAGCGGTGACAGAGAGCTGCTCTATTACTGGGCTGTGATTAGTTTTATTTCATCGTTAGGAGCATGGTCTTTCCTTGTTGATCTAATCTTTCTGACTTTTCATCTGTGACAGCATAAAGGTGTGGATCTTTCCTACAGTAAGGGGCCTTTATTTGATTTTTTATTTGTGTTTTTCAGAAGCCACTGTTCAGTGCAGCACTGTGCCTGACCATCATCTACAGCCTGTGGACCAGTGGCCTTGGACAGAACAGCCTAGTGTTCAGATTCTCATTTTTGTACCAACCTCAGACAAAATTTTCTGATTACTGTTTCTAGAATTAGCTCACCTAGTGAAACAAATGTTAATTTAAATCTAGAAATAGCTGATTATTGGGAGAATCATCTGGTTTAGACGTGCTGAGTGGGGTATTAACACTGTTAGGTCTTTAGCCTTGGATTTGTAACCTTGTCTCATGTTGACCTTTGAGATACAACCTATTCTTTCTTCAAAGCCTACCTTGGAGACCTGTAAATGATTAATTCAGCAATCATACCTAAATGTTGTCTGCAGAGGACACACCTGAATGAGTACACAATGCAAGTGACTGAATGAAAAGTAGATGGAAAGTTGCAATGTTATTGAATTAAGTAGGACCACAGCTTTCATAATATCCAGAAATGTCAGATAACTTGATGATAAACAAATTTAAAACATAGATTAGGTTCCTAACACGAGATTTCTAACAAAATGCATAACCTTTCAGATGAAGATCCTGTGGTTTTAACTGTGGTTTTAAATTATGACATGAATTCTGATAGAGCTGGCAAGTAAAGCTCGCATGAGTCACACTCTACCAGGGTCTTTGTTCATAAGCTTTGAAGAAACAAGCATGAGAGTAGTAGCTCTCCTAATTTGAAATGCTCTCTAGGCTGATTTAGATTTGTTGTCTGAGGCGATGGCACAGTCACTGTTCTTACAATTGCTTCCACACAGAGCTGTTTATAGTCCCTTAGTTCTTTCACTGCTTCTCCAGCAACCTAAGATACAAAACACAGCTCTGTTTTTCAGCATCTCATATCTGAGATTGAATCATTTGGCCTTCCACAAAGGGGTAGGACTTCTTACAGCATGCTTACTGATTGATTTTTTATTTTTTATTTTTGATTACAACCCTTGATTTGGGACATAACTTTTCTTTTTAGCACTTTTCAGAAATTAGTATAAGGTATGAATGTACTTCCTTTTGTCTTTCACTTCCAAAAGCACTGGGGCTACCCTGAGGGGGTTATCAACTGCCAAAACAAAAACTGCAATCAGAGTATCAGAAACATATTTTTCATAATTAAATATAGAAAGTGCTTATCACATCACGTATATCGGCATGAGTCATTAAAGTTCAAAGCCTGGGAAGAACACAGCGAAGACCTAGTAAACAGCAGAGTGCTTACAGTGGTGTTATAGAGAGCAAATAATTTACACATTTTAAATGCATCCAGGATAGGAGCTGAGCTGAACAGGGCTGAGGTTGAAAGTTGTATGGCTGGGGAAGAGGCAGCAATCCAACTCTAGCAGCTGTATTAAAAGACCAACATGTTTTCCTCTTCAGTCATCCAAAGTTCATCTTGCAGTTCACTGATGCAGCCGCTGCCAGAAGGGATCTCTTTGGTGAGGTGCAGTAGGGGGCTTTCTGACTGAGTAGGTTCTCAGGGACAGCTGAGGGCCAGCAGTCTGCACTCCAGGAACATGCTCTGCCCTTGGTGAGTGAGGCAATCCATCAATTTGTATTCCTTCTATATAACATAATGCAAGTGTGTTGGGAAATAGGAATTTAATTAAATTACACAGATTACATTATTCACTCTACTAACAAGCAGAGGTCATTTTACCTATGAGGAGGTAATTTATTGAAATCAAACATCCTGTATATCCCCTAAGTGTTTTCATCATCTCATAATTGGATCTCAAACGGTTTTGAAAAAGCTCTCATAACCAAATGATTGTGCCAGATGGATTTTCCTTCTAAGGGGGAAATGAGCGCTTATACAGGAGATTCTGCTCCAGTCATCACAATAATGTGGAGACTGGTTTTGACTGTAATACCTGTAAGTTAAACTGTTCTCCCTCTAAAAGCAGAGCTGGATTAGGTGTGTAAATACCCCACCTCCACTTTCATCTCCTTGTAGACATTTAGATAATTCCACTCCAGTAATTACCCAATGTAAACCACAGTCCACAGCTGCCAAAAATTCCTGAAGACAAGCAGTGAATGTGCAGAGCAAGCATATGGGACCCAAAGGAGTTAACACCCAAGCAGGGAGAACCTTATGTATGAGGTTGTGGTTTTAAGCAAGCACCAGTGCTGGCTGTATTTGAAAGAAGTGTTTTTTCTGTCATCCTTTCTTTCTACTTGGTGTCCCGAGGCCGTGGACTTATGTTTGTGCCACATCCTTTCTGCTGCAACTAGTACTTGTGAGGATGTTCAGAAAGCTGGATGCAAGGAAAAGGATTCAGCTGATTAAAAAAACCCAAGCAAACCCCTCCTTTTTGGTACTTTATCTTTTAGGTCATTTGTGAAATTTACTCTGTAGGCATGTAATGAAAACACAGAGGGCTCCTGCCTATTCCTAAGGCTCTAGAACAAAAGTGAAACTGTTTCATTTTTAGGGATTTATACAAGCAGCTTCACACAACTGCTTTTCCAAAAGGACAAGTGTGGGACTGGGAAATTCCCCCATGGACAAGGCAGGGCAATTCTATCTGGTCCTCTCACATAATAATCAGAATCAATGCTTTTGTTTGTCTTGTAGACAAGTAATTTTATTTCACATCCTGAAAGATAAAAAAATATTTTCCATTGTCAAGTAGACAGGGATAAATCTACGTTAAAGCTTTCAAAGTAAAATCCATCTGGAATATTTATTCCTTTTTTTTTAACTCCATAGCCTTCTTTCTAACTACTATGCAGTGTTGCAAGATTCACTACAGCAAAGCAATGTCTTGAATCACCTTAAACTTAAAATAAATGCCCAGAATGGTTAAATGAAAGGGTAGTGCAAGTGCTGAAAAGAAGATCTAATGTCTTGTGTCTTGTGCTAACATTCTGGTCTCATGAGCTATGGCATCAGTTCTGAGGAGTAAATGCTAGGATGATGACACTTTTGTAGCTCATAGGTGTGTCTCAATCAAAATACTACAAGCATAATGCAGATTCCCACTAAGAGCAAAAGGAAACACAGGTCCTCAGTGCTTGAGGTGCACCGTCTAGTTCTTCATGACACTGCCACAGGCATTTAATGAACCCATTTACTGAGCTCTATCTGATCATAATTCTTTACATATATTTCTGTACTTGCAAAACCTGTACTGTGACTCTACAGCTCTCATGAAACCTACAAATCTAACAATTCTTAGAGAGACTGTAAATAACTTCAATTATATCTTCATTAGCAACCCACACTGCTTACAAGAGCTTTTAGCTGCCCACAACATGTAAAAATGGCTAGGACACACGAAAATTATTTGTATTAACTTAATTTCTCAAATTAGATTTCCCTCTTAGCACTTCATGTCCCTCTCCTCTCCCTCTCCCTCTTTCTCTCCCTCTCCCTCTCTCTCTCCCTCTCCCTCTCTCTCTCCCTCTCCCTCTCCCTCTTGTCTCCTCTCCAGGTTGCTGATCTGGCTCATGAGCTATGAGGCAAGGAAAAGGGAGCTGCACTTGTGTGCATAAATCATGGGTTCCAAGGCATGACAGCAGACAGGTATAGGCTAAGAAGTCTTCCTAGAACGAGCTATATGAATACCAGGTGACACAAAGGCCATAGAGCAGGGAAAAAGAGGGAAGGAAAGGAGGCAGACATACACAGAAGGTGGTGACAGGAGAGATGGAAGCAGAGTGGTGTTGCTAGTAATACTTTGTATTCTCTGCCTGAGAGTGAAACATTTCTTTTCACAGCCCTCCACAAATTCTTCACTACTGTGGAAGTCACAGTGGATTTGGCATCCATATCTGGACAGCTGTGAAGGTGATGTTGCCATTTTTTGGTGAAATCACTTAAAGCAACAGGACAAAATTAGATCGATTCAATGTAAAAACAAAGCTTACGTTTTAGTAGTCAAAGTTATTAAATGTTTGCAGAGATTTTCCAGTAATCTTATGGATTCTTAGTAACTTATGTTTCAAAATTTACAGGTCAAACAAATACTTCCTGCAAGATTTGCAAGGTGTCATTCTGTGGCCTATGTCCACCTATGACTGTTATGACTCCTGTTCCCTATGTTCTTCATAACTATAAGTTAGGACTGTCCCAGGCTAAGGAAGATCTGAACCTGCTATATTTTCATGGCTATTGGGATCAAGTTTAAAATTTTCTATTAAGAAGGAGAGGCAAGGAATGGTGTCAACTCCTCATACTTACACACAGAGACTACTCAGTGCTGGATGTATAATCCTTCCCCTACAGCCAAGGTGGTTTTCCTGGACTCCTCTCCTGTAGTCAAGTGTTCTCAGTTCTGTGCTCCAGTTTTCTGTCTGTTTAGTTGTGCTGATTATGGTAGTGTAAAATGATCTGGATTAAAGATCCTCAGAAAATGGACAAAGATGGTAATGACAGCTGGTGGCCATAGGTCAGAGGGAATGGGAAGTTCTTATTGTGGTTTTGACCACCAGAATTTTTTATTGGATTGTACCTGTGTGTTTGCTCACTCTACCCTGGGCTAAACATACCATCAATGTCCAAAGATCTCCTAAAAGCACTGATGTGTCTTATAAAAAAGTGACAGATGTACAGTGAATTTGAGCAGTATTATGGTGCAAGCAAGTATGAAAAGAGAACCTAGTTGACTGAGGTATAGGTGCGCACAAAGTAATGATAAGCTATTATAATGTAAAAATAAATAATTACCTGAAAAGGATTAAGAAAAAAAGAAAGAAAACATTTCCACATATGACAAGGCACAGGAAATTTATTGTTTTATTTTATCTTTATTTTGAATAGAAGGAAAAGTTCAGGAAAAATCCTGAACAGTAACTTTTTAAACTTCTTCGGATGAGTTATACTCCACCAGCGTTTCAGTCAAGTTTTACTCTTCTAATCCTTTCCTTCTGACAAAGTCTCAGAAAGTATCTCTGCTTAGTGGATGTAAAACTGCTGATGTTAAGCTGAATGCTGAACATTTGCATAGAAATGTAGTGGCAAAACAAATGCAAATGATTTCAGGGCTTTACAAAGTCTGGCATCAGGTCTCTTTCATTGTCTGACACAACCCAAAAGTTGTGGGAAGGTAATCAGCTGCGGTCCTAAACAATAAAAACACCTTTTTGATAAAAATAGAACTGATATTTTCTTTCCTTAAAAATGCCCTTAGAATACAAACTCCTTTAATCACAGTATTATTAAATCTGGGGTTTGATGTCATAAACACTTGAGTATTATGAGGTACTTTTAAACTAGCATTTTAAGGATCTCTTTTAACGTATTGACATAACATGGAAATATTAAAGAACAAGTGTATATAATAGTGATGGTTTCCTGTTATCTTTTGGTAGAGTTTGATGTGAAGTCTTTCTCTTATGCACAGAAAGGTATACTTCCTGCTGAAGTAGGACTAACACTGAGTGGGCACAATTCTGGTTTCCCTTCCTAGTATGGGCCTACAACAAGAGGAAAAAGATGTAGGCAATTCTTAAAGGATTTTATAATGATTTTAGTGTTTGTGGCTGGTCTATTCTAAAGTTGTTCACAGAGCACAAAACCATGGCTTGATATGAATTGACAGCAACAAAGCTGGTGAAGGGGCTGGAGAACAGGTCCTACGAGGAACGGCTGAGAGAGGTGGGGTTGTTTAGCCTGGAGAAGAGGAGGCTGAGGAGAGACCTCATTGCTCTCTATAACTACCTGAAACGAGGTTGTACAGAGGAGGGAGCTGGCCTCTTCTCCCAAGTGCCAGGGGACAGGACAAGAGGGAATGGCCTCAAGCTCCACCAGGGGAGATTTAGGCTGGAGATTAGGAGGAAGTTTTTCACAGAAAGGGTCATTGGGCATTGGAATAGGCTGCCCAGGGAGGTGGTTGATTCACCTTCCCTGAGGTGTTTAAGGCATGGGAGAGTGAGGTCCTGAGGGACATGGTTTAGTATTTGATAGGAATGGTTGGACTCGATGATCCAATGGGTCTCTTCCAACCTGGTGATTCTGTGATTCTATGACATGAATACTTTAATTAAGGGATGAGTTCTAGCGTATCCTTAAACTTAGGATAAATGTAATCTTATGAAATCATTGAGAATTAAACAATGCACCCACCACTCAGTCTGATTCAAGTTGTGACAGTGACTTTGGAATAAATAGATTCACTAGATGATAATTAAAGTGTAAATTTGATGTTGTATATGTGTATTTCTGTAAACCATGGGAAATAGAAAAAATAAACTTTCTTGGTCTCATCATGTATCCTATTGCCAATGCAGCTTTTTTTTTAATTGTATTATACATCTATGGCACTTTTGGCTATCTTTTAAACAAAAATATATGCCGTTTTGGCAGTAAATAATTAAGTAAAGAGTTATTTCTGGTTTGTTACTGATGTTCTCCACATCATGCAACATCCTAGACTTTTATCTAATTACTTGTTTTCCAGAGCTGAAAATAGAAATATCAAAAAGGTAATGAATTTTCCAGAAAGAGGGGCTGACTGACAGAGCTTCAGGATCCTAAATACACACACATCTATCTTAGGAACTCTGCAATTAGTATTTCCTGTAATTGGTAGTTGTAGGCTCCATACACTGCACCTTGGCACCAGAAACTGTGCCCTGATATTGCATGTAGAGATTGTAGCTAAAAGTGTTAGAATATATGAATTTTCTTTTGGAGATATATTTCACTTTTGTCTGTAACAGTGATCTCAAAAGCCTAATACTGGCACTCTGAGCAAATCTTGTGTTTTGGCATTGTAATGCTTAAACCAGAATAATCAAAATACCCAAGTAGGATTTAGCCCTTAGTGAACATGTGCATTTTCAATAACCTTTAAAATATATTCAAGCCTGGCCAAAATTATGATCTTTCTTTGATTCGGGTTGAAATTTTTGCAAAGGATTTTGCAAAACCCAACCCATGACCTGTTTGTATTCTTCTGATTCAAGAACATCTAGAATCTGAGAAGTTCTTGCTCTCAGGTGGCAAATATTGATGAGTTGGGTACTTAATTAAAAGGTCAACTTTTTTTCTGGGAAAGTTTGTATAATTTAAAATCCTAAATGACCAAACTAATGGATACTTACATACTTGGCTGCTTAATTTAAATTTTGATCACTCTTTAAGAGTCAATTTTCTTGATCTTTTTTATAAAGATAGCACTTTCTTTATTTACAGCAAGGAGATTTCAACATTGTTTGCTGGCATTTTTGCTATCACTGCAGTGGAACCTATAGCTTTGATTTTACCCATTTACCTGCACTATAGTTTTTTTAGTCCAATTCCAAGGAATGGTGTTCATAGATTATTCCCCCATGTACTAATTTCAAATTACACATATGAAGAAGCTTCTCCCATTCATCTTCAGCATTGATGAGAGATAAAAACGTTTCTGAGAAAGTTGATAAAAATAAGAAGATAATAAAAAAAAATCTAAAATAATCTAATAAAACCCACTTGGATTGGAACAACAGTCTATGATGGAAATGAGTGTTACATTAGGTGAAATGAATAAAACCAAGCAGTTATTATAGTCTGTGATGGTTTTTAGAGTGCTTTCGTACTATCTTCTCCAGATGAATTCATTTACAGGAGTGAAATACATGATATATAATATACTTGGATATACAATGTTGGTAGCACCTGGTGTTTATGACACACTTTAGCAAGTAACTAATTCCTTACATGCCTGTTTCCCTAAGACTGACAAGAAAATCAAAGTAGAGACAGGCACTAGTGAGGGAAAATTTTGGGAAATGACTGTGAGAGCAATGCTTACTTGAGTAGCATGTGAGATGGTGTTCTGTAAACTAATTTTTTCTTAGGCAAAAATAAATTCTCTAAGATTACCTTCCAGTTACGTAAGTCATAGGTAGGTCTGCATTTGAGAAGTGACAAGAATTCAGAATTTGACATCTCTCTTTTTCTTCTCAGAATGTAAATCTTTAAATCGCCTTTAAATATGCTGGCTATGTGCCAGCAGCAGATTGGTCTTTTGCATGTGTATGAAAATTTCAGTCCTTTCTGGGAGTTTAAGAGGCTTATATAGTTCCTAATGACTTCTATGACAGCTAGATGAAGTTCTAGCGTCAAGCACCTTATATAAAGTTTTACTTCAGCTCTGGATTTTCTCAGCAATATTGAAAACTATAATGCAGTAAAAGGATTGGAAACCAAGCAAAAATAAAGAGGAAGTCCTCTTGTTTGTTTTTCACCTCTAAAAAATCTAGCCCACACTGAAATTCCCTGAATAAGGAGAAATGGCTCTGGAAGGCATTTAACTTTTTTTACTTGTTAAAATTGGCAAATAAACAGCCTCTTTGAATACACACAATTAAAGAAATTATGCCATTGGACATTTCTCCCAATATTTCATCTGCTTAAAACAATACTGTGTGCAACAGTTATTGTTTTCAAAAATATTTCTAAAAGTCTTCATTATCAGTAAAAAAGAGTTGATGTTCATCCTATTCTCTTTTCAGTTCCCTGCCACTTTTTGCATCAGTAGCTATAATAATGTTCTGGGCGCTCACTGTGCCACTAATCGTTTTAAATATAAAACGTTCAAACTTTAAAGTATACTATTTATTAAGCAGCTGAAAAAAATTACAAATACTAATAGTGAAGTATTCCTCTCCAGACCAGCTGATTGTGTTCTGTCTACACGTAGCAGGACTAATAGAGTAAGGTAGTAAAGGTATTGTGCTGCACAACGGATTGCCATTGATCAGCACACTTTGCTGTCTCATACATAAGATAAATAAGTAATGAAAAGTAGATCTTTGTCTAAAATGATTTTTTATACTCAAACTCCATAACAGCTTTTATTTTCTGTGCAGTTGCTACTCAAGAACACTGGTAATTGCAGGTGCTCCAGGTAATAAAGCTAATGCTTACTTTAAAAAGCACAGGAAATTCAGGGAAACCAGACCAATGTACTAAACTGGGCTTTAACTTTTGCAGTTTTTATTGTCTATATACCTGACAGATTCAGAGGTTAAGTAATAACATATGGGCTTAGGCAAACACTCAGATATACATAAAAATATATTCTTGAGGAAAGTACATTAAAAGGATTTGGTTCCATTTTCACAGCTGTAATTTATAGAATACATGGGCATTTTTAATGGATTGTATCAGACATCACTAGGCTGCTCTGTGTGGATTCAGTTCTCAGTCCACCAGAACAACTATTACCCAAAGTTTTCTGGTTTTCATTCTCCTTGGTCTCCAGAACATGGGAATTAAAGGTACAGCACAAGTCCTTATCAATACTGCCAAAATGCTGAAAAAATATAATGTCTTGAGAAAAGGGAGGGCAAGGCACACATTTCCCATAAAGTAATTTGCACTTTATGCCTCTACTTCTCTACTATTTGAGCTGCACCCTTCTATAACCCAACCTTTATGGAAGAAGTCTCTGGTTAGATTTCCATATTTTCACTGAAATTGATTTGTACTTACTCTTCAGGTAAACTAATTGGAACCCAACAATCCTGATGTTTCTCATTAGTTCCAATTGCTCATTTAACAGTTAGATAAAGACAGTGAATGGAGACGCTGTTTAAATTAACTCCCCAGTACAGAGTTCTTTAAGCTCAAGGCATTTTGTTATTCACTGCTTTTCCCTCTCTAAAAAGGCTTACGAGGTACAGGGACACTATGAATCTCTGACACAGTGTATGCACAGAGCTAAAAACAAGATGAAAATGCATTGCTCTACAGTGTTTCAACCATGACCTTAAGCAAACAAACCTGCTCCACTTGTTCACCTCAGCATTTTATGATTTGGTTCAGTGATGTTGAGGCAGCATCTCTGAGGTAAAGCACAGCATCCTTCCCCCACTCACTGCCTTTTCAAGGGGACAGCAGAGCTGCTGTCTGGGCTGTACACCATAAAGTACTTTGCTGTGTCGGACTAGGTGAAGAGAGGTAGTCTGATGGAAGTGCTGTGGGGCTGTGCTGTGTTACTAACTAGATAAGAAGTGAAAGATACAGGGGTTCTCATAATGATGGTGATAATAATTATTTTGGTACCAATTTACCCACAAGGAGAGCCATTAATTAAGCTAAAGTTTTCTCATGTCTCTAGACCTTTAGTTTTCTCCCCAGGCAAGAAATCTCATTGTCACTACTGACCCTGAACTTTTCCTTCCACCAGCATCTCCCTCTGGTTTATCAGTCTGGTTGAACCCTTGCCAGAGTTTGCTCTCACCCTGACCTTGTCTTTAGTGAAATACTTGTTTATACCTTACTCAGTTCTCTACTTAGCTAATGCAATCCCCTCCTCTAAATTTCCTGCTGAACAGTCTCCTTGAGTTGTCTGGATTTAATTCAGTGTTTCCAGGAGAACACACGGTGCATACTTCTATTGTAATAAGTGTACTTGATAGAGAGAGGCAAGCTGAGGATATAGGATTACAATATTTTTTTTCTAACATGCTCTCTTCCTTCTTCTGTATGGATTAATTGTTATTGAATGTGGCTGGGCTGTCACAGACTTAGAAAGACACAGGAGCTTGTTTGCCTTCTCCTGGAGGAGGCAGGCAGATGGCAGGCTGACTTAACAACAACAGCCCGGGTAAGAAGGGCAGAGAGTTCTGATGGCCACTGGAACTGAGGGGCTGTCAGCTTGCACAGATATCTCAGACAACTCCAAGCTCAATACTGGAAACTGTTTAGAGGGAAAAGAGGATCTGCAGGATCCTATGGAACTTCTGGCTGTGGAGCAATAATAAGAGAGAGATGAACTGAAAGGGTCTGCAGTGGACAGGCTGGGAAAATCAAGTGAGAACATGTTATAGTTGAGTGCTTTTGAGGATGTTGGATTGTTCCTTTGATATAAAGAGTTTGTGATCACTTTGGTTTTTAATTAGCTTCCATGAATAAGTCTGGCTCTGTGGTGAAAGAGGGAGAGGAAGGGAGGAAGTTTTTGAGGTGTAAAGGAAGGATTAAGCAGGAATGAGTTTAGGAAAAGGAAGGGAAGGTTTGAAGAGACTAAGAGAGTACTCAGTGCGTGATTCTGGGGTAATGTCTGGAAAGGTGGGCAACTCTGACTTCTATGAAGGAAGGGCCAATGAAATTGAAACTTTTTTCAGAAAGGGAATAGAAGAAAGTCAGGTATGAGGGCTTCTGCCATAGAAATGACTGTTTCTCTACAGCAGTTATCATATCTAATTGGAGAAGTCTCTAATCTTACTTCTGTTCCACTCACAATTACTTTGGAAGTATCTATAAAATATTTGCTTTGTTCTCCTTTTCTCAGCAACTATGAGAGAATGCCAGGAAAAGGGTCTTGCAGTAGGGATAAATTGACTCAGTACTTTTTCAAGGCGACTTTATGATAAAACTCTTTCAAGGACGAGACCTAAATTAAAATACACCTAGCAATGCTACAAGTGATAGAGGAAATTTCCTTATAATTCAACTCTTCTTTTGTCTCCATTCTTCTCTGCCCAGCACACCCTCTGATTCTTCTATCAGGGTCTTGTTACTATCTATTTTCATTCAGCCTACTACTCACCAAAGTGATCAGACGAACTTTTCCAGAAGAGGACTAAACAAGATCAATGACTCAGCATGTCTTGATTATCGGCTTCAACAAAAATATTAATTGAAACTGTTGTATTTTAAATGATTAGACCACATAAATGTTAAGTGATCTCAGGTTATATTTAGAGCAGCCATACTTGATGTTTCACTACTGGACAAGTGTTTGCTCAGATATTTTTCTTATTTCAGTTTACAAACCAAATGATGAGATACTGTTTTGGACAGTCATCAATTTTCATTTTTCATAACTTAAAACTTCTTCAGGATGACCCTAGTCCTGGTCAATGAGACAGGGAGATTACTGTTGTAAAATTATCTTTCAGAGCTGCCCTAGATTACTAATGATTGCAGGAGATCTTGTTAGTGTGTTTTTTTCTATATTAAATTTTAAGTTCTAATTGTATTTATAGCACACAAATATATAAATAATTAAACCCACCAATGAAGCTATTGTCAATTACCACACTTCAGTGTGCTGGCAGAAATGACAAGATCCTACTGTGTTTCTTGTGTTGAATACTAGAAGGCATAGTCCCATAAACTGTCAGTCAGACTCTTTTTAGAAAAATAAATATTCATAATTGAAGTTTTCCACCTGAAACATCAAAGTAACTTAAGAAGCCTTTAAAATGTGTGGATGAATTGTTCTGCTTTGATTGTTCTTTCTTCAAATCCAAGCTACATCTTAGAACACTTGTACTCTTAAGTTAGTTGTAATCCACAGAAGTAATAATATGGGCTCTTCCTACTGAACAGAGGAAATATTCTTATGAATAATAATATTACAGTAGGCAATCAGCATCATCCACTCATAAACTGTTCTGGGAATGAAGAATCTTATTCCTCAGTTTCAAAGCATGTCCTGAATTTACTTACAGATCTTCATTACATTATACCACCTTTAGGTGCCTGTTTCTTCACTGTAAAAATGAATCTGCTACGAACTATTTTGAAATCTTCGGTCATGAACTTCACAGATTTCATATCACTACTCTTATTTGAAGAAAAATATTGACTCTAAAGGAGTTATACTTTGTGATTTATTTGGATAAATAGTGAGAATTGTCCCAAAACTTTTGGAGTGAGTTCTCAGGTATGTGGACATTAGAATATCTGAAAAAAAAATGTGTATCAGGTGTCTATTGTAGTCATAAAAAATCACAGAATCTCCTAAGTTCAGAATGAAGCTTAATAACTTTCTGTAATTTTACTGTGATCAAACTGCAATTTATTTCTGAAACTGTATCAGGGACATGATCAGATAGGAAAAAGTACATTTTAGAGATATGATAACTGCTGTTTGAAATACACTATAAATGCATGGATGCCATATCCAGTTCACATGTTAACTTCATTTCAGTTTTGCCCACTGAAATAACAACCCATTTTAACAGCTTTGATCTAAATTTTTAAACTTTTGAAGAATTAGACTCTTATTTTGGATGCAATATTTGAAATATTAGAGCAATTTTTCTTTGATTTTGAGTGTAGACCAAATGAAACAATTTACAACTTTAATTTACATTCAAGGATGCATTGTCACCACCTGTTTTCTTTACTGTAGCCCTCCCAATCTAATGTTTAAGGAACCACCCTATTGTTCCAATCCTGCAGTGAAAATAAAGAGGGAAGTATGTACACATTCATTTAATCAAACCTTCTGCAGCTTCCTGGTTTATTTTTCCTAGCTTGCTAAGACTCCTGTATTCTACCTTGGTTAAAATATTATGCAGATGCAATTTGACCTTTCTATAACCATGTCATTTAAGACTATCTGAAAATGAGTGTATGCAGCATTAAATATATGGATCTGAGGAAATTTTGGGCTAGTAAGATTGTTAAATTTAAAAACATATATTAAAAAATATATAGATGCTGAAGTCCGTTTCCTTTCCACACTAGAACACCCAGAACTAACTTGGGATTTTTAAGATATTTGATCATAAGTAAATGAAAGGAAACTTGAAATAATGTTAGAATTTAAAGAGGATAAGATTTGTCTCTCTTAAACTCTGGAATTCGTAATCCTTTGTAGTAAGTCCATGTTGGTGATGACAACAGAAATCTTCTCTTAATCGCAAATAAGTATTAACTGGCATAATAACTCTTTAATGTACGCCATTCACAATAGGTACTGAGGTACTTCGAATGCCATTTGAGATACTCAAAGCTCATCTGGACAAAGCACAAAGCAACATGATCCCATTGTGAATCTGGTCTTGCTTTGTAAAAGGGGTTGTACTTTTTGATTTCCAGAAATCTCCAAACTAAATTATTCTATGACTTTCTAGCTACAAACTTGGATTAGATCTACAATTGCTCTTTCCACACCTAGATTTTACATGGTACCCATGAAGTAATTCCTGACTGACTAGCTTCTAGCTCTGAAAGCAAGCAGTTTGGCTTCAGATTCATAGTATCTACCTAGTAATTTTAGCCTGCTGAGTTTGGCCATTAAGTTAAAATAGGTATGGGATGCTCAAAGGCTGTGCAGAAAAGCAGTATGTGTTCAGGATGTTAACTGATTGTTGTCCCCAGGCCAAGGCATAACCCAAAGCTGAGCTGGCAGATAGATAAAATTATGTAGGGTCCACTTAGTTTATCCTAACTGCAGACAGCCCCTTCTGGGGGAGACTTGCTCTGTCTTTCCCAGGATATATGTGCAATCCTGTAGAGCGTATTTAACTCTTCTGCTGCTGATCCCTCAGTGAATCTTGTGACTCTGTGCAGAAGACAAGAAGGAATGTTCTTATTTCCTGCTTCCCTGACCAAGGTTGTATCTTGAAATGCAAGACAAGAATACAAGAGCAACCATATGGCATTCTAAAGACTTTCCTTCTGGCAGACCCCTATATTATTGGATTTTTTTCTAGTCATCTAGTCATTCTTTAAAAGGATAGGCTAATTATTTCATTCCACCCGAGGAACAGTTTCAGGATTTAGGGCAACACATAGGCTTGCAAAATTAATTTTTAGAATGCATCTTAGGTGGAGTCATATGGTGAGAATCACAATCTTAATTACCAGATGAACTCTAAGAACATGTCCTTACCTGACTCAGTATCAGCTCTCATAAAAGTGACAATGAAGAATTACTTCAGGAAAAACGTCTTGCAGGATTCCTCTGTATAATTCTACACATTTCTCCAATTTGCCCCAAATCACAGATTTATTAAAGAAAGTCTGTGCAAACTCACCCTTTGCAAAAAGTCTAAGAAAACAACCCTAGCAACTTTCTACAAGAGCTATGCTTGGAAAAGAAGGGTATGTCACCATATTTTATTATACCACTTCACCCAACACTGAAATCTCAATGTTACAGCTTCTCATCTTTAGTATGTATACAGTTTTGCACAGATTGTAGTAAACACATGGGGCCATGATGATGTCAGAAGTTTTTCCAGTCCAGTTATGTAAAGTTGAAGTCTTCCAAGTCCTACACCCTACGGACCTCAAATTAGTCTCGAATGGCTTGACATGCTCTAATACTGTACTTGTATGTTTGTGAAGGATCAGTGAATTCTTGTTGCTTATGCTTGGTTAATATCAATGTAGACAGGATTGATATGTTTGAAACAAATTGTGGTCTGAACAGCTATTGATATTTTTTTGCAACCAGTGTTTAGAGAGTTCTTCAACAGGAAAACTGATTTTCTTTTTGACATTGCTATAGTGTACAAAGGTGCTTTTGCACATGTAAAAATTTTTTTTCCACCTCTACTCTTGGTTCTTTTATGCCTGGGGTGGGGGTTGTTACGCTAGTTGTTTACCTTAGCTCTGGTCGTTTTGAATGCCTATTCTTCCTCTTATCTCTCCAGTGATATCCTCTCCATCTGTTGGAGAACTAACAATTTTCAGCCTTATCTTTCAAGACCATCTTCAGGGCTAGTTTTGCAAATATTTTCTGAAAGGGACTTGGCACTTAGAAAGTACAGTTGCAAAACCATTGAACTGAGATTTCAGAGGAGAACACATAGAAATGAACATAAGTGTCGTTCCCTTTTTTTTTTCTCATGTCAAATTCTTAGTATTTTCACTGAGCTTTAATACCCTCTTCTACAAAAAGGCAACAATTTGAGAAAAGATGGGAAATGAAGGGCAAGCTGTATATATAACTTCAACTAAAGTGCACTTACCTAAATTTACTCCACCAATAAGTATGTAAAGTGAACACTATTAGAAGAGACATACATGGTCTTTCATATGAGTATCTTTTCAAGTAGCAGATGCAATGTATAATAAAGATAAACTAATATAGTTTAACTCTATTTCTTCTTCTTCCCCATTTTCAAATTAAATTATACTGACTACTGTGAGATTGACTATTTAACTTTCTGAATATACCTTCAAGCAGACTTAGCACGCCAATATCATGTAAGTTTGCTCTATAAGGCTGTTAATACACTGTAATTAACAAACAGTGTAATCAATCATCTATTGTATTGCTGGGTGTTTTACGTATTTTGACTCATCTGAAGGAAGGAGGTTGTAACAGTAAAGGACACTGTATTACCCAGATCACCACCTTTCCAGTAATGGGTACCATAAATTACAGGAAATAGAAGAACAGCTGAAAAAAAAATCCCCAAAATTTTATAAGAATTATGGGATTTCTGAGTGTCTCTGTGTCTTGAATTAGGGTGATGAAAATCTAAAATAACTTTATAAAGGATTTATCTGTCAGTTTAGATAAATTTCTACAAGAAATGCTCATCAAATTCCCTTAAAAATAATCAGAAGTTTTCATGTAGATAAAATGGAGTAAAACAAAGGAAACTCAAAGTAGATATTTGTCAGCTATAAGTGGAATAAGATCACCACTGAAGTCCCACAGGGATGACTGCTTGCATCTGTGCTGTTCAAGAAAGCAATAAACAGTTCAGAAAAGTGGATGGGTGACTGGTGAAAAGTCAAAGTTCTCTGACTATATTGAGTTATTCAGGGCAATAAAACCAAAATTTAACTTCAGAGTATTTCACAAGCACGGCCTCGTATTGGTTGACTAGGCAATGCAATAACAGATTTTATTCTATGCACCTAAATATAAAGAAATGCTCATGGGAAAAAATATGTTCTATTGCAAAGTGATGGGCTCCAAGCTGACTGTTATTAAAGAATTAAATCTTAGGGCAAAATCAGGAAACTTCATAAGAATATCACCCCAAAAAATGGTCCTAGCCAAAAAGTTGAATTAAACTTTACAAGGTAATTGGGAAAGTGGGGACAGGAAGAGAGGGAATACCACTATACTGCTGCTTGAGTCCATCTGGGGCTCTGAACAGGACAGCAAGAAGGAAGACAGCAGCGGATCCCTGCCAGTCACCTGATATTCTTCTAAAATCTCATTTATCTTCAGTCCCTGACATTTGTAAACAACATGTGACATTTAGGAGGAGTACCACAAGAGTTAAAATCTTGGTTTTCCTCATTCACACACAAATGATTGAAGATTCACGCTGATTAGAAAAAAGTCATACTGAGAACTAAACAAGCAAACCCCTCCCCCATTAAACATTTAATGAGTACTCTGCAGTTTAAGAGTAAGAATTGCCATAATTTCAAAACAGATCCTCTTTCTTCAGAACACTTGTAATGAGCTATAGAAGCCAAAATGACTAAGTTGCTTATGTACAAAGATGTTATGTGTTCAGACAATTGTAAGAACAACCCATTATTTAATTAAAAAATTAAAATTCTTAATTTGTAAAATTTTGCTGATGCAAATCGGTCTGGACAAAATTTGGCTGAAAGTTGGTGTGTTTTACAACTGTGATACAGAGTCACATACAGACTATTTGAAAACTTTGCTTTATGTTTTATTGTGAACAGTTAGATTTTTATAGACTAGTGAAGAAAGAGTTAGCTAGCTTTTCCTACTGTATATTGTCATTAACATAAAGCATACTGGGAAATGTTGCTTAGTAATGGATTTGGGGGCAGAGAAGACTGCATCTCACAAAACTGATAAAAAAGCAAACCCCCAAAATATGATAAAACACCCATTAGATTTATTGGTCTAATGGTTATGCATTTTCCTGCTGAAACACTTGAAAAACCTTCAGTGAAATGCTGATGGGCTGTCTAATATACTGTAAAAATAATGGACTGGAATCTTATTTTTGGGGTAAGACTTATTTTACATAGGCTTGTTATGCTTGGTACTGTGAACTATTGATGTCTCACACATCTCTGACAGAAACAGACGCATCATTCTGCTGTTTCTGTTATTTATTTGCAAAGATCTTACTGTTATTTTTGCTTGATTCTATGTGAAATTTATACGTCCCATTTTTTCATCAGTGAGATATAGGAAATCCTTAGCAAGAGCATTTAGGTGAACTCTTGCAATCTTCAAAGTCTTGGTGTGGTTACAGAATGGGTAATACATTATTATATACAAATGTAACCTAAGAAGTAATCAGTTTCACTGTCCCATTACTTTGGAGAAGTGAGTAGGAGTTAAACAACATGTTGTCAGGCGATGGTGAAAGCTATTGACTTTCTCATAAAAACCGTTGTGCTAGATCATAAGATGGAGTTTATGGCAATAACCCAGAAAGCAGAAAACCTGAGTGCAGAAATAGAAACTGTAGATTCAGTTAAAGCATGCAGCAGGGAGATCACAAAGGTCAAGTTAGTGAGCATCTCAGTTCTGAAGTCTACTTTTGGGCCTGGACAGGTATTTTTAAATATTCCTGTGTTGCATCATGGAGATATCAGGCACAATTTTTTTTTCAGTGTGTCTAACTGCTTCTTCTTTAGTGAATTTAGTCACCAGTCTAAAGATACAGTCCTCTGTGTTGATTATAAGCCAGTCAGGTCTGCCATGAACTTATTCCACAAATCTTTCAACTGATCTCCAACTCTGTTACCAGATGAATGTTCCCACCTCATGCACTGGTGCTCATCTGATTCCACACTGCACTGGCTTTGGGAGGAAAAGGGGAAAAGTGCTGAAGTGAATAGAAAACCAGGGTGGTTTGGGTTTTTTTAAAAATCTTTTTGAATTTCCTGAAACCATGGTGCCTTGCTGGGAAAGCACCTTCGCAACATAATGTAGGTGAAATAAAAAGTAAAGTCCTGGTGAAAATGACTGTGGGGTAGGACTACAACAGCTCTAACTTAAACTAGTTTACATTGCCAGGAAGCTGCATCCTTTACCTCTTAGAACTCAGGAGGGGCCCATAGTAACACAGTAGTTTGGATCAGGATTTCATTTGCCTTGTCTCCATTTACTATGTTTTTATCAGCATTACAGAGAAGTGTCCACGCTGAAACCATATTCAGTTTAGATGAAATCAAGTGATAGTTATACACTTAATGAACTGCTGCCACAGAAGGACAGTAATCACACATAAGTGGACTAGGCCTAGTTAAAGTACTTGCACTGAATAAAATCAGCAACTCTGTCCCACCCACATGCCACGGAAATCTATTCTTCATCACTGGCTTTGCAGATCTGCTCCTATTCTACCATGTCACATACTACCAACACTGACACAGATTCATTTTTCAGAGGAGAAGAAAATGTAAAATGCTTATATATTCACATGGTTCTAGCACCAAGTTTTGAAATTCTTGTGATATTTGTGACAAAACCCCAAGGATTGTCAGCATCGTATTAAAACAGAGAAGGTAACTGCTTAACTAGATATTGCTGCAACATCAGAAGAAACCAGGTTTATCTGTCTTCCAGTAGCAAATATACGCTAACTTTTCTGTTTATCTTAGATAAAGCATTCTTACTCTACAGTCTAGTAATGTGTGACAGTAGGCACACACACAGCACCTGAGTCTAACAAGATTACTGTATAATAAACAGATAAACAGTGATCCAAAGCAGATGTTAACTGATGCAGATTATATTGTTCTAACAGTGTGACATGAAAAGACATCAGATTATTTAGATTTTTATCCGTATCCTAAAATATACTCATAGATGCTTGAAGTCTATAGTGTTCTAAAAGCTTGCCTTAAGTCACACAGACATTGTAACAAAGACGGAAAAACCCTGTTACTGCTTTATGTTGTAAGGGAGCACCATTTAAATCATACAATTTTTGCATCTGCTGTCCTTCCTCTCTCCTGGGAAAAGAAGCAAATTTTTATTTCTACCCCATGGTTTGTCTCAATTGCCTGTAGTGCCACTAAGTATTTGCTTTGCCTGCAAGCACACTGTACTTTGGTCTCAGTTTTTAGGCTATTCTTCTAACATAAACAATTAGGGCATGACCCTTTGTTGTACTCCTTGTTTTGTTTATTGACTCATTTGCACATAAAATGTGTTCTTGGAGAGACTTTTTTTCCCCAGTACGTTAGTTCAAAACTGCTCCTAATCAGATTTGTTTAACTAGTGCAATAATTAGCATGTGCATTCAGAGACAAGTGTTCAGATTTTTTTTTTTTGTCCTAAGTTCACAGAGTAAATTAGTACAAGTCACAGAGGTTTCTAGGGCTTCTTTTTTATTGTTTATCTATGTCTTAGAGTGTGTATATAAATGATTTTAATTTCTTCCTCTGAATAATCCCATATACGTGCAAATTGTTATAAGAGGATGATACAGTCTACATATGTGTTAAGACATAGACTTCTGGTTTGCAATAGAAAGAAGAGTTTGAATGGTTCAGCAAAAGAGCTGATATTTCTATTGCTTCCCTAATGTCCTCCCAAAGCTCTTCGTCCCACCTAATTGTTCAGACAAGAATAATTGTCTCATTTTCCTCACAGTACAATGCTAAAGTGGGCATTAGGGAGCTGCCCAGAGGTAATGTCTGTAACCATGTCTGTGGAGAAACATCTTTAAAAACCAGAACTATTTACTGTTGTGAAACATTTCTAAGAGGTTGTTTGTTTTTCTGAAGTTTTTCTTTTTTACATGAATCACTGGAGACCAGTTCAGATAACAAAAGAGAGCCTCTTTGTATCTGGACCCTTCTTCAAAGAGTGGATGGGAATTTATTCACATGATGGCTTCCATTGAAGGAATATGTACAATTAGATCTATGTATTATTTGACCAGTGTTTTTTTGACCTTTATCAGTCTGTGAAGCTGTAAATATTTTCTGTGGAAGATACGGTCTCTTTAGAAATTTCACAAACATGGGTAGTTCCATGCAGATATAAAGGTCTTTTTCATAATCCACTTTCACGTTTGCATTAGAAATAGTATGTGAGCCATTTTAGCCATCTACAGGTCATTCTCCAGAGAAATTTCATGAATCTTTTCTCTGTATCATAGTTCTGTGGAGTTCATAAACATAGAAGTGAAAAAATGTCTTGCTAATTTAGCTCTAGATGTCAGTTTTCTGTAGTATTAAGCAATTATGAGTTATAAGCAATACAGAACTAGTTTTTTTCCTACATAACTCTAGGAGAAGAACCTGTAGGCCTCATCCAAAATCTACTAAAACATCTGGGATCTTCTCCTGCAAGGAAAACTTTCTTGGTTCTTGTGCTGACATTGAATAAGAAAAAAATGCTTTTCTTCACTTAGATTTGATTTTCTTGAATGTATTATCTGTCCTCTGGCTATATTTTTGTGTTGCTGTAGTGACTGTATCCTCTGTGTTCATATGACAGTTAGACCTCATGGAAGTCTTAGAGACACTGATGGGTTCTTCTTACAGTTGAGGAGAGCTTTAATGTCTAGTCAGGACTGAAGTGAAATTTTACTTCTCAAATGACTCCATTAAGCACGTATCCTGCTTAATTGAGGTACCTTAACTCATTGTGGCTTCCCGGAAGAGAAGTGATTTCAGAGATACTTGTTCAACCACAGACTACTGTAGACTTGTCTGTCACATCTTGCATCTTCACTGTGCCTGTAAGGGACAGAATAACCCAGAGCTGGATTGATTTTGTGACTGGTAAAATACATTGAGAGCCTTCTGCATTGAAGTTGTTCTCTACAGCAGCCCGAGCTACTGTATATAATTTTCTTTCCTTACTGTCATTAGAATAACTTATTGGAAGAATAGAGGGAATGAAATTAGGTCACTCAGAATACAATTACCCAGGCTGGCATTTGGCCAGGACATGGGAGTTAGCAACACTGAACTCACAAATATGTTAGTGATGTTCATATATTTCCTTTCATTTTTATAAAGAAATTGCTTTTGCTGTAGGGACTACTGCAGGTAGCTGCACATCTGGCATTCCCCTTTTGGTGCATTACGGCTTTATTTGTATTTCTACGTTACCAGAGTGAGGATGGGTAAATCTCCTTTTTTAATCACTGATGTAAGAAGTTTAAATTGTGGATGGTCTATGGTTAAAGATGAGAAAGGAGACATTACTGGAATAAGAGTTCCAGCTGTGATGACGAAAAGAACTGCTAAATGATATACAGCTACTTAATGCATGGATGGACTTCTTCGGAGGTGGCAGGATTTAGCCATTTATCTGCATGTAGCTAAGTGTATCAGTTAATTGCTGAAGTCACTCAGTACCACTGCATATTAGCATACCCACTTTGAGAAAGGAAACACTGAAAATCTGAGCATTAGGATATTTTTAGAGGTTAAGATTTGGAAGACTCCATTTCTGCTCCCTGTGTGACTATAGGCAAAGCACGTCCAAATCTAAAGATGTAGATTTTGCACAGGATCCAGGCATCTAAAAGTGAGGTGCTGTGCCATGGAGCTATTGCTGTACTCAAACATATTATGTAGACTTGGATGTCAACCCCCCCAATACTTAGTATCTGCTGCTTGCAAAATGTGAGTAGTTACTACCAAGTAAGTGTGGTGTGACCAAGTGCCACAAGGCAATTGAGATGCTCTGATACCTCTATAAATAACTGTGTTTAAGGCAAGATAAAGACAATGAGCCACACAGAAAATCTGTTTAATGCTACAGACATTCCCTCACAACAGTTAAATAAGTTCCATACTTTCTGATGGCTGTTCCTATGACCATTCACAGGATGAAATGTATACCAGAAAACAGGATGGCATACATCACACTCATCTGACAATGTGAGATGTCCTGTCTACATTGCAGACTCTGTGTGTAGTCAGAGAAGGGGGTAAGCTATCCCAAAATGGATGTCTAATCCACAGGGAGCTTGAGGACAATCCCTTTTTAGGACCTTATCTCTTTTCACTGCTTACTGAGGAGAGTAGGGTCTTGACAAAGTTCAGGTTTTAATTTCTCCTCATGATCCATGAGATATAGGGATATTAAAAATCTAGGTCCATAATAAAATTTATTTTTTATAAATTTTTAAAATTTATAAAGCATTATTGCCAGGTACTCTGTGATGTCTCTTTCCTTCTTAGCTCTTGGGATTGTTTCTTTACATGCCTAAGTAAACTGAATTCCGATAAAGACCCATACACTCTAAAGAAAAAGCTAACGTAGTTGAACTTCCCTTATGTCAGCTGGGCAACAACAAATTCTACTCCTCTTGTGTCAAGTAAATAATTAAAGCTTGATTTGTGAAATGCTGCTAACCTGCAATGAATCATCTGTGGTTAAGAGAGAAAACAACAGTAGCAAGAAGGTAATGCATGTTTTAAGTGGAAACATGACTCGTTTTACTGAAGATAAAGCAAAATCAAATGAAGTGAAGGTAATACAAACCCCTCTCCAGTTCCAGAGCCATGTGTACAGCCTTACATTGTCGCTTCTGCTGCTATCTGAAGCCAAGAAAGGAGTGTGTTGATGCTGAATTGGCTCAGGCATGTATTGCTTCATTATTTGTCTCAGTTTTCACTCTGCAGTTAGTCTTCAGCTCTGGTAAACCAAGGCAAGTTTCTCTAAAGCAGAAATCCTACACTTCATGCCACAGCTTGAATGGTCTGAAAGACTCTTTCATCAAACCCATGATTTGGACAGTTTATGAGGATCTATTGGCAGACACTGAAATGAAGCACATATAAGACTGTGATTCCATTTGTGACTGCAATACTGCACTTGTTGTATATGTCATGGCAGAGACTGCAACATATTTTGTACACACCACTACTCTTCCCTGTATTTTGCAATCCTTTTAGTTGTCTATTGAAAATATATTTAAAAAAAGACATCACACATAGTTAATACTGAACTAACGGATTACTTAAAAATCACACTAAAATTAACTATGGACAAGGACATCTGTAAGTCATGCAGAATATTAAAATTAATGTATGAAATTCCTCAGGTGAAGAATGTTCTCTATTATTCCTTAAATCGGTGAATATGTGCTTGTGCTGTGGGGACTCCTAAATCCCTTCAAATGCAAGATGTGTGAAGCTTTTATCTATATTCCTTAAAGGAAAAAAAAAAGTAAAAAAAGTGATGCAGATGGATCACTATAAACATATATGACAGTAGCTTGGAGCTGCATACAGTAGCAAAAAGTAAACAGAGTGACAGGATGACTTTTCAAAACAAGCTTGTCATGTTTATGCTTGTTATCAGCTCTCCTGACAACGATTTTCCCATCAGCTAACTACGGACTTAATTAGGGCATTAACACAGTCCTGCCCCCACACCTCCTGCCTTCCCCCAGCTAAGCATTGGGTCATTACTGAGAAAACAGAACACAAGCATGCAAAGAAAGAAAGAAAAAGAATAGAGAAAGAGAGAAATAAGGGAAAATTGAAGGAAGGAATAATGGATGAGTATGATTTTGATTACATTACACAGGGTAGAAGGGAAACAAGCAGCGGCTTTCCATGTTTTGTACCAGGTTCAGGAAAAAAACCCACAGTTCACAGAAGCAAGAAGGCTAGACCATTCCCCTGAGAGAAACAAGACTAATTTATGTGATTTCAACTTGTGAATGCTTGCAAATACAAGAAATATGGATTCCTCCATTGTTTGTTAGGATACATCACTCACTCTCATGCAGAGTAGTTGTTCTGTGTACTGAAGATATTTTTGCATGCGCAAGGCACTTATGGCAAGTTGTAAGATGCTTTTCATAGGCTGTGCTTTTGTTAGATAGAGGTGCTAAATGCTTACCTGGATCTTGTACAATAGATTCACATAAATGAAAAAAATGTGATGCATTTTGCAGTATCCAGTCCCTGCAGGTAGTTTCCACGTATCACACCCAGACTAGAACTGTATGACAGACACCAATAGTGACTGGAGTAACCTTGAGCATTTTCACCACGATGTTATTCTTCATAATGACAGATTTTCACACACTACTGCTTTTAAGCCTTCTTGATTTCATAACCAGTGAAAGACCTGAATTCCCTACTTTTCTTTATTACTTCCACAATTTTCTGGCATTTATCATTTTCAGTATGGGTTGTAGACCATGTCATCAGTATCAGGGAATTTTGCTTCACTAGTCTTCTCCCATTCAGTTCCAGAAGATATTTCCAGTTAATCCCAGGTACAATAATTTCTAGTTTATTACTTCTGATCTGCCATAATTGCCCAGTTCAGTACAAGCATTCATGAAGTCAGACCTCTTTTTCAGTTCTGTTACTGAAGTGCATGGTTGAATGTCAATGGCATGGCCTCTTACTGGATGGATTGGACCAGGACAAGACCAGAGACAGTGGTACCCATACCCAAGACTAACCTACAGCATAGATGTCTCTGCAATGCATATAAGGAAATACTATATCCAATGGGATGTTTCCAGACAAATGAATAAAATGGATTCCATTTGATCAGCCAGAAGGTGTTACAACTGTAGCTTTTAAAAAACTAGGAGATTTTAAACACATCCAGATGACTTTTTCCTCAGGAGATGTTAGTAAAGCTCTTGGAGGAGTTGTTAATTTTTGGCCGAATTTTGGAAGAGGTGTGAGAACCTCTTGGGGAAACTTTTCGAAAAAGGTAAAGGGAGTACCTAGATAACCTTGATCCTGGTGCTCTAGACTTTTGTCAGGCTTGGACAAAATAATTGAATGGACACTCTGCATCTCCATTAAGAAGGATTTAATAAAGAATAATCAAAGTAATACCAATCAGCACTTCTTATATGGAAAAAAAAACTTGTCGTTACTGCTTAGGCTATTTCACTTGATACAGACAATAGAGTTGATGTAAACAGTTTCTGTAAGATGTTTGACTGATGTTAAACTGATTTTTTCTTTAAAACCTGCATTTAAAAAAATCAAAACAACATATTAAAGGAACTAAAATTTCGAGGCATATCAAATCTGAAATGTAACAGTAAACAGGGAACCTTCAATGAACAGATGCATTTCTAGCAGGATTCTGAAAAGATCACTGCTTTTCCCAAATTATTTTACTTTTTTATAAAGAACCTGGAAGGAAATAATAATTACTGACTAAGCTTACAAAAGGTTCAAAGATGAAGAGAAGCATGATAACTTAAAAAAAGAACTAGTCACTGTTACAGAAAAACATAAGCCAGCATAGAATTTAGTTAGGTCAAATAGGAAAAATTGTAGCAAGAAAGCACATGCATCTTATTTATGAGAATGAACCCAAAAATAAGAAGGTTATGATCAGCAGAGCAATATTTTTGTTTTGCTAGATTATGATTGCTATTTATTGTGGTGCCTAGGAAAATCTACCTTCAGCAAGGACTGTGTGATGTTGCAGAGATACATAATAAAAACTTCTGTCTTCCAGAAGCTGTTAGTGCAATTTTGCATCTAAAAGGCTTGTACTGGTTTTGGATGCATGAGCAGGATAGTTTTCAATTGGAGTGCTAGACAGACCTATGAAGATGCACTGGAACCATAGATATGATTAAAGGACTAGAAAACCTGCCTTATATGAAATTCTCATAGTGTTCAACCCAGTTAGACTGCCTGAGACAGGCTACAAGTATCGTCCTTACACTGTGTAAGTAGGAAACATTGGAAAGCCGATTGTAAATGTTTTTTTTCCAGTCTATAAAACAAGATTATAAGTTAAATATGTTCAGACTTCATAAAGAAGTAATAGTATCTTGGACCATTTGCTCTTAGTGGTTGCAAATATTTGTTAAGACAAAAATGTGACAGGTAATTCAACTACACTGTTCCCACAGTGTTTCCCAGAAAGAGTCTAAACACCACTATATGTGTTGCCATTGGCTTTCACAGCATTCTTTCAGCTAAGAAAGTCCCAGTGAAATTATAAGTTTTTTTTAGATGGGTCACTTAGATCAAGGAAGGCTTGAAATGCTATGTGGAGTTTCAGCTGCATGATTTCCAGTGATTATTGTGGGACCCTGTGTTCCTCAGGCCTTGAGCAATGCTTTGAAAATGGAAGGGCTATTGCCCAACCTTTATATGTCTGAAGGGAGATAAAATTAGAGCAGTTTTTAGAGTAAGCCCTCCAGGTTCACTGAGCAGCTGCCTTCAAAGGAAATTTCCTTGTCTCAATAAACAAGAAAACAGAAGCACCTGGTTTTGGATGCATCAGTCTTCTACTTGGGAACACTACCATTTAAGAAACAGATGGCTGAAAAGAATAAAGTGTTATCACCACTAAGAAAATACTAGGTATCTGTAGGTTCTTTGTCCTGAAGTGATATTAAGTAGTTTTACTTATATAATCCCATTAGCCTGGAGCAAAAATGTCATGGTTTTTGGAGTAGCTGAGTTACTCTAGACAAAGCATCTTAGTTTAGAACTCTGCTTTTGACCCTGTTTGTGGACATTCCAAAGAAAATAAAGTCTCTGCAAATTACATTATTTTTAAAAAAAATACTTTGGAAAATTTGCATTTCTTGGAAAAATACTGTGCTATTTTCATCATTTATATACAATCCACTTGAAAGTCTTAGCATAGGTTGATTTTCTTGAGGCAAACCTAGTGCAAAAAAACAATTCAGCAGAGATTCAACAATGGAAATAAATGTCAAACCTCTCACAGTGGCAATTCAATTAAAAATAATGTGGACAAATCTAACATAGTACAGTCTGTGAGCAGAATATCTGACTCAAGATGAAAGCACATTTTTTAGTTTGTTGATTCACTTTTCTGTCACTCCAAAACTTCTTTTAGTATGCAATGTGCTTCTGTATGTGAGGACTCAGTTTTATCTACTGTCAATCAGCTAAAGAAGGCTAGGTTTATATTTAGATAGGAATTCATGTAAGGAAAATAAAAAATTCCTTTCAAAAATTTAATCTCAGGAGTGATTTAACTACTGTCAGTTGGGGTATGAAAGATCAGGTTCTTTGGGAGATAGATCATCTCTGTGCAAAATAACGGTCAATTTATATTTATTTTAACAATGTCAATCAGCACCTCTAAGTGTCCTTTGCAGGTCATGATGAGGGTGTTTGGCAAGCCTGAAGCCACAGACAAATTAAACAAATTGCTCATTTGCTCATTAGTTGCAGTACATGAACCTGAATATCCCTTTACTCTTGACACAGCTAGCTTTGTGATTAATGAGTAATTCCTGTTTCTGATTTTATTTAAGGTGTACTTAATGCCAGGAGCCTAGTGGGAATAGTGGGAACTAGGATAAAAGACTGTAGTGAGATTTTAATACATAGATACTCACAAACCAATGTCCATAAATATTTCTCAATAATAGGAATAGACAAGGCTAACTCAGAACAAATGAGTCTAACATTTTACCAAACAGGCTGATACTAAAAGTCTGCAATGTCCATATCACATTTACTTTCTCTCATTTAATCTGTAATCTGGGAGCTGAAGAGGTACAACTAGGCATGTTTGCGCATTGAATTCCTCTGAATTACCAAATTATATGTCTAACATCTAATATGATGTGGAGAAATAATTTATTCCCATCTGTAGGCAGTATTACAAGCCATCATGGACTTCTGCTCTTCCTGATCTGACCACCTAGAAAATGCTAAATTGAGCAACAAGAAAGTATTTTTAGAAAGCATAAGGAAAATATTTCAGCACTTCCAACAGGAGACTAAAGCTTGTTGTTGGACATGATCCTTCTGTCTTTATCAGAGTAACAGAATGATGTTGATTTTTATCTGAAAGATGTCACCTCGCCAATACTCTCTCACAAAAAAAGAAAAGTGATAGTAACTTAGTAAAATTTTTGCTGTCTTTCTATAAAGAATAAAAATGAGGACTCAAAGTAAGCCAATGGCCAAAGAAAGCCCTAAAAGTTAACTCTGGCTTACAATATTTTTATCCCCCTCTCTGGATCATACTTTTTGGTGGTGGTGAGTTTCATGCATCACTGTCTTTAAACTTGAATACAGCAAACTGGCCTGGGAATCTGAATTCCTAGTCTGCTGACTCACTGTAGCTTTGGGCAACCCACTGAACCAAAATTTTAAGTGTCATCTAAGTCTGGTGCTGCCTTAGCCATTACAGGCCCTTGTGACTCTATGCCTCCAGCACCTACTCTCAGGAATAAGGGGAACTCTTAACAGCATCTGCTAATGAAGATTTCATGGGTATTGCTTCTCTGTGCAAGGCAAAGACTCTCCTTTCTATGGGTGGGTCAGGGAAATGAACGGGGAGACAAATCCTACCCTCTGCCCTCCTCCCTGCCCTGGCTCTTGTAGCTTGCTGGAAGTCTTGAAATTGTTTTGTAAAGCGACTTCCCCAAAGACTGCTGTTGGGTGCTGTGATCCAAACAGTGATACCCAGCCTGTCTCTAGATTTCCAGACCTGAGACAGTTGTCACATCCCAAACCTCACCAGCCTGCTGTTAATGTGATTTCACCTCAAAACATAGGGACATAAATGAGAATTAACATGGAAGTTATGGCTACAATAAAAAAGAAAGAATAATAACAACAACAATAACAATAGCAGTAACAATAATAATGATAGTAATAATAGTGTATCAGAGTAACATAGTGAATGAATTTATCATATTTAAACTTTCAGGAAATTAATAATCTCTAGTGTGGCAGACAAATACACAGTAAAACTATGTGTACTTCTCTTTTTTTCTGCTGACCCACTCTCAACATTGACTTTTTCTAAACCATCCTCCAGCATTTGCTGCCTCCTCTCCCATCTTGACACATGCTCCTTAACACCCCAAACCAGCTGCCTCAGGCTGGTTGCTCAGCCCAGCATGGGTATAAGCCACCAGTAACTGCTGCTATTTGAGCAGCCTGTACCTTCAGGACCTGCACTTCCCGCAGGAGTTCAGTGGGTCTATAGGGAGTCTCTCTTCAGGGGCCTAAGGAAACAAACACCCGTATGATTCTTTAGGAAAGAATCTTCTGCAGAGGTAAGATATGACTGAATTGTAAGATGTAGCAAGCAGCTGCAGAAATTCAGACATAGACAACATCTGCAGGAATTCAGGTTGCCTTAACACTTAATGTATGTGAACCTTACATTTGAGTGAAGATTGATCTTGTCTACAAGTAATGTGTGGGCAATGCCAGGACTGTCCTAGTGCCTCCATGTAAAATTATCTCTGTAGTATTTTGGCAGTGACCTCAAATTGCATGAGTTGCAGAGCAAATGTTTCAGTTTCCATAGAAATCTATTGCTAAATTTCAAAGAACTTTAGATTTGGGGTATCTTTTCCAAATTACCTCAAAGCTAATTTATCTTTTCTTGAAGGCTGAATGGCTGAATCAACCCTGCAGTGATTGGGACCCAGCTGCTTTCAGTGCAGAGGTGAATAAACAGTATTTTGTCAAGAGGTCTGGCTTGCAAATGATTTAATCAACTGATTGGAACAATGAGTAATAAACTTATATTCTACTCAAACCTCCTACTACCTTTATTTGAGTAAGTTAATTCCTTTGTTCAATGCTGAGGATAAATAGAAAGGAAATAAAAATGCAATGAAACCTCAAATTTAGGAATCTGCAGCTCTGAAAGAGTAATGGTCTTAAGCTTTATCAGGCTAATCTCTAGTTTAGAAATGATTAAGTTTGCAAATAATAACATCATGTGCTGGTGATAAATCATCTAAATTGTAACCTCTCAGCAGAAAGAAGGTTGTTAACAGTTACTTAATTTAAGAAGAGAAATAATCTCCCCCTGCACCCATGTTAGCTAAAATGAATTAGGTTCCAATTCTTCAAAGTATTAACTAGGTATTCTACTTTGCTTTCCAAGAGACCATTCATTTTACTGAGTGCTGGGAAGAATAATTTTGGCCCTGTCTTCCTTTGGCTTCTAAAATATTGGCACAACTGGTTATTTGGTGTAGGGAAGATAACAGTTTATGCCTGCAACCCAACAAACAGCAATGCTAATTTAACAGCTTGTTGCTGCCCCAGGAGAAGGTCTTACTCCCGCCTCCTTCTCACTCTGTGCTTTCCTTTCTTGTTCTTCCCTCTCACAGTCCTGTCCCCACTGCTTTACTCCACCCTTTACCTCTTTCCTTGAGCCAGTTAAACCAGTTAGCTCAAAAGAAAATTATCTAAGTTTCTGGTTATTTTTTTCAAATTAAGGAGGTGAATTGACTGATGGTGGCATCCAAAGAGCACTGTGTTTGGCAAAAGGCAAGCAGCAGTACTGTGTAGCCAGGACTATATGTGGAAAACACATGTGGGAGGAGGTGGGATCTACATTTTCTGTCAACAATGAGCTGTTACATCCTTCTACCACGTCTTGTAGAAATGGATTGGGAATTATGTTGGGTCTGATTCTCTGCTGTCATGAAATGTACGGAAATGATTGCACAAAAAACACAGGGAAAACTGCCAACAAGTTAGTGCAGCAGTGTTTTACTCTCTTTCACTTGGATTCCCTCTCTCTGTATGTGGAAAATCAGATCAAATACACCAACTCCTTTTCTCTTTAAGGCAGTGAAGTCCTTTTGAGAATGTCAGGTTGTTATTGAAGCAGTAAGTAATATCCAAAGAGGACTAAAAAATAATAAATATATGAGTGAATGTACTTTTCAGAGGTTTGTTTTTTTTTTTTTAAGTCTGAAAAAAACCCCTACATGTAAAAAATTCAACAAGTAACTCTAATCCATGAGCAGTGGAACTGTTCAACACTTCAGTAAACCTCTCAATAATGTTGAGGAGTATATTCAGCTGGTTCTTCTGTATGTTTTTCACCAGTGGAGCTGGACAGAAAACAGAATTCAACTTTCAGCTCTGTCCTGTTTGCTTCATCTGACTGGAAGTGAAGACTTCCTACTCTCCTCCATTTGTCACATTTTCTTGTTGGACTGTAAAACAAATTAATGCATCAATTGTAAGTAAAAAAAAAAAGGGTCCTGCTGTCTTCATATTACATTTTTTAGTGAATCAGAATGATGTGAAATGTTTCAAAACTACAAACAGATCAGCTCATGAAATTTTCCTAAAAATTAGTGGATTGTGACTTGTGACCATCTCTGCATAAAGGACTTCGAAGAATATTTGTTGCATAGGAGCAGCAAGTTTGTATCTTAGAACTGTAACATCATTGATGATGAAAGAAGATTGCATATCTACAGTGCTAAAGTCTGATTTCACCCTTCACTGTGCAATGACATGTTCCTATGTATCATAGCATTTTCTTGTCTTCCATGAAGGAGAATTTTCTCAAAGGGTGTGGTCAATTGGCTTGTATTTTTGGATGATTTTCAGCTGTTGGTTTACTGCTGAAAATGAGCACAAGGGAACTTCACCATGAGAATTTACTGATATGGCACATTGCCCTGTGTTATGAGATGTAATTGCAACTCTATGCCCATGCCACGGTCACTCAATGTACTCACTCAACCTTCTTTGTCTTTCATTATGCTGTACACATTGTTTATTCTGAATACTAAAGTGGTCAGAAAGAATTACATACATTAGGGCTAGAAAAAGAAGGACAGAGTGAAAGTGTTAGTTGTGGCTGAAAAATAAGAGCCACTCTATGTTATTCATTGAATGTTCTCCTACATAAAATAATGAACTCTCCTATGCATTATCTAAAACATTTTTTTGTTCTATTCTTTGGAAACCATCTTGCTTTAGGTAATTCCCCCTCTGAAGTTTTCTGTCTTATTTTGATCCAGTTTTTGCCAAAGACCATTGCAAAAATATCTGAAATTTGTAGGAAGAGTTTGGCCAAACGTAGAGGCTTGGTTGAAGCAAGGAATACTAGGAACCAGGCTACAGGCTTGGGGTAGAGTGGCTCGAAAGCACATGCAGGAGAACCGGATGATCAGGTCCAGTCAACATGGCTTCACAAAAGGCAGGTCTTGCCAAACTAACCTGATCACCTTCTATGACAAAATGACTAGACTCTTTGATGAGGAAAAAGCTGTGGATGTGATCTTCCTGGACTTCAGTAAAGCCTTTGACACAGTTTCTCACAGCATTCTGCTACAGAAACTGTCAGCCTCTGGCCTGGACAGACGCACACTCTCCTGGGTAGAAAACTGGTTAATGGCCGGGCCCAGAGAATGGTGGGAAATGGTGTTAAATCCAGCTGGAGGCTAGTTACAAGTGGGGTTCCCCAGGGCTCAGTGCTGGGTCCAGTCCTGTTCAATGTCTTCATCAATGACCTGGATGAAGGCATTGAGTGTACCCTTAGCAAGTTTGCAGATGACACTAAGCTGTGTGCAAGTGTGGATCTGCTGGAGGGTAAGGAGGCTTTGCAAAGGGATCTAAACAGGCTGGACCGCTGGGCAGAGTCCAATGGCATGAGGTTTAACAAGGCCACATGCTGGGTCCTGCACCTGGGGCACAACAACCCTATGCAGAGCTATAGACTAGGAGAAGCCTGTCTAGAAAGCTGGTTGGAGGGGAGGGACCTGGGGGTGTTGATTGACAGCTGACTGAACATGAGCCAGCAGTGTGCCCAGGTGGCCAAGAAGGCCAATGGCATTTTGGCTTGTATCAGAAATGGTGTGACCAGCAGGTCTAGGGAAGTGATTGTGGCATTGTACTCAGCACTGGTGAAACCACATCTTGAATACTGTTTTGTTTTGTGCTCCTCACTGCAAGAAAGAAATTGAGGTGCTGAAGAGTGTCCAGAGAAGAGCAACAAAGCTGGTGAAGGGGGTGGAGAACAAGGCTTATGTGGACTGGCTGATTGACCGGGCATTGTTTAGCCTAAAGAAGAGGAGGCTGAGGGGAGACCTTATCACTGCCTACAACTACCTGAAAGGAGGTTGTAGTGAGGTGGGTGTTGGCCTCTTCACCCAAGTTACAGGGGCGGCTGAGATTGGACATTAGGAAAAATTTCTTCACAGAAAGGGTTATTAGGTGCTGTCACAGGATGCCCATGAAGGTGTTTGAATCATCATCACTGGAGCTATTTAAAAGTTGGGTAGATGAAGTGCTTAGGGATATGATTTAATATTGGACTGATACTGTTGGACTTCGGTGATCTCAAAAGTCTCAAAAGTCTTTTCCAACCCAGTGATTCTATGGCTCAATGATGGTATGATCTATGAAAATGGAGACCTCTGGACCCATATTTTTTCTTTCATGTGGTTGTCATACTAAATTTACTGGAAAAGATAACACACTGACTTCCTGCTTAATGAAGCAGAGTTGGATATGTGCTCATCTCACCACAGACTGTGTGATGCGCAGTATATGCAATTTTACCTACTGCTGTTTTAAAGCTTTGTCAGCATTTACAGAAACCTACTCACCTGTCTGCCAAAGATGAAGGTATTAAATATCTTATCAATGGACTAATGTACACTTTTCATTATCTTATTCACTTTTTTCTTCTCATGAGTAGTTATGAGTAGAATACAATTGACCTTATTATATGCAAATGAAATATTGAAGTGTACACTGTAAAAAAATGTAGGGGGTTTTCATTAGAAATTGTAGACCTACCTTTAGTAGTGTATGACAGCACTAGAGATTTTTTTGGTGATACTTATTTTACCGGGGAAATAATGCCGGAAAGGTCAAAATGCTCCTCGGCACTTTTGCAAAAATGTCCTGTGAATTTCTCTTCTTTAAATTGTTCACCTCTTGCATTCTGTGCCTTCTTCTAGATAGTTAGGTCTAAAAGCTGATGCTCTTTGCCACCCTTACTATTTAGTATTCGGTTCCTTCACAAATGCTTTCATGCTCAGGCTATTAGATCAACTGAAGCTGGTTCTAAGAATTCTCTGTCCACTCTACAATGAACAGTTTGTTTCCATTCAAACTAGCAGAAATAAATGTCCGAGGACACGGGAAGATTTTTCATTGGACAAGGCTCTAATTAACTGTTGCATACATATGGACAGACTTTGGGAGAAAAATACACTTAGCCAAGACGTGCTGTATTTAAAAGGGAAGGAAACAGACTTTGGCTACATGATATTGCCTTCTTGTCTGTAATATGGAAGTTAAAGTAAACTGTTTTTAAGTTGAGCTTGCTAATAGTTTTAGGTGTTTATCTCTTCTACTATTGACAGTATTCTGTGCTTATACTGATGGTAAAGTGTCTACCAGCTTTTTCTGCCACTTTATTGTCAAAAACACATGAGAACAATTCTCTGATGAAAGAAACTAAGATGAAGAATACAGCTTTGCAGTTTTTCTTGTAAAAAAGAGAGATTAACTACCTTTATTGTAGTAACTAAAACAGGTCAGGCACTGTCCTTCAGTTCCAAAGTCAATTGGGATGACATATTTCACATTGCTGTGCTGATCTCTCCCAGCTCCCAAAACCAGGGTGATGGCATCCAAACTGCCTAGTGGGAATGGTCCTGGCATGTATTATCTCTCACTTCCTGACAAAAAATGACCTGGAAGTGTTGTAGTTTTCTCAGGTTGAAACTGTGTCCAAGGATTGTTCTAGAGATTTAAAAGCTCATGTAACAGTTGGGTTGTACCCTGGCCATGCTTGGTTAGATAGTAGAGATGTGTCCTACGGTTTTGAGATCTCCAGACATATATAGTCAAACGTAGTCATAGACACTGAAATTACCCTGAACTTCAAAGGATACTAAAAGCCAAGAGAAAAATATTGCTTTAGAAGACATTTTCTTACAGTTTGTTTAATACCTTGATGAAGGGGAAATAGGATAGGATGCTTATGCACAATGACATTTAACCTGGATAGTTTCCCTGTTACCAGTCCATAGTTTCAAATGCACATATGAGTGTTCCAAATTGTGAGTGGCTACTGGGGATTTTGTCTGAGATATTAAAACTATTTTACTCATCACAGCTGCTGGCTGTGCTTTGATACATGAAGGGTGACTGATGACTCCACATCTTCAGAGACAGAATTTTTAATATTTTTTCTTTTTAAAAGAAAAATTCTTTTATAAATAATACTGGTGTAAAACATCACTCACACTATGTAACATACTTCAGCTTGTTTATTGCCGAAATAAAAATGAGGCTGTAAATGCAAAGAATTTTTGGAACTTCCTATTTCATGTAAACATTGCATCAGAGTAGATTATGTAGATGGAAGGTTTTGCAAACATCAGTATAAAGTTACTTTATTGATTGACTTGAATCAGTCTCTGTGTATGTACTTATTATCACTTATTATCACTTTTATCGGGTGATCTACATGTTCTGCAGAGTCCATTGAAGTCTGAAGAACTATGTACAGCCTCTCTCAAAAATTGGCAGGAAGGAAGATTCTGGAAGAAATGTAGAAAATCCAGAGTAGATCCATGAAACTACTGGTTTAAATGAGGCTTATCTTACTTTCTAGTGAAAGAATAATGTAGTAATCTTTACAAAAATATATTACAGATAAAATTAACAATCACTGAGGTCGTCACAACCACTCATGATTTTAAATATGGAATTTTCAAATGTATTTAGATTTTGAAGTGCAAAGGTGAGCAGTGTGATCTTAAAGTTTAATCCATTATGGAAAAGACTCACTCAAAAGCACAGAGATATACAAAGTGATATTGGAAGAATGTAGCATAAAGTATGATATCTGGGTGGAAGGACTATCACAAGGCTATAATGTGATACTAGATAGTGCAGGTGATAATTACATCTGTGTATTTTATGAGTATCTTTTCAAAGCATTTAAAGTTCTGTTCGAAACAAATAAAATACAAACAAACAAAAGTGGAAAATAAAAATTAGAAGAAATAGAACCAACGTGCAAGACAAAGTTTAAAAGAGAAGCAATGCTGTGATTGTACGCGGCTGAAATCTTGCAGCTCTTTAGAGCTGTCTCCCTCAGACTTTGATATGCTTTTTGCTTGAACTCTGAAGGCCTGATCCAGTTCCACACAGAAAGTTAACAGAAACTACATTAATCCCTGAGGAAAGATTGATGAAAGTAGCATGATTTTTTATGAAGGATAACAGAGTGTTTTATTCTGAGAGTAAAATTAGAGAGGTAATGATGTAAAAAAATAAGATTGGTGTTCCTGTTGCTCTCTTGTATAATACACAAAGATAATGCAAATATTGTCTCTAAGCAATCAAAAAATACAAACAGATTTTTTTTTTCCTGTTGGAATGTCTCTTATAGGATGATCTCAAAACCATTAGATATGTAGGCATACTTTTCTTCCTGAGAAAATTGTCAGCATTTATGGAGGTAACTTCAAACCAGTGCAAATATCTCATAAGAAACTCACTGTTTTGTCCTGTCAGAAGGTCTTATCCTTCTTAGCTCCTAGCAACTATTTCCTGTCTCCATTATGGCTATATTCACGTTAGCAAATGGTGCATCTAACAGACCTTATCTGTAGGTCAAAACTCTTCGTAACAAGGATCCCATGCCCATATTATACATGTTTTGGAGGAGTTTGTCTTGGCCTAGTTGCCAGCTGCTGCTGTGGACTGAAAACTCATTCTATTGGAGTATGTTATTCGATCTCCTGAAGCACAGCTTTTAGTTTAGTTATATTTCAGAAGAATCCATTTGCTGCTCTCTGAGGCTGCTCCGTGTTTTGAACTGAAGGTGGTATAACTGCTGCAAATGAATGTCAAAAGCATACTACTGGTTCCCAGAACAACAATGCAGAGATATTATGTCTTTTTTCCACGTGTGCTCATCTTGCCAGCCTCATGACTTTTTAGTAGATTTTTGATTAGTAGAAGAAAAATCATGCTTAGGAGAGCTGGAAGAGCTACCATCCTACAAATATGTGTAGGAATGACTACAGCTCACTCTGTTCTATTGGGACAAAAAAATCCCTCCCCTGATCTTCTCTTTGTCTCCCAAGAGATCTTTTTCCAAATTGTGCTCCAAATAACAGATATGAAGGTCAACAGCAGATATATTCTGAGTCAATACTTTCAGAAATGCTGAGTACAGGGCATACAAAAAGTCTGGAGCAAGTTTACCAGATTGATCAAGTAGTAATGATAAATAAGGGAGATGACTATGCAGTTTGCTTTTATAAGGAAAACAAAAAGGCAAGGCAAGACAAAACATAGTTCTGTGAACATGAATGCTAAAGAGCTCGATTCATTACAGATTTCTGTCTCTTCTTCTTTTTGCAGTCTAAAGAGGAGTAGCTTGTAGCTGAAGTTTCTTCCATGGTGGGTCCATTTAAAAGAGCTTCTGTGGGAGTTTTCTGATGATGGATTAGTTGTACTCTCATGCTTCTTATCAGCCAGGGCATCTGTGAAAGGCACACTTATGCACACATATAGTCTGCCAGAACAACCCTCTTTTTTCAAGATAAGTATAATTAAAGACCATGCTGCACTCTCATAAAGTGTTCAAAATATTTTTCAAAAGCATCTAAAATTCAGATTTTTTTTTATATTGAAGAATCTGTGTTAAATATTTATTTTTAGAGAAATCAAAAAAATCATTTGTCCAAGTGCTAACATTCAGAATTATTTTCATTAACACAAAAAAATTGACACTTCTGTGTAGGCACTCCCCTACTTGCATTTTTGGACAAAGACTGTTATTAGGATAGTGTAACTAAGTTAGCTTCTCTTGACTTACTAAGAAGAATTATGCTGTGAAACATTTTGATTGTCCATAAAATGAAAGTACTGAAAATAATAGAAGTATGTAAAAGAAAGCTTCTCTGTAATGTCAGTTTTGTGGATTTGACTGCAAGTGGTAGTAGTTTGAAATAATTACAAGAAGGGATGCTTGCCTTGGTGGGCTGAAGCGCAGGGGCATATGGGGGGAATAGCTCTTTTCCCCATACTAATTTATAACCCGTCACCCTCTCCTAGATGATGGGAAGAGGCAATCTCTGGCTTCTGAGCCTGGCCTGGGCTTCACAAGTTGTTTGACAGCTGCTGATGCCCACCAGCTGCTGTTGCCCAACTCCACATCAACACAACCACCATAAAATTAGGATCATTCCAGACTCCGTCTTGGATCTTCCCCTGTTTTACTCTGAACTTTAAAGATGCAAAGCCATCTATTCTCTAGTCACAGAAGTGTTAAAATGCTGCTGAGGCATGTCTTTTACTGTTCAGGCTGACATGTCAAACCCACCTGATTTTCATAAATGTCTGGTACAGCTAACTATTGAATGGTCTTTCTTTCATCTGATCCCACTTATTATTAATACTAGAGAAAAAAACCCTCAAATAATATCAGAATTTGACAACAGTAATCACTTGTTCATTGTTTTCATCTTATGTCTTTGCCAAAAGACATTGATTCTTATCCATGATGAAACCTTATTGATTGGTGATATTAGGAGGATGCAACCCTAGTGAACTTTGTAACCAATCATAATTTTTATTTAGAAAACTTTTTTTGGAAGGGGAGAAAACCCCAGAAATTTAATTTCATTCTCTGTAGTCTGACTTTTCTTCACATTATCATTTCCAAAAGATTGCCTTTCTTCATTAAAAAAGTGTGAAGAATTTCCTCTAATTAGTTTCTAATGGCAAACAACATCTTGACCTCATTTGTCAGAAAATGCAGAGCTGAACTGTATCATTTAACAAGGGAATACCACACATGTATGATTAATGTTTGGCACTTTCCATGACCCTATTTGACTCCCTGTGTGAATATTTAATATATTTAGCACTGTATTTTCAATCTCAGATGACATAAAAGTCAAGAGCTTATAGCATACTGTGCTTCATCTTATCAAATGAGCAATAATAAATGAAAAACAGAACTTTGAGATATTTTTCTAATAATTACAAAAAATAAAATACAATCAAAGACTGTAGAAAAGACATCTCTGTTCTTAAATCTAAACAGAAATGTCCTCAGGCAAAGGGAAGATGGGGATGCAGAGAGACATGCATGTATAAAAGCTGGCAGGGTATTCAGACTTCAGACTGAAAAAGGCACAGTAAGAGAGTGTTTTGAGGGAAACACACCAAAAATCCTTTGGCTGGCAGACTGGGATGCCCTATTACATCAGCAGTAATGAATGAGTTGACCTGACTGAGCTCATGCAATTTGCGTCCTCAAATCTATTACAAATTCTATGCATATATAGGATGGGGTCAGCTCCTCCAGAATATAAGAACTTCTGTTGATGGAACAACTTCATTACCGTAAGATCCAAATACATACCTCTTTGTCTTCAGCAGCATCCACGATTCTGCAGGAGAGTGATATCACTTCATATCCTTCACCTCTGTGCTCCCCATCCTTCCTGGAACAATTCCATGCATGCTAGTCAGACAAAACTCCCATTGAAAGCACTGGAATTTTGCTTGAGTCTAACTTTAAGAACCAGCTCTTTTTTTGTCTCTAGGACAAAAAACCAAAGAGGATTCCCGCTGTTTTTTGTTTAACTTGGGGTCACATTATAATGCTCAGAACTATCCATGTCCTTCTCTAAACAGCAGGGAGACTATGCAAGCTGTGTATCCTTTTTGAGGTTTAGTCCTGTCTATGTGAGAGTCAATTCTATCTGAATGGCTTACACACCTTTTGGAACAAATTAATAAAAATAAGGCTGGTGTATTTTGTATGAGCAAATAGGTGACCACACTGTAAATTTAGATTTTCTTTGGAATTTTCTTATTCTGCTCCTTTCATTCATTCAAGTAGATTACGGTTCAGTATGATATGATTTTAGTCCATCTTAATTAATTATGACTCAAATATGTGAGCTCATATTACTAAAATTCAGGTGTGGCTGAAGACAACACTATCATAGAACCATAGAATCATAGAATTACCAGGTTGCAAGAGACCCATCGGATCATAGAGTCCAACCTTTCCTATCAAACACTAAACCAAGTCCCTCAGCACCTCGTCCACTCGTGCCTTAAACACCTCCAGGGAAGGTGAATCAACCACCTCCCTGGGCAGCCTGTTCCAGTGCCCAATGACCCTTACTGTGAAAAACTTCCTCCTAATCTCCAGCCTAAATCTCCCCTGGCAGAGCTTGAGGCCATTCCCTCTTGTCCTGTCCCCTGTCACGTGGGAGAAGAGGCCAACACCCTCCTCTCCACAACCTCCTTTCAGGTACTTGTAGAGAGCAATGAGGTCTCCTCTCAACCTCCTCTTCTCCAGGCTAAACAACCCCAGCTCTCTCAGCTGTTCCTCATAGGGCCTGTTCTCCAGCCCCTTCACCAGCTTTGTTGCTCTTCTCTGGATTCCCTCCAGAGCCTCAACATCCTTCTTGTGGTGAGGGGCCCAAAACTGAACACAGTATTCAAGGAACGGTCTCACCAGTGCTGAGTACAGAGGGAGAATAACCTCCTTGGACCTGCTGGTCACACCATTTCTGATTGATCTAGAGAGGCATTGATCTAGAGATTAATCACAGCTGTTTATAGAAGAGCTCATCAGCTGCTTCTCCTTGGCTGGGTGGCCTGTAACAGACTCCATCACAAAATCTACCTTCTTATGGGCTCCTCTGATTTTAACCCACAGGCACTCAATCTCCTCATCACCACAACCCATCTCAACAGTCCTCCCTTACAAAGAGGGCTACCCACCTCCTCTCCTTCCTATCCCTCCTGAAGAGTTTGTACCCCACCATATCTGTACTTCAGCTATATGAGTCATCCCACCACATTTCCATAATGGCAACAACATCATGAGCTCCTTGCCCTACAACAGCTTCCAGCTCTTCCTTTTTATGCCCCATGCTGCGTGCATTGGCGTAAATGCACTTCAGCTGAGCTGCTGAGCCTTCAGCCCTCTTAGAGGGAACAGCGTTTGTTCCCAATTGCCTGTTAACTGGAGTAGCTTGCACCAGAGTACCTTTATCTCCTTTGCTGCTCCAGGGTGCACTCTCCCCCACTTCCTGTGCAGTGATATGCTGGTGGTCCTCACCAGTACATGCTCTCCTAATCTCTAGTGCCCCTATGCTGCTATGTCAGTGTAATTTGCTACTACTCAGTAATTTGTGGCTGCCTCAGTATAAATTGTCACATTGTGGTTATATAAATTGACTCAAAATTAGAAGCAAATTATAAGTAGATGGAGCATTTGCTAAAAAATTAGATGTACTATTCTTTGCTTATTTTTATTTTCTGGTTTTGGTGAGTTTCATAGCAGAAACAAACATGATGATAGGAAGTGGAATTGTCATTTTGCATGTGTCAATGACAAAATTCTCATTCATTGTAGTAAGGACAGATTTTTCCCCTATATGCAATTTTAATAAGAATATATGTTTGTGACAATAAGGTTATCTGTCTGCAAATGCATCTACTTATATTTGTCTTTCTATCTTTTCTCATTACTGTCAGATACTACTCATTTTAAGGCTACGTATCTTCCAAAATGTTGATATATTTAAATAGAAAGTCATGAATTAGAAAAAACCCAATCAGCTAAAGTAGTAAGTCTAGATGTTTAAGAAGGCCACGATAGTCATAGATTTTATTAATTGGCCATTTTAACAAAGTGGTGTGCTCATGGCATAAAACATCCTTAATATCAGATGAAAAAATAGCTGCATACATACATGGTGAAATGTGAAAGAGCTGTTGCAGAGTCATTTTATATAGCAGTTTGTTACATTTCCACACTTGATTTTGCATGAGTCATATTCTGTATTTTGAGGTGTGAAATGTGAATTACAGATGCACTGAGAGACTGAATAATCTGTGTGCAAACCCTGTGCAACTGGATCATCATAGTCTCTGGCTGGATTCAGGTGGCAAGGCCTCTGGAGGACTCCATGGAAGACTGGGATTAAGTTGCCTGACAACTATTACTTTAAAATATACTTTTTAGGGGCCATGACAATCATATAAGCACTAGTTCTGTGTGGATATAATAAAACCTTTGCAGGAAATACATGGCAAAGGAAAGATCTCTTTCCAGATGGCGAGAAACAGCCACAGTAGACTTTAAACATGACAGTAACATCTTAGTTTTTTAAGCAAGCCTTTCTCTCTATCATCATTCCAAGTTATTTCCAGAAGTTATTCTTGGTCCTACGCAGTGGCTTACAGCTGTTTATAGGCAGTGGTATTGCTGACTCAGAGTTTGCTATTGGAATGTGCTTTGTGTAGTATGCTGAACTGCACAATATATAAATTGACAGAAAAGCAGCTGCTCCCATGTAGTCCCGGTATCTTACAGAGAGAACACATTAACGGAAATCAGTGGCCCAGAGAATTTCTGTTTAGCAAGACTCCTTAGAGTACCTTGAGTTTAAATGATTATTAATCAGTTTGTGTTACGCTGCAAGAGGAATAGGTCCCCTGACACCTTCTTCTGAAATATCTTCTTTCATGTTGGGAAAACATCAGTTGGCAATTTCTGTTATATGTGTGAAGAGGAATGTATGTGGTCTTCATTGTTGTACTGTTAGGTCAAACATCAGTTTATGCCAAATCTTCTTAGGTGATTAATAGAGACTGCAGCGATAGATACACGCAAATGGTACCTCTGAAACAGTAGAGTGACAACAGTATGCTGTGAAAAACACATTGCTCTAGAGTATTAAATGACTAACACTTGACACAATATTTATTCACTTGTCGTTTATCATTCTTGAAATGTTTCAGGGAATATCTTAGCATTCAAGCATCTCGCAAGATATTAGTATGTGGAAGAGCTTTCTCACTAAAAGTGGTTAATTCTTGTTTGTGCCTTTGATTCCAGCTCTCTGGAGGTCATTTCATGGGCTACACAAGACCTCTATAGGCATGTAAGACCTTCATGTTGCCTTTCTGGTCCCAAGACCCCATTAGCTCTCATGAGAGGGTTCTTAGATGCAGACTCCTTTGATAATAATTATTGAGCACCATGGCACGCTGTCACTCTGCTCTACAATATCACTTAATATGACATTGTCTTCATAACACCAATACTAAAGAATGACGAATTTCTTGAGGCTAATAGAGCTTTTGCTTATTGTTTTGAAGTAGTGCCAGAGGGGCTAATAAAAAAGTAATGGACGTGTCTTATGCTGTTTGTCTACTTAATGTGGCCTTGGTCATATTCCACTCTACATTTTTCTCTACACAAACAATATGAGTAATAGAGTCTTATTCTTCCTTGCCTCGTATTTCTTTCCCTTGAAGATGCAGCTGAGAGCTTTAAGGCCCTCTGCTCTTTGTGTCTGAAGAGTGTTAGGATACTTGCATGCTATGATGTGTAAGTTTGAAGTTTTTCCTTTTTTTTTTCCTACCCAAAGCAGCTGATTTCTTACAATATAATTTCCCTTGTCTTGATTGAATTTCAATACTAACAATGATCAAGACTTCTCTAAACACCATAGAACTACCACTGTGGACTCCAGAAAGCCCATTCTGAAACTGAAACTGAAGAGTGCAAAATGGATAGCAAAATGTACAGAGATCAATATTCCTGAAAATTTGCCCAGAGATTAATTTCTCTGGGCTTTTTAGAATGTTGTGGCACTTCATGCAGCTTTGGATTTTTTATTCTTTGACAGTATTAGAACAAAACTTTTTGATACCTCCAAGACACACTAAAAATATTTGGAAGAAAGCAAAGTGAGGGCTAGTTTCACCAGACATGCCTCACCATATAAATAGACTCAAGAGAATAGTTGCAACAGCTGTACTGGGATTCCTTAGTGGGATCTGCTAGCATGAGCATGACGGGTTATACCCCTGGTATTGTAACACTGTATAATAACCACTTGGGATGAGATTTAGAATACCTGCTGTGAGTAAAACAATTTGAAGTTTGTACATAACACAAGAGCAAAACTTTTCTATCAGAGATGTGGCGCTTTTAAATATGATAATATCTGCAGGATTTTCAAATGCAAGAGTGAAAAGGGTTATATAATTAATATTTTAAGACAGTTCACAGCCACTTCCATTTTACTGTAGCATCACAGTCCTGTGAGCTTCAGATATCACAGAATCACAGAATCATTAGGTTGGAAAAGACCCACAGGATCATCGAGCCCAAACATTCCTATCAATCACTAAACCATGTCCCTCAGCACCTCATCCACACTCCTTTTAAACACATCCAGGGATGGTGACTCTACCACCTTCCTGGGCTGCCTCTGCCAGTGCCCAATGACCCTTTGCGTAATTTTTTTTTCCTGATGTCAAGCCTGAACCTTCCCTGGCAGAGCTTGAAGCCATTCCCTCTTCTCCTGTCCCCTGTCACTTGGGAGAAGAGGCCAGCTCCCTCCTCTCTACAACTTCTTTTCAGGTAGTTGTAGAGGGCAATAAGGTCTCCCCTCAGCCTTCTCTTCTCCAGGCTAAACACCCCTAGCTCTCTCAGCTGTTCCTTGTAAGGCCTGTTCTCCAGCCCCTTCACCAGCTTCATTGCTCTTCTCAGGACTCGCTCCAGAGCCTCAACATTCTTCTTGTGGTGAGGGCCCCAGAACTGAACACAGGATTCGAGGTGCAGTCTCACTAGTGCGGAGTACAGAGGGAAAATAACCTCCCTGGACCTACTGGTCACACCATTTCTGATACAAGCCAAGATGCCATTGGCCTTCTTGGCCACCTGGGCCACTGATGGCTCATGTTCAGTCAGCTGTCAACCAACACCCCCAGGTCTTTCTCATTTAATGTGATGTGGTATCAGGTGCATGTTGTTATATTTTGGGTCAAATGAAATATAAGCACTATTATGTAAATTTAATAGAAACACTGAATACTAGAGAGAATGAAAATATCTCCAGGCATTTTTTATCATAGCAGAATTATGATTGTGCTATTTTGACTCCAGCAAATGTTGCGCTTCTTCAGGTTATTTCTCCTAAAAGGTAAAATTAATAGTGGAACTAGACCCCACTGGTGGAGTTTCATTTACAGTGAATGCGCATGCTTCTGCTTCTCCAGTTGCAGAATATCACAGCATGTTGCTTCTTGGCACACCCTCCCAAACTCCTATAAGACCATATTCAGGTGGTGCCTTCAGGACATTCCCACAGCCCAGTCTCTCTCCATATGCTGGGTTGGCTTTATACTCTTTTTCCCCCTTTATTTCACAGACAGTTGAACGTACATAAAAGTAACTGTACCAAATATCTGCTCTCATGTTGTCTTCCTTTTGGTCAGTGGTCTATTCCTGTTTCTTGGGAAACATGTGTGGGTGCTTTAACCATCTTTTTCCCAAAAGAATTTCAACAGGTTCTCACATTTACTCCTAAAAAGAATGGCAGGTTTACCGACTGTCGTCAACATATTTCTAGTCAAAACAGAAGAGTATTACACTTACATTCTTAAGGGGCTGATTCAACAGTTCTTAGACGGATAAGCAATTTCTCCAAAATATTGGTCTGACTCATTACTTTCTGCCCCCACAAATCCCTTTCTATATCATTTGCCTTAGTGGTATTTCTTATTTCTTGTCCTAAACTATCAGATAGTCTTTCAGTGAACTGTAATTAGTTGCAAGGTTTCCACCTAAGAAACTACTGTGGGTCATGTGTAGGGACAATTTAAGAAGAGTATGCTGGAAGGCTTTGCAGTGTCAGAGGTAAGGTAGATTCCAGGTGGGGAGCCAAGCTAACTTCAAAGTATTTTTTAAAGGAAATAGTAATTAACAGCTGTCACCCAACACAGGCAAACAGTGATCCTGATTCAGAGGCATATTTCCCTGTTATTTTTACAATGCAACCAAGGCAGATATTTCACCCCCTTCCTCATTTGATTACAGCAACTCTTCCTCTCTCTTTGTGCTCTGTTGCCTGGACAGCGCTCCTCTCCCTGGGCCACTGTCACAGGCCACTAGTCTGTGACAAAACTCAGTCTCAATCTCCCAGAAAGTTTAAAAAGAGAAAGTCACAAAAGAGCCCTTTTTTCTTCCTTTTGGGCTTTGCATTTCTCTTCACCCGGGTGGCAACAGAGACTGCACACAGCATGGGGATATCTTGCAGCAGATGAAAAAGGGAGGCATGTCAAAGGCAGGAGCTGGCAGCAAACATCTTGCCTGCAATGCACAGGCTGAGTGTCTCACATCAGAGATGTTGCTGCTGTCTCTGCCTTTGCCATTTCTGTACCACTTGCCTTTGCTTTTGGCATTAGCACCAATTCAGATGATAAGACAGGAGCAAAATACCTCAGTGCATATAGAGGGCCTAGTGCTGAAGATAGTCAAGCTAGCATCACCTTCCTACATAGGTATTTTCTTGTAATCAGAATGATAAAGATGCTTTATTGCTTTATTCAAGGAAGGAGAGACAAGGGAAACAATTTGTTGCCCTCCTGAAGACAGAATGGGAGAAGGACTAATTTTAAACCTAATTCATATATTTGGCTGGGGAAAGTTGGAGTCTCGAGCTCTATTCCTCATGCCGAGGACTTTCTCCAATTGCTGTTCCATTCAAACATCATGGCAGACTGACACAGATATAAAGAGCATTTACCTTAATTTGTTTATTGAATTAAGATTTGATTTTTATTTTACTAATCTATTACCAACCTAATTTCCTTATATGGCAGAACCATTTAAAACTCTAAATGTGATACATATCTGTATCATTCCTGTTTTGGAAATTAGATTATATTTAGAAGCCTTAAATGTGATTAGTCATCTAATTGTTCTTTACACCCATTTACTTCTGTGCTAGAGTTGTATACAGGAAAACATGATCATAGAATCATAGAATCAACAGATTGGAAGAGACCCACTGGATCATCAAGTCCAATCAATTCCTATCAAATACTAAACCATGCTCTTCAGCCCCTCATCCACCTGTCCCCTAAACACTTCCAGGGAAGGTAAATCAACCACCTTCCTGGGCAGCCTCTGCCAGTGCCCAATGACCTTTCCTGTGAAAAATTTTTTCCTAATGTCCAGCCTAAACCTCCCCTGGTGGAGCTTGAGGCCTTTTCCCTTTGTCCTGTCCCCTGTCACTTGGGAGAAGAGGCCATCACCCTCCTCTCCACAACTTCCTTTCAGGTAGTTGTAGAGAGCAATGAGGTCTCCCCTCAGCCTCCTCTTCTCCAGGCTAAACAACCCCATCTCACTCAGCCATTCCTCATAGGGCCTGTAATGATGCACTTATAATCTTAAAGTAAACAAAACAGTATGCTTTTTGATTAAGTTCTGTTACTACTGAGCTTCAAATCATGGAGAACATGAATTCACTACAACTTTTTTCTTAACAATTTTACAAAGTTAGCTGCAGTCAGTCCTGGAGTAAATCCATTAAATCTGATGAAACTGACTTCAGCATTGGCTTGACCCTTTGTGTTTGTATTCTGAAGTGATAAATAGCACATAAGAAACCTAATCTTACTTTGCATGTGGTTAATTTCACAGGAATGGCAGCAATTATTTCTGAAACTTAACATCCTTGAGAGTATCTTTGTGGGTCATGCTGACAATGAAAAAAATTATGAATACACAGCATCAAAGGCATATACATAAAGCTATAGATTTAGAAGTCAGCATTCCTGTGGTATTAAAAGAAATTACTCTGACAAAATTTATAGGAATCATTCCTCTGAAAGGAACAACACTGGGTAAATGTACACATGTTTAAATGTCTACATCTTTTACCATTGTCTACCAATCTGTTACATTCTAAGTGAATGAAGGGAAAAAAAGACTTTGAAAAACAACAGTCATACTAGTTTATGAGAGATCAGAGAGGGAATGCGATAAACTGATGAAACTGTAGTCTCCTTCACTAGAAAATAAGGGAACACTGATCATGTTCAAAGAGTCATGAAAGACATTTTTCTTCAGAATACAATCTAGGGCATTTTCACATGTAAAAATCATAGAATAAAGTTTAAAAACTGTTCTCCATTCTGGGCTGCATCAAAAAAAATGTGACCACCATGCTGTTGGAAGTGATTCTCCCCCTTCAGTTCACTCTCTTGAGATCTCACCTGGAGTACTGCATTCAGTTCTGGAGCCATTGGCACAGAAAGGATGTGGATCTTCTAGAATGAGTCCAGAGGAGAGACACAAACTACATCAGAGGGCTGGAGCATGTGCTGTATGAGGTAAGGCTTCAATTTGTTTAGCCTAGAGAAGAGAAGGCTTCAGGGAGATGCTATAGCAACCTTCCAATACTTTAAGGGGGCCTATGGGAAAGGCAGGGAGGGGCTCTTTATGAGAGAGTGTAGTGATAGCATGAGGATTAATGATTTTAAGCTGGAAGAGGGAAGATTTAGATTAGACACTAGGAAGAATTTCTTTCCTGTGAGTGTGGTGAGGACCTGCAACATGTTTCCCAGTGATGTTGTGGATGCCCTATCCCTAGAGGTATTCAAGGTCAGGCTGGATGAGGTTTTGAGCAACCTGAACTAATCAGAGGTATCCCTGCCAGTGGCAGGGAGGTTGGGACTATATGATCTTTATGGTCTCTTCCAACGCAAGTTATTCTGTGATTCTGAGTTCCCATTTCAGAGAAAACAATTCATTCATGAATAATTTAAGTCATCAGTGACCTGTGAGGATCATCCAGACTAATGACCCACATGAAGTAGGATTAATGTCAAAGTTATTTCAGGGTGCTGGGACCTTATATCAGGGGCTTTTCTCAAATTTTTATAAACTCCAAGAAGAGAAATTTACCTGAATTGTTCTCAGAAAAGATTATGAAATCCTTATTTCCTTATTCAAATATTTTGGACGGATATGTGATAAAAATCTGTAGCAATAAGAAAATCTGATTTAAATGCTAACCATCAAAGATAAGTTTGGCTTGAAAAGGTTTGGGTTTGGAATAACATGTGTCCTCTGCCCAGTGATTCATGATAACAACATACACCAACTGCTCTTGGCCATCCACTGAAGCGCATTCCCTCTGTGAACCTCAAGAACTTTTCTAGGTTTGGGCTATACTTTGATCTTCCTTATTTTCAGACTGTTCTTGAAAACAAGCTTGCAGGAAACTTCCTGTTTCATTATTTTGAGGTGTTTTGATTCTATTTATCCTTATACAGGAATGCTTGTCTGGCTTCACCACATGGGCTCATTTTATGCTTACTGTGTAAATTGAGACTTGTTTTGAATTTGAGCCAGCCAAGGCACTGTTTATTTGTGTGTCACCATATATTTGTATGTGCTTCCAGAAATTACATTGTAATCAGTTCCACTATTTATTTTGAAATTCATTCTTCATTTGTTTGTGTCACGGAGAGAAAAAAAACCAACAAACTTTTATAGATATCTGTGGATATTTACCAAGGGAACTAAATAAGACAGCAGTTTGTGTCTGCCTTACAGTCAGACCTTTATTCTCCAGTTTCTGTTCTTGAACATACTCTAATTTTGATCTCTGTTATTTCTGCAGAAAATCATATGGACTCTGTAAGATGTTTGCTTTCTTTACAAGACATTATACCCCACAGCTTGATACCCTTGTATTGCAACTGCCTCCACATTTATTGTGTGCTGTTACTGTCTCTACAGTTTATTTACCCTTACCATCAATCTTTCTGACTTTGCATCCTCTTTACAACATATATATATATCAGTCCTTAAACTATTTTTAAGAACTTTGGTTTCCAGTTCCATTTCACTAGCACTGAAATAATTCACTCATTTGTTTTTGAAAAGTCAGGCCAGTTTTCTCACTGATATGACCTTTAACACTGCTGTTCCCAAAATAATTTTGTTTCCCAATAAGGTCTTTGTTAATTATTGTATTCACATTACTTAGTTCAGTTGGTGAGATTTATAATGTAATGGTCAACTACCTTTTGCCTTTAAAGAAGTTGTGTCTTCCCTTTGTGATCTACTATTTCTTCTTGTTCCTGGTACCACATACCCTAGATGTGAAAAAAATTCACTCAAAATTTTCTGTTATGTTTTCTGGCCAAGGGAATATTTCTTCAATTTTCTTGCAGTTCCTGTTTTCAGAAATATCATGTGAGTTATGGTCCACATGATTTCTCTATGGTTCCTTGAATCACTCAAGAAACCAAAACTGCAAGAATATTTTTTTCCAGGGATTCTTAGTTGATGTATGCAATAATTTTCATCCTTTTTTTCCCCCTTGTGTATTTCTCTCCTACTCTCTGTCAAGTTCTCAAGTCTGCATGGAATAATATATATTTATTGGTCTCAAATTATCTATAGCTTGGTTTCTCTCAGAGTGTGGCTGTGTTTTGGTAACAGAACAGACCTAATAGCTCACTGTCAACAACAACAACAATATTTTCTTTATCTTCTCTGGACTCTCTACACCAGCTCTGTTTCTTGTTTATCTATATGATTGAGCTGTTGAGCTGATTAAACAAGCTGAAAAATTATACTTTTCCCAGGTTGGTTTTCTTTTACCTTAGTAATTTGTAAGGTCCTGCTGATGTACCAGATGAATCCTGGATCCAGGGAGAAGGAAGAGGTAGGAGATGAAAGATAGTGGCAAATGCAAGAGTCTGCCTCCACGGTGGTGGGGAATTATTGGAACAGACAAACTGTGCTCACAGAATTGCAACTTTCATAGCTTTTTTAAGCTAGGTGGTCTCCCTAGCAAAACATAACAAGCTTTCCTCATCTTTCTTGTGCCTTCATTTCTTGCTTCATAAAATTTATTACCAATTATTTTATATTTATTGGTCTTCATGATCATAATGTATTGATATCTATGATGACCATTTCATAGATCTTCAAGTTTCATTTAACCCTGCACATTTGATTTTATATATATTGACTAAAATATATTTTTCTTAATTCTTGCTAACACTGTTAATGAGCCTTATTATGTCTATAGCAGATTTTCAAAGATCAGGTTTTATAGGTTACAGGTATTTGTTATTTGACTACTGTTTTATCTTCAGAACTTTTCCAGATCTCATTTTCCTCCTTTGATTTAGTTTCTCAAGTCTTTGAGTTAGGTTGTCCCTTCCTTTCCATAAATATTCAAGGGGAGAATTAACAATTCCTAGGATGCTGTTTTTCTTGGTCATTTCAACTATTTTCCATCTACTTTCATTGTCTGAATCTTCCACAGATAAATGCTCTTTCTGAAAACTGACTGTGCTTTCATTTGTGTGAGTTTTTCCCCCTTTCTAATTCATTATATCATTCCATAATTAAAATCTCAGAAACAAAAAGATTTATTTTTTATTCTTTCTCTCAGTCTGATACATTTTCTTCTCATATAGTTGTCTTTCAGAAATCCTTACTAATTATTAAACCCTACATCTTCTCCATCATGAAGTATAAATCCTTTTTTTTTTGTTTGTTTTAAAAGTCTTTTGGTTCTTTTATGAGAAAATCATGTTTTTTAACAGGGGATAGACATGAATTCTGAAGGCAACTGGTCTTTGATGCATTTTCATTCTGTATCATTTTCCTACCATATTGATTGCATCACATTGTGAGTGATATTTATAGTCTCTTCAACTCTTCTCATCTCTGATAGCCTTCTATCTATTAGCAGCCTCTGAGATTTTAACATGTTCTCTTAGAGTTTCAAGCTAGTTAATCTGCTACACCAGTCTTTATTTTGACTGACTTTGATAATCTATGATATTGCTGACTCATGCCTCTTTTGTGTAGTTCTTTCTGGTTGCAAGTGTTGTTTTCTCGCACTTTCTTATTTGCTGTTTTAAAGGAGTGGCTGAAGTCACAGTTGGCTTTCGACAGTCAGATACTACCTCTGTCTCTTGAATCAATAAATACATAGGGCTGATTAAATTTTTTCTCCATGACTTTGTTCTGCATTTTCATATCTCCAATGAGTATATTGACTCCAGCTTCTGATCAATAGAATGAGACTCCAGGAAAATCTGAAACTGTTACAGTTATCTTTACCACTCTCCACCAGGTTCTTCCTTCATAAGACTCTCAGAGATAATTTTCCCCATGGTGGTTCTCTTTAGACATTCAGTTTTCTTAGGTGCCATACAACACAGCTATGATGAAAAAAGCTGTTGCTAGGAAACAGTTCTGTGTTTTTTGGCCACAATCACCTGACATGTGCCAGTAAGATTACCAAATCTCATATTCCCCCATCATATGACAGGAATCAGTATCCGCTTGAAACAAATAGCTTTTAGCTGGATGTAGCTCTTGGCAACACTTTATTTTATAAGTGGAAAACCAGTCTTTTTCTTTTGTTATTCACTGCAATAACATAGAAGATGAACTTTTTTTTTCTTTTGGTATCCATTGAAGTTTTATGGAAGCTATTGTAATTTACTCTTAATTAATATCCACTTCTAGCAAAGTGCTGACAAAAACTTTCCAGAACTGTGAATCTGACATTTAGCAGCATCATTTAACAGAGCAAGAGGAGCTTTCCAAACTACATCTGAAAGTAAATTAGCTGTGATATAAATGTTTATAACTTTAGTCACTTACTGAGTGGCTAAGGAAGCTCTTGTTACATCTGGAGACTTCCACATGGATGACATGAGAGACTTCCTCCCTAGTTACCTTGCCAGACTTTGCCTCAAGTATTTCTATTTAAAATGCTCATTATTTTAGCTTGAGCAGTTGGAACTAAAAGTCTGCATACCAGGCCCAATGGGCTCTAGTGATTTCCCTTTCTATTTAAAATCCTTTAGCAACAGGCTGCTGCTTTAGTTCATAGCCTGCCGTGAACGGATCCAATGCAAGAAGCCAGAGGAGACTGGAGATCATACTCACATAGAAAGTATCTGTTGGTGGTCATTTTTCTAAGTCAAAACTGCCACCATAACAGATGTGATACCCTTAATTTACATATTTACCCAATGGCTGAATCATATTCATGTAGTTAGTTGTTAATGTGCTCACAGAGAACCCTCTACCCTATTTACTGAAGGATCTCTTGAAATAGCTTCTGCCCAAGATATGGAGAGCCCTAGAGTTCCTCCAAGGAGTTTATTTCGTAAGGCAGGGATTCAATCCTTTCTTCTCACTGACAGACTGATCTTTTCCTAAGAACATTTCAGGGAGAGGAGCCTGCATAAGATGATTGGTTTTTTTACACCCCTATCAGTGTTTGAAGGACTTGGGGCAACATATATTGTACAGATGAACAATCATGAACTTCATTCTGGAAAGTAAATGCCATATCTCTTTGTGTCTGTATTTTAAATAAAGCCTAAATAAAAGCTTTGCACAGTAGTTATATAGACAGCTATATCTTCCCTTCCCTTCCCTTCCCTTCCCTTCCCCATTTGAAAACATTTTCCAATATTTAAACTAATAAAGAAATCAGTTGCAAAGAGGATTTCTGTCTGGTAGTCCTCTCTGCAGTTCTTCTTGAGTCAACACCCACTCCACTCTGCTCGGAGAGGGAGTTTGACAGAAGTGTGTCAGGTACTTCAGTTCCTCCAAAATGTGGCAGAGTTAATTAGCTCTTCTCTGTGAATTGTCTGTTTTTCCAGGAGTAAGAAAATTACTCCTTATCGGGAACCCATGGCCCTTTAGCAGTGGAATGTACAGACAGACTCTGCAACAGGGGATTTATCTGCTGTTGTTACTTACATGGAATGTTTCTTTTCTGCCTATAAAGCTGTCCCTCCCTCCCCACACCCTCCCGTCCCTCCATTCAGTACATGTCTGCGTAGTCCCCCGAGTCTGTGATTTAGTGCCATTTTTTTAGAAACAGGAAGACTAAAGCTATTTGCAAGTATAAAATTATATTCATGGCAGTTAGGAAATGATTTTTTCTTTTCGTTTTCAGTGTCTTTTTTTTTTTCCCTCTATCTTATGTTAGAGTTTTGTAGACGTGTTGTAATAGATAAAACGCTTTCAAAACACACTTGATCACAATCAACTGACAAATTTTGAGTATGTAATTCTGGTATCAAAAGAAAGTCATAACCCTATCTTTCCATCCAAGTAAGTCTCCAAACCATTCTGTAGACTTGGCTGTTTAAGGTGTCGGTGGCATGAGAAGAATTTTATCAACACGATAGCAGATCTTTATATCTTTGGGGGTATCTCTAAATGAGTCTGTTCTGGTCATCATCAGAGTTAAACTTCATATGCAAAATGCTTCATCATTGATGAATTTGACTGTTCCCTTTGAACAACATGGTATTTGTTTGTTTTACAGAGACAAAGCCCAGTAGACAAGTATTTCCATCACTTGGCTATATCTGATTGGTTATCAGAAATATTCAGGTATCATTGAATTATCAAGGAGAAAAATGTTAAAGAATTTAAGACAAGTTGCTGTAGAAATTAGAGAAGAGATTAAGTATATTTGATAGATGGAATTAGTCAAGGCATTTTTGATGTTCTGTACATTAAAAATATTTATACAGTCTTAATTATTGCTAAGGGAAGAACTGAAGTTGTGAGTGACTAACAAGAAAGAAAGCTGTCCTCGAATGACATTTTTCTCATTCCCTTTTGCTTTCTGCTACTTACCTCTTGAAGAAACACAGAAATGTATTGCATTGCTTGTATGTGATGCACACATCTACCTCCAGCAGTTGCAAGCTATTTACATATACTGCTGTTCAGTAGGACAGGCAGTTGTCCAGTGTGCTTGCCTGATGTTGGCAGTGTTGTATGAAAAAATGGGAGATTTTCCTTCAGCTACAAACTGACATTTGAAATGTGGTGCTTATGTGTTTTATCTTGGTTATAGGCACCTGCAAATGCATGCACATGAACAGTGCTCATGGTATGTCTAAGATCTCATTGCATAACATATCATCCCCTTTTAAAAGAATTGAAATACCTTCCCCAATAAAAATGTGCCTTGTTAAATGGTTTCTAGAAAAGCACAGTTGATTTTAATTGTTTAGTTCATTGAATAAGTACTAGTGCCTCAGCCATCTTTGGATGTTGACAATGGATTACTCACAGCCTAGTTTTTAAGTAATTCCTAGCATATTTCTAATCTCAGTTGTACACTTAAAATGAGGGATTCAGAGGGCAGGAACTTCATTGTCATGCTTGATTTATGTAGGAGGTCACTGATTCTGAGGCTCTGAGATATTGTTGTTGCTTGCCCTTCCTCCACACTCACACCCAGTAGAAATGGGTAAAAAGTCTTGACATATTGTGAGAGATGTGACAATGAAAAGAAAACCCAAGTCACTGGATGTGCTTGGTCCAGTGTGGCTATCTCAAGTGAAAAAGTCTAGTATTTTGCGGCTGTTAACAGGGGAAACTCACACCCATTCAATATTGTCCCAAAACTCATCCAAAAGTCAAGTATGTCATCATATCTTTAACATTTCTACCTAGTGTTACTATAAGCTTATGCCACTTTTTACACAAGACAGAAAAAAATGAGATATGACAGTGACACGTTTGGCATTCAGTGTGTTAGACCTATAGTGTATATGGGAGAAGTACTCAGTACATGTGACATGCCAGGAGGCTTCTGAAGAGCTTCAGACCTACTGTGTTGTTATTGTAAGGTCAATCACCGCATGCACAGTAAATCTGGTGTACCAAGAGGGAGCTCCAGGCTCCCTCTGTATGCACTGGAGGCTGATGTGTCAGCATGCAGGGAATGTATCCAGAATTTCCACTGCAAAGCCTGGAATCCCAAGCAAATACAGCAAATTCTACCTGGCAGGATTTCTAAACGTAAGAAAGAAAACAGTAGGAAAACCTAGTGACATAGCAGTCCTTGTACTCATCACATAGGAGTACACTTTTCTTATATTCTATATGAATCTATCTTATGGGTTATTTTACATCCCTCCTTGGGTGAGGACCCTGTCGGTATGTGAGACAAAACCTGGAGCCTGCATAATCTTCTGTAGTTCAACCAGAATCAGCAGGGGGTATATTGTTTTATTTCTGCTCCTGATTTGGACACATTCTCTGGCATTTTATTAAGTGATTGTTCTTCTTTTTTTTTTTTTTTTTTTTTTTTTTTTTAAACAGTCACCGAATAGTAGAGGTTAATAATAGATTACTGCATGGATGGGTGTATCAGCATATGTTTGTGGGGGGATGTGAGAGACTGAACTGTGGGACGACCTCCCTGACATTCTCCAGAACCTTTCTTCTTTTCCCAGGCTTTTTGGGAGGGCATTTGTCTGAGGGGGGGAATTCATTAGGTATGCTGGGGAAGAAATTTCTTATGTTTGCTTGCAGATTTTTATAGCCTTCATGGAGTGGGATGCACAGTTCCCATAAATATGTGATAATGATCATTTGGAGTGTGAATGTTAATTTGTGTAATGGGTTCCCAAAATATGGGCCATGTGCCTGCTGAGTATGTTTTATTTTAAAATAAATGTGCATACATAATACACACACAGACACATGCTGCCTGCATATGCATCCATAATTAAAAATCTAAAATTATAATTTGTTTTTGACGGAGACAAAGCAACAGCTCCCCCAGTACACTTGTAACCGTTGAGCAGGAGCCCAGCCGTCAGGATGGTTTTGTGAGCCCTGCCGGAGATCACAGTCCCACACGGACAGCTGCAGCTACAAAGCACCCCAGTGACCTAGATTCAGCTGTAGATTACTGTCTGCTTTGGCCTGTGCCTTCTATCGCTGCACCAGGAGTCTGATTTTGTTGCACAAGCTAACTTGCTTACTGCTCTGACCCATTTTACCATAGCAACCTGGTTTGCTGTACCAGAGGCCAGAAAAAGCGCACAGGCATCTTTTTAAGGATTCAAAGATTAAGTTCAGTCTCTGCTCTTTTTTTTCTCCACCCACCCTCTTTCCCTCATTCCCTCCCAGAATGTGCTTAGCAGACATGACGAATAACTGACGCTTTCCAACAGGGCTGGAAGACAGGAAAGTATTTAGGCACAGTAGTACTTATGTACGTCTAATATATTGTTCATTATTTTTGACTTATTTTTCTCTTACTGGTAAAATTAGACAGATGCTTCCCTTGATTCAAATGTCCCATTCTTGATATCCCTCGTCCATCCCCACCCACTCTTCCCAATATCCTGCCCATTTTACTTCTATAAGGGTTTTTCATTATATACTACATTTCTGATTTTCTGATAATTCAAGAATAAGTGTAATCAGATGTTCTGGAATAAAAGTGCTCTCATTGTAGTAATTTAGTTATTGTCCATACGTTTGTATGTTTACAGAGCTGTATATGTTAGACACAGGTGGAGTGTTTAGTCTTTTGTAGACATGGTTCAAGAAGAACAGGTGTTGATTTTTTTAAGGCTCTGTCTTTTTAAAAATTTTTTTTAGGAAACTCTTCATGTTTGTTAAGATTGGAGGTGTGCTAGTAGATGTAAGCACACGTTAAAACAAGTAAATTCACAAAGATTCAAAGAAAGGAATGTGTTATGAAAGAAACTGGTTTTTGCTTCCATATTTAACATACTCCTAAGATGCTTGTAAAAAACCTGAGCATTTTTTCTATCCAGACAAAAAAACTTAGCTCAGCAACTCCCAAGCTCAGCCATGACTGTTCCTGCCCTCAAGGGCAGGAGTGTGCTGGGAGAAGGACAGTCAGGCTTCCAGACTGACAAGCATCAGAGGTGCATTTCATTTTGCAAAATGTTTTGGGAATCTGTTTTGCAGCCCACACGCAGAGTCCCAGATATTCCCAAGTCATGCAAAAGCTCCTGGTTGTGTTGGCTCATTTATTTTTACCTTCTAGAAACTGGTAAATGTGTTCATATTTTGCTAAGCAGTTCTGGTATTGTATAAGGCTCAAGTTCCATACCTCTGCCAGGTGGCTACTAAAACAAAGTATGAAAATGGCACTACATAAGACTCTCAAAAGATAGTGAAAGGTGCCTAAATAGTTCTGATGTAATTGAAAAGTATATCTCTCAACATTCTTCTTTCAGAAGGACTGTCCTTATCTCCAAGAACATAGATGTTTAAGCTGTTTGAGCAGAGCTTGCATTCAAGCATCTCAGCTCTCACACAAGGGGAAGATTTCCTTATGACCAATGCTTTGAACTGCATCTGACAAAACATTATTTGCCAGTGTGAGCTGCTTGACCCTCCGTGCATGAAACATCACCAAGGATATAGGTAGAAGAACAAATCAATACTGACTAAAGAATAGTGGGCATTTGCGAGGCCTTAGATAAGCCATGAACACTGCTCGTGTGCATGCCTTTACTCCACAGTGAATCAGAAGGCATCCACTAGTTCTGCAAATGCAGCTCTTCTTGCCAAGTGCTATTACATTCAGAAAGCTGCAGACCCCTTGTAAAAATTTTTTTTTTTTTAAGGTGCAGATACCTTAAATCTTGTACTTCTTGACAACCCCTCACCAGAGAAAATAAAAACTTAAGTTGAAAACCATAGCGACTACTATTTTCTCACCTCAGTGTTGTTGTATTTGCTCTAATTCTGCTGCACTTGGACTGAAAGTTATCTACTAGTCCTTATCTAGAGAATGTAGATCTGCACACAGGTGTGGAAGTTGCTAGGGCTAGTAGAATGTTGCTGGGCAGTAGTGTTACCAACTTTGCCTGTACTGGTTCTGTGTCTTCCTCCTCTCCTATACCTTTTGTTGGATGTAACTATGACTAACTCTTCCAGGATAGTGTAGTACTCAGCTTTGAGACAAGTAAATCTCTCTCTTCCTTCATTAGTGGGAAATACTTGAATGGCGGTGTCCAGTCTTAAGCTTAACTAAGTCAAATTAGTGAAGTCAAATTGTGATGGGACTTCAACAGAAATGGAAGAGATGCTGAGTTGACAGATATCAATATGTTAATGATACTGTAATTCTAAGTCTTCTTTTGTCCTCTAGGCTTACCTAACCTATGTGGTGAATATGGAAGTCACCAAGAAAGTAAATTATAAAGTACAAGGCATGAAAACCTCAGAGACTGGATCATCCTAAAGGGTAATCTTTGATAAATCAAAGATTTTGGAGGTCAAATAACACTACTTCTATCCTGATGAACTGTATTTTCTAAAGACTGGGCCTCAGTTTCATCTTCTACTCTTCCTGAAGGATTTAAAAACTGTTATGTGTACAGGGAGAGATATTCTCTCATGTTGTTTTGGGCAACCTGGTCTAATAGAATGTGTCCCTGCCCATGGCATGGGGATTGGAATTAGATGATTTTTTTAAGTGTTTTCTAACACAAACCATTCTATGAATCTATGTTTCAGTGTTTCCATTGCCATATGCCCTTCAGGTATTTCATGGAGTATGTGAGATTCATTAATGAATCTTATGGAGAGGCTCAACTTAACGAACTGATAATTTCTCTATTGCTTCCCAGGGCTCTAATGTTGTTAATCATAGGGACTACTAGGTTACTCCCAAGATGAAGAACCATCAAAAGTGCAGTTTGCCAAATTTACGTTTTAAAGGAAGAAAGATTAGGCGTGAGTTGAATTTCATTGGTCCTTGGCACTGAAGGCTTTGTCATTATGCAGGACCTTGAAAGCCACCTAAAAATTAGATCTTTAAAGATACAAGTGCTGTCTTTTCTATAATTTCTTGGGTGATATGGTTCGTGCTCTAGACAACAGTGCAACATACTCTTACAGACTAAATAAATCACTTCATTGGAAAGACTTCAGACCCTAGGAGTTACAAGTTACGTACAGGTAGGTGTGAGAATTGTCTTTCGCAAATAATTCTTTCTAACCACTGAGTAGAGAATTGTCCACCTAAAAAACTATCAGTCCTCTTATGGGACAGAGATACTCTAAAGTTAAGGAACATGAAACTACCATCGTGGGAAACAGAAGTTGGTATCAGTTGCAGAGACACAGAAGAAACATTACAAAATTACTAAAAGTCAAAGAAAACACCTGGGTTTGACTGCCTCTGAAAAGTGAACTCAACCCCTTTGTTGAGTATGTGAATTGTAAACTGCAGATGCAAGTTTATGGCTGCTAATTTTAATGTTCTCTCACGCTGTACACAATGGCTGCAACTTACATTCCCCATTATACTCTATCTTTAATATGGAATGGTCTTTTAATGAAATCTCTCTATTCATACTCATCTTTAGAAGCTAGCGTGTTTAACTCACTGTTGTGCATATTATCAAAGCACTCAGAGGCTCTAAGTAAGGTCAAGAAAAAACATGAAAGTTTTCATTTCTCTGTCATATATGGCGAAGGATAGGCAGTTCTTTTGCGGTTTCCAAACACATAGTTATGGATGAGTGAATATCAGTTAGAAACAATATTATAATGGTTTAGCTAATTAGAAAAATGTAGAAAGCACTAGAAAGCTGTGGAGAGAGTTGGAAAAAAGTAAAGGAGAAATGGCCAGCACAAGTAATAAAGCTGGCTCAAGAGGACCATAGGTGTAACAAAGCTGCCATGCATACAGAGCATATAAGACAAACTCAAAGTAATTGTATTGATGGTTGCAGTTTGAAGTGAGCTAGGCACATCTTCTGAAGGTAAAGGTGTGCCACTCTGAATAATCTGTTCTCTTTTACAGTGTTCTGGTATGTTCTCAGGGTAATTATTTTGAGGTCAACGGTCTGGTCTCTAGAGATGACTGCAGTTTAATAATGTTTGATCACCAGTGAGTCATCTTCTAAAATGCTTCTTAGAGTAGAAAGGAATATAAAAGGAAGTTTTGATTATTCCACTTCATAGAAAAGGAATCATAGAATAATTTAGGTTTGAACAGATCTCAGAAGGCCACCTGTCCCAGACTTTGTTCAAAGCAGGCTAACTTCAGCTGTCTTCAATAAGACAATAATAACTTCAACTGTCTTCACTAACACATGTAATCATAAGGCTTCCTCCAGTAATTTGAAGAAGTCTTTCCCCATTTCCTTGTCTTGACTGAGCAGTTTATAGTGGATGCTTATCATCGCATCATCTTGTTGACTTTGCCTCTGATCCCAACTCATAAGATCACCCTCTGTCTCTTAACCATTCTTTAGCAAATCTTCATACAGGAAGGATGTTCCTTTGTATAGTGAATCCTTATTTCACTTGCTTGTCCTTCCTAAAGTTATGTATCCAGTTATTGCAGTATACCAATCACATGACCTATTCCTCCATGTCTCTACCACCCTAGTGGGTTTATACATCTGTGACTGAGCCTCAACTTCTATTTTTTCCTGCTCATTTCCTGTACTCTATGTGTTTGGGAACATGCACTTGAGATGGGTTCCAAGTTGCACTGTTTTCTCAGTGGAACAGTGAGATGCTGTTCCTCAGGTACTTTCTTCCTGTGTTTTATTCTTCCACTTCTCTTCAAACTATGTTATGCCTTTTCTAATAAATCCGGATTAAAGTCTGTTTCACTAAGTTTAGAAGACTGTTAGCAAAGAGGGTCTTGTCTTACTTTGTCAGATGAATCCTATATTTCTGCAATAGCTTTGTTTCCTTGGAGGGGATCCTGTGGTTGCTTAAGTGAAAGCCTTGCCTAAAACAACCAGGATGAGTGCCTCCACACCCTGCAGAAGGGAGTTTCTTACTACAGTAACAGCTGTCACTTTGTGGTCTCTTTTAATACATGAATCATTCTGATCCAGCACAAATATCTTTACCAACAGAACTTCTTTTTCACCTACCATCAGGACCATATGCCTCTTCTGCAACTGTGGACCTGTTAATGAAGAGCATCGTTCCTCCTGTTAGAAGCTTAAGCTTCCAAAACTCACTTTTATGGAATCCCAAAGCTGCACTCTCTCTAGCCTGGCAGTCCCTTCTGTAAAATGCAAGATCTAATGTATACACTATACAAGGTTACAGGAAAGATCCTGCTGATTTCCTGCTCATCTTCCTTTAAGCCACACAGTCTGGTTATACTTACTTTTAGATCTTTACCAGGCAGTGCAGTGATTTGACCACAAAATACCTTCCACTGATGAGATGAATATCTATGGGGTCCTGTAAAAGCAACCTAAAACATCCTACTAAAAGATATATGCCATTAGATCTAGTGATGTTGAAAGAAAGACAAGTTATAAACTAAATTTTATACTTAAAAGGATCACAGCCTCTCCAAGAGGATCTATCTTTTTCACATTTTGTATTTTATTTAAGCCCAGGGACAGTTCAAACTCAGATGTAGAAATGATTTCGGTTTATCTGAATATGCATTTTAAAGATAAGAAAAAAGTCAAGCAGAGGAACACACCCTAATCTTCAGTATAAAGTTTTGTCTTTTTGTAAAATTTCCCTGTTTGTGGTTCCTGGTTTTGACCCTGTCATATTGTGTCTCTTGTGAAGCATTTTGTCTATAGCTATATGCTACTGCAGGGATAGTCAATGGCAGTTGTAGGCTGCAAAGAACTTCTGACTTTGAGAACTGGAGATGCACACAGACCAAGACATTACTCTTATTTGATGTCATGCTTAGTGAGTAGCAAACAGGCAAAATGAGGAGCGGCTGAGAGAGCTGGGATTGTTTAGCCTGGAGAAGAGGAGGCTGAGAGGAGACCTCATCACTCTCTACAAGTACCTGAAAGGAGGTTGTAGAGAGGAGGGAGATGGTCTCTTCTCCCAAGTGACAGGGGATAGGACGAGAGGAAATGGCCTCAAGCTCTACCAGGGGAGATTTAGGCTGGAGATTAGGAGGAGGTTTTTCACACAGAGGGTCATTGGGCATTGGAATAGGCTGCCCAGGGAGGTGGTTGAGTCACCTTCCCTGGAGGTGTTTAAGGCACAGGTGGATGAGGTCTTGAGGGACTTGGTTTAGTGTTAGATAGGAATGGTTGGACTAGAAGATCCGATGGGTCCCTTCCAACCTGGTTGTTCTGTGATTCTGTGATTCTGTGAAAAAAACCCACTCAATTATCCAACTAACAAATAAACAACAGAAACTACAATATACTGATGTGTACATGACTAAAAGGTAATGTAATATTCCTCTTCAGTTTTAGCCCGAACATAGTTTACTTGTTAGGGTCTTTTTTATACTTGTGGAATTGTCCTAAGTAGCGTAAAAAGAACGCAATGTAGGCATAAAATATAACCTCACTAGAAGAAATAAGGATTTAATAAAGTTTAGGATAGAAGATAATGTATTCTGGGTGCCTCTCTGAAGATGATTTCTGGAAGTTGAAATATATATTGAATGTAAAAGAAGTCTCTATGCTGCTAAATAGCTGTTCATTAGAGTAGTTTTGTGAGAAAATTGAGAACTTTCTTAATGATTTTTCCTTATGCCAAACTTTCTTTACTGTTCTGTGGGAAGAAAGTAGAGAAGAAGGTACAAAAGCTTTCTTATAACAGCTCTGAGGAGGGGAGGGTGGCACATCCACACTGTACACACATGACGCTATTGTATATGCTCAAACAAGTTGTCGGGTCATGGAGAACCATTCCAAGTGTCTTATGAAAAATCCTGACCTTTCTGAAGTTAGTGAGGTAGTTATATCATGTCGCCTTATCAGATTCTGGAGGTATTCATATAAATATTATATATGAGTACTTTGCAACAGGTCTTTGAAAACAACGCTTTTTTTTTTTTTTAATTTACATCAAAGCCCTGAGATTCAAAAAGTTCTTTTCTTTACCTCTTTCACACTGAAGCAAACAGGGGAATAACAAGAGTTACTGTTTTAAGTCTGCTAATTGGAATGTGACTTTTTTTCAGCATATGATAACACCTGTGTAAATGGGCTTGGTCTTCATTGCTAAAATGACTATATGGAAAAAATTGTCATTTTCAGGGGATATTCCCCAGTAACAAACACTTTCTTTGTTCACATCAAGTTAGCAGTCCTTGAAGAATAAGTATCTTATGTGACAAGAAGTGTATGTTTCTTCTTCAGTTTTCAGTAGTTCTTCACTTCTTTTTTTTTTTTTTGAAGTCAGACTCTGGAGAACTGGGCACGGAAATCTTTAACGAAAAGTCAAATGCATACTAAACCTGAAAAGTCTGCAAAATAAATTAGGCAAGAATCAAGTCATCTCTAAGGAGAAAGACAGGAGGAGAGCTAAAGAAAACCTCTCTCTCAGTGACCGTTTCTCTTACAGACTTTTTATTCCTTTTACATGAAAATTGAAAAGTGTTCATGGCTTTAGCAACAGGCTTTTTGGGGTTTTTGTGTGAGGCTTTTCATATGATAATGAGTAGATTCTATGGCAACCATTGAAAACGAAGGGCCTGGAAACAAAAGCTGTAGCAGAAGAGGATCAGTACATATGCACTATGTCTGAAGGAATAACGGCAGAGGCTCGCTCTTCAGAAAGGTATCTGATGGCAGCCTGTCAAAGGAAGGAGTTTGTTTTAACTCAGGCATAGTTAACTCAGTTTACAGTCAGTGCCAAGGTTTCATTATTTCAATTTTCACTCTAGTTTTTTTCCCCACATAAAACCACATCTTTAGTAGATGTATGAGTGTATTGAGTGGTCAATACTAGTCTGATCATACTTTGGGGTGAACAACAGAAAGGGGAGGCAGAAAATAATAGATTAAGCAGCCAAATACTATTAGCTTCCTCATGACTTCGCATATAAATAGTGTAAGCAGGATTAGGCCTGTAAGGGGTTGATTTAATGTGAAATCAATGTTTAATTACAAGTCACATGCACTTATGTATATTAGTCCCAAAAAGAGTTTGTTATCTGAGAAAATGGAGAGATGGAATATCAAGCCCAGCAAATTATGGAGTTTGAGACGGTGCCTTTCCCACAAAGGTGGACTGAAACAACAAACTATGGAGTGTCATGTAAAATAAGGATGCCAGTCTTGAAACAAAGTGTAGGACAGGCTAGTGTAAGTGTTCCTAATACTGACTACAGGAAGGATACATGTTCAAACCAAGTCTGGTTTTGGAAGTAGATGAGGCAGAAGTCTCTAAAATGGGAAATAAAACAAAGTACAGAATAAGTTTAAGATGAAATTAGAAATCACCCTTTTAATTTGCTATGTAATGTCTCTAATTCCGTACTACTTTAGAAACCATCACAATGCAGTGATATATTGAACTAGTGATTGTACATGATCTCTATTCTTGTTTCTAAAGATTTGTTTTTCTATGACCGCTTCAAAGGTTTTCAACAAAGTAGTTTATAAATAAACACCTGATAAACTTTTAAAAATTTTACATCAGGAAAAAAATTTGCTACTGAATATGTTGTGATATATTCTCTGTTTGAAGTAATACTGTGACTCTCTTTTCATGTGTTTCCAACATAATGTTGTATTACAATAACAGTACTACAAAAACCTCAACTTCATCACCTTTCAGTCTCAGATGACGAAGAGTAATAATATCTGTGAGGTTCAAAATGATATACTAGCTGTTGAAAAGTATTGGTTTAGGTAATTTTCCTAAGACACTTGTTTTATAAAGCTCCGGTTGACTATTGTATTTATAAATAAATGAATAAACTCTCAGTGAATGAATTTCAGGCTGCTAAATCAAAGCCAGGGTAGGATTAGGTTCAGATTAATTGATAAATGCTTTTGAAAACTCCAGGCCCACTCACACAGAATTCAGGTGAAAAGAGAAAAGAAAGAGTTGAAAAGGAAGGCTGAAATTATAATGAACCGTGCTGTGAATAACAAGGTTCCATTATCAGGGAAAGATGATTCACATTGCAGAATAATTTCTCAAATTTAACCTTCTAAGTTAAATATTTATTCTCCTTATACTAATATGCTCTTAATCTTTCATGTGAGTCCAGTGAATAGGTACCAAAATGTACTCTGTTGCTCTTATTTGTATGTCTTTGTTGTTCTGGATACAAATTCATTCCATTCTGTCAGCCCTTCATGGAAAAGTGATCACACAGCATCCTAAAAGCACAGGGCCCAAGGCTCCTATGACCCAGGCTTCCTCACATGCCTCAACAACCAAAGCTCACATTCTCTGGTGTCTCCTTACCACTCTAGATGTCTTCTGGTCTGCAAAATGGCAGAAGTAAACAACTATATTTTTTCTAAAGTTTACAGAAGAATTTTCAATATCCTTTTGATGCAAAAAAAAGTAGATGCAATGAAAATTTGAAAACTTCCCACATTTTTCTGAATAATTTTACTGATCACTCACAAGGTGTCTCTGAACTTAAAGAAAGTCTGTTTAGATGTTCAATCTTCCTCTTCTTGCATTAAGTTTCTTCAGGCTCTGAATTCTCTCCATCTTCCTGGCCCCTCTCTTAAGTCCCTCTGCAGCCTCTGATTAATGACTGGGGAGAAATTTTTCATTCAGGTCCATCCTTTCTTGCCTTTTATAAAATATTCCTCACTACCTTCATCATAAGATTCAAACTCTCTCCTTCTCCTCAAAGGATTTATTGCTAAATTCCATCATCCCAACTTCAGACTTACAATACAACAAAATCCTCCAGGTCATAGTCTGTATTTTATTTACAGACATTCTCCATTGAACGGATGTTCTTCAAGCATTGGCAACCCACTATTGTCAATCTTCTCACATGTATATTCCCTTTGTCAGTTCTAGTGAAGGTTATTTTAGTAATACATTAGAACTAGTAGTATAAAAAGTAAAATCCAACTTTCCCATGCAAAATGGGTTTTTGGAGGTATCGCTCTTTCTTGATCCTGAAGAATTTCCATGTCAAACCAAATTCTTAAGCAGTACATAGTCAGAAGTCACTACTCAAGGTAAAACATGTTCTGGATTATAGTTTTTAGTGTAAAAGATATTCAGCCAAGTAACTGTTGGAAAACTGGAAAGGAGAGGAAGTGAGTTAAACACTGTCCTGTACTGTATAGCTAAGTTAACATGCTCATATGTGCCCCCACCTGCCACTCCTCTCTTTCTATCTAACTTAGTTGTTCTTTTTAGTTGTTCCCTCCCTCTTTTCTTCCTTTCTGGATATCAAGGTGACAGATGTAACTGGAAGACTCAGTTGGTCCTTTTCCCAGTGTAGTTGGGGGCTGAATAGGAGTGAAGGGTTTTCTAACTTCTGTAGTTATAGAATCCCAGAATAACTGAGATTGTGGAAGACCTATGGATGTCATCTGGTCCAGCTTCCTGCTCAAACAGGGCTCCCTAGCTCTATGTCAGATTTCTGAAGATATTACAGAATTCAGTGCAGAAAAATTACACTGAAGGAAAATGGAAGTGTAAAATTGTTGAGGCTGATAATTAATTTAAAGAAAAAGGGATTTTTTTTCCCCTCAAAAAAGTTGCGGTTTGACCTGCAGCTTGTGAAAAGTGCACCTTTTCTCCCTTCTCTTTCTCATGTCAATTATTGGATTTCCCCAAATTTCTGAAATACATTTCTGAAATACAAAAGCAGAAGTGGTGAGTGGGGATTTGTGAAGAATTCTGGCACAAATCTGGAAAAAAACCCTCATTTCTTTATGAAGAGAGATGATCTACTGTCTATTCCACTGCCTGTGGTCCTCCCCTGCCTTCGGTTTGCACTTAAACTGCCAATTCAAGTTAAAACACAATGTCCCAAATATTTCACTGCAATTCAATACAGGGTTGTTGCTCCACCACTAACAGCAGATGTGGACAGTCATGTCATTAAATATTTTAATCCCAGACTTGTTCTTTATTCCATGGGATTAGATTACATTTCTGCTGAGTTAAAGAGAACTTATGAAAGAATGTAGACTTAATATCTTTGTCTTGTAAGTGTGATGAATGTGATAAAACAGGTCATGTCATGTCTGGTCTATGGTAACTGGATGTGAACTTGAAGTCTCAGCTCAATTCCCTGAGTATCTGCTGTTACTAGGCATACTCAAAGTTTCATATAATTATATTCTTTTAAGCTTCTATTTATTTGTCTAAAAGCACATTGTTTCTCTGCAGGATGTGTGCCACTTCTGCCAATCCATTTTTGAAATGTGATAATATGTCCTGTAGCATGACAGAACTAGATGACTACTCTTCGATAACTTCTATTGAAGCAGACCAAAGGCTATTAAAAGAATGTTCCTGGGCACTGAATCTCAGTCTTCTGCATGGCTAAAACCTTACCACAACCCAAGGCATGGTTTGGCTTACACCTGCTAATATTCCCTAAAAAAACCTTGGGCATAATTTGGTAGTTAGTAGTAGCTGAAAGCAATTCCATTTAATGTGCTGATGTTACCACTGTGTTTTTGTGAGTAAGTGTGTTTCACAGTATGGATGCACACTGCTATATGCTATTTGGTCTCAGTGACAGAAATTCATCCTTTGCTATTTTAATTTGCTTGTGCAGACATTTCCAGATCCTAGTACTGCATAGCCAGTCACAAATACTTTGGACAATTTTGACCCAGTAGAGAAAGCTGACACTAGACAGTGATTTGTATCATGTGGTTATGATCTTTTTGATGTGGTATGAGGAGTCCTAAAGCCAGACTGACTCTATGATTGAACCACATCCAGACTAAGTTAGGAGCATAGTTTTTCACTCCGTGTGGATATGCTTTTAGTGTTTCAAAGCAGCAACTGTGTCTGAAGTGAGAAAACTGTGCTGAGTCAGTTAACCTGATATAGGTATACATTTAGTAGAACCAAGTACCACTGCAGTATGTAAACATTTCTGTTCTGTGTGTTAATGTGTTGTTTTCTCTTAATGAAGATCAATTTCTTGTTACATTCAGTCAGCTAAACTACTTTAAAGTGATTTCTTAACTAAATTAGTTATATATTTATATAATGTATTTCAGATTTTAATTCTTTAAATGGAGCTAAGGCCAAGTGGTCACGATAACTGGTTTATATAGCTTTAGTAAGGACTGAAACTAGACAAAGTAACTGTTAGCTTTCCTTGTTCTTTTTTAAAGATGATTGGTATATTCATACCATTCACACTGTCTGTGTCTTCTACTTCAGTTAGAGTCTAGAGGAGGCAGAATGTTTCTCTCAGCTCAGCTTCTGCCTACTCACTGAAACACTAAAAACGAGAAACATTCAGATGTTGCAAAATCACAGTATCTAGAATCAGCACAAGTAATTTGACTCTGCATCAAAAATGCGGCTGCTTATTTACACCTTTGTATTCTATATGAAAAGCTCAAATAATGGCAAAAATTGAAGAGAAATCAAACAATCACAGAGTGTTCTGTGACTTTCTGACTGTCTTCTGCAATGGGCTGGAAGCATGAGTAAGAGAGAGAGGAAAGTGAGAAGATGCCTTTTAAAATAATAAGAGAAGTGGGGTGTTTAATCCATTGTTTATTTTCTTTCGTGTGATTTGCAGATGTACAAAATGTGGTAATAATGAACTATGTACTCAATTCTGCCTGTTTTAGGCTTGCTAAGTATTGTCTCATTCTGTCCTACTATTAAGAGCAGAGTTTCTCTGTCAGTGAGCAGAATTACATGCAGCAGTAGAGTCTTTGTGCTCCTAGAAAGAAATAATTAACAGCAAAAGAAAAAATGATTTTAAGGGAGTAACAGATTATATTAAAGTATAGTAAAAATTAGAGTGAAAGGCAAAAAAAGTGCTGCAGTTATAAGACATTTCTTTAACTGGATTATTTTCAGTAAAACCATAAAACACCATACCAGCTTGATCCTATAAAGTCTTTCTCCTAGTCTGATAGTGTTGAGGTCTTTTATTTGGTTTTCTCAACTCTGTAAGGTTCCTCCTTTAAGTGCTTGACATTCAGTCTAAACAAGTGCACAAAAAATGTTACAGTACAGCTGATGGGAAGAAGAGCTTTCTCCTGGAAATGGAAGATGCCCTACTTAATTTAATTTTAAAAGAAATTTTACTGGACTGGGGAAGAGACAATATGTCTGAAGAGGAGAGGAAAAGGAAAAGCTATCATGTGGGAAAATAACAAAAATAAGAAGCATTTCTGTTTATCAAAAAGAGATAAAAGAATAATGAAAATAAAAGGGGTAAAACTATGCTATTCACATTTTAACTTGCATTAGATAGCTTTTACTTACTCTGTAAGAGAGACTGCCATCAGGCATTCTGTCATGTGGGAGAAGATACAGACGTTAAAAAGACCAGGACTAGATCCTCTTTAATATAGCAGTCTCCCTGTCCAGAAGAGAAAATTCACTCTGCTCACATCAGAACTTGAGAGGCCAACTGTTGATTCAAAGGGATGAAGTTCATGATGGCAAGAATTATGAAAACAGTATTATCGTAATACAGTACATTAATATTCTTATGTAACACAGCATGAAGAGTACAAAAAAACTCCACTACAAAACCAATCAAAACAAATATTGAAAACAAACCCCTGTTATGTGGAATGTGTCATGTAAAAACACAGTTTGTACTTTGCTTTTGAAAGAGACCTCCTGGTCTAGGTGAACTGTAAAGAATGACAGAGGTACTCACAGGCACTTTGGCATATTGGGTAGAGGTTGAAAACACTTTGTCTTTGAACCCTTCTCTGTGAGTTGTCTGACATCCTGTGTGTCACTATACCTTGGATACCAGGGAAAACAGGCAGAAAGTCACAAAATACATAGCAACCTTTTATACAGGCAATGTGGCTCAAAATATTTTCCTGTTCCATTTTTTTAGTGAAATCTATCTAGCCAAAATATGTCTCTTGACCCAGAAGAGTTGGTTTGAAAGACTTAAGAAAAACCTATTAGATAATCATATCTTCTGGCTAATGGAAACAAAACCATATTTGCTTTCCCTACTCTAGTCTGTGTATTTCTCTTTCATGTATTAAATATGCCACATCTGTAGATGTCTTGGACTGGTATTCAAAACTGCCATCAGTAAAAGTAACTGAGAGGATTTATTGCTCAGTTGAATTAATCTTGTTCTTTTCTCAGCTTTCAGGTAGCTATGTGTTGATATTCATTTTTTTCACATATATACACCTAACTTTCATTGATATAGTGTCCTGTGGAACAGTAGCCTATTATAAAGGGAGGGGGGAAGGGAAAGCTAATAACAAAACTGCGTCCAAAGATATCTGTGTTTTCACAGGACTGGATGTTCTTTTCATATGGTACTTCATATAATAAAAATGTGGGCATGTGCTCAACTTTAGGAATGAAAATATTTCTCTTCAGGTAGGAATTTTCAGCCACTCAAGATTAAGCATGTGTTTAAACGGTCTGCTGCATGAGGGCCATCATAATGTTTTCTTGAAAGCACCTTTTGGCACAGACTTAATTCTAAAGGTCCTATTCCAGAACAACAATGTGGAAATTTTCTCCTACAACCAATTAACAGTGATTTTTTCATGGTGACTCTCTGACCTACTGAAAATTGTGGCTCATCTTACAAACTTAGCTGCTTAAACTTCTCACTTCATATTCCTAGAACTGGATGGATGAATAGGCAAAGCAGAGAAATATGAAAATCTCGCTACTCTGTTTTAGCACAGTTCTCTGTGCCATTGAATTAAAATTAATCCTGTAATAGAAGGAAATAGAATTTCCCAGAATTTACCATGTCTGTGCATATATCACCATTTCAACAGTAGGTCATAGGCTTGCAGCAGTAAGGAAAACCAACTGCCATCATATGTACCCTCTTGACAAAAAAGAAGTTGCATTAACATCAGTATTAGGAGACATGTGAAAAAAGTGTGCAGATCTTTTTCTTATTCTGCACACTGTCACACTGCAGATGTATCACCAGCAAGTCTGTCACTGTTGTAGGTGATAACAGCAAGTATCAGAAAGAACCCAGTTTGAGCCTCAGGTCTCTGTCAGAGTTTGCAGTGCTGGTTGATAAAAGACTGTTTGCCAGCAAATGTGGTATGGCTCTTGCTAAGACTAAAATGGGAATCTATCAAATTAGCTTTGACTCCTCACAGCACTGTTATAATACTGACATTGTTCACAGAGCATGTGAGAGAAAACTTGTTTCCTGTGAATGTTCATGCAAGCAGAGCATTTGGGAAAAGAGGTAGAGCATAAAGAAGCTAATTTTTTTGTTTATTCAAATGAATATTTGCAGACCCTTTTTCTTCCAGCATTTTCACAGCTCTGAATAACACTATTCTAATAACAAGATTTCACATTTTTATACTCTTCTAATTGATCTCTCCAGTATACATGTTGCAACAGAAAAATTCCCCGTGGATTATTTCCTACCTCGTCTATCTATTTCTGGAACCTGCAAATAACCAACTATTACATATCTCTTTTAGGAGTCACTGCCTTTAATGATCAGTCCTTTGGTAGAAAGAGTCTTTGGAAGAGGGTCATTGTAGAAAATGCAATCCCAGATGGTTCTACAGATGGGAATAGGGGACTCCATTAGAGGAAACCTGTTGTCAGATTTTACTGATCATCTGTTTTAACATATATTGACAAATTTTCACAGTTCCTGGCACTGAAAACACCATGCAGCCAAAGCAGAACAATTGCAGATTTGAGGTGATCCATTACTCTGATTGCAAGTAGGTGGGGAGACTAGGAGAGCAGCTCTGTGGAGACTAGCAAGTAAGCCATAGCACCAAAGCTAGCAATTATCATATAAATTAAAACAAAAATAAAAATATAAAAACTGAACACAAAATGAAAGAAACAAACTCTAAAGAACGAAAAGGGAACTGAGAGAACATGGCTATAGCTAACAGCCTCCACTGAAGTTAACAGGTTTATTTTTCTGAAAATTGATTTTAATGGCATTTGGACTAGATGCAGAGATTAAGTACATACAAATCTGAATTAAAATCATAAGGAGTTGTTTAATAGATGGTTTTTTGTACGTGCCATAACCAACTAGTGTGGTTGACCCTGGGACACTGGAACACAGAAAGGGGCAAGTAACCAGACTACCAGACTTGCAAGCAAACTTTCATGTGCAAAGTACTTGCAGAAGTGTATTGAAAGTTTGGTAGTGATGATATACAGAAGAGAAATTTACATTTTCCAGAAGGATTTTTATAAAAGTGTCTTTTTTTTAATGAAGATACCTGATTAGGGAATTTTTATTGACAACACACAGTCAGCTAGCATTAGCTTAATTAATATCTAATTGTGGTGTCTAAGTATGTATGTGCATTTCAAGAAACAACTGCACATTCAGTGAAGTTCCCATGCAGTCTAGATGCACTCGCTTCTCTGCATAAAGAGAAGTCCAGAGAAGAAGCCCGTGTAGTTTCCAGCAGTCCCTGGTCCTGCTGTTAACCTTCACGGGCAGGTTATAAGACACCCATCTCCTTCAGTGAGGAACTTGGATGACCATTTGACCCTTCCCCTCATAGATGTAGCAAGCCTGATTCAGCACTCTGCTCCTCCCCATGCCCGTGAGAGGCACTGTGCCTGTCAGAAGTGTAACATGTCTTGACATTTGTTCCCTAATATAGTTCAGCTTCGTAGGAACCTGACATGTGGCTTACTGTGCTAAATAGACTGCATTTCCTTCAAACACTTCCATTCTTGTAATTCTAAGTGTACTATGTGCTGCCCTCAAGAAAGTTTACCTCTATCACTTTGCTTCATATTGAACTGCTATGGAAAAACGCCTCCCAGAAGAGAGGATTCGGGGAGCATTAAGTTAAAGGCGTAGGTTTGTTAAAGAGCTGCTTTTTAAAGGATGTGTAGTCAGACCTCTCAGATGCTACTTCAAAGGTGGAAAAAATTCTCAGTAATGGGGAGATGTGAATACCATACAGGAAAACTGGTGGACTCGGATAGCAAGTAGTATGGCAATAAGCATTATGCTAGACAGGGTCATGCACTGAAGAACTACTAAGGCTCTGGTAACTTAGTAGTGGTAAATAAGGGAAGAAGAGAAATTAGGTGCATGTGACAGGTACAGAATCACTGTAAAAGAGCACTGAGGTAGAAGTAAAGGCAATACTACAATGAAAAAGTCAAGAAAGCTTTTCCAGTAGAGGTAAGAAAGTACGACAGGGCTGTGCACCATACCTTATTGCTCTCTACAACTACCTGAAAGGAGGTTGTACAGAGGAGGGTGGTGACCTCTTCTTCCAAGTGACAGGGGACAGGACAAGAGGGGATGGCCTCAAGCTCCACCGGGGGAGATTTAGGCTGGAGATTAGGAGGAGGTTTTTCACAGAAAGGGTCATTGGGCACTGGAACAGGCTGCCCAGGGAGGTGGTTGATTCACCTTCCCTGGAGGTGTTTAAGGCATGAGTGGACGAGGTCCTAAGGGACATGGTTTAGTGTTTGATAGGAATGGTTGGACTCGATGATCTGGTGGGTCTCTTGCAACCTGGTGATTCTATGATTCTATGATACTGGGGAGATCTTAATCTAAACATTGAACACAGTTTTAGTCAACCAAGTTCCAGCAAGATAACCAGAAATAAATTAAAGTGTCCAACAGGTCAAGGGACATTACGGTCCTTCACTCTTCTGCCCTAATGAGACCCCATCTGGGACACTTTGTCCCATTCTGGGCCTCCAAGTTCATTAAAGATAAGGAACTACTTAAGAGAGTCCCGTGGAGGACCATGAAGATGATTGAGGAACTGAATCACCTGCTTTATAGGGAAAGGCTTACAGTGAGCTCGATCTGTTTTGTCTGGAGAAGACTGAGAAGGGACCTTACCTGTGCTTACAAATATCTAAGACACAGGTGTCAAGAAGATGTGGTCAAACTTTTCTCAATGGTGCCTAGCCACAGGACAAGGCACAACAGGCACAAACTGGAATCATAGAATGGTTTGGGTTGGGAGAGACCTTAAAGATCATCCAGTTACAGGTTCTCTGCTGTGGGCAGGGACATCTCCCAGCAGACCAGAGACTCCCTACTCCAACCTTAGGATCATTTTTGTGGCCCTCCTCTGGATCCATTCCAAAAGTTCCATATTGTCTTATGCTGGGGATTCCAGAACCAAAAACAATACTCCAGGTGAGGTCTCACAAGAGAGAAATAGAGGCACAGAATCACGTCCCTTGACCTGCTGGCCATGCTTCTTTTTATGCAGCCTGGAATACAGTTGGCTTTCTGGGCTGAGAGCATGCATTGCTGCCTCATGCTGAGTTTCTCATCAACCAGTACCCCCAAGTCCTCCTCCTCAGGGCTGCTCTCAGTCATGTTGTCCCCAATCCTGTATTGCCATGGATTGCCCTGACGCAGGTGTAAGACCTTGCACTTGACCTTGTTGAACCTCATCAGATTACTCAATGTCATCTGCAGATTTGCTGAGGGTGCACTTAGTCTTGCTGTATATAACGTCAAGGAAAATATTAAACAGTACTTCCCATCAGTAGGTCAAAGTGGTAGAACACAATAAGTGAAAAAGAACAATTTAAGGTAAATGACTGTGATGGCACAGGATCAAATAAATATATATGTGTGAGAATTCCTTGCATTGTGGAAACCAAATAAAGTGGGTGACTGGTTCAAACCAAACAACCTGAGTGTCTCTCCACAGCACATCTATAAGTTCTGTGGAGCACCTTCCCATGGCCTGTAATGAATAAAATAGCTTTTTTGAGTTGAGGAATCAGCCAAAATAATACATAGAATATAAAAATCCCAGAAATGGCTTCTAAATGAGGAAATCCTTGAACTGGGAAGGAGGTAGGAAGTCCTTGAGCTAGGAAGCTGATAATTTCTGGGGGATGTTGCCACATGCATGCCCCATTGTTATTTCCTTCATGGGCATTCACTGTTTATAATAGTTAAAAGCAGAACACAGACAGGTGAGATAAAGCTTTAGTATGAGCATGACTATCCAATCTTGTGTTTCCTCATAGCAGCTAGGTCTCTTCTTGGGAGTGCTCAAACTGTGTGCCAAAAATTAAGCATAGGCCAATCCACCTGTTTCTTGGCAGATTATATGGAAACCACACATATCACAACATGAAAATATAAGACATTAATCCTAGCAAAATGTTTTTGATACAGTTTCTACAAGGTTAAAACTAAACAAGGAAAGAAAAAATGAACCTAACACATCCCCCCCCCCCACGCCCCCTCCAACTCTCAAAAAGAACAACCCGAAACCACCAACACCCCACCCCACTGCCCAACTTTTTTGCTTTTATTAAATATTGTGTTTTTGCCATGGTGAGCTTCTTTCCTGTCTAGAGTCTCCAGAAAAAAGCAACATCTGTCAACATGGTAGAAAGTTTCTCCAGTGTGAAAAAACAGGCTGTTTTAAAAGGTCTGATAAGAAGAACGGAAAGCAACAGGCTTTGTCATTTGAGAAAGGGTAGTTCAGAGGGCATCTGAGGTGCAGGGAAAAAAGACAAGATGAAGCAGTGTATTAGAATTTAATCATAAAAAATGGCGGTTATCAAGAATAGAAAATAGAGAACTGTAACAGAAATTGTTTCAGCACCTTTGCTATAGGAGCGACTGCTTCAACACAACAAATAAATGTGTTGGGGGATGAGGTTTGTGGATGTGAAAGGCTATCTAGGAGTCCAGTAACATGAGCAGATGATGAGTCTCTGTGTAACAAATCCTCCTTGTCTTCTCCCCTGGGGAACACCTATCTGTTTCAGTATAACCTGTAGTTCTTGTTCAAGAATTGAGGGTAGAAGTGAATCTTTCAGGAGTTTAGGGGTTGTTTTTTTCATTTATTAAATTTTTTTTCTTTATTTATTTCTCTCTTTCCTTCTTTTGTCCTTAATTTATTTCTCTTTTTTTTCTCTTTGTGAAGTTTTTTATCCATGTCTTTTTTATTTTTTCTTGGTTAGAGGTGGTCTAGTTATTACTCTACTGCATCAAATTGGGACACTAATGTTTCTGTCTCTCAAGAATTCTGCCTCCAGTTGTAAGTGGCTAACACAAAAAAAAGCACTCAAAAAAGAGAAAAAACGTTTTAAATTAACAATTAGAGAGTAACTTGTTCAAAGAAGTAATTTTGTCTTTACTCTCTATATTTGGAAAAATCTTTTCTGCAACTTTATTTATATATTACTGTTCACTACTGTAATTCTATACATTCTAGCTATTTATTAAACAAGTATTCTTTCCTGTTGGAAAGTATTTGCTACAACATTATAAAAAGATGCAGCAACAGCGTCCATGCTTAGCTCACTATTTATTAGTTATGACTATTTCACTGATCAGTGCAAGGACACATTTCAAAAATTAAATTTGCTTTCTGCTCTCTGCTGCCACAGGCTCTGTCCATTCCAGGATTTGTCTTCTTATTTCCTCTCAGAGATTCCTGACTTTCACATTTTGAGTGTTAATTTTGCTGTAGCCTAACGCTGATCATGACTTGTCAACAGCTGCAGTAACATGGCTAGCGTGGGGAGACTAGCGTTTTGCAAAGTTAAGTCCAAGTGAAGTAACAACACATCTTAATGTAGAAATCTCTTTTTGTGTTGTTGTTGTTGTTGTTTTTCTGCATTTTGTGCTCTGTAAATCTTAATGGTTTGCATGTTTAGCTGATTGCCACTATTCATAGAACAAAATTCTTCACTGAACCGTCCACAGTGAAGCCCGAGTCCCTTTTATGACTTGAGGCAGTGGTTGTGATATTCTTTGGCTGCAGTTGAGCTGTGAGACCTTGGAGCATGCTGGCTGCATCCTGACTTCATACAAGGACCCCTATCCTCCACGAGAAGGAAATCTGAGAGCTGTGGACCCAGGTCTGAGATCAGGAGGAGAGGTCACCTGAGGTAGCACCTCCAACCCCACACCACAGCCTGTGAGGTGGCCAATCAGCATGAGTAGCTTCAGACGTAGCTTCTTGTCTGCTGAAGAATAATTGAATGGACTCAAACTGCCTCTTGATTTTCCTGTTCAGAGGACTTTGCTAAGCTGAGAGGGAGAGAATAATAAAAGAAAATGGAAAGAGGAGGATACAGGTATTTGAGGCAAAGCTGGTTGAACGGGTCTGTACCTGTCATGGGAAACCTTAGTCTAAATGGATATACACCAGGCTTACAACAGAGCTTGTCATAAATGTAGATGCCATTACTTGTTCCTCATGTTCCTACCACAAAAGATGGAAAATGAACTATAGGACAAATCTGAAAGCATACATTAACAATTTTGCTATCTTCTTTTGATTTTGATAATTGACTCATTTCAACAGAATGCTTGATTCATTCAGTTTACTTTTGTTTGGAGATATTTTCATCAGTAAACTGTCTGTAAGATAACAAAATATCTTCAGATAGCATATTTTTTTATCAAACTACTATAGTTACTGACTAGTTTGATGATGACAGTATTGTGAAAAGTAAAAATGACATTTCTTCATAATTAAATTTTACTGTAGATATATTTAGTTACTAACAATTGCTTAAAATTTTAAATTTTTAAATGATTGTATTTATTCTTTCAATAAATACATTTAATAAACATGTCCAGATTTCAGTGTACACAGAAGTATGTCCAGATTTCAGTAAACAATAAGTTTTCTATAAAATATATTCTCTACTTCTGGCTTTCATATTAAAAATATTTTCTTTTTTTATACAACAATTTTCATTAAACGACTTTTGAATAAAAATATATTTCAGGCATATCCTTTGTTGTCTGACTTGCAAATCACAAGGGGGCAAATCTTGTGGATTTTTTCCCCTCCTTTTTTTTCCCACCATTTGCAAGGATTTCCACTCATGGAATGTCACATATTCTATCTGTAGAGCAATACAGGATGGTGTCTTTTTTACATTATTTGGAAAATGATCTGCGAGTAGATTCATGTTCAATTTGCATTAATTTAACTTATGCTAAGAAATTATGCAGGGTGTTCTTAATAATATATTCAGAATAGTCAAGGTACTGCTGTAAACTTATTTCAATTGTGAAAGGCAAATCTTAAAACTACAACATTTTTTTCTCTTTTTGTATCTATTAATTTCTTTCTCCTTCTTTTATATTTATTAATAGGATTTAGCAATGATGGCTCAGAAACAACTACTGATATTGCACATAAATTTGAAAAAAAAGATCCTATTAGACTTAAAACATAAATTGCCTCATTCTACCCTGGTCCCTTTCCCTTAAACTTGTGTTTCTCTGAATGTCTTCATTTTTGGAAGAATTAATTACCATACAAGATTCTCGTTTTAAATGTAAAAAATCTAAAAAATAAATAAATCCATATTCAGACATCAGCAACAAAAGTCTACTTGATTCTTCTCTCCTGTCAAAATTGGGCACAGCAACTGCGTTGTGCCTTGCTGTATGTTGCAGTGCAAAGGTTGACATAAGTGCTGGGAAAGGAGAAGAGAAGGGAATGGGACTCTAAAACTCTCTCTTTTAGCTCAGTGGGGAGTCTTCAGAGTTTACTTCAGCAGAGAGGAACTAATTTTCATTTTTCCTTGAACAGGCAGCGCAGTAAGAGGAGCAAAACTGCCTCCACTCCTTTTGTTTGTATTTTTTTTTACTTTTAATCACTCTGTTAGCATAAATGTCATACAGGTTCTCATCCTATGCATATAAACAAAGCTGGTACTCTTCTTGCTTCCCACAGGATTTCTAGCAGTTCACAAATATTTTTTCTGTTAATGACTGGATCTCTCAATTTGTTACTCAACTGCTCCCACAAACCACACATGCACACAAGTACACATACACTTTTAGTAGCTAATTTCTCTTCTGCAAATCACAGAAGTAATTACAAGCTACAGGAATCTCAGGTATTCTGTCCAAATAGCTGTAGGCGTATTTGTAATTTGTACCTACATCATTTTATGTCAATGACATTTTATTTCACCATGACATTTCTAGTATCTATGGCCCTAAATTGCTCTTCTACTAATTTTCAGTCCCTGTTATCACAGATAAGAGATCTTCTGTGTCTTGATAGACATATATAGCAGATTCAAAGGATACCTGCACGTGTAAGACTTTTTATTAGTGTCTTTTTTTGATAGTTTTCTAAAATATCACATGTGATTGTAAATCTTAATCTCTTATATCTTGAAAAAAATATATTTAGCTTGGAAAACTATATTTAAAAGATTATGTGAATGGTCTAGCTCGTACTTTTAAAACACAAGTAGATACATATTACTTATAAACTTTCTAGTGCGGTTTACTGATCTTTGTTTATTTAGTCAATTAAAAGAATCATCATTACAGAAGGTGTTCATATGCTGACCCATTTAGTATTAGCCATAGTCCTAGTCTTAAAAACATGAGAACTTAGATGAGAAGCAATTTAGGATCCGCAAAAGCCTTAAACTGCCATTACATGTCTACCACAGATCATTCACAGATTTGCCCTGAAACATGATCTCATTAATTGCCTACGCTGTAGGTGCCAAACACACAAAAAATTGGGAGTAATCCAAATAGCAATGATGTTAACAGAAATTAAATTATAATCACCATTTTATGTGATAGTGGTCTAAACAGACTACATTACTGTTCAACAAACAAACAAAAAAAGAATTTGGGAGAAATCAAATGCGTACACCAAGACTCATGTTAAGCCAAGTCAAATCAATGTAAAGGTACACATCTTTTGTAGTTTCATCAACTTTCTAGCTAACTGAGTTATACTATTATGATTGCCTTCCCTTCCCCTTCCTTTTCCTCCCCTCTTTTTTTTTTAATATTCTTACCTCATATTGTAAGCTGAAGGTTTTTGAGACCTGATCATATTCTTAGTTCTAATAAGTTTATTTGGTGTTATTGCTACAGAAATAATAAACATTTATGGGATAAGAGCTACTGTCCCCAGGCCTAAAACATCAATTCAGTAAGACATTCTTCACAATGAGTCTGGTGAGACAATGGAACAGGTTGCCTAAGGGAGTTGTGGATGCCCCTTCCCTGGAAGTGTTCAAGGTCAGGTTGGATGGGGCCTTGAGCAGCCTGATTTAGTGGAAGGTATCCCTGCCTATGGCAGGGAGATTGAGACTAGATGATCATTAAGGTCCCTTCCAACCCAAACCATTCTATGATTCTATGAATTCATTTCAGGCATTCATCAGAAAGGGAAGATTAGTAAGAAGTCAATGGGTGATGCAAACATTTGTAGACCTCCTTGTCTATAAAGACATCATTGCAGGGATAGCTCTTCTAGGAACTTGTATTGCAAGCCTCCTCTTTTCACTCTGTCTCTGCATGCTTATGAAAATTCAGGTGGCAGGTCATCTACTTTTCTATTCAAATAAAAATATTTGTCACAGTTATGGTTCAAACCAAACTATCCTTCTTGTTAGCATTTATTATACATCACAAGTTTCACAAGAAACATGCTAAACGAAGAGAACTAAAGCAGCTCTATCAAAAGAAAAGCAAAGTTAGGCTTTATGATTTACATGGTTTATAAGCAGTGGTAATCAATATGACTTGTGAATAAACATTTCACTTAAAACAGCCCACACCTGTGACAGACAACTTATAGGAAAAAAATCCATCCCATTTTACAAGAAAAGGTCATAGGATAGAAAAGCAGACGGCAGAAAAAGGCTAAATGAAGTTGGCTCTCTTGCAGGTAACACTTGTGGTCAACTTTAAGTATATTTTTTCACATGCTTACAGTTACACACTTCAAGTGCTTGGTTGGCTCAGAGAGCTAATGGCAAGAAGCAGAGGCTCTCCTTAAGTTCCTGCTGAAGCATCATTAGAAGATTTTGAGTAACACAGGGAACTTTTTGACAAATTTTCCCACCTATAAGATATTTAATTTCACCAATGTATTGCTCAGTTTGTTTCTCTTTAGCTCTGAAAAATATTGACAATGGGCTATGTGTGGGTGGAAAAGATGTAGAAATACAGGGCTAAATGATAGGCTTGATTGCCTGTACTGTGTGAGTTTTAGCATGCTACCTGGTAGTTTTGATCTGTATAGAGCAGTACTCTCACAGACAGTGCTCAGACATCAGTAGATAGACATAGTGATATTCCCAATGAACAGCAAGATGCAGGGATGAGAGCATATCATTTAAGGAGGGCAACTGTGCCATGTCACCAACCCTATGGGTCAGCAGTCAGTCCCCTGATCTCTTTGTTTGCTAATATGTCTGTGGACAAAGCATACTCTATGGGTGCTGCCTTTTGTGTGAGCTAACTATCAGCTCATTTGAAGAGATTACCTGTCTGTCAGAGCAGCTGGGGCATGGAGAAGCCAGAACCCTTGGAGCAGATCTGGCCCCATTGCCACGCTCAGAGCCCCACTCCCCACCTGCCCAGCCTCCCTGTCACTCTCAGCTCCTCTTTTCCACTCTACAATTGAGCAGGAGACTAATTTGGCTGGAATTGGAGAGGCACAGATGGTACCAGGATACTGTCTCCAAACATACCAGCTGCTGTAAACCTTGGAGTTTTTGTCACTGTCTCCAAAATGGCTCTGTTAACAGTTCTGCAATAGAAAAGGGAAAAGACATGAAAGACACTGAGTTCTCAAGTTAACATTGAGTTAGTGCAATCTTCTCTCCTTTATTTTTTAAAAAATGTTTATCTAGTAGATTCCCAAGTTCCCAACAGTTTTCCTCTGAGCTATAGTAGCACATTAAACTGATCCTAGAACACAAGAGAACTGGCATTTTTCTTAGTTTAAAATGGATAGAATGATTCATCAGGAAAGAAAATATTTAGCAACAAATGAAGTCTTTCTAAGATATGTGTGGTTTGCAAACAGTAAGGTAAAGTAATCAAAAAGCTACGACAAAGCTCTTTCCAGCTTTTAAAGTGCATTTATTCCTCTGAGTCCTGTACTCTCTTGTATTCTTTATATTCTCTCTGTTTCTGAGGAATGAGAGTTTATACATCGTTCAGAGTTCAGTCTGACAAAAGGAAAAGTTCATGTTGTACAAAACTGATACTATCTCAAAAGAAGAAAATAATATAAAATCATCTATGTTTCATTTTTAACTCAATAACAAATATCTTTATGTTTTTCACAGTTAACTCTTACATATTAGGAATATAATCAAATATCAGATTAAGAATTGTAGATGCCTTAAGATAAGAAAACTTTGATTTTTTTTCTGATAACATCCATAATTTTACTCTTGTCTACATTCCTGAAGGTATATCATGGGTCTTGGATCCAAAAGTTGTTTTATTGATATACTGTTATTACAAGTACATTATGAAATATCATATTGAATGCAAAAAACGTGTGATACGTTGAGTTCACCCCCTACTATGTAAGTATCTTAAAAGCTAAGTACATACTGATATATTTCCTGGTATATACAATTAAAATATAATTCTACCGTGACATAAAAAACCGAAGTATAACTCATTCCCCACTCAGGTTCTGTGTATACTATATTTTCGCTCTGTAAAAATGTATATAATAGAAAAAAGCAGCTTTCTAATATCTCATATTTGTCATAAATAGCAGGATAGCAGAAATAATGCTTTCCTCTCCACTACTACTGATGAATCCTTCATCTATTTAACGTGAGTATGAAAAATCCCAGGAAATTTAGTATGGTTGTTTTATGTAATTATTATTTTTTCCAATACATTTAAATAAAACCTCTTGTATACATCTATCCATGCATGCATGCATCCATCTGTCCATTGTGCTTCATTTCTTTTATGCTTCTTAGTTGCTGTATTTTGTGCTGTTTCCAAAAACAGCGAAGTCCCAAAGGAACAATATTTTTCTATTTGTAAAATGTCTCCAAGAAAGCCCTCTACTAGAATTTCAGTTCAATTGTAGATCTAACAATCTACAAAACTCAGTCAGAATTTCATAGGCAGTAGGATCCTCATTATTGATGGGGTCTGGTGTCAGATTCACCCAGAGTTTAGAATCATCAAATCATGGAACGGTTTGTGTTGGAAGTGACCTTAAAGATCATCTGGTTCCAAACCCCTAGCCATGGGAAGGATTACTTCCCACTAGATGAGGCTGCTCACGGCCTCATCCAACCTGGCCTTGAACACTTACATTGTATCGTTACTTGTTAAGGGATCTTTACTCTTGGGTTGAGATTCTTAGGTTATTTGACCTTCTTCCCCAGCAAACAGGTAGTTTCATGAGTCAGAGCTGCATTATCTGAAGTTCCACCCTGACTATGTTGAAATGATATGATGCACTCAGGCTTTGTAAATCAATGTTAAACTGCTAAACTCACTGATTAGCCCAGGACTGGTGTAAGGTATAAAGAAAGCTGACAGTTTGATTGAAAGGCAACTGATAAAGGGTGAATGGATGGAGAAATTCTGGTCTTGGTTACTTAGTTTCTTGCCAATCTTCTGTGGGCATGATACTGTCACTCTGTACCACAGGCTTTGCTTTGGGTGGTGTGAGAACAGTCAAGCAACTTTTTATCCTCATTAGAGGAGTGGATAAAGTGAAATAAAAAGCATTATTCAGACGGTTTTGGTTAACATCAGGAATGCCGTTAAAAATACCTGTTTCCTGGAATCAGTATCCCTTTTGCTTGGTAGATTTTTCTAATACAGCAATATAAATACTCACATTTTTCTTCGGGTAGGTACTATCTGAGATACAAAAGGAAAACGAAAGAGGTGTTTGCTTTCTGAATCAAGTATCCTTTTCTGTGGTAATCTGCCAGCATAAATTGCAGCTCTTAGTGGGAAAAATTAAAAACTAACAAAATCATTCTATATGGATCTAAACTTCAACAATGCACAAATGAATTCCATGAGTACTCATCTATGTAGATTTAAACAGGTTCAGATTTTACATGTACTGTTAATTCTAACGGGGATGTGTGTTAGAAAATGACATAAAGTGGCATAGCAAATAAATAAATTGGAATTATTTTTTTGTTTACTTGCCTCTACACTCCCTGGAACTAAACAACTGAAGATCAAAACACAAAGCAACAGAAAACCAAAAGAAGACTGGACAGTAACCATAAAATGTCTTTTAGACTTTTTTCTTTATTACACAGAAGTTAGAAGCATAGCACATTTCACTAGAAACTCTTTTCAAGAGATTCCTAGTATGATTTCCCAAATTTAAGAGATACGGCTAAAACTGTACACAACAGAGGATTTTTCTGGTCTGTGGCTTAGCTGGCAAGGTATTCTAACAGTCTGTGATAGATATGTACCAACTGCAAGGATGAATGAGACAAAGGAAATTAGTTCTTCATTAACTAAGATGTATTCACTTGAGACATATTAGCAATCAAGACAGGTGAAAATATGCAGTTGTTGCCAAAAAGGAAATATGCAGAACTAGACATGGGAATAATGCCCATATTTTTCTGGCTCTAGAAACTTATTACAGAAGAGCTAAACTTGCTTCCATGCTAAGCATTTCAGATGCCGTCAGTTGGGAATGCCAATAAAACTACAAAATATTCCTCATTACTGAAGGTTAAAATCCAAACAAAATTAATGTCTGCAAATCCCCATGCTTCTTAACAGCTTTCTACTTTTAATTTGAAATGCATTTTGTAGAGTTGATATGGAATAAGGCAGCTAAGGCATATAGGTTGTAAAAGCATTCATTAGCGTGTCATAGAGATAAAATCCAGCATTAGTCACTAACACTAGGCCACACCATCCTTGTCTTTTTGTTCACAAAAACTGTGAGGTTTACATGTCTTGCTATGTCCTGCAACATTTTAATTAATTCTACTCCCTGAAATGGTACAGCATACAAAGCTCCTCAGGATCACAGCTTTTCTAAGGAGAACAAGACTCCTCACTACCTCCACCCACAGGGAGAAGTCGTAATTTTGGCAATTGTTTTGCCCTAAATGTTGAAGTGTCTAATGTAAGGAGAATGAAAGAACAAAATAAAGAAAAGTTGTGGAAATTTTGACATCAAATGTTTTAAGCTAAACAAAACACATTACTGTTCCCAAATAGAAACATAACTTTAGATTAGCTACTTAGTCTCTACTTAATTGGGTGAATTGAAATGGAAATCAGAGATTTTGATAGAGAATGGAAAGTGAAGCTGGAGAATATGTGATGATCACCAGATAGGAAAAGACCATCTGCGTCTGCAATTCTGGTGACTGGAACAACTTATGTTTTACTTAATTTCCAGATTAACTTTATTCATAATTAATTTTTACCTGCTTAGTCTTGCACCCATATCACCTCTTGGTTTAAATTATTTGTTTGCAGACCTGCCCTATGATCAGTATTATATGTACCACTAGAACAATTTCTGCTTAGCTGAGTATAATTTCCCATTTTATGAGACTAGCTAAGTCTTGCTGCCTTTGCCATTTCTCATAACATAAACTCTTCTCTTGCCTGATGGTATCCCAGCTCTACGTCTGCTCCAGTCTTGAACACAGAAGACAATGATGGACTAGAACAGCCATATTTTTCTCTTCCTTTATACAGCAATTGATATCCCCTCCATACAATGCTCTTGGATTCACCCAGAATAGCTGAGGAGACATTTTGCATCATAAGCTTTACTACTTGTTAATGCTCCTAAGAATTAGTACAGACATTGAGATACTCACTCAATTAATCCAATTCAAACTGAAATTATATGTACACCTAGAGTGAGAAAAGAGACAATTGGCTCACGTGCTTACTCCTGTGGAAAGGGGAAATCCATAACCAGCCTGAAGAAGTTGAGGCATCCTTTGATGCCCCCATACATAGAGGAAAAATAGTAAGATCTCAGTAGGAGACACAGAGAAGGACAGAGAAGTTGTACTCCAACAATGCCTGACCTCTTCTTTGCTCATAGTATTCTGTGTTATGGTTCAAAACATATCTGAGGTTGCTCAGGTAGTAGAGAGCTCTAAGAAGAACTATCATCACTGAGGACTGATAGAGAGGGTAGAGGAATTAGAGATGCTGCTTATGGAGGAATACTACAAAAGTAGGTCTCGTAGTGCTTTCTAACCAAAACCAATGAACTAAAACTTCAAGGACTGCAGAAAAAGAAAGCTTATTTCCTATTTCATTTCACTGTCATCTCATGGCAATAATTTCTATGGCCAGATAATTTGACCTGTCCAAAATCATAGGTTAGTCCAGACTTCTGTGTCTCATGTGCAGTGTGTATGTTGTTAGCACTTCCACAAATGCTTACAGCAGCTCTGTTAAACATTGTTAAATATTAAGCAAGGTCATTTAGCACATTGACAATTTTCCTGTAGTATCTAACACCCAAATACATGCATGAAAGTCAGCTAGACTATTCTCTTCATAAAAATACATGAAATAAACTTTAATTTGGATTTCCTAGTGATGTGATAAATATAAGCAATTGAAGAAAGTCCCTTAATAAAAACAAAGAAAAATATTAAAACTACCCAAAAGAAAATGCCCCTAATCTCCATAACAGTAGTTTTATAATATCTTTATATTTTTTGTCCTTTGATAGAATTAAAGAATAAGGTGTATAGACAGGAATTGAAGAGAGACATTAGTGCTGTCAATATTTTGTACCAACATCTTTATTAGATCATTCCATGATGAGAAGACTGCCTTGAAAAATGTTCTCCCTGAAAAGACATCTATTGACAGTTTTGTGGCCACACAGAGTCTGAGCTCCCAGGGTAGGTGGTTCTCCGGGCACTTTCGTAGTTGCTTTGGGAGCCGGAGGTCCCCACAGGTTGTATGTTGGGGTCTGGCTTGCATCATCTCTCATCCTGAAGGACAAACTGGAAGAGACAATCTGGGGAAAGGTTGGATTGTTGCACAGTAGTTTTGCTCTGATCTGCAGAACTAGTGTGCTGTGGCAACTGGACAGGGGAAGAAGTGAAAATAAAAGCTCAGTTGAAAGAGAGGTGTGGCACAGTCCTTCTAATGGGTCAGCACAGCTTCCTAACAGCCAGGGATATAATGCTAAACAAACCACAATGCACTTCACTATTTTTTCCTTCTCTTTGCCCAAGAATTTTAAAAGACATAGAAAGAATTTGAACCTTTTAATAGTTATCTTTAAAAACACCTTGTTTCTCATGAGAATCTAGTGCAGCCCTCCCACACCCTTTGCTGTCCAAATAAACTATGCAAGGGAATGTTCTTTACATTCTCTTTCGAGCATGTATAGAAAAGATCTGTCGGGCACAGCCCTCTCCCTGTTGACGGCAGTGTTTCCTGTTATTGTGAAGGAGTCACAGGCGTGCCTCTAGTCCAGATCTGTGGAGCGGTGGTGTCACAGATGTTTTTTCAGGTGGAACATTCCTGTTGGCCACACAGGCTGTTCACACAGGATAAAACTGACATCTTCGGCTTAGCTCAATTTGTTCATTTGCTCAATGATATGCTGAACCAGCTCCTCTTCTTGCGGCAGTGATGAAACTAGGGAATGTGGAGGGGAGTTTAAAACCCTTCCTGTTGCAATAGGAAATGTTCTGAAAATCTGAGATTTCACTTTTTGTGCACATTACGGGTCAGCTGGGCAGAAGGAGAAGGATAGGGAATTGTGAATTCAAGGACCGCATTATAGGAAAGGCTGTCCTTTGGCTGAAAGAATGTGGTTGAACTTTCTCCCTGAAGAAGATTTATCCTGTTGTGATTTCAAGGACCCTTAAAAAAGGCAGCATTAGAAAGCCACCCACGCAAGATAACAGTGTAGCAGCTGCATAACAACACTAATGTGCTTAATGGCTGCAAATACAGTGTAGTATTATCAAAAGGTCACTGTGAGAACATATCCTGCTGTGCTAGAGCTTATGCAGGTGTTACGTGTATATCCATAATAATACCATATTACTGATGGCAGGAATTATGAGATACAACTCTTCCCTGTATCAGCCTGGAGAGTAGTCTGCATTCCATAAACTTATTTAACCTCAGCATAAGTGTTTTTACAGTACAGTAGCTACTTCACTGAGTAGAAAACTCATCTCTCTGTCACTTTGATGTAATCACAAAAATGTGTTTTCCTTTTTATTTCCACTAGAAAATCATTCTTACTTCTTACATTTTGTTTGTGTTAGAGAGATAAGAACACTCCTCCTTCTTAAAATGATTGTTTTGATGAAATGAAGACTAGTCTGATATTACTTTTCCAGCAAAATGTGACAAGGAAAACTATGGTCTGCTGTAAAAGTGAAAACCCGTTGCTGGAATGTGTTTGTTTAGAAAGAAAGCTGCAAGACCTGGGGCCTGCTATTGCAATGAGGGAAGTACAAGGGTTCAGATGATCCATTTCTTCATTCTTTCACTCTATCATTTCTTAACAATGGTTCTTCTGTTTGTTGGAGATGTTCCTTAAGCTGACAGAACAGTCAATACTTCGTATTAAAAAACAGTTGTTAAATATTCCACATGGGAAAATAAATTGTTATTTGGCATGTTTCTAAAATGTCATCAACTCTTCTCTACTATTCAACATACTTGCACCATTCTTTGTGCATTCATCTGAACTGAGGTCTAAGATCAGTTAGCAAGCACAGAATAAAAGGAAGGAGTACTGAAGAGAATCATGACATTTTACAAACATTACCCATGTTTATCTCCCATTTTGAAATTTCAACACATTCTGAGCAACTCTACAGCTGTGGGAAAGGGATACTTTTTACATCTTTTTTTTTACCCCAGAGAAAAGAACATTGCTGAAGGAACAAAATCCTGGATTCTCTATCTGATTCATCAGAAAATTTACCAGTATGTTATTCAGGTACTATAATCCTCAGCTCAGACATATACATGCATATATACACACGAATATATGTAGGGGTGTGCATATCTATTTATGAATAACTATCATTAACAAGACACTTTTTTCTACTCAGACAATAACAAGTGAAGAGTCTAGATCAGACTGGCCTGCTCATGTCATGACACAATTTATTTTTATACATCACCTTTCATGCAAACATAAAATGAAATTCTTCAAAGCCAGTTTATCTAGGCATTCCTCAATGATGCAACTAAACTGCTCAGCTTTACAGGAAGCATCTGTAGTTCTTGCAGGGCAGGGGTGAACATGGAAACAATGGCCACGTTTCAGGAGAATGATTGAGTACTAGAAAACTGGGAAGACCAGGCAAGGGGATATGCATTTTTTTAAGCTTTGGAGAGACTCTGCTCACTGAGTAGATGACTCCTGGAAGGAATTTGGAGAGAATTAGTGGGAATGGCTATTTCAGATGGTAGAAGGAATCAAAATAGAAAGCCAGTTCCTTAGGCCTGGACTATCTCCTTTCAAGTCTGAAACATATTTCCTTTCTGTCTTGGATCTTTTGTACACAAGAGGTCTTTATCCTGCCCTGGTAATAACTGCCCAGAAGGAATGCTCAAGGGTGGAGGAAACCAGAGCATACTCTGCTTACAACCCCTCCATCACTCTGATTGAGGTGGACATGACTTGCAAAATTTCTGGCTTTTGTGGATTTATACTGCTTGGATATTTCCTCAGTCTACCCCAACCTACTCCACAAACTCCCTCCTTTCTCTCTCGTAGCAGTATTTTGTGTTCTAAGGGATCCTTCAGCTTGTGAACAGGCCCTTCTTGAGTATTCATAATTAACAGTGGAAAAGACGTGTAACAAATCTAGGATGATAAATACTAGAAGCAGATAAGAGTGGACTTTGGACACTGATAAACTGACATTTTTTCTGTTCTAGGCACTAGTAGGTACATATTCACATGATAAATATCAGAAAAAAACATTAATTGACAAAAGGCACTATGCAGAGTGAGTGAAAATCAAACTATAGAAGTTTGTAGTTTAGTTGTTTTATTATAACAACTCTTGCTAGTACTCAAAATTGTGTACACAATGTATGTTAAATGGATGTGATTTTGAGAAGTTAAGAAAATCTGTAAGTTTCTACTTGAAAATAATAGGCATAGGAAGTGTTGGCAATACAGAAGTGTATCTCCCAACTTCAATCATCAGTGGCCTTCAGATGTTGCTGTGGTTCAAAAATTTAAGAAAATAAAAGGAAAGGCAAGGGAAGTAAGTACAGGAGCCTTTGATCTGCTGTGCTTCCTTGTTAGCTGGGTTAGGTGTTTAGGAATGTTTGTAGTAGCTGGGACATTCTTTAACTATCGGAGGGAATGCCTAGTTACAAACAAAAAGTGAGGGACATCATTACTGTATAGCAGGGCATATAATTTACAGTTTTAGAATGATCAAGTAATCACTTATTTGATGCTTTATAAGTCGAGGAGCTTAGGAGTGTAAAATTGAATTTCCAGTTATCTATTAAAAACCAGATGGTCACATTTCAAAACACTTTATTACCAGCATGCAACTTGAAAGGTCACACAGTGCTCTCGGCTGAGCTTTTCTATTGTTTGTGATTTCTGCTTGCAGGCTGGGAGCAATATCCTGAACATTTTTGAGCCTATTGCACTACCCACTTTAATCAGACGTAAGTATGGCCTGCCACCCCCAATGGGATGTTTTGTTTCTTTCTTTGGGTAGGCATGAGTATTTGTGCAGCTGCAAGGTGATCTGACTCACCCTACAAATACTAATTCTGGTACAGTTGATGGCGGTGAGATTAGGCAACATGGGACCATCTTTTCTGGTATCAGGCAATATTTGCTTGGGTTTATCAGATCACAGCTCCTGATAGAGACCCTTAAGGTAAAATCTCCTTCAGCTTCATGGATGAATTTTAAATATTCTGTAGCTTTGGTGCAATGCTATTATTACATGTTCATTGTATTACGGCCAAGTGTAATCAGATCTCTAGGAGAAATTTCACAGCATGCAATATTAAATCAGAGAAGCCAAGCTATAATATCCTTGACAAAACTATACCTAGGTCTCATGGTAGTGTCTCTTTACTCTAGCCAATGATCACGTGTTATACAGAAGGATTTGGAGATGCTTCAAGCTTATTGTTCTTCTTCATTTGCTTGCCAAGGCAGAAATGTAAGTATTTAACCATTCAGTCACATCTAAATCAAAGTAGAAAGGAAGAAAGAATATGGGTAATAACTCATTGTCTATCTCTTGTCTGATTTTAACCTCCCATTGACCTACACATTTCTAATACCTTAAAATAAAGACTTATATAGTAACTCTTCTGCAGTCATCTATTTCATCTACCATTTCGACCACCATTTATCATTGTTCATTTCTACTCCATCACAACAATTCTACCTCTTCAGATTCCTCTAGACAATTCTCACTTCCTCTTATTTTCATATGCAACTACTGGGTTTTTTGAGTTTTCTCCATAAAGCCCAGGTTTGTTCAATTGGGCAGCTTTTAAGGGTTGTTTTTCAGTCTTTTTGTTAAAGATGATTCAGACTTACAGAAGGTAAGAGGAATCTCCTGGCAACACTAAGCTACAGCTTCTGAGTCTTTCTTTTTCCAGCCTTTCTTTGCATCCTCTCCAAGGGACATCACACACAGACTGTGGAGGAAAAATTATTTAAATTGTGACCTCCAAAGAATAAGCTGACAGACTGTGAGTTAAAAGAATTAGCTCATTTCAGATAAAGGGAACTTTGGTTGCATGGTCAGTAATTCCACTTCCCCTCTTTCCCATACAGCCTTGATAGATCCTTAGGTACTCTTACTTACACATCTGTGGCAACACAAGTTCGTTCAATTTTCCTCTGGCTTCTGATGCATTATTTTCAGTTTTAGTTTGGGTTATTTTGCTGTTGTTTGGTTGTATTTTTTATACCCGTTCCCCCTTGTCCTATCACCACAAGCCTTTATGAACAGTCTCTCTCCAGCTTTCTTGTAGGCCCCTTTCATGTACTGGAAGGTCACTATAAGATCTCCTCCGAGCCTTCTCTTCTCCAGGCTGAACAACCTCAGCTCTCTCAGCCTGTCCTCGTATGGAATGCTCCAGCCCTCTGATCACCTTTGTAGCCCTCCTCTGGACCTGTTCCAACAGCCCTATATTCTTCTTACATTGAAGATTCTAGAACTGGGCACAATACTCCAGATGAAGTCTCACAAGGGAGGAGTAGAGGGGCAGAATCACTTCCATTGACCTGCTGGCCACGCTTCTTTTGATGCAGTCCAGGATAGAGCTGGCCTTCTCAGCTGCAAGTGCACATTGCCAGATCATGTCAAGCTTATCATTGACCAGAACCCCCAAGTCCTTCTCTACAAGGGCAGCTCTCCATCTCATTGTCCCCTGTCATGTACTGAAATGGTTGGACTAGAAGATCCGATGGGTCCCTTCCAACCTGGTTGTTCTGTGATTCTGTGAAATTGGTGATTTCCCTGACCCAGGTGTAGGACCTTGCACTTGGCCTTGTTGAACCTTGTGAAGTTCTTACAGGCCCACGTCTCTAGTCTGTCCATGTCCCTCTAGATGACATCTCATCCTTACGGTGTGGCAACTACATCACTCATCTTGGTGTCATCTGCAAACTTGCTGAGTGTACTCGATCTTGCTGTCAATATTTGATAAAGATACTAAACAGTGCCAGTCCCAGTACGGACCCCTGGGGGACACCACTAGTCATGGATCCCCATCTGGACTTTGAGTCATTGACCACTACTCTTTGAATATGACCCTCTAACCAGATTCTTTTCCACTGTACTGTCCATCCATCAAATCCATATCTCTCCAATTTAGAGAGGAGGATGTTGCGGGGGACCGTGTCAAAGGCTTTACAGAAGTCCAGATAGAATACATCTATTGGTTTACCCATGTCCACTACTTCAGTTTCCCCATAATAGAAGGCCACTAAGTTGATCATACAGGATTTGTCCCTGGTGAAGCTGTGCAGGCTGTCATTAATCACCTCCATGTCCTCGGTGTGCTGTAGCACAGCTTAGCTTCTAGGAGGATCTGTTCCCTGATTTTCCCAGGCATAGAGATGATGCTGACAGGTTGGTAGTTCCCAGGGTTGTCTTTTCTACTCTTCTTAAAAATGGGAACAATGTTACCTTTCTTCCATTCACCAGGGACTTCTGATTGCCAAGAGTTTTCAAATGTCATGGAGGATTAGAAGAAAGATGGGGACAAATTTTAGCAGAACCTGTTTCAATAGGCCAAGGGGTAACGGTTTTAAACTAAAAGACAATACATTCAGACTAGGTACAAGAAAGAATTCTTTTCCAAAGAGTGTGGTGAAACACTGAAACAAATTGCCCAGAGTGGTGAATCCTTTTATTCTCCAGAAGAAGATGTGTGATGATCACAGTAAAATCAATGAGCCTGCAGAGTTACTTCTAGCATCTTCCCAGCTACATCAGGAAATACTTCTGTTGTCTCATGGGCCTCATATTTGTCCTGTGAATCCTGTATCTCATAGCTCTTGCTATATCCTTTCTTATACTTTTTTAGTGCTATTATTTTTTTTCAAACATCTTGAAAAAAATGACTGAAAGTATAAATATTTATTTCAGATTCCATTAGACTTCAGATCCTTTCATTATTTATCATGTTGTAGACCTGACTGCTTTTTCTTTGACTAATACTTATGTAGCCCTATTTTTACTTTGGTCTGCAGTATTAAAAGAGAGAAGTAGATTTGCTGCTTTACTAAGAGCTGGCTTTTCTGCATAAATTCTATGGTAACAGCTTCTTTTTATCAGACACTGTTGCACTGGTTAAACAAACAAATTACAATTTGGTAGTAATTTTGTTCAGGTGTTTACTCATTAATCATTTGTTAAGAAATACCTCCCAAGGCCTGTGTCTGAAGACAGCTATAGTCAAGTAAGGACCTTGATTGACTTCCTTTGTTTTCTTAGTTTGAACAATGCATTCTGTTATCCCATTTGGGTTTTGCAATGCCTGGGGTTTTAAACTGCTATTGAATGGCCTATTATTATCTTAGAAAACACCAGGAGCATGATTACATCTTGTGAAGTTATTTATACTTGTTTATGACAATTGAAAGAGGGAATGTTAATGTAAATGAGTAGATAATGATGGTGTATAATTGTACTATCTTCCATGCCACCCAGTTTTCAAAATTGTGATGTCCTAGGCTGCAAGGGAATGAAAAATCATGCTTTTGATCAGGAATTCTTTGCATTTTCAAAAAAAAAAAAAAAAAATTCAGCTGATAATATTTTGTTTCAATTACAGTATTTTCTAGTCAATATAATTTAGTGTAGCTTGATTTGAGTCAGAAAAAAAAGGAGCTATTTGTTGTTGGAGTTATAAATGTGAACTTGTACACTTTGGCAGTTGTTTTCTGGAAGCTTGCTTAGGTCTGCAGTAAGTAGGTGGTACATATGACAAACTGATTGTTGTGGAAATACATGATCAAGCTGCCTGTTTATTCTAGATTTTGGAAAGGGAATCCTTTTGCATAATTTGATTTGCAGATGTTCCTTCTGAGTAGAGAATTTCTGTCTTCCTATTTATTTATATCAGTATTTTCGCCTTTTGTTTACTGTGAGGAGAGTCAGTGTTAGGGGTGTTGTATTTGTTTAGAGCTAACAACATGCTCAGCTTTGTACAATACTCAATAGCAGACAATCACTGTCCCAGGGAGCTTAAATTCTAAAAATACCTCATCTAATGCTTTAGCTTTTCAGCCTTTAACATTCTCAGGATTTTCTTATTGTTTTGTCTCATCCTAATACACCTCAATTTTAAACTGTCAGTGGAAGCAAATCATCTTGGCTCCTCTCTGTGAAAATAAGCTGACAAAAAGTAACAAATTCATGTTAAGATTTGAAAATGCCTGTGGGTTCAGTACAGCATTCACTGAAGAATAAAGACAGAATTCCACTGTTACAGACCCATCTAAGTAACTTTAACCTTGGCTACCTGCTCCTGGTAAAGACAGCAGTTATTTGCAAGCACTCAGGCAGTGTTACCTAGAGAGAACAGGTTATTTGTAGGAAACTGCTAGAACTCTGGTTGTAAATTAGGTCATCTGACTGTCTATCTGCCCAACATTTTCATGAATATTGTGTATTTTGAAGCAACGAAGAGCATATGTCTTCAGCAAGCCTCGTATTAAAGCTGTGACGTGTTTTTTTGCCAATAGGACTGTCAGCAGAAAGGTGAAAATGAGTGTGATCTGCAAGTTTAATGCTAAGAAAATGGAAGGACAGCAAGATATGATAACATTTTCAGATATCAAAGGGACTAAAGAAGGATGAGGAAAAGTCAAACTTTAGTTGAAAGGCTTTGCTCTCCACTGGACGTTGCCTCTTTATTTTGGTTGTGGATATTTTTGTACATGTTTCTGCCACTGTGGTTTCTCCTTTCTAAGAACAGCATCAGTCAGCACTGAGCTGTGGTGTCTCAGATTCTTTCTAGGGATTAAGCTGCCAGTTTAACTTTTGTGCTGGCATAAGGACCATCTGTTCAGTACAGTCTGCAGGCAGAGTAGAGATATGTGTTGTGAGCATAGAGAACTTACTGTAGGAAGAGAAGGAAAAGAATATCTTTTAATGCCTTGTTAATTTTGGTTTTGTTTTTAACTTTATTGTTGCTTGAGAGTGTTTCCAAAGGATGAAATCATCACATCCTGTTCTATATGTTGTAAACTAATGAAGCGCAGTTTCCAATTGTTTGAACTGTGTGGTGGCTTACAGGGTTGGCAAGAAATGGAGACATTCTCTGTCCCAAAATTACTGCTACAGTGCAGTAACCTAATATTTTTGAGAAAGGGAGAATTTCACACAGTATGCATGCCTTTGAAATTCCTGTCTCCTCAGTATATAACTGGTACTGACACTTCTTCCACTTCAGCTCCATCCTCATCCCATTAATTCTCTGTTTATAAAAAGTTGCTCTTTGCTGTCCTGTCTGCTATGAACATCATGCCACAAGCAACTGCAGGAGTTCTGTATATTTATGTGTGTTTCAGATTAAGCCTTACACCCATATTATCACTACTTGACAAGGTCTACTTCTATTACATGAACCAGTGTTACTTCTTTGCCTTGAAATGCTCCTGGATTACCAAGTTAGTTGTCATGTCTTCTCCGACACTTCAACCTACATTTCATCCATTGTACGTAGATATGGTCTTTATTATATTATGACTTTATTATTCTTATTGTTTTCAAAGGTCTTAAGTTGTTGCTTTGATTAAAAAAACGTAGATCACAGCTCACTGAAGGGAGAGAGAAAGAATAATGACTGTCCCAGGGGCCTCAAAGCCAAGAGAAGGATTAAGGGTTAGAAGGGAAAAATAAGGAGATATCAAAAGGTGCATCAACTACATAGAAGTAGCCTTTCTTCCCATTCCCATTTCAACACCAAAGACAAGATATCCGATTCAAAAGTCACAGATATCTTCCAGATGCTGAACTTAAGGTATGCTTTATGTTCCTCAGGTACTGACCTTACTGATTGCCCATATTCAGTCCTTTATTCTTTGTCATGAGCCTTATTCAATGTTATTTCTGTAAAGGAGTAGTGAATGTGAGGAACCAGTTGTAATGAATGTGTAGGAATTCAAACACTGTAGAACTCCTTGAGAAAAAAATACATAAAGTTTGTAAAAAGTTGTCATCTTTAAAGAAGGGCCTTTTCAACTTCAGTTTGGTACTTTCAGGAGAACATGGGCTGGAAATCCCTACCTGAAATAACTATCGATTTGAGTTGCTAAGAAACCTGATCCACGAACCCTAGCAGATTAAAATAATATAACTATAAAACTGAATATCTGTTCATCAGTTATATTCATGTCCTTCCATCTGATTGCAGATCTAGCTTAAGTGATCTCATAATATACCTCTACTAATGAACTGTGGGGAGGAAGACACATATGGGGAAGGGAGAGGCTGACAAGTGGGCATAGGAAGACTTCATAGATATCCCAAACCATGACTGTAACTCATTAGCCAGAGCCTTGCCTCTAGCAAGCACTTCAAATTCATCACATTCCACAAAATACAAAGAAACAGATCAATTTTAGAGCACTTCAGGTACAGAGAAATGAGAAAATATCTTGTAACCCATCAGCTTTTTCTCTCCACTCCTTACAGCAACTTGACACTGTTGTACCTGTTGTCTGAGCTGCCCTAGTGAGCAGGCTATAATGTCTTTCAATCAAATTAACTTGTTGAATGATCCATGTTCTTCAATACAATTCACCAGATTGTGCAGATTTAATCCAGATCAGGCATGGATGTGTGATCCCAGCTCTGTAAAGTTATCCAGAGAATGTGATATATGGTGGCTTTATTCGTCTAGACTGGCTGCAGGAAAACAGAACTTTTCTGACCCAGCATAAAGCTAGAGCAGCACAGACAAAAAGCAAAATCAGGTCTGCTAGGACAAAATTACCTATTCAGGGTTGTCTGAATCAATTTGAAGTGGCAGAGTGAGTTTCTACTAGTCTAATGCTCTGTGCTACGCAGCCATGCAGTTGGTACTTGATGTCGGTTTTGCAGATGCCTTAAAAAAATTCTATGTGCTTTCATACTGAATTTACTATACTGTTAAAAAGTAAAGAAAGTAGGTATTTTCTAACAAAATCTTTTTTTACTGAAGCAAGATAAGAAACAATTTCTGCTTTGCAATCAACACAGATGCAACCGAACCTCAGCAAATGTTGAAGAAGCAAAAACTATACTATTCTTTTACATTTGTGTTAACAGAGTTGCAGATATGACATAAACATTTTCCTCTAGATGTTTTAAGACAGAAAGTGCAGCATTTTTTTTTCAATTTTAATTAAGAATTGACAAACAGAATGACAGAAAGTAGAATAAGAGACTGTAATCAGGTTCTATTACCGGTTTTAGGGAATATTTTATTTGACATAAACCTATTTTCCTTCAGTCTCTCAGTTTTTTGACTGGTTTCAGTCAAATTATAAACCAGATATAAGGCTATTATTATTTTCCACCCCTCTTCTGTATTGCTTTTACTTGGAGGAAGGAAAACATGCAGTAACTCAGGATGATGACTGCTTAATGTGTGAGAAAGGTTTTTATTTAGAAGAATTCATAATGAGTATATTGAAACAACAAGATATATTTAGTAGATAAGCTTTGTAGGAAGTATTCAGTGCTTAACATTGCCATTACAATAAAAGCATGTTGTTATCATCTCTCTTCTATCCACTCACTGTCTACTTTATTTCTCAAACCATTCAATTGGTGAAAGAGGTCTCCAGTCTGAATACAGATTAACATATAGGCAAATAAATCACCAGTTAAATAAAATGCAAGTACCTAAATAAAAGACAACAATTGAGATTTCCTGAATAACAAACCTTAAATTGTTATGCTCTGTAGAAAAAACTTTTAATGCACCTTGAGTACCTTAATCCTTGAAGATTAATCTCTTTTACAAAAATCTGCTCTTGCATTGTCTGGACTAACCATCTAGATGCCCATTCTTCTGCCCTTGAGGTACCTAGACCTGGTGGAAGAAGCTGCTGTGTCTCCAGTCCTTTTCATATGTGGGATGATATGTAGGGTATGTGGCAGTATTAGGGAGAACTAGGAGAAGTAATATCTGTTGTGATGGGGTTGCAGGACAGCTGGACTTCTGGCACATGATGCTAGTGCCTGACATCTGCTGACTCCTGCATTGTACTTGAGAGCTACCTAAAACAGCCCTAGCTCATCTGTATCGTATATCTACTCTCACAGTTCAAGAGCAAAACAGTATTTTGGGTAGTGGTCAAGCCTGTGTCATTGCTGTGTTTCATTTTCTAGTGTAGAGATCATGTTCACACTTACTGATATATCTAGAACGTGCTTTATGTGAAAACATACAAGATGGATATTCAGGTCAGGTACTCAATTTCAGAATAGTATTTAAGCGTTTCCTTAATAGTGATGTGAATGTTTATGTGTTTGAAGGACTTTGAGACTCCCCATCTTTTCTGACAGTGTGGCTAATGTGTCACAGTTCTCAGGGTGCCTGCTCTGAGAATCACAGTTTTAGGTGGCTGATTGTTTCTAAATCACTTTAATGATTACTGAACTTACTAGTCCATAGTCAATAAAAGACCATACAAACAAATGGAGAAAGAAAATCCAGATTTTTTCATCATTCAAAAATTTCTCAGTAGTCCGTGTTCAGTCCATGAAAACACCTTAATAGTGAAGTGTAGTTTAGTTGAGGAGGCTTAGGTAGATTGTCTTGGACAACTCTTCAATCTTGCCTTCTTTTGGTATTGCAAAGAATGTCTTTGGGAATGTTTTTCTTCTGACTTTCCCATTAACAGCAACTAAAACACCTCATGCTAGCTAGAGTTGTGTTGCAACTGTCTGTCTTTTGCAGATGTGTGAATGGATGAAGAGAAACAACTTCAGAAAAATGTAGCTAGCCCTGCCTGTTAAGTTACTCCACTTTTTTCAGATACATAAATTGCAAGCAATTGGAACACCTTTTAGTCCAATCTGACCACCCCATTGCACACAGATTTTATAATGCAGTGGTACTGAGGGAGGCTACTGCACAATTCTTTTTTTTTTATCCTCCATCAAAGTGCAGCACTGGACAATGATGAGACGGACAATCTGCAGCCACTCAATCCAGTCTTGCCTAGAGAGCTGTAGGGCTGCAATGATTCTGCTGATTCATCCACTGGCATTTTATAAAGCCTTCTTTCCCCTAAAGAGCATTTCTATTTGACACTTTCTCACCTATACACAAATGCTTTTGGGAGCTACGTGTGAAACCAAGAGGAGAAATACACCTGTTTGTGTAGTGATTTTTAAAATGTTAAGAGTGAGAAGTATTATGTAACATTACTATTACAAACAACTGGAAGTTTAGCTTGGCAAATGTCAAGCAGCCTCTGCACAATATTGTTTCCTTCATGTGGAAATTCCCAGCATGACAGATTCATGCGTTTAACATAACTGACACCTTGCTGGAAAAAAGCAGCTCAGATGAAAGGAAATGAAGTTCTTCAACAAATAAGTGCTTGCACATGAAGCTGACAATGCTGACTAATTTAAGTTTTTTTTTTACTAAAAGAGAGAGCAAGAGAGAAGAAAACTTTCATTTTCATGTTCCCAACATTATAACTTCATGAGAAATCTGCAGTGGTGAGTTTGATTCCTTTAAACATCAAAGGGTAGCTGTAACCAGTTCTGGAAGTGGGTTAACATGTGATAATTAAGTGACTTTAAATATTAATAATCCTATTTAAAAGTAACATTGGCAAAGAAAGAGATCCCTAATGAGAAGCAAAATTACATCACAAACACTATTCTGTGAAAAGGGGACAGATTCAACTGTTTTCTTTGAAGCCAGATGAGAACTGATCCAGTGACTGGGTACATTCCCAGAGTGCTATGAGGAAGCTGAATTCTTTTCATAATTGTTTGACAAACTTCTTCCAAGACACACAGCGCACAGACTTAAAATGCATTTTTCCTGTCGTGTGTCTGTGTTTATGGGTGAATACCATATGGACTTTGGGCTGAGCTTTGCTCATCTGAAAAACACTGGGAGAGGACTCCATGCTTCAGTTAACTGTTTCCTGTCAAGCAGACAAAACATATTCAAGCTAAGGAAGTGAAAATGACAAATATATTTTAAGGTAAACAAGCCTATGGCTGAAATTTTATTTTTCTCAGGATCTGAAATATTTTTGTTGGTTTTATTCACATCTGGATGAAAAGGACAGAGAGGTATCATAACTGTTAGCTTCAGCTTTTTTTCTGGGAAATAAAGTCTTTGAATAGGGAGTATTGACATGATTTGAAGGCTAAGCTGAGCCTGAAGGTAGTGATCAGCTTAAAGATTTATCCCATAATGGCATGTTGATATGGGGAAGATGCGCATGATTGACAGAGTCACACAAGGCTGTGTTCTGAGAAGGGATTCTGGAAACTGATAAAAACAGATAGAAAGATTTTATAAAATGTTGCTCTCTAGTAGTTTGCTTTTCCAAAAGGTTAAGGGAAAAAATGGGAACATTCATGTACAATGAACTGGATAGATGTGACTTTGTACAGTGTCCCCTGCCATGCAGAACAGCAACTGCAAACTTTCCCATAAGAAAATGACATCAATTAAAATACATTTTTTGGTTAATATAGGAAATTTGTGAATTCTCTGTTTTAGTTTTTTTCAGGTCTTTTTTTCTGCAGTGTAGGAACATTGGTCCAGTTCTGAAGATGTTGCTTACAGCCAAATCCTGCCGTGCTTGTGCCAGAAGACATTTAATCAAATGAATGTTGAATTTGGTTCTCTGTCTTTATTCAATTGGGGGTTTTTTTTGAGTTAAATATTCATCGACTTAAACAACAGTTTTGTTTGTAAGAGTTGAATTAAACTAAGTAGAAACATCAGGACCGAGCTAAGATACTGACTTCTCCCACGTCCTTAAAGCTCAGTACACTGGAGTTCATTAACTCTTTTAAAATGCAATGCTAAAGGTTGATGTAATATTAAGTGATGGTAAATGGAAAATTACTTAGATATATTAGCTTACTTGCTTTCGGTTTCTACAATACGTAGTAAGAAGCTGTTTCTCTGCATAACTCTGCACTCACGATTGCAAAACTGTGACAATATAAACTATTGGAGGAGAATCTGTAAAGCTCTCAGTACTCTGACAGCATCTTGAGCTGGGTGGAGGAACATGAAACTGTCTAATTGACCTGCTTCTCAGAGTTGTATTTGTTGGGTCAATGCAATTTGTAATTAAATTATAAAGTATGAGGGAGGAAATCAGGAAAAGGTTAGACAGGGTTGTGTTTTAAATTCAATAGAGAGTGATTGGAATGGAAGAAAAAATTCCGCTGCTAAGAATATAGAGATATTTCTATACTGAGAGGTTTTTAGCATAAGGATAACTGTGGCAAAAACCCTGAGGAGCAGAGTCTGAGTGTCAGACTGCAGTGAAGTTTGAAGTAAGGCAGTTTTAAGAATATTAACCTCTGTTCTATATGCATACTGTCCCAACTGATCAGATAGCAGCTGACAGAAATGAAGTCTACACCTGTCTTTACCATGCCACTCACAGAGTGTGCAGGCAGCAGTTAAAGTATTGACAGCATCATTTTACATTAAGAAACAGATCCTCATGCTTCTTCATTGGCTTGTAGAATCAGTTCCCCACTTTATGTCACTTTTATACCTTAGTTTGAATCAGGGTTGCATGAAATCTTAGATCTCTAAGGAAAGATCAGTAAGAAGATACAGAACCTCTTTCTCAAATCTTCTGCTGGTCTGTGTGCCATTTGTTGTTTTCTATACAGGCAGTATTGACATTAGCAGAAAAGTATTACTTCTTTGCATAAAAAAGTAATATGAATAGCTTTCTACTCCAGCTGAAAAAGTCTCAGAGGTTTGATCTCTGCCTAACAACAGTTCACTGAAGTAATATTATCTATTAGAGTTTTGGCTCTGTTTCATGTTTTTCTCTTTGTTTTTCTCATTGCAGTTTTTCATATCTTTTCTGATTTCTTCATTTGAGACCTTTAGCAGATAAAGACCAGAAAAATAAAATTGTGTGTTGTCCTAAGCAGATTCACTCCTAAAAAAACTATTCCTCAGAGATTTTAAGAAGGCACCAGCAGCAATTTAAGAGGTAACAGCCTGCAAAAATGTTATTTTTCACAGTCAGGCAGACTTTGGTCTAAAGCTGTGCAAACAAGCCTCTGAATCCATGTCACTTTCCAGGAGTCTTTTTGGGTGTGTGCTGATCTATAAATCAAAAGCATTTGAAACAATGTAAATAAAATGTTTTAAAAAAAATAAATACAGAAAGAAATATTTTTCTCTTCTCCCTCCTGCAGATCAAGATATCTTCCAAAGAAGCCAAAAGCATTATAGGGATGCAGAACTCGAGTATGAGAGAAGATATTCAAGACTGCCTGGTCCAAATCACACTGAATTAGTGACAAGTTTCTCCTGACCACAGTGAGCTTTGGATGAAATCCCAGGCTCTGATTTTGGCAGTCAGGTTGGCTACCAGATCACAGAGCACTTCAATTTGAAACAGACCTAAACCACAGAAAAAAAGGTTAAAAATAAAAAAAAGGCATTGAATCTATGAGGACTCTACCAGGCTCTTTAATAAATTATATGTGTCTCTTTGTATATTTGTCTCTATGTAACACTTGCAATGCGTAAACCGTCTGAATGGCTTAAACACTTTATTGTAGCATTGATGTGAGAGGTACTAAAGCAAGCTGACAGTTATTAATGTCCTGCCAGTGCTGCAAGTTAATATGTCCACAGGTATTTTAAACCAGGCAATTTGTATTGCACCTTATTCTGTTGCTGATGTCAGTGGCAAAACTCACAGAGACCTCAACAGTGAGAAGACCCAGGCAGTGGTCATGAGGGGAATTCATTCACTTTGAAAGGAACAGAGCTAACTGAAAACTCGCATTACCTGATGTTGACTGACATCATCCATTTGTGTGTTCCTTATGGCTGACATCAGTATGCAGTAATAAAATTACTGCCTGCCCAGGGAAACAAAACACTGGAGCACAGCTGGTGAAATCTATGTATGAGCATACCAGCAACAAATAAAATATTTTTCCTGTCAGGAGCCACTTAGAAAGAAAAATAAATAAATGGCTAACTTTCTCTGGCTGTTTGTTCTAAATCAAATGAAGCTGATCAATTTAGGAAAAAAAAGAATCAGTAGGGTTGTTTAAGCAGCTGCAATTTTATTGTTTTTTAAACAATTGACAATATAAGAAGAGACAAAGGATAAGGCTGGATCAAGTGGTGTTAATCACTGATTCTAGGCTTTTTTCCTTCAGTGCATGCAAGTAATGATACACATAGTGTTATCTAAAAGGAGTCTAAGATGCATCTTAGTCAGCTAGCAGCAATTAATTATTGCATAGCCTGCCTACAAAGAAAATTACTTCTCTGAAAAATTGGCTAGAGTTTATCCTTTGCATTCAAGTCAATGATAGCGTTGTTCACAGAAAGGCAAGTCCCATGCAGCCTTCCAGTATCCCTGAGGTCTGGGAGGAAAAGAGAATTTGCCCCTAAGGCTTTCTTTTGTAGCTTTTTGATTAGCATTCAAGAGCTGAAACAGTACATAGCTTTGACGAGTATAAAAATGTCCAGTTAGTATCAGGGCTACAGAGAAAGAGAGGGAGAGAGAAAGGGACTGAGAAATAAAAACTCTCTGTCTCTATTTTAGAGTGAAACAAACGCATCTCTTCTATACCAAACCTCAGGTACAGTTCTTGGGGAAGCTCACTCCAGGGACATCTACAAATAAGCACTGAGTCTGCACAGTCCTGTACTTGCATGATCCCCCAAGAGCCTTTGCAGTCTTGGTCATGTCCAGGATATGCACAGCATTCCCTATGCTTAATGGCATAAAAGCCTAATGCTAATATGTTCCAACACAGTCCTCACACTGTTTCAGATGCTTTGAACTGAATAAAATGCAGAGAAAATAATAATGTTGTCTTACAGCCTGAGGATACCACACAGGGCCTGGGGGAGAGTCCCAGGGCTAAACACTACAGAGCATGGGTGCAGTTAGTGATCTTTACTTCTTGGTGCAAAAACCTTAAACACACTAAATATTTACCTACCCAAAGTGCATGTCAGATACAGCTAAAACAAATCTAATAATTAACATGATCGAGTATTCATAATATTTTCAGGGCTTCCTGATTATAGCAACTGATGCAGGCACTTAGAAGACAACAAGACTGTGAGGCTGAGCAGATGTCAAGCTCTTGGAAAATCCATGTAGTAATTCCCCATTTAAGAAATTCCCCTATTTCAACCTGATACAGCTTTTAAGGCAGGCTAGGGAAGGACAGAAATGTCCTGGTTATAAGGGACATTTCCAACAGTTTCAGAGAAACTTTACATGAGCAAGAGGTGTGTTGTTCAAGTCATTGAAAAACACAAAGGATCTCACTCCCTAGAAGTATTGCAGTGAGCCTTGGGGATGACATCTCAAAAAAAAAAAAAAAAAAGAGGATACTACAAAGCAAGGAAATCATCTCAGTCTTTTAATGCGATGGTGGATTTTCATAAGGGACTTTTGGGAGCCCCTGAGGGTCTCTTCCACCACATCAATAATACAGTTCAGCTGCACCTGCATCCCATTAAGATTGCTCTTTCTATTCCGGATGACAGGCCACCAAGGTTAAATCTAATTCAAGGATCCTTACTACTGCAGAGCTCAATACATTTTAGAAGCTGAACAGAAGTCAGTTCTGCATGACAGATAATGAAGAGGAAGAATAAAGCTAAAATGTAGGTATAGGGGGTGTTCACCAGTCTGGCATATTTTGAAAAAAAAAAAAAAAAGCTGATTAACTCTTTTTCTAGATTTTAGTATGTCATTTCATGACACACTTTCCCTAGTGGTAGATTTGCATAATGAAAAACTGAAGCAACTGTGAGGTTTTAGTCTGAAAGATCTAAATGTCTTTCAGAGTAGAAAAGCTAACCCAGTCACTTCTCTTGAGCTGTTAAAACTAAAGATTATATCTTCAAAAGTTGTTTACGTGCTTCATATCTACAACCCAGAAAACAAAACCCACAAAGCCGGACTTGTCTCCATGACCCACTGACTTTTTGACATCTTGAGGTCATGCATCCAAAGCATGCACAAGCAGGAAACACAAGGCTTCTTCCAACCACATCCTGGTGTGTCTGTACTGTAAATTAGAGATGAAGAGCTCTGGGAAAATTCATCTGGCAGGCATGCTATGTTTCTTTTTCTTATAAATTGTGCTAAAGGTTTTGGGCTTAGTCTGAGTGTAATTAAAATTAATGAGCGTTAAATGTAAAAGAAAAAAAACCAGAGATTACTTGTAAATTATTGGTGGTAGAGGGGAACACCTGTGTATTAACAAGGCATCTTGCAGGAACACCCTGCACATCAGGACTGATTCAAGGAACAAGATGTGAGACAAAGATGAGGGGACATTTATTAGAATTGTTATGCAGTGATGTAAAAGGACAAATACTAGCCAAACAGCTGATCATCTTCAACGTTCAAGATAGGATAAACACACATTCTTGCTTGTAGAATAGGACTTATGAAAGTGTCAGGTTTCTACAGGACTACTAACATCTCAATTTCTAGTCTTAGAAGAAACCAAATTCCTTTCTTTTACTTGTCTAGCAATTTACTTATCTAGCAACTGAATTAATTCTCAGCCAGTGATATCCTTGCCATGTCAGCCAAAGTTGTGAAGAGTTGCTTAGATTCCACTGGTACCTGCTGAGAAACTATTATTTAAGTATCTCAGATTGCTCTTAAAAATAACCATCTTTTATTAGGTTTATGTGAAAAAGAAGCAAACAAGAAAAATGAGACCTAAACTTCACAGAATCACAGAACAACCAGGTTGGAAGGGACCCATTGGATCTTCTAGTCCAACCATTCCTATCTAACACTAAACCAAGTCCCTCAAGACCTCATCCACCTGTGCCTTAAACACTTCCAGGGAAGGTGACTCAACCACCTCCCTGGGCAGCCTATTCCAATGCCCAATGACCCTCTGTGTGGAAAACTTCCTCCTAATCTCCAGCCTAAATCTCCCCTGGCGGAGCTTGAGGCCATTCCCTCTCGTTCTGTGCCCTGTCACTTGGGAGAAGAGGCCAGCTCCCTCCTCTCTACAACCTCCTTTCAGGTACTTGTAGAGAACAATGAGGTCTCCTCTCAGCCTCCTCTTCTCCAGGCTAAACAACCCCAGTTCTCTCAGACACTCCTCATGGGTTCTGTTCTCCAGTCCCTTCACCAGCCTTGTCGCTCTTCTCTGGACTTGCTCCAGAGCCTCAACATCCTTCTTGTGGTTAGGGGCCCAGAACTGGACACAGGATTCAAGGAGCGGCCTCACCAGTGCTGAGCACAGAGGGAGAATCACCTCCCTGGACCTGCTGGTCACACCATTTCTGATACAAGCCAGGATGCCATTGGCCTTCTTGGCCACCTGGGCACACTGCTGGCTCATGTTCAGTCGGCTGTCTACTAACACCCCCAGGTCCCTCTCCTCCTGGCAGTTTTCCAGCCAGGCTTCTCCCAGTCTGTAGCTCTGCATAGGGTTGTTGTGCTCCAAGTGCAGGACCCGGCATTTGGCCATGTTGAACCTCATGAATTTGGACACTGTCCAGTGGTCCAGCCTGTTTAGGTCCCTTTGCAGAGCCTCCCTACCCTCCAGCAGATCGACACTTGCCCACAGCTTTGTGTCATCTGCAAACTTGCTAAGGGTACCCTCAATGCCCTCATCCAGGTCATTGATGAAGACATTGAACAGGGCTGGACCCAACACTGAGCCCTGGGGAACACCACTCGTCACTGGCCTCCAGCTGGACTTGATACCATTTACCACCACTTAAGAGCAGAAAGTGCGAAAACACTCTATAATCATCTGCTTTCAGGGCAGTCAGCTAAGATTCAAAGAAAGCAAATGATCTTATCCTATATGATTCTTATCCCAGGTCCAGTTTAAAAATTGATCTGAAGTTTCAAGGTGGTCACATGAAGATGAGAGCACCAAATATTATACCACACAGCAGATTGTTACATGAGAATCAGAGAAAGACAGGGGCAGTGTGATGCTTAAAAAAAATGAAATTGCTGAGCTACATTCCCATATAAATGAAAGAAAATCAGGTAGGACTGTAATTCCTGTGCTTGCATTATTGAAGTGTCTTTGATAGATATTTACAGAATTCTACTCAAAGTGTAGAGTATATCCAGCTACCTCCCTTCCCCAAACCCAAATCACAGAGATAAAAAGTATATGCTTTCTAAATGGCACAAACAAGGCATTGTCAGCCCAATTGAGATATAATGAATTGGGTTAAAAGAAGATGTAGCATACTTACACCAAACACGAAAGGAATGAATACACAGGGGCTATAAATTCAAACATTCCCCCAATAAACAACTTTGAAAGCACGATTTACACAACAAATTTTTAGTTTTGTATAGAAAGCAAGAACAGCAGAAGTACAGATTGACAAATGCAAATACTGTCTGTTTGCAAGTTTTAAGTGCTGCGGTACCCAAGCACTCACCTGTTCAGGTTTTGAAGATCTCATCTGCATAGATCACTGTTTATGATCTGCTGATATGGAATGAAGCTGGTCAAAATATTTGAGACTAATACTATTATTCAATGCAGCACGAAATCTGCAACTGAACAGAGCAAAACCTCAAACTGGGCAGAACTAGGTGAGGTACAAAGAACACAAATTCAGTAATAAGGAAGACTGACTTATGGGATCAGAACTATAAAGACGATCTTCTTGACCTTGATATGTCCCATCACAGCCAGTCTATTCATATGGCATTTCTTTTGACTATATGACAGTTCAGTAAATGTTACTGAAATCCAAGTATCTCTTTTTGACTGGTCACATTGAAGGACTGTCATGCAAAATAAAACAACATTGTGAGCTGACATTCTGAATCCATTGTCTGACTTGATGCAATACATAAAACTTCCATCAGCTACATATCAGTAATGCAGTAAGTATTCTAAGATGTTGCTTTATGACTCTTAGCTTAGCTCTGAATTTTTCAGAAGACTGAAGAGAGGGGTTTGACTGACGTCATTCAATGCATGCTTTAAACGCTGCTAATTTTAATATTAAATTTCCTTAATGTTCAGATGCTGTTTATTTGAAATCGCTTGTTGTTTTTGTTGTGCGTTTTTCTTTGGCAGTCCTTATATCCTTTCCTGTAAGTAAGAAGAAAAAAATCCCATGCCTTTAAATTGGACATATGTGGTACCACAGCACTCCGTTTGGTGCAGAGGGGTTATACAATGGATGAATGGGGACCTGTAAATATGAACCAAGTAGAAGCCTTTCATGTATGACCCCTCCAGAGCAAGACAGCCAGTGTGTCAGTGACAGCATGGAAAAACTCTTTCCCTGGCTACGACTAGAGTTCACATAAGTCAAACACAATAGTACCTGTAGATAATAGGATTCCCGAAATTTAGAGGCAATAAAGAGGTCATTCAAATGGAAAGATATTTAAAGACTTCTGAATAATATTTCTGTTTCTTCTTGACACATGAATTAAAGCAAACATTTAGCAAGGCAGAAAGGTTCTGCCTGAGCCAAGTTTATCACTGTAAGGAAGTTTTGCTAGTGACAAACATATGAATAATGGGAAAGGCTTTGTTAGGTAAGTTGTTTAAACCTCAAAGGGTATAAAGGGTATATTGGACTAATATTTCAGTTTTCCAGTAGACAATGTTTGGGTTATTTTTTTCTCTTTGTGTCACAGAAAAAGTCACGAAGCTAACTCTTTTATCAAACATTTGAATAGCTGAAATTGCAACATACCCTAAACATGATGGGGGATTATTATCAGAGAATCTCAAACCAGTAATTCCTATAGGTGAAAAAATTACAAAAATGAGTTGTTAAACACCACGCCTTTAGTGTATGTCCAGCTTTGCTATCTAGTTAGTTTCTCTGTCTGCCAATACTGTTGGTTTGGGCAGAAAACTCACTTCCAGAAATTGAGTATCTATGATTATGAACATGTTTATATCTTCCATAGCATGTTGCAAAATGCTTAGCTCTTCAGCTGTCACAACTCTCTGAAGAGCTGAACTGTCAACCTAACAGTCTGAATGAGTTGGCTCAGAAGCAAACCTCTCTCCCAAATGATTGTTGATCTCAGGCCAAAGCAGAATATATTAAACCCCCTCAAATAGCTGTTTTACAGCTTTTTGTAGGATTAGCTGATTTGCTTTAATACCTTATTTCCATTAGGATTTAACACTTATAATTGCCTCCACTGTTTTATGGCTCAAATATAAGTATATGATTTTATAAACAATTTATTGTATTGGTATTTCTGTTCTGTGTCTTCCCATAGCTCATTCAACTTGCATTTTTCTTCCCTTGCTTTTCCATATTCCTTTGAAAGTATAGTTCTTTTTCTACTCCTATATTAGCCATTCCCTCTAGAAGTCTTTCTCAGATTCAATGCCAAAAAGTTGTGTGCTATGTGTAAGGGGTTTTGTGACCCATTCTTCCTTTTGATTGCTGTGTATACTGTCAGAGAAGGCAAACTTTGCAGTTACAGCAATAGGAGCAATGATTAACAGTCTTTGCCTTTGTACATGCCATCTTTTCTTCCAGCAGATCAATCCATCCACTGGTATAAGGAGGCTCAGCAAAATTGATCTCCATATTGGTAAACCTGCTTACCTTGTTGATAATCTGCTGTTCTCCAAAGCAGGGTTCGAGATTCACAGATTTACTTTGTTTTTTCCTGTGTCATGCCAAAGGTAATACAACTAAATCCAGCAGAAGGGCCGGCTGTAAGCTGTACCTACTCTGGAAATACGGTGTTTGATCTACTGTTTTTTCATCTCAGGAAGTATCACTATGCAAGATGTATCTCTACCAAAGAACAGGTGCTGCAGAGTTGTTATTTCCCAGTTCATCAAGGATATCTGGGAAATGAATAAACAGTGAAGGAAAGGGAGGAGAGACTGTACTTCACTGCATACCAGCTAGGGTAAGTGAGGATCTACATCAGGAGACAGACCTTGCAGAAGCTATTGGGTTCAAGTGGAACTTTTAACGTTTATTTTATCAAGTTACAACAGTTCTGTAAACCCCTGTCTTCTAGAGCAATGTGATTTTAGGTGCCTTTGCCTTATTCTGAACTTGAATGAGCCTGAGACTTGTCTGGACCATTTAAACCCCTGAACTGATGTCCTCTCTGGCATCTCTGAAATCTTTACAAAAAGAAAGCAATTTTCTCTTTCCAGTGAGATTTCTGCAGCAGTGAGTCACAGGAACAAGTCTTATCTCTCTCAATGCATACTCCCCAGGGAACACTGCCGGTCCCACAGAGAAAACTCTCTAAAGGAATAATGTTCTCTTATCCAGATGAGAAAAGATGGTTTCGGCCACAGATTATCACACCTCTTCAAGGTCTCCTCTTGAACAGGAAATGGTAATGGTCCAGCAAGACCACAGCACAGGTATATAAAGAGCAGTGAAACATCTCAGCAAGCACATCTCACACCTGTGACTGTCCCTGGCGTCACAGCAGTGGGGAAAAGTGGACTCCTGAGTTGTGTCCCCATAATCAGCTATAGGCCAGTCACAATAGTTCTGAGTGAAGAATTTCAACATGCATTAGAAACAAAATATTCAAAATTTTCTTTCAAGGAACCCTGTCTTTAGTGAGCGAGGATGTAGCCTTTTTTATGCAGAAAAATGTTTTGACAACACGAGGAGGTTGAGCTGAGGTTTCCAGGTGATTCAACTGAAATTTTTGCCTGAATAAAAATAAGATAAATGAACAAAAAGTTTGAAAACAGATGAGATTCTGGCCTTTTGAAATAAGAACTAAATAAGTTGTGAATGTATTTGAAACAGAAGATCTGTTCTGTATAGAACATGTTCATGCCTTTATTTTGTTAGCAGTCATATCGCAAATTCTGAGCACACTGCATTACTGGGTCGGACAATGTTGCAGTACTATATAGTATCACTCAAACCATTCCTTCATTTACTAGGATCTCCTTTTTCCCCATGACCCTTCTGCTCTTTCTTGGCCACCTCCCAAAATAATTCTCTTCTGTTTTCTTTTTTGCTGACAGTTTCCATTTAAAAGACCTTGGTTTCTGCCCCTTTGTATTCATTACAGAATATAAATCAGGGGATCTCCGATTAGTTTACTTCCTTGTTTTTTTTCTAACCAGGATGATGTCAGCAGAGCTTAGAGAATGAATTTTATTGGTTACATTGTAGGGTCTCTGCTAGCCAAATCAAGAGAAGTCCCATGTTCAAAAGAGTGTGAAAGCTTGATGTAAACAACTATAATTTATATTGCTTTGAAATGCAGTAAGAAAGAAAATTTGCATGCTAGGTGTGAGTGTATTTTGTGATCAAGCATTGGTTCATCCCAAAGGAAGAAGTAAAACTTAGTTAAAATGTCACAGCTCCCCTTTTGTTCTGCAGGAACCAGCCTCTGGTGTACTTAGTGACTCATTTTTGATAGGTGTGTTAGGCAATAATCTCAGAACTATTACTTAAAACATTACCACAGAAAAGGTGTACTCTCTTTTCTAATAATAAAATTTATTTACCATTCACAAGGTTCACAAATCCTCATGAGGGTTTAATGTTGCCACAAAGACTGGCTGTTTGTTTCGGGATGTTTGATGGCATTCAGGTTCCTAAAAAAATGGGAAGAGAGTTTGAGTTTTTCTCCATACTTTTTCTTATTCATGCTATATAGTTCATTTTATGCAGCACACATATTTATCATTAGCCAAAATAGCAGTAGTATTTAGTGGTGAGTCTAACCTTTATCATCTGACAAGTCCAATTTGCCATTTAGAGTCAAAATCATATTCCATCAGGAAAAGTCACATCAAGTCATATCCCCACTGCTCTGTTTACTGAGAAATCATGTTTTCACCTTATTTCTCAACCCATTCTGATCTGTTTATTTTAAAATGATATGCTTTTACAATGAAGCAGCATATATTGCGTTTTCCAAATACAAAACAAAATCTCTTTCATCCCAGAGCAGTACCAACTACAGGCACTCAGAATCAGTTTTAAAGCAGTGAATCTTAGCCCTGCTTGCATCATTTCAGGGTCTCATCCATGACTTTGAAAAAGGCCATTTGTCTTTATTAGGCTTTCTGTCTCGTCCTACTGTGAACCTCTCACACTGAGGGAGTGCTCGTGTCTGCAGGGCTGAGGGCAGGTATTTGTCATGCCTGAAGATGTGTTTGTGTAACCTGTCAGGTGGGAACCTCTGTACACTAGCAGGGTCTCCTCTACTGACCAGTACCACGTAGGCAAGCAGAACAGCTGTGAACACCCTTTCCTCTTCAAACAAGCTTTTGTTTGAAAACTTAATTCCTGGTAAAAAAATCAGCAAATTACACAGACAGACAAATAAACCAAAACAAACCCATAACAGTGAATTACAGCAAACCTAACATAAGGAAATCCACTTAACTCACCTTCAAATTATGTGGTGTTGCAGTGAGGTCTCACACCTGCATTCAGAAAGGACCCCAAGACACTACGTTATGGCTGTGGTCTGTACAGAGCCTTTATAATAACTGTAGTAGGGCTTGAAGACTGTTGCTCTTGTCTGGAGACCTTCAGAGCTGCATTTCAGCTCTACATGGATGAGATTCTGTGAACATTTCAGTAAAGAGGCAACAATAAAATAACATTCATTGACCTTTCCACTTTGCTGGTAGTTCTTAGAATTCTTGTCATTTGGCAGCACAAGGAAAAGCAATATTATATTACAATTTTCTGTGTGTATCAGGACAAAAATCATAATTCCATTCTGAGACCTATATATGAAGATTTTTGAAAGGGTCTTACTTTTCTGGTCCAAGATACATCTAAAAATCAGTTTAATGAAGCTGACAACTTCCTGAATTACTTAAAAGTATAGAATAAAATTTTGGGGGTACAAGAAACACTTGATTCAGCTCAAAGACGCCCAAAGTATTTCGCTCTGGTTTAAGAACACAAGAAATTTTAAGATTGCTTTTACCAGAAGTGTTTATATAATCTATATTGACTGGTTTCTCATTTTTGAGTCATAATAGTGCACAAGAAATTAAATTTAATGTGAAGTTGCACCTACAACACACTACAGGTCAGGAAAATTTCAGTTTGCTGAGCTCTCATCCACACTCCTCACCTGAAGGATATAACTGAGAATTTGGAGGTGTGAAAGGCTGAGGTGTTTCCCACCTGGAAGATACCAGCTCCTCTAGGCTGTTGTTTTGAAATCACTTCAGGTTAGTATGGAAATAGAAATCTCTAATATACTGTCCAAAACCTATTACATACGGAAATACCTACATGACTCCAGATTAAGTGGGCAGACTGAATTGCTCCTGCAGCTAGGGACCCAATTCCACAACATACAGGTAGGTCAGTGGAGGGTAAACTTTCTTTGCCTCTACCTATTGCTGGAAATCTGTTCTTCAACCTTCCCCTTCCTCTACTACCAGTCTAAAAACTCCCCTGGGCATACAGCATGCGTGCAAAGAACTGTGTGTTTCTGGACATATAAACAAACATGAGGGCTCTTAAATCCCACAGTTTATAGGCTAGTCTGTTGAAAACACGCTTGCTAGAGATTAAAGGCTTAAACTACCTGTGTTGCTAGAGAAGAAGTCCAGGAGTTTTCTAAATGAAACACAAATTCCCCTCAGTGTAATTAGTATGCTCAATTATGCTAATCCAGCAAACAGATTTTCTGTAAACAAACATTTTGTCAGTGAGATTAGAGGTCATCACTGCTGATATGTAGGGATAGATCATTAAGTCTGATAAAATCAGAATTTAGCCAGAGATTTCATTCTCCATTGTTTAATTTTAAAGCGGGTACTTCTTAAAACTGAAGCAACTCTTTCTTAGTAACACCTGAATTTTTCTCTGTCACTAAGATTTCTCCAGATTTCAATGTACCAGGGCAAGTTGTTTAATCTAAGTGATAAACAGAAATGGAATAGAGAGGGAACATCATGCTACAACAGTAAATGAACACACTACAGAAATACATGATCACAAACCAGGGTGAGGTTACTTTTCTCTCCTTTTTCCATCTATTATTTCCCGCCTAAAAGGAATAGGAAAATTGCTGCAGAAGATTGTAATAATCATACTTATTACACATCATCATAATGATCAGTAACTCTTGGAAAAAACAGGGCGTCCTACCCCAAAGACCTCAAATATAAAGTGGAACTCATACAGTAGAAACTCCTGTCTAGCACAGCATCAGTCAAAACACTAAGCTAAGCTTTGACTTCAGGTTAAAGATTGAAACATTGTTAAAAATCTTAAATATGAGAATTAATTTCTCTGGATAATCATGCAATTTAGAGAAAAATTACACCCGTTATTGAGCCACTGGCTCTTAAATAAATTCCTGAATTACAAGCTAGATGTTCTGTCTGAAAGTTTAATACCTTAGTAGGCAGAAGAAGTAAAAATAATGAAATTTCTCGTCCTTCTTTAGCCATTTAAAATATTTTACTCTTGATATTTTTAGTTCTCATAGAAACGAGAATTCCTAAATTTCTAGGCTATGCTCTTTTCTGATTTATATTATGATTCTCTACAACAAGTATTTTGCATTTATTTGGGAAGTCGAACACACGCTGGAGTGCTTTAATGCAGCAATTTGTTCTGAACTCATGATTTTGGAGACCTCTCAACATACCATTGAGTCAGTATGCTCTTCTGGCAATAGATGCAAAGAAATTGGTCTGCAGCTTGAACCATGCACATCTGTCTGTCTTCTCAGCTGAAATTCTGAAGTAAATTTTTCTGCCACCTTCTTTGTGGCAACCCTGGTTTTATTCCTGTGTGAGGTCCTTGTGCCCTTGCTGTTTGTTACGTTCTATCTTACCACCTTTGCAGAAGCTCCTCCATGTGCAACATCTGCTGGGGAAAGGATTAGCATTCCGAACTAGTCCAAAGAGCTGGAGCAAACAAAAAAATACTTAGCATTGTTACTAGCTTCTTAATGATCTTTTGACATGCTTGGAATAGTTTACTTTGGCCAAGTAGATAAGAAAATAACCTATCAGGTAGTGCATAGAGTATGACTGCATAACAAACAGATTGCAGAAATGATTGTGATTATGATTAAACAAAATGAGACAATATCACTGTGAAAGGAGACTGATATTCAAGGTAAACTCATTTGAAAAAAGATTATGTGTGCATCTCAGTAAAATTTTGTATATTGGACATGAAAATGTTAAATTTGCTTTATATACTTACTAGAGTGTTGTCTATGGCATTTTGCCATTGCTAAACCAAACAGCACAGCAATAAAACATCTTTCCATGCTGGAAGAGGAAGTACCAGATTAGTTTATAAGAAATAAATTGCATAAAACTATAAGAGAAATCTCAAGAGTCTCAAATGTATGACACACTGGGGAGACCTTGTTTTATACAGCTTCTAGGTTGAACTAAACAATTTGAGTGTACATAACGTGTTTGCTTAAGGAGGTTCATAACACATTTTATTTGGTTTTCTCATTAACTGAAAAACATCTCTAGTGCTATATATTGTAACTTTAGATTGTGAATTTAGATTATATTGTCCCTGTTTTCATGCCTTATTCATATTTTGTGTTTGGAGTTTGTTTGTGCTTTTTTATTGGTGTTTTTCACTGCCTCTCAACAGAAATATCTCTGCTGTTATAAGATCATACTAATCTGCACCTTCAGAGTTTTAATTGTTAATTATGGCTGTGTGCCATTTTCTTTCTTTGCAAAGATTTCTTGGGCAGTCACAAGAAGAAGAAATGTGCTACAGGAAGACAGGGTTTCAGTTTGTAGTTGCAAATTGGGACCTGATGTAGAATCTGTGTTGTGCTTTGAATGGAAGGGTCTGCTCTTATCAGTCTGAGAAATGTGGCTAAAAGGACACCAGCAGACTTGTAGACTGAGCAGTGACCCAAAATACAGTTTAAGTTTAAGGACTTTTCATTTAACATTAACTGCATAGTCCAAGAGCCATCTGTCATTTGAGCTCAGTGAAAGTTTCTTTCACTAATCTTTTTTTTATTTTGTGTAAAGTGGCAGATTTAGTGAAATAAAAACATTTCAAGACTGTGTTTTGCAAAGTCTCCTTAACAAATATAAACGTTCCAAAAATCCCCTGTTACTGACTTTGACGTATTATTTTTAAGAGTCTGTTGTCATTTGGGAACGGGAATAATTTCTCATTTCAGCAAATCTTCTCATTTCATTTGTTGTCATTAGAAAAGAATCTAGCCTGAAACTGAAACCGAGATGCACTGATTTTCCAGACTGAAAGGTATTTCACAGGAACCTTTTTTTTCATTTGCTAAACTAAAAAGGGAAAAAGATCATTTTGGTTTTCCTGTGTGCAAACATCTAGTGAGCCAAAAGAACGATGTTTTCATCCTGCTTGACAACCAATTAACAGTTTCACTTCCCCTTCCTCCACATGGATAGGCATGAAATGTAGGTGTCAGACCCGAGGGGTTTCTTCTGAGCTCTCTGTGACATAACTGTGGCTAATTGACCTTGAAAGCAGAAGCCTTTGACTAAACGGTGGTATAGCTCTGGAAATCTTCTCAAGTTGGTGAGACAACTGCATATGAGGATGACCAAATATGGTAGCAGCTATGTTTTCTGGGAAACCCTTTATTAACGCATTAATTGATGATTGTAGATTGACAAAATTGTATTTCCCCCTACACCCCCCCTTACTTTAAGTAACTTCTGTTTCTCTCCCCACTCCTTCTCCAAAAATAAAGAAGGGTTAAAGTTATGTTAGGATTCTCTGCCATTGCCCCTCCCCTGCAACTTCAAAGGAGCCATTTGCAGTGGAATGAGTGTCATTTGGTGGTAGAAGCAGGAAGCTATCTGGGCAAGGGGCATGACAGAAATGATTCGAGGAAGGCAGTGGGAGGAGCAGGACCTGAAGACTGGTGCAACAGTTTTTCCACCTACAGGAGCACGGAGGTTATTTCAGCTGCTGGGATGCAACAGACAGTTGCACTGCTCTTGTTTCCATCCTGGGAGGGATGCTTTCTTCTCTTTGGCTCTGTGGCCTCCTACCCTGCAACTCACATAAACACAGAGCATGGTCTCTAGAGTTGATGTTCAGCATTCGATAGCAGACAGTGGAACATCATGCTGAAACTAAGAGTAACCCAAAGTTCTCTCATCCAGGAAAAACTGGCTTCACTTCCTGCTCTAGCTCATACAATTCTGCAATAAGCCACAGAACGTCACCTGCACTCTCTATAGTTCAGTGAGCAGGAAAGTTTCCTTCTGACTATAAAATTGTCCTTTACTTTCACAAAGACAGAAAGATGCAGTTGTGTCACATTCGTTGATCTGTGCAGAAAAAGCTCACTTAATGCCTCTTTCTGGCCCTCACTATTGCTTTTGTGTACAGGTTTTTTTGAGTGTAACTTATTAAATTTTTGCTTGCCTTGGATTCTTGTAGGCCTTATTTGGATACAATGCATACTTGCCTCACTTCAGTTTCTGTAGACAGTGATGTATTTGGTCTGCTTGCCTGAGATGCATTTCTTTCAGAAACTCTAATGTAAACACTGGAATGTTTAATCATCAATGCCAATGATGATTTAAGGTCACAAAGAAGTGACATAAAAAAAATAAATTCTACTCCAATACAGAATCTTAACATGGTTCTCTATTCTCTTCATGAAGCCACAATTAGAAATACTGTAAAAAGATCTTCTGGGTTTCTTCTTATATTTTTCTTCTCCTTTGTTTTCTTTCTTTTTTTTTCAGTTCTGGTCAAGCACAAGGAAGTATATTTCTGCTGTGCTGACTTTTTTTTTCCTCCCAGCAGACTTGGAGCTGAAACAGACCCTTGCTCACAGGATTTAATATGAGGAAGTTTTGCAACATAATTTACAGTTGGTGTAAAACTATTTGGTAAATGTCAGAAAGTAACTTACAATAAACTAGTTAGGTGGTGTTCAGGATATTATCTGAACATGATGCTTGCCCCTCAAAAGAGCACTTCATTTGCTATAGAAATCTTTCAAGTCATCCATCGTAATTGTTATACTAAACTCTACCATTTGCTCAGCAGAGTTAGTTTATGTGCTCTTTAGAGAAGTGGTAGAGAGACAATCTTTGAAAATTGCATTCTATTTTCAGAGGCCAGCTTGCAATAAATACCTTTTGCTTCTCAAATAAGTTTGCCCAATATCCTAAAAATAAAAAAATATTTAATAGAGTGACACTGGGCATTAAGGAAAAAAAAGATGTTATGTTTTGCTTTGTTTTAGAAGGGATTTGAAGAGTGAAACCTACTTTTGTACATCTTGTTAGCCGGTTTCACTGTAGGTGGCAGCTTGGCAACAGATGAAAACATATATCTTTGTTTTAGCTGGCAAGGCTGCACAGTGTATTGGCCTGACCAGTGATCTGGGCATCTGGATGTATAGAGATTATTTTCAGTTACAGTATTGCTCTGCTGAGTGACTCAGAACAGCCTAGTCTCTGGCTCTTTGCTGCCAGCTTCCCTCCAATGTAGTTTCTCTCCTCTAGTCAGTTGGTGAACCATTGGAAGAAATGCTTTCAAAAAATGTTCATCTGTACAGTACCTAGCGCAGCTAACTCCTATCTCATTTAGCATCCGAGGATGCCTCAGTCATGCAAGCAATAATGACAACAATTATTAAGCCATGAACCAGCATAGCTCCATAGCTCACAAAGGCTCTGGCTTACAGTCTTGTTTCATTGTGTTTATGAGAGGAGAAAAATGTAAAAGATAAATGGCAACATTTACCTTTTTCTCCATTTTTGTGTTCTCAATGTTGTTCAAAGACTGGAAAAGGTGAATCTCTGGTTATCTAGGATGTAACTAAGGAACAACATGCTCTTTCTTTTGCTGTGTGTCCTCACAGTCAGTGAGGTCAAAACAGAGGCAAGTGTTGATTTTTCACAGGAGAGGAGTGCAGCAAAGCTAGGGACATGGCAGAAGATAAAGCAGTAATAAACAAAGTAAATAGCAAGTGATTGTATCAGAGTCTCAATCATGGCCAGCATGCTTATATGAAGGTGTGATTGAAACTCCTACAGCTGCTCCTGAAGGTATATGACTAAGCAACAAATTGTGTACTTCCAAGAGGAAAATTGCCACTAGTACAAAAAGGTAGACACCACCCCACTTCCCATCCACAAGACATTGGATAATACCTTTCAGATAATCAATATGGTCGTTGCTTGTCATAGCCAGTACATTCACAATTTTATTTTCCTTACCCATCCTCAAGAGGGTTTTGAGTCCTCAACGTATTCTGTTCTGGTAAATTTTACTGCATTGACTGAAACTGTTACATCTTCACATGAGTAAGAAGCTAAACGATGACCAGAGCTGAACTTGTGGATGCAGTTGTAAATGATCAGCAGTGTTTTACTAATCTGCTTTTCTTTGTTGTTCTTTTGAGTAGTACAACTGTTTGATACTTACCGCATGGTCAGTGTTGGCATATGAATATGTTTGTCTCAAGTGCTATGTCCTTGTAGCAGCATTAAGCCCACGTTAGCACACTTCCTACAATATGTGAACGTTGCCGGCAGGCATTTTTATACTTCTGTAACTCAGAATGAGAGGTGAGTGTGAAGAATAGGTGACACTTCACAAGAAGAAAAACTGTTCTATGATCTGAACTAAGTCCTGAAGGCTTGGAGGGTTATTTCTTCAGTTCACCCCAAGCATGTTTCTCTTGAGCTGTAGGCTTAATACAGATACCTAAATAAGCAATTACTGCTTCAGAAGTGTTATGTCTCCAATGATTCCGGTAGGATTTGCATGTTCACTATTTTTAATTAATTGATAAGGCCTTGGAAACCTAACTTTAAGCAATTATTCCAGAAAACTTTGGATAATGTCCTGTAACAGTATTAATTATTCAGAATTAACAATCAACTATTCAGTGCAAATTTGGAGGATGTACAGCAAACAAGGTGTGAGACCACACTCGGAATTAGTATTAATGGGTGATAGTATAAAAATGATATGCTGTCATGTTCTTAAAACTATATTAACAGAAGTAAATTAAAGGTTGGTTACTAAAGTTTTCTTAATCTTTTGACACTTTTTTTCTTACAGTTTAAGTATTCTTTCAGTGTACGCTTTTTGTAATGAAATGTACACTGATCCTTTGTTATGCTGTGTTATGAACAGTGAAGGATGTAGCTAGAAAACTTCCTTCCCTGGTCCACAGACAGACTACTATCCTCTGATAGTAGTCCAAACTGATAATGATGATCTAGTAAGGTCTTGCCAAACTAACCTGATCGCCTTCTATGACAAAGTGACTTGGCTGCTGGATGAGGGAAAAGCTGTGGATGTGGTCTTTCTGGACTTCAGTGAAGTCTTTGACACAGTTTCTCACAGCATTCTGCTGCGGAAACTGTCAGCCTCTGACCTGGACAGGAGCACACTCTCCTGGGTAGAAAACTGGCTGGATGGCCGGGCCCAGAGAGTGGTGGGAAATGGTGTTAAATCCAGCTGGAGGCCAGTTACAAGTGGGGTTCCCCAGGGCTCAGTGCTAGGTCCAGACCTGTTCAATGTCTTCATCAATGACCTGGATGAAGGCATTGAGTGTACCCTTAGCAAGTTTGCAGATGACACTAAGCTGTGTGGAAGTGTGGATCTTCTGGAGGGTAGGGAGGCTCTGCAAAGGGATCTGAACAGTCGGTACCACTGAGTCCAATGGGATGACGTTTAACACAGCCAAATGTCAGGTCCTGCACTTTGGGCACAACAACCCTATGCAGAGCTACACACTAGGGGAAGTCTGTCTAGAAAGCTGTCTGGAGGAGAAGGATCTGGGGGTGTTGGTTGACAGCCAACTGAACATGAGCCAGCAGTGTGCCCAGGTGGCCAAGAAGGCCAAAGGCATCCTGCCTTGTATCAGAAACAGTGTGATCAGCAAGTCCAGGGAGGTTATTCTTCCTCTGTACTTGGCACTGGTGAGACTACACCTCAAATACTGTGTTCTGTTCTGGACCCCTCACCACAAGAAGGATGTTGAGGCTCTGGAGGGAGTCCAGAGAAGAGCAACAAAGCTGGTGAAGGGGCTGGAGTACAGGCCTTCTGAGGAACGTCTGAGAGAGCTGGGGTTGTTTAGCCTTGAGAAGAGGAGGCCAAGGGGAGACCTCATTGTTCTCTACAACTACCTGAAAGGAGGTTGTGGAGAGGAGGGAGCTGGCCTCTTCTCCCAAGTGACAGGGGACAGGAGAAGAGGGAATGGCCTCAAGCTCTACCAGAGGAGATTTAGGCTGGACATTAGGAATAAAAAATTTCCAGAAAGGGTCATTGGGCATTGGAACAGGCTGCTCAGGGAGGTGGTTGATTCACCTTCCCTGGAGGTGATTAAGGGACAGGCAGACGAGGTGCTGAGGGGCATGGTTTAGTGACTGATAGGAATGGTTGGACTCAATGACCTAGTGGGTCTCTTACAACCTGGTTGGTTATTCTATGATTCTATGAAATGTTAAATTACAAAGTATATTTAGAAAAATAAAATTAAAATTCAGGAGTCAAATTAGCAGTTCTGGTCCTTCATGACATGTTATGCCATTTTTCTATACGCCTGGCCACTTACAAATAGACTTGCATAATATAGTTTACTAATTCAAAGAATTCATGACACGTCTCTCAGTTATTTCCAGGAATTTGAAAGAGCTCATTTGTTTATTCTTCCTTGCAACAGGCACCTCCATAAAATTATTCCACGTATACCAAAGACTTTTTCTCTTCTGAAACAAAACTTTAAGCAGCTACAAATAGCAATCTTTTTTTAAAGGTCCAATTAAGTGCATCAAATTATTGCTCAGGCCCTCTGTCTGAGATTTTGGGTAAAATCCAAATGTAAATGAGCTTGGCCAGTGCATTTTAACCTACATTTGTCAGCCTCACAAAGTCACCATGCAATTTAGCCCAGTTGGCAGCTCTGGTTAAGAGACAAGCAGGGCTGGCATAGCTGAGATACTTCAAGCAGGGAAGACCATAGCACTTTGACAGGACTGTGAACACACACTTTCATTGTGTTTCCTGCTTCGCCCTTGGTCTTGCTTGCATTCTGGCAGCTACATTGGATGCAATTCAGTTATTTGAGATATACAATAAAACTGCTTTTTAGGATAGCTGCAATATCCTCCTGAATTTGGACATGCTATAAATTTAATAATAGTCTACTTCCAAAGCAGATAGAAGATTCATTACTTGGCCCCATTATTTACAGCTTGTCATGTACCCAGCCAAGTGGTGCTGAGGAATGTGGCCATTCCCAGGTGCCTGTTGTGGAGCCACACCAAAGCAGGAGATGTGGTGAGTAATGTGAGCACAGCGACAGATGTGTCTGGTTTGAGCTCTTAGTATGTCGGGTGCTGCAGTGCAAGCATTATGAAGTTCGTAGTTGCTGGATTGTTTTGGCTATGTCCCGGGACAGCCCTGATGTGGAGATACAGCATCTTTAGGACCCATCCTGTTACAAAACCATAAAATAAATAAACCAAACAGGGTATTTTAGTCTCTGTAACCATTGCATCACAGGAGCAACTAGAGAAAAGCTTGTGTCTTTTGCCAGCTGTGGAAGAGAGGGCTTAAGTGAACAAAACAAATTTATAAATTCTGCCCTAAGCCACAATTGCATAAATTCTGTGAGATTTCAGAGAGATTATATAAATTCCTCCTAGGGCTACAAACCAATGCATTTTGTTCATTTTTTCCCAGATACCTGATCTCAAGATCCAGGGGATGTTGTGCATATCACTGACAGCACAGTCCTTGATAACCCGTTAACTCCTGTCACAATAAAATCATCAGGGAAAAAAAACTAACTGTCAAGCTAGTAAGGCCAGGATGTATGTCATGAAAGAATGAGGTGGTGTGGAGAGTAGGTGTAGCTTTGGGAAGCAGCTAATAAACCTTTGCAGAGTTTTGGAAACATCTTATTTGTTTCTAGGAGCTGGAGGTGAATAAAATCAAAACCTAACTCCATCAGTAAATTATCACTCATTACTCAAGGGAGGAAAACAAGTTCTGTGCAACTATATTTTCTCAAAATATCTGGAGATATGTACAAGGTATTTTATGATTTGTGAAATATTTAGAAGAAAAAAATTATGCTTTATTTAACTTGTCACTGAAGATTCATAAATAAATTAGTAAGACTTGGTTTTTTTCTTTTTACTCAAACCCTGCAGAATTTTATCATACTTTTAAAAATGATTTACAAAATGGAACACACAGGGACAGTTTAATTGACAAAAAATAATCAGTCCTTCTTATTTTTTTTAAATGTTCCATTTTTTTTTCCACTCTGGAAATATACTTCAGGAGATATACTTTGACTTATACAAAATAGTAAGAAAATGTTACCCAAAGGAGAAAGAAGATAAAATGCATTTCAATGTTTTATTATATCGAACTATTCTTGAGGGAATCTCCAAGTTTTCTCCTATTTTCCATTAAAATCCATCAAAAGAAGTAAAAAAATAATTCTGTTAGGTTTTGATATGCTAGAAGTTGTCTCTCTATAGTTAATGCCAAAATATTTGGATAACCAGTTTATACTGAAGTAGAAAAATAATACTGACTGCTGTATTTCTTTTAATAGCCACCACGAACATTCAGGTTGAACAAGTCTGGCATACAAACAGGACATGAAAGAGAGAAAATAAAACAATAGATTTTTAAAGAACAATATTACTTCTTGCTTTGTTTTAGTTCAATGATGATACAAGAAAGATAATTTTTGAAGGAAGAATTTTCATTATTGTTTCACTTCTTTATTAAATTCCATTTAAAAAACAAAACAAAACAAAACCAAAACCAACACCCTGAAAACAACATTCTTATTGAGCAAATTACATCTTCTTGCCAGAAGTCTTGCATTTGGCAAAATCTACATTTCTCTCCCACTTATACCCACTACTGTTTTTCTCTGACATAACACAGCAAAGACAGCTTGGATTGATTTTCTTGTTCATTTTTCAGCTTCATTGAAAATGTCAGTGCCAGCAATGCAGAGTTTACTTAGTTAACGTCTCCCTCCAAGGACCAGTTACCTTTAAAAAGTGCTTGTCAGTAGGGTACTTGAAAGAGCTGGATTAAGACAAGCCAAATGTTATTGCTGAAATTGTCAGGTATCTGTTATCTAAGAACAGGCACATTTTTCCAGATCCTTGATTTTTTTTTTTTTTTACAGTATTTCCTCATTTCTCACTCCTTACACTTCCTCCACAGTTAGGACAGTGCAGCAGTGTGGGGGCTGCCCAGTGGGAGATAGAGAATTCTCTGCCTGGGGCACAATGGAGTCTTCAAGACAAAAGTCAGCTATGAGCAAGTGAGATATTGTGAAGCTGCCTTGTGGCACCCCTCGCATCCTTATCTTCTGCAGTTCTGTGAGGCCTGACTAGCTGAGGTATTGTATGTATGTACAAGCAATCACACATATCCAACATAATTTTGTCAGGCGTGAGAAGATCACTAAAGGAGCCTAGCTGAGTTACGTCTAGATGCATGTGAGCAAATCATAAAAACTAGAGGAAGATCACTTGGTACATCTAGCCAAAAAATGAAAGGGCCATTTGTGCAACCTCAGTGCTCTATGGAAAGCCAGTATTCCTGATGCTATGGAAATGATTAGTGAAATCTTTTAAATTATGGACAATGGCCATTACCTGTATATTAGGAAGGTGTTCAAAAGTACACTACAGTAATACATATGAAGAAAGAAGAAAAATTAGTTTTATTGTTTTTATGACATCAGTCTCTAGGAATGATAAGATCCAAGTAAAAGTAAATTTTTAAAGAGACAAATGTTCAGAAGAGACAAATAAGTACCCAACACATAAGAAATTACTGACCTTGTAATAGCAGCAAGTTTTGTAGACAAATTTGCCAAGGTTTAAATGTTTAATTTCTATTATTTCAAGAATCAGTCTCGAGGCAGAGTGTACACAAAGCATTAGCAGTTTAGAGTTTATGGAATCATACATAGCATTACAAGAAGTGAAACATTAGCTTCATTACTAAGATTGTGATCATGTGAGATGTGCTGCATAATAATTGTCATTGTTATAATGCAGAAAGATTTATCAAGAGCTCTGCCCTGTTATACTGGTTTTCTAGCACTCAGGACAGTGAGTAACAGGCCTCAAAAAGCCCATGATTAAAATAAAATTGATTAAATAATTAAATGTTGTTTATTTCTGTTTTGTTTTCCTAAAGCAGCAGCTGATTTAAATGGAGAACCTCTGCTTGGACTGTTATTCTTTGGTAAAATAAGCACCTAATAAGGGAGTTGGTAATAAGGATGCTCTTGTACCAGAGCAACATAGACAAACTAATGTCACTGTATATGGTACTACTCTATACAAAGAGCAAAAAGAGTAAGAAAATCTAAAATACTAAAATATCACCAGCAAATCTTATTTCATTTCGTTTCATTGGCAGGAAGACAATCCTATTTATGCCATCTCTTCTCTGTAAAAGGTACATAGCAGCATTTGCCACTTGTGATTCAAGCAAAATCAAAACTGAAGCCAAACCAGAAAGTTACAACTCCTTATCACCATCTAAGTTTCCTTAGTATTGGAGTATAATGCCTGTTGTGTTTTAACCACATTAAATACTCTTAAATCATTCATATTCTATTCATAAGCAGTTGCCCTTTGCTCTGTTATTGCAAATCTTAACAAAATGAAATGGTTTAGCTGGGTTAGCTTTGTTAAAAATCACCATATTGTATCTGCTTCCTGGGGGACAGATTCTGAGGTGATGTCCACTGGCATAATGATTGACTTGAATATGATTTATTGACAAATATCAACTGAGGATCCTTCCCTAGTAATAAATTGCATTTTGCATATTTACCTTCCAGAGGAAGCAAATGATAGCATAGATTATGAGTTAATTAGCCAACTACTACAAAGAAACTGAAACAGTTGATTTAGATTGGATATCAGGAATCAATTTTTTACAATGAAGATGGTGAGACATTGGAACACATTGCCCTGAAAAGCTGTGGATGCCCCACCACTGAAAGTGTTCAAAATACCTGGTCTAGTAAAATACGTCCCTGTCCATGGCAGAGAAATCGAACTGGGTGATCTTTAAAGGTCATTTCGGACACAAACAATTCTATGATTTTATAAAATCTGAGCAGCAAAATCTACAGCTTGGAAATGAGCTGCTCACAAACAACGCAGTAGGGAATAATTCTCTGTTATTGAAGTCCCTTCAGTAAATCAGGTCTTTATGCAAGTCAGGAATTACCTGTTGGGGGAGGTCTCATAGTCTCTATTAAGGAGGATATGTGGCCAAAATGGTCCCTAGTGCCCTCCAAGTCTATTCATCTGTAACCTGTGAACTAATGATAATTGCAAACAATTTCTCTAAAAGCATTCATGCAAGGAGGTGAAAGCAGAAAGGAATAACTTCTGCAAAGCTTAGCTGTATACAAGGAAACTGTACTCTGGGCACGCTTGCTCTCTGCATGACTTTTGTTGAAATTGATGGAACTGGGGAAAATTTCCACCTTGGTACAGACTACAGTTTGAGGCAGTGCCCTGATACCATTTTGGCATTTCCAGGGGAGATTATGGTTTCAGCTGTGATAATACCAAGCAGTATAAAATGAGAATTAAATAGCTGTTTGTAAAACTAGTCCACAGCCTAAATACTGCAGTTGGAGATGAGAGCAAAGATGCAACATGACCTTAACAGGATCAGGAGTACTATTAAAAGACCCTGCCATATCCGGCTTTGAGATGATTTTTGGTTTCAAGTAGCAAACTGAGCCGCTGAATTATGATCATTGGAAGAAGTCAGAATTCGTAGTGGACTTTATGACTTTCTCAGTATATTCAGATACTACCTCTGACAGTCTGAGTTGCATAGGTTTAGGGGTGGGATAGGTTGGTGTGTTTTTTCTTTTTCTTTTTCTTTTTCTTTTTCTTTTTCTTTTTCTTTTTCTTTTTCTTTTTCTTTTTCTTTTTCTTTTTCTTTTTCTTTTTCTTGAGATTTTGTTACTTTGCTTTGCAAGGAGACATGGGAGATTGGAGGGAAAGAAATTTCCAACTTTTGCTTCCTCTGATGTGTCAACTAATGTTAAAAATGTGCTGTGTTATGTAATTTTTTATGTATCTCACTCCTACTGAAATATAACACAGAGGTCTTGGTGGTATCACTAAAGATGAATCGGATCTCAGATTTGTATCTAAATTCCTTACTTGGCCACTTTCCAGTCTTACTTGAATAGTAACTGGTTGCCCAACCCGCCCAACCCTTTCTAAGTGACTTAGAAAAAAGCAGTCTTGCTGAGTCTGCTACATTGCTTCAGGGAGGGTAAATTTTATAGGGCAAATTAATTTCTATTGGCCCAGACAGATCTAGTCTGAAGTAGTCAAAGGGGGAAAAAAACCCCTAAGCAGACAATGATGTCTAAAAACACATGTAGGATGCTTTAACTGTTTATTAACCTCTTCTAACTATATATAGAACTGATTTTAAGTCAAAATTAATAATTAAAATATATAATTGTATACAATTCAAAAATTATCTACCTTCCATCAAGTTGGCAATGAATCTCATTAGTTAACAGAGGGAAAAGACTAAATATGTCTAAATATGAAACTATTTACTTATTTTGTTTTATTAAGAATGAAAAAAATATATAACTTATATATAATTATATAACATATAATTACTTCTGTCATGAAAATAATGGTTTGGGGGGACTTCAACATAGTCAGTTCCCTAAAAGTGAGAACTGAACTTCCTAAGAGAGAAAACCAGAAAATTCCTGGGCTGTTTTGTGTCATGAAGGATGCACCCCATTGCCACCAAAGATGATGAAGCCCTTTGACAGGATCCTGATTTGCTGGGAGAGATCCACAATTTCCCCAGCCTCATGCTCCCATTGAATCAAAGCAGCTGGCATTGAAGAGGAAAGTGTTTACAGCAGCATGAGAAGGCCACCCTTTTTCCTCTGCTGTGGGAAGGAAGATAACTGGGAAGATAGCAAAGAGCATGAAGTAGTTTGTGGAGGGAGAGATGTGGATTCAGCGCATACCTCAGCAGCCTCTTTCAACAGGAAATGAAAGCTACTCAGATAAGGTGTTGATTGCCTCACTGATACTGCCCTGGGCTGCAGTTATTGCAGCTCAGGTTATGTGCAGACTTGAAGAGGACTTAAAAAAAAAACTGAAAAAAACCCCACCATACGTGAAACCCAAAACTTCTTGTATCATGCCTGCCACAACTTGAATCTGGAGCTCACTGTTTAACCTTAAAATATTGATAGCATTATAAACAATCCCAAGAACTTCAGGAATTCAGCAATTCCATTCAGCAATATCAGTTGTGGTAAAACCATGCTGATATCTGAACATCTACTGGGTCCCCATAGGAAAAAAAATGATCTATTTTAAAGAAGAGGATTTATTTTTTTTATATGTGTTATGTATACTTTGCAATGTAGTACTACACTGACTTCATATGCAAAGTTTAAATTCTTTAGTTACCTTTTGTAATTATGAGCCTAATGTAAAAAAAGGAAAAACAAAAAATCTGATTTCCACCAGCCTCATAGCATGATACAGAAGGAAGAAAATCCTAGGCAGAACTGGGCTGGCAAAATGTGAGTAAAAAGTTACAAAGTAAAAGAGTGATTGAAAGACAGGTGAATCCCACGTAGGCATATTAGATAGTGTTGAGTGATAGGCAATAAACAATCAAGTTCATGTCCTTTCTGTTGCTACAAGCAAAGAACAAGATGCTGAGTCTGGCCAAAAGCATCAGAGTACAGTAAGTCATGGGATAGCGTGAGTCATTTGGAGAGTGATCTTCGAATGCTCCTCCTTCACTCCTAACCTTGAGAAATCCAGTTAGTCAAAATCAAGGGAGTTTGTGGAGGGGATCCACATCATGGAATATGCTATGCAGGCTGAACAAAACAAAGATAAAATATTTTATGTTGGGAGGAGACGAATCCATTAGTATCAGACCCCTCATATGTCTCAGCTTGAGTTTTTGGGAGAAGAGTTTTTGTATGATCACTACTATCACTAGTATCTGTTATTGCAGTATTATGAAATAATTATGAGTCTTGACTTTTTATTCTGCTAGTCATAGTCAGAAATTAAAATGCTACAGGCATATCTATACTAGTGGTTTAGTTCAGAAATAAAGTAAACTTGGAAATGCTGCTTCTGGTTTTTCCCATCTATTCCATATTGAGTCTCAATATGGAACTGTCTTGGAGATTGTGAACGATATTCCTCTGGGGTGAAATTAAATTAAAAGTTGTGCCTCTTTAATGTACTTTAATTCTTGTCTGAAAACCCCTGAAGCACCTTTAGTATTGATGTTGGACCCTCAGAAACAAACGTTTTGCTCAGGAGACCTACTTCTTCTGGATCATACCACTTGTTATTATAGGATCCAAAGGAATTCCATTCTTTTCACCTAAGTTTACATGTCTACCATATATATTTGATTCAGGCACCTGTAACTATTTGAAAGAAATAATGACTCAAAGGTGTGTTTTATCAGTTTAGAAGATGTATCTTCTGCTCAGATGAATCCATGCTCAAAGCTAGTATTTTCTCTGCAGTAACAGTGAGAACAGCCTAGGTGACGAGATTCTAAGTAGACGTTCATCCAGTGAATCCTGCCCTCATTAGTTTAAAAGGGTGTTATTGGCAGAGAGTAGGAAATAGTGTCACAAAGAAATTACTTGAATTTTCTGAGAGCATGTAAAGTGACCAGTGTCAGAATTGATCTCATGTCTTTCAAATGCTAGTCAAGTGTCCTCTTTTTAAAAACACTAATCATTAGAACTATTTATCCTGCCAATGTAGCATGGTATCTTAATCTTTATTTATGTTATACTATAAGGTTTTTTTTCTTAGAATTGTAGGTCAGAACTACTCATGCCAGATTTCTCTATTTTGCATCCATTAAGATAAATGTCTCTGTATTACCAGCACTGTAAAATTTTGCAGTTGTGTAAATTTCTTATTTTATATTCTTTACATCATTAAGTGTATTATGAACATGTTATGCATTCTATTACACTGACTGTATTCAGTATATAGTATTTTTTTTTTAATTTGTCAAGAAACTTTTAGTGAGGTCCTTTATGAATAGAAGAGATCTAGTAAGTATGAATCTCAATGTGTGTAGAGAAAAAATCAGAGGGGCTAAGGCTCAACTAGAAATCAGGTTAGCAAAGTCTGTGAAAGATAACAAAAAAATCTTTCTATAAATATATAAATAATAAAAGGAGAACTAGGGAGACCATACAGTCCCTTTCGGACACAGAAGGAACAACAGTAACAGGGGATGAGGAGAAGGCTGAGGTACTTAATGCCTTCTTTACCTCAGTCTTTAATTGTAAAGAAAGTTGTTCCCTCTGTGTACAAACACCAGAACTAGAGGAGCAAAATGAGGCTCCCATGGTCCAAGAGGAGGTGGTCAGAGCCTTGCTTGCCCAACTAGACACCCACAAATTTCTGGGGATTCACCCTAGGGTATTGAAGGAGCTGGCGGATGTGCTGGCCAAACCCTTTTCCATCATCTTCCAACAGTCCTGGAAGACTGGGGGAGTTGCACTGGACTGGAGGCTGCTGATGTTGTACCCATCTACAATAAGGGTCGCAGGGAGGATCCAGGGAACTACAGGCCTGTCAGTCTGACCTCAGTGCCAGGGAAAGTCATGGGACAGGTGATCTTGAGTGTTATCATGAAGCACATGCAAGAGAACTGGGTGATCAGGCCCAGTCAACATGGCTTCACATAAGGCAGGTCTTGCCAAACTAACCTGATTCCCTTCTATGACAAAGTGACTTGACTGCTGGATGAGGGAAAGGCTGTGGATGTGATATTCCTGGACTTCAGCAAAGCCTTTGACACAGTTTCTCACAGCATTCTGCTACAGAAACTGTCAGCCTCTGGCCTGGACAGATGCACACTCTCCTGGGTAGAAAACTGGTTGATGACTGGGCCCAGAGAGTGGTGGTAAATGGTGTTAAATCCAGCTGGAGGCCAGTTACAAGTGGAGTTCCCCAGGGCTCAGTGCTAGGTCCAGACCTGTTCAATGTCTTCATCAATGACCTGGATGAAGGCATTGAGTGTATCCTTAGCAAGTTTGCAGATGACACTAAGCTATGTGGAGGTATGGATCTTCTGGAGGGTAGGGAGGCTCTGCAAAGGGATCTGAACAGGCTGACTTGCTGGGCTGAGACCAAGGGCATGAGGTTTAACAAGGCCAAATGTCAGGTCCTGCACTTGGGGCACAATGACCCTATGCAGAACTACAGACTGGGAGAAGTCTGTCTAGAAAACTGCTAGGAGGAGAGGGACCTGGGGGTGTTGGTTGACAGCCGACTGAACATGAGCCAGCAGTGTACCCAGGTGGCCAAGAAGGTTCAAGGCATCTTGGTTTGTATCAGAAATGGTGGGACCAGCATGTCCAGGGAGGTGATTCTCCCTCTGTATTCAGCACTGGTGAGGCCGCTCCTTGAATCCTGTGTTCAGTTCTGGGCTCCTCACGACAAGAAGGATGTTGAGGCTCTGGAGCAAGTCCAGAGAAGAGCAACAAAACTGGTGAAGGGACTGGAGAACAGACCCTATGAGGAGCGTCTGAGAGAGCTGGGGTTGTTTAGCCTGGAAAAGAGGAGGCTGAGAGGAGACCTCATTGTTCTCTACAACTACCTGAAAGGAGGTTGTGGAGATGAGGGAGCTGGGTTCTTCTCCCTAGTGCCAGGGGACAGGACAAGAGGGAATGGCCTCAAACTGCTCCAGGGGAGATTTAGGCTGGACATCAGGAGGAAGTTTTTCACAGAAAGGGTCATTGAGCATTGGAACAGGCTACCCAGGCAGTTGGTTGATTCACCTTCCCTGGAGATGTTTAAGGCACAGGTAGACTAGGTCCTGAAGGACATGGTTTAGTGTTTGATAGGAATGATTGGACTCGATGATCTGGTGGGTCTCTTCCAACCTAGTGATTCTATGATTCTATGATTCAATCTGAACTAAGAGAATAAAATTCTACCCACTATCTATTGCTGAAAATACTGGTATTAAGTTAATTCAAAATGATGAAGGATAAAATTAACGAATGACTTCCTGTTTCTATGTTTCAGAAATACTTTTTGAAAGTGATACAAAAATATTCTGTCATGTATCATGCTGACTGTGTTTTTCCTAGTTTTGTTATCATGAAGAAACAGAAACACTTTTAGATGTATATAACTGTGTGTTTTTTATTTGTAATGAGTCACTGGGTGAGGAATCTGTATCATATTAGTCAGATGTGTTTGTATTTTAAACATAAATTCCTGCAAAAGTTAACCAGAGTCTTAATGCTGGTTCTAATTGATATTGTGAAGAGGAATTTTAGGGCAGGATAAAAGTAAGACATATTCCTGGACTTTACTTCAAATCCTCCCTGTTCACAGAACTCAATTTTATGGAAATGAATTACAGTTTACAGTGTGGTAGTATGTGCCATGTTTAAATAAAAATAAAAAGAACAAGATCTTCATGCAGGGAGGTTTAAAACACAGCAGTGAGAAATCCAGCTGCCTAAGATTCAACCTCTGCAGAGTTAAAGACCTGATGCAAAGGTTAGTAGTTCCATTTTAGCAACGTGTACCCCAGTGTCTGGGTAACCTTTTTTTGTGACAGTGCAGAAGCAGAACATCATTTTAAGGTGTGCAGTCATTTTTTTCTAAGAGAATACCTGTAAAGAAATGAAGCATAGTTGGAAGGACTGTGTTTCACATGCTGGGCTGAAGAAAACCAGGAAAAAACACATCAGATGGCTGAAGCAAGATTGTAATCATAATTTGTTTTTCCCACTTCACAACTTCAATAGCTATTTCATGCCAGGGAACTCAGTGCCTCTGGATGTCCTTTTAATCCTGCTCATCTTTCTCTTTCTTACTCTTCCAGTGCTTGCCAGACTGATTCAGACAGTGTTGCAAAACTACAGGCCCAAATAGACTCTTGTTCTTTCTGGTTATCCCACCACAAAGAAATTGGAAAGACTTGTTTCTTCTGCCACTTCTGTTTCTGATGCCACCTGATGTACTTTGCAAGGTCTGTTTGAAACTTAGAGCTTTGTACAAAGACTCTGAGTCTTAAAAGCTTTTTTAATAGATCTAAATTTTAGAAAAAGACCTATGTTGACTAACAAGTCTCCAATCAAATGTCTCCTCATGGATTCAGTTTTTCTTCTGAACTAGACCTCAAGAAAATAGTTGTATGTCACCTAAAGAAACAAGTCCAATGTAACACGTTTTACACTTCAATAGTAATCTTATGATGGGCAGCACAGCGTGTGTGGACTTCACAAACCTGTGGGCCCCTGCAAAGAGCAAGCAAATTCTCGTTGCTAGGAGCATGAAACTTAAACCTTTATGCAACTCCTTGCGGCAGGCAATGTGAAGACAAACAGCTGGGAAGACTAATTCTTAAGGCTGATTCAAATTCTGCTAAAAGAAGGCATTTATTCTGAAAGAGGCATCTTCAAAAAGGTGTGCAAGGAAAACACATTAGAAGTGTAATGAATTCTGAAAACATAAAGTGCCAAATGCAATCCAGATGGTGAAAGCAATACTGTAAATGATGATCCAACGAGGACACTTGAGCAGTAATATGGACAGCATACACAGAAAACAAACAAAAAAAAATTATGACGTGAGAAAAAGGAAGACAAAAGACCTTTTCTTCTTCTCCAACAAAGCATGAGGCAGTGCCCCTAGAACACCAAAGTGTGGTTGACATGACCCATAGAGTATTGTTCTGTAATGCAGGATGAAATTCTCTGGCCTTATCTCCTGTTTACTCAGATCCATGTAGAAATATATAATAAAATAAAATACAGAATGTAAACATTCAGATAATATTTATCTGACAGCAGTTGAAGTACTGAATCTGTATGGTTTCACCTGAAACCACCTTTGTTTGGGTTTGGTTTTATTTCCCCACTCATAAGTGCTTCATTCTGCAGTTTTCTGCTGGTGTCAGACCTGTGCAGGAATGCTCTAAATCTTAAGAGACTTTTATTCCTGTTATTTTTCAGCACTGAAGGTGCATGTTAGTATCTAAACCAATCTCATCACCCATGTAATAATGGAGCTGATTCTACAAGCTTTTAAAGTACTTTAATGTGTAAGAACATTAGCTTCAGAACGAGAGCTTCATTGCTTGGATTTAGAGACACACTTCAGAAGAGTGCTAAATTTGCTCAAAATACTCAATCTGAATGTACGTAAATGTACTGGAAAAAGTGGGCCTTATCCTGAAAGTGATAAGATTTGCTTTGACACAGAGACTATCATCAGGATGGAGGACTGCTGTTTAGCTGTCACCTAATTCTTTCTCTACATATTACAGAAGGACGTGAGGATGTGTATTCTGTTTTCACTTAAAGATGTCTTTAACTGCTAGAGCTATGTGCAATATTCCACAAGAACACCAGAACAGAGGAAGTGGAAAAGCATCCTACAGTGCTAATACTAATAGCTAACCTTTGCTCTGACCCATAAGTGATTTTTCTTTGGTTTGTGTGTCCCTCCTGTTTATGGGGTACCTCAGAATATCACTATTGTCAATAAATACTAAGTAATAAAAATTAAACCCTTAGGATATCATTTTACTGTAGGTATCTAGAGAAGATTTCACTGTTTCATAAAATACTGATTAATATAAGGTCTATAAAAAAGAAGTATTTTTAAAGAAATCTATTGTGAAAGATTTCCTGGTTTTTAGCTTCATTCTGGTTCAATAGATAAAAATGTTATATAAGTATCTAAATTGCTAGGTAAAATATTCTGGATGCAAAACATTTGCTATAGACAGTAAAATAATATTCATTTAAATACTGTAGTGAAATACAGCAAGACATACTGTCTGTGTTTCAGATTTCCTTAGTACAGTAAAAGGATTTCCTCACAACAGTTTAGAATTTTTTTTACTAACCTAATGGAATTTAAGGCATCTTTCTTTCATTAGAATTTCTTTTCTAGCAAATTAAGTTTACTTAATCTCTTCTGAGAAAGACACTCAGCAATTGAATTTAGAAGAAAAACATTTTTGTTTTTGGATAATAGAGAACAGTTTCTCAGTTAATCTAATGTGTTTATAGGACATACTGTTAAATACGGTTCAGCAAAATCAATCCAAATTACCTCAAGATTAGATTTGTTTTTTGTATTTCAGAGTACATCTCTTTTTGTACATGTGTTGACACAAATTTCAAATATGCAAAAATATATTTTTTTGTCTGCTGAATAGTGCTTATTGCTTAAATCTAAGTGCTTGAATTCCTTGGCTGTAGTACATCCTGATTTTCCTCCTTATATTATGGGGCTAATATAGCGTGGAGGAGTTTAAGTATAAAAGTCACTCAGTAATTTTTACGTCAAAGGCCACAAACATAAGTACCTTAAAAAGACCAAAAGTTTATATCTAATAAGAGAAAAAATATTCAGTTCCATATGGGCATTCTTTCAATAGCTCTAAAACCTGACCAATATTGACAAGTTGAAACATCTAGAAACTCTCCTCTCCTCTCCTCTCCTCTCCTCTCCTCTCCTCTCCTCTCCTCTCCTCTCCTCTCCTCTCCTCTCCTCTCCTCTCCTCTCCTCTCCTCTCCTCTCCTCTCCTCTCCTCTCCTCTCCTCTCCTCTCCTCTCCTCTCCTCTCCTCTCCTCTCCTCTCCTCTCCTCTCCTCTCCTCTCCTCTCCTCTCCTCTCCTCTCCTCTCCTCTCCTCTCCTCTCCTCTCCTCTCCTCTCCTCTCCTCTCCTCTCCTCTCCTCTCCTCTCCTCTCCTCTCCTCTCCTCTCCTCTCCTCTCCTCTCCTCTCCTCTCCTCTCCTCTCCTCTCCTCTCCTCTCCTCTCCTCTCCTCTCCTCTCCTCTCCTCTCCTCTCCTCTCCTCTCCTCTCCTCTCCTCTCCTCTCCTCTCCTCTCCTCTCCTCTCCTCTCCTCTCCTCTCCTCTCCTCTCCTCTCCTCTCCTCTCCTCTCCTCTCCTCTCCTCTCCTCTCCTCTCCTCTCCTCTCCTCTCCTCTCCTCTCCTCTCCTCTCCTCTCCTCTCCTCTCCTCTCCTCTCCTCTCGACACAGTTCTTCCATGACTTTCTTTCCCTTCTCTTGGATCTCAACCTTCAAACTCTTCTTCTTCCCACCCTGAACTTTGTTTCCAACTCCTGCAATGTCATTACAAGTCTCTCAGTGTTTTGAGTGTTTTCTAAGAGCTTGTCACCTGCAAAGTAGCTTAGAAGAAAATAATAAAAAAATCCCTTCCATATTTCCTGAATCAAGTTTAGAGATAATTGAATTGAATTCCCCTTGAGACTGATCACTGAGAATATGGTTCAAGAACATCACAAATCTGCCCACAAGAGAAGCAAGTGAAAGAACCTCCTGTTTGTTATTAAAATAATAAAAGACTTGGGGTTCTAAGTGATATTCAGGAAACTAGGACCCTTATTCACATTTGTTGAATGCTTGTGAAAGCAAAAGTGTACTTGACAAGCCAGATTGTTCTGATGACTCCCCCTTTCATTGCTCCAGAAAGACAGGGGACATTGGGTTCTCACCACAGAGATGCCCTCTGCCTGGGTGACCCAGGGCACAGCCCAGCCACCATCTCAGAGGCCTGCTGCTGGCAAAGCAGCAATACGCGTTGAAGAGGTCTCTGCTTCTCACTCTGAATAAAAGATCTGGCACATCTGTAAATTTTTTTGTCAACACAGATCTTTGTGCTGTTTCCAGGAACCCAAAATAATCAGGACTGGCACTGGCATATCTCATGTGTTGTGTCAGCCAGTTTTGACTATCAAGGGATTGCAAAACAGACATGAAAATTAAACTCGAAACTGCTTCAGTAGGCAACTTGGAGAGAAATTCCTCTGCTGTTCCCTTTTTTCATTTCTTTGCTTTGAACAGTTGTTCCAGTTAATGGTAAGTTCCCATCCCCCAGCATCCCCACCATATAGCTAAAATTGGGTCTTTTTTCTTCAAACAAAACAGCCTTTATGCTTGCAGCGCTCTGTGTTCAGAGTACTAAACACAAGACTGATCACTCTATTTTCTTCTCATGCTTAACAACGTGACTTTTGTCTTTTAGTAATTAATTTCTGAAACATATGTTTTAAGTATCATTTCCCTGTGTTTTCTTATTTCTTCCACTTCTTTTCTTTAAATTTCTTTTTTTTCCTGATGAGAATAAGGGAAGGGTAATAGCTCCTATTCACCATTTCAGATTCCACTGTGGAACAGAACTTTCTTGTAAACTGAATCCCCACCATCCCCTTTCCCTTGCAGAGAAAAGATTGTTGTCTGGTGCTTGGGTCTAATCCTTCCCACAGGAAGACCCTTGCAATCTTTTCCATGAACCATTGTTAAAGAGTTCAGGGAATGAAAAAAGGAACAGAAGCATTTTTATTTTGTTATCTGAAATAACTCTTAAAAGAATCCCAAACCTCCAAAAGCATAACCAAGATTCAGAATGAAATTACAGATCAATAATATTTTTCAAATAGAAGTTCTAAAATCCCTATGAATTTTAAATTCCTATGAATTCCTGTAGTGTCCTTCCATTATCCCCTCATTCCATTTGATTAAAAAGTGAAACATTGAATTGCAAAGGAAATAAACATTTTTCAAGAATATGGCTGATACTGAAGGTTGCAGTTGGAAATATGTGAACAATATTACATCCTCTGGTGTGCAAACTGGACTTCTGCTTGGATTTTAACAGCAGTTTGTCCATTAATTACCCTAATTTCTGAGAGAATATCAACCTTCAGCAGTCAGCCTATCTCTATGAATGATGAACATGTAACATATCTAGAAGACATCTGAGTTAATTGAGATTAATTTCTTGTGAGCAGAGAATTCAAATCTCCTGGGGTCCCATTGGAGTGATGGTACTTCTGATTTATACCCATATAACACTGTTATTTACAGAAGGAATTACCTTGCAACAGAATCAAAATATTATTCTTTTTTGCCCTGCCTGAGAGCTGTTCTCTTCTGGAATACATATACAGCTTCTCTCCTTCTTAAAATCCTTTTTTTTTCTCTTTAGATGAATCCAGAATTATTAAATGCAAGAAATGTCATATAGGGTAGCTGCTAGCAGATGATGCCTAAAAATGGGGTTGAATTCTCCATTAAGTGAGGGGAATGTGACTTTTTTTATATACATTTACATTGATGGCTAAAGAAACACTGCTTTATAAAGGACAACTTAAATGAAAAGATCTCCTTTTACAATCATTGGTTCTACTAGGCTAAAAAGCCATGGATCAGAGCAGAGGTGATTCCTAGAGCAGTCATTAAAACATGCAGTGTGCAGCCCCCAAATTTTGCAGACCTTTGTCTCTCATCCTCTCCACCTCCAGGTCCAGACAGCTCTGCTTTTTTTATTTTAGCAGTGTTTCAGAGAGTTCATGAAAGATTGCTGACCTGGCACATCTTTCCTCCTGCCTGTAAAGACAACTATTCAGAACTGCCACTGCACTTCAGAATGTTTCAAAAAGTTATCTCAGATAGTATGAAGTCCGATAACTCCTAGTTTTAGGACAAGAAAGTGCTATGGGAAAGCTATCAAATTTCTTTCTTTCTTTTTTTTTTTTTTTTTTTATTGCAATAGGATGCATATTCTGGTTCTGCCTGTGCTAGCTAATGGGAACTTGAAACTTAACAAGAAGACTCTTTTAGAAGTGTGAAGGCTTGTCTTGAATCAGAAGACACTGGACATTTGCAGAAAAGGTTAGAAACAGAAAAGAAGATGGATCTGGAGTAAATCTGCTGCATCTGTTAAAACCTCATTGCAGAGATTTGAAATGCTGGGAATGAGTCTGAGGGAAACGGCTGGGAGAACAGACAGCAGATGAAAGAGGGCATGCTGTTAAAACATGCAATGCTAATAAGTGGGTAATGCCTCCATGCAGACTGTGTTTGTGTGTATGTACACCCACAGCTCCTTGCCCTTCTGTTTTTTAATCTCCCAAAGGAGTGTGAAAACTTGCTATTTTTATGGTATGACATTCCTTATAAAGAAGAAACCTGGAACAAATTAGTTATAACTCTAGAGACATTGAATAATATATAAGGATGAACCTTTATTGTTAGCTAATCTAACCTTGTGGCTGAAGAAATGCAGAAGAGAATGAAACCTCCTATATTTAAGGTCATTTGTGAATTGCCTTTAGTGCCACTACAGAGGACTGACCTTTGGTGTGCAGGCGTATATGGAGTTTTTACTGCTAACTATATTTAGATCTGGAACCTCAAAAGCACTGCAAACTTCCTTCATTGATATCGAACATTTTCCCCAAGGCTATTCACCCATTCCAAGGTCTTTTTAAGCACAGACATGGATAAGTTTCAAATTTTCTCAATACTTTTCTAAGACATTCTATAGCATTCCCTATGAAGGAAGCACATGGATATCATGTGCAGACAGAGGAGAAGTTCTAAAAGATCCCAGACTCAGATCTGGTGCCTGCATCACACTGAATGACATTATTTGCTGTCCTTCTCATAGAAAGGAAGAGTTCCCCATTGCTGTTGCCTTGCATTATTCTTGCTCTTTTATTAGAACATCTTTTAAAAACAGACCATGGAACTCAATATTTAGGATGATTCAAGCAAGGAGGCTTTGCACAGGAGGGGAGCAGATGTAGAGGTATAGCATCCCTGATGTGTTTTCTGGGATGTCCTTCCCCATCCCTTGCATTTGAAGGAGTAACTGGGAAGAACAGCCTCTCCTTTCCACAACTATCTGTTAGCAGTCCAGGAATCATTCTGGTACCACAAAAACCTGCATATTCTGCACAAGGCTTCAAACAGACTTCATTTGTATCAAAAGGCAGAAGTGTGAGTGTTTGACTCTTAATATTGAAAGGTTTGGTCTCCCAAGGAAGATACAATTTCAAACATATTGGATGAATAATATCTTTCACGTGAGCAACTATTTCCTAGATCAATTTGACCAGAAGCAAGGCCTGTCCTCAACTAAAATTTAAACAAATTGATTCTATGGTAAATACTTGGTTGGTTTGTATTGTTTCCAGAATGGCACAAGTTTCATGAGAATGCAATAGATCAGCTTTTCTAAGGTTTAAAAGTAACTCTGTTCAGATTCAAAGTTTTAACTTTATTCTCCAGATATATTATTCACCTATCTTCTCCAAATATTTATTGTATTTTTATTTTGCTTTACAATCTTGGAGGTGCCACTGCAACCTCAATTTTTTCTTGCCATAAAGGTGAGGGCATAATTTGCTGTATCTCCACTGGAAATTAGCAGTTGAAAATCCATTATGTAGAGATATCTTTCTGGTAAGAAATAGAAAAGAGTGGAATTCTCTCACAGACATCTCTACCATCTGCATTTGGAAAGGTTTGAATCTGCAACATTCAATGTATATCTAAACTTTCAAGTGCTCCTCTAAATGAAATTTAATATTTGCTATCTCTCAGACCGTCATTTCTACCTTTTATATCCTTGGTTTCTGTGTGGGAATGAGACACATTTATATAAACAAAAGGATAGCATTCTTTGTCACCATGATAATAAAGCTGGCTAGATGGTTATTCATATAAGTGGGGGTGAGATATACTTTTCCCACAACAGTAAAATGTTTGTTTTGGAGAACAGTGAGAGACACAGCGAGATGCATCAAAAAAATGCTCCAACCGCTTTGACAAAAGAGAAAAAAAATGCCAGATCTCCAAATAGAGGGTGAATAAATAAGCAGTATAACTAAGGGAAGAAATAGGAAGCAATTGTCAAACCATAAGTCCTAATGTGTGCTGTCTCCACAAAGTCCCATTTGCGGCCTCAGAAATTATTTCTTCAATTTTAGTTTGTTTTTAAAATACAAGCTGCAGAGCAAGGCTTGTGTATCCAGCACTCCAATTAATGCACAGAATATTGCAGTGGTAAAAGAAACTATGCTAGCAATGTATATGTAAATTTATTTCTGCCTTGGAACTTTGTTTATATATCACTCTGGAACTCAGCTGCTAATATTTAATATCAGTACAGTCCATGCTTACAGCGTTTTACTGCCAAAAGTTAAAAAGAAAGGATTTCCTTTTCTTAGTACAGGATTTCAATAAGAAAGGGGGAAAAAAAGACTGCTTTTGTTGAACTTCCCTCACACACAGCTTTTTTCATTAGCTGTGATATGTCCATATCTACAACTACAAATGAAATTGGTAGATTTCAGTGGTCCAAGCTGATACTACTCTAGGGTAAATATCAGCAATGCTGTGATTCCATACATACATCTCTTGTAAAGAAAAGCCAACATGAAAATATTTATGTATCTGAGATCAATAAAAAAGTCCTAGTTTTCAGAGAAATATACTCATGGACTTGTCAAGAGAAGCAGTACAAAACAGCATTGCTCAAATATTGTTGCATCCTGGAGAACATCAAATTTTTCTAGCACCTGGATCAATGTAGTATAGAGTCTTAATGAATTCATACTGAAATACTTTGAAGTTCCTACACAAAAGCCAGCTGGTGGAAGTGTGTTGTAAGAAGAACTAGCTGAATTATTCATCATGAATAATCTGTGTTAAGAATTTACCCTCCCACTGCCCCACCTCCTTTTCAGGAGTTGTCTGCAATGCAGTCCTCATCTCTGTGACTGTTTGACAAATGGTTTATACTGCTGTGGTTTTATATGGTTCCAGAGATGCTGGATCTCATGAAAACTATTTAAGTTACTATATTCTGTGACTTACAGTGTGTGAATACAACATCATCTAGTAAATAATTTTATGGTGTTATTTCAGTACACTGGTAGGATGACTGAAACTTCAAAACCTAGAGATGCTTGAACAACAGAGGTACGCTATTTGGTTATATTTGTAAAATAAACTGATATAAAACTACATTTTTGGCCTGTACTTATCCCTTGTAAATTTAGACAGTAATTATGGTGGCTAAGTGAGATGCATAGGCACCTCTGTATAGGCTGAACAATTGGCACTGACAGAAGTTCAGGCAAGTCTTCTGCGCAATTATTGCTCTTCAGAGGTATCTGTCCCTTTTATTTATTAGCTCAGGAGTTTAAGGGGACTACCAACATCAGTCTGGAGTGTTTAATATTTGTCTAGATGAGATTTCCTTGTCTGAAGTCATCTTTACGTAATGTAGACAGGAAAATATTCAATTCAACTAACATCAGATGACTCCTTCTAATGTTACTTATACAGTCATAGAATTACAGAATTATAGAATCACCAGGTTGGAAAAACCTCATTGGATCATCGAGTCCAACCATTCCTATTTGCCACTAAACCATGTTCCAAAGCACCTCATCAACCCATCTCTTAAATACCTCCATGGATGGTGACTCAACTGCCTCCCTGGGCAGCCTCTACCAGTGTCCAATAACCTTTTCATGAATTTTTTTTTTCTGATGTCCAGTCTCAACCTCCCCTGATGGAGCCTGAGGCCATTCCCTCTTGTCTTGTCCCCTGTCACTTGAGAGAAGAGGTCAGCTCCCTCCTCTCTACAACCTCCTTTCAGGTAGTTGTAGAGAGCAATGAGGTCTCCCCTCAGCCTTCTCTTCTCCAGGCTAAACAACCCTAACTCTCTGAGTCACTCCTCGTAAGACTTGTTCTTCAACCCCTTCACCAGCTTTGTTGCTCTTCTCTGGACTTACTCCAGAGCCTCAACATCCTTCTTGTGGTGAGGGGTTCAGAACTGAACACAGGATTCAAGGAGTGGTCTCACCAGTGCTGAGTACAGAGGGAGAATCACCTCCCTGGACCTGCTGGTCACACCATTTCTGATACAAGCCAAGATGCCTTTGGCCTTCTTGGCCACCTGGGCACACTGTTGGCTCATATTCACTTGGCTGTCAATCAGCACCCCCACGTCCCTCTCCTCCAGGCAGCATTCTAGACAGACTTCTCCTAGTCTGTAGCCTCATGCCATCGGACTCTGCCCAGTAGTTCAGCCTGTTCAGATCTCTTTGCAGAGCCTCCCTACCCTCCAGCAGATTGATGCTACCTCCCAGTTTAGTGTTGTCTGCAAACTTGCTAGAGGTACACTCAATGCCTTCATCTAGATCATTGATAAAGACATTGAGCAGGCCTGGAATTGGATTGTGACATGAGGAACCTACTTCTCTTTTTCTTACTAAATTATTTCTCAGAAAGTCATCTTTATTTGTCTAAAAAATTCAGGCTAAGTAGCTACTTCATAGGTCTAAAGATGCAACAGAAGGTTGACAAAATATCTCAATAATCAGATTTTTTTGCACTGACTCAAAACAATTTTGTATAAATATCCTGTTAATAAATTTACCTGTGCAATGTAGATGATTCAAGCCATCAAAGGAATAAACAGCCTTTTGAAACAGCCTTCCATGTCATTATCAGTTATAAAAAAGATGGAATTTGATACTTTTATGAACAAGACTACAGGATATTGGGTCTATTTTATAGGGAGTCTGGACTTTAGATGGCTGTTATAATCCTGTGTTGCTGCTAAAACCACTAATTCTTAGAATCACTGCCTGTCAGAAGTTCAACCAGATTAAAGTAGTGCTTTAACCATTTGAGAATTGCTGTTAATACTATTCAGTATATACACCTTCAACAGTGAGGTATCTAGATAATACTGTCTAATTGCCTGTCGTGAAAAGCAGTCACTTTCCTGTGAACACCTGAGTCACTTATGTGCAGTGATGTATGCAATTTACTAGAAGTGATCATTCCAGTTTTTCATGAATTCACATCTCCCTCTGTCTTATCAGCATTTACCAGTGCATTCTTTTTCATTGTGTATATATATTCAGAGAGGCAAAAAACCGCTCAGTAAGCTAAAATATATTTCTGAAAGCTATATGTGTATATATATAGTAACAGATACCTATATGTATGTACAAAGACAACTGATTAGAACAAATGATTGTATGCAGAATAAACAAGCAAAAAAATGTTTGAAATATTTTTAATTTTTATTTTTAGGAGAAATTTCTTCACAATGAGAGTGCTGAGGCACTGGCACAGGTTGCCCAGGGAGGCTGTGGCTGCCCCATCCCTGGAGGTGTTCAAGGCCAGGTTGGATGGGGCTTAGGGCAGCCTGATCTAGTGGGAGATGTCTCTGCCCATTGTAGGAGGGTTGGAACTTTATGGTCCCTTCCAACCCAAACCATTCTATGATTCTATGATTATTAAAAAAAAAGCTTAGTTCATAGATACAGTTTCCAGGAAAAACAATATTGATTGTTTGGAGACAAAACTGAAGTATGATTTTAAGCAACTACATATGGTACTAAATTTGCCTTTTCATACTCTACTCAACATATGTGCTAGTGTAGGGGAGATGGAATCACTCTTGCACAAATGGTCCTATAGGAAGCTGAGGTGGTGAGCACAGATTTTACCTCCTTGTGATGTGTTGATCCTCTGTCACTCAGGCTCAGTTAATAGGGTTAAACACTACATTTGATAAATTTCTGTTGATATTTCCCATGTGAAGTATTCATGAAGTATCATGTCCTTCAACACGGATGATGTTTTAGCCACAGTGAAGAATATGTTCTATCCTTGTCCATGCCCTCTATTTAAACTTGTGCCTTGACTTTCTTGAAATAATTGGACTATATGAAAATACGCTAGGGGTATATTGCTAAATACTGTGGCCAGCTCAGGTCTGCCAAAACTTAACCTCAAACTGGGGTTTGGAACAACACTACTGGAACAATAGTGTTGCTAGGGCTGAGAGGGTGTAAAAAGCACAAAATATTTCTGCCCACAAGTATGCTAGAGAAGATACAAATTAAGTAGGTTTCCTAGTATCCCAGTCTCCATCTCACTGTCTTTTATTAATGTTTAATAGCTTCATTTTCCCCTTCACTATTTACTGATAACCAGAATGAATTATTGTGTTTTATGGGTGAAGTACATCAGAATCAAACCAGTTTAATTATATGTCCGCTTGATTCTAGTACAGAGGAAACTGTATTCAGCTTATAGTTTGGCCAGCTATTCTTCAAAAATCTGAACTATGTTTTCCTTTTGGGGTGGGTTCCTAAGGAGCACTATCTAGTACATTCATCCTTTGGTGATTTTTAGATATAGCCATAAAGAAAGGAAAATTTCCAGTTTAACCAGTTTTTTTTCAGAAACAAGGCTCTCGATATCATTATTTGTAGCTAGATTCAAATTAAGTGAGTTGAGGTTCAACACTGTCCTTAGGGAGGATTTGTCTCTCCGAGAGAATGATGAAGTGGAAATATACCCTCAGCTTGCACAGGGGCTTGGCATTTTCTTTCTGATTGCAATCTACTGTAATTGATGAAGACAGCATTTTTAACAGGGTAAATCTTAACCCTGTCCAGTAAAAAACATATTCTCACTAGCATGGAGAATTTTGGTACTGTAACAGCCTGAGGAATGTTTGTTACTTTTTGGTGGCTTGAGGTCATCCTGGCAACTTGTCTCCACCAGTAATACTGGAAGACTTATTTATGTATTGGCCCACACTGAAACCTCAGCTTATATGTACAAGGGAATTACTTTTATATATATGCTTTATGAAATAGAACCCTTTCATTTTCTAAGCACATATTTTCTGTAGCTGATGTGACAGCTCTAACCACAGTTATTTTCATTTTTGCTTTAAAGACATGTGGAAAAGTGTATGTAAATATTCTCTCAGTGCACTGGATACACATTCATAAAGCATCACAGAGAAAAGATGATTCAACAGTTCTGGAAAACAGAAGAAATTACAGATGGTTTTATGAGAGAAACTTCCAGGGAGCAAGCAACTTCTAGGGACAAAAGAAAGATATGTCTTTTCTTTACTGAAGAACATTACTTCTGTCTTCTCTTAATCTCAGACAACAAAAAAAGTCAAACAAACAAAAAATTTCATTGCTAGAAAATCCTTTTTCATCATAATGGGAATTAAGTTCAGGACAGTCCGTGAGAAGTGGAGTACTGTGGGCTGTATGGAGCATATATTTTGCAACTTTGGGTTGTATAACGCTCTCTGTAGGACTGAGATGTGCTTGGAATGGAAGGTCCTCCTTTCAGAAAGCTGTTATAATGCAACTAAGAGTCTCTGCAGAGAACTTAAGTTCATAGAACTTTTCATATAATCCCCATTAATTGTACAGATTCTGTATGTTTTGCACTGACAGTATGGCCAAACCCAGATGTTCTAAAATAATTTTGAAGAATCTTGCACGATTACATTAGATACTGTAAGATTAAATTTGGAAGTTTTCATGCATTTGCTTTTGAGGCATTTAAACTTGAAAGTGATTTTCAAGCTATGCTTTGCCAGTATGAGGACTAATATTTTTTAGGTGATCACAGAAAAGCAGGTTTAAAAAATATGGGATGTGTACCAAAATTCAATGAATTGACAACTGCTGAGAATAAGGTAGTGGTGAAGAAGTCATGTGACCTGGACAAAAGGTTTATTACATCTCCAAGTAAAGAGCCTGATTTCATAAACATTCTGCTTCCAAACATCTCCAGATGCAAATTAGTCATTTGTAAAGTATTTCTCTTTTGCTAGGTAGATTACATGGTATCTACTGATACCTCTGTGGTTAGGTGTTTTTTGGGTTTTTTTGAGGGTGTTTTGGTTTTTTTTAATTAGATTTCTGTGATGGTTGTTCCCTTGCTATATTTTTAATTTCTTTAAAAAATTTGTTTGATTTTACTCTTCTGCTTCATGCACAATTTATTGCACAACCTTATCAACTCTTTTTGTTGAATACTTTATAGCTCTCTCTTCCTCTTTCTTTCATGTTTCTAATATATAAAAAAAATAGTCTGAATTAAGTTTATCAGTCCTACACGGAGAACAGGAAAAATCAGAAATCCTCACTGATTCAGTTAGATATTACCTGCTGATGGTCCTGCTCTTAATAGGATGTGTTTGATTGAATTTGGTATGGAAAAAATAAAACCAAAAACTTAGCAAAATAAACTGAAAATAGGAAGTAGGAAATAAAAGGTATGTGTGACACAAATAGATAAAAAGCAAAACTATCAACAGTCCTACTTGCATTATTCTGTACTTGAATTTGAAGAGCTAAAAATTGCTCTCTAGATGTATATATTGCACTCACATTATGTTACAAATGTGCTTTGCAAAAAGATTTAAGGAAAGAATATACTATTAGGCTTTAATTTGAACAGACCACTTGAGGAATGGTTAGGAAATGAGGTAAAGATAACAGAAAAGAGAAGAAAATTACTTGGCACAGGGCTGGACCAGTAAAAGATTCAATTTCATTGATTGGCCTACAGAGTACTATGATCGAAAACCCAAATTCAGCTAAAAATCTCCCTGTGTACCCATATATTCCATTTCATCTCTTACTGATATTGAACAGCATTATACTATCTGCTTTACCTCTTCTCTTTAATTTTAGTGAGAATATGAAGTACATGGTGTCTCATAATAGTGTTAATGGTAAAGAGAGCTCTGAAAGTAACTATATCCCTGAGTTGAAATACCCGAAGGTAAGATTTGGAGAAGTGGTAAGAGTCTGAAACAAACCTTACACTGTGTCTTTTAAATTGTTCTCTCATGACCCTAAATCTTGTTAATACAGCAGGAAATCTCCCATCATTTGGTGGAAGATGTTAAACTCTGCTATTATATTTAGTTCTTAGTCTTCATTCATTATGAATCCTAAAGCAACTATGCTGTCTCTGGCCACATGCAGTAGTTCACAGTTAAAGCATCAGTGTGAGATCGAGGTTCACAACTGGAGTCCTAATCTAGACACAGGCACTTTCAGGGCACTGCAGACAGGATCCTTCTCTCTTTTAAGCATCTCTCAAGGCAGAGTTGCTTTTTTGTTCAACTGCCTTATGCAAGCGTTTCTTCAAACATTTGCAGCAAAGACACCTGAAGCACTTCTAGACTTCTCATTCTGGAATGGATGAGGTTTCTTTCCATCATCACCTGTGCTTCTTTTGTTGGGTTAAATAAAAAAAGAATTAAAGCCTTCCTTGGAGACAGGATCTGGGTCACTGAAATACTGCTTGTAAGATTTAATACTAAACTTTATTTGCTTTAATAAAAACTGAGTCATAAGTCACAATCAGGGATTTCCAGAGTAGGTGCAGATGTATTAGCAGGGCATTGTATAAATGAGAAAGCACAATCCTCCTGAACACTGTGGGTTCAGACTTTAACAAGGAAAAAAAAATCACCAAAAATCTGCAGTTCCTGGAGCACATATTGGCAACTAAGCTAAAGTATGGTGGGAGCATCTTCCTTCGTTACCCTCCTCAGGATTCAATTATTTATGTAAAGAAACAGGGTTACACACTCCAAACGTTGTCCCCTTTAGCAGCTCAGGTGAGAGAGAGTGATGAGGCTCTGTGCCATTTTACAAACAGGAGACAGTAGGTTGCCAGTTACACAACCCAGCAAGCCCAGCTCCTGAGTGCACCAGTAGGCTTCGTATCCCATAATCTAGCTAGCCCCAAGAACAAAGGCTTCCCAGTTCATATCCTGAGCTACCTACCCACCGCTGTACACATGCAGAGTTTGCAGCGGAAACAGGTAGGACTGCCTGTACTAGGCTGTAGGAGGTGGAAGACAGTCGGGTTTTTGGTTCCTGGATATGCACTGGGAGTTGCTTTCCCACAGCAGCATCTTCTGGAACTTCACCAGGCCTTATCTTCATTGGCAGAGCAAGCTTTAGGATAGCTCAGAGATCTGGCATCTCAGTGGTTAAGGCCTTTTACCTCAGGCACTCCCTGGAGTTTGAGGTTGCAGGTTCAGGTTCTCCTTTGCTCTGGTACAGTTCAAAGCAGCATCTTCTATTTAACAGGAGAGTGAATAAAGTCCTGATACTGTATGCTGATTTGCGTCTTTTTCTCTTCAGTTGTGCATATTTTGTGAACTAACTGCCTAAAATTAATAAAACAAAACAAAATTCTGCTGAAAATTCCAGGAGCTCTCAGTTAAACAAAATGTTATTTTGTAAAAAATATAATTTTTGACAATCATCCTATGTAATTGAATCCCAGGAATTAAGTAAAAATGAGATAAAGATGTTACAAGAATTTAAATATCTTTATTTAATAAAATCATTAAAAGGAAATGCTAATACTCTCAAGACAAAAAAAAAAAAAAAAAAACAACTTTTCAGTTTTTCACATAAACCAAAGATATTTGTAGTCTCCTCTAATTAAGTTAAAGACTAATCTCTTTTAGATCCTCACTCTTGTCCATTCTTTACTGAGGCAGTAAAATCTGTTTATTAACAAAGTTGATGGAGTACTTTGGCAACTGGCTACTGTGGCTCTCTGTCAAGAATGAGAGGAACAGATTGAAAAGACTCTGAGGAATACAGAGAGAAATTCTTGCTCGTATGAACACCTGACACTATTCAAAGTGCTTCTCAAAAGGCCATACACTAAGGGAAAAACTCTGCCATTATCATGTAATAACAAAGAGGAGATGTAATAAAAAAAATTCCTGAAGTCTTCCACGTGGATGGGTGGAGAAAATGAACTGCATTCAAATGGAAATATCAGGAGCAAGCAGTTTTCTAACAAACAACATAGTTGGAGGTGATGCTGCCAGAGTCAGCAGAGCTCTCCCAAGGAGAGAGTAGCATAAGTCTCCTTGGTGAAATAGAGCAAAACTGAAAAGTTCAAGTAGAGGTTATGGCAACTCCTAGACCCAATGTTCCAGGTTGTAACCTGTGTTAGAGAAGTGTCGCTCAGAATGGGAAAAAGAGGTGCAGGGACTGCCCTGCACTGCTTTGATCTCCAGCTAACCAAGTGACCCCATCCTGTCCTTCAGCATATGGAGCTCCCCAGGACAGGATCCCCCAGGCTTTCATACTGGCCTGTGGGTAAACTGAAAACAGACGGCGGCTTTATCTAAGAGTTACACAGACACTTCATGACTCCCCCTCTGGGTTTGCCTCCTCCTATGCTACTGCAGTCCTCTCCCTGCTGGCTTCAAGGAGATGACAGTGGCAGCAATAATAATAATAAGGACATGTTAGACATTCAATGACAGTATCAACACTGCATTATAGGTGGAAGGGAGTGCAAAAGCTCTATGATATTCCCTACTTGGTGAGCTGCAGCAAAAAGGAAATATTCAAATGAGGGCTACTGTGTGTTTGTTTCTTCAATGGTGTGACCTAGAGGTAGTATAAATGAAAAAATCCTTTTACTCCAAAATGCATTTCATTCCAGTTCTACAGGCCCCAGACTGATGGGTCTGAAGGAGAAGATAAAATTTCCTCTACCTCACTGATCCACTGAGAATTTTACCTGCCAAGGAATAAGAAACCCCAGTAATTCTTTCATAGGGATCTGCATCATTATGTTGTTCTGATATGAAACAGGTTGTAAGCATGCAAGGTTGCCAAACTGATTTCTCTCAATGGGGCCTACTTTCTAAATGAGAACTTTACAATTGCTGCAATATGAGCAGAAACAATCAATTTCTCCATGGTTACACAGCACAGAATGACAATGCAGTGGTAAAAATATAGTGCAATATAAGTAATTATTAGTTTTCATCATTACATTGGCTGTAATGTTCCAAATTTTACATTACATTCACAGAAATGTTTCTGGGAAACTTAAATTCAGAGCTTAAAGTCAGCATACCATTTTCTTTGGCACTACAGTTCTGGAGAACAGGAGGTTGACGTTTCACACTGTGGTGCATCCCCTTTAATAGCAGAGAGGTTCATTCATGTCAGTGTCTCGAATTTAAATTTAGATTGCTTATATGTGTTCATATTTTCAATTTATATTATTACATCCACTCCTGCTCTATTCTTTGCTCATTAGGGACCTCTGAACACCAGCTCGAGGAAGTTCTGTTAAATGAATCACATGCCCTTTGCAAGAGCTCTGTGAATGACATGTGTAATTATCGACAATTAACAAGATGCTAATTATACCTTCAAATTATAATCCTACTGAGCAAAATAAAAATCCTTTATGGAAGAAAAAATTGTTAAAGGCATAACATTATATTAAACCAAATGACAAAAAGTTTGGCAACTTCCAACGGTATAAATCAAACAAACTGCTGAACACATCATGCAGCTTGCCAAAATGGCTCTCTGCCAATTAGCTTTTCATTGCATATTCAATAAGTTGGGTCTAGGGGGGTAGGGTGAGAAGAAAAGTGAGGGAGGAAGAGGATTTAACTGGCATGTCACTGCTCAATCAAAAAAAAAGTCATAAAAAGCTGTGTGTATTGTCTTCCAGTTACACCAAATTGACAGAGAAGAAAAGTTTGTCTGAAAGTTTTGAAGCTTTAATAAATTCTGCATTTGTAAGAGAAACAGCAAGAAAAAGTCTGTCAACATAAAAACTTGGACCTGGTGATAAAAGATGCGATGTAATTCAAGAAGAAAAAAAGTATTACAGAGAATTCTCCCAAAAAGGCAGAATTTTCACTGGGCTACTTTGAAATCATGTATGCATTCCTTGCAGTTTTGGGAAATAAATACCAGCAAAATATTGTTACTTCTGCGGCAAACACGTACTGGGGCATACTTTTGGTTTTGTGGATTTTCTTGTTTTGTTTTATTATCTTGTTGACAAATTAAAAAAAAAAACAACTTCATAAAACTTAGCAGGAATGGTGTGCAGTCACTCACTGACGTATATTAGGTGCTCTAGTTGGCCAAAGTAGTGGTTGGGATATATACCATGTGGCTTCTGGAACTGTTTTCAGGTCATGTAGAGTGATCTGCAAACACTCCCAATCAAACCTTTGCAAATATCTGACAGGCTGGAATTCACACAGCTGTTTTGCCAACCTCCACAAAAGGTTCATTAATAAGCCAATTTGTTTCCAATGAGTACTTGATCCAGCTGAAGTTTTGAAATTCAGGAATCTTTGGAAGTTTTTAACTCTATTCCTCATTTTACAAATGAGGGTTTTCAAAGGCAATACCTAATATTTTAGCTACTTAAGCAAACGTTGTCCACTTTTCTACTGTGCAAAAAGATATAGTAATGTTTTCATGTCTTAAGACAATGGGGAAACTACTTAGGAATTACTTCAGAAGACACAACAACAGGAAAGCAATGGGAAATTGGCATTTGTCATATTCCACCTGTACTTAACTTTTCATAACTTATCTAAACATAGGAAAGAAAGACATTGCATAATTTAGGCCTCATTCTAGAAGCATGTAGTAGTCATTAATTACTTTCTTCTCAATAAGAACACAGGGAAAATCAACTCATAACTAATCTATATATAAATATCCAAGAAAAGAGACATCCTGATCTGTGAGGACTGACTGCAGCACATACTATTTCCCTATAATTTTCTACTGTAACATGAAGGGGCTGATGATCAATGACTGACAACTAGACTCTTTTCTATAGCACCCCCCATAACAACTTTTCTAAGTCATCTTTAATTTTTAGACTCCTCAGATCACTGTATACAACGACATAGTTTCCCAAAACACATTAAACTTTTCTGCTTTATGTCTTTTGTTTGCTTTTGTTGAGTTTTCTGGGATGGTTGTTGTTAGACAATTAACCTTTTCTTATGTGGTACATCTGGATTGATAATATAGGAAACTAGGTAATGACTGCTAGACAGATTGTAGTGTTTGAGTTTTCCAGTCTGAGGAACTGAAATAATTATGCTGAGTAGATCTTTTTTTCTCTTCTCATATACTGCTAAGAAAAGAAAGTACCATAGCTTGACTTATGGGAATATACCTTCATGCATTTGAAAAAGAGAAATCAAGGAATTATGATATTAAGCAGCAACTGTACCTTGTCCACAGAGCAGAACTTGTAATACCAAAGATAATGGAGCTCCTAAATTCTCAGTCTTGGTAGAAAGAGAATGACTTCGCCTTGTAGGCAGAACTAGTCAGTGTAGGAAGACTCTGAGATGTCCTTACTTAGAACAAATACTTTCCAGAAAATGAAGTAGCTCTAGGTTGTCTGACAGCAAGCAAGAATCCCAAGCTCCTTAGTCTCATCTTCAAGAGTTTCCTGAGGAAGACCTATCAAAACCAGGACCGTCAATATATAGGAAGTCATAAAGTTTCAAATAATATTTTCAAAGGAGGGAGTAGAGTAATATGTAGGTTAGAAGTATGAATGAGTTAAAATATCTACTTTATCAACAGAAAAATAACTGACAAGAATTTGAAAACAATTATTGAACTACTAGAATAATTTTTAATAAATTCTGAGACAGAAAGGGAAAACAGAAAATCATAGAATAATGTAGATTTTTTTCTCTCCCAAAAGGAAATAAAACTGGTGATGGAACATGAAAAACCTTAAACTTTGAATCTTTTAAGTGACTACAAAGCAATACGAAGAAAGAATGAAAATATAGTTACATATAAAATAGTAATTAGGCAAGGGGCAAGGTATATGTCAAATTAGAGTATGAGGCAGGAGAATTAGGAAAACAAATTAGCGATCATTCTACTAAACAACAAAAAACGCCATTTCAACAACCTCCATCTGCTAACATAAATAAAACTTTGATTACCAAGAAGATTCAGAGAATTAATACAAAGTACTAGTATGAGCTGACAAATTACTAGTTATACTATATAAAACCAGAGGCCACAAAGCACTTAAACATGTGTCAGGCAGTATCCCATGATGATGTATGGCAAATTGAACACATTTTCCTCCCTAATTTTTGTTTTATTAGACACTCCCACTTTTATGTTACCTTTAGGAGTTATCACAGCTCTACTGCTTGGGCCTGCCATTGATATACACCTTTTCTATGGTTTTTGTAAATGTGTGATAACCACTTAGTGAAGAATCAATATAAATTTACTTTTTTTTTTTTTTTTTTTTTTTAGGAGTGGATGTACTAAGTAAGCTCCACTGGTCAAGCAAGCACTATAAATGAAAGGATGAGTTTAGGAGAAATCAAAACACTTTTACAGAGATGACTGCTTAAATGACAAAGCAATAGAGAATATGCATTAGATTTCCAGCTGGAAAACAGATTTTCAGAAAGGGTCTAGTCTTCCCAGTGCAAAGACATGTGGATGTTAAGGAGAAAGCCCCTTGAGGGGCCACTAATGATGAAAAAAATGAAACATCTCTCCTATGAGGAAAGACTGAGAGAGTGGAAACTATTCAGCCTGGGAAAGAGAACGCTCAGAAAGGATCTTGTGATAGAGTAATGGTGGGAAGTAAAGAAGAAAGAACCAGACTCCTCTCAGTGGCACCAGATGACAGGACAAGAGACAATGGGCAGAAATTGAAGTATCGAATTTATTCATTTGCTTATTTAATTTTTGGTGGTGGTGGTAGTTTCTTTGGGTTTTTTTTTTTTTAATTTATTTTTTACTGCAAGACTGATTCAAAACTGTAAGAATTTGCCCAGAGACATTGTGGGGACTCCATTCTTGGATATATTAAAAATGGACACGGTTGTGAGAAACTTGTTCTGGGTTGACCTTGCTTGAGGAGAGGGATTGCAAGAGGTCATCTCCAGGGATGCCTTCCTACATCAGCCATGTTGTCATTATTTGATTTTGAGATGAAAATGAAAGAGACTTAAAGAGGACAGCATCCTATTAAGTCAGGCTGTCTGTGTATGTAGGTATGTTTACGTAAAGAGTAATCAACTGTAAAGAACTTTCACAAGTTTCTTGCTTTTGTAGAGCCTTTCCATTTATAGAGCTGTGAGCTGAGAGGTTTTAAAAATGTTTTCATAAGTCTGAATGGGCAAGTGTCTGCATGTAGAGGGTTGGGGAGGTTGAATTTCTTTTCAGACGCTGTAATCACAAGTTACCATGAAAACTAATAGGATGCTATTGTTAACCTTGAAGAGAAAGAGGAAAATTACATAATAGCAGAAGAAAGAAAGAAAGGAAAAAGGCAAACATAGACTTATATGAGAAATCCAAAAGTGCAGGTGAGTGATAGAAAGAATCATGCCATTCTTCTTGACCCACAGTAACCCTTTCTGCTCATTAGAAAAAGGCCAGAGAAAAGGTAGGCTTGTGATACCTCGAAGCCTATACAAGTGACTAATCCAGCTATCAGCCTTATCAGACAGAAGATCAGGTGTATCCACTTTAATACCAGTTTGCAAGCACTTGCAAACAAAGAAAGCTTTATTTATGAAAGGGTGATATACTCATAACTTAAGATAACAAAATGTAATCCAGTAATATTAGAAGGAACTTGTTTAGCTTCTTTCCCTCACAATCAGAGTGTATCTTCAAAAGAGGTCTTTCACTTATTATAGGCCCAGTGAAACTCTTCTTTCAGCAGGAGAGGGACAAGGGCATTTTTTTTTTTTTAATTTTTATCTTCAATATAGTCTTAAATGTCTGGGAGCTGCCTTCTGGCACTACTACTTGTTAGTCCGATGACTGACGTGAAGCTACTTCGTAAGCCAGACTCACTAGACTCCATTCTCCTCTGTGATATATCTAACTGGAGATTTTTATATTTATCTGTTCTGTCTCTCACTAGAAAACTGATACTTTCATGGTCATTTTTCGTAATGAATAACTGTTCAGATCTTTCCTCATCAGTGTAAACTCAGTGATGGTTTGTCCCTCTCAACATCCTCCTACAACCAAATCAAAATTCTTCTTATTTAACAGTGACTTCTGAGGTTACATACAAGAAACACTGCCTGGCAGCTTATGCAAAGCAAGATGTCTGAGATTCCAATTCTTCTCTGCAGCAGACAGTTTTTCCTTCTCTGGTTTATTCTGGAGTTTGGGGAATGCTTGGGTGGAATGTGCTCCAGCTCCTCCTTGTAACCATGCAGCAGGATTAAGTATGTTGTTCTCTTAGGCTCATTTCTATAAACACTTGGGCATCTGTTTAACACTTGTGAGCAGTTCCACTGAGACCTGCAAGTGAAGTCAAAGTGACAGAAGATCAGGATGTGATTTACAAGAGGAGTGTATACAACAGTTTCTTAGATACCCCTCTAATTAGTGGGGAGCCAGTTCATGCTTCTTCTCAGTGGACTCATAAATTGTTCTTCCTCTTCCAGCATTTTAGATGCTACATTAAATACAGAATATCTTTTTTTTAACACTAATAACTACATTAAATAGGTTGCAAAACCAACTACTTAAGCTAAATTGAACTCAGTAGCTAACTGTTCTGTTTAGGGAAGCAACTGGTAAATTTAAAATATGAAGAGAGAGATTCTAATTTTCTAGGTTTTGAATGAATATTTCATCCCTAGGCAAAGGAATGGTATAGTGGAAAAAAGCAAGAGTACTTACCTAGTCATATGAACTTCAGAAGAGTTCTCTGAGTAATCTACTGATGGCTAAACCAGGAAAATGTGTTGACCGCTTAGGAATCAGATATCAATTGCCTCCATATGCAGACACTACATGTAATATTTCTCTGTCTCACTGTCTTTTTCTCTCCTTTTGCCAACAATGTTTAAACTGACTGCTTATTCTTTTCTGTATACACATACCCATACATATTTTTCCATGTCTATGTACATAGCATATATATGCTGTTAACCAGATCTGCTTGGACTTGAAGTTCAGCAGTACCATCTTCATCTCACAGCACTCAGTGTGACACCATCACCTGCATGGACTGCCCTGGCATGACATTTAAATAATACAGAATCAAGTGAAATCATGAAAAGAAATGCCTCTTCCAGTGTTAGGTCAAATACTATAACAAAAAAAGAGATGTTTTATTATATAGAGAAGGGTAATATGTATCAGTGTATGACTGATATTATATAGCACCAAAGCTACTGGCATCAATTTCTGAAATACTCAGGGTGATCAAGGAAGCTTAATACACTGTTCTACTGAAAACAGAAGCAGACTGTTAAATAAACTTTGTAATGTACATATGCACTCAGAGTCTCATCAGTTCTACTTAAAAACAACCTTTCATCTCTAACATAAAACACCTATGTGGTTCCTCAAATTTCTCCAAATGCTATTCAAAGATACCCACTTTGAAGTTTACCCTAACCAAATGAAGACAGCTAATAACTTAGCCACCAGAAAGATAAACATGAGGGCAGAATAAAGACTGTATATTCTTTTTAGGAACTGGATATGAGGCTTGCACAAGGTTGTATGCCAAAATTAAAGGATTTTTATTATCAAGCTGGGGGTACTGAAAATAACTATAGGTACTGTAATATTTAGGTGGTAAGATGTGTAAACTGAGGTTGGTTAATGCTGGCTCCACTAGTGGTTTCCTTGATTTGAAAGGATTGTGCTGATGGGAAGCACACTTGAGCAACCTAACTGTAAATGCAGATTTTTAGGGGTTTGGGGATTTCCTTAGGTTATTTTTCCTTCTTTAAAGTTTCAAGAAAAGTATTTCTCATCACTCAACTCTTAAGCTCCTGCTTACCACATGAACTGCTCCTATATGCTAACTGTGTTTGTTCCCCTTCTACTTACATCCCTTTCGACTCTGCCTTGAGCAGTTTCCTTTTCTTGTAAACCACTCTTTAGATTTTGTCCCTCTGAATCACCATGTTTTACCTTTTTCAGTATAATTTCTGCCCACTAAAAAAATTCAGAGCTCCACAAGAACTTTCCTTGCAGTACTGATTCCCATTCCACTGCTGTATGGATTGCAATACGCAGATTTAGAGACAGAATTTAAGTGCTAGAGAAACAGGGTCAAAGAAAGAAAGAAGCCTGAAAAGGGAGGAATGGTGTGGAAATTGGAAGACAGCAATGCACAGAGGCCTTAGGAAAACATCAAGCTGTAGAAAAAGTTTCTTCTATGAGCACATCTCAGTTATAAAAAAACCATTTTTTGTAATAAATAAGAAAAGAAAAAAATAATTCCTCAGTACTTTATTCCACTACAACACCATCCACTTGAGGGCACTGGCTAAGATGAAGAAATCTTAAGCAATCTGTTATTAGAACATTGAATAAAAAACACCCCTTCCAGGCTTTGGAGCTTCAAGAGAGCTTATATTTTAGTCATCAATTTTATAGCTATACTTTATTGCACTTATTTCAATTACAATCAGTCCTGGTAGCCTTAGCCTGTCAAGGATTAATACTTACTTACTTACTTACTTACATATTGTTTGCTTTGTTAAAAATTCTGTTATTGCATGTCCTCAATAAACAGTACAAAAAGTAGTTCTTGGGAGGTTGCCTTGATTTGTCAAGTCATTGAAAATATAGTCTATTTTAGGGCTATTTATACTTGATATCATCTATGATATGAGAGCTGTCTTCATTCTGTTTTTGAATGAGGTTTATACTATAATACTAAGTACTTTAAAAATATGCTACTGGAAGGTATCTGGCATAGTCTACAAAAATATCTGCTATTAAGTGCAATTGCTGTTCAGAAAAAGGTTTTTTTTTGTTAGCAAAACATCTCAAGAAGGTCTATTATCATTATTACAAGCATATAGAGCAAACTGTCTTTGGAGTTCAGAGACTTAGCCAGTTCTTGCCAAGTGAAGCATTTTTGAAAAGGAAGCTGATCCTGAAAATATATCTAATGTTTAAATAGAGCTGTACCAGCAGGTACCTTCATAATTAAATCTCTTCATTCTTTAATCAGTGTTCATGTCAATCTCTGGAAGCTCTCCTGTTATAATCATAAAGAATAGAAAACAGATAAGTGTTTAAAGAAAGGGGTTTTTGAAGTGTAAATAGGGCTAGAATAAACCTGATTTAAAGTTGAATGCTACCAACTCTGTGGAATGCGAGATGGGTAAAACTAAAATGTTTTGGGTTTTTTTCTTTTGCTTTAGCACAGAAACACTTACAGAGGAAGGTAAATATGAGAAATACATGCTGTGAGTCTCCCAGAGAAACAGTCCACTATGGAACATAAAAGAAAAAAAAGAGGCACATTTTTTGTGTTGTATATGTGCACACCCCATTTACAAGCCAGAGTGTTCTGTCTAAATTCTAGGCATGAACATTATAGCTGTCCTGATTTTATTTTTTTCTGCTTTTTGTGTGAGGAGAATGCATATGCGCCTTAGTGCATTCACAATACCCTTGATCAAAGATTTATGTATGGACAGAGAGCAAGAATGCTAGAGTTATTTCTATGGAGGACCTTAGGGATACGTGACTGGACAAGACATTTGTATTTCAAACCTAACACACCCAAGTGCAGGTCAAGTTAGATGCATTTTGGATTCCAAAAGCCATAAAACAGCCTGGTCAGCAATAAGTAGAGGGGAAAAAAGGAAGAGCACTTAATGTAATCTGATATTGTTATTAAATACAATCCCCTCCCTGTGCTTAAGCACTGTTGATATTGTGACATAAATTGACAAAAGCAGGCAAATTCAGCATTGCACTGACACTTCATCCTTTGCTCTTGGCTTTGTGAAGAGAAGTGGAAATACATATTGCAGCATGAACTGAAAACTGTATCAGCCTTAGTTCTGAATTTGCTTGGCTCTTAGTCAGCTTGCATTACAAACATAATGTTACTTAAAAACAAGCTTCATTATAGTTTAACTTTAGGGAAAGAAGACATGAAGCAAACGCTCATATGGTCTGTGAGACCAAAATAACTTGGTTTTTCTGCAGATAAAACAATGTTTAAGAGATTTAAAAAGAATGCCTGACTGTAGTAAATTCACTTTTATTTTACAAGTGTTATTTATCAAATTTACTTCTTAGGGCCACTCACATACACATTTTGGTTCAAAGTCTAAACTTTCTATATTTGCATTTTGAATTTATAATGGTTCCTGTTGACCTGATACAGTACATTTACATAAATCTTCATTAGTTCCTGACTGTATAAATTGTATTGACTACAGTAAAGATGTGTAATATTCTCAGGAAATATAAAACAACTTGTTCATTTCCACTCTGTTCCTTAACCATCTTTACCCTTCCAAATGCCTACACATGCTATTCTAAGCTATAAATTAAATGTTTGTAGCAAGCATGTGCTTTATTTACCTACATGGGAAAGAATAATATTTCACATAGTCTAAATGATGTTTTGGTACCTCCTAGACTTTAAAAAATCCAAGAAATTACTTTTCTTCTTTTTTAAGGATTGACTAGAATCACATAGTTTGCAGGCTGAATCCATCATACATGAATGTAAGTTTCTTCTGTCTTTTTAGCAAATCTCCTGAGTGGTACCAATATCCATCTCTACTGTAATTTCTCTCCCAAAGCTGTTTATCTAGGTTTTTATTAGATTAAATAGGAACAGGAGAGGGGCTTTAGCAATGACCTATGCTTTTAGCCTTATTTTTACACACTTTTGTTAGTGCATTACCAGAATTCTCCCAGAGAAGTCCAGTCCCACAAGTGTGGGCTTGGAATCATTCCAAGTAAGCATTTTGGAGGTGAGGTGACAGAATTTTCTGAAATAGAAGAATTCACCTTTTGGATGCTAACCATAATGTGCAATTTGTCCCTAAAGATGGAATGGTGCATCTCACTTCATAGTATAGATGTAACCTAGTCTAGATGGGCTCCCTCCATATAATATTCACTTCTTTGCCTCAAACACCATGGGGGAAAGGGCAAGAATGTCTCATGGGAGATTTTCGTTGTTATTCCATTACAGAACTTATATAACCTAATCTCTCTGTGTGATTTCATGAGTATACATATTTGAATAAATAGATAAGGTAAGGTGTATACCTTCTGTAACAGGATAACAGAGAAAATTACCTCAAGTTGATCTCAGATTGGAAAAGACCTTGGCATGTCATGTGGCTCAAAGCAAATTAACTTTAAAGTCACATCAATCTACTTAGGATGCAGACTTATTTTTTTTTTGTTTTGTTTATGGATTAAAAAAAAAGAAACTATTTAAAAAATATTTAAACAAATTTCACTGTCAAAGAGTAAGCATTACATGAGGAATACTTTTAATTAAAGATAGGATAACTACTTCACACTAAGACCTATAAAGCCCTGAAAATCTAAGTTAGGGGGAAAAGTACATAATCACTCAGCAGTAACTCATGGAAGAACCAGAAAAAACCACTTGCGCCTATATTTCCTTGGTGTAATAGAGTGTACTCTTTACATTCTCTAAAAAGCAACTTACTTCAATGTAAAAAAAGAAGGTGGAGGTTTCAAAATATAGAACTGATAGTTTTTTCCATAATATCAAATACATGTCTATATATGAAAGTGTATTTTAATGACAGATGTGAATTTTAGTTTTAAAAAGGTATTTTTCTCTTAAGAAAAATATTTACCAGCCATAAAAAGTTTTGAAAGAATGTTTGCCTAATGTGGGTTCTTGGTATAATACTGAAAAAAATAGTGGTAATGAGGAAAAAATATGTTTTTTCAATTTGCTTTTTACTAGATCATCTGTAGCAAAGTAATATGACACTATGTACATTTGTGCTACTCTAAAATATCAGCTTCAGAATTCTGAGACTTATTATTTGCAGATAGGATGCTGAAAAGTAATGAAGCTCACATAAACTCAGTTATACAGAGTATCATAAAATTAGACTGACATGAGAAACTTAATAAAAATTTTCAAAATAGAATGACAGTAGACTTCTGAAGATGCAAGACACTGTACATGCCACTAAATTAAACTACAATAAAGAATATAAATAGTATATTTTTACTTTCTTATAGTACCTCTAGCACTCTAGTGGTAGAAAATGTCAAAAGCTTTTGGTTTTTTATTTCCTAGTTTGTTCTAAGAGAAACAGCTTGATTGGTATGTAGCCTGCATATCTGTTGTTTCTTGTTAACAATTTATTGTTGAGCAACAAGACTGAAGAAACTAGCTTTTGATTTGAATCAGGAGGAGTTAAGTTTTTGAAACACTTTTAGGTCTTAAAACAAAAGGTTTCAAAACCAATGAAAGGGCTATGGAGACTTCACTGGCATCAAAAAGATGTTCCAAATAATTCTGTGTGTGTGCATGCATTGGACTGTGCCTGTGTATGTACAAACTGAGGCATGAAACAATTTCCCAGAGCCAAAAGTATTGAGGTAACCAATCATAAATACTCTGCATACTTAGGTGCTTCTCCTGTGTGATTTGAACTGTATTGGAGTGATGGGTTATGTTGTTTGTGCTGGTCTGTTCTTTGCCAATATGACTATCTGAACTTCCAAAGGTGGAACCAAAATAAAACAAGCAGCAAAAGCATGGATGTTTAGGATCAGTTTAGCAGTCTGGGAACAATGACTTTTCATGGTAGATGACACTAGAGAAGAGGAAATCTTATTCAAAATGCTGCTGTCTTTCTACAGATATTACTTCAGTTTAGTTTGGACCAGTCTTATCCAGCTGCTCTTCATTCAGCTTCTGATTTGGATGACTCAGTGAGTAAGACAGGAGCAATTGTATATTTACAGTAGAATTAAGTAATGCAAAGTGGTTTCTCCAGAGCTGGCTATCATCATGTTGACATTGGTTAAAAATTTAGTGAGATCCAAAGGGGCAATATTTGATAGTCCTTAGGTGTTACACAACTGAAATTAAAATTAGCTGATATATTTACAATGTAGAATTAGTCTAGGACCACCCTCTCCCTGACATTCTACCACTTCAACAAAGGACAACAGGGCTTTAAACTCTTGTCAATTTGGGAAAATTAATTATGATAAATGAATATAGTAATTTTATCAAACTCATGAGAGAAATACTACAGTAAAAAGGTTTTACTTTATAAATGTTTCACTGAATAAATTAAAACAATTCAAAATGTTTCTGGGAACTTTTTAATGTTTTAGTGATTTTCTCAGTGATCTCACTTCTCTTCTGTATTATAACACCACATAATTTATGGTCATATTGGATTATATTTCACAATTATTTTCAGAGAAATTGCAAATTGCCTGATTATTACCAGTTATTTTTCATGCATATCCTGATGGCATTAAGACTACTGAAAGATATTATGTTAGTCCCACTGAGGCACAGGGTCTCTCAATAGTCAGTGAAGATTCGCCCATTCCCATTTCTACACTCAGTCACATAGACTTGTCATAGTATACTTAAGAAAAAAAAAGATGGAAGAACTTGCCTTAAACTACTAGTGAGGTGGCTCCCATGAAAAATTCTACTGACTAGGAACATTTCTTTCCCTTCTTCTCTGCAGAAAAGAGAATAGATAAAAGGAGAAGCATGGATTGTACTGTATGGCCCTCAGAAATATCCATTCTTATCATGTCATGTCATTTGCTACTTAAAAATTCTATGATGTTCTTGGGTTTTCAAAGAAAACTTCATCTGACTTTTGAACTAACTTTTTAAATGAACTTAAGTTCCTCCCCCCAACAAAATGGAAAGGAAACAAAAAGCAGTTAATGAATTATGACTTATTCTTTTCCTGGTCTCAGAATAACAAGATAACCCTTCATTACAGATATGGGAAAACCCTGTAGGAGTATCCCAGTATATGATTACATTCCTCTGCTACCCCTGCTGCTGTCATCCAATGAAGACTGTGAATGGATGAAGCAAACTCCAGCACGAAGCATACCTTTGCCTCACTCACCATAAATCAGAAATAGAAAGGAAAAGGATAAGGACAGAAAAAAATATCTTCTGAGCTTCAGTAAGAACAAAGAGGAGCCAAGTAATAACATGCAGAGTTCCACTAGTTCGGAGATTCTCCTTCCCACTTGGGGAAAGGGCATCTCTATTGTTCTTAAATCTAGTGTATACATCCAGATCAACTAATAGGGTGCTTGGACAGTAGGAATTGAGCGGCACGTGTTCCAAGCAAAGCTCTTGCTGCAATTCCATCAGCAGCAGACCCATTGCCATCTGGAGTTTCTCGGGAGTTATTCCTGCTGGCATATTGTTTCAATTCCTCCCTCAAAAACGTGAGGAAGAAATAAGTGTCTCCATGTTGGATAAGTAACAGATCTTCTCTGTCAGACCTCACAGACAGAGCCATCCTGCAAACTTTCCTAGACATTGTCCGAAATATATGGTGCCCTGTTTTTCAAATATCACACCATTTTTCTATGCTTTCTGGAAACATTTCAGACAGACACACAACATACCAAGATGATTGTTATGAAATGGAATATTCTTTCTTCCTATCTAAATGAAAAATGATGGCAGCTTTTTCTTTGGAGCACATTCAGGAAGATCAAGTCATAGTTCAAGTTACAAAGAGAGTTCAAATATAATGGGAATTTGCAGGAGATGGGGAAAGGAGGATAGAGATGGTATTTGTCAATGTTCAGATATCCAGGATTAGGCCTGCAAATTCACATTCATATGTCTTTTTTCACATTTTTCTATTCTTTAACTATCAATACAATTTATTAGATTAATTTTGGGAATGTACAAAAGGGAAACTTCCAGTTATTTGTAGTCTAATTCCTAATTTCGTTACTGGGTTTCATGCTTATTATTATCTATTGAAATTCAATAACACTAAGGCGGGGAACAACTCAGTAAAGCATCAACAACTTTGCCTGCTTAGGGCACAAGGAACAAAAATGCTTAATTCCAGCAACTAAATACCAAGTGCTCTGAACACTTCATGTAACTGGGACATAGCAAAAGGCTCCCTTATTACTAACTGCAACCACCACACACTTCAGTTTGGAAGGAATTCGCAAGCTGTCCAGCCTGTGGACAAACTTAGTAATGGAAAAAACCTGCATGAAAGTTCTGCAAACACTTTCCCCTTATATACACTGGTTTTATTTCTTTGTGAAACACATACCATATTGTAACTTTATTTTTACAGTTTATTTCTCACACAAAGCAAGAATAATAAATCTGTTCTTTTTAAAAAATCAGGCTTTTATATTATTTTTAACTGTTAGAAACAAGAAAATGATTAAAATAAAAGTAGGGTGGAAGAGTTTTCCCAGTGATTAATCCAGGTGCATAAGTGGAGACCTTGGCATCCATAAGCCTTTTACGTTGTCAATGGAGCAAGAGAGAGGCTCCCATCAGGGAGTGCTTCACAATAAGGATTAATTTTATTGTTCTGAATTACTCTTTGCGAAAGACCCTTAGAGAAATTCGGAGGAGGTCACCAAGGGTGAGCAATGCTTTCTGTGCAAGGAATGAGTAAATAAGCTCTTAAACATGGAGAAAAATAGCTGAGGCAGAAGTATGACAGAGGACCACAAAATTATGAATGGCACTGAGAGGCTGATAGAGAATGAATTTTTATTTGTTTTTATTTTTTTATTTTATGAGCTAGTGGTCATCACACAGCAGCTGGCAAGTTCAAAATATAGACAAAAAGGAGATTCCTCACCTTGTAGCTGGGAAGCTGTGGAAGTCATTGTCATGGGGTACAAAGGCCTTGAGAAGTTTACACATCTTAAAAAGTGGAATGGACAAGCTGATAGAAGAGAATGACTTCACAACCTGTCAGGCTTCTACTACCTATGTCTCAGGAAATGCATACATCACAATTTAGTGGAGCTTGGAGAATAATCCAGGAGAAATAACAAATCTGGCCTTGTACCTTCCTGTAGTGCTTATGCCTGGCCACTGCCAAGACTGAAGGAAACCGGTTAAAATCAGCTTGGCTGCCCTGTTACTCTTTCTTATATTATGACCTTCACAAATTAAATTTCTGACGTAAACAGCAGTGCTAAAGGCTGAAAGTAAACTTCAGAGTAAACCCTTTGCATGGGATGGGCAAAAGTCTTGTACATCTGAAGATGGAAATAGTTGCAATAAGTTCCTAATACTAAAACTTGAACACTAAAATAATAACTGAAGTGAACATACTCTGTCACATTTTCCTGACAGCAACCCTGAAGGCAAATTGGCATTCTCTTAGTGACCTTTTTTCTTTTAAAAGAGAAATATCTGACACTAGGTCTGTGTTTTGAAGAACATCTTCTCTTTGCTGAGTCAGCACACACATATTGGTTGATCCGTTCCGGAGGAACTGGGAGGGAGAACAAGGTTATTTATCCCATCAGTCTCAGTCCTGGCAAACACACAGATGGGAAGTAGTTACTCTCTGGAAATTATTTCTCTTGAGCTTAAACCTGAGATGCCTGGGGAATGAGTGGACAGTTTATGGCTCTCTATTTTCCTGTATGGCTGGAAGCCAGATTGCGATCATGGACATAAGTTTAACACTGTCTTTTCTCAGATAAACTCCAAACTTCTGCAGCCAGAATTTGTCTGAGTAAGAATAACAGCAAGAAGAAATGTTTTACATCTTTAGATTTCAAAGCAGAGTTAAGCTGAAATTAAATAAGGGGCTTTAGTTCTCTTTTTCCCTGAAAGGATAATGCTAATATATTTTATTGCTCCCAAGATACTTAATTGATAAAATAGTCTCTGTTAGACACTTTTTTTCTAGCAAATAGGACACAGATTTGAGAGCCAGCCAGTAGGGCTGGGTCACATCTTGAAGACTGTAAGTGCTTTGCTAAATATTTTGTTATTTAAGAAGTGATTGTGACAAATCTGAATTTAGACACTTATTTTCACAAATAATTACCAAAATCCATCTCCAGCTGCGGTAGCAATATCAGCTGCTTATGACTGAAAACATTTCACCTAATTTTTGAAGAAATGGCAGCAGTGATGATTTACTTCCCTGTTAACCATGACATTGTAGAATATCTACTTGTGCATTAGGCAAAATTTTTCCATTGTGAAATTTTGGAATCACTGACTATTCTGACTTTTAACATCTGTATTGAGTCAGAAGATTTTTTGTAACCAGAGGAGAAAAAACTTACTAATCTTGACCAGTAAAATTATGCAAAACCGGGAATCCTGTTATGAGAAACTGCGAAAAAAAGACCTTTTAAAAATCAGTACTTAAATACTTGGAAGAAGTGTCAGTGTCATTATTTCTATAATCACCTGTTTGAGAAAAAAACATTCAGAGTAAAAGAGACAATTGCAACATACAGTTTATTCCCATCTAAAATAGATGTCTACGGTGGACGAGATGATCCATCCCAGAATTGTTCATATTTTCATGTTGACTGTGGGGATAGATAATTTAAGCTACATGGCCTTTAGGTGGCTGAAGTTAGGGGATTTACATTTTGATTTTCCTGTTCCACAGTTTCATTTTTGATCTATTTTCAATGTAAGTCTTTCTGTCCTTCTGAGGTGATATTCCAACTCATCTTCAATGCAGTAAAACCCTCAGCTGTGGAAGCAAATCTCTCCATAATGTTGCAGGGAAGAAAAATTTTCAACACATGACTGAAACTTGTCCAGGGGAGAACTGTTTGGTCGTGATCAGCAGTGGATGCGCTCTCCCCAGCTGGCCCCGCAGAGCAATAGAAGACACTAAAAGTATCCCCAGGATTTCTTGGGCACAGAACTAGAGCAAGAGACACTGTTTGCTTCCATGGATTTTTAGGCAAACACACAGTAGTGACCCATACTGAGGGCAGGGTTGAGTGTGAATGGGGATCCTGAGGATGAAGAAGGGCTATAGTTCAAAGCACTGCAGAAATTATGACAGCACTTCCACAGGCAGCTGTAGACAGGCAGTATGTCAAGGACACGCAATTACCAATGAATTTATTTCAGCTCTTGAAAGAGCAGGGACTGAGAAGGTTTTTTCAGCCATAGAGCATGTTTGGTTCTGCATGTCTGGAAAGTATTAGGCTTTCCTTGCCATTGTTTCTGGAAAGCAGTTTTTACCTAAAACGGTTAACATGTAAATCCAGAACTGTATTATTTAACATCATTTGGGTAGTATCTTCAACCCCCCTGTCATTTCACATGCAATCACTTAAACTGAGTGTTTTCTTCTTCCATTTTACTGAAGCTTCAAGGAACAGTTTGAAAAATATTGACATCAAGAGAGAAGCTGAAGGCATGCAATATATAACTCTCTGTGGTTTATCTGTGTGGTAGAACGACACAGTTTTTCCTCATGGTATTGTGTATGAAGAAAATGTTGGTATGGCATCAATAAACACTGTAAGTTCTTTCTGGGCATCATGGTATGTATGAAAAGTTAAATCCTACAGAGCTGTTGCCTCAGTCAAGTTCCTTAATTTCTAGAATCATGTACTTTGAGACACAATTTAAGTATTTTTTTAATTACACAAGGTAAAAACCAAAGTGTTTCTAGCTCAGAGCTAACCATGAGTGAAGTTAATATGTGGCAAGCAATAATGCTGAAGAAGGAACTGGCAAAAGGATCATATAGGCTTTCTTCTGCTCTATGAGACTTACTCATTGGAAGCCATAAAATCTGGTTGGTATAACAGAAGTGTTTGTAATTAGAGATAATGGAGTCAGTTGAGACCACAGGAGGGGGAAAGTAGTTTTGATCCCAGGTGGCCTCATAGCAAGAAGGCTCACAGCAAGGGAGACATCTGAATTGGAAAATATTAGAGGCATTTGCTGCAAACCCAAGAAGTAACTGCTAGAAAAGACCTAAGAATTTAATTTACAAGCAGAACTAATTTAGTTTCCCATCTCTATCTACCCAACTTTCTCCCTGGTCACAACATTAAAAAAAAAAAAAGGATGAGCTTGTATCTGTGATTTATTTTTTACTAAAAATGCTATTTTGTTCTTCCAGTTTATGCTGTCTTGCTCAGGAAAAAAAAAAAAACAACAGTAGAATGAAGACAAATCTACAAATATTTCCTGAAGGTGAAGCAACAGATTCATTATTATTAATAATGCAATGGTATTTGCTTCATAATACCTAAATTATTCAATGTTATAGTTTTGGTGTTTTCTATCATCTCTGTTACTGAGTAGCCACTCCTGGAAAACCTGTGAAATAAATAATCTACTTAGCAAATAATATACTGAAATCTCAACTAACTTGAAAATATTATACGGAGACTGTCTATGGTGTGATCATTCTTTTGTGACAGATTTTTGGAATGTTATCTAACATACTTAAAATTACTCACTACTTGAATCCATTTTTGATTTACATCAATAAACTAAGCAATCACTTCAATATAAGCAGACAGAAAATAGGTTTGCAGGATGCTTTTTTCTCATTAAAAATAATTAAAAAAATGTATATGCACATATCTTTTTTCAACTCTTAACCCTTAATAAATGAATGAATTTAAAAGTCTGCCCCAAATTATTTGGGCAAAGCAAAAAAAAAATTCAAACAAAAATATAAATGATGGAAAAACATGGGAAAAAATGGTGACGGACTTTGTCTTTAGCTGATGACTAAGGTTGGAATGGTAATTGCTGAGAAGGAGGGGTATGTTATTATTCCAAATAACAAAATCTACAACAACAATCTGTTTATCAGTTCCAGCGATTGACAACATTATTTAAATATTAAAGACAAACGATAGGAAGCATGTCAAAAGAAAATGACGTTGAGATACTCCAGGATGCTTCAGGTTCACAGGAGATTTTTAAAAAAGAAAGGTGAGTCAGATAAGGAGATATAACATATAATCATAAAATGGTTTGGGTTGGAAGAGATCCTAAAGATCACCTAGTTCCACCCCCTCTGCCATAAGCAGGGATATTTTCCATTAGATCAGGTTGTTCAAAGCCCCATCCAACCTGACCATGAACTGCTCCAGGGATGGGGCATCCATGATTTCTCTGGGTAACCTTTTCCAGTGTCTCACCACCCTCACAGTAAAAAATTTTGTCTTAATACCTAATCTAAATCTACTGTCTTTCAGCTTAACACCATTACCCCTCATCATATTATTACATGCCCTGATATAATCCCTCCCCATCTTTCCTGTAGGCATCTTTTAAGTACTGGAAGGTTGCTATAAGGTCTCTCCAGAGCCTTTTCTTCATTAGCGCAAATGAGTTCAACTCTCTCAGTCTGTCCTTATATCGGAAGTGTTCCAGCCCTCTGATCATCTTTGTGGTCCTCCTATAGATTTACTCTAACAGATCCATGTACTGCTTGTACTGAGGACTCCAGAACTGAAAGCATTACTCCAGGTGAAGTCTCATGGAAGTAGAATAGAAGTGGAGAATCATCTCCATCGACTTTCTGGTCATACTTCTTTTGATGCAGTCTAGGACATAGTTGGCTTTCTGGACTGCAAGTTCACATGGTTGGGCTCATGTTGAGCTTCTATTTCTAAATCATCCCCAAGTCCTTCTCTTCAAGGTTATTCTCAATCCATTCTCCACTCAGCCTGTAATTGTGCTTGGGATTGCCCTGACCCAGGTGCAGGAGTTTGCACTTGGCCTTGTTGAACTTCATGAGGTTCACACAGGCCTACCTGTGGATCCCTCTGGATGACATTCTTTTCCTCCAATGTGTTGACCATGGTACACAGGTTAGTGTGATTGACAAACTTGCTGAGGGTGCCCTCAATCCCACTGCTTACATCACTGGCAAAAATACACCAGTCCCAATACTAACCCCTGTGGAATGCCACTTGTCACTGCAATATGCTTGGACACTGAGCTGTTGACAACAACTCTCTGAGTGCAACCATTCAGCCAATGTCTTATCCACCAAGTGGTCTATCTATCAAATCTCCATCTGCCCAATTTAGGCAATAATGTACAGGAGAGTGTTGAATGTTTTGGACAACTCCAGGTAGATTGTGTCAGTTACTCTTCCGTTATCCACCAATGTTGCAGGCATATTGTAGAAAGCTGCCAAAATCATCAGGCACAACTTCCCCTTAGTGGAGTTATGTTGGCAGTCATCAATCTTCTCCTTATTTTTCACAGGCCTCAGCAGAGTTCACAGGAAGATCTGCTCCATGAGCTTGCCGGGCAGGGAGGTAAGACTGTCTGGCTTGTAGCTCCCCATGTCTTTCTTTTAATTTTGTAAAAAATGGGAAGAGGTTTCCCCTTTTCCAGTCAGTGGAAACTTCACTGGACTGCCACAAGTTCTCAAATATGATGGATAGTGGCTTGGCAACTTCATCTGCCAGTTCCCTCAGGACCCATGGATGCATCTCATCAGGTCTGAAGGACCTGTGCACCTTTGGGTTCCTTAGATGGTTCTGTACCTGATACTCTACTCCAGTTCATTATTCTCCTAGTTCGTACCTTTGCCTTCTGTGAATTGGATTGTCAGTAGTTATGACATAGTCACCCCGTTCTGCAATTATGATAAAGGAAAGTAGTGGAGCTGGGCTTTAAGGAGCTCTCAGATGAAAAAAAATTGAGCAAACTATCCACAACAACCTTGCAGAGGAGACAAAAACATGTGTCATGGTCTTAGCAGAGGAAACCTGATGTTCTTCAAGTGAAGAGATATCTGTGTTGTGGAAAAAACAATTAGGATTTAGAAGTGAATCTATGTGTATAGACACTTACCAGGGGAAGAAATCTTAGGTTATATACTACCAGGAACAGACAGTAGCAGAAACAGCATAAGCACTTTTGGTAACAATTCAGCAGCACAAATTAGGACAGAATGGAGAGAAACATGGTTCCACCAGCAGCAGGCATGACTGCAGGGTATATGGTCTGTGAAGACATGGCAAAAAGTAATGGTTCCCTGTGAGAAATGGTTTAATAAGCTTAGCAGAACAAGTAATATATTATTTAGTTAATCTAAAATATTGTTTGAAGTTTCTAGTAAACTATCAAAGCCCTAAAATGTAATAATATTAAGCATTTTCTGAGAACACTTAAAGCAGGGTTTGAGCCTTGGACATGCTCAGCACTTAAAGGGTGGATTACACATAACTAACTCAAATGTTGGCTTTGGGAGATGGAATGAAGGCAAAGGGAGTCTCAGTGAAATTAAATATAGCAACGTGAAGAAGCTTGTACAATTTTTTATGCAGACTATTATAATTTTGTTCTCATGCTGATGACCTCAATATCCTGCATTAGCAATACTCATTTAAGTATAAATATTTCAGCTTTAAATTGGGTGTCAGAAAGGCACAAGGAAAAAAGACAGCAAACAGGCTGACCTCAGATCTCTGCTAAATGTTCTAAGATCTTCTCTGACATTACACTCTCACACATGCACAAAGAGATTTATGTGTCCATCCAGTCCTTTAACTGAATTTATTAAAGATGGTATTTCCGGCTTAGTGAAAGTGACTGCCAGCTCCGTTCATTCCCACAGTTGAACAGCATTTGGCAAAGATAAAAAGGAATTTATCAGTAAATTTTTTTTTCCTGTGCACCTTTCACTCCCCCACTCCTTATTTTTTCACTAAATATCAACATTCTCTATGGAAAACAGTCACTTCCTTTATCTTTGATTAAAATCAGCAGTAAAGGAAGGGGGAGGAGGGGGATGGAAGGGAATAAAGAAAGAACCACCCAGTGCACTGGGGAAAACCTGAGAGTGATCAATTAATCTTCTGGTTTGAATCTGTGAGCTGTTTTATCTTGAGCTCCATAGTCTTCTGTTTGTACAAATAAAATAAATCAGACCTGATTGACTGTGTTGGAAAAAAAAAAAGATGGAGAAAAACTATAATCAGTAGAAAGTTTAGCACTGGCAAGAAATCCTTGCAGCCATTAGATAAATTCCTGGGAAATCTGAGATTTTCCAGACATTTTCTTGTACCTGATTTCCTGATTCCAGCATGTCCTATGTACTATGGCTTTTATTACAAATTTAATTACAAATTTAATGACAAATAAATGAAGGTTCATCTTATGGCTGGGCCATGACAAGTGTATTTAAAAAAGAAGAGGTTTTACATGCTAAAATAATCTGTGATTTGTTGGCTCATGGACTCACTTGGATTCAATTTTTGTGTCTGGCACTAATTCCGTAATAGCTTTGGTCAGGTCATTCTATTTCTCTGCAAAATGAGAGGAATGATAAACACACAAACACAATAGATGACCCTGACAGTAACTTACTGAAGCCCCTGGGAAAACAGTGGGGACTTGAACCATGATCTGAGAGAGCAATGGTATTACCCTGCAGGATCTTGCCAAATTCCCATCCTTTACACTCCAAGTGTTGTGACATCATCAGGAATGTAATAAGTATGGGTTGAGGTAGGAACATTTTACAGCTTCTTACCACTCCTGTCTTTAGTCCAGAGTACAGAAAAGGGAATTCTTCCACGTCACCACCTGCCTGTGATCTCCCTTTGACTAGTTCACATGGCTTCAGGTAATTACTTTCTGCCTCCTAATAGGGCATATTTACAGTGCCTATGTTTGAAAGGAGATGGCAGTTATAAATGAAAGTACAATTATTGTTTTTCTTGTATTTTAAGACGTTTTCACAGGTGATCATAAGCTGGCATGTAATTTAAAATAATTTTATTTTGTCTCATTTGATGGTCACTGCAAGAAGAACTTAAATTGGCTAATTCTGGGTAAAGATAGTAAAAAATGTTTCTGCAAATATATGAACAACAAAAGGAGGGCCGAGAAGAATCTCCATCCTTTACTGGGTACAGGAGGTACAATAGTGACAAAGGGTGAGGTTAAGACTGAGGTACATAATACCTTCTTTGCCTCACTCTTTAATAGTAAGGTCAAATGTTCTCTGGGTACTCAGCCTTCTGAGCCAGAACACGGGGAACAGAACAAAGTTTCAATGATCCAAGAGGAAACAGTGAGAGACCTGCTCAGTCAATTAGACATTAATAAGTCTGTGGAGCCAGATGGGATCCACTCAAGGGTATTAAAAGATCTGGTGAAGGTGCTTATCAACTCCCTTTCCACTATCTAACAGCAGCTCTGGCTGACTGGGGAAGTTCCACTTGATTGGAGGCTGGTAAATGTTACATCCTTCTACAAGAAGGGCTGGGAGGGAACTGCAGGCCTGTCATTCTGACCTCAGGGCCAGGGAAGGTCATGGAACACACTATCTTGAGTGCTATAACACAGTACACATAAGACAACCAAGTGATCAGGCCCAGTCAAAACAGGTTTGTGAAAGACAGGTTTTGCCAAACTAACCTAATCTCCTCCTATGACAAGGTGACCTGATTAATGGAGAAGGGAAAGGCTCTGCACATCATGCACCTGGACTTCAGTAAAGTCTTTGACACAATTTCTCACAGTATTCCGCTTGAGGAACTTGCTGCCATTGACCTGTATAGGTGCACTCTCTTCTAGGTTAAAAACTGTCTTAATGGCTGGGTCCTAAAGAGTGGAGATAAATGGAATAAAATCCAGCTGGAGGCTAGTCACAAGTGAGGTTCCCCAGGGCTCACTTGGCCTGTGTCAGAAACAGTGTGGCCAGCAGGACCAGGGAAGTGATTCTGCCCTTGGACTCGGCATTGTTGAGGCCACACCTCAAATACTATGTTTAGTTTTGTGCCCCTCACTGCAAGAAGGACACTGAGATGCTGGAGTGTGTTCAGAGAAGGACAATTAAGCTGGTGAAGGGGCTGGAGGACAAGCCTGATGAAAGGCAACTCAGGGCAATAGGGTTTGTTTAGCCTGGAGTAAAGAAGGCTGAGTGGAGACATTATCACTGTCTACAACTACCTGAAAGGAGGTTGTAGTGAGGTGCTTATTGATCTTTTTTCCCAAATGGCAGATGATTGGACAAGAGGAAACAACCTCAAGTTGGCCAGGAGAGGTTCAATTAAACATCAGGAAAAAATTCTTCACCAAAAAGTTATCAGGCACTGGAACAGGCTAACCACAGTGGTGGTTGAGGTATTTAAAGGACAGGTAGAGGAGGTGCTCAGGGATATGGTTTAGTAGTGGACAGGTACAGTTAGACTTGATGATCTTAAATGTCATTTCTAACCAAACAATTCCATGATTCTAAATGGAGAAAGGGGAATGAAAAAAAACCCACAAACAGATGTTGAGCTGCTTCTCTGGCTTGATATTAAACAAAAAAGTATTGTTCCAGCAGAAGGCCCACTGCTACTTATTTGCTTTCCAAGTAAGAATACAGGGCAGTGAATAAGATGGGATACAACTCTCCTTGCAGGAGAGAATTTACCAATAATTTTTGGGCCAGATTAGAAACAGGCATAGAGTTCTACCTGATATTCTACTGGGTTTGGAGAGTTTGGTCTCCTCCAACTTTAACATAACTGTAAAAATAGTAGCAGAAATGAGACTAGAGAAAATATCTTGAATAGACTAAGAAAAGACACTAGCACTTGTCCCCCAGTATCATACTATTTTTTTAATGTTCTATTTTTTAATACTTCATTTACTCAGCAAAAAGCATATGGAACATTTTCGCACTATCTTGGAGAAATAGAAGAATATGATGGCAACCTTACCAGTAAAAAAAATCAACAGCACAGGCACCTGAAAGTCAGATAACGACAATAGCTTACAGATTGCATAACTTACATACAGATGGTTGTTCTGGAATCATTGATAGAAACAAAATATACTAATTTCTCTCACCCATGAAGCAGTGTTTGTCCTACAGTAACATTTCCTGTGATCACACTTTCAAGTATAAATATTATTTTGTATGCTGATAGTGGGCAGAAGGAAAAATTCCTTTTATTCTGGAAGATAAGAAAATAAGCAAACATAACTCTTGTAATTTTTTATTTTCCTTTACATGTCCTGGATATGAAAGAATGCAGCAGATGCTTTCTCTCAGTTACTCTTTATCAAGTATATTACATACAGATGTATGCTGGAAAGTTTATTTTTCTTTCAGTTAAAACCAAAAAAATTGTTCCATGGGATGGGGAACATCTCTTTCAATGCTTCACATGTCAATATTTTAGTGGTCATAAGGGAATTTTAATATATCAATTCATGGCTAGGAAACAAAATACAAAGCACCTATATATTCTTTGTGCAAAGATGTGCAGAAAAAAATCAGAAACCATTTTCATTGCTTCAAACACAGTGAGAATTTCTATTGACATCACGTGCTTGATTCCCAAGCTTCTTACTTCTACCCATCTTGGGTTCATTCACCTTGCGCAAGATGCTGTTGATTCCTCTGATGTGTTGCTCTAAGGTTAAGATTATTCTCATTATCTGAGTTTTCCCAGATAGGTCTGCCCTTTCCATTACAGAACATTGTCTGGATGGCATTTGTTGTGCTTGAATATTTGGCCGTGACTTTGGCATGTTGATGGCAGTAGATGATGCCAGGGAGCAGGAAATGCCAGGTGTCCCCACAACAGACCTGCTGTGAAAGCAGTGGCATGGAATGGAGCTCTTGGAGAGGTACTGTGCTCACTGAAGAGAAAGCATCAGATAGGCCATATGTATCCCTGGGTAACTGTACAGCACCCACACAAGATGCAATGCTTCTGCAAAGTATCACATATGTTGTCCTCCCCTTCTGAACCTGTCCTGGTTCAGATATGCCCAGCTCTGCATGTTTGTTATACGTGTTCAATCCAAGCATGCAAATCCATTTCTGTCTGGCATATCTTAGGTAGTCACATCTGAGATGCCAAAGCAAAGTATTTCAAATAAAAGAAATTGAACTGTAAGCATATTAAATAGCATGAAAGCTCCCTAAACTATATGTGTGGCAGGGTCAGAAACACATTGCCCTCAAATTCTCAACTTCTCTCTAACAGCATATTACTTCTTGGCTGCAAAGCAGTCACTCAACTGAGTACTGTGGCAATTGTGTCTTCTATGGTCAAGGCAGACATCTGTCCTACATAACCTTTGTTTCATGTGCTGCTGTTCACTATTGATATACAGATTTAATGACTGGTTCTATTAATTCTTAAAAAACAAAGATTTCTGCAAGCTTCTATAGAGAGAGGCTCTCTAGAGTCACAGAAAAGAATTGACCCGTTTTGGACACTGTTTGCATAAGAGGAAGTGCAATAATGGTTACAACAAGGAAATGATGATTTTCTAGTGTGCTAGGAAACTTTTCTCTGCTTCTGCTCTGAGAAAATGCAGGAGCTAACTTTCATGAAAGTGTGAACATCATAATTCTCTGAATTCCTTTTACAAGTGTTTCTTTTACATGCCTGAAAGCAGATGCAATTCAAATTTGTGGTTTCTGTGGCATTCCTGAAAATAAATATGACTAATGCTGAGGACAAAACCTGAGGAACTTAGTGTGGAAAAGAAGCAGTTATATAAACAATAATTCTTTTAGACTGCTTTACACATTTCTGAAAATGTGTGAAAAATGATTACTACAAGTATACTTTGAAAGAAATCCTAGTGTTTATTGGGTGGATATTACACCTTTTAAAATATATGTTTCAAATATTTTGACATTGTGCAGAAAGTTAATAGAGAGAAAATCCCAGAGTTCTGTAGAACTTAAAATGGTCCTATAAAAAGTACTTTAAAAACTACATGGGAAATGTTTCCCACTGGCTTTCATCTATGAGTCACATGCAGATAATTTCTCAAAATACAACACTGCCAAGAATAAACCAGGACTTAACCAGAGAATGCTGTGCCTGGAAAATATATATTATGATAATTAAGCATATTTCATATTTATCATATATAGATGCCGTATGGAAACATATTTTACTTGTTTTGTCACTCATTTTCTCTTTGTTTTCTCAGAATTTTTGACTCTGTCTCTCTGTGCTTTTTCACAGTCAGAAAACAATGAAGGAAACCATCTTTCTTTTCTGATCTGTTCTCTGGTGAGAATTGTGGGTTAGTGAGTAGATACACGGTTCAAAAACAAAGCAGAAGATTGCCTAACAACCAACAGCATGCTTTCTTTTAAAAAAAAATATGTTCTTCCTGATTTGTCTTCATCTGAAATGTTGCAAAATGAGGGTTTTTTTTTTTTTATTTCCTTCCACACTATTTCTTCTTTCTAGCTACTGTCCCCTGGTCACATCCTCAAACAGGATGTAAACTGTACACTTTAGAGAGATTTACATTAATACATGAAAGTACCTTTAATATTTGCAAGAAGCAGCTTCTGCACAGAGAATTAAATGCAACTCTGAATATATATCCAAGCCAGATGAGATATTAATAGAAGAGTAGAAGCATCATTGACTTGAAACTCAGTAGGTGTACAAATAAATTGTAACACACAGAGACAGAAGAAGTTACAGAATTCCTTATGAACAGGAAATGTCTTATTTATACAGTAGTCAGCATAGTTGAGTATCACTTTTACTGGAACTTTAAAGCATTTCAGCAACATGAGGGAGAATAATAAAGAGAGTAAAAGAAGCATACCATTGGCATGCTAAATCCAACAGTGTCATGCAGTGACATTCAGCAGTGTTTATTCTTCCTTCAAATGGCAGTGCTTGGTAAATAAGGATGGAAGCTCTCCCTTTCTACTAAAAATGGCAGAAAAACAGATAATTGAGAATAAGAATATTCTTATACTATCGGATGGTTTAGCTGTTAAACCATGAAATCACCTCTCTGGTACTAAGACAATTGTTATTAAATAAAAGAGGAAGTATTTTAACAGCTGGCTCTGCTGTTTGCCATCAAATGAGCGGCTGCTGTCAGTTGGAATTGCCAGGTATTTCAGCCCCAAGCCACAGGGTAAAAGGGAGGCACACAACCAGCGTACCCTGAGTCTGCTGCTAGCTTGCTTTAACTGACCACACACATACTGCATGGCTGGAGAGGTTCAGTAACAGTATGCTTGGAAAAAGGAACCACTTTGCCATTTCTTTGCACTGAATCCCTCTGAACAAATGATGTGGAAGCTCTGCATCCATGTTTCTGTCCTTTCAGAGTATATGGGTTCTTGAATATAGCCCCATGAAGGGTTCACAATTGAGTTAGTTTTGTTAAGATTAACAAAATGAGTCAGAGGCCCTGTTTTTCATTACTGCGAGCAGTTCCATATTCTGCTTTTTGGGATGGATTTCACATGCTTTCTTCTAAGATATACCCATCCTGCCTCTCCTCATGTTGCTGCTTCTTGGTTTCCAGCAAAACCATCTTTCAGCCTTAATGCGTAAATGATTTTCAGTGGTTAAATCTAACTGAGATAAGTAAAAAAAAAAAAGAAAGAAAGGGAGTAGTGGTGAGCAGGGAGCTGGCCTCTTCTCCCAAGTGACAGGGGACAGGATGAGAGGCAATGGCCTCAAGCTCCACCAGGAGAGGTTTAGGCTTGACATCAAGACAAAATATTTCATGGAAAGGGTCACTGGGCACTGGAACAGGTTGCCCAGGGAGGTGGTTGAGTCACCTTTCCTGGAGGTGTTTAAGGGATGGGTGGAAGAGGTGCTGAGGGGCATGGTTTAGTGATTTATGGGAATGGTTGGACTTGATCCAGTGGGTCTTTTCCAACCTAGTGATTCTATGATGAATTTTACAACAAGATTAAACCCAAAGCTTTATGTGCTTCCAAGCTCAACAATTCAAAATCTGGGACTGCAATCCAGATTTTCAATTTGATTCTGCAGACTAAAACCATCCTATGAAAGAAAGTTTGAAACAGATCGGCATGAAACAAGCTATTAAAACTGTGCTTAGAAGTAAGATTTTTAAGAGTATGAACTTCTGCTTCTTTTTTCCCCTGATTTGTGGGCAAGAACAGACTCGATTTTTGCAAATGAGGGTTCATTCATAGCTCTTTACCTTGTACCTATAACACATAGTATTTCAATGCAGTCTCTCATCTGTGTGTAAGACTGACCTGGGGGTGATTATAGCTTCCAGGTTTAGAGAAAACGAGGTGCGCTCAACCTAATAAGGTCAAGCCTACAACAGCCTTTAATAATTTTTTTTGGTAGAAATCACTCCATATCCCCAAAGGAGAACATTTCTTGAAATCTGAGGCAAGACGACCATTAAAAAGCTATTATATTTTTGGTACAATAACAAATAATACTCTTTTGCAGTTATTGAACATATTTCTAGTGTGCAGGGCCACAGTGGAATGAAAAAAATCTCAGTTTCATCTGAATTTAAACACTGCCAAGCAGTATATCATCACTAATTTATCCCATGCTTTACTCACAACCAGTTACTATCTCCTTTGTGCCTCATTATGGCACATGCCTTGTTTGTATTTCCATCCACCTCACTAAGAAAGGCATGCCTCACAGGTTGAGAAGCAACACTATAAAACAATTGTGCTCCTTACATACACGTAGCTTGACTATTTCCATTCTTCTTGGCAATATCTGAGCTCTCTGGTTTAGATTAATTTCCCTAGTTACATATAGTATCTTATAATTACGTGTTTTAACTTTCTTGGACTGAAAATGAAATAAGAAAACAATCTATATCCCCGTTCCAAAAATGTGAGTGGTGCAGGAAAAGCTATATCTGTTTTCACTGGGACATGCTTTGCCTTGCCCCAGACCTCTTTCCAATCAGGTTGTAAATTGCTGATCTGCACATGCAACCGCAGTATATTCTGACACGTTAGCATAGACGTGTTAGAAGCTGGTAGGATAAGGATGTATAGTGACCTGAATGAGTGCTCTAAAGCTGATCTGGGTAAGTTATTTCTACTTCCTTACTTCTTGAATAGCAGTAAGCACATTTTGTGCATTAATAGTGCTGCAAAACTGTGCTGAAAGTAAATCCAGAAAAGGACTAGGATTCTTTTGAGGGAGAAGTACAAAAAGAAAAGGTTAGCCAAAGAAAACTAGTATAACACTTTCGTCTATGTAGGCAGAAAGTTTCCTCACAGAAGGAATGCTGCAGTCAATTGCTCCAGGTATTGACTACAGAGGGAACAGAGGAAAACTAACTTTGATATCGTTTGCAAGTTGCCTTGCATTAGTACTGAAATATACAAACATAGAATCATAGAATAATTTAGGTTGGAAAGGACCTTTAAGTTCATCTAGTTCACCACTAAAATGTGTCCCTAAACAACCTGTCTATATATCTTTTAAATATTTTCATAGGAGCTGACTCTACCACTTCCCTGGCATCCTGTTCTGATGCTTGAGAAACGTTTCTGTGAAGGATTTCTTCCTAGTACGCAATCTAAACCATCCCTAATGCAAATAAGGGCCATTTTCTCTCACCCTAAAACCTGGGAGAAGAGATCAACACTCATCTCACTACAACCTCCTTTCAAGTATTTGTAGAAAGCACTGAATTCTCCCCTGAGCATCCTTTTCTCCAGTTAAAAACAACCCCGGTTTCCTCAGCTGCTCCTCACAGGACACCCTCTCAAGATCCTTCACCAGCTTCACTGCTCTCTGTACACGCTCCAGTATCTCAATGTCTTTCTTGTACTAAAGGACCCAAAACTGAACACAGTATTTGAGCCGTGGCCTCACCAGCACCAAGTACAAGGGGATGATTACTTCCCTAGTCCTACTGGCCACACTGTTTTTATACAAGCCAGGATGCTATTGGTCTTCTTGACCACCTCGGCCCACAGCTGGCTCATATTCAGCTAGCTGCCAAACAATACCCTCCGTTTCTTTTCTGCTCTGCATTTTTCCAGCCACTCTTGCCCAAGCCTGATGCATTGCATGGAGTTGTTGTGATCCAAGCGCAGAACCAAGAAGCACCAGATCCCTCTGTAGAACCTTTCCACTTTGAGTGGGCTAACACTCTCGCTAAACTTGGTGTTGCCCTCATACCTACTGAGTGTGAACTCAATAAACTAATTAGTCATGTTTAGTTACTTTTTAGGTTCTTCTGAGTGGACTACTGAATGATACAGTAGAGTGCTAGTTTCCTGTATTTTATATGGGAGTATGGTATGTGAACTAGGAAAAATGGCAGGGCACTATCTCTTCTAAAAATAATAAAAGTATTCAGCATTGGTAATAACATCCTTTTATAAAGGACTGGAAGTTCTGATAGGAGCATCTTATAAACCAGTCTCTACTCCAAAACATTTATATATTTCAAATGAAAGAGCTCATAGGAGACCTCACCTTGGCTTTAATGGAGCTGGGAGATGAAAGATTTTTTTTTTCCTTCCAAGTCAGTTTTTCTAACTATTCAACTAGTGTGTCCTGCTTCAACTGGTGCTTTTTATTCTTGTCTTAATTATTTTTTGTGCACTGTAGGAACTTGAAAGTGTCTTTTTATTCTACTGTCAAGCCAGAATACCCTAGTAGCTTGCATGATCTGCGGCAATATGCATCTATTGCAGACAAGAGAATTTAGCCTGGATTTTTCAAATCTATGGTAGGGTGAACTTACTCCTAGATTGCTATATAAATGTCTGAAGTAGCAGAACTGTCAAGTATTTATTTTTATGCACTCACTTAAAAACAGATGCCATCATGATAATATTTGTTCAGAATCTTGTTCCTACAGATCCACATTAATGTATATTGAGAGTATGTTCTGACTCTGTGAAAAGGGTTTCAGAAACTGCCTGCAGAATCACTCTGCATTGTTTGTTAGTGCAAACAATTTGTCAAAGAAATATGCAGCTCTGGTAGGACTGGATTGGATTAAAATCATAATGAATTCTTGGAAAGCATCATTGGATAATGCATTTTGGAAGGTCAAAGGAAAATGAAGACTGTCTAGAGACTTCGATTTTCTAAATTTCTCACTAACTTACTTAAACCACACTAATGTTCCTCCTTAGCACTCATAATGAATTGCTCCAAATTAAAGAGGTCATTTCATATTTGAGACTGGCTGTGATTAAAACCCAAAACAAAACACTTAGATAATCTATGCACCTAGGGGTTGTACCAAAATATGCATGGATATTTGTTGAATTTTACTTATGCATTATTCAATATGTATTCACTATGGATTTGACTAAACGAAAACAAAAGCTATAAATAAAGGTGGGTAATGGACAAAATAGTAGTTTATTATTAGCATCGTTGACTAAAAATAACATTAGTTTTACAGTAGGAGTGAAAAACATACAACTAATCTTGGTCTCACTGGAATACAGTGTCTCTGAGAGCTAAGGTAAGCTGTATTTCTAGAGTTCCCTTGACATTATTTATTTTTCCCCACAGAAAAAATTCAGGAAGAAAAGTAGGATAGTGTAATTTCTAGATAAACAGAACACAACATATGTGCTGGAACTCATCTTTCCTGGACATTCACACAGTGTATGTGATATTACATAAACATGGCAGCTATATTATGACAGACATAACCGCAATTAGGATTTAGTGGAACATTGAGGTACAATCTTGCCACATTTGTCCCTTGCTTTGAGAAGTGGCAATAACATTGGCTGAAGTATCACTTCTTCCTTCGCTTTTCTGAGTAAGACCTCTAAGACACGGAAGCATAAATGGTATGTCATTCTCCTTTATTAATCAGCTCCCTACCATCTTTGCATATTTACATTTCATTTTGCAACTTAAAGACAAAACTTTGAAACTACAGAAATAGATAGGAACAGCTTGAAGAAATGGGATACATGCGTCCAGGTATCTACACACACACACACACACAAACACACTCATATGCACAGTGTTTTTTCAGAATAGGGATCCCAATAAAACACAAAGTATATCTGACAGGGTATTTTTTTCTAGATGTGGCAGGGTGTAGGAATTTCACACTTTAAAAGAAGAATTAGGCATGCATTTAGAACCATTTTGTCTAGGGAAAGAAATCACAGCTACCCTGGGCAAGCCCTTCCTTAGCCTTCTTAAGTACACAAGAAGGAAAATACATGGGAAATGCTGAGCTAAGGGATCCCAATTGGATCAGCAGAAGCTTACTGTTCTTGTAAATTCTAGACATGCCGAAGGTATGACTTTTCCTGAGGTTTCAGGGAGGCAATTAAACACCTTAGATAGATTTCTTCCCACCCAAATTTAGACATCTGTAGTACAAAATTTCTGTGTGATTGAGTGGAATAAGCACTTCTGAGATGATGAGCACTACATGCACATAGTCTATATGTCAGTCGCAGCTGTATATCCATAAGAAAAAGGCCCATGATTGTCATCAAGGAAGACATGTCACCTCATAACTATGAACAAGCTGTAACAAGATTGGTAAGAGTAAAAGTCAAAGAAAATTCTTGTCTGCAGGTGGGTTGACAAAGGAGGCACAGTAAATTCAATACGTAAGAACTAAATAACATTCAGAAAATAAAGCAGGTCAAAGAAATCACAAAAGGAAGCAATTGCATTGAAACAGAAGATTAAATTGCTAAGGCTGCTGTTTGGAACCTATCACAAATTACTCTTGGGTGAGCAGAGGCAGCCTCAGTCCGTTTATGTCATGAAGAGACACAGCATGATAGTGGTCCTATAGGCATTGCTAAAATCAAGAAGTCTTCAACTCAGAGAAGCAGATATAGTCATAGTATGAACACATATAGGGACAATCTCTTGAGAGAAACCAAAACATTTCTTAAAAGAAAAGATCCCTGATGCATCCAGTCTTGTGTCTTGCCTCTGGAAACAAAACAGTCTTGGAAGCAGTTTCCAAAATGCTATAGTTTACCTGATTGTTCACGTAACGTGAAATATAAACACACAAGAGAGAAATTCCTTCATGATCATTTTGTCAATAATACATTAGAATTTTATTGCCTTTACCTTAACAAGAACAATCACTAATGTTGTAACTGGCAACAAAATTAGTCCACACTTCAAAAAATCATGTTATTGGAGTTAACTCTGATCAAATGTGATTACAATCTAATGTCTCTTTTATTTTTTTTATTCTACCTTTATCTGATACAAGAAAGCAGTGCTCATATGAATAAGAAAGCAAAAAGCAAAAACTTTAAAAAAAAAATTGCCTTTACCCAAGTCTTTTAGTAGAAGTGGCTTGGATTATGGATCTAAACCCAGTCCTCATTCATATTTTGCAGATGCAAAACTATTAAGAAACCTTGCACAAATGGGAATATTGGTTATCAACCACTTATTCACCCTTGGGTTTTGAGAGCCTGGATGAAATAAAATCCTTTATCTGGCATAACCATTTTATGTGGATTGAATCTGCAGATTCCAGTATCCCCTGTAGTGATGGAAGGAATTGGACTACACAACAATCAATATGATCTCAGAAGAAGTTGTTTATTTTGGGTTAACTGGCTGCCTTTATAGAGCAATCTCGCCAAGCACTGATTGGTCAATTCTGCCCTAGTAACAAGTATTCATTGGTCACAGTCCAACCACATAACCATGTTGCCAGGTTGCATTTCCCGCCTCCAACAGGTAGCTTCTTCATTAGCATAACACAACAGAGTCATTATAAACTATTGTAAACTCAAGCATCATAGCTAAAGCACTCCACCCAGTCACAGTGTTTGGGCTGCTGATTGTATGTTGCCACCCATCAATTCCCCTGTTTTCTTTTTGAGTAACCCAAACACCATAAAAGGCATCAAAACACTTAAAACTACAATAATGGCCGAATTTTTTTTCTCAGCATTCAAAAAACATGTTGTATCTGCCCCATGCTCTGTCAAAAGACCACTCCAGGTTCTTCTTCTGACGTGAGGTCCTCTTGCTCCATCGTCTTCCATTCTTTCCAGGACTTGATCCACTTTTATGGCAGCCAGCAAGGTCCAGTATCTGTTAACACACAAGCATAACCTCTTCCTGTCATTTTTAGTTCAACAACTCCTTTCCATTCACCTGAGTTCCAGTCTTTGTATTGTACCTTGATACCTTTCTGGTCCTGGCTATTCAATCCTGACTCCAGTGAACGATGATGAAGTACAATAGGAGGGCTGGTCCTTGTGCTGGTTAGATGCAAAAAAATTAACACATAAGTCGCTTTTGCATGTCGTTCATAGGGGGCAATACAACTCCTTCTTTTTGTTTTTGCAACCCCTTCAGGGTTGCATGAGAGTATTCCATTATTGCTTGAACTGTTGGGGAATGCAGAATTCCCATATAATGACGGATTCCCCATTGAACACTTAAATTTTTGAGAAACATAAGCTGGTCCATTATCTGTTTTGATTGTTTGAGGTATTCCTAATGCATCATTCCAAACTGCGGCAACAAGGTGATCGGCATGATTATTCCCGATTACCAGGCCAAAATTAGGCTGATGGCTAAGTGTATGAGTAATAAAATACTTATACTCTTGTTGTTCCAACAGGTGTAGCAATTGTAACAGTAAAGCATACAAAACTGTATTTTTAACTTCTTTTATCATAGCCCGTTCTATTCTACAAATTGTACCCACAAGATATATTGAGTCAGAAACTATTTTAATAGGCTGTAATGTATATTGCTGAAATACCCACACCAGTGCTCGTAGCTCCATAGTTTGTAGTGAATCACCTGGCTGTGTAAATAATAACTTCTGGTTCCATTGTCTTCACTTTTGCCAGATAATGGCAGCCCTACTAGATTTCTTTCTTATATCTGTAAAAAATGTAGTGCCTTTCACTGGTGTTTCAGATTGCATTGGTATTTGTTTAAAGGTTTGGTTTTGTATCAAAGGTATCATTTTGCTAACTGGATATATGTTGCTAAATATTTTCATAAAACCTGGCTTAACCTGGAATAACCTGGTTATTCTGTGATTCTGTTGTTCTATGATTCTATAATTCTATGATTCTATGAAGCACAGCATCAGGGAAAAGTATTTAACATTCTTTGCAAAGATTCTGGGGAGGAGAAATTTTTATTATAGGACAAAAGTATGACAATCAGATAATCTTTCTGTTAGGCTTCTTTTGCTTTAAAAAAAGAAATAATTCAGCAGGGTTTTGGCAGAGAAATTTTCCATATGATTTATAGGAGCTGAAGAACTTAATACAAGTTGCACTCAACTGCATTCTTCAATGTGTCAATGCCGCTACTAGTGACTATGCAACACTACCTCTCTTCTTAGTGCAGTGGATTGTGGTATTTTATTTCATACATCATTTCATGTTCTGAAATGTATAATTGTACAACACACAGCCAGCAATTTGCCCTGCGCAGCACTGAACGTGTGGTCTGATCTTATACTGTAAGTTTGCCCAGCCAGATAAGAGTGAATGAACAGTTTAGGGAAAACTAGGTAGTCTCGTTTCATGGCCCTGTTCCTAACAGGGAGAAAGGTTTATGATCTACCCTTTGTTTTGGTCTATGAGCAATTAATTCTATGCTCAGTGATTCCAAAATTTCAGTGAAGCAGTGGTGCTTGTGATGATTTCATTTGATTCCTTTTGCAAGATTACCTTAGCACATCTGGTAAAAATTAGATAAACAGATTAGTTACAGTTCTATTTTCAGTTAATTTCTTGAAGCCTCTGCCCTCACTTATCTATTGCAAAGAAAATACATAAAATTCTGATAGGAATAGAGGATCTCTTTACTTGCCCCAGTTAGGGATTGCACAGCCAGTGTCAAGTCTAATAAGATTTCAAGAACTCAAGGTCCATAATTTGTGACAATGGTAGTACTGCTGCTGATAGACCACATCTGAGAGCACTACTTGTTCAATAAAGACAAGCTCTCTAGTCCACAGAAATACTTCACACACTTGCAGTTTTAATTAAACTATAATCAGCCTAACCCCAGCTATATTTCATCTGTATTATGCTATGTAAAATTATCTGGTGGTCTATTAAGCAGGAAAAGGACTCAGGCATACATATCTTCTGGGTTTTAGCTCTTTAATGCTCTTTTTTCCCCTCTACTGTGAGATACCTGATAGCTACAGTAGGGCTGGTTTAGGAGAGCAGATAGAAATGTAAAAACGCCTTATTTTTTGACACCTCACAACTGGCAGGCTGCACTCAGTAGATTTGGGCAAGCATTATTGTAGCCATGTCTATTGGATTATAGAAACAATGCAATATTGAATATCTGTGGCCAGGGCTGTCACCTGTATAGTGCTGAAGAGGTCATTACTCTGCAAGAAAGCTGTAGAGGGACTATTCATAAAGGCTTGTGGTGACAGGACAAGGAGGAACAGGTATAAACTGGAGAGGGGCAGATTTAGACTTCAGAATGAGAAGTTGCACTTTAGATCATCATATTAATGTATACTGGAAAAGCACTAAAACATTGCACTATAATTATAACCATTACCAGATCCTGGTTCCCTTAGATGGCTAATATATTTTCCAATTTCAGAAAATATTCCTATTCATAAAAACAGCTCTCAATACTCCAAGGTTTCAGACAGAAAAGAATACAATCATTATTTTTTTTTAAATGAAGAACAAGGATTTCATGCTTTCTGTGCTACAGATGACTTTAACTTTCTTAAAATATACCACATTATTTAATCACATATTGACTGGAAGGCATCCCACCTACAATTATCAGAAATGTTTTGAAACTGGACTATTTTCCAGCTGCAAGCTGCAGACAGTGAATTAAAGTCTCTACAGAAGAAGTGATCTCTATTATAAGAAGTTTTCAGGACTTTTTACATCTGTTTGATCATTTCTTTTCCTGTGTCAAAGCTGATCATGATGTTGCCATCTGAAGGTCACATGGCTGTGCCTGAATCAAATAAACAACACATTTTCTGCATTAACCTAAACATCTCATCCCTGCTGAGATGAATGTTGTAGTGTCTGTACTGGGTGTGCTACAGCTCAGCTGATCTCTCTTGATTCCAGGGCAGGAGAAGAGAGCAAGGACAGAGAAAGTAACATAATCACTTATTCACCTCCCTGCAAGTTTGGTATCTCAAAATAAATAATGACATTTGACCTTCCTCTGAGACAACATCAAGATTAAGACACACGATGATCTTTCTTGTGCCTTCCCCTTGAAGAGACCAGAAATGCTTTTCACAACAAGTTCTGACTCTTTTCCCCAGATAATAAGCCAACCATAAAAGTAATAAACCTTTCATCCCAGCTCCTGGAGTAGTTAGACACGAAAGTCTAGCTAATTAGGGTCTTTTTCCCCTCTTTTCTTCTTGGACCAGGGAAGAGTTTATAAGCCTTTTATAGGAGGGAGTATGGGAAACTCTAGGGAAAATGGCTTCTCTGCTCTGCGTGTGTGCAAAGGCACCTACAAGGAAGGAGCAGCCTCTGTGTCTGCCATTCTTGTCACACAGTTCTGTGTGCACCCAGGGCTAACATCATCACACTGTACGAGGCTCTAGCAAGGTGTCAAAGTAACAAGCTCAGGAAATGAGGAAGACTGCTTGCAAAACTGTGAATGCAAAATATTGGATTTTAGGGGTGTAACATAAGGCCTACAGTGCATTTGGTAACAGTATAGTGTACAGCCTTTATGTGATTGTACAGTAACGTTAGTTCTTCCTGGATCCCTTCCATCTGAGATTTACATCAAGTCTCAAAAAAGACAGAGTTTCAGCCATTTGCAGGCACCTGCTCAGCTGTATTATAGGCTGTATGTTGTTGAAAAGCAGAGAAAATCAGTGCTAGACTGTACAAATTCAGTCTGTTGATGGTTGAGGAAAGGACCCTTCCATTTTACAAAGAGACTGCTAATTAAAGCACAGCATTAAGAGAGTAGAGAGAGAATGTATTCTGAGTACCACCACAGTGGAGATGTTATGATTTGACAAGTACAAACTATCTAGAAGAAAAAAAAATAACCTAGAAAACCAACAGTATAATCACAGAGGAAAAAAGTAAATCTGCTTTGGTAGATTAGGCCCAAAGAATCTTTTCTAAGATAAGGAAGGTAAAATATTAAGATAAAATCATCCAGCCTTGCTTCCTGTTCACTGTTCTGGTTCAACCTGTTGGGTCGTGTGTTGTCTCCCTCACCTATCAGTTCTCAGAGAAGCATTATGCCAGAGTCTGTAATTTGCTGACCACTGGTTCACAAATACATGGTGGTTTGTTCATTTTTGTTGCCTTGTTTTCTTCAGAAGCCCTTGATGTGACTGATAATTCCACATTTATGGGGAAGATAATGTTAACACACGAGACAGTTTCCTGCCTGTATGAGCTGAAGTTGCTGGAGATCAAGCCCTGCATTTACTGGGTGTACGTACAAACAAATCATACTGTATTGGTGACATTTTTCCCAGCACATACCATTGAGGCAGCTGTGTATCATCTGTAGTTCCAGTTCAGTGTAGGTACACCACAGAAGAGTTTTACCAATTGTGTTCATATTCATTCAAAGAATGGCATTCTCCAAAACTGTCTGTGGAAACTATTTTAACCACCGTATCAAGTTAATAGTACCAGCAATTCATTTAAAGAAAGGAAATACCATATACAAAAATATATTGGGTGAATTTTTCTGGCTTATGTTTTTCAGGAAGTAATTTCTAGCTTTTAAAGTCTGTCTTTGTGAAGATGGAATGATCCTCCTTCATGACAGCACACATGTTCTTAAAGCCATCACAGAGGCCTGGCTTTTGCATTTACAATTTCCTGAGAACTTGTTGTTCAGTAGTGAAATCTCTGTAGATAACCTTAAAGTGGATACAACTCAATTTCATTTTAGGCCTTATCAGATACTCTTTTAAGGAACTTTCTGCTTCTCATCATGCACAGCTTCCACTCACAGGATCTCACAGGGCTTTGGAATTTTTAAAAGAAAGATAAATCAAGGAAACAACAGCAATGACAAATCCTGACATCTCTTCCTGAACGAAATAGTGCCTGTAAGCCTGAAACTGGTACTTCCAACTCCATAGAAGAGAGCTGAACTTCCAGGCTATTTTTATTTTTGGGATAAAGGTTCTGACTCCATGAGAAGCTGGGGTTTTCAAGGGCCACAAAGTATTGCCACTTTCTGTAGAAGCTGAGAACAGCTGATGGCCTTCAGAAAGCATTTTGCAGTTTGAAGTAATGAGCTCAAAAAATAGACCAAAATGGGGCTGTACTGAAGAGCCGACAACAAGGTAAAAGAGTGAGTTCCTTGTATGCTGAGTTTCATTTGGAAGCTTAGGTTAACTTTGGCTTGGTTCGCTTTGCTAACTTCCCATGTTATATATTTGTACTGTGCTTCACTTATATAGTAAACTGCAGTTTTCTTGCTACCTCCCTTCTTTGAATTGGCATCCTCTCCAGACCAGAGGTATGGATTTCATTGGTAGACATTGAATCCTTCAAAACAACAGTCGCCTTTAAGAATTCTTGTCAAGATGGGAACTCAGGTTCATATAATTCTTGAAAAACATGACAGCTGCCACAAAACAAAACAGCATGATCTAACAAGGTGAGATGATAACTGACCCTCGCTGAGGGTTATATCAGTTCTTCCTGTATGATGACATAGATCACTCCCTGTTGTTTAAATAAGATTTTTATTAAAGTAAAGCACCATTTAACATACATTTTATAAGACTGAAATGACAGCTATAACACACAGTATGGAGTTACTCAGTGACTGGCCATTCCATGGCTCCAGCACAAACCTGAGAGCTGCCAAATACTCATGACAGTTAGGTCACTAGAAATGTCTTTGACCTTTGGGATGCACAGACAACTCTAATAAAAAATTTACAGCAGCCTTAAGCACTGAAGCACTATGTGTCACCCTGCCATTTTAATTTGGTTGTGAACTTCCTCTGTGTTGATATTAGTTAGACCTTTTTTTGGAAAGAACTTCAAGTTCAGTATTGAGCTTTTCACTCCCATACAGTATTTTACATCTTCCAGCAGTTGTGCTCAGGCCATTTTTCATTCCTCTTTCCTACACAAATGGAAGAGCAGGGTTTCACCCCCATTATAAGAAATGTTATGAACAATCCCTCAGTGGCATGCAGCTTTCTCCACCCCAGTTCAACACTGTTGCAATAAGAACAAAATGCCAAGATAGAGGGAGGAACTTGAATCAGGAAAAGCTGGGGGAGGTGAAGGAGATTTTGCTACATTATTACAAATCACCAGAGAAGAAGCTGAATACTTGCTCCATATAGTCATCTACCTGGAGAATGTATATCCTTCCAAGCCAACTGCATAAAGCTAATCAGCTCTGAAAGTAGGCAGTAAAATAATTGAAGCTTCAAATATATTAAGAGCTTATGATCAGGGAGAATATTGACTTGCTCAAGTCCTGTTTTCCTCTCTGTTTATACCCCATTAACATCCTACACTCCTCCTTTCCAAAATCCTTTCATTTTCTTGAAAATATCCAACCTGAGACAAAACAATTAAAAAAACCCCTAAACCTTAACTGTGATTTGCATCATTTTTATGGCTGCATTGGTGCTTGTTGATGGAAATGCTGAAATTTCACTCTGGTATAAAGGCCAGAAAATGTGTATCAGAAATGCGTATGTTTCCTTTGATATACTTTGTCATCTCGCCATTCCTAAAGAAAACTTTGGGTTTTTTTTCTTTTTTCAGTTTTTCTACAGAATGTTGTTTATTAAAGGATAAATTGAAATGTTTTTACCAAGAGAAGAACTTAAAAAATCTCCTGCTGGAGCTGATCTGTGTATGTCTAGCACAATATCCTGTCTCCAGCAGGAGTTTTTTGAGGAGACCAAAGGAGGACTGTAATGCTTCATGAAGTCCATTGCATCTGTAGCATCTTTATCTTCTGTGTCAAGGATGATATATCCCTGCCTCATCCTTGTAATATCCATTCTTGAAGGCACCTGTTTGAATGTGCTGGTCTCACCCACCTCCCTCAGCTAATTGTGGCAGACCTCACTCCCCAGAGGTTTACTACCTATAGTGAGAAGAACTACTGCTCCTACTTTTCTCTTTGCCTTTGTTGTGGGAGCTTGTCCACTACCTCCACAGTTTCAAAACATTTGCCATATCCTCCCTCTTTTTTTGTCTTCTGCAAACCTAAAAAATCCCAGTTTGCCTTTGGAAAAAAAACAATTAAATTCGAGCAGAAAGAAAAATCCAATCCCCAAAACCAACCCAGGCTCCCTATCAAAAAGCAGAAGGAAGATAAGATATATTTATGTCAATGTTTTTTTAAAAAATGCAATTTCCTTCATTTCATATAGCAACTGCTGGTTTTCTCTTGTCTAAAAGAGAAAATATTCAGAGCTATTATTTGCACTAAGATAATTAACTGAATAGTTGTAACTGTAATTCAGCAGTGATGTTAATATCTTCAAGAAATATACAGTATCTCTTCGGGTATTCTCTTCATTAAGTTAATAGTGTCATGTTACATTAGGAAAAATATGGTGCAATTATTGACAAAGACTTCATAAGAGAGGATGTTAACAACAATACCTAGGGGAAATTTCTGTTTCTCTAAGCACAGAGATGTAAGACAATAAAATAAATGTGATATTCACTGGAACAAAATAGAAAAAAAGCCAGAGTCTGATCCTCATCAGTTTTCTTTCCTTTGTTTAAGATGGAAGTATGCCTAGGGGAAAAGATGGATAAGATACTGGCTCTGGCCAAAATGTGTGTTAAAAAAAAGGGCTTCTAATCAGCTGCAGATTTTCTGCTTCATTCCTTGGAGCTGAGTGGGGGATTGTAGATTGAGCCTGCTGTGTCCCTAGTGCTTCATAAGCAACTTTCTCTTAAGTCTCAATGTAGCTTTCCAACACAGATATGTTTGAGTTATGTATGGGAAGGGTGTAAGCATAAACACTTGCAGCTCTTAACAAATGTTAGGGGGAGAGGTAACACTTGGACTGATTCAGCATTTAATGTCTTTGTAGTTAAGTAATCCTCAGAAAACCTTGTGAAGGAAGGAGTTAGGTTTTGCAATACCCATTTTACAGATGGAGAAACTCAGGACATAGGTAATCAAGGAAATTACCACAGAGTAAAATTAGCTGTGAATTACACCACGACACATCACTTGATAACTTATGAACATAGGGCAAAAAATTTGAAGATAATTGAAGAAGATGCACAGTTCACTAGGAAATTCAGTCTCACTTTAGCAAAGAGTTATTTCTGTTTTGCAGACACTTTCTAATTTGTAATTTCAGTAAGAGCTCAGCAGTCAGTCAGTCTATTTAAAATCTGAATACAGCTTGCTTATACACTGTTGTACATACTACTGATTTTAATTCTGCCTGTTGAGCAATAAAATTCCTTCGTGTCCATTGTATGGCTTGTCAGAGGACTGAGAAATCTCTGACAGAGGCAGCAGTAGGAACCAGAATTCAGTGTCTAGTCCATCCTCAATGCAGTCATCTACTGCATGTATTGAATCTATATTCAGTTATATTAATATTATTTATCACCAATTTAAAAAACAATAGGTAAAGGAAAGCGTGATGAATGTTTATGGCACATGACACATTATCTTTTAACTTACTGTCTTGCAGAACAATAGGACACTTATATTTCTCATTTCATTCTTCAAGTTAGTCATTAGTTGAACAGACCACTAAATAACAAGTCAGTAACATTTATGGCTTCAGTATTAACTGCCTTTTCCAGAAAGCAAGAATATTCATGGTCATTTTTTCCTCCCGTTTTCTGCACTTATAAAAGCTATTTTTCTTAACTACTGTTTGGTCAAGGGAGTCTCATTTTGCATTTTTAAGAAATATATTCCTCTAAAAATTATCCTATTAAGTGGGCTAGTGTCTACTGGCCCATTTGGAAACATTGGAGGCGATGGATTATTTGCTGCTATAGATTAATGTTTGTGGTTGTTCCCTCACACTCCTTTTCTCAACAGCGACTCAAGACAGTAGTTAAATACTTATTAACTATTCATGAGCCATTCATATGACCTACTTCTAATCTTTATATCTTGTGTCAGGCACAGCTTCAATATAGAGAAGCAAGGGGCTGCAGTAAGCAGTCAAGCTCCAATGCTAATTACAATGTCAGTTGTAGCTGCTTTTATTTTTATTTCAAGCCTACCTTGCCATCACATCTAATTGAAAAAGGCATATGTTAGGCCACATGTTTCAAAGATGGACATTAAATGCAGGAGAGCTCAAAATGAACAATTAACAATTCAAAGGGAAATAGAAGAGAAAAGGTCACTGGAAAATTTTAGGAGCTGGACACTAACAGAGTCTGCAGCTCTTAAACTAATAACTCAGTAGTGTCATCATTGTGAAATTATTTTTATGTAATGAAATTTTTGCTCTCCCACTTGGAATCTTCTTGGGAATTTTCAGTCTTCAATTCACCCACTTTCCCCTTAAAAGCCACCATTCTTTCTGTATATGGGTGGATTAGAAATAATTATACAAGAGCAATATCTGAACTTCTGACCTTTTGATGGCTGCATGCCAGTCAGACTTTTCTGCTTCCACTTTCTCTCTCAGACCAGTTGGCAAGCTCTCTTTTTCTTTCTTTCTTTCTTTCTTTCTTTCTTTCTTTCTTTCTTTCTTTCTTTCTTTCTTTCTTTCTTTCTTTCTTTCTTTCTTTCTTTCTTTCTTTCTTTCTTTCTTTCTTTCTTTCTTTCTTTCTTTCTTTCTTTCTTTCTTTCTTTCTTTCTTTCTTTCTTTCTTTCTTTCTTTCTTTCTTTCTTTCTTTCTTTCTTTCTTTCTTTCTTTCTTTCTTTCTTTCTTTCTTTCTTTCTTTCTTTCTTTCTTTCTTTCTTTCTTTCTTTCTTTCTTTCTTTCTTTCTTTCTTTCTTTCTTTCTTTCTTTCTTTCTTTCTTTCTTTCTTTCTTTCTTTCTTTCTTTCTTTCTTTCTTTCTTTCTTTCTTTCTTTCTTTCTTTCTTTCTTTCTTTCTTTCTTTCTTTCTTTCTTTCTTTCTTTCTTTCTTTCTTTCTTTCTTTCTTTCTTTCTTTCTTTCTTTCTCCTGATGAACTTGAAGAAGAAAAATGTTGCCACAACAGCATTTTAAAAATACCACTGGTAATTGCTGATATGGCAGGGCTTCTTTTCCTTTTCCTTCCCAGATGGACAAAAATTTGCCAGTTCTTTTTGTCCAAAAGTCTCCTACCACATGATGCTGACACACATCACATTTTTTTTCCTAAGAACATGCTGAATTTGTTCTTTTTAACCCTTTTCTATTCTGAGATAAAAGTAAAAACAAATGACAGTCTGCAGTTGTTGCTCTTCCTATAATATACTGCTTCCTTGGGTTTCCCTTTACATGAGTTTAAGTCCAATTATGCTGGCACTGAAGCAGTAAGTGTCCCTGCATCTGTAGCAATGTTGTTTTCCCCTCCCTAAATACTCAAATCTACCATGACAACTGATGAGGTCAGTCTTCTACATGGTGGAAAAAACTATGTTTCAAATGCTTTGAGGTGAAGAAGGAAATGAAAAAAAAGATGTTCCACTTTCACTGCAAGTGACCCAATAACTAGACTATTAGCCAAACCATAAACACTTTTCCACAGTAGCCATTTTCAGGAAGCACGAGCACTGCTCAGTCTGACACCATAATGCTGGAGTAGATCCCATGTTATGTACCTGATACCTGTAAGGAGGAAACAATTTGAATACTGCACTTTCTAGAGTATCCTATTGTTTTCTGTACCATATAAACTTTGATGTGTACAGATGTTCTCCAAAAGCTTTCTAGTGAGAACTAGGAGCTTTAAAAAAATCATCAGATGATACACTTTTATGGTCCAGGTATGCTCTGAAGTTTTTTTTTTTCCTTGTGGCTTATCACAAAAAAACCCCAACCACTGTAGGTCATTTAGCTAGCTAAATGTTACTTCAATTTTAGTGACATCATAAGTATTCTGCTTTATAAAATACCAGGCTTCTTTTGCAATACTTTTTCTGGAATCTGGGCTCCTGTAAGGCATCTCAAATGGGGTCCCTGAGTTAAGTCTTAAAAATAAGCATCAGTAGTTATTAATTTAAAACTTAAGCAGTCAACTTCAGACATTTATTGAAGAGCCTTTGATAAATTAGTTGCCTGTTGAACTCACTATTACTAGAATAATCATAAATATGAATGAAGAAAAGGAGTGTTAAATAGACTGAGTTAGAATGCTGGCTACTTAGGAATAGTGTGAGGTTATTTCTGTCTCCACTATATAGGCAATCTTTACCTGAAGCCAGGACAAAAGAGATTCTAAAGAGTAATTTCAAAGGAGGAAAACATCACTCAGCAGATACTGGTTAAAGACAGTGACTAATTTGACAACAATAATTTGATAAATTATATTTCCCTGTTCTCTTCTTTATAAACTTAAAATAAAGAATAAGTGAATTTCTTCTATTGATTTGTTTAAAATACCTTGGTATACTCAGAGAGTCCCTTTTGGTTTGTATTTCTTTCATGTTAAGTTTATCATTTACTTCCAACCATCCAAAATCTATGGTGCATTGTTAGCCTTAATCACAAAGAACAACTTCTGTCTTGTTTCAGGTATTTCATGGGCATATCTGACATAGGAATCCTGGAAACAGAACAAAACTTAATTTATTTGCCCTAGTTTCATTCTTAAAGGTAAGGGATCAGGGAAGAGGCATTACCATCTGTACATCCAACTGTTTAGTTTTAAAACTAAACTTTGATAGGAATGGTTGTACTCAATGATCCAGAGAGTCTTTTCTAACCTGATGATTCTATGTTTCTATGAAAATTTATGTAGAGACAAACAACAGTAATACACTTTCATTGTACAAACAGATGAAAAATAAATCAAATTAGTTGTCTGACCAGTTTTAATTAAGTTCCTAATTTGAATAGTGCGTTCAACAAAATGTGTGATACTTTTTTTGCAGATACTAAGCTTGTTTGCTTAGACTTGCTGTGGAGAGTGGGCAAAAAAAATCCCTGTGTGGAGGAACGTGAAGCAAATGCATTTGAAAAACTGGAACAGCTCTCTGTGGAAAATGCATTGCTCAGCAATAAGGATAATTCATTAATATTTCCAAGCTAGGAAGAGTTGGAGAAGAACCCACTTGGAAGAAAACCAACCTAGAATACGCCCAATTACTTGGCCTAAAATGCTTCCAAGATTTTTTTAGAAGGTTGCACTGTTTCATGCTGACAAGTGTTCCCTTTTGGCATCCCAGCCCTTCCCAGGCATGCTAGTAGCGCATGTGCAACAGCCTAATCTCATCAGTGGAGGGCACCGGTCCAGCCTTCTCCTGGCAGCTCTGTTTCCCAATTGTCTTCACTATTTATTATTCACCCCAGATAGCTCTCATAGTGGCATCAGTATTGCTCACATAGCTACTTGAACTGACTTTGAAATAAAGTTGTCCAGTCACCTAAAGGACAAATAGAGGGATTAAGGACAATGAAATAATACTTTTTCATAAACATTGTCATTACCTTTAACTTAGTGCACTAAATTGTAGACATGTGTCATAGTGAAACATTTCATTCCTATAACAGCATGTGCAGCATGTAGTAGGAATTTGATGTTCAAAACAGACACATAGAAGTTGGCTTGATACATCAGTATCTTAAAATGTATAGCATTCTTGTTACACTGAGATGAACCGAACTCTAAAGTCAGTAATAGTGCCACAGAGACACAACAGCTCTGACTGATAAACACGAACCTGGTTTTGTCACCAGATATTTGCACAGGCAGATTAGAATCAGATCACTAGTAATACTGTTAATATTTAAGGACCAGTTTCTCAAACAATGTTGTCAGAGATGTGCCATTTACCCTTTCCTGACACTGTGGCTGTCCAACTCTCCCTTCCACTGGTTTACTCTTCTGTAAACTATATCCTCTCAAGTCAACTACATGAATGTCTGAATAAGGAATCAAGACCTTTAACTGGGTTGCTAGTTTGATATATTTGAGTAGTCAATCAATTTTTCTATTTATGCAATCACAATAAACACAATCGTTAAGCTAAGATATAGCTTCAGCATATTTGTCAAGGTCCTTGAAAAAACCAAGAGCTTCAGGTAGATCTCATTTATTACCACTGTATCAAATAGATTTTTTAATGCTGTTAAAATCAAATATCCCCTCTTCCTTGTTAACCTCTCACTTTTTAAGCAAACAGGTCTCTCCTACATTTACAGTGGACACCATACTACCACCACACGTTTCATTTATCAAATATACGATTTATTATCACAAGTCTTCTAATCTTTCATTTTTTTTCTTTCTTTTTATGATTAATGAGATTGCAAGATGTGAAATGCCAGTGCTCTCTGTCATCTCTACTTGTCCATTGCATTTAAACACAAGTTCATTCCAATGCAAGCCTCTTCAAAACATTAAAACCTCCTTTGTCATCTTTATGTAATGGAAAGTACCTTGATTTGCATTTCACTTCAGTTAAAGATATAATTGCAAGCAAAAAATTTATATGAACTGCAATCATAAATTGAAAAATTTCCATCTGAATGTACACAATTATTTTAGTCAAATGCTAGAACAACAGGGTCATTAGTATAGTCAGAATTAAATTCATGTTCAAATTTGAATGAATATTCAAAGAAAGTTTCCAGGGCTCCATCTAATAAAACTCACAGAGCTAAATTTCTTGCAAATCTTTCCCCATAGAGTATGATGGTTCAAATTCTTTTGGAAAGATTATAAAAAATAGACACAAATTTCTGCTTATGTCACTTCAACAAACCTCTGTGGCAGAGCCCCTCACTCCTGCTCCCTACAGCCAATGTTCTCCCTCACTGAATCTTCATTTAGTCAAGTATTGTCAAAGGAAATTGTAAGCTTATGCAGACTGTATCAGCTCCCAGTGGTAAATTTTGCATTTTTCTCCTGAAATCAGAAAATTGTTGAAATTGTAAGGGTGCTCAGGAGATCTCTAGTCCAATGGTCTGCCCAGGTAGGGTCAGCTGTAAGGTCAGACCAGCTTATTTACGGCCTTCTTGAGGGAGAATTGCAAAATATCCAAGAACAGGTATGCACTACCTCCCTGGTGAGCTTATTCCACCTTTAACTGTCTACACAGTGACATTTTTCCTTGTAACCAACACAAACCTCTGCTATTTCAGTTCATGCCCATGTCTGTCATTCGCTTGCCATATAACTCTAAGGAGCTTGTCAAGTAATCATGTGTAACATGCAGTCTATATAAAACTGTATACAATTCAATAGCAGAAAATTCTCTCAGGACAGAGAAAAGTAAGTTGCATTCTTGTGTAACTGACTTCAGAAAGAAAAGGGAGAAAGGCCAAGGACTCAGTAATGAACTGAAAATGGTTTCCAACTGAAAATGGCAACAAGAAGACTAGAAGTATAAATTTTTATAGGATGTATTTGTGGAAGTAGGAAGTCTCAGACAAAAGGACAACAATCTTCTTACACTACTTGCAGGCTAGTGAGGCCATCAACAGATTACTTTCTCCACTTCTGATGTGCACTAGAATAATTTTAAATGAGAGTTGATAAGCTGAAGAGGGTTTGGAAAACAAAATGGAATATTTCAAGTACTGGAAGTCTGCTTCAAAGTGGATGAATAGATCAATTTATGTGTTCAAATTAACTGTAAGGTCATGATTTTGGTTTACAAGTACATTCATAAGGGAAATTTATAAAGATAAAAAATAATTAAAGGGGTGAAATGAAGCAAGCTACCTGGAAATTGGACATTTTCAGAGTTTTGTGTTTGTTTGTTTGTTTGTAAAATCTGGGATGTTATTTTTATATATCAGTGCAGAGGTCTGAATTCCATTCTAGAAAAAATTTCATTAAGTATGTCAAAAATAAATTAATACAACATTCTACTCATTCAATTGAGATGCATTTTTTGATGCAATGTGTTCTTGCAGTGTTTTGCCATTCTCAGAAGAGACTACTCATTGTTTCAATTTTTGTTTTTTGCCCTGGGAGCTCTTACTTCTTCTTTTTATTTCTTTTTGGAGGAAGTAAACTGAAAAGCCAGAACACAGCTCATCCTGACTCGTAATAACCTCAGCAAAGGAAATGCAACTGAATACATATACAGCCATAACCAGTTCGGAGATGGCATTCATGAACAAGGAAATTCCTTTGCTTGAAGGCATGGGTTTGTCGGTAATGAGTTTTATCTATACAGGGTATTTAAGCAGTATTTAAGTCCTACTAATATGACTTTCACTTAGCAAAGGCTACAATGGATATAAAACCTCTCTTGTCTTTTGATTTCTCAGAACATTAAATGCAGCCCAAAGTCACAGGTACTGTTCCTCAAGGGTGCACAGACTCCTAACCGTCATTGATTTCAATGAGGCAAAAGCAATAAAATATTGCAGAAGATCTGACTCCTGTCTTCTTACAGATAATGAATGACTGAAGTTTAGCATATCTGAGAGTACCAGATAGAGGTTAGAGGTTTAGCAGTCTTGCAAACTTCCTGTGAAATTAATGGGGACAGATCAAAACCGTTAGAAGGTGCTTGTGCTGGTTTTGGCTGGGATAGAGTTGATTTTCTTTATGGTGTCTAGTAGAGTATGTGTTTTGGATTTGTGCTAAGCATGATGTTGATAATACAAGGATGTTTTTACAGTTGCTGAACAGTGCTTGCACACCATCAGGGCCTTTTCTGCTTATCACACTGCCCTGTTGATGAGTAGACTAGGGGTACAAGGATGGTTGGGGCAGGGCACACCTAGGCCAGATGGTCCCAGCTGACTGGGGAGATATTCCATACTCTACGATATCGTGCTCAGCAGTATGGGGCAGAAGGAGGAGAAAGCAGAGGTGGACACACTCAGAGCTGTAGTGTTTGTCTTCTCAAATAACTGTTATACATGATGAAACTCTGCTTTCCAGGAGGTCATTGAACACCTGCTTGTCGATGGGAAGTGGTGAATAAATTCTGTGTTTTGCTTTGCTTAAGTGAGTGGCTTCTGTTTCACATCTTAAACTGTCTTTATCTCAACCCATGATTTTTCTCATTTTTACCCTTCTGATTCTCTCCCCTGTCTCACTACAGGGAGGTGATTGAGCGGCTAGGCAGTGCTTAGTTGCCAGTTGGGGTTAAGCCACAGCAGTGTTTTACCCTGACTCTATGGTTATTATCTCACTTGTGGGTGGTAAGGGAGATACGGGTACTCTAATACAAGCTAGGTACCAGGCAATTGGGAATGAACTCTGTTCCCTCTAAGAGAGCTGAAGGCTCAGCAGCTCAGCTGAAGTGCATTTACACCAATGCACACAGCATGGGGAATAAGAAGGAAGAGCTGGAAGCTGTCGTAGGGCAAGGAGCCTATGATGTCGTTGCCATCATGGAAACGTGGTGGGATGATTCATATAACTGGAGTACAGGTATGGTGGGGTATAAACTCTTTAGGCAGGATAGGAAGGGTAGGAGAGGAGGTGGGGTAGCCCTCTTTGTAAGGGAAGACTTGGACACTGTTGAGATCTATTGTGGCGATGAGGGGATTGAGTGCCTGTGGGTTAAAATCAGAGGAGCCCACAAGAAGGTAGATTTTGAGATGGGAGTCAGGCCACCCAGCCAAGGAGAAGCAGCTGATGAGCTCTTCTATAAACAGCTGGGGTTAATCTCCAAATCAATGCCTCTTGTTCTTGTGGGAGACTTCAATCTCCCTGATATCTACTGGAAGTATAATAGAGCAGAAAGGAAGCAGACTAGGAGGTTCCTGGAGTGCGTGGAAGACAACTTCCTTGCACAGCTGGTCAACGAACCTACGAGGGAAGGTGCCCTCCTGGACTTGCTGTTTGTCAACAGAGAGGGGCTTGTGGGGGATGTGAGAGTAGGGGGTCTCCTAGGTCTTAGTGATCATGAGATGATAGGGTTTTCTGTCCTAGACGAAGCGAAGAGGGTGGTTAGAAGGACAGTAGCATTAAATTTCCAGAAGGCAGAGTTTGAACTCTTCAGAAGACTGGTCGGCAAAGTCCTTAAGGGCCAGGGAGCCCATGAGGGCTGGGAGCTCTTCAAAAAGGAGATCCTAGCAGCTCAGGAGAAAACCATCCTCGTGTTCCGAAAAAAAAGCCGGCAGGGTTAAAAACCAGTTTGGTTGATCAGAGAGATCTTAAGTGACATTAAGAAGAAGAGAAATGTTTACAGGCTCTGGAAGAGGGGACAGGCCTCTTGGGTGGACTACAGGAGGGAAGTGAGGTTGTGTAGGGAAAACATCAGAGGGGCTAAGGCTGAACTAGAAATCAGGTTGGCAAAGTCTGTAAAAGATAACAAAAAATCTTTCTATAAAGATATAAATAATAAAAGGAGGACTAGGGAGACCATACAGTCCCTATTGAATGCAGAAGGAACAAGAGTGACAGGGGACGAGGAAAAGGCTGAGGTACTTAATGACTTCTTTACCTCAGTCTTTAATTATAATGAAAGTTCTTCCCTCTGTGTACAAACCCCGGAGCTAGAGGAGCTATATGAGGCTCCCATGGTCCAAGAGGACAGAGCCTTGCTAGCCTGATTAGACACCCACAAGTCTATGGGACTGGATGGGATTCGCCCTAGGGTATTGAGTGAGCTGGTGGATGTGCTGGCCAAACCCTTTTCCATCATCTTCCAGCAGTCCTGGAAGACTGGAGAGGTTCCACTGGACTGGAGGCTGCTGATGTTGTGCCCATCTACAGGAAGGGTCACAGGGAGGATCCAGGGAACTACAGGCCTGTCAGTCTGACCTCAGTGCCAGGGAAAGTCATGGAACAGGTGATCTTGAGTGCTATCATGAAGCACTTGCAAGAGAACCGGGTGATCAGGCCCAGCCAACATGGGTTTACAAAAGGCAGGTCTTGCCAAACCAACCCAATCGCCTTCTATGACAAAGTGACTTGGCTGCTGGATGAGGGAAAGGCTGTGGATGTGATCTTCTTGTACTTCAGTCTACTTTGACACAGTTTCTCACAGCATTCTGCTACAGAAACTGTCAGCCTTTGGCCTGGACAGGCGCACACTCTCCTGTGTAGAAAACTGGCTGGATGGCCAGGTTCAGAGAGTGGTGGTAAATGGTGTTAAATCCAGCTGGAGGCCAGTTACAAGTGGGGTTCTCCGGGCTCACTGCTGGGTCCAACCCTGTTCAATGTCTTCATCAATGACCTGGATGAAGGCATTGAGTGCACCTTTAGCAAGTTTGCAGATGACACTAAGCTGTGTGGAAGTGTGGATCTGCTGGAGGGTAGGGAGGCTCTGCAAAGGGATCTGAACAGGCTGGACCACTGGGCAGAGTCCAATGGCATGAGGTTTAACAAGGCAAAATGCTGAGTCCTGCACTTGGGGCACAACAACCCTATGCAGAGCTACAGACTAGGGGAAGTCTGTCTAGAATGCTACCTGGAGGAGAAGGACCTGGGGTTGTTGGTTGACAGCCAACTGACCAAGAGCCAGCAGTGTGCCCAGGTGACCAAGAAGGTCAATGGCATCTTGGCTTGTATCAGAAATGGTGTGACCAGCAGGTCCATGGAGGTTATTCTCCCTCTGTACTCAGCACTGGTGAGGCTGCTCGTTGAATCCTGTGTGCAGTTCTGGACCCCACAAGAAAGATGTTGAGGCCCTGGAGCGAGTCCAGAGAAGAACAACGAAGCTGGTGAAGAGACTGGAGAATAAGCCCTATGCGGAACGTCTGAGAGAGCTGGGGTTGTTTAGCGTAGAGAAGAGGAGGCTGAAGGGAGACCTCATTACTCTCTACAAGTACCTGAAAGGAGGTTGTAGAGAGGAGGGAGTTGACCTCTTCTCCCAAGTGCCAGGGGACAGGACAAGAGGGAATGGCCTCAAGCTCCACCAGGGGAGGTTCAGACTGGACATTAGGAAAAAATTTTTCACAGAAAGTGTCATTGGGCACTGGAACAGGTTACCCAGGGAGATGGTTGAATCGCCTTCCCTGGAGGTGTTTGAGGCACGGGTGGACAAGGTGCTAAGAGGCATGGTTTAGTGTTTGATAGGAATGGTTGCACTTGATGATCTGGTGTGTCTCTTCCAATCTGGTTATTCTATGATTCTGATTCTGTGATCTCGGGTAGGGTGAGAACTTCGGTAAGGCTTCTTTTTTCTACTGAAGAAGTTTGGAGAAATAGTTTGGATCAAGCTTTTAGCACTGATGGAAATCTGACTCGGGCTGAACTGTATCCCACTGTGAAGTAGTGGTATAAGAGGAAGATTAGACAATGATTTATCATCACAGAGAAATTCTCTGTAATTAATAATAAATCCCCAAAGGTGGCCAGAAAATTTGGAATGGGCTTTGACAGCAAATAGGTAAGAATCACTACCTTACCTTACCATCTCTTACTGTACACACGGGGAATGTAGGTGCTCCTACTCCTGTAAACTAGGAAACAGCCAGTCTTATACAAGTAAAAAAAAAAAAGCATATACTTCCACATATGTGCATGCACATACATATACATCTTCCAATAAAGCATTCCATTCCAGTAGTCACATTTTGTGCATAGATATTAGATTTTCGTGAACTAAAAGCCACAGAGTATCAAATAGATGTACATCCATTAAAGCCTTCTTTCAGGGGAAACTCATTTCATTACAGATTTCAAGTCTGTGATTCAGACTGCATTTATAAGAAAGTAGTGGCCACAAGTTTTGAAAAAAACTTACATCAATTTTCACAATACTGGATGATGAATCATGGATTTCTTACAAAGTTAGGCAAATGTAATTGTTTTAAATGCTGCTTTGATAATTTGAAACACAGCTTGAGGACCAGAGGTAAATAAAGTTTTGTGATAGTGTATGTCAACCAAGAGGTGAGGTTTTAACAGCTCTGACACTGTTTACCATAGAAATTCCATCTCATGAAGGACATAATTATTCACTTGTGTCTTTTGACAATAATTGCATTTGCACAATAATTAGATTTAGTACCTAGAGTCACAAAATTTAAGAAATGTTCATAGACAATAGAAGAGATAACAACAGCATCATTTTTACTGCCATAAACTAAGCCTATGAACCTATAAATATTTAAGTTTTATCCAATATGGACAGTTTGAGGGGGGTTTTTATGTTGGGCAATAAACATGTTATGCACATTGTTAAAAATACTAATTTTAATGAAGGCTAGTATTTATTAAGATCTTCAACTCTTTTAGTCTTGGAACATATTTCTGAAGCTGATGAATTTGATTACAAAAAATCCAACAAAAATTAAAAAGTTTAATAATACCAGAATCAAAGGAAAACAATCAAATTCAGCTCTTTTGTTCTTAATGAATAGCCCCTTCCTTCCTTTCAGCTGAAGAATGGATGTCAGTAATTGGAACCAGTGTGTCTTATTTCAATCGTAAGTTACCTTGATCTGCAGGTCTCAAAGCAAAAGAAGGAAACTGTATGCTCTGTGTAATTTTTGTATTATTCTAAATAGTAAAAGGTTGAATATTGTGGGAGGAAAACTAATGCTCTAATGAATAAATGAATAAAATTTGTGTCCTCCAATGACATATTTGTAGATAATTATATGATCCAGGTGCTCCTATGTATTCATCAGTATTACTAATTAGAGCCACACCTGCCCTCTAGAACTGCTCGCAGTCTCTTGAACTTTTCAAGTTTAAAACTGTTAACTGTTTACTAGATATTCATATGATATTTTGTATATAATAACAAAATATGTCATTGCTGTTTTTCTAACCTAAGTGCATGGGCATTATGGAAAATAGATTTTTAATTCATTAAGATCAGTGGCAGAAATAGATGCAAAGAAAAGAAGCTTATATATATGCTGAAGAAATATCACATACACACTTGAAATGTGTAGGCACGTATAAACACATATACATGAGGAAAAACTGACATGTTCAGTCAATGATTTTGGTTTGCCAGTAATTTTAATTTGTATGAATCTGCAATGGTACACATTGTTTACACCGGAATACATACTGAAGTCCTTAATTAACTAATCTCCTATAAAAACAATTAACATGATGCTTAAAATCAATAAAAAACAAGTAAAGTTATAACTAAAATTAATTAACCAAACCTTTAGTGAATGAAAAGGTCTCTATGATTTATCTGTAGTGAAACAGGAAACATAACATTTTCACATAAAGGATGATGTTACACCTGTACTGATTTAGTGTGCTTCTTATATCCATCACATATGTATTCACAGATACTAAGTATTGGCACATAATCTCACCATGCCCATGTAAATGTGTAACTTTAACCCACTGAATGGATATGTGCAATGGCATTTATTGAATTGTTTCAAGTTTCGTGTCAAGGCTTTGTTTCCCCCCTCCTATCTGAGTGTTCAGATTTCTAGAAGTGGTTCTTTGATGTGTGCTCATAAACACGGAGGGATTTCCCCTCCCTTCTTCCTTTCAATTCCCTCTTTGTTCTTGGAACAGTAATTCAACAACTAGCCTTTGTTTGTCTATATTTACAGCTACATTCCCCTCAAAGACCGATTTGTTTATTTCTGCTGGGAGGGGCCGAGATGCATGTAGGAGAAGTGATTTTGGCATCAACACAAACACCACTCAGAGGAGAGCAGCCTCTCCAACAGGGGGGATATTTTTCTGTCACATTTACAGTTACCCAGCAGGTGATGTATCACGATACAGTTGTTTTCAATTTGTCAACATGTCTTTAGAAGTAAGGCTACGGCATTTGTAGCAAAAAAAGAGTCCTTTCTCTTTTATTCTGATATTACTTATTTCCAAACTGGTTTGGCAAGTCAGGTAAAAATTGCTTCCAAGCACCTGTATATGTGCAAAATGTTCTCCAGCAGTGGGAAATCTCAGTGCTCTGCTGTTGAAAGTTCCGATAAAGGATATATCTAAATCACCCCTCTCCTCCCAAACACAAAGGATCTAATCTCCTCCCAGGCCTCACATGTGGCCTTCTTTTTCACACACTGCATTAGTTTCAAGGAAGATTTGTGACACTTCATGTGTCTCTTGTTGAGAATAGTGTGTTGTCTTCTTTATACTGTTCTGTTACTATGAAGGTTTGAACTATAAACTTCTTTATGTGTTTTCTTTCCTTTGACATGCAATAATCCAGGTGGCATTAAGTCTATGGTTTTGTTTTTTTTTTTTTTTCAATCTGAAACTCTTACAGTGTCTGCCATTAAAAACATTTGGTACTCTGAAGCAGTTGCACAGCATCTCCTACTTTGTAAAAATCTAATATGACTCTTGGCATGATGGACTGAGTAGGTATTCTTTAGTGAGACCTATTGTGTATTCTCTCTGCTTAAGAAATCACACACTCTGTGAGCAACGGTGATGATTTCTAAATAAATGTAAAAACAAAACTCCATGCCGGACAACATAGTTAATAATACTCATCATTTCAAGCTCTTATATAATCAGTTTTCAAGAATGACACATCATCTGTATAATGTGTAACTAAGGTATCAAACTTAACTACCATAAAATTGGTTCTTTTATACATGCTATTTTACACTGATATCTAGGGTTATATCTAAGTAAGAGAGTCAGGGCTGTGGTCTTTTTCCTAAAATAAAACAATACAATATTTCTTAAGATCACTTGTCCTCATCCCTCGCTGCTGTCATACTTCATGTAGACTAAAGTAATAACATCTTTAGGGTGCATTGTGTAAACATTTCAGATCACAGATGACAAATCAGCATTTAGAGTTTTGGGTAATTCTATTTTCCCTGTGATTTTTCTCCACCAAAAATATCTATAGATGATGTGATATCCAGTGCCTTAGTTTAGGTGATTCCTAAACCAATCTATTTTTCCAGAGGTAAAAAGTCAAAGACGTTTTGTCAAAAAAACCCTCAACCCAGATAGACACCATACATTGCTCTCCTGGCGTATAAGTACTTCTGGATCAAATAGACAGGTTTAGGGGATATTTTTCCTGTCTGTCTTTCTGCAGGGTGTACTGGGATACTGAAAACTTTCTTCTTCCATTGGCAGCTTCCAGCCTAAATCCGGCTTATATGTGCTGCACTGTAATCATTTTCAGTTCTACTCTGCGCTGCTTTTCTGGATGAGTAACAGTTTAAAACTATCTCTTTCTCTTTAACTGATTGGGTTTTTTATCCCTCTTTCCCCCTTAATTGTTGGTGAATATTTTCAAGGAGAAAATAATGTGATTTATGAATTTCGTTCATGATTAAAAATTACTAAATTTATGAAATATTCAGTATACATAGGATTTGCAATGCATAAAAAGTGTTATTTGTCTGTAGGAAGAAAACCTATCTCTACTTTTTTGAAAGCATAAAAAAATGAACAATATTAAACATAAAGAAAAAGTAATTTTTGCTACTTTGAAGACACTATGAGTTCTGTATTCAGGTATAATTTACCTCATAGGTTCACCAGTTTTGTTAGGAAATTTTGGCTGGCTTCCCTTCAAAATTATCTGTCATGACAGTGCTCTCTATATTATCTGCAGTATGTTTGGTTTTGTACTGCTTGCCTTCACAAGTAATAGTGTGCACTGAAACTAAAGCAGTGCCAGGCATCACATTTGCACCTAAAAGCCGAGGTAATGAAATAGAGAAGTCTATCCAAGCGTATTACATGCATGCCATTGTCTGCTACTCAGCCAACCAGCCATGGAAGTCTCCTTTTTCATCGCTGTTACTACTACTATTATTATTATTGCTATTATTACAACCCTGCTTTCCTTCACAGATGTTAGTATGCATTTACTTTTCCTGTAGCAAGAAGCACCAATACTGAGAAATAAGAGGATGTACAAACATAGTAGCATCCAGTAGGCCAAACCAGAGCCGAGGAGAGGGAGCCTGCTCTCTGTGTGCTGTCTCAGTGTTCTGAAAATGACATGAATAGCTAATGCTCACCATGAAGGCTGCAAGGCGTACAGCTCTCATTTGACTGCCTCCTGCTCCCATCATCAGAGGGGGCTCTGGGAGTGAAAGGTCAGGGGGATAATCCTGCACCTGCAGCCCACAGAAGAGCAGGCGCAGAGTTCCCGACCAACCCTGCCGTAATTGATGCTAATTGTTATGGAGCCAAGGCGCCCTTCCATGGAGAAGCAGGTGGGCGCCTTTGTTGCGCTTGGAACCATTATACTAATAACAAGCTTAAGATTCTCTGCACAGGCTTAGGAGTACAAAGGCAGGGGCAATACTTTGGGGAGCCCCTTAAAAGGTTTACTGGGCATCTCCTAACATGATGGAGGAAAATTCTCTGAGAGTAGAAGGCCAGAACAAACTGAAGAATAAAAAGGGCAGTACCTGCTGGCCAGTCAAGCCCTGAACAAACCTGGGGTATGTGACTTTGGCGGCTTTAAGCTGCACCTGACAGCTTCTGTGGAAGCAGAGATTTTGCACCCTGTCATCTATTAGAAGAATCAGGTGTAAGCTGCTACTTCAGGGACCTAGAGAGCTCCCAGGGGAGCTTTCTCTGGAGCTGCCCATCTGTTTGCAAGTTTTGATGTGGAAGGATAAGCTCAGAAAGGGAGCTGAAAAATGAGAGGAAAAAGAAATTAAAGGAGTCCAGCTGCTGATATCGTATTGGGTTATGGTCAGACAAAAAGCCAGTAATTGCTAACACTTAGAAGTATACGTTTTTTGTCCCTTCCCCCTATGCTTAAATGGATTGTTCCCCACACCCCCTGCAGACCACCAGACACCCAGCTGGAAGAAAGCAGTGTCGCTCCCATGAGTTTGAGAGAGTGGGTTTGAGTCCATACTGAAAGATACAACCTAGGGTTTTGCGGTCATATTTGTGGTACTTTAGTATAAACATCACAGCATTACAGGCAAAATCAGGACTGAACACTGAAAACACTACAAATAAAAAGAAAAACCTTGGAAAAGGAAGAAAATAGGCTAAATCAATATATTTCAGTGTGTGGTTTGTGTGTCATGCAATGTGCAAAACAATTGTGAAAATAGTAAAGCACTTCTCCTCAAAAGCCCACACATATTCCTGCATATTCAAGCAAACAAACAAAATGAGGGAAAATAAATGAAGAAAACAAATAGAATGTAGGCTAATTTTAACAGGCTTGTAAATAAGTCTGAAAACACTATGCAAAATGGCCTGCAAATTTCTCAGAAACCAATTAGAGAGTCCTTTTGAATAAAGCCTGGACTAGATGACCTTTTGGGTAGGCTCTTCTCATCACTGGTACAGAACTATGTGATTTATAATGCAATCAGTGGATTACATTAAAAAGTTAATGCATGCTGCTTGAGGATGTCACAGACTGCATCGGGTGGTATAGATTATATTGACCATTTTATGCAATTTACTGTTATTTTTTCAGAGCCTGACACTGAAGTGTAGTTAAGCTCCTAATCTAATCATGTGTCTCTTAGCTCTATGGGATCATTGTGCCTAGGGAAGCTGACATGATGATCCATTAAAAAGCTGGTTACATTTTTAAAAATAAAAAATAAAAAAAGGAAGAAAAGAAATGTTTTTGAGGGCATTAGGCTAGAAGTAATAAGGGGAGGAATAATTTATTGAAAATCATAAACCTATTCAGATATCACAAGGAGACCCTTTTAGATACAGATGTTGGGTTACTCAGAGGTCAACAATCACAGCCAAGCATCACCTGCTTCTTCAAATCCCTTATAACATTCCTGGAAGTATGAGAAACATTTGCAATTTAAAAACCAGAACCTAGACCCTAGAATTTAGTCTGCAGAAGTCATTAATTTGTTTAAGAGTCATGACAAATAAATACAAACAACGAATAAACCCAAAAGTATTAATGGATTTCTTTTTATACTTCACTTCCGTGCTTGAACTGTAGAGATTTGAATTTCCCTGTAGCCCGAGTATTTGTAATGGGTTTTTTTTTTCTCTTGATATTTAATTTTTGAAGAATTTTTGAAGAATTTTTTGAAGAATCACAGAATTCCAGCTGTGATTCCACAGTCTACTCAAATCTGAGCTCCCACCCTCTTCTTTGAAATACAGAGAATTTACTTCAGTTTATACCAATAGCATACCTGGAAAATTCAGGACTGAGGTTTAAATCACTAAGACATTGGAAGGAAAAACAAATCACTGGCATTCTGCTTGAATTACTATGTTGGCTTCTCAGTGCTGTATCACACTAGTTCATTAGCAGATTTGGTAGGAAATGAACCTTCAGAAAAGATATGGTTCCTGTATTTTGCATGTCATCAACTAGGCAGTGGTAAAGTGACTTTTAGTGGCCTTGCCTCCTTAATCTAATGGACCACTTCTTTTTTTTTCCAGGAAAATTTAAATCTTTAAGTTAATCAGGAGAGGATTAGTGTAGTTTTCAGTGCATGGTCTAAGGTAAGAAAGCTTGCTTCCTAAGCAGCTCTGTGAACTGTCTACTGATGAAAAGAGGTTATAGACTATTGACCTGCTGCTGGTAGGCGAGTAGCAGCAGATGGAAGGAAGCTGCTACTGGCAAAGGCTTCAGGTGCAGCTCAATGGTACACAATTACCCTGCTCTGTGCCTCAAATTCCAGGAAAACCTGCTTAATTGGCACTGCGCGTGGCTGGCAGTCTGTACCTGGCTTGTGGGTGGCAGAGAGAGTCGAATACAGGTTGAGATGTAAGACTATGTGGGAAAGAAACCAGCTGCATGATCTTCAAACTCATACAGAAATCTTTAGCAGGTCTGTTCAGGTCTCTGTACCTTGGGACCAGATCTATGATCACAGCAGGTCTATGAAACAGAGACCTGTAGCCTGCTCCCCACCACCCAGAGCTAGGAAAAAAATTATCATCTCACTCCTGAGGGCAACAAGTATGCCTGAGATCTCAAGGATGTTGTCTTTGAGTAGATGCAGAGTGGTACCTTGTAATGACAATAGAGGTGCCCTTCTCCTTCAAAGCATCACTGAGATGCAATTAACTAGAAAACACTGTTTCTGCTTCTAGCCCTAGAGTTGGAATTGCAAAGCTTCTTATTTAGTGGTCTTGTTGGCTTCCTTTCACTACAAATTCAGGCAGGATGTAATAGAAGAAACAGGGTAATCACCAACCAAGAAAATTAGAATAGTGACAGCATCAAAGTGCAGTGCACTACTGTAATTGCCTGAAAATTATAATGCTTTGCAAAGAGCTAATATTTGTGTTCATTCTAGGTACTGAGGACCAATTTTCTGATGAGAATGCCAACAACTGGGATGCTGTTTTTCACACATTTGTCCAGCAGCCTGGTTAAAACAGAAGACTATAAAAATTGGCAGACACTGCAAGTTATCTGCTTTCACTTTCTTATTTTTCATGAAGATTCTTGTCTAAATAAGAAGAAATTCTGTTTTCAGGAGTTCCATATTCTTATCTTACACTGACAGAGAGTGTGGTACTGACTAGAGAAGGGAATAAAAAAATAAACCTCAACACAAATGGAGCCACACAAGAAAAAGTGTTGATTAGTTGTGTGTTTTGGTCTGCTGCACCTATAATATGATATCTTGCAGAATTTCCCAATGTAATGTCAATATATATTCGTTTCATGAGCAGCAATGGACTAGGAGTAGATTTGCTTATGTCAAAATATTTGCATAGACTTTATGGAGAGCTGCATGAACTCTCCTGCATGGTGTTGCAGATGGAAGATAGATTGTGTCATTATCAGCATATTATATATAGGGAATGCTCAACTGCAATCTTCCATCCATTTAATTACCTGTATATAATTGTGCAGAAAAATTCTTACTCTCTGCTCTGTGAAAATCCAAGGAAGCATTTTTGAGACAGACTTGCCATGAAAACAAAAAGCTGTCGTGTTGCTTTGAATTTTCATGGTTTCTCATGCTGTCAGGCAACTTTCGCAAGGATAAAAAGTCTTTGATCTTGGTGAATGACTTCCTTCTATTTTCAATAATGCAATAAGCCATTTTATTTTCAGGCAAAGGTATTTCCATAGAAATGTTTGTTCAGAATGCTTTCACAAAAGTACTACAACTTAGTCAAGAAGTTGCATTGGCCAAAGGTCAGAGGTATCAAATGGTTTTGATTTAACAAGAAGCAAAAATATATTTAAAACATGTTTCTAGCAAGAAAATTTGGCAAAGAGCATTTTATTGTGTTTTAATTGATTATGAAACTAGAATTCATCTTAGCTTTACCAAAATTTTGAAACAGTTCAACAATGTGATGTTAAATTTTAATTTTTTGGGCAGGGGACCTTTCCATGCAAATATGTCTGGTCTGAAGCAGTATAGCTGACTTTTGCACTGAGAAAAGCATGCACAACTAAATTTGATCTTTAGAGAAAATTTGACCTATTTCCTCTACCATCTTAGAGTTCCCTAGCAAAATAATTTGATAATGGGAAGAAGGATTCTCTGTACCATGCAGCACATAGTCAATTCAATGTCACTGATGATGTTTGCATCAAGTAGGCAATAATTGGAAAGACTAGCTTGTTCCAATATATTATCTATATTCATCTTGCTACAGTTTTATTCAGTCATGCTTATTCCTGAACAGATACTACAAACACCATCAATGCTATTGCACTGATTGCTGTATTTTTGTGTTTGCACGTCAAAGAATCTGTTAACTTGTTTCAAACACTCTGAGAAGCAGCTTAAGCAAATTTGGGATTGCTTTGAAGACCCTTAGCTGCAAGTTATTAAACATACATTGCTAGTAATGGATAAGACTGAGAAATAGTGCAGTAGGCATTTTTCCCACTGAAAAGAATGGCTCTTTGCCAAATGAGTTTGTAGTAATTGTGCCAATTGTGAAATCTACTGGGTATATACTGAAAAAAATTGGAAAGGCTCTTCAATATATTCACTAATTATTCTCTTAACTACATTTTTAAAGTGCATCTGGACACTGGACAAAGTCTTCAGAATGTAAATGAGCTAAAGACAAGCTCTCCTCACAGTGCAACAGGGGAATTAAACCAAATGCATTTATTATACTCGGAAATCACAGCTGACTTCTAGCAGTGCCAAAATAAAGAGAGGTTTACACAAACTGCTCATGATTTTTTAAGCACTAATTACAGCTGAAGTGCTATTTTTTGGGTGAACAAAATTTGTTATCAAGTACCATGTCATAGAATATAAACTTTATATAATTCAAAAGACTCAGATGTTATTTCAAATGTAGTCACAGAAGAGGAAAAAGGGGGGGCGATATTCAGTGTTAAAATCAAATAAAAATGTCCTGCAGTCATCTGCTAACTTACCCTTGCAAACTTGTAAACTATGTGAGACAATAGTTTTGTTTTACAGAATTACTGCCAGTTAAGGCAAATGTGGCTGGACTCCTTGCTTTATTTTGTTTTCCCACAGTTCGCAAATCACAAGTGTATAGTAGAAAGCCATGAAATCCCTGATCAACTATCATACGTGAAATAAAGCTCGTTTTTTCTGAACACTGCAGAACTACTGAAAGGCAGAATGCATTTTTATATTTGTTTTCTTATACTTTTAGGAAACCTCAACTGTATAACTGCTTGAGGATTAGGCTACAATAATGTTATTAATCAAATTCTACAGGTGATAAAAGCAGAATTTTCACCTTAAAATAATAAATGAGAAGTTTGTAGATCAAGATGTATTTGTACACAATCATCAGAAATGGTTACACAAATGAAGAACATCTTTCAAAATGTTTTGCAATGATTTGGTCATGTATGATTATACACTATTATTTCATAAATTATTTTCTATACCATCAATTATGCCAAAGCTTCCTGGGGCTAGCTTTTTTTCCCCTATGGGCCACTACTACCTCACAGATTAAGTACATTTCAGAAAGATTTACTGACTGGCCATTTACATATTTTCTATGAATCTCTATGTCTACCACAAGGGTAAGCCATAGAGAATCTTGGATGTTCTACTGATAAATTCTATTAACTTTACATGCTGTGATTTGTTTTGCCTCCATTACTCTGCTCTCATACTTGTAGTGCTTCACTGAATCAAAGAAACAGAAACTATAAAATAAATGTGTCCTTTCTAAGACACATTTGATTGAAGCATTTTCTGTATTTGCTCAAGTAGTCTCCTTTAAAAAAACACAACAGGCTTAAACCAGGATTATATCAGTCTGAATAAGTAAATCAGTACAGAATAGTCTAAAAATTTCCTGTAATTTTGTTCATATATTTGATCATAGGGTTTGATTACAAGCAACAAAACTTATAAAATGTAGCATCATTTCATCCCAGTCCCATATATAAGTAGTGAGAAGACATTCCCCACCAAAAATTCATATTCATTATTTTTTATCTTGTAATTCGTTCCATTTGCTTTTAGTTGTGTTGACATACCTTTGATTTGGGAATTGCTATTTTCACAACTTGCAGAGAATTAATCATACGCAAAACTCTGATGATCACCTGGTCCCCAGTAAACTTCAGGTCACAGTGTTTCACTAAGGCATTTCTTTCTCCTTTGATATTTTTAGAAATTCCCTAGGGAAACATAGGATAATCACAGGGTATGGTCCAAACCTCAGATTGGAAGCCAGGGGATGTTAACAAGGAGATTAAGTAGCTGCTTGGCAGCAGTTCCAAAATCACTGATTTATCTTGGAAAAAAAATTGCAGCTTGGAACAAATGTTGTGAACCCTTCAGCTCAGAAGACCTGGACCAAAGCAGTCATGTCCCACAGTGTGAGAGGCTGAGCAGTGTCCTACACTCAGAAATGATGATCAAAGTTCAAGCTTGCCAGTTTGGTGAATATTTCAAATAGCAAGGATGCCAATAACAACCTTAGTCTGGGAAACTACCTCTCCTGCTAGGGGGGCAGCATAGACTTCCACTTTTATAGGGTTTGACATATCACCTCTCACTCTAGTCCACTCAGTGGACTTACAGGTAGTTATTACCATTTTGTCTGTAAAATAATGAAAAGGATATGTTTCATGACTGACTCTTGCTAAAATAACTGCAGTACTGAATCATTAAACCCTCTGGTACCCAACTATTTCCAAAGGTTCAAGTTTAATTGGGATGAGGAGTCAAGATCGCTAACTTAATGCACATGTGTGAAAAGACTCTTGATGTGATTAAAAGGCAACATACCTCAATGTATTTGCTGCTACCAACACTTCTAAAGGAATAAATTTTTTAAAGGACAAAGGAGTAATCATAGACTCATAGAATCTTGAAGTTGGAAAATACCCACTGGATCATCAAGTCCAACCATAAATATCTTCCTTCTAGGATAAATAGGTGCTGAAATAAACTTAACCTTTCAGAAACTCAGAGAAACTCAGAGGCGGTTTTTTTTTTCCTTCTTTTTTTTTCCTTTGTTTTTTGGGTTTGGCTATCTTTTCCTACTGCATATGCTGTAACTTTCAGATGGAAACAATTGTAAAACACTCAGAAACATTTTCTTGGGTGACTGCAGTCCCTTCCCTTCTTTAGAAAGTCATTTGCCTACATATCACCCATCTCAAGTACGTAGGTGTTCTCCTGCTACATCCATCAATCCGAAGCACAAAGAAAGACAACTCCTATCGCTGTGCTCCTCATCTCATCCCCTACCTCTTGCACATATATACACAGGTAAATGGAATATGCAGGAAAAATATTTCTAATATTCAGCATACAGTCCTCGCCTGAGGACAGCACTGAGTACAGGGGCACAATCAATTCCCTACTTGTGCTGGTCACACCATTATTGATACAAGCCAAGATGCTGTTGGCCTTCTTGGCCACCTGGACACACAGCTGTTCATGTTCAGCCAGCTATCAACCAGCATCCCCAGGTCCTTTTTGGCCTGGCAAAAGCACATAGGAAATGAAATGAAATGAAACCTGTTAATTTAAATCTGTACACCATATCCCACTGAGAATCATAGAATCAGAATGGTTTGGGTTGGAAGGGACCTTAAAGATTATCTAGTTCCAACCCTCTTGCCACAGCTATGAATATCTTCCCCTAGATCATGTTTCTCAAAGACTTTTCCAAACTGGCCTTGAACAACTCCAGAGATGGGGTATCCAGGTGCAGTACCTTACACATAGCCTTGTTGAACTTCATGACATCAGCACAGACTCATCTCTCAAGCCTGTTAAGGTCTCTCAGACATGTTGACTGCACCTCACAGCTTTGTATCATCAGCAAACTTGCTGAGGGTGACCTCAATCACACTGTCCATGTATGTGACAAAAATGTTAAATGACACCAGTTCCAATACCAATGCCTGAGGAATACCATTTGTCATCTGTCTCTACTTGGATTTTGAACTGTCAACCACAACTCTATGAGTGTGACCATCCAGCCAATTCCTTATCCATCAAGTGGTCCATCCATCTAACCCACGTTGTCGCTCCAGTTTAGAGACAAGAATATTGCATGGGACAGTCTTAAATGCTTTGTATATATCCAGGTATATGATGTCAGTATGTCAGTTAATCTTCTTTTATCCACCAATCGTAGAAGGTCATCAAAATTTTGAGGTAGAATTTGCCTTTAGTGAAGCCATGTTGGTTGTCATCACAGCCTTAATCTCCACATGCCTCAGCAAAGTTCACAGGAGGATCTGCTCCATGGTCTTGCTAGGAACAGAGGTGAGACTGACCAGCCTACAGTTTCCAGAGTTTTCCTTTTTTTTTATTTTTAAAAATAGGACATTTTTCCCCCTTTTCCATTTGGTTGAGACTTCATTGGAATGGCAGAACTTCTCAAATATTATGGATTGTGGCTTAGCAACTCCATCCACCAATTCCCTCTGGACCCATTGATGTAAAATACTTAATCTTTAATTAAAGAGATACTAAGTTAAAGCTATAGACAAAAAAAAAAATTCACATTTGTTTGTTTACTATGCAAAGTTCGGCTTTGCATAACAATAACTGGTCTTCTGTGTCATTATCTTACACTTAGTGTGCTCTGGTTTTCCCACTTTCATGTTTCTTTCATTTGTTTGTTAAAGAGATTTCCTGTGTGCAATCCTTGAATTAGGATAAATTCCTGTTCTCCATGTCCACCAATGGAAAAAAAGCATATTAATCAGAAGCATTAGAGAATCATTCTGATGGATATGTCTTGAAACTGGACATCAGCTAAAAAGAAGGGTCATCTTTCTTAACACAGTGGACCTGCCCAGTAAAGCAGACATATTTTGAGCTATTTGCTATTGCATTTCCAGAAGTCAAAAAGTCACAACAGTTTTGAAACTGCATGAACAGCACCTCAAACCTGATTGATTGATGCACTGAGGCATACTCAGGCAAACTGAGGAAGAGATACAGGCTTGAAAATCCTCAGTGTGAGATACATGTGCTTAAACATTCTTTATAGGTGCTAAAACTTTAATTCATTCTAGTTTGTTTTTTTTTTTTTCCATAATGACCACAAATGAGATATCTTTTAAAATTTCTGATTTTTCTGTTATAAATCTCCAAAATAACATCTTTGACAAGTTCCAGCTGTGATCCTGTGAGAGGCAGTGCTGATTTGGATCTTATCCTCACTGAAATAAATAAATGTGAACCCAACAATAATATAAGGTATGCTGAACCCTGTTTTTCTGCTGGTGTAAGATATCAGCATTGTTTTTCTAATACACAAATATTTTGGTCCAGGCTCTTTTGTCTTGTACATTACCAAAAATTAGTGCTTGCCAAAGAGCCAACAGTGATAACAACTTCAACTGACAATATGGTGCAAATAGGAGGAATTGAAAAAATCTTACACTAGTAAGTAAGTCAATGACTGTTGTTATAACACACAAATTAGAAGGTGCTATATTATGGTACAATGCAGTGATATTGAGGTAGCAGTAGATTGTTTTAAATTACAGCTGTACAACTGACTTTAAAATCATACCAGTGTAATCCTGTTGTCAATCATTTATACAAACTAAATGAAATACTCTTACTTCTTTTAACTTATCTAAACTCAAAAACAGCATAATAAAAAAAATTACTGTTATCTACATCTATGACAACTCCTAGCCCAAACATAAAAGCTCAGGACGTGAACACCAAAGTTTTCTGACTTACAGAAATTACTCCAAGCAAGAGCTAGCCAGGACAGAGAATGGTATGAAACTCTGGAAAAGATAGTAACACACAATCAATGAAGAATAAGAGGATTAATGCTCAAAGTAAAACAAGACTATGCATTGGTAAATAGACTATTGGAACAAAACAAGAAATCGAGGGTTTGAAGCATATTGTTGCTTCTGCAAAATTCAGTTTCTAGATGTTTTAGTTTTGCCATGGTTTTCTTTATTTATATTTATATATGAAATTTTTATTATTTTCAAAGACAACTTTTCAAAACCACTTGTTTTTCTGTAGAAGCTGTTAGTGGAACATATGTATTACCATAATGAACAGAATTATAACTACACACAAAATATCTTAATTTTCTGCTTAATTCATTAAAGGCCCTTTTATAAATGATGAATCTATTATTGTTCAAGGCTGAACCCTTCCTTTCACTTGGTTTTATTTTGTTTTACTGACCCTCATTTTTTTAAATCATCACTACCAATGCAAAACATTAGTTCATTCACATAATGCACCTATGCAAGAAAGCAGCCACATTTTGGACTATTTGTTATTGCATTTCTAAAGTCAAAAGGTCATATCAGTTTTGAAACTGCATGAAAAGCACCTCAGACCTAATTGATTGATACACTGTGGCTTCCTAAGGCAAAAGGTGGCTGAGACACAGCTTGCAGAAGAGCTAAAAAGCAAACCTGTCAAAGGAAACTCCTGCTACAATAACATATTAACTAATATGTCTCATAACAAAAAAAATATTTCATATATTTTGATTCTGGTCATGAGTAAATATTCACTGGGACACCTCCTAATCTTCAGAGAAGCATTCTCCTGCAATGGTATTGCATGAGTTTGTTATGAAGGTGGGAGCAAGACACAACTGTCTTTATGAAGTCTGCCAAACTTTGGACTGGTGTATGTTACTTTTGCCAGGAGGTAGAAGAGGGCTGGAAAGCCATCTGTGCTTCTCAGGGTGTTTTGTCATTGCAGAGTTTTTCTGAGTTACCTCCACTCAAATTGGGCACCTGATACACGATCATAGAGAATTAATTTTGTTGATATTCTCTCCAGCTGCACTTCCCTTGTATGCTGGGAGATTAATATGGCAAATAGGGAGGCTGATGCATTTCCTATGCAGTTGTTCCTGCAGCTGTGTAGTACCTTTGGCAGAGAAGGGGGGGATATATTGCCTTAAGTCATGATACAGCCGTTACAAATCAGAGCCCCATGTTTATCTACAAAAGGCTACTGCTGCTGGATAAAATTAGGAAGGGAGAGCAGGTAGCTGTCTGGTGTACTGCTAAGGTGGGTAGTATCATTACCCATCAATCTATGCCCCAGTGGGCCAACAAGATCTACTTTAAAGCCCTACTTTGTCCAGTCTCTGAAGAGCTATGAGTAGGATTCAAGTGTGTGGAAACACTTAATTCAGGTTATCATTAGAATTTCCAGGAAGCAAATGTGTTTGCCATGTAGTTTTTACCCTATTTCTGAAGCAGCAGCACATTCCTTACCCAGCGAAGACTGTAACACATCTACTGTGCTTTTGGAAATGCAAAAACTACTCAAAGCATACATCAGTTTTCAAACCTCTTACATTCTACTATGCCTTCATAAGAGAACATTGAACCAAAATAGAATTATATTAAATTTGGAATTCATATTGAGATAATAATTGTTTTTAAAAAATCTACATCTCTAATGGGTTTTGCTATTGTAATTGTTTTCCACTCAAAAGTTGCCTATACAAAGTATTATAAATTTATCCACAAAATAAAACACATTTAGAAATCAATTAGAAACAAGTTTTTGTTTTACAAGAATATTTCTGTTCTTAGTTCTAGGCAGATTTAGAGACCATTGACCATTTTTTTTAGATTGGTTACTAAAGTAAACGCATAAAATAATGTTATTAATAAAACCCCTTCTGTTCTGTTGAAAAATGCAAATAATTCAAAATAATTTTCAAAGTATCACCTCTAAAAATATAAACAAACCTCATATCAAGACATAAGTTCACTCTTCCATTTCCATGGCACAAATTAAGGAAATTAGTGGCAACTAAAAATGGATTAGTTTCCACTATAAGCATTAAATACCAAGTTTTAGAACTAAATAAAATAACATCTGTGAAACTGCATGTGTTTACGCGTGTGCATGGACAGCAAGCCTAAGAAATGCATACATCTCCAAAACATATGATTAAGAGCTAAAATTGTCGCATTGATGTAGAAATACAGTACATCTCACTAAAGTGACGAAGTTTTCCTTGGATGTGTACAGACTGCAGATGCACTCTGTATTGTGTGGCTGATATTGCACCTCTAGCCTTCTTCTGTCAGGTGTATGTTAAAAATTGTCCTTTATGCAGATAGGAGGGACATACATAACTTGTATTATTGCAAGCAATTTCTAGTGCGTTAAACTTAGTGCACTAAACATACTATACTGTAAAATGACTAAGATTTTACTCTCAAAGAGTAAGTATATCTTAAAGGAATTTTTACCCTCAGGCTAGTTCAGGGTTCTAAAGGAGATCTAACGATATCTTGGTGTCTGACAGTAAATTCTCTTTATTTTTACACTCTCTGCTGCCTCTCCTTTTTTTTTTCAGTTTCTTTTGCAAGGGTCTTTTCACCTACAGTTTATCAGGTATACAGAAAAATTAATTCAGTATCAAAGCAAATGTAGGAAAAGAAAGTACAATGATCAGTTCTGTGCTACACAGACCTGACAGCTTTATTTCATGGTTTTGCTTATCCTCTTGATTCCTCATGCCTTCACCTTTTGTCTAAAATACAATTGCTCCTAGATCTTTTTTTATTATTGCCAAGCTTAATATTGCAAATGACATTCTTAGTTTCAATAACACTATTCACAGCAGCAAAAAGTTTTGGTATAGATCTGCATATGCAATAAATTGGCACACTTGATAAATGATGACCTGCACTGAAGATTAGGACAAATATTGCACTGTAGAGCATGGCCATCTTTTGAATGAGTCTCCCCTGGCTAAAGTTTTTCTCATGCATTTCTCAAAATCTCTGGAAGTGTCTAACTTGCCATGTTTTATGCAAATAGTAAATAATAACAATATTAATTGGGGTGCCAATATTTGAATATTGTCAACTGCAAGCTATTTGAGTTTAAGTCTATTACCTAATTTTCAGGAAAGCTAATATGTGCATAATGGGTTTATCTAGAAATATAAACACATTGTTTTGCAACCTATCTATCTTTTCTAGAGTTTTGAAGCTCATGAAAAGCTCCTGTGAACTGAGAAGACAGCATATAATATTCTCTGCTCAGATAACATGCATTGAATCCATCAAATCCAATGAAGCTACTCAAGTTTGGTATTATTTCTAACTACCAGGCTTGATTTCTACTGAAATGCGCATGGCTCACTAATGCCATGAATCATTGGTGCTCTACTAACCTAAATCAAAGTGGATTTGTTCTATTTGCAGGGAGTACTGAAGTTGTTATGAAGAATTTACTGGCTTTCAAACTCAATGGGTTCCTAAGCAAAATACACATTTGTGGCTTCACTCATAAATTTTTCTTTCCTTTTATATATATTTTTTTAATTCAATTACTTTGAAGGGCAAGTTGTTGGAGCTTTCAGCGTATTATGATTAAAGGAAGCAATTTTCCTCAACTCTAGAATATTCCCTTTAGTGTAAAAGGCAAGGTGAAGGGATGCTGGTCACACTTGCTGCACCACTAAGAAGTCAGTCAGAGGCAATTGGTTTATCAAGCGGTTGTGGGCTCCAGTCCAACAGCTACTCATCTGTGTAGAGTCAATAGCAACTTTATATTCCTAGTACCCAACTTTGTAACTCTAACCTCTTCACTTCAGCCTCTTCCAGTAAGTCCAGTCCTGTCCCTGAAACCATCAATCAGTCTTCACATCTCATTAAATTCTGGAAATCAGAAAGTACCTTCTTTGGTAGAATCATAAAATCATTAAGGTTGGAAGAGACCTCTAAGACCATAGAGTACACCGCTAACTAAATCAACTAAACCATTTCCCAAGGTGCCAGGTCTACATGGCTTTTTGAACACCTCCAAGGATGGAGAGTCCACCACTTGCCTGGGCAACCTGTTATTCTTTCAGTAATGTAATTTTTCCTACTATCAAATCTAAACTTCCCCTGGTGCAACTTGAGGCCATTTCCTCTTGCCCTTTCTTAGTGACTGACAGCTGAATTGGTGCCCTTCTTAAATGAAGATGGACTTTATCATCCAAATTGTCATTCTCTTAGGAATTTTTTTTGTTGTTGCTGAAAACTATCAGTTTCAGTAAAGAAATATGAAGATGTCACAGTACTTTGCAATAGGTAAATGGGAAAATGGTACTGTATTTGGAAGAGAGTAGATTTAGGGAATCTTTCTGCAACTGACTATCTCAGCACTTGAATCAGCACTCTTTCAAACAACCCAGCACTGTCTCATGCATGGTCTGAAGTCAGAGGCATTTCTATTGACCACACTGTCCTGCTCACCTTGTGCTGCAACTGCAGGTAGATGAACTTAAGTTTGACAGGGCAAACCCCAGCCTATTGTCTACTCATTGTCTGTTGACTTCTATGCCCCATAAAATGCTATTCTGTCTGAAGCTTTAATTTGCACACCTCTGGACGGGCATTAAAGTCTTATCTTTCATTTTTGACATAGCGTCATTGTCTTGTTCATGTTTCAAGAGTAAGCATGAACATGTTTCAGTGACTATGAAGCATGTTTCAGTCACTGACATTTCTGTATTCTTTCAAGAGTGATACCAGTTAGAGGGAGGAAAATCATAGAATCATGGAGTTTCTATGTTGGAAATGATTTTTGAGATCATTGAGTCCAACTGTACCTGTCCACTACTAAATCATATCCCTAAGCACTTCATATACAAAATATATTATTCTTGACTCTCTTTAATACTGTGTTGTAAAATTACAGATATGAAATTGCTTGAAATTATGTATGGGTTTTTTTAGATGTGCAAATGATTGGGTTATTTTCAGGAAAAATATAAAAAACAAAACCAAACAAGATTGTACAAACAAGAAAATGGGCACGAAATAAATTTCTAAAACCATCCAAAATCCATGGTTGTAGAGTAATAAAATGTTGTAGAGCGTTTTCTTTTATAATGTAGCATGCTATTCTATTCCAGTAATATGTGGCAAAAGTTACATCAATCACCTATGTTTTGCACTTTTTATACTTATATTTTAGTACCCAAAACACAGACAATATGCCAAGAGTGGGATTTGAGGAGATCGTGCAAAGGATTTTGTCAGATATTCCAAAACTCAAGTCTAACAGCTCATACTGTTCTCCAAGGTTTTAATATAAATATGAAATTATGGCCTTGGTTCATGCCTTGGAATAATTCCAGTAATTTCAGTGGAGTTCCACTGGGGATATATTTACCACTGTTGTTTTTCATACATCCACTTATCAGGTTCCTAATTTGCAGTGTATTACCTCATATTCTTTGAGGAGAAAAATTGAAAAGCAAATGAATGCCAAGTAACTGAGCTCTCCCTCCTTATATTCACAACTTATGCATCCTTTTCACTTACAATTGTATACCAAATCCTGATCCAATTGTCTGACTCACTAGATTTTGCAGAAGGCGGTGTGGGGTGTTGCCTGATGTTCTCACTCCTGCACCACAGCCCAGTGGAGAGCTTCTCCCAGGGCTAAATACTTTCTCTTCCTTCTTAATTTGTCAAAACTACTTTGGCCTTGAACGTTGTAAATGTAGCAACCAGGCTCAGGCAGAATAATCTGCTATGAAACAGTACACCAGACTGGAATTTTGAGTGGCATCTTCAGCTGCTGAGCATCTTTATGACTGTCTTTTATGCTGTTTTCCCAGAATTAATGCTAAAATCTTGTAGAGACATTGCAGTAACTCTGCTTGCAAAAATGAGCATACGTCAGAGTCAGGGAGAAAGTTTATATTTCTGAAGTACTCAGTGCAATTATTTTCTTCCGTTAGTCTCATGCTTTATGATACTTCCCCCAATATTTATTGCTATTTTTAAAGTGTTTTATTAAGTTGGCTACTGAATGTTAAGGACATTTTTGTGCTATGGCAGGGTTAGAAGGGTAACCATTACACTATATACTAAGAATCTAATTCTTGAGCTAGGATTGCATGGAATTTGGATAAGTTAGTAAGAATAGATCCATAGAAGAAATAATATAACAGAACAGTATACGTCCATATTTAAATATAGTTATAGTTAAATGTATATGACTAGATCTTATCCCTTTGTGCCTTACTGTCTTGCCATTATAAAATGCCACACATTTGTAAGCAGTCCCTGCATGTATGTCTATTCAAAACATCTTAAGAATCTAACAAAATAAGTAGCTTCGCAGCCAAGTGTTGTAACAAGCTTGACACGAAAAGACATGCTGCATGCTTTACAGTTGGCAGAAACTATTTATTCTTTTATGTTTAAATTATTTATTTTTAAAAATGAAAGTGATACAGTATCATTGTAGTCAGAAAATGTATGCTTACTCTCCACTTTTGCAGTTCATCTGCACAGTCAGGGAGTCAAACAAGAAAAAAGAGTACATTGCAAAACTCATATTTTCCTTCCAGAAAACGATAATGTTTCAATTAATAGAAATATTTTCATTGTATGTTCTACCCTTGTGATTAGTACATTCACACAGGAAAATGGAGACAGATGCAGATTTCAATGGTAGGTTGCAACAGCTGGCTTAACGTAGCAACAACATTTTATAGCTCTGAGATCCTAGTAATCAGCTGATGTAATGAAAGATGTTGCTTGTCCATGCGAGTACTGACATGCATAATACAGTAACAGGGTCCAGCACAAAATTTATGTAGCATCAATCTCACAACAAGCTTTCCTATGTAAATGTGTTTTGGCCTATAAATAAGGTTCAGTTAAATCTCATGAGTTAAATAAATTGTCCAAGTGGATTTCTCCTTTAGTCTTTTACTTCTTTAATCAACATTGAACACCAGTTGCAAGTAATGGTGAGTTAAACATTCCCATTAATCTAAGATTACTAATTTTTATATCCAGTGTTTAATCATGACAATACTGAGCTTAACAGGAAAATTCTTTACAGATACCACCCTTTATCTCCTAAAACTAGGCCATCATTGGCCAGCAGTCAGTAACAGGCTGTATTCTACAGTCACAGGAAAATGAGGGAAGTCACAAGGAATAAGAGACTTAAAACATCTGCTCTTTTGACTCTTAATGGGAAAGTGCAACCTTCCTCCCTCCATGATAAAAAAATCTATTCACTTGCATTCTCTAGAGCTGCTGTATCTCAATTCATAGATGTGCGTGCACTGGTTAGTTCGAGGTCCCCAAGCACAAAACTTGTAGAGAGCATTTGATCCAATGCCCAAGGAGAGACAGATTTTGTAATCCTAATGCAACAAATCTGCTACTATTCCAAAGAGTGGGATTTACAGTGTGTGCTTGTGCCAACTCTGTTTCTTATGCCAGGAAAGCCTCAGAACTACAATGAATGTGTAGAAAATAGTTAAAATCCCTACAAGCTGTAGACATCTCGGTTTCTGGACCTACAACAGCCTATGAAGGATGGTCTGATGTTCCTGTACTTAAGACAAGTAAATAGACAGACAGTAGACAGGAACGGCAAAAATTTAAATCAGAACTAGATCTACATTGGGAAGAGAATCCTTGATACTCTTACTGCCTAGGTAAGACTTTGGAGTAGAGATAGGAAAAATGCCCAGGAGGGGCACATTTTCCTTCTACAGTTCCCTTCGTCCCTGAAAACTGCTCATTCCTGTAACTTTGAACAAGTCCTGGTCAAATGAGAAAGAGAGTAAGGTACGTCTAAATGGAACAAAAAAATCATAGCTAATTTTTATTGGGTTTTTTATACTTAACAAAAAAATTCACAAATGCATATTTTCTTTTCGACAACCAGATGTTTTTCAAGGCCGAAGTTTTAATGGCAACTTGGGAAACTCTCCCTGAATAAAAACTTGTCAGAGTGAAAATGTTCACAGGTTCTTCAAAATTTCTTACAGACAACAAATTGCATTTTTCTTAAACTACTTGAGCCACCATTTTAAAATTTCTGAGTCCATGTTTACCCTTGAAGTTATGGTTGTGCCCTGTTCTCTTTAATAATAAACTGACATTATTTTCTAACTAACAGCATGTTGAAAAATACTGTAAATACTGCTGAAATTTCAAGCACTGTACAAGTTTTCCTTCTGCATTCCTTTTGCAGCAGCTTTGGGAAAAGGTATTACGCTGTTCTGTTTATGAGAAAGGCTCATACCCACTGTTTCATTTAACCATCTTTGGGATTAACGTTTCTGCTCCATGCTCTTAGGGACTCCCAACAATTATTATTCCCAAAAGAACAATTGCATGCATCTCTATTCATAAGGCTTCAATTAAAAGTCGTGAGGGAGAACATTGAAAGAGGTGTTTTATTTTAAAAGCCTTTAAATACTACACAACTGCTGCATTCCCTCCTAGTTCATATTTTGTCTTTGGTCACTAATTTTGTCACTTAGTCACTAATTCTGGCATGCTCTTTCAAACTACTTTTATTGCAGGACATGTGGACATTCATTCTGACCAAGTGTATTCTGTAATATATTGATGCTAATAACATTAAGTATCTAACCCCTGCGTCTAGATTAGTGAATTAATCTGATTAATGTATTTCTGTAGGAAGTGGAAAGAAATGGGTTTATCCAAAGGAAAATGGAGGGCAGTAGCATATTCCCAGTTCTCCTCTGATTTGCACTTCGGAGAAGCCTTTCAATATTCACTGAGGCTAGCAGAGTAGCGTCCAGCTCTTGGGTCACCAAGTAGACAGCTCACCATAGCTCTTGCAGGGCTGTTTCATGACTAGCAGAGCCAGGCTGGCAGAACAATGCTGCATATTTTAAATTCCTGACACAGGGGTCAGGAAGACACTACAGGCAAGTGAAACTAGGCTCATCTTATTAAGGAGAAATGGCTTCTTGTCTCTTTCTGCTCATGCACTGTTCCTAATTTCCCTTTACTTCTGAAAAACTCACTGCAAACACACCATGGTTCTAAGCCATGGGAATATTTTGGTTTGTGACCCATAGATACAGGACATGGGTCACCCATACTGGTAAAGGACTGTAAAGAAACCAGCCTCCAAATTTAGGTATCTATCTCACTGTCTAAATTTGGTATGTGAATGCTACCTACTGGCTTTTACCTTCATGTTACTGGATATTTCAATTCCTGTTTTGCTGAGAATGATGTGAAGGAGTTTTGAATCCAGTTTCTGATATACGAAGTCTTATTTTCTTTCTTTGCTATGATGTCTACTTTGCTGGACATTACAGACTTTGGAGTATTGCCTACTTTATATCAGATATTTATTATTTTTATTGATATCTTTATATTATCATAATCATCATTATAATTATCTTTATAATTACTATATTAAGAAGAAGCTCACTATATAATCCATTGCTGTAACTGCAAAATATATCTTTTGGAAATCATCTCCCATATCAATCACACAAGCAGCAGAACTCCTAAAAATCAGTCAACATCTAAGATGAATGCAGAAACTGGGAATATCATGAGGGTCTGAAAGTACAAATTTCCACTCTTTATTAAATAAAATGAGTGTATTAAACATTTGCCTGGCTGGAAAGTTGCCAGGAGGAGAAGGACCTGGGGGTGTTGGTTGACAGCCGACTGAACATGAGCCAGCAGTGTGCCCAGGTGGCAAAGAAGGCCGAAGGCATCTTGGCTTGTATCAGAAACAGTGTAACCAGCAGGTCCAGGGAGGTTATTCTCCCTCTGTACTCAGCACTGGTGAGACCACTCCTTGAATCCTGTGTTCAGTTCTGGGCCCCTCACCACAAGAAGGATGTTGAGGTTCTGGAGCGAGTCCAGAGAAGAGCAACAAAACTGGTGAAGGGGCTGGAGAACAGGCCTTCTGAGGAACGTCTGAGAGAGCTGGGGTTGTTTAGCCTGGAGAAGAGGAGGATGAAGGGAGACCTCATTGCTCTCTACAAGTACCTGAAAGGAGGTTGTAGAGAGGAGGGTGCTGGTCTCTTCTCCCAAGTGACAGGGGACAGGACAAGAAGGAATGGCCTCAAGCTCCACCAGGGGAGATTTAGGCTAAGCATTAGGGAAAAAAAAATCACAGAAAGGGTTGTTAGGCACTGGAACAGGTTACCCAGGGAGGTGGTTAATTCACCTTCCCTGGAGGTGTTTAAGGCATGGATGGACAAGGTGCTGAGGGGCATGGTTTAGTGTTTGATAGGAACGGTTGGACTTGATGATCCGATGGGTCTCTTCCAACCTGGTGATTCTATGATTCTATGATCAGAAAGGAAAGATCTTCAGCATTTTAGATGATAGGAGGTCTAGTCATATATAAAAGTAATCAAACTGCCCTTCATAAAATAAAAATGTTGAATAAAAGACTATTTTGCTTACTGATGCTTGGAGATAGAATCATAGATACACCAGGTTGGAAGAGACCTAGTCTCAATCAGTAGTAGATTTATGCCAACTTTAAAATGGTTGGGAGCAATAATAGGATACTGTATGTTGCTAAGCAAGAAGAATAAAGAAGATAAAACTCACTTTTTAAACTTTTCAATCAAATTACTGTTTTTAAAAAAATATTTTAACAACAGACATTCCATTCGTATTGTGCAAATATGGTTATATTACTCATGTCAGTTCTCATATATTTTGTTTATCATCCACGAAAGAATTATCCCTATCCAAACTGGTTTTAATTGAATAACAAAACAAAAAGGGCCCTTTCTAGCTTTCTAACCTTCCTGACAAACCAGAACAGGGTCAAAGAGATTTGAAGAGTCATTGAAGAATATGTTTTGATTTACTTCAGATAAACTCTGGAGAACTTTATTCCAGATGGTAACCTTAACCTCTTACAAAAAACTATCTATCTGTGGTAGCCCATTATTACAATTAGATCCATATCTGTCTGATATTGTGGTGATCAGAAATTTCCTGTTATCATATCACCTATAATAATACATTTTGCAGCATTTATTGTAAATATGTATAATAGCCGAGGAAAGGAACTTGATTAAAGTTTTTTTTCCAAGTATATTCAGTGTAAGCATTTCAGAAAACAGCAGAAACCAGAAAACATCCTCATACCTAAGGGCTTTTTTAGCAGCTTAAATGTTAACACAACCACTTCATTTCTATTTCGATTTGCAGTTTTTTACCATAAAGAATTGAAGGGCAGTTTCATTCCTGTGTTCAGGTTTAGATATACAAAGAACATTTGTATGTCTAACTACAAATTGTGTGCACAAAAAGTCATCAAAGTATTTAGGAAACCTTAGTTGTGCTTAGCGCTTCCAGTTAGGTTGACACAATAAACAAATGAAATGTGGGATGTATGAGTCCTGAAAAATAAGAAGAATATGTCTCCAACAGCCCTCAAAATGCTGTATTTACCACATAATATACCACAAAATACCACAGGTTATATAATAAGTATTTCTTTTTATTTCATGGAATACTTAATGTTGTAGGAATCCAAGCTGTTAACTTTTTAATACTCTATACCCTGAATGAATGTCTTATCTAGGCCTGTATCAGACCCAATATTTCTAAGTAATACAGATAGAAATGATTCATGTTCACATCTTCAATACAATATTGTACAGACTTTTGCCATTTAGAACTTCAAATATAACATTTCTAAAGGCTTTTGAGCTTCACTACCTCTCTGTTAAGCTGAATAAACTTATCTTGAAAATTGAACAGCAGTTTTCAGGCTGGCATCCATGGATACCTTGACGTTTGTGGTCTATTTCCAAGGGATTTGTGTAAGATAACTAAGGAAAGGAAGAGGAGCGTCAATAAGCTTAGATTCTCTTCAGAAGGTTTAGCCTTTCTGCTGGAAAACTTTACATGCTTGTCAAATAGGAAAAAAGGTTGAAAATCGCCTTATGGATGGATTTGATGAATTACAGAAGCTCATTAACACTTCTGAAGAACCCCTGCTGCAAATAATATTATCAATCTTTTCCTCTTATAGAAACATTTAATTTCAAGCTACAGGCACATTGGAAGTCCCATTTGTAGTTTAATTTCTGTTTCTTTATATTCAGCTACTATATTATTTTTACTAGCCAAATATTTCTGCGCACTCTATTTTCAACTGCATTACTAAGATTCTTCCATTTCTCCCACTTGACTTGATCTTTTTTTTTGTATAATGAAGTTTATATTTCCCATAAATCCTTACGTTGGTGGCTGTACACTTAATTTTAATTGAGAGAGTATGTTATGTTTTTATAATTAACATACATTCAAAATTTCTTAGCAATTTTTGCCTATTCTTTAGTTTAAAAATCATTTACAGAAGCAAATATTCATTTTTTAGCACTTCTTTGCTTGTTACACAATCTAGACTCCTTGATATTTTAAGTAGTACTTTTACCTTAGAGATCCTGTCCTGATAATCTCTTCTTCAACTGGAATAAACAAAACACATTGTGACTTAAAATTCTGTGTGGATGGCATTAGATCCAGGTCTGAAGACATAGGCCTTAAATCACATATACACAAAACAATCGAATACATGTGTGAGCACAAACGTCTGAAAAAAAAAAAAAACCCAACACTGTTTCTGTTTAGCACAGAGACAGTCAAACTGGGAAGTTGTACCCCTAATCACAGAAATCATTTCATCTTTCCTTGGTGACATCTGTAAGGCTGTGTCTTCTTATTACAAAACAGGCCACTTCGTATGCTGCTAGCAGAGACAAACACATTTACTAAATTGTCGCAGTTTAGAGTGTGCCATGGAGAGGAAGGATTGTACAGCCCTTGATCCTTCCCCGCTACATTCAAGAGGCAAATAATCTACCTGATTTAATAAAAAATTTACTTGAGAAAGAGTTGAATATGGCTCTGAATTTTCTTTTTTTTTCTTAACTGTTCCTCCAATTATCTATAATGATTTTCTAATACACTGATTATTTGGAAGTCTGAGGGTTGTGGTTCACTTATCTACCTATTTCGCACTGCTTCAATAACTTCCTAAGAGACTGTAAGATATTCAGGTGTGCACATAAACCTCTGAAGAGAATGTGTGTCTCTAGAGCAATAGCTGGAGGTTTATTAATTTGATAGTTCAAAACTTCTGAATATATTAGTCATGGACTTGAGTCAACCACCTCTAATTCTAGGTTCCAAATTTGACTTGAAATTGTGGACTTGACCCATGTTTACATAGATCTTGACATGGAACTCTAAAGGACTTTTTCTTTTCACTTAAAGGAAGTCTAGACCTATTTTTTTCCCCTTGATTTATGTTTCTAGTGAACATCCTCTTGAGGATTTTCATAGCCCAGACACATGTTGAAAGAATTGGACTCATTCTGATCATAGTCAGCAACATACTGCTCTGTGACAAAACAAGTTTTTTTTATCAGACAACTGAGAGCATCTGGTTTTGAAATATGCTATGGTTTCCTTCCCAATGGCATGATTTGTTTTCCTTTCAATGGAAACCAATATGGATGGTAGTGGGAAAGTGATAATTTTTGGATCTTGTTGGACACGTAGTCAAGAGGCAATTAGTGTATATATCTGAACATAACACCTCAAAATCCCAGAGTTTATATGTATTTTATGATGGCAGTCTAAAGGTATTCTAAAGGACTATAGTAATGAATCACATTCCTGGTCTATTATCGGAGATAATTGGTATGTGAGAAATGCTGCAATTTTAATTTCATTAACAACACCTCCATGTAGTGTCAGATAGTGCAGATATCTTACTCTGCACCAAGAAAACCAGGAAGTCTTATTATATTTTTTCATTGGAAAACATGTAGCAGAATAAAACGCGACTTAATGCTCATATTAAATGTAGCAATTCAACAGTAAATTAGGTCCAGTCATTCAGAACACATCACAAACTGACCATTATGTCACTTTCATTGCAATCAAGGAAAGAAAAGCCTTGAGAGAATGATGTTCACCAGACATAGAGCCTTAATGATAATGTTTCTTGGAGCACTTAATCAGGCATATTTTATGCTAGGACAACTCCATTAAAAAAGACATTCAGAGTTGTGCAGTGCTTTTCAAGTGAAATCCAGTGAATTTTTGAGAGGAATATATATGTCTTTCATTTTCTCCTGCATATTTCACAAAATCTCTTTGAAGTCTTTGGAGTTACAGTAGGGATAAAATTAATCCTATTCCTGTTACACACTGACATAAATCAGATAGAACTTCTGAGAAACTGGTGGCATGGATCTTTAGCTGCTTCCTGTCAGTGCAGCTCAATGAATTCAACAGGCCTATACCTACTTGGAGGCAATTTGATTCCACTATTTGCTTTTATCACTGAATATGTATATATTTCAGAGATCCCCTCTGCACTAAACCCTAAATTCTGAGTGTCTCTCAAACCCTGTACCATAACCAAGACAGTCGGGGCTCAAAACTGTACATCAATGGCATCCAGGTTTGTATCAGAAATGGTGTGACCAGCAGGTGCAGGGAGGTTATTCTCCCTCTGTACTCAGCATTGGTGAGACCACTCCTTGAATCCTGTGTTCAGTTCTGGGCCCCTCACCACAAGAAGGATATTGAGGCTTTGGAGCGAGTCCAGAGAAGAGCAACAAAGCTAGTGAAGGGGTTGGAGAAGAGGCCTTATGAGGAGTGTCTGAGAGAGCTGGAGTTGTTTAGCCTGGAGAAGACGAGGCTGAGAGGAGACCTCATTGCTTTCTACAACTACCTGAAAGGAGGTTGTCGAGAGGAGGGTGCTGGTGTCTTCTCCCAAGTGACATGGGACAGGATAAGAGGGAATAGCCTCAAGCTCTGCCAGGGGAAATTTAGGCTGGACATTGGGAAAAAAAAATTCACAGAAAGGGTTGTTAGGCTCAGGAACAGGTTACCCAGGGAGATGGTTGATTCACCTTCCCTGGAGGTGTTTAAGGCATGGGTGGACAAGGTGCTGAGGGGCTTGGTTTAGTGTTTGATAAGAATGGTTGGACTCGATGATCTGGTGGGTCTCTTCCAACCTGATTGTGATTCTATGATTCATATGATTCTATGATTCTATTTCTGCAATTGCATTTCTAATTAGGCACTTAAACATGTGCTATTTATTTGTCTTGCAGCATCCAGGATAGAATTTAGCCTTTCAACCCTTAGTATTGCTATAGGCAACTGATAACAAGTTACTGACAGGTTGAGAGAGTTGAGATGTTCAGCCTAGAGAAGAGAAGGCTCTATGGAGAGCTCATAGGAGACTTCTAGTACTTAGAGAGGGCCTATAGAGAAGATGGGGAAAGGTCTATATCAGAGTGGAGTGATAGGATGAGGGGGAATGATTTAAAGCTGTAAGCAGAAGATTTAGATTAGATATTAGGAAGAAATTTTTTACTGCGAGGGTGATGAGGCACTGGAACAGGTTGCCCAGAAATCATGGATGCCCACCAAAATTCATCTAGCCTAGTATCTATTCTGCAAGCGCTAACATAAATGAATTATTGAGGAAAGGCTATTAAAACCAGCAAAAGGACATGTCCTTAACTGTCCTCTTTTCAGCATCAAGTAAAGCCTGGTTTGCTCCCCTGTGCTTCAGCAAGTAACAGCAAACCAAAAAGAACAGTAAAGACTGGCTGAGTTTTTTCAAAAAAACATGCCAATTTGGTATCTGTTGTTTTCCTCACTTTTTCCTTACTTATCAAGAGCTCAAGTGCTGAGCCTTTCAGCAGCAAAATGAGATAAAGTAGTCCAGAGGCCAAGCTGACTTGTACTAGTTCTGCAAACATCACCCGGCCCCTGATCCATCACGTGTCTCATACTCCTCTACACACAAAGGTGTGAGGCCTGATTCAAAGCCCTACAACATTTAATAGCAGTCTTTGCTATCATGTCATTGACTGCCATGAGATGAACTAAATTAATTTATAAATAGGTGCACATAGCAAAATCATTCACAGTTTGGTTTTTCCCACTATGACAGTGCCTTGTTATGTAAGTAAGCAGAGAAAGAAGGTGGCATGTGTTGTGTCTTGTATAGTAGCATCATGATGCAGAAGAAAGTGCAAGTATGCATTTTGTTACTCACCAGGGCATTCTAGAAGTTATTCACTTTGTCTTTAAGCTTAAAATATTCATCCATTCTATGTTAGAAAGAAAAACAATAAAGTACACCTATTTTCAAGGTGAATATGATTGCTACTTCTTTGAGTTTCATTGCATAAGAAATCAACAATCTGTTATATATGGCAAACAATATCTTGTACAAAGAAAAATACACAGAAATTATTTATTAGCCTGTTTTTCAGCTTGTATTCTGAACATGTGTGCAGGATGTGAAGAAATACAAACAAAGAAAAAGGATCAGAAGAGGAGGAAAAGAAACTGCCCACCCAGTCTGTCATCTCCAAAAAGAGAAAAAAAACCCTTCTGGGATGACTGCATATCCCTCTGTTTTATTAACCTTATAGTGCAACACCCAGTGAGACAATGTAGTCAAAATCCTTTTATGTCAGTGCTAGCATGAGACAACTTAAAGCAATGCCCTTGGACCAGGAATTGGTAGATTAACTTCTGCCTCACCACCTGGTCATTGCCACTAGTACTGCCACTATCCCAGTTCCTTGGTAGCGGCTACCACCTGGGCATGGATTGCATGCTTCTGGGATGGAAGGTGTATGGAGCCTTGAAGAGAGTAACATGTGAAGAGGAAAAGAAACAAATTAGCTAAGATGAAAGCCAGCAAGAATGGTAGTTGCTTGAAAGGCTGCATCAAAACCTGGCCTACCGATAGACCTTACTATAACCCAGTGCCCTCTACATAGACAGTGGAGCTAGTAAACAGCTTTTCTTTAACCACATAGTTAATCAATTCTGTGTTGTTTTCTCCTGATAGTGTTGGGTGCCTGTAAAATGTGATGTATGCAGTATGTTAGCTTAGGATGGAGCAGCAATTGTACCATGATTAACACTCCTGTTGTCAAACAAACAAACCAGACAGTGCCAGAAATACAGCTTGCCCTAAACCACAAACTGCAGTCATTTGACATTGTAAGTGCTCATTTTTAAAAGCCACAAATATTCAAGAACTAAAAGAGATAAATCTTAACGTGCAAATATTTTATTTTTCCCCTGATAGAATTGCTTGGGGAGGGCAACAAAGATGTAGTGGAAAAAATATTGCAGACCAAAATGACACCCTGTTCAGCCTGTTTTGCTATTTCCATGGCTTGTATTGATCAATATGTTCTCTAATGAAGAGGACATTTGGAAGATGTGCTTCAGAGCATTACGAGAAGGCCTAGAGAGAGTTCAATGCTTTGTGCAAATGTAGTACCAGTTAGGACTGTTCCTTGATCTGTCCACTCAGCAGTGTTAAAGCAAAGGAAGCAGAGAGTCTTTTTCCTTAGCTTTTTTTCTCCTATATCTCTACTGTAACTTACTAACATTGCTAACATTACAACATTATTGAATTACAAACAAGCCTATTGTTTAACACTGACACAACCTGATGCTGCATACTTCAGCTATTTTGATGCTGTATAATCTAGGTGTAGTTGCATTTCAGTGGAGAAATGAAAACAGTGTTGCTCAGGTTCCATATTGTTACTGTTGTTGTTGTTATTTAATGAAAACTTTGGTCCTATTGAGACTGTAAAACCTGAGATCCTTCTACTGTGACTGAAGTGTCTCAGTATAACCCACTCTTCAAAACTAAGTTCCCTAGGAACAGGAAATAGGAGTTGTATTTTTTTTCCCCTTGGGGCTTCTCATTCAAATGGGTGAAAAGACACTTTTAATTAGTTACACAGAGAATAAAATATTTTAAGAAAAGGATCTGTAAAACAATACTGTTTAAGACAACGAAAGGAAACTCCCTGTGGCAAGTTTCACACTTAGATGAAGATCCCTTATGTTTGCAGTATCAGCAAACAACATATTTTGATGAGTAATGGTTTGGTAGAGCAGCTCACAACTTAAAAAAAAAAAAAAAAAAAAAAAAAAACAGTTTTGTTTTCCATAGTGAGGAAAGCCCTGTTTTTTTTTCTTAGTTGAAATTTTCATTTCTCTTAAAGTTTTCCCTTTTTTTTCAGCAAAAGTCACCATGCAATTCTCTAAAAAATCTCCATACTGAAACCATTTTTAATTTCCAAATATACAGATTTTTTAAAAGAAATACATTTCAGATGTGAAATAACAGTGATTCCCTTCCATAATTTGTTCAGAAGAGTAGAATATTGACTTCCTAATTCTGAATGGAATGAAGCTTGAATTATTGAAGTAAGACTAAGCCAGGTTTTTAACATCAGATAACTAATATTTTTGCAGTCTCTGAGAACCCACAAAGGAAGAAGAGCCTGTTATATGTGGAGTATATTTCTGCTTTAGTAGTGACCCTGTTGGTGTCTGTGCTGCAATATGAACACCCTGCAAGGCATACTGTATTCACAGGATGAATTTCAATGCCTGAGCTTGTGCAATTCTTTGGCAAAACCTGCAAAAATTAGAGCAGTTCAAATGACTTGGGGGAAGGGTGAATTCACAATATCATGTCATGTGTTTTCATTTATTTCAATGAGTAATATATGTGTTTCAGGGCTAACCAATATAAGAAACAGCTGATGTGAAATGTGATGAAAAAGGGGCATTACTGAAAAATTCTTTGTTATTTTATAAGCCAGGGTACAGTCTAGTCTTTCTGTTCTTAGAAAAAGCTAAGTGAGAGAGAGAGAGAGAGCAATCTTAAACCAAATCACTAATTAGAAAAGGTTAAGTAAACCTTCCGGGAAGGGACTATCTTTTCATTTTGGCCTTGTACAGTGCTTGCCGTGGCAGGGTCCCTCCTTTCCATATGGAGCTCAGTGAATTGCTGTGATGCAAGGCATAAAACCAACAACAATACTGGTGTGGGGAATGGGGGAAGATGAACTTGATATGAGAATTTTTTTCTCTGGACTTCTCTGCACTGTGGATTAAAGGAGAAAGTCCAGTCTCAAAATAGCAGAAATATAACTTTTGATGGGTTTGAACTATGAGGCAGGAATCTGTTGCTTCTCTGAACTCCGCAGCACCACGTGACTCAAGTAGATGGAAAACATTTCCCTTAGGTGAGGGTTGGCTTTGGAGAATCTCTTACTGGTCATATCCATCACATTAAGAAATCACATGCGGAATTATTTATTGTGGATGAAGTATTGTTACAGAGATAAAAATTATTTTACCGGGTTAAAACTAAGGAAAATAACTTTTTTTCTCCTGTAGCATGTCTAAACCTTGTGTGAAGTTCATTACTGTGCTAGTAAAATATTCTAGAAACACAGATATGGAAGAAAAGAAAAATAAAATTAGAAAAAAGAGGAAAGACTAAAGAGAAAAGGAGAAGGAAAGGAAATGGTGATGAGGTGATACTTTGTAGAACTTTTTCTGTCTGAAATCATAGAATCATAGAATCACCAAGTTGGAAGAGACCCATCGGATCATCGAGTCCAATCATTCCTATCAAACACTAAACCATGTCCCTCATTTATTTATTTATTTTATTTTTAGGACAGGCCTCTTGGATGGACTACAGGAGGCCTCTTGGATGGACTACAGGAGCTGTGTAGCATCAGGCTTAATCTGGAATAGATGCTGTATTCAGGACATTTAAATTCTAGCAGCACTTAGAAATAGATTACCCTCTATGCTTTGCGTATATATGAAGGACCCTTGGTCTCAAACTAAGGATAAGAGAACAAGGAAATTTTCCACCATGGAAAGATATATTTTTGTTTCAGTTTCTTCAGCGGCCATGTGTAAATGTTGTGCAGCATAGGTGCGCAAGAGAGAAGTGTGAAAATTCTGCCCAAGACTTGTCTAAATGATTGTCCCCAAATTCTTAAGGAAGTAGGTGTAAATTCCTATAGACAGAGCAAGTATTGTCTTATTTATGCTATTGCCCCTGCCCGAGTTTGCAGCCAATAGGATCTATGGTGGTAACGAGACCTACTAAATGTAATCTTAATTATTACATATGGCAATCAAAGAGTTGGGATAAACCATGTGGACTAATGATAAAAGTGGTACACTGACATAACGGATATCTTTGGACACTGGAATCAGTGAGCCCTTTAGTGGAAGTCCTTTGAAATTGTTTCTTATGTACTAGATTAAGACTTTTTTCTATTGGAGAAGCAATCACTGCTCCCTTAAATGTCAGACTCAGAAATACCAGAATTGAAAAGTCTACTTCCTGTGTCCTAAAAAGCTTATTATTGTGGACGAGACAGTACATCCCTCACTTACCTTGTCAATGTTTTAATATCTGCCTGCACAATTTTGATGATTTGCATCAATACCACAATGATTTTCTTTCTTTTTATTTTCCCCCACTGGACTTACTTGTAAGAACTTCTTGTCAAATCTTCTTCTGTATAAGTAATAAGAAGAACAATACACATTTCTTATCTCTATCTTCTCATTCTTGTATTATGCTCTTCTGGTTTATTCCTGCTTGTCCTGCTTATACTAATGGTAAAAAATAACAAAAAAACCCAAACAAAATTGCCGACATCAGTGGTTTTTCTCATGAATATTCAATATCAGATTTGTGTATATGGTGAGTAAGCTTTATATATTAACTAAAGATTCTTTGTATTGCATCTCCTATATTAAATTAAATGAGTTAGAAAATATACTGAAAAAACCCAATTGCTATCTTTTAATGTAATTAGAATTGGAGCTACCAGCTTCCTGTGATTTTGCTGAGGATCTGTTTCTGTATAGTAGATACAAGAAACATTGCCTAGATCCTTAAGTCATCAGATGACTGTAGTAGTCTTGTGCTCAGACAAACAAGATCTATACTTATAGTGATCCTTAGGGCATGCGTATTTTCACTGGCCTGGGGTGATGGGGGTACAGTCACTTTTGACCTTATTCCCCTGAGATCTTTTGCAGTGCCACTGAAATAAATGGAGGCTTTGTCCTAGATGTAAGAAAAAAAACCCCAAGAATGTTCTCTTGTTTTGGCTTTTAGAACTTGATCTCTGCAGTAGAGTATGTATCCCTGAAATGTAATTATAAAGGCTTCCTGCAAAACTCTCAGGGGTATTCTACACTGCTTAACAAGCTATTTGACAGTATGCAGAGTGGGGAGTCATATAAGAGCTCTTGCAAGAAAGTGCTTGCAGGGGAAAGTCCATAAGCAGACAGCCCTTTTTCGTGCTACATCAGAGACCTAATGTCTCAACTGTAGTGCTAACCAGATACCTGAAGGAGGCACTTATAGAAAAACATCATTCTTCTTTAAAAAGAAAAAAAAAGTGACAAGCATTATCAGCCTTCTCTGAGAGCATTTTTACTCAGTGGATTCCCAAGACACTTACTGGCACAAGTAGCCAGGGCAAGTCTGGCAGTGAAAAGACTTGTTTGTATGTCCAAAGTGAATATTAAAGATGAACTACCTCAACACTGAATGGGTAGGGATCTGCAAAACTTATACTTTTGGGTGAACTGAAATATTAAATGCTGATGTTGTGTGTTAAGTTTAGGTGTCTGAATCATAAAGGACAGGAAGGCAGGGAGGGATAAAGGGATCATGACTTTTAGACTCAGCTTCCTCAATTCCACTAGTGTGGCATTAAGATCTTAGGGTTATTTCTGAGTCTGTACATCTGTCCTTTATTTAAGTGAAAGTCCATAAACATGGAAAATGCAGTTCCCCTTAAATCAGTTCATATATTTTGTCTATAATAAGCTCTGCTACTTAAGCAGGAATACTTGCATTATGCGGAGTGTGAGGTGAGTCACCATGAGAATGTTTAAATTTAGCTTTAAACAGCAAGCTCTACAAACCCTAAGTAATAGGTACCTGTGAAGGTGATACTGCATGGATGATGAAGGAGATAGATACATATCTTTCCCATTTATTCCAGTGAACACAAGTAGGTGTGGCTAAATGAATAACCTAATTCATTTGTTTATATTAGAGAGTTAATATTGAGGTACCCAAACTTCTGCAGCCCAAAGAAAAAGGTTATACTAGTTTGGAGCCTTGTCATAGTAGATTAGGTGATGATATAGTTAACAAAGGGTTCGTTGAGAAAAGAGTATGTGTTCAGCAAGGAATTCTTTACCAGTGATATTAATGTGTGTCAGAGTCATGTTGCACAGTGACTGAAAATGGAAATAGTTTCATGTAATACACTAACCTGCTCTAGCTTCTTTTAACTTTGCCTTTTTATGATACTGTTAAAGAGGAATAATTTAGCACCTTTTTTTGTCTCAGTGTCTAAACTGATTACAGATAGATGCTAAAGCTGTGTTTTCTGACTTGGTTCTGTTGACTCGGCTTTTTCTGTGTTTAATGAAACTTCTTTAAAATCAAGAGTACTAACAGATGGGTTTGCATACAGGTTATATCTGACATGACTACAGAAGAGTTATGTATCTGGTAGGCCCTACACTACTAATACATGATACAGAAAAGAAAGACAAAAAATGTCAGCCTTATCAATGTTTTTAACTCCAGGGATATTGTCTCTGGTTTATACAACAGGGTTTACATTTCAGTGGCTATATTATTTCCAGAGGCATAGTCATAGCTGGCACAACAATCAGAAGGTTAAATAACATAATAAAATTTGGATCTTAATTGGTATTATTATTTTCCTTACTCTATTTCTTAGGAATTATTTTTTTTTACTCTTCAAGGGTGTACAGCTTACATAAAGTAATACAGATGGTCTTGAAGGCAGAAGAGAGCCTAGATTACACCTGTTCTGCGACTTAGAGAACATCAAGAGTGCAATGGGATGTACCTTTTAAAGGAAGAATTGTAATACATACATATCTCCCTCCATTAGAATATTCCTTTTTCTAACACTCTAAACTGGATAATGTGCTGGAGACTCAGAGTTAGCTTGTGTGTATGTAGTGATGGAACTAACTTATTGTGTTTCTTCTCATTTTGAAAATAGCACTTGTGGAGATATCTAGATGACTCAGTAGATAATGTTTGTAAATCTCAGGTAGATTCTGATGTGAAAAATTTTTGGACATAATGTTCTTGGAATGTTTTGTGAAGTGTCTAACAAATCAAACAGACAAAGGTTTAAGGAAAGCAATATGGCTCATAACTCTATCTGTTCATTGGTCTGCTTCTGAAAATGTCTTGTTTTATTTGCAGAATAGCCTGTTAGGCATACCAGTTCCTTCTTCCCTTCCTCCCTTCATTTCATTCTTTCATGCTTCATTCTGTTCTTGTTTTGCCCCTTCCTTCCTTTACCTCTTACACTAAACTAGATGGAGAAAACAAGAGGAAGAGCAGTCTTTCCCCTGAGGTATGGAACTGGGAGGAGAGCTGAGCACAGGGCTGAGTGGGTATGTTATAACCAGGCATGCAGCGGCATCAGAAAGCAGGTAAGAGGGTGTCTCATCCCTCATTGAGACAGGGGAGAGCTAAGACAAGGGAAGATTATTGAAATTTGCTGCTGGCTCTATCCACAGGAAAAATCGAACTATTTTCTTTCCCATCCAGATAAGGGGAGCTAAGAAGCCGATTGCATTTTTATAATTTTTGCCGGAGTCCCTTCTCATGTTGATTCTTGGCTTACAGAGGTACAAAGCCAGCTCCTCCACAAAACTTCAGGAATAACCTCAATTGCTTCTATTAAAAATATAATGCCTTCCCAAAAACATGCATTTGAGCTTTAAATACAGTTGTCTGACTTATAAAGAGTTCCTGAAACTGGCAGGGCTCCAGACCTTGAAATGCAGTTATTAGGAACTATATGAAGAGTTTAAAATGGATTTTGTAATGAGACTACACAAGCCACTATGATTGCAGTGGTACTAGCTGGTGTCATTGTAATGTCATGCGTGCTTAACCTTATATGGTAACTATAACGTGACATTATTTGGAGCAAGTGCAGAATAAGTAGTGTGCCAAAAAGAAAATGAAAACACACTATTTTGTGAAAACAAATCACAAACTATTATTCTTTGATTTATCTATTCTGTGTTCTCTGTAGTTCATTTAATTACCAAGAATCATTGTCAATCTCATGTTTTTGCATCCTGAAAAGGGCAAGAGCAGTTTGAAAAAGCAAATGAAACACTTCTTAACTCCCCTAGAAGTCTCTAAGTGTTGACATTGAAGGAATTTTCTCTAGTATGAAGGCTTATGGAAGGAGTGAAATTATGGTTCTAATGTTATGTGGCTTTCTGGAAAAGATGATCAGCTCAGTGATTTATGCTTGCAAGCTTTTTTATTGTTATTTTGTAAGAAGTACTACTTAAAATCATCTGCTTCATTAGCATCATGAATCATAAGATGAAGTAACAATCCATTCAGCTGTAACAGCCTGAACACTTCCTTTGTACAGATTCATGTAATTTTATTTTTTATGCAGTATAATTCCCAGAAATGTGAAAGACTCAGTAAGTATGAAGACTCAGCTAAAAATTACATCCTTAGGTGACTTTGCCAGGTGAAGTAATTGCAGCTGTGGTATTGATGCTGCCTTCAACACCTTTGGACTTCAGTTCACCACCTGTCAGGGGGTAATGATCCCCTCATTGTAGCTGTGCTTGGAAGAATATATTAATTGCACACAAACTGCAGAGACATAAACAAGATGAAAACATAAGATGACTGACATTCCAGAGGTGATAATGAAATCAATATTAAAAAAATCAAAAGAATAATCTGAGAAACTCCTGAATCATGACAAGTGATAACTTCTCTCTTCTCCTGCCTAATCATAAATACATTAATCTCAGAATGAATAGATCCCAATGGTTTTTGGAGAAAAAAGTATTTCCTTGAAGTAAAAAAAGCTTCTTGGTTTGCTTCATGATGTTAGAGGTCAGCCATTACGTTCTACTTGCTGACTTTCTTGTGCTTTCCTATTGTACTCATGACTGTACATAGTGCTTCTGCCTGAAAAATTGTAGACTATTCAAAAGGAATAAACTTGTTTGTTATATGTACACCTAAATATAGATATTTTGGGAAGTAAAAGGAGGGCGTTTCTGACAAATCGTGAACTCTTCTTGACAAAATGATTTGTCTGTATAATTGCTGTTTCTATAGTAATACATTTGTATTCTACTTGTCAGATATTCAGCTGCAACTGTCAACCAGAATTTTAATTCTGGCTAAAGATATGACATTTGATCTTTCAATATGAAAGTCATAACTCTTGTGATTAAGTTCACTTTCTAGGAAGTAAAGGACTTATTGCATACACTGCAGGACTGCTACCGTCTCGTTCATGATATCCCTGTATTATGTGTAGAAAACATGGTGATTTCTAGAGGATATGTATTTGACACAGACCTTGGTTAAAACAGTTTTGTATTTTCTAGCTGGAACGTCAGGGGATTCTGTTTATGCTGTATGATATGAAATGATGATATGATACGATGTGATGCAATACATTATGATGTGCCCCTATAAAACACTCCTCACATTCCCATTCTTCAAGCATAGACTATCTCCTCTTGATAAGATCTCTCAGTTTCATGAAAGGATACAGCAGCAGCTTTGGCTTTCAGAGATGAATATTTATAAGTCACCTGGTACAACTTCATGCATTATACATATCATAATAATTATGGATCAAGAAAGAAATGAAGCTCTGAAAAATTCCCGTCTTTAAAAAAACAGATATGTGAACAGGCATGGTCCTACTGCTTTTGCATTGGATATCATTGAGATAACTAATTCCTACCAAACTCCAGGAGTCATTTTGTCTCTTATCCTATAAGCAGGAAATATAATACTTCAAGGTAAAAAAGAAATTCTGCAATATTAGGGATATAATTCTGTCTGAATGATTGCTTAGAGATGTATAAACTAACTCATAATATCTATCATTTTTAAAATGATTTTCCATCTGTCCTAGCACACCTAATGCCCTTCTAACCTGAAGAAAAAGTTGAAGGGTATTTGAGGGATAATGATGTATAAATAGATACAGCAAAAGACTACGTAAGACAATAAGTCTTTGTCCAGTTACATCTTCCAAGAGGTTTAGACACTTATCTGTCTTTCCAGTTTGGTGAGGTTAATAAGACCCTTAGAGAGCTGAATCCTGAGTGGGCTGTGTGGTGGGAAAACACTCAGGCTAAAAGGGTATATTTGCTATGAGTTGGGATTCAGATACAAAGGAAAGATCTTCATGTAGCTGCCTATAGGCAAGTCCCTAAGTTAACAGAACAACCAGTTCCAATTAGAGGTAGGTCTCTTAATCAGGAGGTAAATCTCACTATTGTAATCTACATTTAGAATAAAAGCAACAGATTAAGACAAATAAACATATGCACAAGCTCAAGGGAGAAAGAAAAGTAAAAGACAGAGGAACTTCATGCAGCAGGTCATGTGCCTGTTCTGTGGAGCATAAAGTCCAGCTCTGGGAAAGCATACTGCTCCTGTGAGTGTGAATTTATTGGCATTATCTATAAGGTACTCACATGAAGCGTACAGATGCATATAGTGGCATTCAGCATATTTATTTCCAACTGCATGAAAGTTTAGTGTCTGGCTTAAACTTCTTGTTCAAGCTGCCTTTCTACACAGAGAGAAGGGACATTTTTAGAGAGTACAACATTCACCTCTGAGACGCCAGTTCAAGCTGAACTGCCACAACCACAGGCACTTTTCAAAATGTAAGTGCTGTACGAAAGCAGATGCATAAAAGCAACAGCTCTGGAATACTATGTAGTGATCTTCAAGAATGGAACATGAGAAAACTGAAAATTTATTCGTAAACTCTACCCACTCAAGACTACTGAAATACTATTTGAAAATTATTAGCAATAGAGAGAAATACTACAAAAATGAGTTTGTGAATAAATATGGCCGAGTCAATTCTGGTTTTGTCAAGGCAAGAGAAAACAACTTTCAGAAGCTAAGACACATACTTGAGAGAGATTTCATATAGATAAACCACTCCTGACATCATATCAAGGGTGCTCTGTTTTAATAAGTCGGCTTAGCATGTGGAAGTGGATGTGAAACCTCCTTTGATTTCCAACAGCTAATAACATCATTGCCCAAGGCTTCAGGAGAAAAAAAAAAGCCTTCCAGATTTATCATACGGAACTTCGGTCTCTTGAAATATTGTCTGTAAAGTAAAAGATTTCATTCAAAATTTCATTTCTGTTTCTTTTTTACTTTCTTTTTCTATAGCCTTAGAGGCACACTCATTCAACTCTGAGAGCCTTTACTACAGGTAAAGAAGCTGATAACCTCTGGAAAATTCTTGGTTTGGTTTTTATTTTTGTTTTTTTTTTGTCTTTGTTTTTGTTTTTGTTCTTTCTTGGTAAGATAAACTTTCACATAACAAAAGCATTCCTATATGGAAAAATAGAGTCCATCTTGATAATAAATCATTTTCAATGCAAATAGTTACAAAAAGAAAGCATAGAGCAAGTATGGATTTGCCATGGGAAGGAGCAATTAGGCTCTCAGTCCATTCCAATCAATACAAGCTCTTTAGCAGGTCATCCTTTACTTTATGATTGTGTCTGCAACTATGTAGATGCACTTTTACCTTCCTTTCAGAAGGTGAAGTTTTGAGAGATATGATAATGCATTTGCTTAGAATGCATACTAAAACATCACACCTTCAGAAAATAATCTCCCCTATGACATATGCTGGATTGCTAAACCTCAAATCCAAAGTTCTCAATTCCTCTGTAGAATATCCTGTAGAAAACATGTGTAGCCAAAATTTTCTGATTTTCATCAATCATAGTCATTGCTAGTAGTGAAATAGTAATCCTTCAGCTTCTAACTCCTTGTAAATTTCCTAACAAATGTGTGAATTAGATATAGTGTGTTTAATGATGCAAGGGGGTTTTTTTGCGCTTTAATTATGCTGTTTTTAGAAGCCTGAAACTCATATAAGAGCCATAAAGTCATATAAAACAATAATGGTATACATGTACTTGGATTCTGGCATAGAAGCAGAAGAATGACTTCTGGGTCATTGTACATGGCATTACACCTTGATCCATCAGTTAAAAATTGTATCTGAAAAGTATCATCACTCTAGAGTATATCTGTTCTGTGAACAAACTTCAGTGATGAGTTAGTTCTCACAGTGGACCACGTAAGCTAAATGACAAATCTGTTCTTTGGAGTATCAGTCTTTCTAGCATCTGATGAAAATGGTAGAGACTGTCAGAAAGGAATAAGACAGGGCTGAAATCACGTATCACTTACAGAAAATCTGTTTAATGAGACATACGGAAAGAGAAGGTTGGTAGCCAGGAGTTAACCTTGTTCAAGTATATTGTCAGTGTTTTACAAGCATCAGTAGAAGAGCGGATAATCAGGGCCATCAGGGAAAATCAGGGAAAAACCTAATGAAATGAATTTATGCAGTCCCTTCACTTCATTCAATATGAAGATGAGTGTTAAAAGCTTTCCCTGCTGTAGTTCTAAAGCAGATCAGCTTTGCTAAGAGGAAAGACATGGGAGAGTTGTCAAAGTTCTACCTTGCTGGGTCAGTTTGGTTGTGAAGCGGGCTAATTCTGAGGTCACCACTGGCCAGCATCTCATATATAAAGACAGGGACACAAAGCCAAACATGTGTTACGCATTTCAGTAGCCAGAGGAACTCATTACAAGAGTATTCAGGTATTTTAGTGGTTGTAGTGATGTTTAAGCTGCCAAGCTGAAAAAGACAAAAGAGGAAAAATAGTAACAAAATTGAAGAGATTTCATTTCAAATCTGCCCACAAAGATCAGCATTCCCGTTCCTCAAATAATTCTAATTTCCACAAACTATACTTCTCTCTTTAATGGGGAGAGAAGGCAAAAGGGAACAAGGAGGGGACCTTGTACTTGGAGGCAAAAGAAAGAAGACTTTTCTTCATAGAGGGTACTTTGTGGTGTGTTTATTCAACAATTCAAAGGTCAGAGTGTGTGTTGAAGATACAAACAGCTCACCCAGGTTCAGCCTGTCTGCCTGTCTTCAGCAGGGTCTCTGCATGGAGAAGGCTGTGGACAGCTGATCCTTCCAGGATCCTTCCAGGATCAGCTGTGCTGAGTTTTCCACTCCAGCTACACCTCACTGTGCCTCTCCTGAGGCTACTGATGTCCTATGCTGGCTGACTGATTACATTAAGTCCCTCTAATCCACTCTGGGAGTAAAAAAAGGTTAAAAGAAATTATATGTATTTACTTCAAAAGGGTAGAAAAGGCAACCAACCTGTCAGCCTCACCTGTGTGCCTGGAACAGAATCTCCCATGTGCTGTGCTAAAGCACGTGGAGGACAGAGAAGTGATTTAATACAGCCAGGTTGGCTTCACCAGTTACAAGTCCTGTCTGACCAACCTAACAGATTTCTACGATTGCATAACCATATCAGCGGACACAGGAAAAGCAACAGATATAATCTATCTGGATTTCTGTAAAGCCTTTTACACAGTCCCTCACAAGATCATTCTCCCTAAACTGGAGAGATATGGTGAGTGACCTGGTCGGTGGATAAGAAAATGGTTGGATGGTCATATTTGGAGAGCAGTGGTCAATGGATCTAAATTCAGATGGAGATTCATGACAAGTTTAATATCAGTTTAATATCTTCATCAATGATATAGACAGTGAGACTGAGATCCCACTGCCAAGTTTGCAGATGGCACCAAGCTGAGTGATGCAGTTACCACACTGGAAAAAGAGGATCTCATCCAGAAGGACCTTTACAAGCAGGAGACATGGTCCTGTGTGAACCTCATGAGGTTCAACAAAGCCAAGTGCAAGGTAGGTCCTACACTTTGGTTGGGGCAACCTGCAGTTTCAATACAGGATGGGGGACAATGTGATTGAGACCAGCCCTGTGGAGAAGGACTTAGGCATGTTCATTAATGAGAAGTTCAACATGAGCAAGCCATGCATACTCACAGCACAGAAGGCCAACCATATCTTGGGCTGCATCAAAGGAAACGTGGTCAGCAGGGTGAGGGTGGTGGTTCTGCCCCCCTGTTCCTTTCTTGTGAGACTCCACCTGGAGTATTGTGGCCAGTTCTGGAATCCTCAACATAAGAAGGATATGGAGCTGTTGAAACTGGTCCAGAGGAGGGGTGCAAAGACGATCAGAGGACTGGAGAACCTCTATGATGAGGATAAGCTGAGAGAGTTTAGATTGTGCAGCCTGGAGAAGAGAAGACTCCAGGGAGACTTCAGAGTAACCTTCCAGCACCTGAAGGGGGCCTACAAGAATGCTAGGGAGGATTTTTTTACAAAGGCATGTAAAAAGAATGAGATTTAAATTGGAGAGGGGATAATTTAGCCTGGACATTAGGAAGAAATTCTTCACAGTGAAGGTGGTGAAACACTAGAAGAGGTTGCCCAGGGAAGTTGTGGCTGCCCCATCCCTGGAGGTGTTCAAGGCCGAGTTGGATGGGACCTTGAGCAGCCTGATCTAGTGGGATGTGTCCCTGCCCATGGCACAGGGAGGTGGAACTATGATTATTTGTGATTGTGAACTATTATTATTTATTATTCTATGGTTCTATGAAAAGTTTAAATAATAACAAATTACTAAATTGACCCGTGAAGAATAAATGTTAATGACCCACAAGCAGGTCATTGTGGAGACAGTTTTGTCAACATGTGGCAAAATAGCAGCTTTAGATGAAGTGTTATTTTTTCTCTGACATAACAGTTTAAGACATATTTTTGTGTACTGGATCATGAAAGCAAGAAATACTAGTATCCCTTATTTGAGATAAATGATCCCAGCACTCTCTTTTTGCGTCACAAAGAGAACCCAGAATATGGATGGTTGGCTAGTACTCTTTCCATGCCATAAGGTTTTCATTGTTCTTAACCAAAGTGACTGAAAGTGCACCTCAGTCACCTTTTTTTGACAGAGGAATGGGTTCATCACTTCGCGAATCAATGTGATTCCAGTGAGCCAGTTTATTGAAGTTCATGACAGATTCTTATACCTTACACAATTAATAAAGGCTATTGTTTAGCAAGCTGATTCAATAATTCTCCTTTAGCAACAAGCAATCAATTAGTTACATGAATCTTATGCTTTCCCATGAGAAACAGCTATGTGAGCATTCTAGCTCGATAGACTACAAAGTTACAACTCAAGGTCTACCAAAGAAAAGTTACCAGTGAGAAACAAGAGAAGCACTGCAGCAGAACAATTGCTTAAGGTTGTAAAAGAAACTTTGAGCCTGTATAAGCCTTTGAATTCGTGGTGTGTACGTGCGAAGCTGTGCCTGCAAAGCTGTGAGGCTTTATGTTAAGGTGCCTTTATTTCATATAGCATAAACTGCCGGTGCTTGGAGATGCTCAACATATGGCCTCTGGTCTGTAGTCACACATCATTTTTTGAAGAAATATAGAACAACACTAGACTCCATGGCAAAAAGATAACACAATTGCTAGAGAGTTAGAAAGAGCATCCTCCTTGTGCACTTGGTGCATTACTTCAACCTTATGAAAGATACTGTTTTTCTGAACTTTGTGCAATTTTTAGAAAGGCCAGTTTTTGTTTGACTTTTGGAAGAAACAGATTTCAACATGTGTCAAATACTTTTAAACAAAATTAATCAGAAAGGATAACCTTAGACCTCCATTCAATATCTTAACATGCAGAGGCTCTTTGATTCAAGTGATATCACTGTGAAACTGTATTTTGTATAATTTCCAGGAGTAAAGTATAAATATTTCCAGCAAAACATTTTTAATATAAGTTTGTTTCCTAAGCATGTTTCTTTCTTTTCAGAGTTTGCTTCTGTTATAGGAAACCTTTTCTTGTTTTAATGGAAAACCAAAATGGATGGATTCTCCAAATTTTCATTTCTACCACTCTGCAAACTCATAAAACCATAATGTAAGGCATTTGTTACAGATACCTAAGAATGATGTCTGAAAGTCCTCTGCTAGGATAACAGCCAAGAATACTATTTCTGACACTTCCTGTTTCTCACCACACTGAAAAGAATTGTAAACATGACATTTCTCCTACTATTTGTGCGCTTTTAAATTCTGATCTCAGCAGGAGCCAGGAAAAGCACAGGAATGCAAACCTAACTGCTGCACTATAAAAAAAACAGAGATTCAACACAAATGAGCATTTAATTGCTTTAAATTTGTTTTTCTGTACAAAACATTGCTATTCAGAATATGTGGCTTGTTTCTGATTTCTAATTTAGAATAAGAGGTATCAGACCTTAGGTGTGTTTATTTATTTCTACAGAATACAAGGAGTGGCCATCTCTGCTCTACATGGTTACATGGTAGATGTATCCATTTAGTCAGCTGAATACCACCTTTTTTCCTTACCTACAGGCAGACCTGTCAATTCACATATTTTTTTTTGCTCTCATGCATCTTGTGAGAGCCATGTTGCATTAACAGAAAAAGACATCTGTATTTTATCCTATAAACCATTTCATATAACCACCCATGCTAATTCTCCTGTATCACAGTCACAGTAATAAAATCATAAAATCATAGAATAATTTGGGTTGGAAATGACCCTTAAGATCATTGAGTCCAATCATAAACTACCAAGTCCACCATTAAACCATGTCCCTTAGCACCACATCTACATGTCTCTTAAATACTTCCACTTCACTGGCAACCGGTTCCAATGCTTAAAAACACTTTCTGTGGAGAAATTTTTCCTATTATCCAATCTAAACTTTCCCTGGAGCAACTTGAGGCCATTTCCTCTCTTCCTATCATTTCAGAGAAGGGACCAACACCTACATCACTATAATCTCCTTTCAAGTAGTTGTAAAGAGCAATAAAATCTCTCCTCAGCCTTCTCTTCTCTAGACAAAACAACCCTAGTTCCTTCATCTGCTCCTCATAGGACTCACTTTCTAGACCCTTCACCGGCTTTGTGGTTCTTTGGACAAATGCCAGCACCTCAATGTCTTTTGTGTAGTGAAAGGCCTAAAACTGAACACAGTATTCGAGGCATGGCCTCACTAGGGCGTTGATCACTTCCCTACTCTTATTGGTCACACTATTTCTGATAATAGCTATACTTCTTTTTGTTACTTTTATTTGTTAGGGAATAAAGATGTTGCATGTTTATCATCCTTGATTCTACTTTTTATAGTGTTTCAATGCCAGAATTAATTCTATGTCAGGAAGAATCCTAAATATCTTTGACATGCTGTTTTCCCTATGGTATAATCTCTAAATGCAAGTGTCTGCCCTCATTCAGTTAAGCAAAGACAGAAAAGGAGTCCAAAGAAGAAAAAGTAGTTTGTTACTCCAAAGGTACAGAACATAAAAAAATTGCCCCTTATTGCAAAAGATGTGAGGAAGGTCCACAGTGTATTTATTCAGTTGTATGGGTCTAATTCTGTAGCTCCTGGAAATCAAAGAAACTTGTGCAAAGCGGGGTGTCTCCATTAGGAAGGAAATTTTTCAGCACAGCTTGTGAACTGTAAGAAAGAGGTTTCTACTGATTTGGTTACCTCATACTTAATCGGTAGTATCTTGTGGAAATAGATGTGTAATAAAGGTTGTAGAGGATGAAATCTGGGTAAAATGATCTCAGAAATCTTCATTGCTACTGAATGACTTATGCATAAAAAGAAATGTCTATATGCTACGTTAAATAAAATATTGACCTATTACAAAAGGGCTATGGTATTCTTAGGAAGAGTTGAATGTCATCCAAAACCTGTCATTAGAGCCGACTGTTGACAACTCAATTACAAAATGCATTTCTGTAGTAGATGAGAAATATCATGCTTGAATTTGTAGAAGTTAATTTCTGAATGAGCTTATAGTATTCTAGGACAGATCCTTCCTTCTATTTGTGCAGCAGCACAAAAAAAAGAAAAATCCTGAGCTGGAAATGGAATAGTAAAAAAATTGCTTGCAATGATTCTTTTTATTTGTTTGTATAAAGGTAATGGGAACTCTTTTGGAACAGTTTTAAATAAAGTAATGCAATTATTCTGCAATGAAAATGGACCAAGCTGTCATGGTCGTTTTACTCCTGGTGATACCACAGCCATGAAAGCAAGAAGAGAAAACTGCAACTGCATTTTTTAAATGTATAGAGGGAAGTTACATACAGTTGGAATGTCTCTGTAACCTGGGTTTGCATTCAGTCATCTGAGTTTATGCTTTTTCCACTAATAAAAGTTTAAATGCTTTAGATTGTCTTCTCTTATAAAGAATGGACTGAAAACATGGCTGTGCTGATATTTGTGGGCATGGAGATATGCTTTGTATAACTCTAAATTTCTAGAAAGTGAAAATGCTGGGGAAACCTTTCTCCCTTTATTGAATTTTTAAAATTCTGTGGGTTTGATTTTTTTTGGTTTTGGTTTTTGTTTTTTTTTTTGTTAAAACTGTTTGGATATATTGGTTATATTGAGGTAATATAAGATAGAAAGCTCAGATATAATATTTAGCTCAAACTCCTAAGATGATTTCATATTGTGAATAATGTAAGACAATTAAGACAAAATTTACTGCTGTAAAAGTAATATAAACTACATTATTTGTTCACTGTTCATGAGTGGTTTGCAACTTATGCAGCCTCAGTGTTGGGGTAACACATTTAATACATATGAGAAGGCCACATTCTGAAGAAGTTCTGTTAGAATTTTCAAAAAATTACGTACCTTTAAGTTGGAATTATTCACTTAAACAGTGGAAACACTGAAACTAGGGTCTCTTAAAAATCAAAATCTTCAACTTTTCAAATTTTCCTCTCTACACAATTCAGGAAATATGTTTTTAACAGAGGAAGTGATAGGTTTGTCAGACATCCAGTGGGATCTATGGCACATACCAGTAATGACTTTCAAGTGGTAGATAAATCAAGCTGAAGTAGCTCTACAACTCCCTGCTTCATGGTCTTCCTGATCAGTCCATTTATTTCATAGTATGCTCATGATATGTTCCAGTTTTTGAGGTCAACCTTTACATACACCAGAACTACAAAAAGCACAAGATCTAGGACAGAAAGTTGTTTAAAAACAGTGCTAACAAGTGAATCATATATCCTAAATTAAAAACAAAACAAAACAAAACAAACTGTTTAAATTTCTCCATCTTTTTGCTATTACAGTCTGGAAATCTGGTCAGTAAAGGACATAATTATGTGTTGAATTGATAAATTCCATGAGATTATGGATGTGGTTAACTGCTTTGATGGATCCAAGACTTAATCCTTAATGCTTATTTTTTATTATAGTGTTTCTGTAGTAGGGTCAAATGTAGTTTAACTGTCTTATTTAATTTCGATACACAATATGTAAGCGTGGTGTTTGTAGTAAAAATCCTATGGAAGAGTTATAGAAATAATTTATTATTAAAAGCTGTAAAATATTTTTTAGTAAGTTTGCAAGTTGTGGATACAGAACTATTTAATGTCACTGTGAACCCATGTCTGAGCATTTAATAACTGTTTTGTAAACTAGAAAAAAGCTACACTGATTGAAAACATATGAAATAAATGGAAAACCCCATATATGTAAAACTATTTTCTTTTGTTATTTTAAATGACAGTCTTCCCAGGATCAAGCATTGTGCTTCTGGCTAGAATATTTTGTTTAAATTAGAACACAGTGCTTTATTAATTAATTAAATTACTACTTCCATTACACTAAGAAGTGTCTGATATGGATTTTGTAAAAGATTAATTGCAATCTAGCTCAGGAAAAGTATAACCTTTTGTAGAAAGCAATCCAATATGAAGTAATATAAAATAGCTAAAGAGATAACCAAAGATGAAGAGTGAAACTCAAACTTAGAAAGTACACATATAACTTTGAAGTGAACTAACAAAATCAATCAGATTCTAGTTCCCGTGGATGCTTGAAAAATATTACATATCCACTAGAAACTGATGTTCAGATTTTAACCCAGTCTCTTTCCCACTGTTATAAACCATCTGGCTTTTTATTACTTTCTGTCTTTTAATGCTCTTTCCCTGTCATTCTTGGACTCTCCAAGTCTTCAGTGCTTTGGAATTCTATGTTATGCATTTGATACTTGGAAGCTGGAAAGAAAATACAAATCACAATCCAGTAAAGTACATTTCTCTTACTTTCCTAGCATATGATTGTGATTTTTTTAAATACTGCATGTGTATGTGAGCACTGTGTATCTCACAGAACCGATTTTAAAAACACTCAACAACCACAACATTAAGATAAGAAATGACCTGAAGATAGACATGGTGATCAAAAGAAGTAATGATCATCAGCAAAAATTTACTTCCACTGGGGTTTGTTACATATTGAAATTTCCATCAGTATGTTTTAGTTCTACTTTTCAAATTCATTAATGATCTAGAAGAAAGAGTGGAAATTTGTTAGTGAATTCCCATATAGTATGAATTTTTAAAAGCAGACAACACAGAAAATGTGAAAGAAATCTCAGAGCTGTTAGGCAAATGCACAGGGGACAACGTTAGGAAAGTATAAGTTGACAGATCTATAGAAAATAATTCAAAAACCCTCCACAACTGTAGAAGAAAAACTGGAAAATAGTAATGACAGAAGTAGCTTTGAGATTATATTAGACAGTAGATAAGATGTAGTAGGATTTTGCATTATAATTTGGAAGAAAATCACCAGTGTAATTTTAAAATGTCTCCATGGAGAAATCAGACCATGGAGGAGGAGGAATATAATAATACCTATTTATCTTTTCGTGCAGGAAATATACCTTGGGTAGTTAGTTGAAAGTTGGGTACTGTATTACCAAAAATATAAATGAGCTGTTTGCAGAGATTTTTTTAAAAAAAGAGGGGAAAAAAATAAATACAAGGCAATTAGAAGGGAAATTAACTGATTAACTTGAAACATACAATAAAAATCACTAAACACAAGGGCACTATTCACATAGATTTTAGATTTTTAAAGTTCTGACACTCAATTCTAAAGATGGAAGAATTTTGTCATTGATTTGTCAATGATTAGTCATTGTTTTCTAGGAACATTTTTTTTTTCCAGTGAATGAAACTGGTTTCGGGGAATAATATTATAAATTAAACTTTTAATTCATCTTGATGTGTTTGTAGTGAAAGATGGACAGCATGTAAACAAAAGTGTGTTGACATGTAAGCCCATATTTGAAAATCAGGATTTTTAGTTTAGTCGTCTTTTAGGTATTTTAGTCATCTTTTAGTTTTTTTATTTGTCATCTCTCTTTTCAATGTGTTTGTCTGCTGTGCTAAAAAAACCAAGTCACACATTTCTCAGTTTAGTACCTTGCAGCAGAAAATCCTGAGAGACTCCCATAAACTTACTTTATGGAGGTAATATCCAGACACTGTAATTGTTCAGAGGGTAATAGACATGACGACATACTGCAGGTACTGAGATGTATCAACATCTGAAAATGAGTTACATGACGTTGGTTAATCAAAAGGTAGAACCAAGATCTAAGGAAAGATATGAAGACAGGGAAAGTAGCTGAAATTAGTGATTTTTTTTAATGGAAACAACCATTTTATGGTTAAAGAGTGCCTTAAAGTGTAAGGACTCTAATCTTTTATACATGGATAAAACCTAGCACACTTTACTGGAAAAGGTGGACATAATAACAACAACAATAATAATAATAATAGTAATAATAATAGTAGATTTCAGGGATATTCTCTATGGAACATTTGAAATTAAACTGTATACAACACTGTCGTCTGCAGTAAAGGAAGTCTCTTGCACTAGGCAGGGAAGAAGCAAAGAGATCTTTTACATTATAAATGTCTGGGATTCTTTGAAGCTAAATACCTGTAAAAAAAAGTAGGCATTCTCAAGAATTTGGTCTCTGCCATCAGTATTATAGGGAGAATGTTACCCTCTCTCACTTAGCATTCAGACATTCTAGTAAATAATCCAAATGTTTACATAATTGATGCAAGATTGTGTAATTGGTGTGGCCAGAGATGGTTCAGCTGCAGAAAAATAGGCTCACTGGTTATAAAAAAACCAAATGAAAACTAAATACCATGTCTGGATTATGTTATTGTTGCATATTTTAGGTTTTACATCTGAGAGGAGGAAGGAGAGAAATTGAACCAGTGAGGGCAAATTCCTCAAATAAGCAGGAAGAGGACTTGGTTGCACCTAGGAGGGAAGGGAGAGCTCTAGGTTCTATATGTCCTGTGAAAAAAATGTAATTCATCATTATCCCACTATCCTACTTAATATGGTATCAATGAAGACACATCAGAGACAAAAGATGGTATTTACAGTGTAACAGTATCATGCCTGGTCACTACTCCGACAGGAACAGTTACAAGCACAAGGGTTTGTTTTTTGTTTTTTTTTTTTTTTTTTTTTTTTCCTTGAATTTGTTTTTAATCTTTAAAGCCAGTTCTTTTTGGATGCTTGGTTCCTGAATAAATATTTGGGCGCTTTTTAGTAGAGGGTGATAGTGTTTGCTTTCAGTTTGCTGTGTACATACTGTGGATTCAATATAAAGCTGAAGGGGAATGAAATTAAGCAGCTGACAAGAAAGCTACTCCTGATGCTGAAGGGGTTTGAGTGAGCACCTTGGAGGGGTGTAAGATGCTCTGAGAGCAAGTTGACATGCTGTAGAGAAACTTCAGCATTGCCTCAAAAGGCAGGCAGGAGTAGAAATAAGGTAACTGAGGTACTCTGAAGAGGAGTCAGCTGTCTTGTCTGCAACAGGAAACACAGTCATAGCTAACCCTTATTTATAATAAGGAAGTTAGTTGTTAGTCATCTGAAAAGCAAGAAGAAAAGAAAGCATCTATCTTACAAAGATACTGTTAAAAAGCAAGAGAATTCTCTTCAAGACTTTTATTGATTATGTCTCAATCACTGAGCTGTCTACATTTGAAGAGAAAGTTGTTCTGGTTAAGTTTAGGAGGTGAGTGTTTGTTCATCAGGTGTTGGGGTATTCTTGGTGGTTTTTGGTTTTTTGGTTGAGGTTTTAAAGTTTAAATGAGCATTTTTTTTGAGGTCAGTGTCATCAGGCACAATCATTTAGAAAGAAAAGCAAGAAGGAGGTAGTTCCATTCTGTTCACTTTAGGATCCTCTCTCACCCCAGTAAAACCTTTCTGATGTCCCAAGCATTTGTGATTAATTTTGACCTACTTTTGTGAAATCTAAGTAATTTAAAGAAGGCACATACTTTTTCATTAAGTGGATTGAGGTAATTTTTGAAGACCATCTCCAAGTATGTATGTTTGAGAGGTTGATTTTCATTGACCATAAATGGTAATAAAATACCTTTACTCTTGAATCACCTTGTCAGCCATTAAATGGTATAAAATAACTTTAATGAAGAACTAACATTTATTGAGCAAATGCAGCAAAGTTTTAAAACCAATATATCTCAGCAGATGTTTTAAATTTCGCCTGTCAGTCACAGTATAGAAGGCTGTGTATCAGTCAGCAGTAAATGCAAGTAAGGCACCAGTCTGTGAAAAGGAGCAGCTGAAATAAAATAATGTAGGGGCTTGGCTTGCTTATTAGGACAGACTGTAGTGTTGATGTATAGAGCTAGGCATATTAACACCTATGACCACTTAAATGAACTTTGCCAGAGATTTTCTTTTCCAGTCTGAGTCCAGTTAAATTGACATATAGGAGAGGAACAGACTAAGGAGCTCTTACCTGGATTCTGTACTGGCCTAGGGTTAAGTGGGTAACACGTGTATTTAGGAGTGGAGCTTGTTATGCTGCTAATAACTCTGCTTTCAATGTAGAATTACTCTGTATATTCAGAATTATTGTTCTACTCTATTTCACTAATAACGGTGAAATGTCTCCATAAGTTCTTTGATGACAGTTTTATGTGAAAATCCACCATTCTCTGAGCTTGACTAATCTACTAGCTCACATAGTGATGTTTGTATGTCACTTTTTGGAAAAGACTGTAACTATTAACACATGTGAATGACTATTATTTTAGCAGATTATTTACTTGAAAAACAGGCATTCATTCCCAAAATAAGCCTCCTTAGAGAAGTATTTGTGAAAAGTGAATAATGAGGGTACAGATGTAGTGAAATCAGTGGTGGATCAAAATTTGCCTGAAATGCTTTTCAGAAATGCTCAGTAAATACTAGTAGAATTCCAGGTAGAAACAAGCATTCTCGTTCCTCAGAAAGTAACAGTTCCAGTGAAACATAGCAGTATGTGTATGCATTCATATAAATATTCAAAGTCAAAGTGGTGAGATAGCCATCTGAATCTCATTGAAGATAATGAGAACCAAGTGGACAAATTGTTGCTTACAACATGGAGAATTTTTCCTAGTAGCTCTACGTAACACGGAAAAAAAAAATTAAATCATAAGCATTGCAGCTATTAAAACACATCTTAGTTGAGAGAAGTTTACTGAGCAACTGTAACAGCACCATAAAAATCTTCGCTGTGCTTAAAGAAACTGTAACAAATACCAACGATTATCATTTAGAAATAGATAATATTCATTTCATGTTAATGAGCTAGCAAAGACGAAGGATGCTTTACTGTCTGCTAGTTCTACATGCCTTTTTATGTCTTCCAAAAAATATACAGTTTAAACAGGAGTTCTCACACAAATTATAGAAGACCGCTCTGATTATTTCATCTACAAGAGGATGAAAAAAAAATGCTCATCACATCATTAAGCCTGTAATGGTATCTAAGTAGCAACTGCTTTCCCCCAAAATGGCAAACAAGTTACATTTCAGATGCTTATATTCCTATTAAGATGTATATTTTTAAGAGTGACACAGGTACTAGTTGTGAAAGAAAACAAGATAAATTAGAAATGTTAATTAAGTAAATGGAACCTTAAGGTGAAAACCCATTTTGTCAAAAAGATACAGTGTTGGAGGAAATTAAATGAATAGAAGTAGGAAACTTTTCTCTGTAATCTATTTTATTCTACCTTCTAATTTTGACTCTTTCAAGTGGATGGTTATGCTTGCTGGGAACAAAAAAAAGTCAAAACATGGAGTGGAGGAGGAAATCTGAGTATGTCAATCAATACTTAGTCCTTAAAGTTAATCAAATGGCACAATATAAGTAAAGTGAGGAAACTTCCATAACTCTATACAAAACTTCCCTTGTAGTCAGTTTTGTTACAGTTCAAAACTAAAAGGCTGTTCAAAAGTGTCCATGACATATTAGTTCATCCAAATTGAACCATGAGTCTTCCAGCATGTAGACTAAAATCTGTAAAGTCTAAGTGATGTCAAAGGGAAACTGATGTTCCCAGGAGTTTTGATCCTTAACCAAGCAATGCCTTAACATTTTTATTGCCCTTCTCTTATATGATAAGCATGGTGTGGAAATCATGTAGAACCAAAACCGTTTTAGAAACCCAGAAAATTTTAGGGTTTTCCCAACAGAATTTAACCACATATTTCAAAGGTTTCATTTAAAAACTGGTTCCTAACAGAATTTCCTCTGCAATTTATGCACTAAGGATATATATAGATATATATTCAAATCATGCTTTTAATTTTAAATCTATTTAGACACTGATAGTGTATGATCCTGGATGTGGAAGCATGCAGTTTATTGATGCAACCTCAGTGATACACACACACACACACACACACACACACACACACACTGCACTTCAGCCACACTAAAGTTCAAAGACAAGTGAAGTCAGCTGTCACTGCCTTTCTTCTTGCACTCCAAAGCCTTTACAATTTTGCTGTGTTGGTATATATAAGCTAAATTAATTTTATGGGTGGTACAACTAGGCCGTTATATAAGTGACAAGCAGTCTTTGTTTAATATTTAATTTCCCGTGTCTAGTCCTACTCTTTGGTAACTCTGTAGTTATTGAAGAGAAAAACTGTCTCTTTCTACGGGAGTCCATACTTTAATTTTGTAATTTAACACTTTTTTTCCTTTAGCCTATGAGTTCATCATAATCAAAAGGAGTTTTTAAAGTGTGTTGTTTTGAATCCATGAACTGTTCGGATACAAGATTGTGGATTTGTTAGAAAACCTTAATATTTTTCTTAGTCAGGATGGACTATGTTTTTTCCACTTTGCTTTGACAGCTGCCTTATATGCATGTATATATAACATGAGCCAGCAGTGTGCCCAGGTGGCCAAGAAGGCCAATGACATCCTGGCTTGTATCAGAAATGGTGTGACCAGCAGGTCCAAGGAGGTGATTCTCCCTCTGTACTCAGCACTGGTGAGACCTCTCCTTGAATCCTGTGTTCAGTTCTGGGCCCCTCCCCACAAGAAGGATGTTGAGGCTTTGGAGCGAGTCCAGAGAAGAGCAATGAAGCTGGTGAAGGTGCTGGAGAACAGGCCTCCTGAGGAACGTCTGAGAGAGCTGGGGTTGTTTATCCTGGAGAAGAGGAGGCTGAGAGGAGACCTCATTGCTCTCTATAACTACCTGAAAGGAGGTTGTAGAGAGGAGGGAGCTGGCCTCTTCTCTCAAGTGAGAGGGGACAGGACAAGAGGGAACGTCCTCAAGCTCTGCCAGGGAAGATTTAGGCTGGACATCAGGAGGAAGTTTTTCACAGAAAGGGTCATTGGGCACTGGAACAGGCTGTCCAGGGAGTTAGTTGATTCACCTTCCCTGGAGGTGTTTAAGACATGGGTAGAGGAGGTGCTGAAGGACATGGTTTAGTGTTTGATAAGAATGGTTGGACTCAATGATCCGGTGGGTCTCTTCCAACCTGGTGATTCTATTATTCTATGATTCTATGTATGCTTTCCCATAACCATGCACTAGCAGTAGTAAAGTGTTGGTCTTTATTTTGTTTCCTTAATACATGTACTGTGAGATGTAAAATTATAGTGCTGAAATTGATATGAGTGCTTTTAATCTTTGACCTACAAAATAAATGGAGTCTTTGAGACTATAAAAATTCAGATAGGCCCCAGGCTGATGTTCGAAAGACAAGTCAGACAAACAAATGAAATTGTTTATGCTGATTATTTACATAATGATTAGATATTAGTTGTGTTTTGGATAAATATGTTCAATCTTCTTCACTGCCCTCACTTCTTACAGATATAAGAAGATTTTAAGTGTCTCAGTCACTAAACCAGAAACATGCATGTGATTTCTTGCCATTCTGACAAGAATTTTATTTCTTTCCTGTAACTGACTTTAAAACTGTCACCCTTTTTTCTCCTGAAATGTATCTTGAATTAGAACGTGACTCTCATGTTTTTCAAATTCTTGTCCTTCATCTTATTCTTACTTTTCTAAGTATTTAGGAATCTGCATCAATATTTCCCTTTGGCAATTTGAGAAAGGTATGGGATGAGGAAGATGTCTTACTAAACCCATAATACACTGCCTTGAGAGGAACTCATATCATGACTATTATTTGTAAATAAGCTCTCATATATGTGTAACTACATATATATCCAATGCACTTACACATACATTTTGTGTCTTCTACCGTATTCTAAAATTTATGAACCCTAAAAAATCATGTGCCATTCTGGTATACTCAGAATATTCAGGCAGAGTGATCTCAGCTCAGATCAGTACCTAACTCAGTGATATCTAACTGAGTAACTATGTCACTTCTTTTTTCTTTTAAATGTATTTTATGAGGTTTTTAAGGCCAGAAGGAAACCTTGTAATTCTTCTAATATCAACCTTAGCATAATATGAATGTGACATTTAAGAAAACAGAACAAAACAAAACAAAATAAAGAACTATTGCTGTCTTTATCTTCTATGAACCGAGGTATGGAAAGTCATTAAGTTGGGATAAGTTCACAAACTGCACATGGGAAAAACTTTGCCTGTTGCAGAAAAGACTCTGCAGCACATATGCAAACCAACATACATCGTCAGATCCAATAAATATCAGAAAATGTATTTATGCAGTGTGACATAGTAGCTTAGTGATAAAAGTCTCCCTGAACATGGCTCTAGTGCCTGTGTGAGATTTCTCACAGCTTTGACTTCTTCTGCCATTCCTTATTTTTTTCTTTTTTTTCTTTTTTTTTTTTCTCTTCTAGAAGAAATAAACACAGGCATAATTACCTTCATTGATGTGAATTTTGGGATTGTTCCAAATCCCACTGAAATGAACCAAAAGTCTCACTTAATTGACAAAGTTCTGCATTAGGCTCTGTTTCTCTTCATTTTGTCATATCTGTTAATGACTTCTTATTTTATGTTATTCTGGTCCAGTTTTTGATGCTTGCTTATCAAACTTAGTCATAAAAGTTACATTTTCAAGTACTTTGCTTACCTGACTACCAAACACCTATTGCACCCATGACAAATATAGTCACAAATTGTTGTATAAATCCAGAGAGTTGGTTGTCCTGCAAACGCCTATGAGAACAACTGAGTATTTGAAAATTACATGGAGAGAACTCTGTAAGATACTTTGAGGACTGTTTTGATATCTTGGAACAATGACAGCCTTCTTGCAAATAAATTTAGTCAGAATAGGCACAACACAACCAATGGAGAATTCATCATTACCAAGAAGTGATCATGTTCACGTTAACTGTACTCAGGTTTCCAATACTTCCTTCAGGAAATCTGAAACAAACTGAGACTGTGCAGCTCATATTATGTGAGTTTAACTCTGTAGGAACCTTATTTTGTATGAGCTGTATAGGGAGCCAAAATAACCATAACCATCTGCATATGGGGTACACTTCATGTTAGCCTAATTCATGCTAACCATACTGGAACTCAGTGTGTACTCTGAGAATTCATTTCGGCTGTTTGGATGGGACCCACAGAAGGCCAGTAGCTGCTACCACAGCTGTAAGCCGGTTGTTGTGCAGAAAGGGTGCTAATAAGGGACTCTCATACACTTTGAATTCATTAGTAAATTCACACCTGTTTGTTCTAAAGAAGATGCTATGTCTATATAAAGATCACATCAAGAAAATAAGCTGGAGATTCAATACACTAAAGGCAGAAGGCTATTTTTCTAACTGTTTGCTTCTTCACCTAGTCTTCTTGAATGTCTTTCCATGCTCAGATTTTGCAGTCTCGTGATCTGAACAGAAGTGTTATATGTCAAAAAACCCTCTTCTTGACAATGAACATTGACTTTCTTTTCCTGTTAGTAGGATTCTGGCTGAATGTTTTCACCTGCATCAGCTGGATGCTGATATCTGCAAAAGGAACACACAAGAAAATTGTAATTAACTCCTCCAGGATTTAAATCATACAGAGCAGAAGCACAGTACCTCTAGGGGGGAACCTGCAGGGTCTGGTATATTTTAACAGGGTTCAATTTCACACATGGAGTTAATTTATTTTAGCTTTCCAGTGTTGCTTGAGAGACAAGTCTTTAAACTGGATACTTTTCAGGAGAGATCATAATTCTGTTTGCCAAGTGCTTAGTTAGTTAGTAGATGCATTGCATGTCACAATAGCACTCTTTCTGATTTACAAGAGGTCATGCAAAATCAAGATGAAGCTCCTAGTCTGTTACTAGTCTCCTAGATATCAGTTACAAATGTCAATTGTTATGAAAGAGGACCTCCAAGAGAATCCTCGCAATTTCTTCTGGATACCCATGCAAATGTTAATAAGAGAGGCAAGCTGCTGACAACTCTGATGCTCATAACAGCATGAGAGAAGCATAGCAACAAACCTCTTATTGCCAATCTACAATCCAGAAACACTGGCTACGAGTGGGCAAAGAATAATTATTATATGGAGACCTTGAATTGCCTCACTTCTATCTGTTTCGTAGTGGTTTTTGGTTTTACTTCCCCGAGGAAACTCCTAAGGCACTGAAATTAACAGTTGTTGCAGCATCATTAGAGGCTCAGTGCTGTGTAGAATTCTGCATGTTACTGTGAGTAAATAGAGAGTGTCTTATCAGTCCGTGATAGAAAAAATCTAACCACACTTTTCACAAACAGTAAAATAAGCTGGAAAGTTATAAAAAAACCCCAAAGTTTACTGTTCTTAAAGACCTGCAATAGGCTGTTCTTAATTCCCCAGGAGCACATAAAGGCCAGTTTCAAGATGGGAACACTGAAAACTCCTTTTAGCCTTCTGGTGGACAAAGGAGATGTGGAAATGCTGTCTCCCACTCCCTGGGGAAAAAAAGACTTTCACTCCTGTTATGGAGAAGATAGCTACTGCCATTTTAATAGAAAGTAATATCCAGTAGACACTTGAAATAACGGAGTGACTTGAATTCTATATTTAAGTTTAATAGTAGCATGTCAGAGTTGTCCTGATACAGAACCTGTTCCTCTTTCTTTTGTATGGCTGGAACATCACTTAAGTCTTTTGACTCTGGACACTAATTATTCCTGTGGTTCTATGTCAAATCTCTCCTGAGACATCTCTTTCACTTTATGTTTAAATGGATATAATTGAACTGATGTTTTATTGTGTTCCTATTTCCTCTTTCCAAGAAATGCAATCATAATCTTCCTCTCTCCAAATGAACATTCTGTTATTTACAAACAGTAGAATAGTCTTTGCTTTCTATTTCAATCCTATGAGATAGAAGATCTGCACCCTAAAGCTGTACTCAGTTCTGAATACTCCTTTGCTTTAGGCAGTTTTAGTGAAGTGGTTCACTGAGAGTTCAACAGAAAAAGCCTAACCAGTTGTACAACACAATAAATATTTAGCAATAAAGGGTATATTATTCCAGTGAATTTCAGGAATGAAAAATACAGACAATAAAGATGCACAGCCAGAGGAGGAATATGAACAGGTACACTCACCTACAACGGTGGAGCTTGAGGCCATTCCCTCTTGTCCTGTCCCCTGTCACTTGGGAGAAGAGGCCAGCACCCTCCTCTCTACAACCTCCTTTCAGGTAGCTGTAGCAAGCAAAGAGGTCTCCTCTCAGCCTCCTCTTCTCAAGGCTAAACAACCCCAGCTCTCGCAGCCGCTCCTCACAAGGCATGTTCTCCAGCCCCTTCACCAGCTTTGTTGCTCTTCTCTGGACTCACTCCAGAGCCTCAACATCCTTCTTGTGGTGAGGGGCCCAGAAATGAACAGTATTCGGGGTGTGGTCTCACCAGTGCTGAGTACAGAGGGAGAATAACCTCCCTGAATCTGCTGGTCACACCATTTCTGATACAAGCCAAGAAAGCCCTTTCACACTCCCTGATGGTCCTCAACCTGTTTATCTCCTCCCTTAACTCCTCCACCGTATGATGGAGTTCCCCCTCTTGAGTGCAGCTTTCACAAGTGGAGCCAGTAACACAGGCACGAGCTGGTGTTGGAGGGGAACACTGCCTGCAGGCCAGGGTCTGGGTAGCTGTATGCACCCACTGTGGCTCTGTCAGGGAAACTTGAAGGAGAAGGGAACAAGATGACCAAACAAAAGGAACAAAGGGAAGAAAGAGAACAAGATGACTAAACATCCTTGGGGCCATGTAGACCTGGATCTGAGACCCATTTGTCTAATGACATCTACAAATGAAGTGAAAGATTTTATCATATTGGAAATGTGATTTTTAAACAGAAGCCTTTTATCCATCAAATGGATGAAAGTTCATTCTTGAAGTATTGTATGAGAAAATAAAGTGGCAATCTCATATCAAACTGTTATTGTGTCTGTGTAATGACAGTGGATGAGTACCAGCAAAAGGTAAACCATGGCAAAAATAAGAAGCTGGGATTTTTAAGGGTGAAATATCTGCTTGAATTTTATTTACTAACTTAATTAAGGACATACTATAATAAATTCAGTAGATTTCAAGGACAGTATGTACTAGATATGTATTATTAATAAATTAATAGAGAACAAAGTGATTTTTAAAATTAGTATTTATTATATTTCCAATTATCTGCACAATAGTCTGGCAAAAGAAACATATATTTGTAAATACTTAAAGATGAACTTGATGGCTATTGGCTTAAGGTCATGATATGTAAATAAAGAAGGAGGAAAAAAGGAGATACAGAGATGCAAGTTTTATTTTTTATTTCCTCCACAGAGAGGAGGGGAAAGCATTGATGCAGGCATTTGATCATGTCTGGTGTGGATTCTGTGGTATTTCTCTCATATAATATGTCATAGACTGGATTTAACCATTCACATGGAAAAGAGCTAGCTCATATGAAAGCTAGAATCAGTATTTAATAATACAGAATAACAGAACAATATATTTCTAGTACAAATACTGTTAACTTCTTACCATTCATCTGCTGATTAACAGCCATGACAAAAGCCATATGAAATAACCAACATTTACAGTGAAGATTACAGAATATGAGGCTGCATCTTAAAGGTTAAACATGGACAAATTTGCCTTTAATCTTTCAAAGACACTGTGTGAGGTTATTAAGAAATTGTCTCATTACTTTCTCATGTTCTGAAGGTCTTCTCCAGTTCTTTAGAATTATGTGAGGCTGTAATATTTAGCATCACTTTTGTAAATCATGAAGGCAAGTAGCCTTTCACTGTTGCACTAAGCACAGGATCAGGAAAAAACCCAAATAATACATATTTGAATATCTTTGCCAATAAATGCAAACAAAGAGGAATATTTATTGCCTGTAGGAAGTGGCGGTAATTCTGCAAGTCACATTTTGCATTTCTACGTATTAGTCATCATTTTAAATTTTCAGCTTAAAAAGAGAATTACAAAATGCTGTTCCTTCACTTTGAAATTATTGGGGTTTCTCTGATTGTACAATGCAAAGACATATATCCTGTTCAACCTTTCTGTAGTACCCGTCAAGAATCCATCAGCAAAAATAAAGTCTGACATCAGAATTAAATCTCAGATAGCATTATCTTCATGTACATAATGGATATTTTATAAAGAGACAGATTTTTTTTCTTTAGACTTAGAGAGATTAAGGCCACATCACAGTATGTTAAAATACACAAACCTCAATAATCTTTGGCAGATTTATTACCTACCACACACTCACAGATCCCTGTGACTCTTTGTAATTCTTAACATGAACAGCTGGTAGTAAATAACCAAACATAAAGTCCTTGATGGAAAGAGAAAGATATCTTCTTATAATCCCAGTGAGGTTCTTCACTGGAAAGCTAATCAAAGAATGATTCAGAAGAAAAGCTAAAACCAGTGTTAACTTGTTTTTTCAGATGTCCTAATTTTTGAGCTTTAGTTTATGGTGTAAACATTGTAGTAAAACAACAAATACTAGGGCCTGAGGTAGGTGAAATTTACCAAGAACTTCCAGTTTGTTTTTTTAAATTCATCTGTTTTAGCAAAGTTTTCAATTTGCAAATAGTTCTGAGACAACTAGTTGCATAGGAGAAATCATTTAACGCATCCGGAGGTGGGATTAAAATAAGATGTTAGCCAAGCATTAAGTTGAATTAACTAAATTTCTGGATTTTTTTTGTTTGTATACATGTTATCTTTGAATTGTGGAAGGTTTCTGTAGGAAATCTGGGGGGAAGGTCTTGCACTAAACTCTTTTAGGGATAATATGATTGAGATCAGCCCTGTGGAGAAGGACTTGGGGGTGCTCATAGATGAGAATCTCAACATGAGCCAGCAGTGTGCACTGGCAGCCCAGAAAGTGAGGGAGTTGATTCTGCCCCTCTAGTCCTCTCTTGTGAGACCCTACAAGGAGGATTGTGTCCAGTTCTAGAATCCTCAAGGATATGGAACTGTTGAAAATGGTCCAGAGGAGAGCTACAAAAGATCTGAGGGCTGGAGTACCTCTGCTATGAGGACAGGCAGAGAGTTTGAGTTGTTCAGCCTGGAGAAGAGAAGGCTCCAGGTAGACTTTATAGCAACCTTCCAGTACCTGAAGGGGCCTATGAGAAAGCCAGGGAGGGACTTTTTACAAAGGTGCATTATTATAGGACTAGGGAGAATGGGTATAAATGGGAGAGGGGAAGATTTAGACTAGACATAAGGAGGAAATTCTTCATGATGGGTGTGGTGAGGAAGTGGCACAGGTTGCCCAGGGAAGCTGTGGATGCCCCCTCCCTGGAGGTGTTCAAGGCCAGATTGGATGAAGCCTTGAGCAGCCTGATCTAGTGGGAGGTGTCCCTGCCCATGGCAAGAGGGGGTAGAAGTGCATGATCTTTTTTTTTTCCAACTCAAACTATTTTATGATTCTATGATTCTATGATTCTGAATGCTTTCTAAGAGTTGGGTTGTTTACAAACATCCTCTCTTTGCCAACAAGTCTTTAAACCTTGTTTATCGGTAACAATTGCTCGCATGAACAAGATTAATATTTTAATCCCAATATGATGGGAAACACTATTCATAAACTCACCTCATGGCAGCCCGGTAGAGCATGTAAGGAGTAATTGAACTGTATTTGCTAAATTGCAACCAGTTCCACTAAGGGGTGGGATTCAGAGGAAAAAAGTGAGTAGGTGAAGGAAGTTAGATTCCAGGCATTTATTCTGAACAATCATGTTCTGCCTCTTCTCAGGTCTTCAGAGGGATTGAGAATACATGAAGTCCTGCAGAAGGAGTATGCAAACACAATACAACCTCATTTTTTTTACAAAAAACACATGCTCATGGGTATTTCGAAGTCCTCTTTGAACTCAGCAAAAGCTTTTTGTTTATGTCGAAGATTCAGATGTAACTAATACTTCTCATCATCTGCAGCATGGTAGATAATGATGTTATTTCCAGCTATCTTTATCATTTCTCATCTTAGCGAAGCAAAGCAGATCTGAGAATGAAGCTGTCTCACTATCAGAAATGCTAAATAGTAAAGAATGCAGTGTGCATCTCTCAAGAATTAGAAGCAACAAGTTGTGTCCTTTGTTGTTTATACTGGCTTCAAAGAAGATGAAGAATCAAGTTCAAATTGTGTGTCACTATCTTTAAGGTTTCTAGGTGCCCAACGCCTATAAAAATTAACTGAATCATCTAATTATAGAGTCACAAGGTTGGAAAAGACCTTGGAGATCATCAAGCCCAACCATACCTGTCCACTACTAAAACATATTCCTTAGCATTTTATCTACCCATCATTTAAATACCTCCAGTGATGGTGACTCAACCACCTCCTTGGGCAGCTGTTCCAGTGCGCAATAACCATTTTGGTGAAGAAATTTTTCCTAATGTCCAATTTGAACCTCCCCTGATGCAGTTTGAGGCCATTCCTTCTTGTCCCATCACCTATTACTTGGGCAAAAATACCAGCATCCACCTCTCTACAACCTCCTTTCATATAACTGTGGAACCCTGTTTGCTCAGCCACTCCTCGTAAGGGTTATTCTTAGCCCCTTCACCACCTTCATTACTCTTCTTTGGATGTGCTCCAGAGCCTCAACATCCTTCTTGTAGTGAAGGGACCAGAACTGAACACAGTATTCAAAATGTGACCTCACTACTGCTGAGTCCAGGGGCAAAATTACTTCCCTTAGCCCACTGGTCACACTGTTCCTGATACAAGCCAAGATGCTATTGTCCTTCTTGGGCACCTGGGCAAACTGCTGGTTCATGTTCAGTTGACTGTCAACAAACACACCCAAGCCCTTCTCTGCTTGTCAGCTTTCTGGCCAATCTTCCTCAAGCCTGTAGCACTGCATAGGATTATTGTGTGCAGGACTCTGCACTTGGCCTTGCTGAAGCGTTGGTCTCCACGCATCGATCCAGCCTGTTCAGATCCCTCTGTAAAGCATCCCTATCTTCAAGCATATCAATATTTCCTCCTAGCTTAGTGTCATCCACCAACATACTAATAGTACATTCAATTCAATTAAACTATAAGATGTAGATTTTGACTGTTTTGGAAGAGTAAAAGTGATGGTGAAATGCACTTTTCCAAGACTGAAAGCTTTCTCAGAGACTAGAGTGTTCTCTCTGGGGAAATCAGGGCTCCTAAAATCTACTTCTAATAGCCTTCCTCTGCCTTTATGCTCTGTGTTTAGCAAAACTCATATTCCCAAACCAAAACATCTCTTTATCTGTCCTTCTTCCCTTCAGAATACAAACGAAAATTCAGATATGGTGATTGTATAGAGCAGCTGGGTGAATTTGAGTATTAAGGTAACAAGTATGGGGCAGGAGGGATTTCAACAGAATACAATAGCATAGCAACCCATACAGAGGGAATGATATATTTTTTGCTCCTCTGTGAGTTATGGGAAAAGAACAGTTAGACACCTTGCTACAGCTCTGCATGACTGAAATGAAACTTCAATCTGTGGTCAAGTCAAAGATCACTCTCAATCAATCTAGCTGTGAATGAGTAGTTGATCAGTGTTCTAGAGTGTAAGGCAGTTAGCCATTTTGGCCAGCTGCCTGACCTCTTGCCTGGGGAAATCATATAACCCTGTTGTTCAATGGATCTCCTAAACACAGGTGGACATCTGAGCTTGGGAATCTGACCTCACAAATGGTGTCAACGTCTGTGTAGCTTTTATACTATCTGAGCCAGATACTTGACTGAATTGCGTAAATTACTCTGGTCTTGATCCACTGACAATCTGGCCCATTTATTTTGTATGTCATCTCTCACTAAGTTCCAGGACAAAATTTTTAAAAACCATGTCCTCATGATCAATAGTAATATGAGGTTATGAAAATATAGCCCATCAAAACTAGTATTTCCATGTTCAGATTTCTAAGAACTCATCAGACAAACCATAGTACACAAGAAAGTCTGTAACAGTTTTACCAGATCTAGGAGTGTATCTACAGATAATGCAAATAGTTCTTTGGATAGTGTATTATTTGAAGTCATTAGTCAATAAATGAAAGTCAATATTTATAGTTGAAATTATCATCGGTCTAATGCAAGGAAATGTGACAGAAAATGTTTATTGAGATTTTAGCCCTGGACACAAAGAAACAAAATCATCTGTACACTTACTCTTCAAAGCAGATCAGAAAGGAATGACTGATTCTTTTGTTTTATCTAATTCAATTGTTTGATAGTGCAGTTACTTGACTGAAAAACTGGATTGCTGCAGAGTGAAGCAGAAAATTTTCTGTTATTATAGGCTAAGAGTAAATTGATACACAAGCAAGGGTTTCTTCAGCTGGGCTGAAGGATGACTTGGTGGTTTCTCTGAGTCACAATATGTCTGGATCTGGGGTTGTGTAGCTCATATATCAGCCCTTGTTCAGTTCTCTGCTTAGTCCCAATCTCTGTTTTTATGAGTTTAAAGAAACTCACATAGAGATAGACATTTATTCACTGATTCCTTTTACTGTCTTTTGTTTTTCATGATGTGATTCTTTTCTAATTTGTTATACCATCTCCTCCTTGCATTTGCCTAAGTTTTGTGTGGTTCTCTGAGCACAATAAGCCATGTCTCTTGCATGCTAATTATTAGCTATTTTCTCCTGCTTTAGGAATAGGAATGAAAAAGAAAGAGTCTGGCATCTGAACTTGTTTCACTTTTACTTTCTAATGATAATTATCATTATTCAGTTCCAGATTGTAAGTGACCTTTCTTTCACACAGCAAGCACCCTATGTCAAGACTTTTTATTGCTGTCCCTATCTAGTTTTAAAGAACATATCTGCATTGATTCAAATGGTGTCATTTTTGGTTTTCCTTGCTTTGCATTTTCCATTCCTCATCCTCCACTTGAGTTGTTGACTCTCTGGTCATTTTCTGTTGGCAAGTATAAAAATTATATTTGTATATAAATAGTCAGAATGATTAGTTCTTCGTTACTGTGTCCTCTCATCTTCATTTCCATTTTTTCAAGCCTATCCATATGTCTTTGAATATTTCAATTTAATAATTATACTTTCCAAGTTGGTCCATAATGCAGAAACCAGCAGCATAGGCCTTTTCCTTTTTTTCTTCCTCCTTCTTTCTTCTTAGCATGGTGGGAGTCAGTATTTCTTCAAAAGCCTGTCACAGATACTGGGCTCTGTGCCTTTGGGAGGGTGAAACAATGTTGAGAGTCACTGGGAAGCTGTGTGTGCCAGGGAAACCCTCTATTTCAAGTGTTCCAGTTCAACTATTATTTTTTCCCCTCTGGGTTCTTTTGATGGTTTCCAGATATCTCTTCTGGGATTAAACTCTTTCATTTGCTATTTTTACTAGGAAGCATCACCAAAATGGAGAAACAAGAGAATCTTTCAGTCTTTTAAGTTCAATTTGACTTGATTGTATGAGTGGGATTCAGTAACAAAAGTACTTAATAACTGTGCAAGTGTAGTTTAACTATATCTAGACTGAAATGAAATTGACATTAAAATCCTCTAATGCTGAAAATTAAAGTTGTGATTTTAAAATATTTTAAAATAATGAATTCAAGATCAATGTTGGTAACTGGTGCAATAATATGATTCTTGAATTCCTTCCCTCCAGCTTGTTCTTCCATTACTAATTCCATTAGACTGCAGTGGCTACAGGATTATTAAAATGACAAACAAGACTATACAATAATTTTTAAGGTAGATGCTTTATCATTCAATGCATTATATCATTATGTTCTAAAGCTTATTTTTTCTCTCTCTTTTTTTTTTTTTTTTCTGCTACAGTTTTCCTGTCTTGTATAGTTGTTCCTTCTGTAACGTCACAGATTCTGGTGGAAACTGCATTGCATATATTGGCATATCAGCAATATCACCTTCCACCAGACTTTGAGAATAAATGTTCTCACATGGAATGGGAGATGTAATCTAAATTCTGACTGAAAGATCAGAATTTTTCTGGACAAGGTAAGTCAATATCAAATGCCTACAGAAATACACATCATGAGGTAGGCAAGAGGACCAGGACTTACCTCCTGTTCAAGGAGATAAGTAGTTTGCCTCAACCAAATAGGTCCTACGTGCAGTATTCTCATAGATCCTCATACTATTACCAAGTGACAGAACAGTTTTGGTTCCATTCAGATTCAGTGTCCAGTCCATATTTTTCGGTTGATAAAAAACATTTAGAATGAAGGTGGTTTTCAGCATTCAAATAACGTTATCTCTGAAGAAGATAATGTTTAATCTTCAGCACACTGCAAACAATTGCAGACCACTTATTAGTCACAATTCACTTCAGAGGTTTAGATTAATTCTGACATCTGACTTCTGCAGCCTGTAAGTGTCAATGATGGATTAGTCTGCTGTGATATTCCTGCCCTCCTTCCCTGCCCCAAGCCTGTTTGCATGCATAATCAGCTCACATTCGAAAGAAATCAAACTCCTCTCATTTACAGGTGAGACATTTTCTAACACCTTTCCCTGTGTGTAAGGACCCTTCCTTTTCTCAGGAGTGAATTAGTACGGGAGTTGTATATGAAAGCCAGAAGACAAATGATTCAATGTCCTTCTTCCTTTGAGATTTCTGCTCTTTTCTTTTCCAAGTGATGTCCATACCTTGGGAGCTAGATGTTGCTCCACACTTGGCAGTAGCAGCCCCTCAGGATACGGCACAATGGAGTCTTTCCAAGGTGATCATACCCTGCTCCATTCACTTCCCTTCTCTCTCAGGATACTGCCAGTATATTGCTTTGTGATCAGGCACGTTCTTGTGCAAGAAGTGCTTCTAGAATATGGGTGACTACACAGACTCTTTCCTGCTCATTCTGTTTTAATTGAAGTGCCCTGTTTCCTCCCTTCCCTCTTTCTTTTATACCTTGTTGTCTATAGTTTTCTTTCTTCCTCTTCGTTTTTGATCCTTTTTCCTTTACTTTCCCCTTTCCTTTTTCTCCTTTCCTTTTAGCTCCTCCCCTCCCCTTCACCATTGTCTTTCTCCTTCCCCTTTTCCTTCTCCCCTTTTTCTCTCCCTCTCTCTCCTTTCTTTTCCAGTTTTACTTCATGAATAAGACTTAGAATGACCAGAAAAGAGTCTAAGTTACTGTGGTCTGTTACAATTCCATACAGAATTCATAGTAATGGAAGCATGACTTACTTCATATTCCCCCAGTAAGCTAGGGTACTGTATGGAAGAGAAATTTTTGTCTTAAATTATGGATCACCGTCTTGCCTGGAGTTACAATTTCAGTTTCAAGTTTTTATATTTAAAATTGACTTCAGCCGCTTAACAGAAGTGGTTCTTAAAAAGGAATAGCAGATCATGTGGGTTATAGCCTGGTTGGAGTGCAACTTTCTCATGCAGATAAGTATACAAACATATAATCGACAGTTGTAGCTTTTGTATCTTCTAGAGAACAGATGGGAAAAAAAGGGAATTTGACATAAAATACCCAAAACAAGGGCAGAAAAAACATTTTTTTCATCATTATATTATCGTCCATTTTTATTTTCTATGAATACTAAACCAACAAATTTAGAATTAGGAAAAGAATTTTCATTAAAACATTCATGCAAAAGGCAGAAAAAAGCACCAGATCTCCATATTACATTTTCAGAAGTGTATATATATCTTTACTGGGTGCCTTCTTCCCCTGCTTTGCTCATGACACAGCCAGCGCTCCTACTAGAGTCAATCAGCTTCTGTCCCTCTGAGCAAAGCCAAGACAAGAAATACCAAACATAATACCTCAGGTTCTGTGACGGAGCAACTTGAACATTGCCTTTACAGCCTGAACTTGTACCCTCCCTTTTCCTCAGAATCAAACCATCCAGAGTGTCTCCTTCTGGGTGTCCAGCCATCATCCTTCACAACTGACCGTGCTTTCCTTCCCACAGCCCCCTGTCACAGTGTACAACAGAACCGTAACTGTTTCCCAGAGCTCATTTTTGCTGCAGCCCTGCGGTCGCGAAGTGTATCAAAACAAACAAGTGAAAAAGCCAAAGGGGGCCCTGTTGCTGACTGGGATAGGGATGAATCGTGTCATAGTTCAGAGCGCTGTTGTCGCTCTGGCATAGAATCACTGCACTCAGTCTCTGCCAAGGCGGGTGTCAGCTGGTGAATTATAACATTGGCAGACAGGACAGAGATAAGCAAGAAATACAATGACAGCTGCTACACAGAACTATTCTTTCTGGCCTGCTGAATAGAGAAATACATTGTGTAAATAAAGACAGACAGCTTCATTATGCAATTGTCTGCTGCTACGTCTACTCTGAAGAAGTAGTATTGATTCAGGAAACCATACCCAAGCTAATCAGGTTAATGTGCTCTTACTTTTGGACTCCCAGTACAGTAAGAAATATGGTAATGTAACTCGCTAACAATAGTTCTACAGAAGTATGTACTCAATGGTGAAAGAAGGTCCTGGCAATAATCTAGTTGTTTTGTTTCTGATAAATTCTTATATCTATTTGAGTCCAAAGCAAAACACAGAAACAGAACACACTCACTTTTAATGGCACAAATACCCTCTATATAGAGATATCACCATGTCTTTCTGTCAGTGCAAATCAACAAATATTTTGTTTTCTGTTGTTTTAGCCCACATGGTAAAAAGGTACTGGATGCAAAAGTTGTAATAGATAAACCAGAGAAAGGAGAAGAAATTATGTTACTGTAGAGTGTTTATTAAAATGTTGTTTCTACCTTCTTTCTCATAATATCTTTGTAAATGATACAGAATACCCTTTAGAGGGTGGCACACAAGAAGGCAATGTTTAAACAATCTTTCAAATAGCTCCACACTTGACATCACTGAGCTGCTTAACTGAAGAATATGAAATGAGGAAGGTCTGCAGAGATGTTCTCATGGGTGAAAAACAGATGAAAACATTAATTTTGAAAATAAAGGAAGTGAAAGTTAAATCAGAAACATATTGTGCTGAATATTGCAAGGCGTTTGTCTTTGGGAGTACTAGGGAGTAGAAGACTCTTTAAAAGTGTGTGTATAAATAGACTGTAAAGAAAGGGTAAGCAGTACTATTCTCTGCAGGAATTAGTCAATTATCCAAAGATCATGAGAACAGCCACAGCTTTCAAGGGGTAATTGTGTCCGAATTGGCTCAGCTATACATTTGGTGGGATTCTGGAAGCAGTTGCGTGAACAGACTACTGAGAAGGGAGATATTATGTGGGAAGGTACTACTGATTCCCCAAATGACTTTTTTTTTTTTTTTTCTTTTTTTTTTTCTAAAGGGAGCAAGGGATGGGGAAGACCACAGCTTGTTTTAAACCCCTTCTACCTTTCCTTGCATCTGCTTAGGAGGCTATTAGCTTTAGGTAGAGTTATTTCAAAATGGTGATTGCCTGGACAAGTAAAGTTGAATTACTTGCATTGTTAACCAAGGAGAGACAATGATGAGTAAAGGTCTTCCTGGATCTTTCTGCAAGCTCTGTTGGCTCATGTGCTCTGGTTTATGAACTAGCTCTTATCTAGCAATCTGAAAACCTACGTGTGGAATTCTGCAACTGTCTAACTTCATCCAGACCTTAGGTAACCTCTACTAGAAAAAATTTACAGATATAAAACGACATAGTCAATTTTGGAGCTGAAGCTTCTACTTAGTAATCAAAGGAATGTGTAACAATATCAGAGGAAGATCTAGGCCAAACTTAGGTGACAATTTTCAAAATGCTTGTAAAATGATGTAGTCTGCTCCATTTGAAGCTGAGAAACCTGTGTTTGTGCTTCAGTTACCCAACCACTTTAGATATGTGAATAAATTCACATTGTAAGTAGTGGCTTTTTCTGTGCATTTCTCTGGGATGTTTGTTCAGTAATTAAGTTCAGCGGAATTACAACCATTACATTAGGGATTGTCAGCATTTAAAAATAATGCAATAATTTTAAAAGATGCAAACCCTGTTACTGTTTTTCAGTCAGACGTTTTGTGTGCCATAAGATATTCTAACTGAAGGAACACACAGTGTTATTAACATACCTGAAGTAAATGGCTGAATAAATACACTTGTTAAAGATTTATGACTTCAATAATTTAAGTCTTCTTTCTGTTTGACAGTTTAACTGAGCTTGGTAACATTATTTTCTAGCTTGTGATTGCTCTGAAACACAATCATTTGCAAACTAGTAAACCCGCAGAGAACAAGGCTATTGATATTAAGACAACCTAAATTTTCAACATTTGTGAACAATTCACACTCTGCTGGGATATGCCATACATTTGCCTGTTATTGCAAACATAAGAGTAGTGACAGCATTGAAAACAAAAATAATCAGAGACTCAGAAAATAACATAAAGAATATTTATTCACCAACAAAATAGAGTTTTCTAACCAGAGCAGCAGGCTAAGAGGGCTTCTAAGAGCTGTGCATCACTGCAGGACTGTTGTTGGAGCCAGAAAACTTTCCTGCTGATCCCTATTCTTTGCAACCAGTCTTCACCTTCTCTTTTTCCATACCTGCTACAATGTTGCTTGAGATCCATGTCTAGAATCCTATGGAAGAGTTCTGCATGCTTCCACCCACGTTGCCTTGCAATGGGAGCTGGCGCTCCATTCACATGATCACAGCAAGAAAAGTAAGAAGGTGGTAGTGACTGATGACTACAGTGATATGTAGTGTTTGAATGGTTGGACTCTGCCTCTTCCAGTACGGGCAGAAGCAACATAATGGCTAAAGTAATTTTGTTAATACTGCAGTCCTCTGCATTAAATAGGTCATGCTTTCCCTTGCCTAATTCTCCCTAAGTATATGTATGCCTTGCATCATGACATGAGTGCTTTTCATCCCCATGCCTATGCTACCATAAATTGGGCTTTGCAAAAGGATTATTTCAGGTTGTAAACAATTTGGTTAAAAACTGAGTGAAGAAAGACATAATAATATCTGTTGCAGAAACTATGTCTGTCATCAATATCTGTCTATATTTAGCTATCAAAACATGAAAACAGGATAATATTTTTCCACTGCTATGGAACTTTAAAGGCTATATAACAGCTATTTAGGCTAAACATGATATTCTTTCATTGCTGCTGTTCTTGTTTCTAAAGTCAGATATGCTCTGAATTAGCATCATATTGCAATAATTTTGGACAAGAATGAGGACTCTAATCTCTTTTGCAACATTCCTAGAGCTATGGGACACAGGACCCTGTTTACTGGACTTGAATGTTATCTCATCATATATGTATTCTTATTTTTGCTAAACGTATTTAGATGAGATTTTAAATACCATTCGATGTAATGAAGTTTTGACTTAGCATAAGCAAACTGTTCATGAATATTTCCAGCATTTCTAGAAGCTGGAAATCTCCAAAGTGTTTGTTCTGAAAGTTATAAACCAAGTCATCTGAAGAGCATTTTGTGCACTAAGACCCAAGCCTGTGTCTTGCCAACTAACTTTAAAAACTTTTTTCTGTATAGCAATTAATATAGATTGAAAAGCTCAAAGCTTGGTCACCACCCAGTCTACACATACAGCATCTGTTGTTCCATTCTTGTACAAAAAATCAAACAGCAAAAATAAGCTGTTCAGCTTGCAGTATTAATAGTTTAAATTACAATAGTGGTGGAAGACAACACAATTCTCTCCAGAATGGCAGGCTGTCAGGGAGAAGGCTGCTTGAGAGGCTGAGATGCTCTTGCAACTGCCATCAGAGTACATGCATATCCTATCTTTGGCTATAACACATCCTATTCTGTACAGAAAGTTTGTGGGTTAAGGCAAAAAGTTAATGAAACAGATTTTCCCAGTCAACCCAAACACAGTTTGTGTATTTTTCGAGCCACCTTATCTGAAACTGATCATGACTTCAATACTGTATATTGCAGTGTAGCTGCAATTAAGTTCTTTCTGCTTTGCACTAGTATACATGAAAAATAATGCAAGCCCTCCTTCTTTCCTCCCTTCCTTCCTTCCTCCTATTCTTTCTTCCTCCCTCTCTCCCTCCCTCTCTCCCTCCCTCTTTCCTTTCTTCCAGGAAATGAGCCCAAAAAGTCTCTGTCTTATAAAAAAAAAAAATAACAGCAAAAGTCTTCAGAGCCCTAGTATTTTTTAAGGTGGTCTTGGTTGCACATAAACAAACTTTTTTCCCCTCCCACATCTGTCATGGTCAATCGTCTCCTTTTATTATTTTTTTAATTTCCTTTTTGAGTTTTATTCTTTGACAGTACTCTTTGTCTAAGTTTTCTCCTTTTCCAGACTTTATAAAAGAAGTTTAAAATGCATGAAATAGTGTGCAAATCTCTGGTAAGTTCTAGTTGTTCACACTCTCTTTATCATCCTGGAAAACTGTTGTATTTCTACAACTACAGCATTAACAAACACAACGTATTCCTCATCCTGTGACAATACAAAACAGAAAATAAGAAGGAACACCAGTTTACTGCCAAGCCTTTCTGAAAATAAATACCTGTTTTCTGGATCCTGAATAATTCGAGCAGTCATTTCAGGAATCCAGTGTAACTTGAGACACAATAACTAGAAGATTAAGAGTTATTTCAATCATTATTCAGTAATTCCTGAAGTATTGTGTGATGCTTTGGACACCACTGGAGTTAATGCAATACAAGCTAAAGTGCATGCAAGATAAAGTGCATACAAGTTAAAGCAAAATGTATCACAGATATATTGTACCAATATGAAAACTTAACCTTTCTATTTATTAACCAGTTGCAGAACTTTTCAAAGCACCCTAATCCTACTTTCTTCAACAAAGGAAAAGCTATGATTAAGAGTAAAGTGAATACTAAATATTTTTACATTTTGAGGACTGTAATAGTCATATAAAGCATCATTATTGACTTTTGAAATAAACAGACACACAAGCAACCATATTATTAGTTGTACTTTTAAAACTCTGCATGGATAGCAAGGAATTGACCTTTAAAACATATCAGTAGCCTATGAAAGTGTTAGCATCTCTGTTGTACAAAGGAGGCAGCTGGTGCTTGTAGAGGCCATAACTTCAGCAAAGACCTTTAAAATGTCAGCAGCAATGTTTTAATTTGAAACCTTATGCACTTTTGAACTCCAGCTTTAAATCACTTCATGCTTCATAGCAAAAACAAAAACAAAAAAAAATTCCCATTCTTCTACTCTGCCCCTTTCCCTAGACAACTTTCCTTACATCCTTCCTCACTCTTACTGTGAAACACTTTACCACAGACACCTGGAGCTATTCAGCTAGGGTAAAGTTGTGTACAGCATGAAATGTTTGTGCCAGGGAACTAAGTTCTTGTGTCTTCTCTAAGCCCACACAAGGTCACCAGAAGGATAGGGGAGAGACAAATATCCCTGGAGTCTGCCTCCTGTCCCTCAGACATTTACTTGGATTGTGAAAGGTTTTTGAGGTCTGCCTTTGCTCTGCATTTTTCGTTTTGGGGCAGAGGCATGGGTGAACCCATGTCCCAGAGTTGACTGTCTCATTTACAGTTGATCAAGCCTGTCACTGCAGTGTGACATTTCTGAGGGTCCCTTATTTTAAGGACATGCAACTACGTGCTAGGTCTTTAGGTCCTAACATTCACCTCCTCTTCTAAAGCAATGTAGACATACTGTATCACTTTGCCCAGCACACCTACTAGATTTATGAAGTCGGTTACACAACTTAGGATCTGATCTGTCTGTGTTTATCTGAACTCCTCTAACGTCTTGATTTGACCTGAACAGTCACCAGTGTAGCTTGGGTTTTAAGTGGCAGTTAAATCTTGTACCTATATGGATACACAGGGAAGGATCAAAGCCATCCATAGCTTGGCCTGGCAAATTTCACTTATACAAGGTAGAAGGGAGTGCTAGATTCACATTTTAGAGGTTAAGAGTGTTTATCAGTTCTACAAACCGTTTGATGACTTCTTTCTACTCCAGAAGTTCCCCTCAGGCAAGTAGCCCTTGTATCTGAGCAAAGTGCCCTTGCTTCCATGTTAACATCATAAGTTTTTTTGCTAGTGTCATGTGGCATTGATTTTTAAAAATGAACAGTAGACACAAGTAGCAACAGTGACAATTTATTACAATCAACAGCATGTTTGGAAAGGTGAAACTAAACAGAACCTCCCTCCATTTCCCCAGTAATTAAAATCAATTATGAAGCTGACATCCCCCCTCCCCCGTCCAGTGCATTAGTGGTTGTAAGATTGGCTCAAAATGACTGAGATAGGAGTCAATAGTTCTTTGCTGATGTTACATTATAAATTTTATTTTGTGGTTTTTCAGGTATTCAAAGTTTCCAGCGGCACTCTGTGCTGTAAACATCAGGTAGTCATAGAATCACAGAATGGTTTGTGTTGGAAAGGACCTTAAAGATAAACTAATTTCAAACCCCCAGCCATGTGTGCAGACACCTCCTGCTACACCTCAAAACCTTATCCAAACTGGTCTTGAACACCTCCAGAGATGGTGCATCCATGATTTCTCTGGGCAACCTGTTCTAGTGCCTCACCACACTCACAGGAAAAAAATTCTTCCTAATATCCAATCTAAATCTCCCTTCTTTTAACTAAAAACCATTAACCCTTGTCCTGTCACTCCACTCTCTGATAAGAAGTTCCTCCCCTTCTTTCCTGTAGGCTCCCTTTAAATACTGGAAGGCTGCTATAAGGTCTCCCTGGAGCCTCTTTTTCTCTAGACTAAACAGGCTCAAACTTTCTCAGTCAGTCCTCTTACGGGAAGTGCTGCAGCCCTCTGATCATTTCTGTGGCCCTTGTCTGGACTTCAATAGTCTTTTCCCATGGTGGAAAGTAAAAAGTTTTAAACAGTGCTTATGGTACCCTTCCTAAAAAGGTGCGTTTCCTAAATGGGGATTTTCCTGATTCTGGAAAATTTATAGGAGTTGATTCACTAGTATCTTAGTTATAAGTTTTGGCTTCGTATAGTGAGCTGGAAAATGTTATCATCCAACAAATAAAAGGAATCTATTTTAACAAATACCTCTGTACAAAAAAATAAATAATTAAAAATTAACAAAGATAGTTACACTTAACCCACTTAGGATTCAAAGGTACTTCCCTATTCCGTGTGTGCTTAATGTGTCATCTCATCCATTTAATAGCTATATGCATATTATTGAAAGCTGTATGTATTCCACAGAAATAATTACAAAGTCATGATACAGTACTCCAAAACAAATCTTTGTTGTTTGAGATGTTGCACAGAGTACTAGTTAGATTGGATCTGCAGCGTGTTTGGAAGATGTATACTGCTAAAGATGACTGTATTATTAACATGAAGTGAAAATCCACACTGTGTATCTTGCTTTTCAGCAGGATGGAGAACTTAACTTTTTTTTATCCCTATAAGAATATGTAGGTACAAGGTGAAAGAGTGCTGGGTTTAAAAGCACTCAGAGACGGTTTCCATTAAGTGGGCATATTGGGCAGAAAGCAGAGGAAGGACCTGCTAGTGTAAACACAGTAAGCAGAGCCTCAAAACTGTCAGCAAAAGTCATTTCCACAGTCAAACAGGAAAGAACCAGAAAGTGTACACATCAACTGAGAAGATGAAACAGAGGAAATCGTTCCAGATGCACATATATGACATTATAGTCAAAATATGGGTTTCCCATATCTAGTTTTACACAGTATGTTATAGAGATGGTATCACATATTACAAAAGGCAGGCACAGAAGTCTTATAAAAGGAAAAGTCTAGAAGAGGAGCTGAAATATAGTTGTACTAGATTTGCATTCCCTGGAGAGAAAGTGATTACAAGTAACATATGGTACAAACAGCTACCTATTTTCTGAATTGCAAGTTTAAGCACATAGGAGGCATGTTCAGTATTTTGTAGATTTTTTAATATATTGCTGTATTCTATGAATTAGGTGTCAAAGTATATCACCTCAATGTGTAGCCATCTTCTATCATCTATTTTAAAACAATTTTAGAATGCATCCTGCCAACAAACTCTAGGGACTGATGTTAGTGCTTACAGTTAGAGTAGATATTTAAAATATTAACAATTAATTTCATAATTTGAGATCACGCAATAATTTTAATAATTGAAATGGTTTTGGTTGGTTTATTTTTATTTTTTTTTCCTGAAAAATATCTCTGTTAAGTTTTGGAAGGGAGAGCCAGCCAATATACACCTATTCTATATGTTTTTTTCCCCTTCTCAGTTATTCTTCCCCATTATATCCATGTTGGTGGAATTATACTGTGTTTTTCACGTCTCAAAATATTTATTGTTACTTGCAAATGCAGTTGGTCTTTCTTTGTCCATAACAGACTTATGAAAATTTTCTTCGGATAATTTGTGGTTTCTTTGCATCCTCTTATATAAAACATACTCTCTTATTTCTTTATTTTGAGAAATAAAACCATAAAAGCTAGGAAAAAATAGTTAATAGTCTTTATATCAATGGCTCATCTCTTTTTAAGGTCCCTGGCACTGTACAGAATGATATATTGGTAAATGCATCATTGCAGCATTTTACAAATACATCTTTATACATATATATGTTTACTAATATATATCTTTATTTACCCATGTTATGAGCAGAATATATATACTGAAGATGCAGGACATACAGAAGACATGTCAGTCATAGCATTTGTTTGGTGTCATCTTTTACCTGGAATGACTCCCATTATTCTCTAATGTCAATGTAATATTTTATGAAGCTATAGATTACTATGGTCCTGAATAATAATTAGTTGTTTCTTACAAATCTAATTGGTAGTAGCTAAACCCTCATCATTTAGTGTCCACCTCAGTTCACTCATTTCAGATTGCTACTGTCTTCGATGTTAATTTTAGGACATTTTAAATCTTTGTTGTCTCATTTATACTCTAACAAAGAGAGTAAGTCCGTAGGGGAATTTACCTTTCTCCAGCTGAATTTGAAACTGTAGGATTATAACTGAATATGAATGCTATAAGTACGAATTCCTTGTATCTCCATCCCCCTGAGATTACAAGTATTTTTAGTTCTGTGCAAACAGTCTGTCTATTATCCATATGGTCTCAAGGTTCTTGTAAAGCTGTTGAAGTTCCTCATCAAATGTCCCTCTCAAATGATCTTGTTCACTTCAATTCCACCCTGTCATTGTCTCTTACTTGACAATATTTCATCCCTTCTCTCAGTTCTTGTACTGGCACCATGCTACCAGCCACTGTGTAGCTTTACTTGTAGACTTGCACACCAAACCAACAAAGACTTTGCTCCCTTTGTGACTATGGAAAGACTTTAGGTGTAAGGTTATATTTGGGTTTTGTCTAAAGATAAATTCTAGCTAAAATTATACAGCTGATTGCACACCTTTTTTTATCAATACATTTAGCCTGCCTTTCCCCTCCCTTCACACGCCACCAAAACACGAAGTGGCTGAATCATTACTTGCAGAAAACTATTATTAAATACTTGTTTTATTTGAAGGGTAGAATTTTATTGCCATAAAATTTAGCTTTTATTTATCTTTTAAAATGTGTTAAAAATAACCTATGGAGAAAATTCAAAAGTGGCTGAGCAGGAAATAGGACAAGAGTTACTCCAGTTAGTTGCTTAATAGCAAAATTTTAGGGCTGAAAATCTGATACTATGATTGTAGACATGATTAGGTTAGCCACTGCTTTCACCAAAGAAAATTCCAATGTACATGTTATGTAGAATGTCAGAATATGGGATGTAGGTCATCTTCATTTGTAAATTAAGAATTTTCTTCTTGGTGTAAATTAATGAAACCAAACATCTAATAAGTTCTGCTCTGCGAATGCTTCAAATTCAAAATAGGATTTGTTCAAAACAAAATAGAGCTGAACTGCAGATGGAGCCTTTGGGTAGACAGTTGTCTGCTTATGTCAGCACTTGACTTTACTGACACTCTATCCAAACACTTTTGTGCATTGGCTCAGTTTTCTTTAAACACTTTGACCAATATAATCTTGGCTAAAAATATAACCACAAGCACTATGATGATTGTTTGAGTTGGCTGCAGGGTAGAATACAGTTCCTAGCTAGGTAGTATTGATAGGAGGAGGATTAGATTTCATGTGTGAGGGTGTTCCCTGTATATCTTAGGCAGGATCATCTGAAAAACATCATTCTTAAGGAATGATTATTAGTTAAGCATGTCCTGGTCATTTCCAAAGGGAAATGTGGAATTTGGTAGATGATCTTAGTTTAATACCACAGGTTTTGAGTAAGTCTCCCAACCGAAGAATGGGAGCTCTTGCTGAACCAAGGGTGAAATTAAACATCCAGTCAGGGCTGGATTATCATACTTTATTTTCCACAGCTTTGATGAATAAGCTTATGTTTCATATATTTTGGCCATGGTACAAGACCAGAAACTGTAGAGATGCAGACAGAATCCCCCACTGTTCCTAGGATTCTGTTATTGTCAGCAGCAAATCCAAAGACCAGTAAGAAAGCAAAGCAGTTTTAAGTATTCCTGGCATGTAATTAAGTCCTTGGGCAAAATGGACATAATTAAAAAAAACCCTGAAAATTCAGAGTAGCTACAATTTAAAAACAAATTGTCTTATTATAAACTTTTTTTTTCACTTTAATGATAACAGTAATACTCACAACAGTGTGAGGCAAGCTCTTAAATTCTGCTTTTGGGTAGTGTGTAATGCAGAGCATATCCATATTTATTTTCTATCTCTAAATAATACCAGCAAAATTTTGACATATGTGGCTACCTATTTTCCTGTTTTCTGTCCTCACTCTGTTGTTGGATTTTCTCATATCAACAGATTGCCAGGAGCAATATTGGTATATTAGTTTACAAATGGATGTAGTAGATTACTATAGTCACTTATTTTCTTTCAGTTCTGAGCATTATTGTACAATTTATTGTTCAATAAGTAGCACTTACAGTTCATTTCAGGATTTTATAGAGCTTCTTCCAAGCTAATTCAATGTTTTTCTCATGCTGAATTGGACTTTCAAAAGGCTATTGATCTTGAATTATTTTCTCTCTTCTGGATTCTCTTTGCAGAGTTTTCACTTCCCAGCATTACTAGATATTTTTGATAGGTGTCATGGGACCTCACACACACCACGTTGGGAGAGGTCACAAATTGGATTTCTTCTCTGTAAAAAAACAGTAGAAAGCAATTCCAAGGTTTTAACTAGAGAAGCAAATAAGCAAAACCACCCAGAAACAAACAAAGAAGCAAACAAAAACTTTCACTCCTTACTTACTGTGTTTTCACTATTACAACCGACTATTTTGGAAGAGACCTCCTACTAAGATAAAGGCAAACTTTTTTTTAAGCTTGCTTGATCCCACCAAGACACCTGTAAATGTCATAGGTATTCTTAAATGGATGATGTACCACAAAAAAAAAAAAAAAAAATCCCCCCAAAACAACCAAACCAAACATATTAGAACATCTCTTCAGTGGAAGGAATCTACCCTCAGTTAAAAATGGTGAAGGCTAGAAATCAGAAGAATCTAATGTTTAAAGTTTGTGCATTCACTCTTTATAATAATTGTAGAAAACTATCAGTCCTGTAACTTTCTCGTTTTGCTTTCAGAAGTAGGGGGGGAAATTTTTTGTATGACTTTTTAAGAAATATCATATAGAAGTTTTCTTCCTTAAGACTGAGAAATTTTGTGTGGGGAGGAGGCATGTGTCCTCCTGCTCTTCTTATTTCCCTTCTTCTCAGAAAAAAAATCAGGCTACTCTTTCATTATATGAAGATTTAAACCAATATCTAGAAATCAGTAACTTGAAGAAAGATTAATAATATAATAAAGACAAACAAATATGAATTACGAAGTCTCAGAAGAGTATGAACAAGAGTGATAAACAATGTCTGAAGTCACTGGAATATTAGTGACAAGCCATGGTTCATCATTTTGAGTTACCCTTCAGATTTTCTTGGAGATATACTTCATCTATTCAACTGTTGGAATGGCTGCATAACTATTCAACTGTGAGTAAGTTTCAAGTTTGCTTTTTCACTTTCCTGAAATCAACCATCTATTTACTTAATTCTGAAATGCAAAAAGAACAGATTATTTTTTTTCTGTACAGTACTGTAGAGTCTTTATACAAAGAAACTAAAATCTTTCATTAAATTACATACAATTGAGCATTATGTTTGAACACATGCTAGAAAAACACCATGTTGCTGAACACAGTAATCAATCTAAGGTAGTAGATTAAATCTTTCTTTTGAAAGTCACCACCGAATAAAAGCTAACCTATAAAATATGGATTTAAACTCATGCAAAATGTGCTTCTAAATGGGTTGAAGTCTAGACTGGCATAACTAAAAAGTGCCCCAGTTCTAAAGGATAGAAGCTGAAATATGGAGATGATGACAAAAGAAGATTTGGAACAGCCCAACAAGTGACCACAATCCTTAAATGAAGAAAGACAGCACAACCGATGTTCACTGCCTAAGGTCTGATATATAGTATAAAACTCCCATTTTTGGTTGTGGATCTTTTAATCTTTCTTCAGTTCTCAGAGGAATTATTGGCTTAAGGATTATGTGAAGTTTTTGTCCTGTGTGGGAAAAAACTAATTTTCTTAAATTTTTAAGATTAGTCTAGTGGCATATTCAGCCATCACATATTTGAAACCAGAGTTAGTCTGGAAAATGATAAGGAGAATATTAAAATGATTCCTTACCCATCTGACCTCTTGCTTCATATATCCTATACTCATTCTATAGTAGGTCTGGTATTACTAGTGAAGTAAAGTCTTTAGATGCTAAATAGCTTGAATTGTGAAGGTACAAATTTATTTCAAGGGCAAGTTGAAGAAACCGTATACTAGTCTCTCATTAAGTCTTTTAACGGGTACCAAACTTTTATTCTCAAGTATGAGAATTATTTTCCCTCTTCTTAGTTGTACTTGATGCTGGTGAGACCTTGTTTAGAATATGCCAGTTTTGGATCTCTGAGTTTAAGAGATACGTGGGGATGGGTCGGGCTGGAAGACCAACAAGGTGGTCAGAAGGCCATGTGGCGTACAGGAAGATGTTAAAAGAGCTGAAATTTTACCCAGCCAAGAAGTTGTTGAATGACAATATATTTGCCTAGAACTATTTCAAGAATAGCTACAAAAATGTTAGAGCCAATGTCTAGATTCTTGATAGTTTCAAACAGCTTAACGAAAGACAGAGACCAGAGCTTTTAGCTTGGGAGATTTAGGTTGGATATTATGAAAAATATACATGGAAGAACATGCAGCATTGCAACAGATTACCCAAAGAAACTGTAGATACCCAGTCTTGAAGGTTTTCAAGAAATGTCTTTGAGTCTTTTCTTTTTGGACATTTTCATGACAAAAACATTGAAAGATTTTTGAACAAAGGTAAAACTATCCTGACCTAGCACTGGTGATAATCCTGCTCTGAGTGTGATGTTACGTTAGATGAATGCCAAAGGTCTCTTCCAAATAATCTTTCTGTAATTATGATGTTACTTCTGGTAATTATAATGGTACATCTGTCCTAGCAGCCAGTTTTCCTCGAATTCATTTATAAACTTCTGTGTGAAGCCCTAAGGCAAGTCTCTTTGCCTTCAGGCACTGGCAGAGGCTTCCCAGGAAGGTGGTTGAATCACCTTCCCTGGAGGTGTTTAAGGGACGGATGGATGAGGTGCTGTGGGGCATGGTTTAGTGATTGATAGGAATGGTTGGACTCAATGATCCTGTGGATCTTTTCCAACCTAATGATTCTGTGATCCTGTGATTCTATGATTCTGATTTGCCTGTGCTAAATTAATGTCTAACATCTGTGTCCTGCATCCCAGAAAGTAAGACCAGGTGCTTTGCCAGATCTGAACAGAGTTTCTGGTGCATTTTGTTCTATAGCATCTAAGTCAAATACAAATCCGAATCAATAAGTTTGCAGATAACACCAAGTTGGTCTTGAATATCAATCTGCTCAAGGGTAGGAAGACTCTGCAGATGGCTTTGGGCAGGATGGATTGATAGGCCAAGACCAATTATATGAGATTCAGCGGATTCAGGTACCAAGCCCTGCACAACAACCCCATGCAGTGCTACTGGGTTTGGTGAAGAGTAGCTGGAAAGCTGCCTGGGGGAAAAGCCTGAGAGTGCTGGTTGAAGTGAGTATGCCCCTGCACTCAGTGTTGGTGAGGCTGCACCTCAAATACCATGTTCAGTTATGGGCCTCTGTCACAGTTTAGCTCTGGTTTGGCCAGATTTCTTTCCAAATCACTTCCTTCCCACCCCCAGGAAAAGAGGAGAGGGAAATGAGCAGAAAGAGACTTGCAGGTTGGAAACTAAAACTACAGTTTTATTAAATAACAATAATAATGACAATGATAATGATAATAATAATAATAATAATGTAATACAATATATGCAAATATATGTGATAGCACCTCCACCTCTAGATGATCATACACCACCACAAGTACTGTAGAGAAGATATGAGGGAATGGGTCCATGGGTAGGAGGGAACTGAACTCAGGAATTGGATTTAGAAATGCACGGATCTGGGATCAGGAGCAATCAGACAGATGAGGTCCTCAACAAACATCAACCATTGCTGAAAAGGGGCCAGACCCTCACGTTCTCTCATTCTATATTGAGTATGACGTATACGGGATGGAATACTCTGTTGGTCAGTTTAGGGTCACCTGTCCTGTCTGCTCCTTTAGGAAGTGTACCCCATTTCTGCCAGCTTGAGAATGGTCTTGATTACTATAAGGATTAGTTGGCCTTTTTGCATACCAATGCCCTTCATTATCACTTTTAGTGAAGAACACTCTCTCAAAATCATGCAGTTAGCTTTCAGAGGATGAAGTTACACATGAGATGAGATGAGATGAGATGAGAGGATGAAGGACACATTCCAACCGTTCCATACCCTTCTTATATTGTCTGTTCCAGAACTGGACACAATACTCCAGGTGGGGTCTCACAAGAGCAGAGTAGAGGGGCAGAATCAACTTCCTGTGGTGCATGGAAGGAATTTATTGGGGAAAACTGTTTCTCCTTCTTCAAGCAAAGGTAAGCCCATTTGTGAAGTTGTTTTTGCACAAGGACCTGGAGGTGCTTGGTGGATTATGCTGAAGGATGGTGAAGTTTAACATGCATCTCAAAGAAATTTTACTCTGTGTGAGAATGCACTGTTTTAAGCTGCATAACATTATATGTAATGCTAACAACATTTGCAGAGTGTTTTTTTTGATAATAAGTTAGTTTTGTTATATGATGTTTAGTAAGCTCTTTGAAGTTGACATCTCTGACCTGCAGCCTGCAGGCATGAACCACGATGAATCTTCACGCGGTTCTTCTTACCCTGAGAGACTGCTATACTGAGTGAAGACCCTCAAGTCTCTTTCTCTCATTTTCCTTTCTGTGGGGTAGATTGAGATCTCCAAAACAACTCATGCTTAGCTGCCATTAAAGCTGGGCTAGGGCTAAACCACAATACCTTTGCAGCAGAAATATATTTTTTGGAAGTAACTTTCCTGTTTGTTTTCACTTTGATCTGCTGCTATTTGTCAGTAAATACTTTCAGGAAATTGCTGTCTTTTTCACTTACTGAAGGTTGAGTGACATTTGTCAGTTTAATCTTAGTCAAAACAATTTAATCACTGAAACTCAGTAAAAGTTAAAGAAAAAATTGTAGTGATATCACTGCTGTTTTAATGTACATAGAAAAGAAATAATTTATTATTATAAACAGATAATCTTAGCAGTCTATAGTAGGACAACAACTTCAATCCCTTTCCCAGGCAAATGTGCATCAGAATGTAATCTATGGATATAGATGTAATGATGACAGTCAGAGGAAAATAATGAGATATTTTGTGGTTAAATGAATGCTGCAAGTAATATTCTCTTAAACACTGCAGAACTGTTGCAGATTCCACCATATTTTTAGTTTCTCAAAGGATTTATCAATCCCTGTGGAAGGAAAAGTGTATTGGTAATAAACCTGCTTTTTTAAGTGGCCTTTCATAGGCCTCCGAGAAATAATCCACCAACCCCAGGGAGCTGTCTAAAGCAATGTTGTAATAGGTTGGTGTTCTCAAAGACATGCATGAACAATTTGAACTGTAAATAAAAATAAGTGCCATCTTCTTATCCTGATTTCATACAATATTTTGAAAAATAGCCATTGATCCATAATTACTTTCAAGCACTACTGCAATGAAAAAAAAATATAATCATATTTAAATAATACATACTTTTGTAACTGAAATAATACATACTTTTTGTAACTGAAATTTATATAGCAAATAGTGAGAAAAATAAATTTTCACTTACAGAATCTTGCACCCAAGGGTACTTGTGTATACAGATATGTAAATGCAAACATAAGAGATTCTCTAATTGAGAGTTTTTAACTTCACAGATATTATGCTTGTTTTCTTGTTATTCTATCTTGTTATATTATTGCATCATTATTGATCTAGAACTTGTATTTACTGGATCATTTTGGACTTTCTGATTATTTTGTTGCCAGCAGTATAGCACATGTCCGTGTTGTCTAACAAAATTTTTTGTTACTGTTTTAAATGTATCTTGATGTCATCTAATGGAAAAGTGTTGGAGAGATGAAAAGCACAATAACTCTATACTTTAAAAGGTTTATTGACAAATAATACAAGAAAAATGCAAGAACAGATAGGTATTACCAAAGAACTTGCCAATTTTTTGTGGAAAAAATGTAACTGATGAACAGTACTGAATTGTTTTATCCAGTCACAGAGAGGAACTTCAGTGTCTCTTTGTCTATGAGGAACAAATTCAAGTGTAGCACAAATTGGTTTCTTGAGTCAGAATATTTGAGCCAACTCAACTATATAATGTGAAAGAAAGTAATTTATACAGCAATTGTTGAAATAAAAGCAAATGGAAGGTAACTGTTAATTCTTGTCAGTATCAATTATGTAGAAAATGCTACTATTTTCTAACTATGGGATCATAATCTCTCCTAAAGTCTATGTTAGCTTAAGCTGAATGGGGAATTATTAGGCTTCATGTAAGCAGTCTATAAAATCAGCATTACTTTGTTACTGGAAGATTATGTAGTCTGATTAATGGAAAAGACCCAACCAGGCTAAAGACTATGTTTTATTGGCTTTTTTGTTAATAGCCTGCAGTGGATAGTCATCTGGACTACATTTGAAATACAGCTGAATGGAACCTAGTTTAATGAAATCCCACAGGCTAAAAAGTGAGCGTTACAAAGCAGACCACAGAGCAGTTAGTCTACTCAGCACCCACTTACTATTTTATAAATTTGTAAAAGAATGCCTGAAAATAAAACCAAACTGAAAATACATTTCTTGTTCCTCAAACATGGGTCCTTCAATCCCTTTGTGCTCCAATTTTTCTTTTCTCTGCTGGATAAAAAGCTGTCATCTTTATCTGACGTCTTCATATCTGAGGTCAGTGAGCATCTATGTACTTTTTTCCCATCCTGACAAATTTCTAGCGTAGGAAGACCTCTTATACATTTTTCTAGAGTTTCAGACAAGCCCCCCGAGGGTTACTCGGCCTGCAACTTCATTGAACCCAAAGAAACAGGATAGGAATGTCATATGAATCATAGAAGAAGATAGGGACTTGGACTGAGACTCAGACGGTAATTACTGTAGTGCATTGAACCTATCTTACAGCATCAATGAGGGATTTTGTTTGATCACCAAGCATGTTAGATCTATGTTGTAGTTTGTAAATGACAACATTTGTTCTTGCCACTATTTCTAAGCTGAAGTCTCTCAAGACTGGCTGTTTTCCTCTGCATCTCACCACATGGTTCAACACAATTCTAGGTTTCTGACTCACAGCTTTCCTTAGACCTATGAATGAGCTGAGATCCAGCACAACAGGGACATCAATATTGAGTAGCCCAGGCAACTTACTAGTCACCTGCATAATACTCCTAACTATGTTTATCCCTCCCATCTTGTGTAGTTATATATGGACTGTGGAACGCGCAGCAAACAAAGCGAACAGCTCAACCATCTGTGGACCCTGCAGTCAAAAGTGTCACATTCCTGCTTTCCTCACAAGAGATCCTCTATGTTTTTTACCATTTCAGAACCTTTTAAAAAGCAGTCTGACTTGTAGCTGGATTTCTCCTTGCACAGCCTAAAATCTTTAAATCTTTCACACTTCCACAGCCTGTATACCTACAGCATAGCGAATGCAACCAATACCATTGCATCTTCATAGGAAGCAAAATAGTCCTAGTTGTTTTGGTAGCCACACTTTCCTGCCTCCGAGTGACAAAAATGTAAAAGCATAACTTCAAAATTTGATATTAAGACTTTTTTTTTTTTTTTTTTCAGATCTGCTGGTCATTGGTTTTTTGGTTTGTGTTTTTTTCATTGACAGTCGGTTGCCATGAAAACAATGCTGACTGTGAACTAATTTTTCTCTAAAAATACAATTTGTAAAATTCACATGGCAGTGAGAGAAATAGTTCGGTTTTACATTGTTTTCATCTGCTTCACATCTGCTGTTGGGTTTAGTAGGATGAATTAAAACCATAGAAATATCTAGCAGGAGAGATCTTAGGTCAGACCTGTGATAACAACTGATGTTTTTTTCGCATACAAAAAAAAAGATAATTTCTTCCACTGAAGACTGTTAACAAGCACTCCTGGGGCTTTTGATAATTTTTCAGATGAAATTAACCTTTCTGTGTGATGTCATATAAAGAAATCCATGCCCTTCATGCTGATTCATGTTTAAAGACTAATTGAAGGTAGTTTGTGATTTTTTTCTAACCTTTTGTTGATAAAGAAAATGTATCAGATAAATGTGGTAGAGTACCCTTAAACTTGTGTATACTTTTTCTAAAATAATGCAATGGTTGATAAAACTATTTCTAAAAATACCAATGCCAGTCTTCATATTAGAAGTAAACAGAGGTAAGAAATCATCACAATATTTTCTTTCTTTTCAAATGATCTGCCATAATCAAATATGAATATAAATGAAATGACAGGTATAGTATCAAACATTCTGTAGCTATTGTCAAATATATATATATCTATTCCTAAGAACTCCTTTCCATACCTCAGAGGATATGAATAGAACTAAGCAAATAAAGGTGATTCACAGAAACTGAAAAATGGAGGGGAAAGGCAGTGAGGTGAAAGAACAAATGAAAACAATGTTTACTGTAGCATGCCTCCTTTCCTCCAGATCTTAACTCACAGACAGTGCAGATCTTCACTGCATTTTTATCATCTTCCAGAGGTTAAATGAGCTTTATTAAGGACACTGCAATCTTCCAAATGCCTTGAAGATGAAGCAAATTGTTGCTCTAAAATGAGAAATGGATATTATAGGTCACGCAAGATCTGAAGATGTTTAGTTCAGCATGTAACTAGCAAAGTTGTGCAAAAATGTACAATGTTCTTTAAATAGTATCATTTCTGGAACTGATGTATGTTAATGGTTAATAAGAAGTGAGTCCCCAGGATTCACAGTGTTTTCATGACTTACCCTTAGACTGTTGGAGCCAGCTCTATCTGCCTTAGTGCTATTTTGATCTGTTACTGGAGCATGAAGGATATTCTACTTGATGATTTGAAGACTGAAGTTTCATACTGATTCTGAAGTAAAATCTGAAAAAAGCTACTCAAGTATGCAGTGGGAGTTGATAGCTAAGAGATATGTCTTTCTACTCAGTGAATTCATTACACTTGACTTTAGGCCAACAATGGAGAAATAGAGACACTCTGGGAGATTTTTTTTTTTTTCTGCAAATATTAATTCACTTTCTCCATTGTGCTGGTGGGTTCTGGCTCCAGTTTTCGTCTTCAGAGAAGGTCATAAACCAGGAAAGACCTTAAAGCAAGAATCTCAAATATAGGAAGCATTTTGAGACAACACACTTTGCTTTTGTGGCATGTGCCACCACTTCAAGTTTTCTTGCAGAATATGTTTTGCATATGTTAATTTAACTAAAATTTTAGAGTTTGTTAGAATTAAAAAATCTGTCTTTCAATGAGGCTCAAATGTTATTTAACCATTTGTAATGTAAGCAAATAGTAATATAATAGCTGAACCTAGGAAACCTAGAAAAATATGAACCTTACGTCCCGTGGCAGAAGAATGATAAAGTCAACCTTACAGCTGACATTGGTTTCACTCTACAGCATTTGAGACATAGAGACAAGTAAAACAAATTAAAAAATCTAAATGGTGTGGACCAAGTATTTCTTTATACTCCCCTAAACCATAAGCTAGACTCCTGAAGTTGCTTAAATTGTAAGGTATATATATAGTTCATTATAATTGACTCTATTTTTTTAAAAAATAGGCAGTTATATTAGCAGACAATCACAAAACTCTTTGTTTTACTCTTCTGTAATTTTCCACCCATTCTGACATCAGAACCATGTTGTGTCCCAGTGTTCACACAAGCAAGAGTACAACATTGGAAGTATGGTACTTTCTGCAAGGGTAAATCTGTATGCCTTCTTGAAAGTAACAATATTGATTAAAATCACCTATGGGTCATCTTCATTTTTTTTAAATATAAATACACAGATACCTATTTTTAGAAACTTTAACGTAAAACTGTAAATTAAAAAGTGGAAGTGCAAATCAGTTCTTTGTCTCTTTGATGGTCATGTGCAAGGAATAAGTTACCACTACACTTAGATATCACTATATGGATTTAATCTACATGGTGCCACCATTTAAGGGTCTCAGGTACAATCATTTAACATTTTTAGGAAGCTATAGGAAGTTCATTTGCAAGACGTTGTAAACTGAAATGCTGCTGCTGGCGTAACATATGATGTCCTGTTTGTAATTTAAAAATTATATAATTTGACAGGTGATTAATTTTGTCTGTTTGTTCTCATCATTTAATTCATTGACCTTAAACTTTTTGAGGAGATAAGGGGATTGGGATTTTTCTTAGGAAATTCTGTCTTAGTTATGTTTATATTGTTTAATTCTAGTAGATGGTAGTTAAGTATGTATTGTCTTATTCCCAAGTGTTTACTTTAATTTTTTCATACAATCTTTAAGCTCAGGAAAGGCAATACTAATAATTTCTGAATCAGTGTGCTATCAAAATACTGTGTTCCTTGTTTAAATGCGACTGAGGTGACATTTTTCTCTCTCGTTTATAATTATGCAATTGTGTAAATAAATTCCTTATTTAATATATGAGAAAATATTATGACACAGTTTAAGAGTATGAGAGAATCACAAGCCATAAGAATGACACAACTGAAGACATGATTTAAATGAGTAGTATTCTTTCACTTCACCAGTCAGAGAGCTCTTCATTCATATTTGTTTTGCAGTTATGTACAGTAATAGATATTAAAATGCTCAATCACAACTACCAATGTGTTAATTGTAAATTCAAAGGGTGTCAGCTGGTGGCAAATAGTATGACTTTAATTTCTTCACAAGTTGGTTATAATTACTACTTTGTCAAGAAATAAGTATTGTGGATTTTTTCTTCAAGTGTTTAAAAGTTAAATACAAGTCAATATTTACTGTGTCTTTTCCTCTTAAAAACAATGAAGTCTTCAGGATCTTTTCTTCCTTATATCTTGTACAGCATTTTCCCCAATAGGGCTTTCTAGCATGACCTCATTGTTAATCCCCAGATCCAAAATTTGGTTGTCCAGCCTCCTGAAAACACCCTTGCATTTATTTCTTTTCTGTTTCCAAATTTGCTGATAACATTAGTGACAAACTGCAAAGATAGAAATGTGGGGAAGAAAGGGAGCCCATCTTACATACTCAATATCAGCATATGGCAGTTTCACTAGCAAATACTTGAAGCATGTCTGAAAAGGTACTGAACTTTCATTGTTGCTAGCATCCACCTACTTTTGCATGATTACCTAAGATAATCCATTTTGTAGCTAGCCCTGCTTTACAGTATGTGCCATCATCACAAATCAAGTTAGCAAAAAAAGACTCTAAAATATTTAAGAAGTCTTATACCTCAGGTCTTGGAAATCTGAAGGAACACATCCTGAAAGTAATAGAATTTCTTTGTTTTATTTTTGTCTGCGTGCTCTTTGCTGATATTTGGTATTAGATACAATTGAGGAATACATCCAACTACATGTTCAGCATAGTAGCATTTGCATACAGTATATAAGGAGAATCACATTCCTCAAGACACTAAGTAAAATAAGAATGAAAATGTAAGACTAATAAGTATGCTAAAGTACAAGATAAAGGAGAATTTTTCCCTTCCCTCACTTGTGCAGAGTGTACCAGTTCTCGAGATCGTCATGTTGGGGGTTGGGTCTAAAGAGAGAATCTGAGTACTTCCTGCATTCCTGATGCTCTAGTCATGAGACTATGGGGAAAAGAAGAGCCATTGGTATAGTGTGAAGTATGCCTTCCGCTTGCTGGTTGTGCCAGGCACAGAAAGTAAACTAGGCAAGACAACTCCTGTTTTGTGCCTTTGCATGCTCACTACAGAGAGAATTACATCTAGATAGAAACATTGTGGGGAAAAAAAAACCCAACAAAATGGATTAGAATAAAAAAAAAATGTTAATTCATTCAAGGCAGAATGGCTAGACTGTACTGTTAAAAGTTCAGTTAACTTCTGTTATCTTAGGCAAGTTTAGGAGCAAAAACTTCAGATCTCCATGCGGGTCAGGCGCTGCTCTGGGAACTTCTTAAGCTTTAGGTCCCCAGTCCTAACACAGCATAGTAAGGACTCTCTGGGGTGTCATTAGGTGCTTATGTTAGCAGTGAAGGCTAAGAGTAAGTTCCTCTGAGTAGCTATTTAGTTTAAAATTAGAGTTCAGAAACATCAGAAAAAAATGTTTTAATCTGCTTCAAAATTAGAAAATAAAATAAATAAGAAGAGGAGAAAAGATATAAAAGAGAAAAAAAGAAAAAGAGAAAAAAATAAAAAGAAGAAAAAGAGAAGAAAAGGGAAAGGAAGGGAAGGGAAGGCAAGGCAAAGGAAGGGAAAGGAAAGAGAGGCAAGGCGAGGCAAGGCAAGGCAAGGATTTCTTGCAGACCAGAAAACCTGTTCTTGAACAAATATGCAGATGAAATTATCCTTTTCTTTCTTTAGGATGTAGCCTTACATCAGTGTTGGACCTGTGTTAAAAAGACAAGTGCCTTTTTTTTTCTTGTAAGTTTATTTTTCTGGAAACTAGAGATATGAAGAGTCTGGCTACAGTTTTTTGGTGACCACCAGAAATTTCTGTATAAGTGGAGTCACTTGCTGACCCAACAGAACTTCAGTGTAGACAAAGCTGCATTTCATTCTCTGAGAGTGTGACAAATGCTCGTCAGTCAGTCAGTGATACAGGTCTGAACTTCCTCCTATACCAACATCAGTCATTTAACCTGAGCAGCATCCAGAGCACAGATGACAGCATCTCTCAACAGAAAATCAAACCTAGAACCAGAGCTTCCATTCCTGATATATAGCTTTTTTTTTTCCTATGGAAACGGTTTACTTTCTGCTATTAAGTCTGGTTTACTGCCATCTTAGGAGGATGCATGGAAAATTCCTACGTATTCCCTATGGAAATATATTACCAGTTTATTTTTGCATTTCCTCACACACAATATATTTTCTAAGACCCTCAGGGGTAGAATTGCCTTACACTGTTCTTAGGAATTTAAGAACAGAATTGGATCTGGATATATCGTGTTTTAACACCGAGTTGAATTTTCTTTTGATTGTCATTTGGTTTCTGGAAATGATAGATGATCACTGTTCTAATTCCCTGTTAAATTTGGTGAATAAAACTAATGAAAATTTTCTGCAGTCCTTGATTATGTCAGACAATCTGGAAAGTTCAGAATAGTTAAGTATGTATTTGACAGAGCAAAATCTGAACACCATGTTTAGGGTAAAGCAATACACAAAACTGAAAATTATTGAAAACCATTAATAAACTAAATTAGAATAGCCCTCCTGTCATCATAGGAAAATTATCTCTGTGTTACATTTGAGAGAATACTGAGCAATGTAAGGTTGCTCTAAAAGGCTATTCAGAATCATGGCTACAAAAATCTTCGAAGAAATCGTATTTTCAGGCAATAGTGACAGCCTGCCAACTGTAATATTTTCAGATGAGTAGGTTTTAATAATTCCTAATGGGCTTCACAGAGGAGATGATTTTGGGGGAATCATTAAATTCTACTATCTTTCCAAAGTGAAACTGAAGGTTAATTAATTCTGCTAAAGTAATTCATGATTATATCTTACGGAGTATGAATAATTGCCATACAAGTGCGTATTTCTTGATTAGCACCAAGTGAATAAAATGATCTTTTATAAAAAATGATAAGGAAGATTATTTTTCTAGTGACACAGTAGCATCTTTTAGTAGTATTTATTCAGTGGATTAAACTTATAAAATTTAGGAAGCCTTGATATATTTAGAGTTACACATGTGTTTGTTGATCCAATGTCTCTGTATGAAATGCACTTGATCTTTAATCTACGAAACTAATTTATCTAGGTAATTTATATAATGACTGCCAGTAACAGATGGGTGAACTATGTTGCCTACATTTCCTTTTGTCTTGCTGTGGTGTGCTTGGTGCATCTCAACTAAACTAATGACCTCTACTATTTTCTCCACAAAAGAAAATATCTTTTTTCACTCTTATTTGTTATTTTCTTTATTGATCAAGACAGATGTATGGTCCTATTAAAGTGCTATTCCTTTCCAGTAGAATAAAGGTTAAAAAATGACAAAAATGTGAAGTGACTATGTTATTTTCCAAATATAAAAAATCTTATGCCTTCTAAAGAATTACAAGCCTACCTAAGATGAGTTAAAATATTTTCAGGATCATATAGAAGTGGCATGAGGTCAAAACTGTACATCGGACAGTCAGGCATTGGTTGAGTGTTCATTTCTCATCATAAAGGGAGCAGTAAAACTAAAAACCTGAGAAACAGGTAAGTAAATGTACTTACCATTTTCAACAACTTTATATGGTATAATAATTAAGTATTAATCTATTCAATATAACCTGATAATTGTGTTTCTTTTTAGTTTTCTACTGGGGAAGGGTGACTTAAATCCAATGCCATACCTCCTGATATCAGTGGAACTGAAACACGTGCTTCAGTGCTATGCTGAATTAAGGTGAGCCTATGAACAACCTCACACCCTGTCCTCATTCTGGGCCTTTGCAAGTGACCTCTGTTTCAAGTTACACATGAATCAGCAGAATGGAGTTTCAGCAGATTTTGAAGGAGTTTTATGCTCCAAGGCATCAGTTAGAACCTGATCACCTTTAAAACACACAATTTCATAGCACTACATGTTTTGCTGCATCTGCTCCTCTGAGATTTTAGGATGAGAAAATGAACAGATAACCCTCAGTGCTAATTTGTATATGACAAGATAAGACTAGCTGGTAAGCACTTAGTATCTGCTCAGTCAAAAGGAAAGGCAGTAATTTTGGTTTAATTCTCAGACAATGTGGGGGAATGTATTTTTCAATGTATTCTCAAGGAGCTTCAAGGTAGTAAATAGTTGTCATTATATAACATTGTTCTCTAAGACTTTAGTAGACAGAGCACTGAACAAAGCTGTAATGGTCCTTATTTGTTGTGTGAATGGACATTTTTCCCTCTTGGTGGACTTCTAAGGTTTAGATCTTTCTGGGGTACACTAATCAAATGAAAAGTAATTTCTCTGATATGAATAATGTTTACATAGTGAATTTCATGGTGTAATTAATCTTATACTCAGGCTTGTAGCATTCTTATTTTAAAAATAATATTTTCAGAGCATTCACATACAAATGTTTGACAATGTATTTATTTAAGTCACCTTTTGAACAGTTTTCAGGAATAAGAAGGTAAACCCATCTGTGCCTGTGTATTTTTTAATTCTTTGAGTGTTTTAGGACTATACCCACAGCAGAAGGGATATTTTGAAATTTCCAATAATAAGTATGACAAATGCTGACAGAGGGAACCCTTTAATCACAAAACAAATTGATTATGCTCACTTGGTCCTTTAAGATACTTTTTGTATTCCCATATGGTCTCTTGGAATAACTGGTCTTAATTATAGCACTTTTAGAACTAATGTCTGTGCATTACCGTTCCATGTATCCTGCCAGATTAATTCATCTTTTGGATCTGAGAGAATAAATTTTTTTGCAATATAGATTTAAGAACTTGCAGCCTAAAACCTGAGTCTTAGGATAAAAGAGAGTAGGCACTTAGGGATAGTCCATGATGCTTCTTTCAGAAACACATGTGTTTGCATCTAAGGGTATGAAACCTACTGGCATAACCTAAATTTTTCCTGCAATCTCACTGGTCTTTCATACTGGCATTGAATTTCCAGTTCTGAAGACATTTACAATTGTGGCTCATTTTAGATGAATGAGCCTTGCATATATTCATTGAAAATGTTCATCTTCTCATCTGCTCAGGGAAAACCTCATTGTTAACTGCCTCATCTCCTTCAGCCTCAACACAAGGTTTAACCCACTATGACAGTATTTAAAACATGCTATCTCTCACCTGCCTGTGTTCCCAATCTCTATTCTTGCTCTTTCTTTAGGACAAAATCTCCTGGGAAATAAGCTTGGATTCCCATCATAGAGTGAACTTTTGCATATTTTCTGATAACTATGAAATGAAGAAACACTGTCTTTATCATCCATTACCTTTACCTAACCAGGATTCTAGTGTCATGATTTGATGTGAGACCTGGTACAGAAAAAATCCACAATTGATTTGAAACAATTGTGCTTTTTTTAAAGTGTTTTTATGGCTGATTTCAGGATGAAAGAGGAAAAATAAGAATTATATCTCAAGAGAAATGTAGCTGATCCTTTTGCTGTCCTTTTTGAGGGGGCATTGCTGACTGATCCTAAGTGAGCTATGAATTATGATAAAATTATGCACAATAGTAACAATCAAACCAAAAAATTCCTGAAGGGAGGTTCTGCATTAAAGGTAGAGCACCCTGCTCTCTGAAACCCTGTAAATGGTTTGCTCCACTTGGGGCATTTATTGTTAGAAATATTAGCTGGGATTTTGTTCCAGCTGAAAAATGCTGCATAGGCAGATCTACTGCAGGAGTGTAAGCCTGGACCTTCCTTCAAAGTTTAAAACAGATTGGAAGAGGAAAGGAACATTTCTTCCTGTGGACCCGCTCTACCCTCCTGGCAGGAAGCTCTTTGCAGCTGCACTGCTGGCCAGCTGTGACAGCAGCACTCAATAGCTGGATATCCTGTTGTACGGCTCGACTTCTCAGCCATCCATGATGGCTATGTGGAAAGTAAATTGTGACTTTCCAGGGTTTCATGCATGCCAAGGTCAGATATGAAAAATGAACATTGGAACTCACTAATTCCCAAATCTTTTGACCACACTGTGAGTAACGCACTTGTTTCCAAGACGTGTTCACGTGTGTGCATGTGTGTGTGTGGGAGCAAAGGACAAAGGTGTTTTATCTTGGCTAGGGTTTTAGATATTCAGCAAGCTATGGAGCTAACAGCTAGGGGAGAGCAACTGAAATGAGTAAACCTCAAAACTAACCATGAATTCCATTGTTCAGATGCAAAATTCAAATTGGTTCAAATAAGAATATTTATCAAAGAAAGTCAGTTTTGGCCCTTCTCCACTCGTTTGTGCAGGAAAGGTAAGATCAGAGCACGAGTTTTCCTCTCCCAGAAATGCAGGATACAGGAAGTAGTGGGATTTTGCAACAAAGACTAGAAAACTTTTCTAAGCAATTTCTAAGCAAAAAAATCTAACACAATTTTAGATTTTAGTTAATTTTTTTAAGTACTTTGAACAGGTGAAGGCACTCTATGTATCCCAGGTCCCAAACATTTTCTCTGAACGGAGAAGAGTTTAAACAGGTTTAATTAATATTATACATCTAGATAAACATCTTATAGAGGCTTATTTGAAGCACTGAATCTTGCTTTGCAAGTAAGAGATTTACTTGCGTCTTTTGTATTCTACTAACTCCTATATTTTTATGGTAAGGTAAGTAAACACTAGGATTCCTGAGAATTTAAAAGTAGAATGAATGGTTAGGCTGTCACTTATCCTTAGACTTAATTCCATCTGAAAACTAAACAAGCATGGACTAGTGATTCACCACTGAAGTAAAGATGCATTCACCTTTTTTTACAGGAAGTTCCATGATGTTGAATTTTAGTGAATGTTACTTTCCAACTCATTTAGATCTTTTTGAAAGCTCATCCAGATTTGATTTTTTTTTAAATGAACATCAAGCTAAGTGTAAAGTGAGTAGAGAAATGTATGTGAGTGATCACTTACAATGCTTATGTTTCGGGGTGTTTGCTTTGCAACTTCAGATATACAAAATTAGTTTCCTTAAATGCATTTATTGTTACATACTGACAAAACTGCAGGAAATGTACACATACAGTCCTTCAGTGTTTCTGCACATGACATACTAACTATGAGACTGCTTATTTCTTATATCTACCTCCCTGGTGTAGCTTGAGACCACTCCCCCTTGTCCTGTCCCCTGTCACTTGGAAGAAGAGGCCAGGACCTTCCCCTCTACAGCCTCCTTTCAGGTAGTTATAGATAACAAGAAGGTCACCCCTCAGTTGGCTCTTCTCAGGGCTAAACCACCCCACATCCCTCAGCTTCTCCTCTATCATATCCCATATCATATCATATCATATCATATCATATCATATCACATCCGTAAGTACTCCATCTACCTGCCCTTTAAATACCTCCAGAGACGGTGACTCAACCACCTCCCTGGGCAGCTTGTTCCAGTGTCCAACAACCTTTCTGGTGAAGAATTTTTTCCTAATTTCTATTCTAAACTTCTCCCAATGCAGCTTTAGGCCATTCCCTCTTGTTCTATCCCCTATTATGCGGGAGAAGAGACCAACATCCACTTCTCTACAACCTCCTTTTAGGTAGTTGCACAGAGCAATAAGAACCATAGAATAACCAGGTTGCAAGAGACCCACTGGACCATCGAGTACAAACATTCCTATTAAACACTAAACCATGCCCCTCAGCACCTCGTCTACTCATGCCTTAAACACCTCCAGGGAAGGTGAATCAATGACCCTTTCTGTGAATTTTTTTTCTAATGTCCAACCTAAACCTCCCCTGGCAGAACTTGAGGCCATTCCCTCTTGTCCTGTCCCCTGTCACTTGGGAGAAGAGGACAGCACCCTCCTCTCTACAATCTCCTTTCAGGTAGTGGTAGAGAGCAATGAGGTCTCCTCTCAGCCTCCTCTTCTCAACCCCAGCTCTCTCAGCCATTCCTCATAAGGTCTGTTCTCCAGACACTTCACCAGCTTTGTTCCTCTTCTCTGGACCCGCTCCAGAGCCTCAGTATCCTTCTTGTGGTGAGGGGCCCAGAACTGGACACAATATTCAAGGAGTGGTCTCACCAGTGCCGAGTACAGAAGGAGAATCACCTCCCTGGACCTGCTGTTCACATCGTTTCTGATACAAGCCATGATGCCATTGGCCTTCTTGGCCACCTGGGCACACTGCTGGCTCATGTTCAGTCAGCTGTCAACCAACACCCCCAGGTCCCTCTCTTCCAGGCAGCTTTCTAGACCGACTTCTTGTCTGTAGCTTTGCATAGGGTTGTTGTGCTCCAAAAGAAGGACCTGGCACTTGGCCTTGTTAAACCTCATCCCATTGGTCTTAACCCAGTGGTCCAGCTTGTTCAGATCCCTTTGCAGAGCCTCCCTACCCTTCAGCAGATCCACACTTCCACCCAACTTAGTGTTGTCTGCAAACTTGCTAAGGGTACACTCGATGCCTTCATCCAGGTAATTGTTGAAGACACTGAACAGAGCTGGACCCAGCACTGAGCCCTGGGGAACCCCACTTGTAACTGGCCTCCAGCTGGATTTAACACCATTTACCACCACTAAGTTCTCCCCTCAGCCTCCTCTTTTCTGGACTATATAACCACAGATCCCTCAGCTGCTCCTCGTAAGACCTGAGCTAGCTCTGTAATTAAAGACATATAGCCAAGTTCATATGGCACTGTGGGGGTTCAAGCACTCCCCCAAAGTCTGTGAAAAAGATCTTGTTTTGTGCACAGTGCTGCTTCCTAAGAACGTCTCAGATGTAAAACTTGTTTTCAACAGTATTGTGACATGGTGCCAGGAAATCACAAGAAGATTCTGTTATATCAGCCTTTTCTATACCTTGTTAGCTTTTTCCTGTCTTTTTCAAGCAATGCCAGCGAGTAGAATGCAGAGTATTTTATGCCAGATCTAGCAAAACCAGACTGGAAGGGGAACTCTTTTTGAGCTCAGTAACTTAAGCAGTACTGATCTGCAGGTAACAAGGGTTTGGGATGGAAGAGGAAAATATAAAAGCAAGAAGATTTCTTTGCTTTTTCTTCCTTGTAAATAAGGTTGGTGAAATATCTATTAACTGCACACTCAAAAATGTCTTTGATTTTAGATTTAATGGCTGTCCAGTTTCAGGGGACAAGACCCCCAACTTCAACTAATCATGATAATTTTTCAGCATTTTACAATTTTAAAAAAAAATACCTGCCTCTCCTTCCCCCAAAAGAATCAATTTGGCTGAAACAATGAGTCAAAATTTCAACATAGCTGTCATGAGACTTCACATTTGCTGAAGAAAGCTAGAAGCCATCCTCTATCTTATTTAATGTCTCAGACATACATATGTGCTTATGAGTCTTTCACCCAATACAAAATCAATAATTTATACAAGAAATCCTGCATTTGTCTCTCCAAACTACTAAATAATAGATGAAAACTGGCAGATAAAAGCCCAGCTTCAACAACATCTCAGAGAAAGATACTGTGTACATGCAGGTCATCAGTTAAGTAAGTTCTCCCAAGCATGTACTATGTTATGACTTGATATGGAAAAAAACTTATGTGAGAAAACAGAAAATATCTTTAAGTAGTAAAAAATTAGCTTTGTTGGCTCCAGATAAGAGGACAAGAAGGTTACAAGATGATTTAAAAAGCAGTCATGCTTTTTTCCTCTAATCTCACTTAAAAGCACATTGGAGAACTACAAGGGATGTTACCAATAAAAGGTAGGGATCACACTGCAGTTGGGGGTACAGGGAGAGCCAGTAAGTAAGCAGGAGTCTATATCCTGTTGTCTCGTATGAAAGGCACTCTCCTGGGACTGCATCCTGGTCCCTGTTTCCAAGGATTTTTTTTTTCATTAAGTTGTTTCTGAATAAATGAATAAGCATATTTGCCACAGAGTCTAAATACCAAGAACCTCATTTTAAAATGTCCCTCCTTAATCAGGGGCTGCACTATTATGTGTTTATTCTTGGACTTTCAAGATTTTTTTATTATTGTCTATATATTGCCCTGTAGAGACCTGCACTTTCTCATCCCTGGCATTGCCTGGCCTGGGCTACAGTTTATCCTGCAGAGAAATATGAACACGGACCTCTTCAGGTTTCAGAAGAACCTGTCTCTACCTTTTGCATTAGCCTTTGACCACTGAATGACTATCAAAATGTGGGAATTTCTTTGCCAGACATGGTTTCACATCAACCATAACGCAGCTAGAATGGAGGACAAATCATGAATATATGCACATACTAGACTCTCAAACCAAGCTGTGCTAACCTTGCCCCTTGAGGGTTTTTTTTACTGGGACCCAACCTTCCTAGATCCTGCAAATGAGGCTACATGGCTTTTCAATGATCCTTTTAAAATCCAGGCATTTCTCCTAAAACTGGAACTGTAAAACCAACAGTGTTTCTGGTCTAACCTTCGGAAACCCGAGTACGCAGGTGATGTTTTAAATGATTCACTTTCTTGGAATTAGAAAATAAGTTTCCCTTAAAGTGAGATTTGCACCCGTTCCTTAGGAGACTAGAAACCTACTGGCAGAGGTTTATTATGGGAACTGAAGACAGATGCAAAACATTCAAGAACCTTGTTTTAGTTTTCATTCTTCTGTGGAATTTCCTTTAGCGACTGCAATACCAAAAGAAAAGCTCTCAGTCACTTGAAGCGTCTAAACTTTTTCCCTGTACCTCCTGAATTTGATATTTTCTTTAGAACATGTTGGCATCACCTTTTCAAATAGTTTATATTTTACCTGACAAGTTAACTTTTAGCGGACAAGGAAGCAATCAGTAAGCTTGTCTGTCAGGACACCCTTTGATTTCTGTCAGTGGACAGAGTTCCCCACATCTTCCCAACTCCCTGTCTTGTGCTCTCTTCATCTCACTGGGTAGAAAGCAAAACATGCCCTTGGTTGAATGCACAGATATTGCAATTTTTCCAGTGAAGTTCAGTTCATGATTCATGCTAACATTTTCTTACAAGCTGTGTGATTTATTTATTTTTTTTAATAATAAGATTACATTAATATTACTCCTCTGCATATCTCTATTTTTTAGTGGGTTTTGTTCCCCTTGAATTGATCTGAATTCCTGTGAACATCATTGCCCAGAGCAACTGAAGAGAATTCTTGTTTATCTCCTAGGCCTACGTCAGACCTTATTAGTATGCACTGATACCCATTTCCCTTCCAGTTGACGGCTAGGAACCCACACAGAGGAGCAGGCTCTCCATGATTCAATATTTGACAATAAACTCCTAGTTTTCATGGCTGCTTGTGACTATCTGCTTTGGAAAATATCAATCTCTTAACTGAAATTGTACCTAAAAGACAAAGGAAGCCTGTTCAATTAGAACAGAAGTTTTTGGGTTGTTTTTTGGTTTTTTTTTTAATTTTGAAAACCCATAATGGACAAAAGATTCTGGAATGACAAGACATGAGTTCTACAGTTATGCACTACTGTCATACAATTGACAATATAATAGAAAAGCAAATAATTAAAGTATTTATCTTCTCTGTTCATCATACTTCTGAGGCAGCCCACACCAACTACTAGTAAGAAAGTTTTGCAATTCTGCAGTTTACTACAACATAATGTAAAATGCATGTAACTTCACGAAGCCTACAAAAGTTCCTCTATTTGTAGCAAGACCTCTAATGAAAAACTTCATGCCCGTTGTGAGGGACAACAAGATGCTGGAGTCTGGCATGGAGGCTGTATTTAATTTTCTCTTGGTACAAGATTTTAGATCGCATGTCTTGTATTGCCCAGGGTCTTCATCATTAATCTAGATAGAATGAGTTTATAGTGAGAGTAAAAAAAATATAGAACACTTTCTTTTCTGTGAGGCTTTCGGTGTAAATGGCAAGACCTGGTCACCAGCTTAATAAAAACAAGCTAAAGAAAAAGAGCCACATAATTCACATTTACCTTGATAAATAAACAAATTCAGCTCATGATTATGAAAGAACAGACTATTTGACCCTCAGTGCCTTCTGTTGGAAACCAGAGCATTTGTCTGGATTTAGGAATGCATTTTTAGGAATCCTGTGTTTTTTAAATTATTACTGGTGTATTTTGCAGAACAGTTCATCTGTTTTGTTTCTGTGAGTAATGAGTTCATCTGTTCATAGCCTTTATATAAACATGTGGGTTTGGAAATAAGCAAATGCTACTCATAAAAAGAACACAAATCAACACACGCACTTTCTCCTATCGGTCATATCTCTGCTGACTGTGTGGAATTAAATCAATCTAACTATTTAAATGAAGTATATTTGAGATTTGCAAGGAACTGCATTGAGACAATAATCATATGAGTAATAGTGCCTACTTAGATCACAAATTCATTGTTTCAAGCCCCTCCAATACAGGGGACACTATGGGGAAACACACTTTTATTTACCTTTGTCTCAGAGAGGTTGAAGGACTAAACTGTTTTACCCCAGCAGTAGAGTTCTAATAATATTTCCGAGTGGCATAGTCTGCTTTGTAGACTTTCATCCAAAGTGTAAACAGTAAATCCAAGGCCCCTGAAAATTACACAAGACTTTGTATCCTACGAATTACAGTTGTTTTATTTTAAAAAAATGCTTATATTAAGGTACTTTGTCTTGAAGATAAATAGGCCTTTACCATTTAATGAGTTTACAATATATGCTAGACTGCACTTCTGTTAGATGCACACTGCCATTTCTGAGATATAAGTAAACTCAGTTTCTGTAACAGTCTTTAAACACTCTTTTTCTAACTTCAGCAGATAGATGTGTGATTCCTTTTAAGATGATGCAGTTTCCTCTCCTCTCCTTGTTTGTTTTGTTGTTTGTTTTTTTTTTTTTTTCTGATGGTCTTATTGAAATATACCATCAGTACAATAAAGAACATAGGAAACTAGATGAGGAACAGTCTGAAAAATAACATAGTTGGACGGTTAGGGAATATTTGCATATAGGTAGTAAGAGCACACAACACACTCCTTTAGAAGTACTCTTCCTATTTAGTGGGCTTTGACAATGATGGTGTCACCCAACAAGTCAGTCACTGCATTAGAAACAGAAATCTAATCCTGGTTGAAAGGTGATATGTTGATTTCCCTATCTGTCCTTTCAATTCCTTAGGGGTTTTGCCACAGTTCTTGGAATTACACCTGAATTTTCAGAAGAGCATTTCTAATAATGGTCTGTGTACTTTAAGTGTACAACCAATCTGTGAGCAGCAAAGATTTTGGGTAAACTTTTGTCATGCTGGTTTTTGCCAATAACTTTACTTGACTTGGGTTCAGTTCACTCGGGCAATTTACAAGCAGACTGCTGAAATTATTCGCTACGTCAAAAAAGATTAGTCCACTTTTTTTTTTTTTTTTTTTCAAAATGGTTGGTTTAACAAAGTCCACTTAAGTAAGTGAAAACAAAATGTCGGAAAACAACACCAAAAAAGTGTTTTCAGATGAAATCTACAGGGACTAAGACCTCATACACTTAATTGAAGTTAGATGTGCCAAAACAGAATTCATGCAACAAATGCCTTATGTAGATGTTATGTAACTACGAGTGGTCTGTGGTTTTTTTTTTTTCATTTAGACTGAAATTATAAAATATTGTTTTCACCAGATATTGATATATCTTTGAGATTTTCATTGCTTCTTAAGTACTCTTTTATGAAAACATGACAGATGTTTTTTAATAGAAAATTGGGTTGGAAAACTTGAGAAATTTTTTTCCTCTATATTTATAAGGAAAATTTCTAATAATATTTTATTTTGTTGCATAAAGCAGTCTGAAAAACCTTTACATTCTTAAACTACTATCAAATATGAAAATATTCTAAATTTATTTTTATCAGTCACCACCGCCAATTTGTCTGTTCCAAAGAAGTAAAGACATCACGCTACCTTTAAAAATTGACAGTAAAAGTGGCATTTTCTAATTTAAGAGCTCTGTCCTTTGCATATAATAAAGCTGTGCATTTCAAATTGTATCTGTTTAGGATTATTAGATGACAGAAAGAAATTTACTGCCTTGTTAAAACCTATTAGCACAGCAGAAAGAGCATAACAGAGTTGTGGTCTTTTCCATCTTGTATGGAAACAACTGGCTTGTTTACAAAATTTGGAGCAATTACATGCTGGTGAAGTCCACTTAAGACAGCATTTACTTTGCTGTTGGAGTGATGAAGTGTTTTGGGTTGTGGGTTTTTTTTTTCATTCAGCTGTAAGTAGATGATTAAACATTAGAAAACATGAGTTCAGCTTGACTTTCAGATTCTCAGATATGAGTTTGCAGCATTAACAGTTACTGTATTAATTTGTAGCTTGTCCCATTTGAGCAAAAATAACCACAGGCAAGTCTGCATTATAAGCCATAGCCAGTATAAGCTTTTTGTTTGCACTTGTGAACAAAATTGCACTGCTAAACTGTTTTCTTAAGAACAGTTTTGCACTGGAAATGCAGTTAATTTCACAATATGACTGAAGTAATTTAGGAAAATGTTTATCGCTATCAAAAAGAACACTGAGCAGGATTTTACAAGGATAACTGCAGAAAATCTGCAGTGGTATAGATTAACCACAAGAACTTCCCAACAGCAGATATTTCATGGACACTTCCTGCAATACTGTGATACTATAAAGAGAAGCGTTTTCTTTGAACAGTGGAGAAGACACATGGTGTGTGATATAAGTACAAGCAATGTTGGTCAGAAAACTATCTTACAAGACTGAAGACCTGGTAGGTGTGAGCTGTAAAAACAGTGGTTCAAAAATTGGTCTTATCAAAGTTAGGGTACCAGAACTCCCTGGTGTCTTCCAGTCTCTTTCTGTCTTCAAGAAGTGGAGGTAGTCCCAGCTTCATCTCAGTCTTAATCTCTCTCCATCGATAGCCCCATCCCTCTTCTTTTGCAGCCAGAAAGGCCCTTTTTGCTAGTCTGCCTGTGAATAAACTCAGCACAGTTATACCAGCCATGCTGCAGTGCACGTAACCACAGTGAGAGCCAGGCAGCTGTGGTCATTCCTCAAAGAAGACTGCCCGTTTTGCTCCAAGTGCTAGAAGGGAATATATAGACCACATCATGGAGAAAAGTGCCAGTCACATGTGATGACTAGGAAAATCAGTCTGGAAAGAGTATTAAGAGTACACAATGAATCCTTTAATACACTATGGTTTGGTAATGTTTTTGAACAAAGTAGAAGAGAATAGCCTAGAGTGGCTGTGGAGAGGGAGGAGGAGGAGTCTGTGCCCTTATTGTCTTTCAACAAAAACAATTCTTAAGTGTACTTTAGGAAAACTCCCGGCTTGAAATCTTTTTTCTTTCCAGTTCAGGCCTGATGCGCAGTATGTCCCTCCAGTGTTCCCCAGTCCTTAATTACAAGTGCACCCAGAAACTTTTGTGCCGAGCACATCTTACTATTGAACAGAGAAAAATAATCACTGAATGTTCGAAATGCTGATTGACAAGGAATTTTTTTTCCCCTGAACTTTCAAATGCCTTCAGCAGTGCTTCGTTATAGTCTTAAACAATACTACTGACCTTTTTACAAAACACTCTACACACTGAAGAGTGAAACTTTATACACAGTTAAAATTAAGCTTTTTGGCCAGGTTTTGACAGCTGTTATTCCAAAACAATGTTTTGGCTCTGATCAAAAATATGACTTTATTTCCTCTTGGGTTTCTACCAGGAGTCATGTGACTCTGTTAACTGATGTGGAGGAGGGGTGGGAGAAAGACAGCCAGAAGTTCTTTCAGATACTTTCCCAGTACAGCTCAGACTGCAAAAGGAAATGATGAAAAAATATCTTCTATCCAAGGTGTTAGGTCTATGGCAAGTGATCCCTGAAATACAGTTTCAACAGACTTGAAAATCATATATTGCTTATTTGTCATCTAAGGTCCTGAAGCACAAGACTGGGAAACGAGACTGCTCTTTAATTTTCTACTTGTTTCTGTTAAAAACAGAAAGATTTACATGCACAGGTTCCTTAAGTGTCAAAAGTTGAACAGCCAGTAGACTCATGAAATCCTCAGGTGCAGCTAAAGCAAATGAGGGGCAATCTGTGCTCTCAGCAGCACATTTTATTACTTGCTCAAGTACTTAACTTTCCTCAGGAAGGCCTCAAGTTGGCTTTTGACCACAAACAACTGCTGTGGTTGCTCTTGTGAAAAACTATTCTGGTTAGAGATTGTATCATTGTAAGAGGTGGTCTGAGCATGTCTGCACTAGGTGGGCTGAACCAATACTGCCAGAGTCTGTAAGAGCTCTGAAACATAGCAGTGTCCGAAAGGTGACGTGAGCTGAGAGGCCCTCTGAACTCCTGCCAGGTTTCATCGGAAAACCATTGCTGGCTGCAGCAGGTAGTAACTTAAAATCATAAAAATCATTTATGTGGGAATTAAAATAAGTTATTTGAGTACTACTGTTGTTTGGGATTTCCAGAGGAGTAGTGAAATGAAGTGTAGTGCCTATTACAGTATTACCCACACCGAACAGCACAGGTTTGAAATTCCCTTTTAAAAATCACTTTTACAGACTGAATAAAAAACATTCTGATAAAGTTTTCAGCTGAACTCTGGTCTTTCTGAGACCAAACATGAGCAAGCTTTGACATGTTTGCTACAGGGGCACTAGCAATCAGACTAGCTGGATTAATTTCTTTATCTTCCATGAACACTGTGGAGGAGAATATTGCTACAAGAACACTAATTCAGGCATTCTCCACTGTCCTTTCACCAAAATATATTTGTCCTGAAATTCCCCACATCAAGGATGAACAAATAAATTCTGGTTGTAGGACTTGGAATGTGTGTAAAAACACATTCTTAGAAAATATATTGGGAAAATGAAACTGCAGTTGGATGCCAGCAAGGAAAGACTCCTTTAGAAAAGTATATGTACTTGGTGCTTGTATATGTGTAAATGCAAATATATGGATTTTTAGATGAAAAACTGGATTTTGGGAGCTGTTATCTTTTGCAAGTGATAATAAATGCAAAGATTTGAAAACTGAGGACAGAAAGGATATGTGACAGCTGTCAAAGTCACATTCATCCACGTGGAATATATGAACTATATAATTTTGCAAGGTTGCCATAGCTGGTTGAATAACTGCTGATCCTGGAAGGTACTTTGCATGACTGAGCAAATGTGCATGATAGCACCATAGCACATAATCTATTAAAAATCAATTTCTTTCTTTAAATTAAACCATATATAACATTGTTGAAGGGATTCAAATAAGTTAGGAATTACTAACAACTTTCTGGGGACGCACTATTGTCTGCACTCAAGCTCAATATTTTTTGAATGGATTAAAGAGTTTTTTTAAGTATGTCTTCCTTCCTTCATTTGTCTTCCTTTATAAACTTTGCATACTCTTTTCAGCTTGGCAAGTATCAGTAGTGTGTGTGTGTGTGTGTGTGTGTGTGTGTGTGTGTGTTTTCTACATTCGAGAGAAAGATGTTTGAAAGGCTCAGAAATGGTGATATTCCATTTGCAATGTTTGATACATTTTAGATCTACAAATCATGGGAATTGCTAAACTAAGGCCATCTATTGCAACATTTTATTTCAGAGGTTAAATGCTTCATGATGGTTGTGAGAAAGAAGTAATGAAACTTTAGTGTAAGTTATTACACAGAAAAAAATGGAATAATCTTCCCTTTAGGTAAATCTGACCCTTGTCCCCATTTGTTATTGCAATAACTAAGCACAAAACCACAAAATGTAACCTTCCTTCTAAAAATAATCAAATTTTAATCATGGCTTTTCCTGCTAACCTTGTAAACTTCCAAACACTTATATTCTTGAATTCCTATGTTAACGAAATGTACACCTTAGATTTTTTCCCTATTCTTTAAGACAGCATTCATTATTTCCACTGAAAAACTATAGCAATCTAAACCAGCTGCTAAGTTCTTCAGCTATTTTAGTCTAGAAAGAAGACAAAACTAGTAAAATGTGTTTTACCTTTTGCTTACACTTTAGGTTTTCTTCAAGCTATTTTTTAACTATGATGACCACAGGGATCATAGTGTAAATGCACTTTCCATTGTCAATTTAATTGGGATATCTTGCCTTTTATTTTTTTAAATATTTTGAATCATTTGTAAAATTCTTGGAAAAGAACTAAAGAACTGTTGGGATAGTCCTTTAAAGGGAGATGTTGAAAACTTTACAACTGAAAATGACTAATATGAAAATTTATCTTTTCTGGATTATTGTGGATATTATCTATGGATTTCTTAAAAAATTCTAGTCACAAAAATAATAGGAGATTGTGACATTGGATGAACAATCTGTAGACCTCCGAACTGTTAAAAAAACTACTGAAATAATTGCTTTTCCTGTAACTTGTGTATGGTTATAGATCAGGTTAAATATCTGAAACTCTGGATGGGTTAGCTTTTCTTGTCTCTTATCTGATCAATAAAGTTCTGAGGTTTTAATTCAGTTTGTATTTTTTCTTTTTTTTAAAAAAATTGAATTTTTGATAGAACCATAGGATGGTTTTTGTCAAGAATTCTCTTGATATAACACTATTAGGAACTATGCAATTTGCCACCATTTGATGACAATTGTATAATCCCAACTGTAGGAAAATCTGACCTAACTTGAACGACCCTGGAGTGAAAGCAAGCAAGAGTCATGAAAAGCTTTTCTTGCTTTTAATTTCAAACTCTTAGCTATTATAGTTTCACATTTCAGACTCTGAAAATGAATCTGTGCCTTGTTTGGAGTGCACTGGTGGAGTAGGTGGAATTTTCATAGAATTGTAGAATCACCTGGTTGGAAGAGACCCACTGGATCATCAAGTCCAACCATTCCCATAAATCGCTAACCCGTGTCCCTCAGCACCCCGTCCACATGTCCCTCAAACCCCTCCAGAGAAGGTGACTCAACCACCTCCCTGGGCAGCCTGTTCTAATGGAGAAAGAACGTTTCTAAACTGCTATTAATTAAAACCCTAACGAACCGGCACTTCCCCGCTCAGCCTTCAGCCAAGCAGGGAGACACCCAGCTTCACCCGGCCACGGCTGAGGGCACTTTTTCTTTTCTTTCTTTTACTTTTTGAGAATATCCTTTGGTAGTAGAAATGGATATTCTAAAGTAAATAGATGTTGTAAACAGTAGTGATATTTTCCCAGTTTCATCACCTAAATTTTAATGTCATAGAAGCATTAAGGAAGATATTTCCAAAAGTATGACCATTTACACAACTTTAAATTAAAATGGAAAAGTCTGTTGCTACTTGAGCAAGCTCAAGAACTTCTAATTTCATCATGGATGACTGGTTTTCCTACATTCCTATTTTTCAAGATTAAGAGATCTAGTTGCCCTAAAAATAATATAAATAAGAGAAATAACAGAATAAAGAAATAACTTGCAGCATGTTACTGTTCGGACTATCAAACTTGGTAACTTCCTGAAGGGTTTAACTTACATTTGTTATATCCTGCTATCAAGACAAAAATCAGAGTGAAAATGAACTGTGCTCTAACCAATCAGTGAGATACTATTTCACTGCTTGCATAGCAAAGCATTCTGGCAGGTGGTGATTGCCAAAGAGTAAGTATTACAGTTTTTGGCCAACTGAGCTTGCAAAATAATCACCAAACTGTTTGGCCTCAGCTGTTTAGAGTTACTTTCCAAGAGACAAAGCACACTAGAACAAAAATTAAGTAACAAAACAAAATGAAACCTTGCTTTATTGAAGAAATGTCGTTAGCAACTTATAACAAAATATGTCCAAAACCAAACTCAAGCAGTAGAATCAGTAACATTGACATAGCTCCATGCATGCACATGGCACAAGGAAGTCCTGTCAAATGCTACCATGGTTCCACCATGCAATGCAGAATGTAAAAATGTTTGTATAAACGTGAGTGAGCTGACACAATAAGCATAAATAGCTATGAATGTTAGTGGCTTATTTAGTTTTGTGTGACAATAATCATGACATTCTAATATCTGAAATGACTGTCATACAAATATATGAAGTCATACAAATATAAACTGGCGTATCTAAGTAAGCGTATTAGTATTTTATTTCAAGAATTGTATGTGTTTATGTATGAAACATCTTAGCAAAATCAAATCTTAAGTGTTTGAGAGAGAATTTTTCTAATCATAAATATCTTGACTTTGAGATTGCACATAAGTTCTCAAAGTCCTTTGCTTTTTCTTGTTGATAGTTGTAGCATTTTCTCTGAAGACTACTCCAGAAAAGAAGCTGAAGACTGTGCCTTGGACTCAGAAACAATTTCTGGGTCAACATTTCAAGTAATGTCTGTCTGCATTAATGATTTCATTCATACTATAAGTGCTGAGTTTAGGATGAAACACTGAAACAAATATGGAATTAAAAACAAAGATATATTGATCAGTTTTGACACAGAAGATTTTCTGATTTTTGTGCTAATTTAATAGCATTGGGGGAAATGTCATGAATGTAAGAAACAAATATTTTTTATATCAGAAAGGCATCCAAACTGGTCCAAGATAATTTTCCAGCTGTTTTAAAATGCAGACATAATAAAAGAAACGAAGACAAATAATTTCACAATCTCAACACATTAGTAGGGAAAAACCTGTTGGATTTTATCAAAGTCATTGTTGCTATGACGTCTACTTTGGGGACTGTTAGGCTTTTCTAAATTAAAAATATATTTGACATAATTTGCATTTATGAGAGACGCTGAAATCCAGGACTAGGCCTTCCAGGAGAAAAAGTTCATTATCAGACCCCATATGCAAGGGTCTTTGCTTTCCATTAACCTCTTCAAATTTACCCATCCTTTAGCAGGAAGGAGAGAAAGTAAAAGAAATCCCATCCAGTCATGCATTGCATAGACTTCTGATGTTTTTTTTCCTCTTCAAAAATGGAGGACTGACGACCCTAGTCACCCATTGTCTAGCTGCTAGGCTGTGATGAAAAATATATGCCTTTTCTCTGCTTTCCTTCAGGTACCTAAACACATAATATGGGTTCTGTCAACTGATTCTACTCCTAAGAGTCACCAAGGCCTCAGGTCAGGGCTTCAGTCTGAGGAAGCAACCTATAGCATCCTTCCTTTTGGGCTGTCCTAGGCTTTTGTCTCTTGATGTGTTAGACATCCTGTATCCCATCATAAATAAAAATTCCATTATAGCAATGGTCGAACGCAATGATCCTGGAGGTCTATTTCCAATCTAGTGATTCTGTGAAAGTTTTTCTATTTATATTGCTGCCTTGGTCCTCTCTGTGGATTAAAGGAGTCCAAGGTGTGTTAATAAAGTGATTGCCAGACTGGAAACCAGGACATTTATATCCCTTTGTGAATTCACTTAAACATTGTGTCCAGTCTGACTTGACAACTGGGTCCAAACATAAAATCTAGTGTTTACTACAAAGGGGCTATATATCGCTTTCCATCTCAAAATCTTTGAAGAAATTTCAACCTAAGTTAATATTTTGTGCAAAAATAAGACTGAGTTTTGAAGTACATTGGAGGACATCTCCAATAATAACAGTGGTGGTGTCAGATCCTGAGTCTGTATTGCGCAAGGTGACATATACAACCGTAGTTCAACTCAGTATCTATGCTAAGGATCTATTATATACTTTGAAGTAATGTTAAGCAGTGCTATCGTGTCAACCCATATCATGCAATATCTACCATGTTTTGAAAAACATTATTTAATTTCAAACTTATAATTACAGTAGTTTCTTTTATGTCCTGGAGTTCAGCTTTGTATTTGATGTCTTTCCATCCTCTATAACTCAAGTTTTTCAGAGTCACAACATAACAGGTATAGTATAAAGTGTTTGCCTTTAAAGCACAGGAAAGCTGAAGTGAGCTTTTTCAAAATAAGGCAACTTTAAAACTACTCAAAAGAAAAAGGCAGTGTAATGTCAGATGTACTTAATGGCTTGGAAGACATTTGGTTCTTTCTGAACAGAAGGATAACAGTGCTGGTTTTGTCTAAGTTTCATTACTTGTTTATTTCTACACGTTTCTGTTTGGCTGAGTAAGTGGGTACTATTTTCATGGCTAGATAAAACTGAATTTAACAAAGCACTTACGTGTTCACTTAAGTGAGTAGTGCCATTGATTTTGTCAAAAGAATTACACAAATGTTAGATCTAAGTTTACTTCCTGCTCAGCTTTGATGAATGTTGTCAAATTTTCAAAAATCAAGCTTCAGCTCAGCAGAATCACTTTTATTCAACAAATTAAAGAGCAACATGTATAATTTAAAGGAAGTTCCAGATGTCTATATCCATATTCTGGACCAGTTTAAATCTCCCTTACATTGATCAAACTTGTGGCAAAGTTCAGATCATCCTCAGTTTTTAATATTGGAATTGTGCTGTGAGTATATGAAGCTGAAAAGTCAGAATTATGATCTCATAAAATGGTGCTGGGAACAAGAAAGTCTATTGGCTGACAAAGAATCATGAATATCTAGCATTGTCAAAATCAGTACATTTTAAATGTTATATATTACAACAAAACCAGTGGAAAAATTCTCTTTTGAATTCAATAGCTATTGCCCATATTTTAGTGATTAAAAGTTCCTTTTAAATTATTGTAAATTTTTTATTATACAACATTTTCTTTTAATAGATATTCATAGAAATCAAAGAATTGTTAAGGCTGGAAAAGAACTTTAAGATGCTCAGCCTTAATCGAGAGCCCAACATTGCTTTGACTACTAAATTAAATGTCCAAAAGTGCCATGTTTACATACTTTTTGAACACCTCCAAAGACTGACTCCAACACTTCCCTGGGTGGGCTGTTCCAAGGTTTCACCACTCTTTCAATAAAGAATTTTTAATTAATATACCATCTAAACCTCCCGTGATGCAACTTGAGACATTTCCTCTCATCACTTAGTACTTCAGAGAAGAAACCAACAGCCATCTTGTTACAATCTCCTTTCACATAGTTGTAGACAGTGATAAAGTTTTCCCTCATCTCCTTCATCAGATTCCTTGCCCTCCTCTTGACACACTTCAGCAACTCAGTTTCCTTCTTGTACTGAGGGGCCCAAAACTGAATACAGGATTCAAAGTGCAGCTACCTCAATGCCAAATACCGGAGTATGATCACTTTCCTACTTTTGTTCGGTATACCATTTTTGTTACAAGCCAAGATGCTGTTGGCCTTCTTGGCCACCTGGGCACACTACTGGCTCATGTTCAGCTGGCTGTCAACTAGCAGGTCCTTTTCCACCATGCAGCTTTCCAGCACACTTCTCCAAGCCTGCAGTTTTGCATGGATTAGTTGTGATTGACATGCAGGACACGTCATTTGGCCTTGCTGAAACTCATACAATCGGCCTCGACCCATCAATCCAGCTTGTCCAGGTCCCTCTGCAGAGCCTTCCTGCCCTTAAGCAGACTAATGCTCCCGCCCAATTTGGTATTGTCTTCAAGCTTACTGAGGGTGCACTCAGTCCCTCATCCAGATCATTGATAAAGGTTTTAAACAACACTGAGCCTGGGGAACACCACTTGTGACCAGCCATCAACTGTATTTATCTCCATGCATCACAGCTCTCTGGGCTCAGCCATCTAGCCAGTTTTTCACCTGGCAAAGAGATACACCTGTCTAAGCCATAGGCCGCCAGCTCCTACAGGTCAATATTATGGGAAACAGTAACAAAGGCTTTACTGAAGTTCAGGTAGATTACATGCACAGCCTTTCCCTTACCTCCTAGGCCAGTCACCTGGTCATAGAAGGAGATCAAGTCGGTAAAGGAGGATCTGCCCTTCATGAACCCATGCTGGGTGGGTCTGACTCCCTCTCCTTGTTCACTTGCTCTTGCCTGGTGAGCACATTCAAGGTGAACTACTCCATAATCTTTCCTGATACCGAGGTCAGACTGACAGGTCTGTAGTTCCCCAGATCAGCTTTCTGGCCTTTCTTGTATATGTGCATCACATTGGCAAGCCTCCAGTCATCTGAGAACTCTATGTTAACAAGAACTGCTGATAAATGTTGGATAGTGGCTTGGTAAGAAACTCCACAAGCTCCCTCAGTACTCTTGGGTGGATTCCATCCTGTCTCATAGACTTGAGTGCATCTAGGTGGTGAATCAGGTCATTGACTGTTTCCTTCTGGATATGGGGGATTTTATCCTCCTCTCCATCCCTGTCTTGCAACTCAGGACACTGAATACCCTGGTAATAACTGGTCTGACTATTAAAGACTGAGGTGAAGAAGACATTAAGTGCCTCTGCTTTTCCCTCATCCTTAGTAATATTTTTCTCTCCGTATCTAATGAAGGATGAAGATTCTCCTTGGTTCTCTTATTGTTACTAATGCATTTATAAAAACATTTTTGTTGTCTCTTAAAACAGTGGCCAGATTAATATTGACTTTGATTGATATTGGCCTTGACCACTAGTTTCCCAAGACAAAATTTTAGTACAGTACCATGTCACTTTTGTTAATTCCTGGTATCACTCTTATCCTGTCTGAAAATTTGGTATATTTTCCTTTCTCCTCTGAAAAATATTTCCGATAATTGAACCAGATCAGGAAACATTTCCATATCTAATCAGGCATTTCTTTCTAGTTGAATTCAGTGATAATTTTGTGTTTGTAACATCAGGAAGAGAAGCAAAACACATGCAAGGAGTATGAGGTTTAGATATTTACTTAGTGGAAGATAGTTTTCATACCATGCATAATTTTTTTTTCAGGTTATAATAGAATAAGATGATTTCAATATTGCAACACTAGATGTCATCACATCATGGTACAACATGGTGAAATAATATTTAAGCTCTTACCAGAATACAGATGAGTGAATAATTCAAAATGAATAATTTATTCACTGAATTTTGCCTTTTCTTTTGATCCATGAAATATTTAAAGGGAGATTAGAAAGCTCTCTAAAGTATTCTTGACCAGAAATTATTAGTGGGTTTCTTCCCACTTTGTGTCCTATCAAATGAATTTGAATTGCTCATTGCATTCTTCAAAATAGTCATTGACTAAAGAGTATTACTTCTGTTCCTGGTTTATATAAAAATAGCATAAACTGATGAGCTACAAAGATACATGGAAATCAAAATGACAAAAATGAAAGCCTGGTATAAAATAAAAATTTCCTGTAAACTACCAGTTAAAGTTTTATTTTTTTTAAAAAAATGTTTCAAATATAAATAAATATGGGAAATGTGTTCGTTTGTGCTAGTTTTTTAGCTTTCTGTAAAATACTGTTAAAAAAACCCCAAACAAAACCAAAACAATTTACTTTGAAATGAATTTCAAAAAAATATAGTTTAAAGTAGATGTTACCTATGAGCGATGAGTTTTTAAAAGTTATCACCTTTCAATTTTGCACTTTTTTGTACAACCAAGTTCCATACTCAATGGTTTCATGTATGTACATTTGCGTGACTGTTAGAAGTGACATTGCTTACACTGAGCCTTCCATCGAACTGCTGCAAATTCAGATCTTTTCTTTGGAGCTATATTTTTTGATAATATGAAAAGCACAATGTATTTTATAAGTATCCATCAACTTCCAGCTACCTCCTGCTTCTTGTTCTCCCTCTTCCTTACTGCTCTAGTACTTAGTGTTCCTGTGTAGCACACCAAAAGAGAAAACTCCACAACTCCGTAAGTTTAGGCAAATGAAAATGTAAGAACTATTAATGCAAATAAAATAAAAAACAGAAAGCAAAACTACAAAATTACTGCAACCTCTACATTAGAAGCAACTATGGGTTCATTCTTTCAGGTTTTGATTATTCAGGCAACTGGGACTTGTGAAATAAAATTATAAATACCAAAAAGGCCACTGAACTCAGTACTTTACACAGCGAGTTTTTACCACAAAACTTAATGCTAGTAAAGGGAACTGAACCTTTGACTAACATCCTAGGATTATAGAACAAAGCTTACTTACATATTTCTACTGATAACACAGTTCTCATCAAATTGTACTGAAAAACAAATGGTTGAGAAATAGTCCCAGCCTAGATCAGATCATGATGACTAGGGTGTTTTCCAGTTAGGTGTCACAATTCCTGGATGACATTTTGGACATTAGGAAAAAAATTCTTCACTGGGAGAGTTATCAAGCACTGGAGCAGGCTGCCCAGGAAAGAGATTGAGTCACCATCCCCAGAGGTGTTTAAAAGATGTATAGATGAAGAGCTTAGGGATATGATTTAGTAGTGGACAGGTATGGCTGGACTTGATGATCTCAAAAGTCTTTTCCAACCTAGGGATTCTATGATTCTATGACTGTTTTACTGACATCTCTTTTTTTTTTTACAAGAAAAAGTAAATTAACTTTCTCAAATATAGATGCCTGAAACTCAACAAAAATTCCAGATCACGAATCTCAGCATTACTGAGAATTTTACCACAGTGATATTCAGGCACACTGCTCTTATTGGTGTTTCCATTGGTCACTTCATTCTCATATGTTCCAGCACTAAAGTATACCACCACAATTAAGATCCTTAGATAAAATACACGCAGAGAAGATACAACACGCTTGAGATGGTTTACTGTCATTTAGTGTATCCACTTACATTTCCCTTTCTATGGTAAGTTTCCCTTCTTGCTCACTGGCATTACGAATTCATTCTAATTATTATTATATTTTGGCAATTATCAATTTACTTTTAAACTTAAGCCATATTTTAGGTTAGTCTAAATGATTTTAGTTAAACATGATGGTAACTGTTCCTATTTATTGTGGCCTTTGACTTAATTATCTGGGTTTTAAAATACCTTAATGTTACTTGCTAACTGGGTTTGATGTGTTTCATTATTATTTTGTGTTGATTTATTTCTGTATATCAAGATTTTGCCATCGCACCATAATTTATCTGTCCACAGTCTGGCATTTTGGATATTGCACTCATATTCCTTTACAGTGCAGGCTGATTTCTTTTGATGGAACTACAGACGCAGGGAGCTATTCCCCAGAGCAGTTAGCTCCCAAGGCTGGTTTACATCAGCTTCTGACCTCATTATCAGCCACTTCTTGGGCTGAAATCAGTGGGATTTGGGCTAGTATTCCTTTCTGTTGACTGCTTGCTCTCTTTTGATGATTCCTTTGCAGGTACATTCTACTGGGTTGGTATGAAGAAAGCAGTCACTTTGGACAATATTCAAAAGGCAGAGACAGGGTTTCCTCAAACAGAATTTGACATGGTTTTTTGCAAACAAGCGAAGGGTAATACAACAATTCACTGTGATTTGCTGAATAACCTGGAAGACTTATATCAAAGAAAGGTAAGATAAAAAGAAAACTATATTATTACACTACTGAATCCAACTTGCTGCTATTTTCATGAACAAAACTCTTCAAAATCTACGTTATAAGTATTCTGAAGATCTTACAACAGCAGTTAAGATACATATTTAATGCTATAATTCCAATATTATCCACAGGTAAATGTGAGTGAAGAAATGAAGACATTCTCTGCCTCTTTCTAACATTTCCTAACATCCAGTTAATAGATGAAATTAAAAAGAATTGGATTGTTTGTAGCAAGCAATAAATTACTTTATATTTTGATAATATTTCAGTGAAAGAAGTACAGTTTTATTAAGACTTATGCTATTAGAAGTCATTTAATAAACATTTTATTTAAATATGGATAGAAAACAGGTGTCCTAGCTGCTTAAAATCATGATGATTTGGCACCTGATTGCCTAAATCCTGTAGATTTCTTACTATTCCAGTAAATGCTCATGAATCTATTTGTAAATAATTGAAAGTGTTTCAGTTTTAGGATACAAAAGTCATGCTATCTATTGATCTTCTGGACATAAACTTTTGATCCTAATGATCAGCACAATTGCCTTTCTGGCAATCAGATATAGAAGCTGATTCTCTCACTACTACTACTATAAAAAAAAAAAGAACAGAAGAGTCACTTTATCAGTCTGAAACTTACACTTTACGGCGATAACAAGTTGTAACTCTCCCATTATACTCTCCTTCTGCCTTTGAGCTCTGATAGGTTTTTTAAAAGCTGGATGACAGTCTATGAACTTTTAAAATACAATAGTAACTGCAGGATGAGAAAAAAGCATAAAGCCAATCTTACCATGGAAACTGTGTGGGTGCAAGGATCTAGCAGGCTATTACAACACTACTCATTCCACAAGAGGTATTAATAACGCAAGCAGTGACAGAGAGGAGAAAAGAATCAATTCACAGCAAGAAATTTTCACTCATGATAAAATTCAAATGGTACTCAGGTTTTGTAGGTACGTTTGAAATATGAGAACATTTTTACAAACATTTCTGCTCATGCTGGTATTGTACACAGACCTAACTCTCCAGGAGTTCCCAGTCTCATTGTATTTCATGCAGTGTTTCGGCTTTACAACTATCAATTTAGTCAATCAAGTAAATCCTTTAATTGTATATTTAACTTTTTTTTCATATTATAGGGCTGAAATACTATAAAATATTTTCATAACATTGTTTTCATCTACCTTAATTCAGGGAATTTAGCAGATGACAAATTTATGGGTGCAATTGTTCTGAATTTATTGGTATTATTTTATAAATATCTGTGATTCCAGGTATTAATATTTTGCCTTGAGAAAGCTGGAACTATGTACCTGCTGTCATTTGCCAGTGAAAGGAATGTGAAGAGGATTGTATTACCAAAGGCCATGAAACAGATTTCTGAGAGCCTGACACTATTTACTTGTATATAAGTGCTACTCTTATTGTATTTCAATACTGAATCAGACATTGGGTTAAAAGGATTGAAGAAATCCACTTTGAATAAAGCAAAGGAGAGTTTACATCAATATTGTCACGTATCTATTAAGTTCTGCTGACACAGAACTAGATGAATTATTTAGTTGCTTATATAAGAAAAAAATGAAAAGATCATTTGATTCAGAACCTACAAGCTGGTCTATAAATTAAAATGAATTTTCTTGCAAAAAAAAATTTGGGGAAAAATCTTTAGCTATTTTTAATGCTTCAGTTTAATTTTAAATCTCTATCAAATGTATCATCAACATTGCAAATATTTTGAGCTCTCTTTCGTGGACTCAGGTCCTTATTAACTTACTATTATACAAGTGCTGTTATCCTGCTTGCTTTTTTTTCACATTTGTCTTCATCTCAACAATAAGATGTATAAATTTTTTTAGACTTTCATTTATATAAAACTTGCTTTTCATATCAAAAAGGTCAGTACTGATCATACATCATGTACATGCACATAAGGCATACATATATAACATAGACAGTAGAATTGTATTGCATTAAGAAACTTTTTTTAATTTTTTGTATTGTATATGCCTATTAGTCCATCATTTTAGAGCCAATTAATCAATCAGTTGATCAAATACAACGGAAAAAAACAATAGTACTATATTGCACTACTTAAATGCACAAGTGTTAAGAACCACAGAGAATTCACCATCATATTATGCAAGTGGGATACATGTAGAAAGCACCTCTTTTTGCCTCATTAGGCACATCTGGTATTTCTGGAGTGTCCTGACAGAGCTCAGGTAGTAACCTAGCTTCAGTTTGTTACTTCTCCAAGTTCAAGGCTGCTTGTATATGGAGACAGGGTGGAGTACACTATTAGGCCTCTTGGAGAAAATAAATGGTTTACAGATTGAGATTAGATCTGCATCAAGGGATCAGAGACATTACAATTCTGGTGCTTGCCTCAAAATCTGTGTGACTTCTGTTTTATGTATCCATATCTGTTCTTCTACCTCTGTCCACTGTGGTAGTAGAGTCTGTCCCATACTAGTTACAATAGTATCAATAAATCTTCATAATTTTCCTCATTTCGTTAAGATCTCTGGAAAACCTTTCATTCCTTCTCTGAGAGTTACTATATAGTCCTTTTCATTGATGGATTACCACATACTTTCTACTAAGAAGATGGGGAGGTATGTTATTCTTGGCAAACGACACATTTCTTTCAAAGTTTTTGGTGGAGTTCTTCTGTCTTTTCTTTCCAGGTGAAAGTAGGTTTCATCCTTCTTTGCTGCAGAGGGTTAACCATTACTCAAGGGAAAACAGGCACCAAATGAAATGGGGCAGCCTTAAACTTTAATATCTGCAGTATTATTCCTTCTTAGATTATTCATAGGATTTGAACACAAAATAGACAATGAAATAATATAATAGTATAGGCAGTAATTATGTATGTAGCAATTAAAAAAAATCTTGAGTACATAGCAAGGAAGAAAATTAAAAACAAGAAGTAAGCTAATCAAAATAGCAGAAGGAATTACTTCCAAAGGAATTTTTAGACCTATACCAGACCTTTGAGTGTAGCATACAGAAAATTTAAGAAAGACAAATTAACTAATCAGAACTTGATCATCCTAAATGCTAAGAAAAAATCTGATTTCTCACAGACCTTTCTCCATGAGCTAAAAATGAAGTTAAAATTACCGTAACTCTCACATCAGAAATGTGTGAGAATACACTGTAGTAGTGAAGAACTTAGCCTAATTCTATGGCAGTGCCTAGGGCTGCAGTGTGCAACAGAATGAGTAAGCAGGCTAAATGCACACATACAGTTTTGAAAGGAAAGACTTAATCTCTTCCTTCTCAAAAGGACAAAGCTGGATGCTCTGTATTTTCTTACTTATATTTTTTATTCTCTACTTCTTTCCCAATTCCATGTTTTTATCACCGGAGACTGAGAGAGATTTAAATGCTCTGAGATTCCAGGATGGAAGAAATCCTTATTCATACAACTGACACTTGCACCACCCTCTTACAGGAAAGCTCTTTGTCTTTACTTTCATGACAAAAGGAAAAAAAAAATGTTCAGGCCTGCTTGCACTTTTAATCATGCTTGATGCAAGCAATATGTGTAGACTTACACCAAGAGTAAATGAGCCACAGAGAAGAGCAGGAAAATTAGAAAAGTTCTCCTGAAATGTGGCTCACTGCATTTTGGATGCTATTGCTGACAACAGCATGATTGCTATTCTATACTTCTGTGTGGCCAATAGAATAGATCTCATAATGTCCAAGGCTGACTTATCTGTGCTGCACTTACGCAATAGCTTCATTTTCACAACTAGGCCAACTGTCTGATGGGGTAGCATGCCATCAGTTTACATTGAAAGTTTCTGCTACGTTAATGAGGCTAAAAAAGATACAACTAACAGTGGTTTTGTCCTTCAGTTTGCCAGATGATGCTAAGGAGCAGTTTATGAACTCTGTGGGAGCTTACACTGCAAAGTAATACCTTACACAGCTCATACAGAGCTACGTTGTCTCTTGATGTAATCACCATGCCAGAACTAATTAAGCTCAGAATGACATTTTCTGGATAAGGTTACTGCAAAGTTCCATAAAGAAGACCAAACTACATCATATCAGAAAACCTCTTGGCCTAAATGTCTTTAGATACACAAAGACAGATCTGGCCCACTTTTCTGAAGCACAGTAAATGTTTTTTTTTTCTTACAGATCTGCAAAAAGAAATTGCAATAATGAAATCAGTGTAAGATGAATTGTAATATGAAGGCAATAGTCATTTAAGAATGTCGTATTCTTAGTATACCCTTTGTCCTTACACAATGGCAGATTATGACATGGGCATTTAAAATACACAGAGCTGGTGGGAGATTTTAATATTTTAAGACATAAAATCATTAATTTTGCAAAAAGTCAAGGCTGAAGGGAAATTATCAGTTAAAAAAAGTTGTAGTAATGTCTGCGTGAAAAAGCTACTGGGCATTTGCTCTTCCACCTCGTCAGTTTGATTGTTCATCAATTGTCTGGGAAGACTGCACTGATGCAAGAAAGCGACTTTATACAAAGAGACTAGAAAGGGAGTCTGAGTAAGCAGTGCTTGGGTTATAAACTAGACCTGTAATGCATAGTAAAGTAAAAAAATATTGTATTCATATGTATGTATGTACATACATATGTTTTTAAAGAAGTGGGAAAACCCCCTACTCCTTAGCTGACTACTTACCAATGTGTTATTCTACAGTGGAAATACAGTTTTGAAGTCTTGAAAATAGTTTAATATTTTAATTGATAAAAATTTTAGAGGACACTAGGGGATTCAAGTGCCTCACCCTTGCTGAAGTGATACCAGCCAAAATTCAGGTCAGTTTGTTTGGTGCAACATTACCTTTAAAATAATATAAAATACAAAAAAGGCATAATATTAGCTAACTAAAATGGAGGGGGCAGAGTGGGGGAGAAAAGGTAACAAGGGAGGTGTGTGTTGCGGTGGTTTGGTTTTCTTTTTTGTGGAAGTAGATTTGGTGGAAGTAGATTGGCCCTTGAGTCTTCCATAAAATACTGCAGATTTATCAAAGAAAGACTAAAATATATTTTCAGCCCTGCCTCTTTTATATAACTTACACACAATATTCACAATATTCACAACATTACAATTCTCGGTTGAATTTGAAGAACCTTTTCAATTAATCTTATTCCAAAACTATGTGTATTTCAGGTATGCATTGATCAACATTCCAGAACATTTATTTCACTTTAAATATTCTTTCATGGAATTTAGTTGCTATTCAGAAATAAAGATGTTGCTACTCACTGATTTATCTTTTTGCAAATATCATTGCTCAGAAAACCTCTTTTTTTAGGTATAACATTATTCATGAGCCAATCCTGATGATCTTATTCAATATCTTTATTAAAAATATTCAAATTTAAAATTGTTTGCAAACCATTACATGTAACAATTCACATATCATGATGTAAGGTCAGCTAAGTTACAGTGTTCTTTCTATCTCCTAGCAACACAATATAATAGTTAAATAAAAGAGTCAGAAGTTTCTTAAAGGTGGTGTGCTTGACTGGAATTAGATGCTGAGTCTTCTGGGTTGCAGATCCTACATATCAGTGATGTATTGCAAATGAGAGAAGGTCTCTCACCCTCTACCTAATCAAAAGTTCAACAGTCACTCAGATTCCTGAGGAATTATAAGCTTCTACTTTTGCATAAATAAGCAATAAAACTGCCTAATATAGATGGCACTGAGGGTTTACACACACATTTGGGTTTCTGTAAATGTTAATTCATATTTATTGAATATGTCATGAATCCTATGAATAATGACAAATTAAACTCTGTATTTCTTTGTATTAACAATAACAAAGAATAACTTTGTTTTCCTAGTCATGTACTGTAGCTGTAAAGATTGTAAACTATGTTTATGGATCTTCAAAAGGACATGCTGATAACAAAAGAGTTTATATATATTTATTACACAAGTTTATTTATTGTCATGAAAAGATACATTGAGGAGTCATTCTGAGTTTTTTATATACATTGAGGGCTTTGGTATTAGTTTTGTCTCAGGATTAAATAGACAATAGAAGAGAAATACAAGTTATTAGTGAGTTTTAGTCAAGACCAGAGTTTCCAAATAAGAAAAAAAAAAATCTATTTTTGTCATCCTGTTGCCTAAACTGGCTAAAAAAATTCATAAGAACCCTTTGACAATTTTTTCAAAAATGTAACGATATTTCCCTTCTGCCTCACCTCAAATTTCTTTCCTTGTGTAGCTGTTTTCTTGTTGTTGTCAAAATAAAAAAGCTGGAAAATAATACTATCCAAAATATTTTTTTAAAAAACCAGTAATATCTTTCATCAAAATATTTCATAAAGAAATAACTCTGTAAGTACAAATATGTGCAAATCTTGAAAGCTGTGTGTTCAGCTACTCCATGTCTCGGTTTTCCCTTAGAGGAAGAACTCTGGTTTTTCCCTCTGGGATGTAGCGACAAGGAGTCTCAGGAGCCATTGTCTCTCATCCTGGGCCAAACAAAACTGTAACAACTGTCATGTACAGAAACCCGAGAATAAGAGGGATTCTTTGGCCAAAATAAAAATCTTTTCATATAAAAATCACAGAGAAAACCTCCATATGATAAAACATCTGAAATCTCATTAGTTCTCATTCTCAGAATCACAGAATCACAGAATAACCAGGTTGGAAGGGACCCATCGGATCTTCTAGTCCAACCATTCCTATCTAACACTAAAGCAAGTCCCTTAAGACCTCATCCACCCGCCCCTTAAACACCTCCAGGGAAGGTGAATCAACCACCTCCCTGGGCAGCCTATTCCAATGCCCAATGACCCTCTGTGTGAAAAACCTCCTCCTAATCTCAAACCTAAATCTCCCCTGGCAGAGCTTGAGGCCACTCCCTCTCGTCCTGTCCCCTGTCACTTGGGAGAAGAGGTCAGTTCCTTCCTCTCTACAACCTCCTTTCAGGATGAGAATTTTCTCATTCTATGTTGTTTGCATAATAAGCCTGAAAGCTGCTTCTCAAGAGTCATAGAACATTTCCTGGGAGATAGGTTATTGCAAAAGATGAGCTCTTGAACAGTTTTGATGTGATGATTTCAATATATTTTAGTTAGGTCGGGCTTTTCCATCCTCCACTTATCTTCCTCTCATACCTTTTTCTTCATTACAAGATATTTTGCAAAGCAAGATATTCTGTTTTGTGGGAAAATGGGAAGAAAATGTATCTCCATTAGAGAAACCCAATCATGGACTTACAGCTTTTGAATAAATTGCTAATACTGGGGTAACCAACTTCATATGCAATGCAGCATTTTCATTTACCAGTATGTTTCTTTGGAACAATTTCTTAGTAAAATACACTCAAAAGAGCTTTCTGAGAAAGACTTTTATCCTGATTACATGTACTAATCCAACATGATCTAGGTTACTAATAAACATTTCAGCTACTTTGTGAAGAAATGCTAAAGGGGAGTTTTTGAAGCAAAAATTAGCAAAGTATTAGAGACAAGGAAATGATGGAAAAATGTCATTACTATATCTGTATGCCAAAATAGTTTCCCACTGAATGAAGTAGAAATGTGCTATTAACTCAGTGTTATGCAAAGACAGTTGATTGACAGTGGACCTCTTACAATTATTTTCCAGAACTTTTTGCTTGCCCTGACCCACATCTCCATGCTCATTTTCTGTGTAAGATGAAAGTGGTGCAAATTATCTGTTGTTAAACTCCTGAAAATTACATAGCATCAAACAGAAACTCTTGGAAAAGTTAGTACTGACTTACATGTTACATACATAAACACTGAGATCAGTGCTGGGCCCAGTCCTGTTCAGTGTCTTTATCAATGACCTGGATGGATGAAGGCATTGAGTGAACCCTTAGCAAGTCTGCAGATAACACTAAGATGGATGGAAGTGTTGATCTGCTGGAGGGTAGGGAGGCTCCAAAGAGATCTGAACAGGCTGGACTGCTGGGCTGAGTCTAATGGCATGATTTTTAATACGACCAAAAGCCGGGTCCTGCACTTGGAGCACAACAACCCTATGCAGAGCTACAGACTAGGGAAAGTCTGTCTAGAAAGCTGCCTGGAGGAGAGGGACCTGGGGGGATTGGTTGACAACCGATTGAACATGAGCCAGCAGTGTGCCCAGGTGGCCAAGAAGGCCAATGGCATCTTGGCTTGCATCAGAAATAGTGTGACCAGCAGGTTCCAGGGAGGTTATTCTCCCTCTGTTCTTGGCACTGGTGAGACCACTCCTTGAATCCTGTGTTCAGTTCTGGGCCCCTCACCACAAGAAGGATATTGAGGCTCTGGAGTGAGTCCAGAGAAGAGCAACAAAACTGGTGAAGGGGCTGGAGAACAGGCCTTATGAGGAGCAGCTGAGAGAGCTGGGGTTGTTTAGCTTAGAGAAGAGGAGGCTGAGAGGAGACCTCATTGCTCTCTACAACTACCTGAAAGGAGGTTGTAGAGAGGAAGGAGCTGACCTCTTCTCCCAAGTGACAGGGGACAGGACAAGAGGTAATGGCTTCAAACTCCACCAGGGGAGGTTCAGGTTAGTCATCAGGAAAAATTCTTCACAGAAAGGGTCACTGGGCACTGGAACAGGCTGTCTTTGACATAGTGAAAAGTAGATACTTTTTTCCTTTATGTTACTTTCTCATATCCTTTTTCCTGGCCAAAAAAGCAAAGTTCTGTCAGAGGCTAACCTGTATTTTTCAAATAAAAAGGTTGGTAATTTATTTGTTGGTTTGGGATTTTATTTTATTTTTCAGTGTGGGCATTTTACAGCTTTTTAAGTGCTAGTTATCTAACCTGAATCTAGCTTGTCTGTGATTATTATCTTCAATTTTTAGACTTTGGTCTCAAGATTGGAAGTGGTAGATTTTTTTGCCTGAATTTTTCGTGTTAGAACACAGCTGATAGTGTCATTAAATGTTCTATGTCATTTGTGTGAAAAATACCATTTATAATTTAATATATAGATGATGTACATCTTGCACACTGGTCTCTTACTGTTCCTACTCTGGAACAGCATCTTTAAAAATAAATTAATTTATATACATGAAAAGCTTAGGTATTTTAATCATACCTGCAAAGATATGTTTCTGTAATAAAATTATTCCTGAGCAAAAGAAAGCAAGTTAAATTTTAATAAATATGACAGTAGTTAATCTGTAATTGTCTCCGCATTTGGGAACAAACACTAGAAAGTGGGTAAAGGGAAGCTCTTTGGGTACAATTTGTGTATACGCAACGCGTAAAGTGTCACACCTTCCTTACCAATGGTTCTTCTTTTAAACTTTATTTCCTATACCTTAGCAGTTGTTAAGAAAGGTTTTCTGCAAGAACTCTCTTTTGAGGATTTAAGAATGTTTTAATATGTACTGAGCAATGACAAAAATAAACAGCATTTGTTGAAGACAAAGAAATATATACCAATGTTCTTAGTAAAACTTGGATTAATAGCAGTCTGAGTTTTATAAGTAAGAATCAGAATTGTTAGATGGCTGAGAGGAGACCTCATTGCTCTCTGCAGCTACCTGGGGGGAAGTTGTGGAGAGGAGGGTGCTGGCCCCTTCTCCCAAGTGACAGGGGACAGGACGGGAAGGAGTGGCCTCGAGCTCTGCCAGGGGAGATGTAGGATGGGTATCAGGAGGAAGTTTTTTACAGAAAGGGTCATTGGGCATTGGAACAGGTTACCCAGGCAGGTGGTTGATTCACCTTCCCTGGAGGTGTTTAAGGCAAGGGTAGATGAGGTCCTGAGGGACATGGTTTAGTGTTTGATAGGTATGGTTGGACTTGATGATCCTGGTGATTCTATGAAACACAGTTTAATCTTTATCTCACTGCTTCAGATTTCTCAGCTTTCAAGATAATGTTTTACCACATTATTTGGCATCATTAAACTTCTGCTGGAGTAATCACCAATCCAAATGCTTACAGTGACCAAGGGCATAAGTAAAATCATCTCATGAGTTTATCACAAACACTGCTTACTGGTTTTCATGGGACATTTTTAGGTAACTACCTGTTTGTATTTCCTTTGTAAATTTTTTGGCTCTCCTATACTCCAAGGAATTGAATAAAAATGTTGAGAATGTAAGGTTCAAAGAAGATATCTTTAAAAACTTGTTATTCAGGTGATATTTTCTGCTTTGTGTTACTATAGAATCTTGTCTATTCTATTCGGACTCTGGCACAAATCCCATGTTAACTTTATATAGACTTACTACTGCTTCTCTCAGAAGTTATTTCTTCTAAGTTTATTAGATCAGTGCAAGTATTGAACCAGATATTGATGCAGAACATGCCTCACTATTGTGCTGGGTTCTTGCACAAGCTGTGAAAAAAAAAAAATCCCTTGGTTTTTAGACATTAGTCCATTCGTTCAGCATTCAAGAACCTTATTACAATCTGGTAATTGTCAGAATGGCAAAGTATGTTTACAGTCTCATCTTTAAACCAGACCTTTTTTTTAGTTGTGTCTCCTCTGTTTATATTAGTACTTGTAGTTTATGTACTATTTGTACATACTGCCCATTTGGAGGACCCTAGGGAAGTTTATGAGTTTCTTAACAAATATATTTGATTCATGCTCTACAGAACACTAAAGCATCTACTTGACACTAGACAGCATTAGCTACTTGGTCACATTTAAAGCCTGCTGAAGCTTAAGTATATCTGTAGCTGTGTTGTTGGATCAGCAGTTTAATCCAGTTTAGAATATGCATAACTACCTTTTACAGCAGTCTGTTGATAACAGAAAATCAGATTTTCAAATGAAACCTATTCAAATTGTCCAATCTGCCAAACAGCACCAATGGAATTGATTAAACCACTTGATACCAGGCGAGAATTTGGTCCAGGAACAGTAAACAATAAAACTACAACATTGTAGATCATAAGTATTCTAGAAACTCAGGCATATCTTAGTAATCCTTGGTATATGCCCATCTGGGAATGAACAGTAAAAAAAACAAGAAGTAATTTCAAAACATTTTTTGTGGAAAGTGTGTACTAAGGAAAAATTAGATTCATGGTAATTCAAGCAAAAAATAAATCCATGTGAAAAGAGACGTGGGTAGGCAAGCAAATAGCCTTTTTTTGGTTTTAGATTTTAACAGTGACATCTTTAAACACAGTTTTAATATTAAGGAGTATATTTTTAGAGCTCAAGGTACAAGATGACATTTCCTCATTCTAGCCAAAGGGATAGTAGCATATTTGAGTAGAAGCTTCTTAGGAGTCAGGCAGGGGTAGCCATGTGTTTGTCATGGAGTGATGCTCTCCCTCATCTTCTTGGACATGAATTCTCTGCATGAACTCTTTGAATCTGCATGATTAATGTTCTAGATCCAATTCTGAAAATATGCAGAGTCCTTCTCAAGTCAACAAGGAAAATTTTTAATCCTTTGATTCAAATGTGTATTTTCTTCATTATGATTTTGCTTTGCAGTTAAAAATGAATACAGGCTACAGAGTGAGAGCATGTATTCAAGCTCTTAAACCAGGCTGTGAAATCTAGCTATCCATGCAACTTCTCATGGTTATAGTTACAGTCCCTCTTCCTTCTCCTGCCCCATTAGAATATTCATATCAATTTCAAGGAGGCAACACTTCAGCCTGAAGTGATAGTCCACTATGACAGGAAGCAATCTAGGTGGCTAAACATAGTTATACAGGGGATTTTTAGGCATTTTAGGAAACACTGCTTGAGTGCCAGCTGCAGTTTCAGAAGGTAGAGGGTCTCCTATATGTCTTGTGCTGTAGCTTCTAGCAGTGTGATATCTAAGACAGTATCAGGAGCATATATAATCAGGCTTTGTCCTGTAAGAGAAAAAAAATCAATCGCAAGGCTAAAGACCCTTCAGTGAAACCTCTCTGCTGTTGATCACATGAAAATTAGCTGAGGAAAATTAGTTTAACATCTGGTTCAGCGTCTGGGGAAATATTTGCAGTATCCATAGTATATAGAGGTTTTATGTTAAAATTAGTATCACAAATGATACTAGTAGTTAGTTAAGATTATATTTAAAAATTAAATGTACCCCTCCTGCACAAAATGGACATGTATTACAAAGCTGCATCATGTCTACTTGTTAAGAGCTGTACAAAAACATCTGCATTTGGATGGAGTAGCAGAAAGTGCTAGGTAAGCATGTAACTGAAATAAAAGGTTGTCATGCACAACCTTATCAGAGATAAAAAAATGTATTAGTGCTCCTGAGCACCCCAGAACTGGGTCAGCCCAGTGCTTGAACGTGTCAACTTGTTTTGCTATAAAAGACTGAATCAAGTTACATCAATAGCATTAGAAGTGGGATCAGCATAATTTAGTCTTCTGAAGTACAGTAGGACTATGGTAAGAGCTGGAGCGCAGCAGATAATTTTTTTTTTCCTTTGAAAGTGGAAGAAAATGTACATGATTCACTACAGTGGAATTTACTTTTTCTCAGAATATCCAAGTATACCATCAATATATGATATCTATAAAATGGGTTCAAAGGGTTAACTCTAATAATGCTCTTGAAGAAAAAGAAATGTTGCCCACTCAGATAAGAATTAAAATCAAAGGCACCTCTCCTGGGAAATATAAAGTTGGAATATTTACAAGTTGTACAGTGAGAAAAACACCTATATTGACCTTAGTAAGAAGGATGGAATTATTCATTGTTTGTTTAGATATATTGTGATAGGATTTTTTTACATCAGAAGAGATTTATACTTTCCAAACTGTGTAATTGCAACAACAGAAGCTTTGACCGCAAGTTGGTAATTTGCTGATACTCCATGGCTTTTAACAACAATATATTTAGTATTTAGGAATCTAAATGAAAAAGATGTTTCATCACTGTCTTTTATTTTTTTATATGAAAATACTGAAAGAAACATGGACGGAGAACAATAATAATTATAATAAAGTTAATAAAGGTTTATCTTGGAATAGGAACTATTTCTTATAGTAATGTTAAACTTGAAATCTGCTGGTCATGCAATATATGAAAAAAGTGTATTAACAAGATAAAAGGCACAGGAATACCCTTAAAACTGCTGATCAGCTCAGAAATTATATAGTCTAATACTGCTGTTTTAAGGCAAAATAAATCTATCTTTTGATAGTATAAAATACAAACCCTGGAAATAATGAATTAAAAAGAGAATATTATGTTATGGCCCTAATGCCTAAATTTAAATTAATGGTAAATGAATCTTTTTTTCCTGAACTTGCTGTGTTTCATAGTTGCACTGTGTTTTATTCTGGATGAAGCCAAACTAGCTAGTCCACTGCAAGAAGACAAGCGGAGAAGTGTTCTGGAAGAACTCACTTAATCATTGAGAGTCCCTTCTCAATAGTGAAATGTGAGAAATACCTCCACAGGACAAATATTTCCAGGTATTTTAAACACTTACCTTTATTATTCTTTAATGTGATAAATTACTTTCTAAAAGTGTCTATTGCTCACCAATGACTTTAAAGAGAAGTTGGCATAACCAAGATGCCTCCCTGGGGTTAGCTAAAGGTAAAAGAGGATGAAGCCAAGGTTATGATCTCATTGTCATTGGAATTATGGAGACATGGTGGAATGGATCCTGTGATTGGAGTGTTGACATGGAGGGACACAGGCCTTTTAGGAAGGACAGGTGGGGGAAATGAGAAGGAGTTGTTGACCTCTACATCAATGACTAGATGGAGTGCATGGACCTCCACCTGGGGATGGATGAGGAGCTGGCCAAAAACCCATGGATTAAGATTAAAGGGAAGGCAGAGACAGGTGACGTTATAATAGGGATCTGCTACTGACTTCCAGACCAGGAAGAGCGAGTGCATGAGTAGACAGATAGGCATAGTCTCATGTTTTAAATCCCTGGTCCTTATGGGGGACTTCAATTACCATGATATGTGTTGGAGGGACAACACAGCAGGGCATAAGCAATCCAGGATTTTCCAGGAATATGTTGGTGACAATTTCCTTCTCCAAGTGACAGAAGAGTCAGTGAGGAGAGATGTTATGCTGGACCTTGTTCTCAGCAATAGGGAAAGGCTGTTGGGGAATGAGAAGTTCAGGGGAACTCTTGGCTACAGTGACCATGAAATGAGGATGTTCAAGATGATTAGAGAAGAGAGGAGCATGCACAGCAAGCTCACTGGCCTGGACTTCCAGAGTATGCATTTTGGCCTTTTCAAGGATCTGCTTGGTAGGTTATCATGGAATAAAGCCCTGCATTTTCCTTGAGGGGCTCAAGAAAGCTGGTTAATACTCAAGAGTCAACTCTTTCAGAGAGACCCTTCGAATCTCCTGCAGGAGACTCTCTATTGGTTGTTGTTTGCCTCTATCTTGCTCTTCATGGACTGCCATTTTGCAATAAAGAAAGTTTTTTGATGTGCAGTCTTGATTTCATTGGTGTCTTAATCTCGGGTCTGGGGGTTTCCAAACTAAACTCTCCCAGCTTTGATCTGGGACTCTTACAAACAGAAAGAAATATCCCACATATCAATTAAAGCTCAGTTCTATGGATGCGCATTAAAACATGCTAAAACCAAAATATGCTGCTGCAAAGTGACGGCATTTTCACATGTGGACAGTACACGTCACTTAAAGAACAGCTATTAATCTTATATGAACAAACATTAGTGAGTTAAGTGGGCCAACGTTCTGAGCACTATCAAGTACTCACTAAACCTATGAACCACCAAAATGATGCTTGGGAAAGTCGTCAGAAATGTGAAATACAGCAAACCTTTTTTTGTGCCTCTTGCATGTATATTATTGCCATTAGCATGTAAATGGATACAACCCCTTAGTAAGTTTAGCTCATATCATTAGTTGCTGTAGTGCTTGGCAGTACTCCAAAAAAACAGAAAAGCAAGTACTCTTTTTATGCCATACTCTACATACCTGAGCTCCATTAATGCAGTGAAACCACTTCACCCCAGATGCTGTGACATCACAGGAAAAATAGTCCATCCCCAACATTGAGCATCTTTCCTGCTATTGCTCCTGACTCCATGTATTCATGTAAGTAGCCACACAACAGTGAGAGCTAGTAAAAATTGTCACTGCAGATATGGTAGTACTGACAATCACAACTTCCACCTATGCTTTTAAAGTTTAAACTTTTAAGTTAAAAGAACAGAAGCTGGTTTTGTTCAGCCTCTGGAATCATCTCATAAAATAGAGGAAGCCAGAGGCAGTTTGGTAATCATGGTTGCTGTCCCTAAGAGCATCCCTCCAGATATCAACTGCTAGTATTGCTTCTACATCCTCCTAGCTGGAGTTTTTTAAGGCTACTATTTTAATGGAATCATTATCAAGCAAAAATACTCTTACAGGGAAGATCTTTTCAGTATTTCTACTTAATAGATGTCCATTATGTCTCTTAATAATCTGAACAGATAAAACTTCTTCCCATTTCTGTCCCCTTCCTCTCCTTTCATGTCAACATCAGGTTTGGATAAGACGAAGTAACATTTCACAGCTGTATTTTGGTGATATGACTCATGGGAGTACTCAGTGGCTGCACTCACAATAAATGTAGGTTTTGTTTGTACATACTGTTTCTGCACCTCCAAAGATTATCAGGGATAATAGGAGCTCATCAAGAAACACACAAAGATAGCCTGTAAATGAAGTCAGTATTCAAATGAGAATATCCTCAATTTCTTGGTCTTCACAAAGTACATTTCTCATCATTTCCAAATGATCCTGAGTGTTTGGAAAGCAATAATTTAAAAGAAAAGTGTCAAATTGTCATATAAATCTTATCTCGTATAAAGTTATCTTTTAGTAAGTATCCAGCCTATCTTAGCCAAAAGAAAACATGAGCCACTCTGTACAACCATCAGACAAATTCTTCTGTCATTCAGGCAATGTCTGACATCTTTCTGTAACTCCTGACTCTCTGTCAATGTTACTGGGCTCCATTTATCTGCTGTGATCCTGAGTTTCCTGCTCTATGCAAACCAGTGTAGAGGATCACAGATCCTGCTCTTGCTTTAGGCTGACCTACATCCTCCAAAAGATCAGGCAGCACAAAATACAGTCTTTAACTTTCTGGGACGCGTCTGAACAACAATAAGCTTCATAAGGAGGAAAACAAATTAACACAAGCTCCAGTTTTCATCAGTCTTCTCTCCTGACAGAGACTCTGAAGTAGCAATGTCACTGAGGAGCACGCATGCTGCTTTCTGATCTTGCTGAGCGCTGTTTGACTAACGATCGTCTGTCTTTTAATAGCTTTAGAAAATAGCAGCAAAGAAATCCTATCAATCCTATTTTATTTACCTCAAAAAAAGGAGCATGTGACCTGGTGGAAAAAAATTCTAATTAGGCAATGATCAAAGATTAGAGGACAGATCAGCTTTTTTTTTTTTTTGTTAAACATTAAAGCTGAGGAAAAAAAAAGCAACAATTTTTGCAGTGTAGGCATTACTTACATCAGTGCTCCAAATACCAGATTCAAGTACTTTATGCTCACTATCACTGTAATTAATGAAAAAAATCAGGCTAAGTTCTGGATGGTACTCTACAAACTTAATTTGTGGAAAAAAGGTTTGTCCTTCCTTGGCAATACTTACTGAGAGCAAGAGATAAGGCTTGATTTCCAGATTTGGTCACCTACATAAGGCATGTACAATGCTGGTCTACATACGTATCATATGTCTAAGTTTCTTGCATAGACATGGAGATCTAGTCAATTTAGACCACTTGGGTCCATTGAGCTTTACCTAAAGTAAACATCTGCATTATCCAGCTGAACAGCTCACCATCAAACATATTAACAACCATATCTTACAATCATAATTTTTAAAATAAGTAGGGGTTTTTTGCAACAAGTCTTTATTTAATATTGCAAGTTTTTAGGAGTTTTGATGATGAGATACAGACACTGTGATACAGAAAAGGAAAAAGAAAAGGAGTTGTGTTCACATATGGTTTTTGGCAACTGATATTTAACTTGTACAAGCTAAAGCAGGCCAAGTACAGCATGTGTTATAAGGAGACTGATCTCAGTCTACCTGTTTGATCTTTCCAAGACTACTATATAGGAAATTGTGACTAAAAGCAGAAAAGTATTGTGTTAATACAGCTCACAATAATATTCTCTGTTCCTACTTTATTTCTCAGGTTTGGAGAAAATCCTCCTTCTCAGTATCCTTGTATTATTACACCTGTGCAGAACTTTAGATGAAAGTGATAGCAATAGCAGACATGGCATAGAAACACTTCATAGTTGAGAAGCAAAGGGTCACAGAAACAGGAATGCTGAAACCTTATAACAGCTGCCACACCTGAAAGCAGCTTTCCCTATCCTCCTCATGATAACTTACAAGAGCAAGCGCAACATAAGCAGACAATCCAAATATACCATCAGATCCTAATCAGTACCTAAACCTATAATATGTGATAGCAACAAAACTAGAGGACCTCTGTTTAGAGCAGCATTTACAATTGTACTTTCAATAGGCTCCAAGAGTACCCTATACTTGGCATTATTTAAATGCTAATACATCTTTCCTTGTCATCAGAGTATGCCCTTCCCTTACTCAGGCAATTCTTTGATATTTTGAATTGCAGAGGAAGATACAGTTCTCAGATGTAGATGGTTTGAAACATGTTTGTTGCAAAAGACAGATTTAGTGACTATTGAGTTGAGTGATTTTAATGGAGATAGAGCTGCTGTTTTATTTTTTTAATACTTAAGTATTTTCCAACAGGAAGAAATAAACCATTTTTTAAGTACTGTATCCTGCAAAACTACAGTTGATTGAAAATACAGCATGAATCCTAGCTTAAATATAATTATATCTAAATAAAAAAAAAATGTATTTTGAAACGGCACTTCTGATGGAAAGAAAAACAGACTAAAAAATTTCTAGAGATATTTACTCAAGTAGTACAGATACTTAGGTACAAGAAAATGTTCAGTTTTATTTTTGTCCCTGAAAAACTTAAAAAAATCGTGGTTTTCCTCTGGAAAGTATTTCATTCTACAAGGGAATGTTTAATTAACTTTTCTTTTTTTTTTTAATATCTTCATCTTAAGCTTGAGGTTACATGTTTGGATACTTAGAATTAACCAAAGATTGGCAACTGCTGAGGTCTTTGCTCCACTCTTCACTTTTACATGCAAACAATTAAGAAGAATATCAGTTTGTCTGCTGCAAAAGCTGAGGTGTAAATACTGATTGATGTTATTCATCCTTTCTTCAGTGGTGTCAAGTATTAGTGTCTACTTAGTTTATGCCCCACTTTAATGCTGTGCACTTTATTTATGAATCTCAGCAATCTCTGTTTCCTCAGTACAAAACAGCCTGAAGTGAAAAATTAATAGTGCAGAGAAATCCCCAAATATTGCACAGCTACTTGAAGATATGCAGTCATCGGAGTCTTTAGAGTGGGAAAGGACAGACATACAGCATAAATAAAAGTCCAGTGATTTTAGGTAATGCTGCAATACTTTTAGTTGCTATCAGAGTAGGTTAAAACATTTTTTTAGGATTTTCTCCCTGTCTTGGAGTAAATAAGACCTAAACCAGTACAATCACATGCTCCTACATCATATTTTTTTTGCAGGCACAGAGGTTTGTCACAATGAAAACAAATACTCAGTTCACATAGTTTACCAAATAAAGATTGAAGAGACTTATTATTTATTAATGACATAAAATTACTTGCAATCCATAAACTATACATTTAAAATTCAATAATAGTAATTCAGCACATAGCATTAGATGCTTAGGAAATATTAATAAACAGCTACAAATTTCTAAAAACCTTTCTGTAATCAACCCTGAGAGCCATAGATACTCACACATGCTTATAGAATTACATGGCCTGTCATTACCTTACCCATACCATTGCAGCTGATTCACATGTCCCTTTTTCTGGGACCACAGTGATGTCTGCTTGCACACATCTCTCCTCTGGGAGGTGTGGGTTCAAACTAGTGTCCCTTCCAACCCAAACCATTCTATGATTCTATGAAATGGGGAACTAAGAGAGGACACAAATATATAACAAACAAGCGGTATAGAAAACAGTTATGCCAAGTTCACATTTCTGTAAGAAACATATGAACTTTCACAGCAATTTATCCCACAAACACACACACATTAAGACAAGGAAAGGTTGAGAGGAATAATTCCGATTTCAAACATGCCTATTATAAGTTTCTCACTTCTTGTATTTCAGCACCAAACTAACCAAACTACAAACAATTTGACCATGGAATAGGCCAACCCAAGTATTATCTGTGGTGACTGCTTTTGTATTTACAGCAGGAGAAAAGAGGATTCATTCACTCAGAGGATTATAAAAGAGGTCTAACCTGTGTTTCTTCATAACTGCAAATGCTTATGTCATAGGAAAAATAGTGAAAGTTCTGTCAGAAAAAGGCATAGATGTGGTTAATTCTGTTTTAAACCCAAGTCACATCTCCCTGAAGCCCCATGATGTCACGGCTACAGTGCCCTGCTTACTTCTCTGGTAGGTTGCTTATCTGTAGATGTTATGCGTGTGCCTGGTCAGGTATCTGGACTTCAGTCTCATTTTGTAGACGAGAGGCATTATTTCTGAAACTAAAAAAATATACCGTTTTTCTTTTGTTTTATTTTGTTTGTTTTGGGTTTTTTTTTTCATACAAGCAAGCCTGTAACAAAATTTTCTGAATCAACTTTTTTTTTATTTCAGTGGTGCAGCTCAGAATTAGGATCGAAATGCAATCTGTACATAACAGAAAGATCATTGATACAAACATTTTGATGTTATTTGAAGATCATGCTATGTCGTCATGTCTTTCCATAGAAGAAAATTATGGGATAGGGCAAGGAGAAGAGACAGTAAAGCTTTGTAGCAAAATATATTGCTCTATATGTCTATAGTAAGCGCTGCATATGTACATCAACCTTTTCATGGAAGGATTACTATGTTCAAAGACATTAGATTACCTCAGTAACAACTTGCCCTCTTAGATGTGATGGTTCATGACCTATTGGTTACAGGATGCAGACAAAATGGAAATCATGCACACATGATCATATGGTAGTGTGAAACTGGGAACGAGACAAAAATCATTGGAATTTAAGTTTTATTGCAAAATAAAACCCAATTATAGAGAACTCAAAATCAGTATTGGCATTCACAATTACTTATGTGTGGAGATCAGACATCAAAGTAACAAGACATGGTCATTTCACTATTTGTCATTTCCTAGAAACACGTATACAGATGAACCAGGAGATTGCAAAATATTCACAGGTTTCCTAAAGTTGTCATCTAATACTTTCCAAAAGAGCTCCGAACACCAGACAGGATTTACAATGAACACTGGAGCACTAAGTAAAAATATGTTCAGTATTGACAGAGCTTTTCCTTTGTTAGTTTGTGGTTTTTAATTCCTTCCACAAAAGGAGAGGGGCCATAGAGTCAGTTTAACTAACTGTCAAGGAATTTACCCTATGACCTAGATGCAGTCTGATGTTCTCATATGTGCTTTTCCCTGCACCTGAGGGAGAAGCTGTGAAAGCGTAGGGTGTCCACGTTGTCACTGTGTTCTGACTATCAGTGTCTGTGAGCAGCCAGATTCACCTTTTGATTATGTTTTTCTTTGCCAGAGGTTTCAATCAGCCCTTTCCTGAGCTTGAGAAATAAATGAGACATAAAGCTATCTTTTGTTGCTGTGCACTCATTCTAATACTATCCAGCCCCTACACTTTCACAGGATTATAAGTGTTGCAATCCAAATAGTTTCACATGAAAAAGAAAACAACATACTGTTAAAAGTTCAAGGTTCATCAAGAGATTTTCAAAAGCTTCCTCAGTAAGTGAGATAAAAGGTAAAATCACCAGCAAAAAATGGGTCGCTTTTTAAATTGTGATATATATGTATAAATCTTCTTATACATTTAAAGATATTGAGTGTAGGCAGAAAGGACATATTCTTGGTGTATTTGGTATGACTTTTACTCTCTTTCTGTTCTTAGTATGCTTTGAAATAATTTTAGTTATAAAGTTCAGTGGTAAGAATTGAAATACATTAATGATGGTAAAAATTTTCCACTATTTTATGTCACAACTAATGCAAAGGCATAAGTGTGGAGCTAACTACTAAAGAAAAATCTGCCTGCAGAAGACAACACTTGTGGCACTGCAGGAAAATACAGCAAGAAAAAGACAATTCATTTCATGAAACTGGCAGTAAGAATCAGCCAGTTGTATGTGTAATGTCAAACGGTTGGTAAGACCTCAGTTTCACTTAAAATCTATATGTGAGTGTAAACATAAAGAGGAGACCAACAACAAGGTAAGCAGCAGCCAGAAGGATAGGAAATTCCTTTACAAAGCAAAGAAACCTTGTTTTACTGTGTCCTGGACAGGCAGTAGAGACTTGCAGTGGCATAAAGTATTCTTTGACTGTTTTTAATTGTGTAAGTTTTTGTATTTTTGGCTGTCTTTTGGAAAACTCCTCAAATATTATGAAAAGAGGGAGCGAAAAACAAACAAAGATCAAAATGAAATCCAAAATAGACTATCAGCCCAGCATTTCTGTGAAAGAAAACATAAAATAATAATAAAAAATAGTCACAGAATCATACAATCATCAAGTAGTTAGTGTTGGAAGTGACATTAAAGATCATCTAGCTCCAACCTCCCTGCAAATAATTATAAAGAATCATTGTACCCTATGGAATTTTCAACACGAGATTTTGATAAAAGAGGTCCATAGGTAGGTATCCAAATGAAACAGATATTTTAAATCTCACTAAATGTGATGAATGAGGTAATATTATTAGATTGTATGAGTGTCTATTTTTAGGTTATATCACTATAACTAATTTCACCACTGTGTGGTCTTTTAAACCTAACTCCAAAAGAAGCATGCTTAGCCAGAAGGACTGTAATGCACTAAATACAGAGCATCTTCTGTAGCTTTACTACCTAGGCTCTAAAACTGACATACTAAAATGACTTCTTGTGTTTCTACGTCAAGCAGTCAGGAAACACATACATAAATTAAAAACAAGACAGTTCCTGCAAAAAGTTTTTAAGGAAGAAAGTGATTTTAAACTCCTCACTTCTGGGATCTGGCTTGACGTTTTACAGCTCTTTACACTCCAAAAGCTATAGGAAAGATCATAATACCTCCTTGTTTCCTTTGAAAGGAGAGTAATATTTCAACTGCATAGAACAACTATGCCTAAAGACAGCTTTCATTGAAAAATACGCATTAAAGTATAATAAAAATCATCTCACATATACACTATAGCTATACTAGAAAGACTGAAAAACTTCAGATTCTCTTTGGTAACAAGAATATTATTCTGAAATTCTCTCAAATTTTACTGAGTGAATACAATCATATAAACCTAGACAGAAAACACTTACACCACTGGACAAAATTCATACTTTCCCAGGATTTGTTTCCTTCCAGTGTGCCTCCAGTACACATGCCTTAGTTTGTGTATGGTTCTGAAACTCAATTAATTCTTCAAAATAGAATCAGTATGTTAATCTAATTATAATAAATAAGACTTTCCTCCAGCTCCCTAAAGGAACAATTTCTCTTGCTTATTCTATGGCGACATGCAAGTATAATTAACACAGTATTTTTTTAAAAAAAAAATTAATAACAATACATTTCATAACACTATCACTTACAATTGAAACATTTAGGTTACAAAGTAGCATACTGATTATCACCTGTTATAAACTGGAAATACTGAATGGTTAATCTTTATTTCCACTCACAGTGAATATGTGTCTTTGTTAGAAGAGACAACCTTTGTGATAAGAACATTATTCTGCACCCAGATGAGTATGAAATAATGAGTTAATACCTGCATTCTCTGTAAGAGAATCATCCTGATATGTCCCCCTCATAGCATGAATAGGAGGGTTAAAATTCTGATTCTGAAGAATGCAGGCACATTTGTGAGCACAGGACTTCTTACTACTCACTTTTCTGATCATTTTTCATTCTTCTGTATAAATACTGTTTTCTGAACCGTAGACTGGAAAACAATAAACGCTGTCAAGAAGAGAATAAAGATTTATTCTTTATTTTGGAAACAATTTGGGAGTTCTCAAATGTTGGCACAATGACGGCAATAATCCATATAATAAACAAGGTGCTGTCTTCATTGTGAAATTCCATTGTTTATAGAATTATAAAATAAACAATAGCATGGGCCTATGAGCATGGGAGGGACTGCTCACAAAGGCTTGCAGTGATAGTAAAAACTGGAGAGGGGCAGATTTAGGCTAGTCGCAAGAAAGAATTTCTTCACAATAAAGTGGTGAGGCACTGGCCCAGATTACCCAGGGAAGCTGTGGCTGCCCCCTCCCTGGGAGTGTTCAAGACCAGGTTGGATGGGACCTTGGGCAGCCTGACCAAGTGGGAGGTGTCCCTGCCTATGATTTATTACACTCAAGATTGCATGTGCTACTAAATTATATTAAAAATAGTTTAATCTTAAATTGGAATCTAAATATCTCTGTTGCTTATTAATCTATGATACAGATATTAAATAAAACCAGTCATGTAATTTATGTCAGTTGCTACTAGGTATGAAGTCTTCTTTTTCTATAATACACATCCTGCCTTCTATTGCAATTTATGTTGTTCTTGTGAGGACAGAAAAATAAATCTCAATAATAAAATCTACATACAATTAAAAAACCTCACACAACTACTATCAGTCAGTAGCCAGTTCAGACTTATTTGCTTTTAATTATTTCTGCCCTCATTTTGATATGACATTTTAAAGTTTAGCAAAACTTTTAGTTTTTTTAACCAAATAGAAGTGAATGCCAAAGTCTTGAGATGCTTCAAAAACTACTAGTAGTAATGAACTTCTGCTTACCTCAGGGAGATATCACTTTGTTCCCACATGACCTAGACCTTATTCTCTATCTCCCTTAATCCACATAAAAGGCACATTCACTCCTACCCTTCAGCATTCACATCCATATCACTTAGAGAGTACAGGTTAGCACTCCAGAAATTACAGGAGAGGCACCTGATGGAATACTAAATGAAAGGAGGCAGTGTAAATAACAGATGTTAAAGAAAAAAATAATCCTTATCATTCTATATAAACAGCTTCTTATGTGGTCTGGTACAAGCAAACAACATTGGCCTCATTTATGGAAACAACTGACTAGAATCCAATCAAACCCCAGACGTACTCTAATAAAAATCAGAAGAGACATTTTTTCAGAAAGTAAGCCATAAATCTTGTTAAAGTGTTTTCACACTATTATACACAATTGCAGTGAGGTCTCAGGGTGACATTAGCTAGATGTTGTGTTCATTCCACTACACTGTGCTCATTCAAGCTGAAAAACAAAACAATAAACAAACCAGTTATCACACAGGTCAGTTCTGAGCTCCTAAAACTGCATTTTTCAAGGGCGCTCCTGACTATAGCAACTGAGCTATTACTTTCCAGTGCTTGGAAGTCTGTACTGTAGTTCCCACTTTGAAAACCTTATTCAAACTTCACTCACTTGTCCCATGCAGTTGACATTTCTTAATTGCCTTGCAGCTGCTATTTAATATACATCTCTGCCTCTGTATGTGTGGCATCTGACAGCAGAAGTTATAGGTAGACAGCAACAATCTCTCAACTATTTTAGAGAAAGGAGGGATATTTGGATTCATCTTTCACATTCACATTCCAACTCCCTCTTATTACTCTCAGCTCAAACTCTACCTGGAGTTTATGGGGACACCTCTCCATGACTTCTAGTAGTTGCCTTGTTGAAGAATGGGATTTTTCTAACCAATGACGCTCCCAGCTGTTCCTTAGTTGCTATTCAAAGATGGCAATCTTAACCAGTGATATTCATGTGTTCTCCCACAGGACCCATTGCAGTGCTTCTTCCTGCAGGCATCCTTAGAGAGCTGCTCAGAGGTGTGGTCCTCACAAGCAAATTGAGAACTCTTCTGTATTAGGATTAGGGCTCCAGGTCAGATCTTCTGGGACCAGATGCAGCTGTAAATACCAGGAAAGGGCTAAATAAATATCAGGCCTTAAAGGCAAATACTAGTTCACCTCATCATATAGTCTTCAGCAAATACACTGATTGTCTTTGTGGCAGGCTGACTAGAAAAGGATAGGAAGCTATAATTGTTCTACTGCTTTTATGTGGGGAGTTGCTTTTATTTTAGAGCATACATAGTCTGAAGGGTAAAGCTAAACTCTAGCTGGAGATAGCATACTCTCATCGCTGCTGTCTGAGGCTTTTTATAGTGAAAAGCATGTAGTTAGAGTTTTTAAATTTAGTGATTGAACTATAGTAATTGCTCTTTGCTGTTGTTTACACATTTACAATTGAGAAATGGTTCAGCAAAACAAAGAAGTAAAAATCTGATCCAAAGTGACTCTATGTTGTCTCTTGTAGTAATACTACCACATCAGTGGTGATAGATATCAAGGTAAAATAAACACATTCTGCAGATGTATACTGGATCTTGTGAAAATTCTCTGACCTTGGAGAGGTGGGGCTAGCTGTAGTACTTGGTCAAGTTTCAGAATGGAAGTCTATGGGAAATAACTGATGAACAAGCACTGATTGCAAACTTAAAACCAGATCACCCAAAAAGCATGAATATTTAGGCTGCAAAATCACATCCATCAAACAGCAGAGGTTTTATGTAAGTCTCATTTTAAAGGAACATTCTAAAAAGGTAGCAACTAGCAAAAAAACCCCCAACCTCTTAGAAATATCATCTACCAAGAAATAAAAATAAATAATAATAAATAATATTCATAGTTAAATAATATCCATAGATTTACTATATAAACACTGTGGATTACTAAATAGAAGTTATGATGGTGATAAATGATTTGCCATAGCTAGAAAAACAATTCGGTAAACAGCCATGTACTTTTTATATATTTCATATGTCAAGATTTGATCTGAGTCCTGAAGCCATCCATATCCTCTCTAGATTCAGACTGTCTAGGGATGGTATTTCTTACTAAAATGGGGATTTGTGGTTGAGTCCATACAGAATTGTTGACAACAGTTAATTCAAATAGAAATAGAACGTGCTATCTGAATTTAAATTAAAAAATTCAGAATTTGTGCATCTGACATACATACACAAAATAGAGCTGAACAAACTCTTCCAGTTTGGATTTGAGTCCTTTGAATTGCAGTAGAACTTGCCTGTCAAATTTGCATCTGTATAAATAGATCATATTTGCATGAATATGAAAGTCTTGCTCTATTTATCTAACTGCAGGCTCATGCATTTATTCAGTACCTGTTGCAAGCACATATGTGAGGGAGCAGCAGGAACTTCTTCTTGAGCAGAATGAGCTGGGACCCAAGGGTGGCCCCAAGGCAGACTGTGTCCTCTCAAATGGGGCACAGCACCTGAGCAGAGTCAGGGGGGTGATAGGCACAACTTCCTTCAGCTGTTGCAGGAAGGTTGATTGATAAGCTAGGTCCCAGCCAGGAAGCCCAGGCAAGAATAAAAGAAGGCAGGTGTAAACCAGGACTAGGAATAAGGCTACCTACACCTCAGGTCAGGGATCTGTCCCAGAAGAGCAGCCAGTGAGCCAAGTTGGCAGAGACAGGGTCAAACACAAGTATCTCTGAAGCACATCTTGAGAAGGATCAACGTGTCCAGACTGAATTAAAACAGAGACCACAGATCAATGTGCAGAAACCTAGGAGGATATCCCGGGTGATGCCAGTCAGGACCTACTGTGTGCTCAGAGCCATAACAGCTTGTGAGTTTTCCAATTCATCCACAGCATTCCTATGTTACTGGTAGTACAGTAACAGCCAAAGAATATTCTCCTGCACACATAAAAAATTGTTGATTTGTGTTACTGGACCTGCCTGATCAGTATTACCTGGACCCCCACCCAAGTTCCTTCTGCCCATTGCTCCAAAGCTCCATTTAGGCCCAAACTGACATTCCTAATAGGTTTTCACTATGTTGGACTTGCTCAGGCACCATGCCCTGGTCAGGGTAGTCATTGTTCCTGTTTTGTTGCCAGCTCCAGAAGCAGTCTACTTTTAACGCTCATGGGCACAAAATCGTAGTGGTCTGTATCATGATGTATCTGAGTGCTCTAGATGTCTTGTTGCTGGGAAATGTAAGAGCAGACCTGATCCGGACACAAATTTCTCAGCCACCAGGCATCCTGGAGGTTAGAGAGACTTTGTTACAGAACCCACATATATTTACATATAATATTTACAATAATGAGCCCAAGAAAAGCATATGTCATGCTATTCTTCCATTCTACAAAAAGCTCAAAATGAAAAATCTTAACTGGCTACTGTTTTTAACTGTTCTGCAAAGTTTTATTTATTTTTTTTTGTGATCCTCAGTTTTGCCAATGAACTAGGTCTTGCATAGTTCACCAAGTACTCTAGAGTTTCTCGGACAATGATGTAATGATAAAATCTTTCATCAGTTTGTATGCTTTTATAAAATCAAATCCTTATAGATTTGAAAAGATCAAGTAAATTAGCTAAAAGATCAATTAAATTAGCTAATCTGGAGACATTTACTATGTATAATATGTACTTTTGTACATGTTTATTTGTACAAAGTGCTACTTTACATATAGTTCATATATGTTACTCATAACATTCAGTATCTTTAGTTATGACAACATTCTCTAAAGCACTTAGATATTTTCATTAGCAATATTCAGTTAACGATAACATTTCTACTTTTAAAAAATGGTGAATTTTAGCAAATTATTGCATTATTTCTTGTCAAAGTATTTCTCTTCTTAAACTTATAATGGATATTTAACTTCATAAAACTCTGAGAAAGGATTCTTTTTTCTGGTATTTATGTGGAGAGCTCCTTTCTAAGAAACATGCATATTCACACTCAGCATTGCTAAGATTTATTTTTATCTTAGAAACTTTTAATTCTATGTGGGAATGAATTTGTTGTTCAGTGTTTATTTTGATAAAAGGTACTTCAAAAATTGTTAAAGACTGATAGTATTCTAATTCATCATCAGCTTAGTTTCATGATCTTCATGGAAAATATAAAACTGATACGATTATAAAATCAACCTTAGATACTTACCTGAATTCTACTCCTTTTTTTTCATAGACATTAGCTGAATTAACTAGTTGCATACTGCTTCTTAAGTAATACACAATTGTTTTCTGTGTGTCTTCATTAAAGTTATTAGTCTTGCATTTTTCCTACATGTCTGCTATGAACTTCACTTCTGCGTGCCTATCAATTCTAAATCTTCAGCAACTGTGTTCAATAGGTAATTAAGGGTGGGAATTATGCAGTGAAGGAGATTAATGTGGTGTATAGTGCACATCCTTATCTGCTGGAAGCAGAATTAAGCTTTCTATGATATGGCAGGATACATCATTGTGAAGAGAAACAAAACATTTGCATTAAGAGAGTGGTTGGGAAATGATTCCCTAAATTCTACATATTTCTACGTTTTGAGATTGACATGGTAATTTCACTCCTCTTGTAGTGTCTTCTCAAAACAATTCGTTGTTTCTTAAATATGGGAAGATACTTAATATACTACTACTCCTGAACATACAATGATTTTCAATATCCAGTATGGAGATACAAAATAAGACCAGAATAGTATAGCATCTCTATATCACCAAATTTTTCTTTTCACAGAAGAAATGTTCTCCTCCCACTGTAAAGTTAAACTAATAAAACTGACTTTAGAGATTAAATAGTACTTAACAAAATAAAATTATTTTTTGTTTAGTGTCTGCCATAATCAAACCCAAAGGAATTATTCTGGAAATTTTGTGGTTTAAAAGCCAGACGCTCTCAGAACTAATTTATTTTCCCTGTAGTATCACAGACTCCTGTGCAACTCCCCATAAGTTGATGAAGCTAAACTCTCAAAAATGGCACTGTTATTGTCTGCCGTGCTACATCCCATTTCAAACCATAAATATGGTTTTTCTAACCAAATGACGTAGTTCTAGATCTTATTTTTTTTTTTTTTTTACTTCTACTCACTTTCCTACAAAGAAATTTCAGGATGATTTCCATAGATATGTGGGAATGTAGTAGACATATAGCGTACTATGTTAGAAAGTATTATGGTACAGCAGATTTGTGGACTGAAACACATGACGCTGAAGGACTGATATGTGCTATACATATGTCTGAGGGAATTTATTTTGGCTTGGTCCTAGTCTGATTGCTGGAAACATACACTAGCAAGTCTACGACTACCAAGTGTAGCATCTTAGGTGTTGTGTTCCTGGAATTTTGCTTTAGATTAAGAAAGCCATTTGCACGCTCTGAGGCTGGTCTGTAATACGAACCCATGTTCAGTCAGTTCTGGATAACTAGTAAATTACTTCAAATGAACGCTAATGATCTGAACTAAAATACAAGTGTGAGTGTTCCAATAGATTTCTAAGGTGGATGAGATTTATCCCACTGTTACAGTCATAGATTGTTTTTCTAGTGGACCACAAAGAAGCCAAATCTCTGCTCTAGTGAAGTATTACCTGAAGATACAGGTAGAATAATTATCAGTGCCTTTTCAGAGTCAGTCTTCTGAACAACTACCTTTACTTTATTACTGCAGGATCTGAGCACCTGTATGACACGAGCTAAACTCCTAAAAAAAAAAAATTAAAATTTAGCCTCTTATCTCTTTCATAAGAATGGTTTCTTCAGCTTTGGAAAATAGGATAATTAAGAAGACGTGAATCTTTCATATTTGGGAAAGCAGTTGTAAGAGCTGCTCTTCCAATATCATCCAACTACTTCCTTATTAACTTTCCCAGCTTTATTTCCTTTTTTTTTACCTGCATTTTAGAAATGAACACTTTTTTTCATTTATGTTGAATCACTTCTTTTCTCTATCATTGTCCTAATACACTATGAATTGTATACATTAATAACTCTATTTTAGTATACTATACTACCCTAATACTATTTATTGTAACTTCTATGATTTCATCAAAGTGCCTGATGTACCATAACCATACCAAAACAATCATAGGAACACATCTAGATATATTTCAACAAAACAAGCAATTTGTCCACACTATAAGAGGACAAGTAAGGCATCTGCTTTTACATTATCAGTTGCCTGTGCTGCCAAGTGGTAAAAATCCTAATTAACCTGGTGTCTTTGAAACCCTGTTCCTTTTTTATTTGTGTTGCTATACTATTGAAACCCCATTATAGTCTGTACAAGGAACTGCTGCAGTGAAATTAGCTCTCATAGCATTTGCAGTCATATTCATCTGATTGCAGTTTTACAGCGTGAGTACTTGACAAGGAACTCCTTGTTTGATCAGCACCAGCTTACAAGACAAGTAATAACACTGCAAGGAAGAAGAGAAGGAAGTCATACTTTCCCAAACTAAGGGAAATGAAACCTAATTTTTGTCATCTCTTCATTCTTGCATTTCTTCCTGCTCACATTTCAGCTGTCCTTTAGAGCTTCATTTTCAGAATTCACATTTCTGGAAAAAGTGGCTTTGAGTATTGACATAGGATAACCACATTGGAAGAGACACACCAGATCATCGAGTCCAACCATTCCTATCGAACACTAAACCATGCCCCTCAGCACCTCGTCTACCCGTGTCTTAAACACCTTCAGGGAAGGTGAATCAACCACCTCCCTGGGCAGCCTGTTCCAGGGCCTAATGACCCTTTCTGTGAAAAATTTTTTGCTAATGTCCAGCCTAAACCTCCCCTGGAAGAGCTTGAGGCCATTTCCTTTCATCTGTCCCCTGTCACTTGGGAGAAGAGGCCAACACCCTCCTCTCTACAACCTCCTTTCAGGTAGTTGTAGAGAGCAATGAGGCCTCCCCTCAGCCTCCTCTTCTCCAGGCTAAACAACCCCAGCTCTCTCAGCCATTCCTCATAGGGCCTGTTCTCCAGACCCTTCACCAGCTTTGTTGCTCTTCTCTGGATTTGCTTCAGAGCCTCAACATCCTTCTTGTGGTGAGGGACCCAGAACTGAACACAGGATTCAAAGAACAGTCTCACCAGTGCTGAGTACAGAGGGAGAATAACCTCCCTGGAACCTGCTGTTCACACTGTTTCTGATACAAGCCAAGATGCCTTTGGCCTTGTTGGCCATCTGGACACACTACTGCTGCTGTCCTGCTAAGCACCCTCTTCACTTCACCTAGAACAGAAAACTCTACCTTCTCATGATCACTTAGTCCTAGGCGTCCTCCTACTGCCACATCCCCCACAAGTCCAGGAAGGTACCTTCACTTGTTGGTTCGTTCACCACCTGTGCAAGGAAGTTGTCTACCATGTACTCCAGGAACCTCCTAGACTGCTTCCTTTCTGCTCTCTTATACTTGCAACAGATAACAGGAAGATTGCAGTCTCCCACAAGGACAAGAGGCATTGATCTAGAGATTAACCCCAGCTGGTTATAGAAGAGCTCATCAGCTGCTTCTCCTTGGCTGGGTGGTCTGTAACAGACTCCCATCACAAAATCTGGCTTCTTATGAGCTCCTCTGATTTTAACCCACAGGCACTCAACCTCCTCATCGCCACAACTGATCTCAATAGTGTTCAAGTCCTCCCTTACTACCTCACCTGAAAAATTTGTATCCCCCCATAGATGCACTTCTTGATATAACTCATATTTTTTAGCCACTTTAAAATAAGTTTTATCTTCTGCACTGAGACTTTCAAGCAACTATTGGAAATAATACTGATGTTCTTTTCCAGAAAGAGGGATAAAAGTTTAATTAATGAAACACTGTTGATGACTGTGTAGGATTTTCTTAAAAGAAAACAGACAGTTGTCCAAACAGTGTATTGAAGTATTTAGATGATGTATTGCCACTGGTAAAGTCAGAATTGTCATTGATCTCCACGCCACAGGTGTAGGTCTTGTAAGATATTACCCCTTCTAGAAATTCCAGCAACAGTTATATTTTAGATTATATTGAATATTTCACACACAAATCAAAGTCAATACAACAGCAATAAAGAACAAGGTCCTTCACTTTTTCCCCCTACTTAGTTAATGTTTCGCTTACAAATAGATTTTAGATAAAATTCTTTTCCTTCCATGAAATAGAATAAAAATACCTTTAGTATAGCCTCCAGGTTAAGCATAGGTAAGTCCTAAAAATTGTGAGACATATGAATATTTTATCATTTTCTTTTCCCTAGGTTAAGAAATGAAAAAGTAGCACAAACAGTTGTAAAAAAATCTACAGTACAAGAAAAATCTATGGTATTATCTCTCTGATTTTGTTGTTTCCCTGTGTTAATTGTTGAAGAAATCAAGAAACTTCTCACAGAGACATCTAATTTCAAGAAATTATTTGTAATATTTATTTTTAATTCTTATCATTCATTCATTTGTACCAGAATCCCATCAGGTAGTTAATATGCTATCTATATTCTCAAAGAATACAAAAAATATGAGAGAAAAATAACACTATGATTAAAAAAAAATGAGAATAATAAATTCATAGGTGGCTTAATAAAAGTACACTGTACAGATTAGTATTTGCCTTGAGACATGGTTGAGAACAGGAGGTAAATCTAGTACTTTTCATCTCCACAGAGGAAATCTAAGGGTGGAGTTTTCCTCAGAGAAGCAAATGGTGAAATAGGAATCATTTGGATACTTAGACTGCAGTTCTTCCTAAGTGAAGAGGTAGGATGTTTTCTCAGTTGTGAAGATTTCAGCTTTGTTGATTGGTTGCTTTCTCTGACAGATCTTTAACTACAGTTTTGTAAAGGCTTAAAGATTGGAATCTGGTTTGAATTGAACACAGTTATTTGTAGAAAAGGATCCAAAGAACATTATGTTAAGAAATAGAGCTTTCTCTGACATTTCATAAGATGCAGCAATTGGAACAAGGTATCTCGTTTGAGTTCCTTTGCTGTGAAAGTAGGTAGTCTGGCCTGTCTATGGGAGACCACAGGTATGATAGTATTAGTCATCTCAGTTTAGGTAGCTGGATGAAAGTACTTTGAAGCCTTGCTTGTAGATTTCTGTACTGCTCATAAAGAGCAAAGTCAAAGCATAAACTATAACAAAGAACTGTTCTAAAATGAAAATTCTTAACAAGCTGGAAATAAGCTGTTCTAGTGGAATTGTGACATGACTGAGAAATTGCAAAGCAAATTAATTACTCTCATTATATTGATAATTTTGTTTGTGCAATGTCTTTAAAAAATATGCAATAAGCCATTTTTCTTACTCCTAAATCCCCTGTTGCAGGTGAGTAAAATCTGTAAGTATTCATATTTTCAGAATTTGCACAAGGTTATGCATAAGGTTTTATTTCTTTAAGATTTCTTTAAAAATCATATTTTATTCCCTTGCAGAGATAATATTAAATGTGTGAGCAAAGTAGTTGAGTTAGCAACTGAAAGGAATGAAAAACTCCTAGCACCTAGGGAGATGTGTTTCCAACAACTATCCTAATGAGGTGATTTCTCTTTGAAGTCAGTCTGACCCATGGCTAATTATTTTACACCAGATCCAACACTAGAAGCAGTTTGCCAGTTTTCTTGTCCTTTAAGACCCACTGTAAGAGCCATGTTTTGTGTTTTCAAATAAATGTATTTTCTACAGGTATAAAACAGTAATGCTTCTCAACCTGAAGACTCTTTCAATTGTTTTGAAAAATACAGGCATTTTCCACCTGGACGTGAGTGAGGAGCTCAGACTGTGTCCTCAACAGAAGTTTGGATTGTGCCTTTAGAAAAGAATGAGTAGAAAAATAACACACCAGAGGAAATGGGAGTTTTCACTCTGATTTATCAATTCCCTTATAAGTGTAAAACCTTCCCCTCTCTAAACTATCCTATTGTCTGCAAAATAATAATGACTCATTAGAAAAAAATTTATATCTATTTTACCATGTCCACAGTTATTCTCTGTATCATTTCTCTCTTGTATAGATAAATATTCTATCTCTGGTTAGGCAAGTCAATATGAGGTGACTGTTATAAAGACTGCAACACTGAGCCATTTAGTACTCTGATGTTTAATGAGGTCTACCTCAGATAAATATTTTTTGTATGAGAAATGCATTTTTTTCATTTTGTAATTTTTATTTTCAAACATGAAATATATTTGTGAAATATTTAAAAACAAATCAGTGCAGATAAGAATTCTGTAGTCTGAGATTTTTATTTAAACCTTCATTAAAGATATAAACAGAAAATGAAATGTTGAAAATTTTGTCAAGATACAAATGTTATGGTTGGATCAAATGTCTTCAAGTAATAGCAGTGATACTCTGTAAATTTCACCCTTATCTTCCCTCTTTTGTTCCTACTTATTCTACTGAGTTCAAAAGGCAGCTCTGGACCCTCCAAATATTAAAGCCTAAGTTCCTATGTGCATGAGTAATTATCAATATGAATTCAGCTGAACCACATATTCAGTAAGTTACATATGTATGTTTGTGTGCTGGAGTGGGATCTTCTAGGAAATCTAACTGAGACAGAAATATAAACTTCTTAAAAAAAAAAAAAAACAAACACAAATCACCAAAATATATTAGTTGAGGCTTAAGCTTAAAAGTTATTAGGACACTTCTGAACAACAATTTTCAGTACTTTTGAAACTATGTCCCTCAAGATGCCAGTCACAGCTTCTAAGCATTTAATTTCCTCAGTAGTTTCAATGTCCCTGCTGCTAGTGGGACTGCCTGGTGTGAGGTTATAGCACAACTTCTCACAGTTGCTTTGACAGGTTTCAGGCACAAGAAATGTATCACGAGTTCTCTGCAGAACACAACACACAGTAATATTTGATTAATCTGGAAAGAAGCTGAAGAGAGGAAAAGGTGAATGCAAGCATTTTAGAACTCAGTTATTAAAGAGGAAAAAGCCCTGCATTTCAAAGAACTGTTTAAGATCTTTATACTGAAAAATGTATTTGGTAAGGAAAAAAACCCAAATGGGTACACTGTCTGAAAAAACCAACCCCTTTTTAAACATTAATTTTTACTTTATAGAATAATTTAAAAATTAACATTGACTTTTTTAACAACAAAAGAATATGACTCTTAAAGACACTAACTAAATTGTTTCTTAATTTCCTTTTTTGTTTTGTTTCCCTGTTGTTACTCTAATATATTTGTAAGCAAAGAGAACTCTAATTTAAAATATTGCTGTCAAAAACTTGACTCATGTTTGAGTTTGGTTTAAGATGCTATGCTCTAAGTCATTATCCATAACTAAGATTTCCAAATGTATGTAAAGAAGATGAATGATAAAATACCTTAAAAAAAACACCCTTAAAACCTACCTTTATCTTATATTCAGTTCCTGGTTATATGACTCTTGTCTCATCAAGCAATACAATGCCCAGACAAAACTTTAGAACTTTTGACCCCAAATGCCTATACATACAACTGGTGAGTGAACCAGCTAGGGAAGACATACTGCTGGACCTGTTATTTGTGAACAGTGAAGGACTTGTGGGTGATGTGATGGCTGAAAGCTACCTTGGCCATAACGATCGTGAAATGATAGCGTACTCAGTCCTAGTACAACTGTCATCTTGGATTTCCAGAAGACAGACTTTGAACTGTTTAGGAAATTGGTCAATAGACTCCCCTGGGAGGCAGTTTTGAGGGTCAAAGGAGTCCAGGAAGGCTGGACAGTCTACAAGGAGGAAGCCTTACAGGTTCAAGAGCCCCAATGTGCCAGAAGACAAGCTGGCAAGGGATAAGACCAGACTGGCTGAGCAGAGATCTTTGGCTGGAGCTAAGGAAGAAAAGGAGAGTTGATGACCTTTAGAAGAGGGAGTAGGCAACTGAGGAGTGCTACAAGGATGTTGTGAGCTTATGAAGAGAGAAAATAAGAAAGGCCAAAACCCAACTAAAACTTAATCTATCTGCTGTGATAAAGGACAAAAAAATATATCAGCAGCAAAAGAAGGGCTTAGGAGAATCTTCATGCTTTAGTGTATGTAGGGGGGAAATGTAGTGACAAAGGAAAAGGCTTTTGACTTAGTCCCTCCTTCACCTCCATGTTTAACAGGAAGACCAATTGTTCTCTGGATACTAAGCCCCCAGTGCTGGAAGACAGGAATGAGAAGAATGAAACCTCCATATCCAAGAGGGAATGGTTAGCGACCTGCTACACAATGTAAACACACATAAGTCTTTGGGACCAGATGGAATCCACCAAAAGACACTGGCGGAGCAGGCAGAAGTGTTCATCCATCCACTTTCTATGGTCTATTAGCAGTCCTGGACAACCAGGGATGTCCCAGTTGACTGGAAGCTTGCAGATGTGATGTCCATCTACAAGAATGGCTGGCAGGAGGATCTGGGGAAATGCAAGTCTGTCAAGTTGACCTCAGTGCTGGGGAAAATTATGGAGCAGATCATCTTGAGTACCATCACTTGGCATGTACAGGACAACCAGGTGATCAGGCCCAGTCACCATATCTATAGGAAAGACAGGTCCTGCTTTACCAACCTGTTTTTCCTTCCTGACAAGCCTTCTATGACCAGTTGAACTGTTCAATGGTTTAGGGAAGGGTTGCAGATTTAGTCTACCTAGAATTTGGTAAAGCCTTTGACACTATTTCCCATGGCATTTAACTGGACAAACTGGACAGGTGTGTTTTCTGCTAGGTAAAATTTGGCTGGTTGGCCAGGCCCAAAGCAATGTGGTGAATAGAGTAAAATCCAGTTGACAGCCAGTCACAAATGCTGTTCCCAGGGGCTCAGTGTTGGGGCCAGGTCTGTTTAATATCTTATGAATTATCTAGATGAGGGGATTGAGAAAATTTCTTCACTATGAGAGTGGTGAGGCACTGGCAGAGGTTGTTCAGGGAAGTTGTGGCTGCCTCATTCCTGGAGATGTTCAAGGCCAGGTTGGATGGGACCTTGGGCAGCCTGATCTGGTGGGAGGTGTCCCTACCCATGGCAGGGGGATTGAAACTATATGGCCTTTAAGGTCCCTTCCAACCCAAATTATTCTATAATTCTATGTTTATTTCTATGTAGGTTTTTAGAAGTTAGTGAGAAGCATAGCAGCTGAAAACAAGTTAGCCTAAAATTCATGTCAAGAGGTTTGAAATAAAAACTTTGTAATATATTCAGGGAAAAGTAGGGGAGATTGAGAAATGCAGAGGTCAAAGTGTGACCTTTGCGTCAAAGAAGATGAAAAAAATATTATTCAGAAATGCACTATTTTTGAAGGGAGAAAAAACCCCACATTAAATACACAAAGATGAAAGCAACATCTTAAAACTTTAAATGGGAATAAATGAGTAGAATTATAGAGGAGATGGGGAAAATGTCATGTTCATGTACAGATGTAGAAGTCAGCAACTAGAGCAGTAAAAGCAATTTCAAATTCTTAAATATGTCACTGTTCTGCCTATGGGTATTTATTTCTGCAGTTTCTGTGATCATTTCTTACCTCTGAGTTAGCCTCTCGGCTCAATTGTAGAGGCAATGATGAACCTGGTGATTTTGGACAAATTAAAATCTGTTTAATGAACTAAGTTTTCTGCAAGATAAACTATGATCACTTCAGGCAATTGGTTTGACTGGTATCAGTCTTCCAGCCTAGCCTGAGCTGTAGTGTTTGTGAGATGCTATAGCAAGGATTCAATAGCAAAGTATTTCTGTAATTAGCTGCCTTAACATTACTCTGCATTAGTTTGTATTGATCTGTGTACCATTGGAAAACTTGACAGCTCCATCTCTATGTAAACAGGTATGACTTATGACAATCTCTCCTGTCCTGTCACTGGATACCATGAAAAAGCTGATCTCTTCTGTTTACATCATCTTGCTTGTCAGACACTTGTCAGACTACCACTCTCTCACTTGATAGGTTCTCTTTATGTCCCTCCATCATTTTTCCTAGTTTAAATATGTCCTCATCAATTTGGCCAAGCTGTTGCAAAAAAATCTTTTCCACCACTTAGTTGAGTAGTTCTTTTTATTTCCTAGCAGTCCTTAATTCTGAGCAAGTATCCCATGGTCACATAAACCAAAACCCCACTGCTGACACCAGATGCACGAACATTTGCTCACCCTCAGGATACACTCACTCCTTCTCAAGCCCTTTCCCTTCACCATCAGGATTAAGGAGACATTACCTGCACAGACATACTCTTGACCATCACCTCCAAAGCAAGACAGTCATGCTTGATATGCTCCAGATCTTCTCTGATACTACCATTGGTACACACATGAAAAAGCAACAGGAGACTGCTGTTGTCTGAAGGCGGTTTCCTTACAATGTCTCAAATTGACCCCCCAGAAAGAAGTAAATGTCCCCCAACAGCAGGTCAGATGCTAGAGACCTCTGTCCCCTGCAGAAAATACATGGCTGTCACTTGCCACTTCATCCATGGGTCTCAGTCTCAGCTGGCTCATGTGATTCTTTGGAGAGAGCTCTCAATATCTCAGTCATCACTCCCAGTCTGCAGATGGTGTAGGAGCCATCCTCCTCCTGTGCAAGAAGTCACCAACTTCCATCCTTTATCATCATTGAAATCTGTTTCTCAACCTGATAAGCACAGGCTATCTCCTCCTCCTTCAGTACTGTTGGGGGTCTAGGCCCTTGGAGAAGATACAGTCAAGCTCGTTCTTTTCATCCACACCATTCTCATTCCTTGGTCACAGATTTAAAACAATCTGTCCTTGTGACAATACTTTTTTCAGTTTGACATTGTCAGGAAAGAAAACTTGGTTAACTCACACTAATCTAGAGTAGATGATAGGATGAAAAAGTAAAGGGAAGAGACTGAAAAAGCAAAGAAGGGATCAATTCCTTACCATGTTCTCACCAAAATCCCAGCAGCATACTATCATTAGCAGAGTCAGGATCATTCAGAGATGATCAATAGAAGATGGAAGAGTCAAAACTACTTCATAGGGCAAGCCCCGTGCATTTAAAAGCTAGTAGTATCGCTTCCCTGAGTCTGTAAAGTCATGTTCTAGGCTAGAGTTTCTTCAGCAAGGGGATCTGTCCTTTCCAGAGGTCATCAAAAGTATCATGCAGTTGTGAAGCATCTACAATTTATTACTGTAAGCAAAATTTTGCCTTTCCATTTCTATTATATCCTTCACCTTTAAGGCCAAATGCCAATCTGTCATCAGTACCTCAAAACATATGCACAGAGAACTCTTGCAGGCTTGTCACTGAGACCATAGTATGTGTTTTCCTGCTGGTTAATAGGAAAAGCAAAAGTTTCCTGGTATCCTGCTTCCCTTTCACTTCATAGAAGTTGCACTGGGATTACAATAACACTGATAACAGGGTACACAGACATCTCTGAGGGTTCAAGGGCACTGACAATGCATGATCCTAAAAGGAAATAAACATGAAATAATGTGACATGTGGCCAGTCTATGGCAAATAATATAAGGTAGATAGACAACTGGGTGAAAACACTGAGCGAGGCAGGATGCAAAAAAGTTGCAGCCAACACGAGTTGGCAATCTGCCAATTCTGAGTATGCTCAGAATAGAAAAATGTGCTGTTTTTCAGGAAAGAAAAATGTACCTTTCCAGGACAATCAGCAAATCCCCATCTCATCTTTGCAATTGAGTTCCTGTTGCTGCTGCCAAAGACAGGAGGGAGGACTGCAAAGTGGGGAAGGAGGCATTTCCCAGCAAAATTAGCTCTTCCGCTGAAACACTTTTCTGGCTGTCTTCCCTGGCCTAGGCCTGAGATTCATGGTCTCCCACTCACTAGGACTAGGACCTCTTCCAATTATCTGACAATCCTTGGGAACTTGAGAAGAGAGTAGGGATAACTGGGTGTTAAACATGGGTGTTAAGTATGGGTTAGAATGCCAAAGAGAAGGAGCAGGGAACAGGGACAGAGATGGGAGCATGGACCTATATTCCTGAGGAAGAGACAAGGGGGATCCAGGAATGAGGACTGGGAAACAGAGATGAATCATGGCCTCGCTCAGCTTTTCTGAAGCTTTCTGACATCTTGGCACCTTTCTCCACTCCTCCCTCATGCTTACTACTTCTCCCCTGACTGCACTCAGCCACAGATGCATACATCTTCTATGAATTTATACATTCAGGCTCACAGGTTGAGAGGACTCACCCCAAGACCCTGCTCCCATTGGGCCACATGAACCAACAGCTGCACTGTTAAAATTTTGATCTGTCACACCTTTCTGTGCCCTATACTTATTTCTCTGGAAGGCAACAAGAGATTTTTGACTCATGGGAAGGATATATTTAGCTTGTACTATCTAGTTCCTAGAACACAACACCTCTTTGCCTTCCTGTTTGCTTTTGACATCTATATTTTAATCATTGCTTTCACCCAATTTGTCACCCTTTTATTTTGTGGGTCAAGTTAAGACACCTCAGTGTGTTAGTATTTGCTGCAGCGTACAATAGCTGATTGCCTCAGCAAAGCACGTCAGCTACGTGTTACCTTGTAAAACACACCTCCATATAACTTGTCACAATTCTTGGGTACACTCCAAAAAACGCAATCCAGCAGATTAAACACACATAGGGAGAAGGCACAGTCAGATAACACCAATCTGAAATGTCAGATTCAAAGGAACCAATGAGCCAAGAACACTGCACCAGTCTAACAATCAAATGCCCTTACAAAATAATCACAAAAGGTAATGATTCAAACTGCTGTGTAAAAGAGATCACAAAAAATTGGCATTAGACTCTCAGTAGATTTTGGGTTTGAAATTGGAGACATTTATAGAGTATTGGGTATCAAGCATTCCATCTGAATAGACAAAGCCGAGATTTGTATTGGGATGACTTCATAGAGTCTGTTGCAAGAGATTTGGATTAAGGGATATAAAGGAAAACAGATATTGGGTTGAGTAGCTCATTTGGTCATTTGCCGCTCTTGTAGGGACCAGGAAATTATATAGCACAGTGAAGTCAGAAAGAGAGTGAAAGCAAGGCCTACACCAATAACAAAAATAATTAAACATGGACTGAATGCAGAGTCAATTAAGACAAGAATCCCACAGCAAACTACACTACATCTAGCAAATAAACCAACCATTAGCCCAAACCTTATGGCCTCAGATGTAATACGAGGCACTGGAGGTGGAATCAGAGCATACCTTGAAAGGTATCTGCAGCTTTATCACTCTGTAAATGTTTTTAATAAAAATTGTGACATGGAATCTTTGAAAGATGAAACCCTCTGAGTCCTGAGTAGTCAAGAGATAAAAATATGGCTCTTGTGTACCTCTCTGTGTCTATATGTACCTCTTGTCTTGTCCCCTGTCCCCAAGTGACAGGGGACAGGACAAGAGGGAATGGCCTCGAGCTCTGCCAGGGGAAATTTAGGCTGGACATCAGGAGGAAGTTTTTCACAGAAAGGGTCATTGGGCATTGGAACAGGCTGCCCAGGGAGGTGGTTGATTCACCTTCCCTGGAGGTGTTTAAGGCACGGGTAGATGAGGTCTTGAGGGACATGGTTTAGTGTTTGATAGGAATAGTTGGACTCGATGATCCGATCCAACCTGGTGATTCTATGATTCTATGATATATTCAGGCCTAAGTTATGCTCTTCCATGTCAGAATTCAAATTAAGATAACATTGGAGACATTCATATCTTACAGCAATAACTAGAGATGATCAGTTTCTTTATTTCATCTTTAGTTTCAATTATGGATTACATTCACATCAAAGTAGGTGAGGTGAAATGTCCATCAGGACAGAGCACGGATCCTCATCAAAGTGATAAGGGGCTGAGAGAGGATGGGTGCAGATATAGCTAATGGCTTAGTCCTGCAGCACTGGGAACAGGTCAGTGTGTCTGGGGTTGTCACTAAAGTTTGCTTTGTATCATGGATGGTGTTTTAGAACTGGATTGTTTGTGGCACATTTGGACTTGTCTCCTCATTGTTTAGTATTTGATAAGAATGGTTGGACACGATGATCCAATGGATCTTTTCCAACCTGGTGATTCTATGATTCTATATCTCATAGTAAACTATGAAGAGTATTATAAAAAATAAGTCATGCTTCTAAACATATGCTCACTTTAGTGGATACCAGGTACTTGTAGATAGCAGGAATCATATCATAGAATCACAGAATCATAGGATCACCAGGTTGGAAGAGACCCATCGGATCATCGAGTCCAACGATTCCTATCAAACACTAAAGCATGCCCCTCAGCATGTCGTCTACCTGTGCCTTAAACACCTCCTCAGCCATTCCTCATAAGACCTGTTCTCGAGCCCCTTCATCAGCTTTGTTGCTCTTCTCTGGACTCGCTCCAGAACTTCAACATCCTTCTTGTGGTGAGGGGCCCAGAAATGGACACAAGATTCAAGGAGCGGCCTCACCAGTGCTGAGTACAGAGGGAGAATAACCTCCCTGGACCTGCTGGTCATACCGTTTCTGATACAAACCAGGATGCCATTGGCCTTCTTGGCCACCTGGGCACACTGCTGGCTCATGTTCAGTCGGCTGTCGACCAACACCCCCAGGTCCCTCTCCTTCTGGCAGCTCTCTGGACAGACTTCTCCTAGTCTGTAGCTCTGCATAGGGTTGTTGTGTTCCAAGTGCAGGACCCGGCAATTGGCCATGTTAAACCTCATGCCGTTGCACTCAGCCCAGCGGTCCAGCCTGTTTAGATCCTTTTGCAGAGCCTCCCTACCCTCCAGCAGATCCACACTTCCACACAGCTTAGTGTCGTCTGCAAACTTGCTAAGGGTGCACTAGGTGCCTTCATCCAGGTCATTGATGAAGACATTGAACAGGACTGGATCCAGCACTGAGCCCTGGGGAACCCCACTTTTCACTGGCCTCCAGCTGGATTTAACGCCATTTACTACCACTCTCTGATCCAGGCCATCCAGCCAGTTTTCTACCCGGGAGAGTGTGCGTCTGTCCAGGCCAGAGGCTGACAGTTTCCGTAGCAGAATGCTATGAGAAACTGTGTCAAAGGCTTTACTGAAGTCCAGGAAGACCACATCCACAGCCTTTCCCTCATCCAGCAGCCAAGTCACTTTGTCATAGAAGGCAATCAGGTTAGTTTGGCAAGACCTACCTTTTGTCAACCCATGTTGACTGGTCCTGATCACCCGGTTCTCTTGCATGTGCTTCATGATAGCACTCAAGATCACCTGTTCCATGACTTTCCCTGGCACTGAGGTCAGACTGACTGACCTGTAGTTCCCTGGATCCTCCCTATGACCCTTCTTGGAGATGGGCACAACATCAGGCAGCCTCCAGTCCAGTGGAACCTCCCTCGTCTTCCAGGAGTATTGGAAGATGATGGAAAGGGGTTTGGCCAGTACATCCGCCAGCTCCCTCAATACCCTAAGGTGAATTCCGTCTGGCCCCATAGACTTGTGGGTGTTTAATGCAAGAAACTGTGTTGAGATGACTTCAAGGAGATATGTACCTAATGAATTAATTATAAAAAACATTTCTTAACACTTCTTTAAGCACGAAACATTGACTGGTTACAGAAGAAACTGCAATGCAAAATTCATATCTCAAGAAGTTCTGAATAAGCATTGAAAGCTATTATTTCTTTTTTCCAGTTTGAGTGTGAACTTTCATGCCTTTCTTCTAATAAATTATATTTTTAAGGTCTGGAATATTAATCTCAAAATTAAATATAAGGAGAAGTAAAAAGCACAGTAGAGAAGATTTTCTGATGCTGGGATGTATGCTCAAATCACTGAAATAGTATATATCTGAATTTCTTAGAATAATAAAATAATCTGGCATATTCACAGTTTTGCATTGGATGGTAAGACAAAATTTGTGATTAGAGTAATTAATATGGATTAATACAACATTAATACAATACTAATTTAGTTTCTAAAGCCCCAATACTGAAAAAAGATTCCATATAATTTTATAATTTTTAGTAAATGTTAAGATCTAATATTATTTTTATTGCAATGGGAGGAGGAAAAGCAGTAAAGGAAGTCAGACCCCATACTTTTTTTTCTGATTACTCTGTCTCTTTATCTTGTCAAAGAACAGAAAATTCCTAATGGAAATTAGTTTAGCCTGCTAGCTTTCTAGATTAATCCTTACTTGAAGGGCTCTCAGTTTCTCTCCTGAGCAAGACTGTCTGATTGTCTTAGTAACAACATTAAACTCTTTGTGCAGACTCAAATGAAGGAGCTGTTTTCTCTAGTTTCTGTTGAAGGGAGCATAACCAGACCCCTTCCTGATCCAATCAGCTCTGTTTAGTAGGTCTTCATTCCTGTCATGGTTCCCTCTTTGGACATTAGGGTAAGAGATACTGAAGCGTGTATTCTAACAGTCATGCCCTGACAACCCATGCTATCAGTGAAGAGAGCTCTTCTGAAATGTTGTCGGCTGTATATCAAGATGTATACAAAATCCTTCTGTCTTTTGAACTGATTTGGAAAGCAATGAGAACCTTGAAATATTTGGATCCAGCTGTGACCACTCATGCAGGGTGACTTCCTGTGTTAGGCAGAGTTATATTAAGAGCTACTCTGACCTAGCTCCAAACGAAATGACATGTCTACATAATACAAGTCAGAGTTCATAGAAAGAGAGGGAAAAAAAGTCATTAGGGCAATGGGAAAAAATAGATAATCTTCCAAGCAATCAAAACCTTTTTATTAATAGCGTCAGCATAATTCAAAGCTAAATACAGACTAAAAAAATTGCTCTCAGTAGTTTTTAATTTATGTGAATTGTTTAGATTATGAAGTTAGGTAGCTGGTAGCTTGCAAAGCAGAAGACTATTTCAGATAGAGACAGACATTAAACTGTTTATCTTGCTATCAGAAAGAGAAAGGAAGAGAGGATTTATGTCCTGTGAATTATAAGAAACCAGCATGTAAGTGGAAGACAGGAAATAGTATGTTCACAAAATGCTACTTTTACTGAACTCATGAATATTATCTTCTAATTGGCCTGTTGACTAAAGAGGTAAAATCATGCCTTAGCCAGGTCACATTGTTTGGTTTACGATACATCAGTTGATAGCCTGGAACATGCAAATCTTAACATGTCTTTAACTGGTAAGAATAGTTTGTTTTTATTTAAATCATATAGTAAGATGTACTAGATAATCTTTAAGGCATTTTTCAGCTGACAACCGTTCTATGATACTATGTGAGTAGGAATGGATGGCCTGATTATCCTTGCAGATGTTGAGCAGTTTTGACACAAATTTGATCTGTTGTTGGTGAGTTATTAATTTTTACCACCATTAGATCTTTGTCTTTTGATAGGAAGTTTTCACTGACCTAGTATTCAAATATGCACAAGATTGTATCTTTGTCAAGGCCATTATCAATACACTGAGTGACACTCAGATTTGACCAGTACTTTTTTCCTAAGTGGAGCTCAGATCCTTTGACAAATATACTCTTTAATAAGCGGTGATGGCAATATAAGAGGAGGCACTTGTTTAAGTCATACAGGTGACTGTATAAGGCTTAGACCTGAAATTCATCCTCTCCAAAACATATTTACTTGGCTGCAGGAGTACTCAGGGATTTTCTGAATAGCTGAACATATGTTAAAGGATCAGTCCAATGATTTTTCAGTTTAGTTCAGGCGCTGTTCAACACTAATGTTTATTTCTCCATTCCTCAGGGATTGTTTGCCCAGTTAGTTCATCCTTACTACACTGTTCTCTGCAATGATGAATCTACTGCTTTACCTGGAAAACGTATCTTCACCTGGGATCTTCAACAAGAGAATAAACCTGAGCTATCTGTTTATATTTTTCACCTTCATAAAGTAGTTCTGGCTCCAGGCACACAATTCTTTACATAACATAATCTTTGCAGGTTACCAGCTTCAAATCTGTGACTAGGAAAAATGACTGTGTGCTGTTAGAGGTGATTTTATAATATAATAGAAACTAAGACAAGAGACAATGACTAAACCAGGAAATTGGGTTTGTGGGTTGGGGTTGTTTTTTTGGTTTTTTTTTTTGTGCCGTCCAGCATAGTTATTGCTGTTAGCTCCACAAAAAATATGTTGGATTTCCTCATTTCCATTTTCTGCTGTTGAAATATTTGGGTTACAGAATAAGCTTAGATGTCAGACACCTGCCTGCATTTCAGCTGGTTATCATCCTTCATTATTTTATATTAGCAGCTGTTAATCCTCCAGCTGTTAAGATTACTAATGTTCAACCTTCCTTTATAATCAAACCACAATAGTTTTTAAGATAAAATTTTCCAGGCAAAGTTTCCAGACTGTCATGATGAGATACTGCCAGCATCCTATGACAGGATTTCAACAATTTCTTTAAGAGTTTTGAAGGACACATTGACAGCAAGATCATATTTGACAAGGGTTGTACTGCTGTACTGCTTGTGAGTGCTCTAATAACTAGCTTAATTTGTGATGTTAATTTTCCATTTCATGCTTCTTATTAGCATAGCATGTGATTCTGTGATTAGGACAGCTTGAGGACCGATCATTTTTGTTGCTGGAAACAGACTGATCCTTTAAAATATTTTTTATTAGTGTAAGCCTTCAACAAAGACATCTTATACTGTATTGCTAACTTGATTAACTTGGTATAACTTTTGTTATAGTAGTGCAGATGTATCAAAATTGCCAGATTTGTTAAATTTGTGATAGACTTCAGTACCAATTCTCCAACAGTGACAGCTTCATTATTGCTAGTATAACAGCACTAATAAACCCCATTTTTCCTTCCTAAGGAACATGAAGGAACAAACCACCAGTGAGAGTTGACTTTGTGATTCTTCAGAAAGTTTGTTAGAGGCATTTCACTATCCATCAATGAGAGCTTGGATATATGGGCCATGATAGCCATCACTGCTTTCACCCCTTTCCCTCCTGAGAGTAAATGTTCTTTCAGTTGATCAATGCTACCATGAGTTAACTCATGGCTTCATTAAAACTGCCTACACAATAGCTTTCTATGGTGTGATCATACCATGGCATTGCTAGATGGAAATTTGCATTAAAGCCTTTTGGGTATTTTACATTCTGGAAGCTGTAACACTTCTTTCTTTTTTTTTTTTTTTTTGATGTGTTGAACTAGTACCTGGCCTACAAATTGGGAAGAGCAACGAGACTTTCATAAGATAGCAAGTGAAGAAGATGAGTGCAAAATTTTTGAACTGAAAAGCTTTAAAAAGGCAATGTTCTTCAGTGTACTGGTGAGAGGTGGTTGGAAGATTTTGGGTGGAAAGAAGTGGTTATCCAAGTAGGGATATTTGATAAAAGAGAAAATAAATTGGTTTTGGCAGCTACCTTTGAAAATACATTTTTCAAGATAGTAACATAGATTGTTCATTTCAATACAAAGACATATGCCTGTTACTAAAAATGTAAATTGAGAATTTATAATCTAGATAATCTGAAAGCCTACTTCATAGGGCAAAGAATTTGGAAAAGCTAAATGAGCTTGTTACTGATTACACTAATATATGTAAATAGGACTCATAAAATGGGAAAACTATCTGGAAGAAGAAACACCTACAAGACTTTAGATTTCCAAGTATTTCTAAAAAAGATGATTGATATGGCCCTTTATTCATGAAACATATTGTTAATGAATATGGCTTATCTTTTTTATTCAGGTTTTGCAGTATTAAGATCCTTTTGGTATCTAGCTAAATAATATGGTTATCATATGAAATTCATATACAAAAAACCCCATGTATATATTTATGACTATTGTCTCAATGATTTTGAGGGCCAGCTGTGGAATAAGGATACTTAATACAACGACTTTTGGAAATGGAAGGGGTCAAAGCTTACCTTTTTTTATTTTCATGATATCTGAAGGCATCACAACAGGAACAATTTAATAAGTGAAAGGCTGTTTCTTTTACTGGGCAAATTTTATACTGCAATAAGAGTGATCTTCAAATTGACATTTTCAAGTCTGAAAACAATAACTCTATAGCCACAATAAATAAATAAATAAAAATAAACTAAACACACCACAAAACACCTGAATTAAAGTTCAGGAAACCTCAAAAAATTTCTATAACCTATTGTTATGCAATGATTAATGTTGAAATTATGAGTTATTTGATATGATTCTTCTGTTTTGCTTTAAAAAGAATATGAAATAACTCTATAAAAAGTTGTTATAACACCTTATTTCAACCTAAGTTCAACCACCCTCTTTTTCAGTATACCTGTAGCAATCCAGTTGTACAAGAATTTCTAGCTGTCTATTCTTCTACATCTTTCTAACTCTATAGGTTCATATTGTATAAAAAAATTGCTTGTTTCCATGCTTCCGCATCTCATGTATATATTCTGGAGAAGAATTACATGTATCACAGATTTGACTATATGCTGATGCTGTAATTGACTTGTGTATTTATTGAAGTTCTGTGTTCTTTGCAGGTGATCACACTTTACAGGTGCATTGGAGGTCAAGGTGTAGCATTGTCAAGTGCAATCTCCTTTAAGTAGCAGGAATTAACCTTGAATTATCATAGAAATGATAACTATGTTCTCCAAGGAGAAGATGACATTTTTAATCCTACTTGGTTCTTACCTTGAGAGTTTTGAAAGACATTCTTTTTCTGTTGCTTGAAAGGAGAACACATTATTCATGTATCAGAAAAGAAAGGGAGAAGAAAGAGGAAAGAGGCAAACTGATAAAACTATTAGAACACTTATGAGGACTATTTGTGGATTACATTTTTAACTATGTATTCAAACATAATTTAGATTAGAAGGCTGAACATAACTAGTCATCTCAGGTTATTTCCAAACTGATGCTTTCTTAGTGTACTTGGAAGACAAACCTTTTTGGGGCAGATTATATTTCTCAATACATTTGAATACTGAGGAAATCACAATATGCAACAAACATAAGGATCTTAAGTGATTAATAAGAGTGGAGTGTCTAGAAAAAGGTGAAAGAATGACAGAAAATTCCTTGGACATCCAATTGTCAATCAACATAAAATTAAGAAACAAACATTTGAACAAACTTTAAGAATGGCAACTTATATACATGCTTGTTAAATAGCTGAGGCATTTTGTGTGCATGTTGTTATGAGATTTTTTTTTCATTATCATCAAGCACAGACAGAAACAGAATATATCTAAACATCCACTGTTTCTTTTTTTTATACATTCCATAAGACTGATGCTCACAATTACTGGGCATATTGAATTTCTTCAGAACATGCTTCCTATTAATAGAATTTGCAGTAAGCAAAGAGATAAACGTTTTTAGCAATGAAGTTTGTGAGCTAAACTAGTGTACATCAGATCAAACATTCTTCCATAGGGATGGATGACTTCTCTTGCAGCTCTATACTTCTGAAGCTGTTCTGTTTATTTCATTTCAAGCTCACTTTAATCCTCCTGAAGAAGCCAAATCTATATTCAGTGTGGAGATTGCTCTGTGTTCCTGTCAGATCTTTCTCTTTTATATTGTTACAGATGCTATATAAATGTTCTCTGCTAGAAAGTCTAGAATATAAACATCTATAAATGTTGATTTTACATTCTATGTGCAATCTTTTTGATAAAAACCAAAATGTTTTGGTAGCTAATAACCACATAACCTGTTTTTTATTCCTTCAGCTAAGGATTTGATTTGCCCTTGCTAAAATGGTACATTAGGTCATAAGACTGGGCTGACAAACAAACTTTCTTTACATTTTAATGTCTTGAAAGTCAGCGAGTAAGAGAGAAGCTGTATTTGTATTAATGTCTTCTTTCTTTTCATCTTCAAATTTGAGCCAATTGGCCTGTATATATTGAGAGATGTCTGCAGAGCATTCAGCATAAATAGTAACTGGAAGCACTTCTTTTTCAGTGTAAATCCTTTGAATTTGCTGCCAAGGTGACACCAGGCCCGAAGAAACGTTCATTATCTTCAAATGAACATCCTATATCAAACATAAAGTCTTGAGCTCCAGCCAAAAATTAATTTTGTCCCATTTGTACTTATGTTTGGTAACATTTGTGGAAGACACAATTGTGAGGTCACAGAATTCAGTTTTCACCAGCTCACCACTCCCAGCTGTAAGCTTGTCAGTAAATGCTAAACAAAGGTGTATGCTTAGATCCTAAGCCATTGGCCTGTTATTTTGGTCTCATAAGCATATTAGACAGTTTTATGGGATTTGCATTTAGCAAAACTGTAAGGAGATTAATTACAGCTTCTTAAGCCACTGAAAAGTAAAGTAAAATCAATTACTTTATTATTGGTTAGGCCAGATCATGTGGTAGAAGGCAGGACAAAAATCAAATAAGCACACACAGTTTTCCATTAGCAAAGATTTTTCACATATAGTGAGATGGTTATGAAATATAGAATAATATTAGCTAAGTTTTAACAAGAGGTCAGTTTTTTTACTTCAATGATGGCTACAGATAGGCTTCTACAGGACTACAGTGGTCCTGTATTTTGCTGATGACTGCTGAAATAATAAATAATCTGCAGATAGTGAAGAAAGGTCCAACGTTTTCTTCCTACAGATAAACAGTCACAGATTTATCATTTGATAATCAATGCTTAGTTCAATGGGAACAATTCCATTTGTCTGCATTTAGTACAGTATTTAAGCTATATTACTTTTCACAAACCATTTTAAACAGTTCATCATGAAGAACCACATGAGATTTGGCTTCTGGGGTTTTTAAAACAAGATTAAAACATTTGCTCAGTTTTTATTTAGGTATATGACTTCAAAACAAGCAAAAGTATAAACACTGTCCTCCCATATTATTTTTTCTCATATACCAAATGCCCTCTTTCTCCTACAGTTTCTTTAGAACATAGGTGTATTTTATTGTGATTTCAAGAATGCATCGCATGAATGGGATTAAGTCACACACCTTCAGGTGCTGCAAAGCAGCTGGGAAGGAAGCAGAGAGCAGCAACAGTGCTGTGAAAGAGTTAGTTTTGTGTGGATTGCTAGAGGGAAAATAATGGGGGGTAACTCTAATAAATCCAAGATTGCTATTAGTAAGATGATTAAGTAAGTATTAAATTCTTTAGAGTCTTTCACGTTCTGTAGTGAATCCAAGTATTTTGAGACCCATCAGGGAGCCTAATTTTTGAGTAGAACACATAAGCTAACTGGAAATGGAGTCCTGCTGTTCTTTATCCCATTTCATTATTTTCAAATAATATTTTGACTGAAGTGAGCTAAGTCCATGAATGTTGCTACCACATGTTCAAGATGGTTGAGTTGTAATAGCATATTGTTCTGACCAATGAAAATTTCTTAAGGATTCCTCAGCAATACATATTCTAAATAATTTCATCCTTATGAATAACAGCTTATAGAGGTTTTTTTCTATGGGAAAGGCAGGACATCCTCAGAGGGACCTGGACATGCTGGATTGATTGGCTTAGACCACTTGTATGAGACGCAACAAGGCCAAATGAAGAGTCCTGCATTCCGAGCATAACAACTCCATGCAACTCTAGTGGCTTTGACAAGTGTGACTGGAAAGCTGCCCAGTGGAAAAAGATCTGTGGGTGCTGGTTGACAGGCAGATGAACATGAACCAGTAGTGTGCACAGGTGGCCAAGAAGGCCAACAGCATCCTGACTTGTATCAAAAACAGTATACCAAACAAGAGTAGGAAAGAGATCGTGCCTCAATATTTGTCACTGAGGAGGCTTCACCTTGAATCCTATGTTTAGTTTTGGGTCCCTCAATACAAGAAGGCCATCAAGTTGCTGAAATGTGTCCAGAGGAGGGCCAGAAAACTGGTGAAGTGGCTGGAGAACAAGCCTCATGAGAATGACTCAGGAAATTGGGTTTGTTTAGCCTGAAGAAGAGGCTGAGGGGAGACCTTATCACTTTTAACAACTACATGAAAAGATGTTGTAGTAGTAGTGGGTGTTGGTCTCTTTTCCAAAGTAACAATTAGTAAGATGAGAGGAAATGGCCTCAAGTTGCATCAAGGGAGATTTAGGTTGGATATAGGGAAAAAGTACTTTATTGAAAGAGTAGTGAAGCATTCGATCAGGCTGCTCAGGGAAGCAGTGGAGTCTCCATTCCTGGAAGTGTTCAAAAAGCGTGTAGACATGGCAGTTTGAGACACAGTTTAGTAGACACGTTGGTGTTAGGTAGACAGTTGGACTTGATCTTAGAGTTCTTCTCCACCTTCATAATTCTGTGATTCTATGATTCTATATTTCTATTTTCCTGTAATTCAATGATTTGTTACTGCAGTTCAGAAATGCTGTAACTCATAGCTGTTTAATAAGATAAACTTGTATTTTCTGGATCATTGACGATATATGTCATGTTTTCTTGAACAGCATATTATCATCACTTCAAAACAGTGCACAGATAAAGTGAGATAACTGTTGGCAATGGAAATATAATGCTTCATGGATGTGAAGTCATAATATGATGTAAATATATCCATTAGCAGAAGGCTTAGCTTAAAGTAATAAAATACACCTTCCTTCAGGAAACTTACAGACTTCACTGTCTATTTCAAAATAGTTTTGACTTCCAGTATAAAAATCCCAAATCACAAGAGCTTTTGTCTGAAAATACAGTAAAGACAACCACAAAAATAAGTCTTTAACAACAAGAATCCTGATGAACAAACATTTCCTAGGAAGTTCATTATCACAGACTGTGCTCTGTTCTTGCACAAGGCAATAGATTCTACCAGTTTAAAAAACAGAGGAATTACTTGACCTTGCAGTCACTTGAGTGTGTCAGAGAGCATCCCCATGCAGACTGTGTCTCTTTAATGTTTTAGGGACGAACAGGTACTCCATGAGCTCTCTCATGTGGACAGCACTCATCTGCTCATTGGAAAAAAAGATGGGTGTGAACAATTATGTAAGATTTTCTGGTAAAATAAACAACCCGGCTGCCTTTGCATCTTCTGTATTTGCTTAAATCAAAATACTAAAATAATGAAGCAATAATTAGGGAAAAATTGCTCCTTCTGTCATAGGTTAGGAATGTGACTTTCTGCTTTTAAGATAAGGCTTAGCAAAATCATTTCTGGTCAGATCCTTGGCACAATGAATTAGATAGGAATCTAACTTTGCCTTTTTTACAGCTGGTCTTCAAATACTTATCTGATCAGAGAACTTGATGTAATACCCTCTTTGAGCTACTTAGTGTCACAACAGCCAGAATACGTAAGAATGATGTCTTGAAGTGAATAAATTCCTTCTGAAAAAATTTTTCAAATTCTCTTTTGGTCACCTACTGCCTAATCATCTACTGAGTAATCCTCCACAAAATTGAAGTCTCAGTGGTTTCCTCTTTCCTCCTTCCTGATTGGAATGTTCTATATTTCCATACAGGAGGCAGAAGTAATCTCATGGGATACACACAGTCATTGACAAGCACAGGCAATACTTTGAAGCATGAGCAATACAAAAGCACACTCTAAGGTTATGTACAATTTTTCCTGTAAATTATTCTCTCATTTCTAGTGTATTTCTATGAAAGACAATATAGAAAGTGTTGAGAGAGATGTATGGTGTCTGCTTAGATAAGAACATGCTGATAAGGAGTGGTACATGACAGAAACATTTCTTCTTAGCTCATTACCTCTTCCTCAGCATAATGCTGAAATGTGACTAAAGCAATAACACTGATTAAAATGTCAGAATGCTTTGTCTTTCACAGTCCATCTTACTTTTGTCATCTACATAGGTACGTAAAATTGTGGAGGGAAAATGGTAACTCAGTGAGGCTTATTATCCATTTAAAAGATAAGCATCATGCTTTCCAGCTTGCTCCATATGAGAAACTGTAAGTAAAGAAAGAGAGAGATGAGGAAGTGCATGTGCATGTTTGTGTGCATGTGCATGTATAAGCACTATAATCTTGTCAACATAAGAAGGCTTATTTTTAGTGGGATGGATGGCACTTCACAGATATTTGGCAGCATAGCTTGCCTCCTTAGAACACTATTTGTAATGCTGTTATTAAGCAGTGTTAAGCACTCCACCTACTTGGAACATAAAACATTCATGATAATTTCATAGGTTCCTTTTTTGTAGCAGGCAACTGCAATGTGGCTGCATTATAGTTAAAAATATATCAGTACTTTAATCATTAATTCTAATATGCAGGGGGTTATAGCACTGATGAAATAGTTTCCAGAGCAGGCAAGTTCTCAGTGAGAAAAGGCAAAATATATCTGGAATAGAAATCATCATCCTCTTCCCCTTTGATGATTGTAACTAATATTCACTGAATTGAAGTCATATAAGTTCTGTGAATTCTTTCACCGCATATGGACTAGCTTGTCCTCCATTCCTCCCCAAGACATACCTATCTGAGGAAAGATGCTACAAGACTCAAACATCTATGGGAGATATCAGAGAAGTACTGTTCATCCTGTGCTTTCATGTAAGAGATCTTCAATCTGTCTCACTTTATGAACAGTGGTGTTCCTCTATTTCTTTGTCATTACAAGTTCTGCTGAGAAAAGGTAGGATAGGGTTGGACAGCATTTTCCCAAATTTGCAGCCTCAGCTTGTAAAAGGGCACCTAATCTTTCAGTCTGGTGATTTAATGATTTTCTTTAGCTCACGGAGAACAAAAGCAAGGACCTGAGCTACATTTAAACATGAGTCACTCAAGCATAAGTAGAGCTTTGACCATGGACTGTGCAGACAGGTGTAGGAGAGTTGCTTCCTGCTGTCTAGCTCCTCCTATATCTCAGAGAAGCAGTCACTAGCAAATAAAAATTAACCAGATTATTTCACCACATGATTGTATATTTTATTATGCAGCTGCTATCCAGAAATAAAAACAACTCTCCAGCCGTTATTTGGATTCCGTGGCCCAGAAATGTCCTTACATAGCATCACTTACAATAGTTTTAAAGACAATATCTGTAACATGTAGATAGAAAAAAAAAATCATTTCTCTTACAATATTTTCAATGGATATAGCAGCTGGTCTACCTGATATCTCTTTCTTTTCAGACTTCAGGCTATAGATTTTTAGACTGTAGCTTTTTCAGGGCACATTCACATTGTCTTCTTATTCAGAATTCTTAGAAACTAGTTCTGCACTAGCAAATAAAATGGTATTGATCCTACTCACCTATCTTCAGGCTAGAGGATGCAGCTGGACTCCCACCAATACACCCTTTCTCTCTTCCCAGGATAGTCTTGCCTGTCATTAGGACCACCCCTGACTTGTTCCATCCCTTGCAGCAGCCCCAGACAACATCTTGGCAATAACAACATAGCACAAACCAATCCCACAAACCCCTATGTAAGGGAGTGTCCTGATGACTAAAAAGATACAGAAGAGCATTCAAACCTGTCTGTTTTGATGCAGCCACAGGTGCTTCTACATCACCGTGGGGTCCTGAAGAGCATGTAGCCTTCTTTAACCTGCAGCAAAAGTATTGTCAAGGTTGAGAAGCTCTGGTCATTAGTAAGCAAGTCAGAAGTCCCTGCTGCTTCATCACAGTATTCTGCTTGTGTATTTCATGGCAGAAATATGTCCTTAATGCATAAAAGGCAAATCAGATGATCCTAGTTAATTTTCCAGTGATTCCAGAGTCCATCCTGCTTAGATTGTTGTACTTGCATTACTGCTTTAACATCATGCCTCTATCTATCTAGTCTGTACTCATCACAGCTGTTTCTGATCACATTTCTACTGGAGGCAAGATATCGATATCTTTCTTATTTCTATTATTTCTAATGGAAGAAAAAAATTCCTTGATTCAAACTTACTGTTAGTAGATAAATTAGTAGCTTTTTCCTCTTTTCCATGGATATTCAAGAGAATTCCATTATCAAAACAGTAGCCAGTTTTATGATGTGCTTTGAGGTTTCTAAATAGTGGAAGGCTGACTACTATGAATAATTCAAATAAGAATGTGAACTTTGGAGTCTTTATCTGAATAAGAAGTCTCATTTCTCTATTCACTTCTCTCGGGTGGAATTTTACCCATGTCAAGTGAAATGTGAGGCAGTTGCACAGGTCACTATCTCCCAGCTATATGCTATGTTACAAGAAGTAAAAATATGTCATTTTCAGAAGTGAACTTAATGGACAAATGAAGAAACCTGGCAAAGTTGACAAACATTGGCATGAATTCTCTTTCTTACTGATGACTTGTAAAGGAAGGTGTTCTTTCCTTTTAAACACTTTTTTCCCAAAGAAATGTAATGTTCTGGTTAGTGTTACGGAGGTCCAATCAGAAGACTGAAGCAATTTCTTCCAGTTTTCTATAAAATTATGAAAGGTTAGTTAAAATGGCAAAGTCTAAAATGTATTACAAGAAGCTGATAAATCAATCTAAAAATACTAAAAGTTCAATTATTGTAAATTTTATAACTGTAAAATTATATAAATATAGATTGTTCCTCCAAAATGAAAGATGATTTTTTTAGATAAAAAATTGTGCAAATTTGAACTGATTTTCTCTGCTTTGCTGTCATGATATTTTCACTATCTTATATCTTTAAACATGCCTAATTTTACCAGCACAAAGAGTTGCGATAAAAGGAGGTATAAAGCTGTACTCAGCTATTTTTGTTAAAGCTCATTTTGACATGCACTTTTGTACTCAGAAACACATGTTCTTCAAGTTCTTACACAATCTTTTCATGAAGGAAAAGAAAACCTGTGATTTATCACCCAGTGAAACCTGGGTTGCACACCTAGCAAGATGAATATTTATGAACTTTTCACTGTCAAGATCCTCATCCTGTCATGAATGCAGAGAAACCACACTGATTTACATCACCTAAGAATCTTTCCTTAGTAGAGAGGAATTTTTCAAAGATATTTCACAAGCAATAAAGAAACTGAAGTAGAATTTTTCATTCTGAAGTATTCAGTTATCTCTGTTACTCACATACCTATAAACACCACAGAAATCTAATCTGACAGAGCTATTACAGCTTTCAATACCACAGATTTTAACATTCCCTGCTCGAAAGTAATACTATCTAAAGAAAGAGTTTTGTTTCTGAATGTAAATAAGACTGCACAATGTGTTCAGGAAACCTGTTGTATTTGGCTAACAGATCTCAAATGATTGGGAAATGGGGGTAACAATGAAAAATAACTTGCTTAGGAAAGAAATATATCTATTATTTAATTGGTTTTGAAAGTAGTTATATGGTTTGGGCCAGTTGTAATGTAGTGGCAGCTTTCTCTAGTATCTAAATATTCAGATATCAGTAATATTTTAACTGCTTAGATAGTCATAATTATACTTACTCATTTCTCATTTTTAAACCCATTTAATTTTAAATGGACATTCCAGATTTCTTTTTTTTACAGCTTTACATGTGGGTAAATAGAGTGAGGATCATTTGTAATGCTGTGAAATCCAGTACATATCTTTACTGAGAAGTTTTTAATTCAGTCCTGAAATGCACCTTTGGCTACAAGGAAGTGAATAAGGGTAAACATCTATCAAGCTCACTGCAAAGATAATGCTGAACACAAAATCCTCATAGTAAAAAACAAGGAATAATTTGCAGCAAAATATATTTGCTTCTGAGGAACCAGATAAAAAATATAAGACATTGTAGTCAACACTCTGTAACATTTGTCTAAACTGCATAAACTTCTATTTCTAAAAAACCCAAGAGGCGAGAAGGAAATCAAATTAAATTCTGTCTCTTTCAAAAAAGGAAATTATGGCTGACATACGTCAAAATTCCATCCCAAGAAATATAGCAGGATGGATTATAAGAGAAATGATCTCTACACTTTTACAGTCAATTGGTGTTGGCTCCAGCTCAGGTATGTGACAGGAGGTCACAAACTTGAATTGCCTTGCTAAAGTGCTGACTTGATAGAAAAATCTAAATATCAGTTGTTGCCAAACTGTTTCTTTCGGGTAACAGCCATTTATCTGTTTGCATTCTCTACACACCCTCTCTTCTGTAAAGCTCTGCACTTGTGTCAGTATTGCCATAAACTACAGGCAAGGGACACTAGTTAATGGACTGATTTATGTTGAAAGCTTTACCTCGTAAGGAATTGATATACAGGCTTATTTTTTCCGCTACATATTGCAGTATGCTAATCATAATTCCTGTGAAAGCAATCTTTATTTTCAATGAAATAGTTATTTGGACATAAAAAATACACAGCACAAGACCTTTCCTTGGACTTGGGAGAACAATACTTGAGCATAAGTTAAATACAGCTTCTTTAAACAACCCAGCTTATGAAACTTTGCTCTCATAACTGATTAAGTAATGAAGAGTCTGGATGCTTTACGACTAGGAAAGTATAATATTTTCTTTTGTTGGAAAGTATATTTTATAAAGATCAAATGTTCAGACTAAGGATAAAAAGAACCAAGGGAAAGTAAAGCAGAATGATATCAGGAAGGGTCTAACTAAAGTATTTGATGTTCTTCCTTCTTTATTTTTCTTTTAATATTAAATAAAGTCTGAAACCTTGTGCTAAGTAGATTTTTTTATGAAACCAGGTTTTACAGGGTAATGTGTCACCCTTTTCTTAATACATTGACAATATAAGCATGTAGCAATTAAAAACAATTCTTATATTCATAAATTTTGAAAAAATGGGAAACAGGTAAAGTATCTTTAAAGAGTATAATCTCAGAGGCACATTATGACAGTTGTCATTATTTTTTGAAAGTTCTGCTTATACAGAAATATTAGAGAGAATATTGCTTGTACTGAGCAATTGTGCCCAAGCCAGATGTACACAACCTCTTCACTTAATGTTTCTCTGATAGTTCAGGGCTGCTTTCAGCTTAAGTTGACTACCTTTCTCAGACCATAGACCACAGTTACAATAACACTGATCCAACATGGCCTTGTCACTGGCCTCTTTAGCAATGTTGTATTGCAGTTCATCAATTTCAATTTAGATGTTCCTCCATGATTCTCCTGCCTTCTCACAATCCCTACTAGGTGTGTTTTTCTGCTTACTACCTACTTTTGTTTCCTTACAATTCAAGCCACTGATTTACTTAAATTCCTGTTTTAGCCATGCTTCTGCTCAATTCAGACAAGAATAACTCCTAAAGAAAGCACTTGATATACTATGTTCATCATAGAATCACTAGGTTGGAAAGGACCCACTGGATCATCGAGTACAACCATTCCTATCAATCACTAAACCATGTCCCTCTGCACCTCATCTACCTCTTCTTTTAAACACCTCCAAGGATGGTGACTCAACCACCTCCCTGAGCAGCCTGCTCCAGGGCCCAATTACCCTTTCCATGATAAATTTTCTCCTGATGTCAAGCCTGAACCTCCCCCGGCAGAGCTTGATGCCATTCCTTCTTGTCCTTTCCCCTGTCACTTGGGGGAAGAGGCCAGCTCCCTCCTATCCACAACCTCCTTTTAGATAGTTGTAGAGAGTAATAAGGTCTCCCCTCAACCTCCTCTTCTCCAGGATAAACAACACCAGTGCTCTCAGTCACTCCTCATAAGACTTGCTCTCCAGCCTCTTCACCAGCTTCATTGCTGTTCTCTGGACATGCTCCAGACTTGCAGACTGGTCCAAAGCTGTGACCTTTAAACCCTTAAAGAGCCTGATTCAATTGTTCAATCCTATCATGCCATCCCCAGAAAACTAGGGGGAAAAATAGTATCTCTGGATGGGAACACAATTTGTGAATGAAACCAGGTAGCATGAAGCTGAACAGTACTTCAGACAGCAACCAAAATAAAGAAAGAAGTGATTATTCTGTGATGAACTCCTGCGTCTCCTCATCCTTCAGTATCCATAGATATGTTGGAATAATGCCATGTTATGGAATATACTATACAGTGTGTCTACAAAATGAGGATAATTAGGACAAGCCAAGCAACTTAGAAAAAGCAGAATGCTAGCAACCACACATGTTACCATGAGCAGTACCTCTTGAGGTCAACCTTGAATTGTGGTTCATTTGCACAAAGAGTTTTGAAAATATTTTGCAACAGGAGGTGAGATCTCTAGAAGCAAAATGACAGCATTGCTTTACAACTCAAGCTCATAATGCAGAAGTCTATTGAATGACTTTTAATAGTGACTACCTAGCAGTCAGAACAAATCACTGTAGTTTCAATTACACATAGGAATGGGCTGAGTGGAAATGCATGTTCTGACAAAGCAGAAATATTTATGACTGAATTAACAGTATAATCCTATTTAGGCACAATGACCCAGAAAGGACAAATGTGTTTCCTGCAATATGAAATAAAACAACTTGCATGGAGCAGTTTAGTGAAACACTGAAAGCCAGCGAATTGGCTTCCCAAACTTCACAATCTTCACATCAGTCAGGAGAGTACATGTTCAAATTCAGCAGTTAGTATGTGGGGATTCATACATAGTGGAGGGTGAGACCTCAGCACTGAAACACAAGGTTACTTCTGCAAGAAAGACAAAACTAATGCTGTTTCCTAAGTGATATAAGGCATCGCTGAACCATAATGAGTTTGGTAAATGTAACCACCATCCCACAGTGTGATTAACAGAAAAGAACTATCAGATTTGAAAAATGCAGTCACCTTTTCTTTGTCTCATTTTTTTCTATCACTTTTTAAATAACACTGCCAATAAGACAAAGCTCAGTATTAAAAAAAAAAAAAAAATGGGGTGGAAAAGACAACAGCTGCCTGAAAGAGTCCAGCTGTGCTGTTCAGGATCTGCTTTCAGGCACGTTTTGTGTAAAGTAAGTGAAACTGAAAGCTTATCATAAAAGACCAGTGATCTACAAGGTTTTGAAACTTGTCTTGTAGCTCATAGGTTTGTTAAGACCATGCTGGCACAGATGAGAAACAGAAGTGAAAGCAGGGAGGAATTTGCATACAGAGTGCAGATTTCATTGTTCATGGCAAAGCTGCCCTTGATTTGATTCAATCATTGTAACAATCAGCCCAGCCAACTGTTTACATGCTCTCCATTGTGCTAGTGTTGGCTAGGAAATGGCAGGCGCAATGAGATTTGCTTTCTGCTGGCACCCAGGGGAACAGTGAGAGTTCACACACTTGACAGACAGACAGGCAGACGGGCCCCACTTTCCAAGAAACAAGAGAGTGGCTTGCTCTCTCTTGAGCTCTGCTATTGTGGCAATGAAGCCAGGAGCGTATGTGGCTGAAAACAGGGAAGAAGGGGTGAAGACTGAATCGAAGTGTCAAGCACAGTCTCTGCAGAAGGATTTAAACAGCTCCACTTCCCTGCTCAACTACTGGCACCTTAGCTACTCTCAATTAACTTTTCACACAGAAAAAAGCAGGTGAGAGGCCGGATAAAATGTATTCATGCATAAGTCACAATTGAAAAGGGTGCAATAAAGGGATGAATCTCAAGCTGTACTAAAGGATATGTAAATATGTCCTGTAAAAGGGACAGTTGTGTCATTGCTGTCATAGCAACGTAGTCACAGCTGTAAATGTAATAAGCCCTCAAATTTAAATATAATCACAATCAAACAGAAGGCCCATGAAAGACAATCCCCCTGTCCTCCCCCTTGCCCCTGCACACATGGCAATCTTAATGAGTTTAGGTTGATAGGCTTTTTCGTGGCCCACCCTGGTCTGATTCAAAATGCATGAATGAAAACACTTTCCTAAACTATTTGACAAACTTACTAAAAAGGTTAAAACTGAGTATTTCTTAAGTTATGCAATTTTACTTTTAGGTCCACTTTCTACAACAAGAAAAGAGGTCCGTGAGGAAAAAAAGAAGGTCTCAAGTTGCATGATCAGAATGTGTTTATAAACACCTTTTTTTTTTTAAATAAATTGCATAATTTAAAGAATACAAAAAAATAATAATCTTATAGTTGAGGATCATGGCCAAGATAGGTCTGGAGAGGCTTTTTAAATTATTTTTTTCTTTTCTTTTAAAGTCTTAATTACAACCACTATTAGTAAGGCAAAGCCAAAACTTTTTTTTGGGAGCATACACACAGGCAATACATTACTGTAGATAGCATTCAGCAGTCACTCACATTCAAATGCCTAAATTTCTCCTTCAAAATGTAGGTTAATTATGCTCCAAATATTTGCTGATTATGGGTGAAGAAAACTCATTTGGCAGTACTCTAACTCTTTCTTGTCAGTCTACCTCCTAGAATTATGTGATATGTACCCCTAAAAGTCAAACTCTGCACTTGAAGCAATTAGGGAAGTATGGTGACTAACCTACAGTCTAGAGGAGTGAGGGAAGGATTTCTCAGCCAAACAAAATACAAAGGAATGTGTACTTGAAAAAAAAAAGAGAAGTAAGACCGGTGCTATTGAAAGGCCAAATCCCCCCATGAAACCAAATACCCAGGAATATTATTTAATAAGGTAGAAAGCAAAGTAAGCATTTTACACCTCTATTAAATTTTTCTTACAAGTTTTCTCTGCAAATACAGAAAAGACATGAATGCCATTTCCTTTATATGATTGTTAAAGTTTTGTTAGTTGTGATTTATTTGTACAGGTCTGACTAAAGACTTGAAATGAAATGACTAGAACAGGGAAATGATAAATTATCTAGCGTATAACACTGCTTAAAACCTAAACATGTGTTTATAGTTGCTGTTCTGGGATAGTTGCCAAAAGGACATTTTACTTAGTAAGTTATGTTAGAGTAAGTATTTTTTCCTTATAAACAGCAAAAAAGTCTCCAAAAATAATAAGGGGAGGAGAAGGAGGGGGAAAGACATCTCATTTATCTGCTACTAGGAAGCACCAGGAATTTCCATACTGTTTTAATTAAAAATTCATTTCTTAATATCATCTGGGTGGAATTTTCAGGAAAAAACCTACATGTTACCTACTATATACTGTAGTTATAAGATAAAGAAACAATTTTTCAGCATGTAAGGTTATCGCTATCTGTTAGTCAGATATATTGCCCAGAAGGAGATTGTGCTTCACTTCTCAGAGTTAGTTGAAGAAGTTACTTACAGTCACACCACTGAAGACTAGTGACAACAAATATGTTCCTGACAATTATTTAGATAAATGAAACTAATTAAAAATTGTATTAAAAAAAAAGTCTGAAGTTTACTATGTAACATCTATTGTTGAAATATTTACTTCATGAAGGTCCTTATGACATAAGGACAGATCTTTACTTGAAAGGAAATAAGAAGTTACAACATTTGAAAGGCATTGAAACAGAAGACCACAGCAAATATACACAACATCAAGTTACCAAAAGAATAAAAGGCATTCCATAAAATCAGAAGTAGTGTTCAACTGAAGAAAATGGAAAAGAGATTAAAGTTCAACAGGTTAAATAAAAGCCATAATAAAAAAAGCCAAAAAATATTTTTCTGAGGAACTTACTAAAGGGATAAAATACTAATAAAAACATTTTGAAATCTTCAGGAGTAGAAAGCTTGCTGAGAGTCAGTAGAGCCAATAGGTAATTGAGTTGAAAAGGAGAACTGAATGGAAATAAATAAGGAAAGCTAAGTGGACTCTTTGTATCAGTGTACAGGTGGTTCCCATACAAGACTGGTCATTCAGGGAATCAGTGTCCAAAATAAATAATATCATAGAATCACAGAACGATGGAATAGCTGAGTTTGGAAAGGACCTCTGGAGGTCACATAATCCCACTCCCATTCTCAACCTTCCACAATTATAGAAAAGATTTTGGAGAAATGGACAGAAAGAGTACAATGACATCATGAGTACAAGACATTATTTACCCCAAAAGTAAAACCAAACCCTGATGCAAAACAAATGATCTAACTATGGCTTTAGCCCATTGTTTTAATTATCAAGACAACTGATACATTTTTTTCAAAGTCATTGAACTTGGAACTGTCTGTTGAAAATATTAATTTTTGATCTGTTGAATTCAGTATTCATGAGGGTAAGGCAATGTAATATCGTAGACAAAAAGAGCCTACATATACACACTCATGATGATGTCTACTAAAGAAAAAGTATCCAGGGAATATTGTGTTCGATTTGAGAAAAACATTGGTGCTAAAAAATACTGTACAAATAGTTCCATTGCATTAAAGAAAGTGATACAGGAAAACATACAAGCAAGCTTATCTGAAAACATTTTATCTGTTCTTGAATACTGCAAGCAATTCTAGTTTCCTGATCTCAAAATGGATAAGGGTAAGCGAGAAAGGAAGAAACACTGGAAAGACTAGAGGTACTGAGCAACCTTCATCCAAGGAGATTTACACAGTAATAAGCAAAAAGAGCAAGAGTCCTCAAGGTGGAAAGAGAACATCTAAAAGACACTATAGTATAGGTCTAGAAAATCATGATTCATAAAATCATGAATGAAGATTTGATATTTCTCAGTGTCTGAGTATGAAGTCACTCAATGAAATTAAGTAGTACAATTACATTCAAGAACTGCTATTCATGCATTGTGCTGGTGGTGCCACAGGATGCTGTGAAGATAAAAGTATACATAAACTAGAAAAAAAATAGGGGGAGGAGAGGCTGTGAGTAGGCTAATGAAGTCAATGGTCTGGTCACAACTTACTGCAAAGGAAGTCTTTAAAATGCTAACTGTTACAAGCTGGGAAGCCTTTGAGAGGGAAGAACTATTCCTTACCTCTTTCTTTAATATTCACTACAAAAGGCAAGATTGTAAGCTATCTAAACATTTGATCAGAGCTAGTGCAGTCATTCTTACTCATATTCTTAAGGAAACTAAGTGAAAACAGATGAGCAGAAGACCAAGTGGCAGAAACAAGTGAAGTCTATCAAAATCTGTAAGTCTGTTGAAAAATCTGTTCTAAAAAGAGAGACTGTCACAAAATGAGTTATTCAAGAAGAGGAACTAGACTAAACTGACCAATTAAAAACAAAGACTATCATTTAATAGATTGGATTGGCCACTAAAAAAGGATACAATAATATCCTTGTTCATATAACAACTGGGGTACATCTTTCTTCCATAAATGAATCAAATCGATGCAGCAGCTCTGTATAGCTGGACACACTGATACCTGTGTGTCTTTTTGAGACAGTACTGACAGAAGAAAGGATGGGAACAAAATAGAGAGCAAATACATTGTATGAACAAATAAAATGTACTACAGCCATCTCTGAGATGCTGATATAAGTGTATATTCTCCCAATAATTAGAAGTAGTCTACTAAATCATATAAATATGTACTTAACTTTTATTTCTAGAGAGAAACCCAAATTAGAGATGACCTTTACTGAAATGGCCAGCAAGTTGTGAGGAAGCTCTTTAAATAGCATAATTCCAACAGTTTAAGAGAAATATATAAGTGAGGATAAAAACTTAATGGGAGATAGATCTTAAACAACATTTGTTTAGGGGTCAGATTGTTGTCCTTTATTTTCTAATCATTGTTTTCGTAATGAACATTCACAGTCCATTTCTCTCAGCAAGAGTTTCTTCAGTTACCAGACACAGGACTGCTAGGCAGCTCCATTTGTTCAGTCATGTCATTTCCTTGTTTCATTAAGGACAGCTTTCATTCCATAAGCCCAGCATGGGTTTGTGTTTGTATGGGAGGGAGAGGAATTCAGCTCACTATGTTAGTAAGTCTGTGCATGGTTTCATCTTGTTTTCTATAAATTTTACCCTGCAAGGACAATTGCTTCCTATTAAAAATAATAATAATGAATTCTAAATCTGTTGCTAATGAAAAAATCATTCTGATCACTTTCTGCCAACAAATGGCTATAGATGAGAGGGAGATCTACTTGTCCAAGTGGACAAGCTTGCTTTAACTCTGTGCCTTGAAAGGGTTACTAAGACTGTAGTAGGGAGCAAGAGGGCCACATAATTCCTTCAACCTCCCTTTGATGATGTCCTTAGTGTCACTGCTTCCTCAGTGTTAACTTTCATGCTGAAGGAATAGACACAGTTCCTCCAGACCCTCTTGCAGCAACATTTGAGGTTCATTCCCTCCGCATTTTCTGCACTGTTCTGCCAAAAAGATACTTATGTTTTAATTTTTCAGAACAAAAGTACCAGATCCTAAAAGACGTTGGGCATTGTAATGCACAGCTTGGCAATCACTAAAAGTATGATGCCAGGTTCTAAGTGAAAGCTGTGTCCCTGCTGCCTGGTCCCTGCCAAATGGGCACTGGTTGGGGTGGTGCCTGGCAAGGTCAACTCTCATGCTATCAAAACTGTTCAAAGGAAAAGCCCCCTCCCAACCCTCCCAGAAACATTTTATGTCATGGGTCTCCCTTCTAGTTTCTTTATTTCATCACTTTATTTAGATTCTCTGCTATTAGAGACATGTGTACCCTGGACTGACAGTCACCTTTGGATTAATTTTTAATATCAGAGAACTTAATGGAGGAAAAAAAGTCTTTGTTTCCTGTGGAAAAACAAGATGTGAATGTCTCAACTGAAAAGTATGACATAGGGTCACAGAGAAACAGAGACAATAAAATTCAGTCTATGTTATGCTTAAGAGCATATTTCATTCTTAGCTCCCCAGGGACGTTTCTTCTAGAATTCTAGAGCTCTACTCTGAAAGCAAACAGGGAAGGCAAAGGTTAAGTCTCCTGTATGCTCCTGGGTCTAAGCTGGCTTTCCTTTTTGCACACTCTCACTACTTATAATGGAACCATCTTCTCTTCTCTTACCTGTTTAATATTCTTAGTTTCTTAATACCAACACTTTTTCCTTTCATTTTAGAAGGAGCAGTCAGTGGGACTCTGGGTAAGGGGTAAACATACATTAGGTTTATTATTAAAATAAACTTCTGGAGAAGTTAGAGAAGAAGTGAATGAAAATTAGATAGATTTAATGTAACTTCATAGCTATCGCTAGCAAATAAAACCAACCACCAAAAAAAAAAAAAAAAAGTAGATGAGAAAATTCAGTAGCAAAGTAGAAAAGCGTGGAGTTTGAGAGAGAGATGAAAAGAGAAACTCCAGAAACCACAATTAAAAAAACAAATACAGTGAAACAATAGTGTAAGGCCTTTCAGATAGATTAAGATATGGGAACCCAGCCAACACGAGGAATAGAACAACAATATTATAATTATTTCTTGAGAGGTGTGGCAATGAGCCATTTAGCCTAGTTAGTTTTATCTTGGGTCATTGCCCAGACTGGACAATTTAAAGGATATTTTTGTCATAGAACCAGTCATTTTATTTCACTGGTGTTAAAAATTTGCCACTACTAACTCTGCACATTGATTTAATCTGTAGCTGTAGGATTGTGTGGAACAAAGTATTTGCTACAGTCCAGAAATCTCAGATGCACACACCTAGTGTGAGTGGTTTTGTCATATCTTGAGGACTTTTCAAATTAAAATAATTACTTTCTAGAAAGTAAGTGAATTCTCATGTTCTTCACCTCTGCACACCTGATAAATTCTAAATACCGTCTTCCAGACAAATTCTCCTTTTATGACCACCTGTATTATTTGCCCCTCCCATCCTGATTGTTGACATTTGCCAGAAGAACAGTGAATCTTTAAGTAGGGACTTCTAAAGACTATTGTAATTTATTTTCCATCCTAAGCTAAAGAGAGGATGATGGTGAGTATAAAGTGTTTCCTACTCAAGACTGTCAGCACATCTGTTTTCCAAGTCTCTTTTTAAGAGTGGTTATGTTTAGCAAGGAAGTTGTTTTAGTTGCATCTAGTCCCATGGGAATAAAACACTTCTGACACTGAGACTTTAACGTGAGTAGTTTTTTCAAGAATTAGAAAATTCAATTATCGGTAAGTGTATTCTAGTGTAATTAAACATTACATTTATTGTAAAGGAAGAAGAGGAATTGAAGGGCTGAATTCAAAAGATGTTAACCTCTCATGCTATGGGAAGCAGCTGCATCCCGGTTATACCTGTATGTGAAGGTGTTAAAGTCTGTGGCTCCCAGCTTCCAAGCTAATATCTTGTTTGTTAAACTGTGAGATCATCTATTACAGCTGTTATTTGAAATACAATCCTTCAATTAGTATTGATGCAAGAATGAGAATGACTCTTCTGCTTAGTGAATAAGTGTTGAACCTCCAGGTAGGACGCCTGCATTCCAGGACACTTTTGGAACAGTGTAGAGAAAAACAGCTTAAAAGTACCATACCACAGAGAGACTTCAGCTTGACACTTAAGTTTACACTTGAGGGCCCTGAAAGGTGGATTTAGACAAACTCACCATGGAGAGAATAGAAATGGGAATGAGATTATTGACTAAAAGGCAAATAAAATAAGCCCCACATTTCCACAGCTGAAAGAATTTCTTATACTTGGGCTTAAGTCATCAAGGATTTTAAAAGCAGTAACAGTGAAATGATAGCTTTAAGTAAATGTATTATTTCTTAGAGGAAGTTTTCCTTGCTGCTTGGTTAGTGTTTGCTAAGTGTCTAAATTTACCAAAAAACAATAATGAAAAAAATAAAGTAATTTTATTCACAGGGGTCATTTTTCAAAATTTGCCTATCTTATACAAAGAGTTTGAAATTTTTCTTGTATTTTGTATTTATATTTTAATATTGCAATTCTTTAATCAACTGTCTATGTCAGATTGTCTCTGAAAAAAAGAGACAGGGAAAGTTATCTACAATGTAAAATAAGTAAATAAAAAAATCACACTGTCTTTACTGCTTAAAGTACAAAAAACTAAACCACATACTAGGACATAACAGATGATTCTTCTTGAAGATGGGTGAGGAGTTTGCTTTCCTCATCACCCCAACATTTAGTTATGACTTAACCAAAGCAAAATATATAAAATCAAGCACAGATCCAAGATTAACATATCTTAATCTAGATATTCTAGTTTTCTGACCATACATCCAAGACACATATCAGCAGGTCAATGACTGCATTCCAAGACTGTTGAAAGCCAAGAGAAAATTAAATGTAACTGATTTATATTTTTTTACATGTTTTGTCTAGCCATCCTGTCAAGAATACCAGAAGGAAAAAAAAAAAACAATTTTCTTGGAAAGTAACTTCTTTTTACTCATTATGAATGGAATCCTTGGAAAACAGCAAAATCATTTGACTCATCTAACATCAAAGGGAGGTGAAGGAGTAAGGATTTATGCAGAATAATTTGTTAAGTATCTTGGTACACTATATCCTGGTACCTTCTGGCATTTAAAAACTGGGAGCACCAATTCATTTCCCAATGCACTAGAAACTCTATGGGATCATGGATTTCACTTCGTCGTATATTCACAGAAACTTATATTCCTCTGAATGTCTCCAGATCAACTCCATGCTCTAGACACTGCTAGTTAAAGCAAGTTGCTCATGGTTGAGTCTATTTGATTTTTGTCTCCAGAAATAAGACTCCATTGCCTCTCTGGGATATGTGTGTTCCAGTGCAGACACTCTCACAATGATTTTTTTTCCTATATGCTTCTCCCTTTTCTCCCTTTTTCACATCACCAGCTTGATCATTCATGTTTTGCCCTTGGTAAACCTATGCTAATAGTTCCCAGTCACCTCTTGTATGTGTCCTTCCTGTATATGGACAGGGTTTCAGGTAGGACTTGTTTCGTAATCTTTCCAGGGACTGAATTGCTGATTGCCTTGTAGTTCCCTGGATCCTGTTTCCAGTACACATGATGTTTGTGATTTTTACACTCCTTAAGTCTATTCTTGTTTACTGTGGTGCTGATTCACTTCCACAGTTGTAGTTAGTAGGTTTGATCTTCCTCCTGGTAATGCTGGAGTTTTCAGAAATGCTGGGAAAACAGCCACTCACTCTTTACCCTCACAAGTCTCTCCTTATAGGGACTGCAATAAAAAGAGATCTTCCAATAAAAAGACATATTCACTTATTACACTCTGCATAACTGCAGGATAAAAGACTTCCTAAAACTTAACCAATTAGTATAATATTGTGAACTGGAAAATTTAAGTTATATTATTATAAGTCTTTGTTATAAAGCCTTTAATGATATCACTCATAAGTACTAAAGTACTTATGAGTTGATGAGACTCATCATGTAACATCATGTAGATGTTACAGATAACACAAAACCAAAATATTTTTCTGCTGTCACATTCCTGCACCTCTTTGTAATAATTTGTTTCATGGAAGTTCCAAAATTATTTCCATGAAAAAAAAAATCACAGTTCTTTATTGGGATGCGCTGAGGTATAGGAGGATAAAATGCCAACAAGAAATTAATTTAGCTTTATGAGTTCTGTATGTACACTTGGCCCATAATATTGCAATGTTCTAGTAGGTGATTCTCTGCTCAGATGCATGTCTTGTATTTTCATAGAATCATAGAATCATAGAACAACCAGGTTGGAAAGGACCCATCGGATCTTCTAGTCCAACCATACTTCTGAAAAAGAGGAAAACAGTAAAAAACTAAGACAGATGCCATAAATTTCTTCCCATTTTGCCCTACTAAAAAATGGTCAAAACCATCCATCTTCTTATGCATAAGTGCTACAATCTCAGACAAAATCTGCAAGAGTCTAAAATACAGTGGATATGAAATAATTGCAGATGTCACAGGCCTAACTTTTATCCTCAGTTACTTCCAAAACCTTTTCATTTGAATTAAATAATGACATTGAAGTTATGTATTTATTCTTGTGTAATCAGTGGAGAGCGAATTATAACATTCTGAAAACAAACAGTGATTTAAGGCACTGAGGATAAATTTATACACTGGCATTCTGTACCACCCATTATTCTAATTGAGCTTGTGCCCAGATTTAAAAATAAAATTTGGTCCAGCTTTTGGGAAATGGTGCCATCAGCAGTTGAAAAGGATAAAGCCTAGTCTGGGAACCAGAACTCATTTTGTGACACTCTTCATGCTGAATTTTGTACTCACATGCAGCATTTAGTAAGGGCTTATCAGATCCAGAAGGTAACATGCAAAACCTAGACACAGCTTTGAGGTTCTGGGTAGAAGTCTCAGCATAAATTAGAATAAATGCCTGAAGTAAATCTCTGCCTTTCAGACTGCAAGCTCTTTCTACTGTATGCTTTTATACTATGGACTGCAGCATGGCCAGCAGGCTGAGGGAGGTGATTCTATCCCCTCTATTCCTCCCTTGTGAGACCTCATCTGGAGTACTGTGTCCAGTTCTGGATTCCTCAACATAAGAAGGATATGGAAGTTTTGGAACAGATCCAGGGGAGGGCTACAAAGATGATCAGAGGGCTGGAGCACCTTCCATATAAGGACAGGCTGAGACAGTTGGGCTTGTTCAACCTGGAGAAGAGAAGGCTGTATCTGAAAGGGGCTAGAAGAAGGCTGTAGAGGGACTATTCATAGTGGCTTGTGATGACAGGGTGAGGGACATAGGGTATAAATTGGTGAGAGGCAGATTTAGACTACACATAAGAAAGAATTTCTTCACAATGAGAGTGGTGAGGCATCAGCATAGGTTGCCCATGGAGGGGGCCCATCCCTGGAGGTGTTCAAGGCCAGGTTGGATGAGGCCTTGGGTAGCCTGGGCTGGTGGAAGGTGTCTCTGCCCATAGCAGAGGGATTAGAGCTGGTTGATCTTTAAGAACCTGTCCAACTCAAACTATTCTATGATTCTATGATTCTGTATGCCTTTACAGTGCTTAGTTTATTAGGACAACAAAATAAGCCTGGGTGTGCTACTATGAAATATCAGCAGCAAGTCTGGGACTAGCATGCAAGTTCAGTCATATTGGGTTTGGCTACTAAAACTCACTCCAGCTGTCATAAATCTAACTATTATTTTGTACTATTATACATACTTTTTCATAAAACAACCTGTGATAAATTATTCTCTATGTCCAAAAAAGTCTTAAGAAGTAACTCCAGGCAAATGAACTCAAGTAAAAACTTGAATAAAACTCATTTATTTTATTATCTTCTCCTTTTCATTACTTTATTCAAAATATGAGTATTTTGCTTTACCACTAATTTTTTTTAATCTCTTTCTCTAGTTCTTCATAACTATTGTATTTGTAAATTGAGATAATTAGAGAAGTGTTTTCCTTGCAAAAATAAAAAAAAAAAGAACTGGTTAGAGAAATATGAGATTATGCAAAAGCATCCCTGTTCAAAAAGTATACTTTCTCCTAAAGCTTGAGTGGCATGGAGAAGAGAATAACGTAATTCTCTCTCCACTATTTATGCTCCATTTCAGTAGTCTCATAGTCAAATCAATTTAATACTCCATTGTAAAGGAAAGGAAGAAGAAAAAAAAATTTGACCTCTGAAAAATAGTCTGATAGATTTCTTTAATTATTGTGTGCACACACATGTGAGCATGTGTGTATATATGTACAGAATTTTAGCACTCTCTAAATCAAAGCATAAAAGAATGAAGGAAATAATCTTTCTTCTTTCCCTCTTGGCCTTGTAGGGTCCTTAGTGCTGCACCAAGAATATCTAGAATGGGAAAGAATATAGAACAAAATTAACTATATGGAATCAGTGATTAATTTCCTCCTACTTTATGATTTTTTTTTCTTAGAGTGCCTTAACTAAACTTTTATGAGAAAAAAATCAATTGAGGAAGGCTGCACCTTTCTAGATAGAGGTAAATGTGGGTCTTCAGGAAGAGAGAGCTGAGTTTATACTGCCCTATAAAACTTCTCCATTTTAAATGGAATTTTTGAATAAAACTGCTGAGCCATGTGAGCAATCCTTGGCCATCCTGTTAAATCCTAACCTCTGGCTGTTGTGAATCTTTTCCATTCAGCACAGCCAGAGGTAGCTTAAATTAATAAAAGGGAGTAAGCCAGTGGTATAATCTGATCTGTAGTAAAGCAGTCACTGGTCTGGAAACATCTAACTTTAACATCAATTAAAATCTGAAAGCTTTTCTAAACTTTCGTGCATTCCCATGTTTCTACAGATATTTCAGCTTCATGTTTCACAGAACCAGTCCCACAGTACATTCCTTTTGTGGAAACTGTTCCTACAGATTGTTAAGATGCAAATAAAATTGATATGATGTGAACATGTGTATATGCATTATATGTGACCTTCTCCATCAAAACTGGAAGTTTAGATGGGTAGGGGACAGGAGGGAGAAAGTCTGCCTTTAATAATCCAGAATAATTTTAAACATGGAGCTAACTGGAAGAGCACTCTGCTCTCTTAAAAGTAGACAGCAATGGGTAAAGGCATTGTTTTACTCCAGGTAATTCGATGTGTGAAATTACTTTTAAACATCAGTGAGCGATTATCACAAATTATATCACTTGGCAGTCTTTGAAATATCTTTTCCCTCAGGGTCGGCAGCAGGAGCAGAGAATTTGGAAGATGATAATCACATCACTTTAAAAGCTTGGGCTTTTTAAAGCCCAAGTGGTCCCTCTCCAAATTGAAAATCTCTTAATCTACTCATTGGATTTTACAAGATAATCTCTATTTCTCAATATTTTCTTGTTTTCTACATCCTGAGGAGAAGTAAGAAATGGCTTTTGAAACACAGTTTCAAACTGCTATATGTCAGCTTGGACAGTACAGAAAAACATGTGAACAGATTTTCTTTTTCCAAGAGGAGGTTTCAATTAGTGCCAAAGAAGCCATAAAGGTCTACACTAGTTATGCTTATGCAAACCTAATTGAGATTTTGGCTGCAATTTTCCTTTCATTTCCTCTGTAACCTTGACTCCTCCATTTATTTTTGTAGTTTTGAAAATGTTCCCATAAGAATCCCTGAATTTTGAGTCTTCTACCAGAATGATGATTTGGGAAGATTTTAAACTGACACACCTGCTGAATTTTGATGATGTGTGAAGGGGGTATGCACACTCCCAAATACCCACAGCACAGCTTTCCTCTCGGCAAGCTGTGCTCAGCAGAGCAAAGCTCTGATGTATAAACTAGCTGAAGCAGGGATGCTCAGATCATTTGTAAAAGCAACACGGGAGCCTCTCTTTGGAAGGTATTAGTGATTTGAGCCTTGCTAGGTCAAAGCGCTCATCCCCAGGCCTTTCCTGTAATCTTGATCATCCATTGATGCCTGACTGAGGGAGTCTTTCAGATAATATCTGCAAGGGGCTCAGTGCAGTTGCTGAAGTATAGGCACCACCAATACCAGTTGATCTGACTGCCTGAAGGTCCCTGAGGTATCTATATGGGTCTTTGCAGTTGGGAGACCCTCTGCATTCCTGGAGCAGCCTTTGTGGAAGACCTTTATACCATGATTTCAAAATACTTAACAAAACCTTTTGTTTACACAATAACAACAACCACAATTAAAGTTAAAAGCTCATTTATAGATTTGCAAATAGAGGGAGGGAAAAAAGTTGATTTATCCTTTCTTAAAAAAAAATAAACTTTGATAAAAACTGAGAATTTGCACACAACTAGACAAGACTCTCTCAGTCAGAGTTTCTGAGAGAAAAATGGAAGAAATAAAATTGAGACAACTGGAATGTATGTGCAATTTTATTCTTATCATTGGTTGATTTCCTTTTGGAGCTAATTGGATCTCCAGGCATACGCTTTTTTCACTCTAATATTTTTATGCAAATCTGCTCCAATTGCTACTTGCAAGTGTTCACAACATGACAAATTCTGACATATTTATGTGACATACCTTTTGAATACATGATAGCGACATTTCAGCACTGTGTTTGTGAAGCTGTGCATAAGGGCTGTCATACTTTCAATTCTAAAGCACTATTTTTGGAGGATTTATAATCCTGGAACAAAAATTATTTTTGGACTTTAGTTTAACATACATGACTGGAATAACATATCTCTGGTTAAAATGTGAGAAAATATCAGTTCTATAGAATTTAAAGATACTATGCCAATAAATGTAAGCAATTTGCAACAAATCAGGATTTGCTGTGTCAGTATTCTTTAAAATCTGAGTTTGCAACTGTTTTCTACTCTGCCATAACTACATAGATTTTAATATACAAATGTGTGCACATCTGTGGTAATATATAAAAAAAACACATTCCTGTAAATGTTAGACAAACGATGGTAATAATTCAAAAGATCTATTAAAATGCCACTGACACTGTATGGAAAAAAATAGAATAGTACTTAATGGCTTACTGTTGCAAGATTTCCTGTGACACAGGATGTTAAAGAGACAATCAATATTTTGTAAGTTTTCATGTTTGTGCTCTTGAACTTCCAATTTTCCCCAACTGGAAAATATTCCTTAATCACTTGGAGAATCGGTTTTGACAGACATTGTCCTTCTGCCACTTAACAAATTCTTCAGTTCTCCTATTGTTTCTCATATAGCATGACAGATCCCTTTTACTGGCACTAAAGCCTGCAGAATTTTCTAATTATTTTCCAGATACTTAATGCCTGAGAAATGAATTATGGCTAGAAGAGGAGTCTTCTATAGGAAACATAAATTGAAGAAAATGCCTCTGAGCATTCTTCTAAATTTTCTTGAAAGAAGAAAACCAGAGTCAGTAAAACATAGAGCAGGTTTCTGTTCACTGTGATCCTCTGCAAAACCTAAAGAAATATTTCTCCTACTACAAGAGTTTATTACCTGACAAACCAGTAACATCTCAGTACTGTACTTCCACTCAGAAACTCTCAGTATTGCATTGGACATTATTGAGTCATACAGGTATCAGCAGAGTTTCTGTCATACCACCCAGTCTCTGGTATCTTATATGCTCATTTCAGAAACATAAGTGATACCACGAGCACCCCTGGCTTGGGCAAGTGAAGTCATCCTGTAATAAGTAGGAAATATGAAGCAGCCCATCTGTATTCTAGCAGCCGTTCTCATTCATTGCTGAAATATACCTTTTCATTGCTGAAATGTACCATACCTTCAAATGATCCACACATAAACATGCCACCACATCACAGCTTTACATCCCAGGCAAGCTTCAGGCACCTTCATTGAAGAGCAAGTCAGCTCAGTGTATAGGCAGATGAGATCACAGCTCCCCTGGGAAGAGGAATAATAGCTGTTATCCACCAAGACCTGCAAAAAAAGTTTTTTGAAGGTTTCTCTGGAGAGATCTTGAGTAGTATTAAGTCCATGTATCACCTTATGCATTCATACTCCTTTGTAGACCTCCTAACACCCTAGATGCCTGAACTCCTTAAACACTTCCTCTCTTCACCAGAAAGGCTCCCTGGTCATTAGCTTTAGTTGCTTATTCATGCCAAAGACCAAAAGGAAATTGGTTTCCACCTGCTAGAGAGGGAAGCCTTTCACAAAACCAATAGCTGATGGGAACACTGGGCCAAGAAACATGGAATCACACACTATGAGTGTGTGTGAGCCAGTCGTTCAGGAAAGCAGCCAGACCACCAGGCCCTCAGCAGTCCTGGCAAGAAACTCAGTCTCCCAATTGTCCTGCAGGCAGCAATGCAGGATTTGTACATGTGGAAGGAAAATAAGAAAGAAACAAATCTATCTTACAAATTAGAGGACTTGGTTAGCAGAGGGGAGAACTGATTCTGGCTGCTTTCCCTGTTCACTTGTAGGACAGTGCATGATTGCAGCAGAGAACAGAGGCGGGACCCTAAATCCTTTGTGGGTCACAGTCTACTCTATGGTTTTTGTCCATGAGGGTTCATGGGTACAACTTCACCAGGCAGGCTGCAGGGAACACAATCTGTTCATTTCTAGCATACAGAGGTTCATATTCTGCAGTATGTATGTAAGATACATTTTCATCTTCCCTCTTCCATACATACACATATGCACACATTACTTGGAGAATAGGAGAAGGTAGTACACTTCTTTCTTCAAAACAGAGCCAGTCTTTATCTATTAGATGTCCATAAGGTCATCTGTATTTCAAAATGCATACAGGTGCCTGCCATTTCCAATTTGTCAGTTAGCCCTTCAGAAACTAAGTGCACTGATTCTTCCTCTAAGATCTACTTTTCTCCTTTGAATTTAGGAACTTGGTTCAAGGGCACTAGATTTCTCCCTATCTTCTCCTGTTTGCAGTAAATTCAGGCATATTACTACCGAACCCTGCTTTCTACTCCGAATAAATACTACTAAAAATAATTATTTGGGATGATATGAATTGGTAAAATTATTTCTAGTTAATATTTCTCCTTTTAAACTTACACATTCTTTTAAGGCTAGGAACAAATTATTAATGAGATAAAAATTCAAAAATTCTTCAGATTAAGAAAAATAATAATGAAACCCATTTATATACACTAAAAAGTAAAGGCCCTGTTATAAACCACAGTCACATACCAGGGGAAAAGAAAAAACCACCAGCCCTCTGTATTTCTGAGATTTTGATGTGGATCATTCCAGCTTTAAGCAGTAGTAGAAGTGATATACCCCCTACTTTATCCTATGTGGACATTTTTTACAAAGTATAGATCAACAGCCCTGTATGGGAAGACAGTCCTTATTTTCGAAAAACCCATGTGTCTACTGGTAAATCTATGCCTAGTCTACCTGCTACCATGGCACTGTGCCCACTTACAATAGGTGAATAGATCACAGAAGCCAATCAACAAATCTCTGTATGGCTTGGGGAGGTTAATACACAGCATACCAGGAGTCAGGTTTTTGAAGATGCTCTTGGCACATCTTGTGTTTTCAATGATTAGGATCTCAATCTTTGGGCTATGTGTTACCAGCTCAGTCCTTGTAGCAGGGAATGGAGCAGATGGTTTAGCAAGAGTAAGAAAGTCTTGTCTTTTCAAAAACGATTCGCTAATTTGTTGTTTTCTTCTGATAGGAAGTTTCATGCTGATGAACAGTATTGAGGTGGCAGGCTTACATTTCTCCATCCACCTCCTTTTCAGAGAAAAGCATAAACATCCTTATGTTTAATCCTCAGACTTATGTTTAATCCTCCTCTGCAGTGATGAGAGTCTTCCAAAATAGCACTTCCAGCTATTTTGCTTTTAACATCGCCACTGTGATTTCCAGCAAGTATGATATCGACGTGTGTGGATTTATTTATTTGTTTTCATGAAGTGGGCAGTAGCGTACTATACATTGGCCTGAGAACTCCAGTTATATCACATTGACCAATCACCTGGCTCTGTATTAATTAATCATAACATTTTTAGCCATTGCTGCTCCCAGATGGATATGTAACATGAGGGGCAAAATCTTATCTTATGAGGGGCAATAATCTTGTCACCTGAAGAAGCCATATTAGTCAGCATCTGGTTCTGGGTCTTGGTAGATAATAAAGGACTGGTCAACAGTTGTGTGTAATAGAATCATAGAATCACCAGGTTGGAAGAGACCTGTCGGATCATTGAGTCCAACCATTCCTATCAAACACTAAAACATGTCCCTCAGGACCTCGTCTACCCATGCCCTAGATAGAACTGCTTCTGAGAATTTTAGACAAATGTAAAGGGCAAAAATGAATTAACCCTTTCCTACATAGTAACAAATGTCTCATAACTTTTCTGCTGGAAATTCCCATATTCCTGTCTGATCCCAATATGTAACAATGAACTGCCTGTGCAATTCTCTGTAATGGAATCTATTTTTATAACCAGTCAGTTTAATCAATTTCAAAAGACACAAGTATTGAAAAAACTTTTTACTGAAAATGGCAACAGATAGTTAAGTGACACTGTTTAGACAACACTAGTAGCTCTTTTAAAGGCCTTTCTAAAGCCCATACTGTGAAATCTTTACTGTTTTGAGCCACAAACCCTCATAGGAGGTCATTAAGCATATAGGAAGTGGAACTGCACAGCTGCTCCTCCAGTCATACTAATCTCTAGACAGATGCTCTTCATGTTCATGTGCTGTGATGAATGCCAAATAAACCATTAGAGAACAGATTGACTTAGACTGGACTGTGATCCTTGGAGAACTGGTTTCAGACTGCAAGAGGAGCTGAGGGCTCACAAACAGAGCTGCAACTCATGACATTGTGAACACAAAGAGTTGCCTTTCAGTTAGATTTCCCTCTCCACCCCCACCCCCAGCATTTCAGAATGCTGTCCTACAAAAAATACCCAGCACAAATGCAGACTTCCATTATTTTTTTCTGCTTACTTGCTCACTGAATTTTCTGTAGGTTGGCTGGCTGCCTAACTTTGCCTAATCTGACTTACAAGACATTTCTAGGCATTTCTGTATTGATCCTATGCTCATCCTCTGGCTGCTGTGATCTACTACAGTATCTGTGAGAATATTAACAAGCAGCAAAAAGGGGTTCCAGGCAGAGAGTCATGCCCCTTCACACCCTTCTTGTCCCTGAAGAGGAGGCCTGAATACAATTAGTTGTTACAATACTGAAAGACTACACCCACTCCTCTCCTCTAGGGCTTGCAAGAAAGATTGCATGCCATTATCAGACTTGAGTCCAGAGGTCTGTCTGTCCAAAGAGAGGTGTCATCTCTGATATATCCTGCTGTGGACCTTACTCTTCTGACCTTCATAGCTACAGCAGATGTTCTTGTTATGTTGTTATTCTGAGGAAGGGGTTTTGTCGGCCTCTATGGACTCCTGGGCTCTCTTCCAGCTGCAGCTGTGGAAAAAGGATACATATAATAATAATGGAATCTTCTTTCTGTCATTCCAGCTTACATCATCTTGGCACCAGTAGTCAAGGTAACATTAGTCAGTCATTTGTAGAGTTGTTGCAGATTCCTTCTCCAAACCACCACCCTTCTGTCTCCACCACCATGCTCTCTCTGCTGTCATCTACCCCTTCCCAACCAGAATGATTTCAGATCTGGGAATGAAGGAGATATTTCTCTGCTGACCACTTTGTTTTTCCTCAGCTCATACCTCCTGTATGTAGTAACTGTGACATTTGCAAAACACAGCACTGAATCCATTTAGTTATGCTGTATCCATTTAAAAGTATTGCAGTGAGCTATTTGTAGAGAAGCAAAATACCTATAGTAGCCTTCACTCTACGGGCTGTTTCTTTGGATTATTTTTTCTATAAAAAATACTCACAGGATTTCAGGAAATATATATGCTTGTATGTGTGTCTCAAGCAGCTACATCCCTGAAGGATCTCTACTGCATTGTAAAATACCTGAAGGGTACCTGTATTGCATATCATTGGCTCTTTTTTGAATGATACACTCAAATATATGCCCATTGTAACTTCAAGCGGTCACAGAAGCAGTCCCTAGCAACCTCTTATGGGAATCTATTACAAGAAGGATCAGGACCTGTGAACATAAAGAACAGTGGAGAAGGGGGAACACTTGAGGAAAAGGACAGTAGTTCAAATTATATTGTATAATAACAACAGAATTAGCTGTGTAAACTACTTTGTCAAAAATAAGGAAATGTTATAAGTTTGAGACTTATTATATCTCTTACTTAATTTTGCAGAAGCTTGCAAAAGGCCATTTATTTTTAACATAGAGAATGTATCTATACAGAATGTGTGAATAAGCAATGACTTACACATACATAAAGAGCTACAAATCTCATTTGATATGCAGTGTAGCTGTGCCTTCACAAATACTCACAACTTTTTGATTGTGCCAGCATTTCTTAAACTGTACCATCCAGGCAGGAGTGATTGTTGCCTTTTTTTCATTCATTTGTGGAAACACTAAAGCAGGAAAAAAATTCCTAACATTTGTTTTGTGAAGTTTAATCCATGTAATAAATGAAGTTGCTTTAGCAGGTCTGTACTGATCAAAACAATTAAGTTTCTTCAGCTTCCTATTTCTTTCGTTAAACCTCTTTTCTGAATGTATGGCTCAGCAGGGAAAACGATACCATTGTTGTACATTGACCTATATCAGAAAGAATGAAAATAAGATGCTCTTAACTGAAGTACTGGAAAAACAACTGAAAGGTATTGCAGTAAAGCAGGTAAGTCACAGTCTTGATGAGTATGAGAAGATAGAGAGGAGAAGAAATAGCCTTTGGTAATGAATAAAATACGAAAGGAGACTGTGCTCCTTCTGTACTCTCTATTCCACCTTAAATATCCAGTATACCTAAGTACTATTTAACATAAAGAGGAAGTAGCTATCCAGTTTTCTTGTTAGCCCCCCATTGGTTCCCATTTCACTCTCTGTTTCTGTTTCTTCTGCCTGTCAGATTCCTTGTGCACCCACGCTGGAGTCCTTTCTCCTTCAGCTTTAAGTTTGCTATTTCTTCCAACATGCTTTCTATTTTTCTGCCAAATAACACTTGAAAAAAAGCCCTCTAAAAAGAATAGTAAGAAAAAAGCTGAACAGAGGGTGTTTAGTCTTAATGTTGGCTTCATTTCAGCAAATCAAGAAGTGAATATGTTTCAGACAACTTTGTGCATAACAATCTCAACAAAAACAATAGAACCTCATCATATTAGGCTTTTGGATACACGCGCAGGTTTTCTGTAGAAGTAGTGATTTTCTTGCAGATAGGATCTTTGTGGAAGGGAACTTAAGACCAAGTATTAAGAAATGCACAAGAAAAAGGAAAAGAAGGCATTTAACATTTATGTGGTTGTGTTTTATTGTGACCAGTGCTGAACCCTTCTATTTACAGTTGTGAGGAAAGAAAATATTTTCCTCACCACAGCTGAAGAGAGACTCTGACAGGGCTTTCCTGCTCACCATCTCCCATGTCATCACTGTTTTCTGGGAGAGGAATTTTAGGTGGTTTTCCACCTAAGTGGTTACAGCTGTTTCCACAGGATCAGTCAGATGGAGTTTCTGCCTCTGTTTATTTTGGCTCTGATTTTCAGCTGGAGCCCGGCAGGATGACAGTGTTTGCTCAGGGTCTTGGGACTTTGGACAAACATTCCAGAGTTTCTGACTTCTTAACATTAATGTTTGATGAATTCTACTCTTAATTTCTTCTGGAAAAATGTCAAGTCCACTGGGGATTACCCTTAGTCTTACAACAGTCTTTTCTTTTTTTTTTTCCTTCTTTTTTTCTTTTTTTTTTCTTTTTTTCTTTCTTTTTTTTTAAGAAAAGAAGAGATAATCTTTTGCTAAACTGTGAATACAAGCATGCTGTAAAGATCAGAGAATGCAGTTTTCTAAAACTGTAGGCTTCAATTTTTTGGCATTTTTTTTTTCTTGTTAAGAACACACTGCTTGACAGGAAATGTCCACCAACGTAACAGCTAAAATTTCTGTAAAAGCTATTCCACATAGGGCGTAATTTGGGAAGGTTATTATCTGGTAGCTAAGTAGGTTTTTCTCAAAGTCACTGTTTTGATAGCCTCAAAACATACTGTGTCAATACACTGATGTCAAAAGAGACCTTTAAAAAACAAAATAAACACCCAGGTGAAATTGTGACCCCAGTGGAGAGAATAGCCTTTATCATTGACTTCAACAAGGTCAGGACTTCCTCCTTAGTACCTTATCTCTTGAACAATGGAAAAATACTAGTGACAGAAGTACATCCTGAAGAATACTAACTCACAGAGGTGGACAGAGAGATGTATTTACAAAAATGTGCAAAAATATGCAAGAATTCACTGAATTTAATCTATATTTAAAGTATGTTCAATAAGCATACTGTGCTGTATGGAGTGGCTGCTGATTTTTATACCTATATATCTTTATTTGCTGGAAAGGGACATCTAAATATATATCATACTTACATCACCACTAGCTGTATTCAGGATGGCTAGACAGCTGTCCTTAAGAGGACAGTATCTGATTTACAGTTCACCCTTTAACCACTAAAAGTCATACTGCCCAGTCCCATGGGCGGGATGAATTTCCTCCAGTGAGTCTCACACATCAGAAGGAAATAGGCAGAGATTAGGTCCAGACGGATCTGGGAAGTCTGTTTATATCCCATTTTTAAATTCCCCTCTTCTTCTCCCTCATTCAGTGAGAAAAGAAGAAGCCTTCTCAAGTGAAAACAATGGTCTTAACTTTCTTGATTTACACCAAAGAACTGGATTCAATAGTTATTATGAAGCTTTCAAAACCAAACAAACAAAAAGAAAGAAAATAAAAAAGAGAAAGGAAAAGGAAGGGATTTGTATACATATAAATAGACACAGGAAGGTGGCTTCCCAATTAACATACAAGCTTTCATAGCAATAGCTTTGTGGAAAATGTTTCGTGACGTTGTAGCTCTGAGCTGTGTGGTTCCTTGGCCACAGTGACAGTGTCCACCCATATGGAGAAGCTAACATTGGGAGCAGATACAGCTCGTCTTTTGAAGCCTGATAGCTAGCACTTCCTCCTAAGTCTGATTGTGCTGTCAGTGGTCTAGATAAACTGGATATTTAATCTATGCCCTGACATTTGGCCACGGAACACATCCCTGTGGAAAAGAAACTTTTGAAAATGCCTTCTTTGGGTGTTTTCAGTGGATAAAGAGTGAAAGGCCCTCAGTTGCAGCCTTGCTGTCTTCAGTCATTCATAATATAACTTGGAAGTCCTGAATAGAAAGCTAAATCTTGCCCATATGTAGAATGAAATTATATTTGTTCTTTAGTATCTCTGTACAGTTTTAATGACAAATCTTTCATTTCAGAATAGGAAGTTGTCAATAAATTTGTCTTTCTCCCTTGAACTGACAAACCTGAGGAGTTTTAGCAAATTTTGTCTCTGATATCCTGACCTCAAAGGATTGGAAAGGAGTGGTAGCACAGGAAAACGTAATGTGAGATCCCTATGGGAAACAGATGCTGTGAGAGGACACCATCACAGTGTAAGTAAGTGAGTGCAAGTGATGCTAGAATCTTCTATTCGCAGAGGGATGAAAGGTAATACAGATTCTAAAGAAGAAGATGTAAAAGAAAAGAGGGAGGCCCTCTGAAAAACCTTATGGATATCTGGTTGTTCTGCCCTATATACAAACAAGGCACCCCTTTAAATGACTCTCAGAAAAGGAGGGACAGCCACTCTAAAACCACCTCTGATTGACTGTCATAATGCTCCTTCTACTTGGTGACCCAGAATTTTCTGGAAAGGAGGAACTAACATACAGTCTTTGTCTGTATCTTGCCCAAATTACAAGGGTAGTCCCTTGCTTGGAAGATGAAAGTAAATGCCATATCTGGAATATTTGGAAACATGGTCAATTGAGTCCAGATAGGTTACAACGGAAAACAAGGGTTTGAGAGTACAATTCACTTGTAGTTGAGCAGGACTGAGTTACCGAGATATTAAATAGGAGGAAGGAATAAAATTATTTAAAGCTACATTATAGATATAAAACTTCTTTAATTCTGATAGTTGTAATGTTTCCTTCTTTGTACCATCTTTACATAAAGATCCAATCCTATAATAGCAGGTTATATTAACCAGCGGTTGAGGACACAGTGGGACACAATGTAAAACACTAAATGTATGAGATAACTGAAACATGCATGTCATGTATCTCTCAATAAAATTCTGAGCAGTTTCTGATGACACAAGCGGTTTGCCTTACAAGGAAGGAGACACTTGGATCTTAGAAACGTAAAATTTTAAAGGTCACCTGAAGGAAAAAAGAATCTTTATCGCTATTAGTGAAGAACTATTCATGGGATAAGTGTTTCCTGGTTGCATAAAAGAGTTAAGCAGTGTGAGATCCCATATAATATGTTCATGAGGAACATGGGCATGTTACTTGTAAAAGGAGAATGAGATGAATCAGTAACAAAGCTGATGTTCTTCTAAATAATGTTTGCTAATATATTGTTCCAACATTCAATATTTCCAATGTATGGATCATAGAAGCTAACTGTTTGTCATCTTTATTTAGAACAAAAGAAAACATGTCTTCAAACAATCTATATTGGAACACATCAAATCCAGTTTTCTAGAACCATTGAGTTAATTAGTGAAACGGAATTTCAAATCTATCCTTTCAAGGTACTGGATTCCTGGACAGAGTTTAGAAACAAAAGGGCAGCATAAAAGTTACTTCTTCAAAATCAAGTCCATTGTACATCATCATATGGAGCAGCATAGACAAAAAATATCAAAAAGTCTTGCTCAGAAAAAGTAATTAGGGGTACTTGTTGGACTATAGTTACATACAGAGACATATCCAGTGAGACTGATAGGAATCACTTTCTTAATTTTTAACAGTAAATTGCAACCATTGATAATTTGTTGGAATATTTTTCCAATTATTATATTTCTACTGCTAGCTTATGTAAACTAAAGGTAAGACATTCTGACACGAAGACAGCACACTATAACTTGGTTTAGAAGAAATTTCAGCATGGCCAGATAAACTGAACTGTTCTTTAAGCAAGCTAAGCGGGTGGACACACAATGAGGAAGTCAATGAGAACCAGTTTACACATCAGCAGAGGACAGTTGTATAAATAGAACTGCAGAGTGGAGATGAACTCTGAGTAAACCAGAGTAAGGTTTTGTTCAGAAACAGGCAGTTGCATTATTCAAGTCTGTCACATCACGTAGTATTACAAATACCACATTCTTATCAGCATTATACAGGAAAGCAAGAAAAGTGGTTTTAGGTCTGAGGCCTTGTCTTCAGCATTTGTACAGCCATTTGCAGTAGATAAGCAATTAAACAGGAAGGAGTAATGGTACTGGAAAATACAAATGAGTCTACTGTTTTATTCACTAGGCTAACTGTTGTCATACCGATTCTAGAGTAATATACAATATGATAATAAATCACTCTCAAAAGGAGCAAGTAATACTTTTTCCCACATATAATGCAAAGCTATATGATAAACAGAGACATACCTGATACTTGAAGACAGTGCAACTCTAGGGAGAAGAAAGAAGGGAGACATTCTTGGTTACATGTTATGAAACTCTCATGTTTTGTGCAAGCCTCCGTAAGCCAGAAATCTCGGAGAAGCACATTTTCATTATCCTAAATGATAAAAAATATATAACACATAATTATATTGACAAATATGTCAATCAGAAAAAGAAGGTTAAAGAAAGCATACTGCCACAGGTGGGAGGAAATGGTGACCTCATATCGATACACAAGGAGAACACTGAGGTACTTAGCAACATTTTTACCTCAGTCTTCACTGAAAACTGCTTTCCTCATTCTTCCTGGGTCAGTGGACCAGGGGGATAAAACTGCTCCCACTGTAGAGGAGGATCACGCTCTTGACTACCTGAAGAACTGGAACATACGAGATCTGATGAGATGTATCCCAGAGTCCTGAGGGAATTGGCTGATGTGGTTGCCAAGCCACTCTCCATGATATTTGATCAGTCATGGCAATCAGAAGTCCCTGATGACTGGAAGAAGGGTAACACTGTCCCCATTGTTTAAAAAGGGCAGAAAATATGACCCAGGGATCTACCAATCTACCAGCCTGAGCTCTGTGCCTGGGAAGACCGTGGAACAGATCCTCCTAGAAGCTATGCTAAAGCACATGGAGGACAGGGAGGTGATTAGTAGCAGCCAGCATGGCTTCACTGAGGGCAAGGCCTGTCTGACCAACCTAGTAGTTTTCTATGATGGTGTAATCACATCAGTGGACATGGGAAAAACAACAGATGTAATCTGTCTGGACTTCCATAAAACCTTTGACAGAGTTGCCCACAACACCCTCCTCTCTAAATTGGAGAGATTTGGATTTGATGGGTGGACTGTTCAGTGGATAAGAAATGGTTTGGGTGGTCATATTCAGAGAGAAGTTGTCAATAGGTTTATGTCCAGATGAAGATCCGTGACAAGTGGTGTACCTCAGGGTTATGTACTCAGACCAATGCTGTTTAATATGTTCATCAATGATACAGAGAGTGAGATTGAGTGCACCCTCAGCAAGTCTGCAGAGAACACCAAGCTGAGTGGTGCAGTAGCCACATGAGAAGGATGGGATCTGGATAACCTGGAGAAGTGGGCCAATGTGAATCTCATGAGGTTCAACAAGACTAAGTGCAATGTCCTAAACCCTGGTCAAGGCAATCAATGGTTTCAATATAGAATGAAGGAGGATGTGATTGAGACCAGGCCTGTGGAGAAGGGCCTAAGGGTGTTGATTGATGAGAAGCTCCACGTGAGCCAACAATGTGCACTTGCAACTCAGAAGGCCAACTATTTCTTGGGCTGCATCAAAAGAAACTTGACCAGCAGGTCAAAGGAGGTGATTCTACCTCTCTATTCCTCTCTTGTGGGACATCATCTGGAGTATTGTGTCCGGTTCTGGAATCCTCAGCATAAGAAAGGTGAGGAACTTTTGATCCAGAGGAGGGCCACAAAGATGATTAGAGGGCTGGAGTACCTCCCATACAAGGACATGTTGAGAGAGTTTGGGGTTGTTCACCCTGGAGAAGAGAAGTCTCTAGGGAGACCTTATAGTGAGCTTCCAGTACCTGAAGGTGGTGTACAAGAAAGCTGGGAAGGGACTCTTTACAAAGGCTTATAGTGATAGGACAAGGGAAAATGGCTTTAAATTAGAGAGGGGGAAGTTTTAGACTAGTCATAAGAAGGAAATTCTCCACAATAAGGGTGGTGAGGCATTGGAACAGGTTGCCCAGGGGAGTTTTCGATAGCCCAACCCTGGAAGTGTTCAAGGTCTGGATGGGGTCTTGAGCAGCCTGATCTAGTGGGATTTGTCCCTGCCTATGGCAGGGGGATTGGGATTAGATGATCTTTAAGTTCATAGGTGATCTTCTATGACTCTGTTATTCTCTATCCAGAATACATATGTATTTGCCATCTATAGGCAGTCCTATAAATTCAAACCATAATCAAGCAAAATGTTTTAGTGCACCAGGACCTTTGGAAATTCTTCATAAATTACCTCTGCACATCAGGCTTGAAGAGCATTAGCAGCAAAGTGTGAAAATGCTGGCACTGTTTCAGTGACCAGTGGGTTGTAGCTGCCCAAACAGACACCTTTAAAAACCAAGAGGCTAATTAAAACTTTTCAAGAAAATTACAGGAAAGTATTTAGTGTATCATTTAATACAAAGATTACTGAACTTCTGACTTTCTTGGGCTACTGGAATAGCTGATGAACATCAAATTAAGATTATGAAGTGCAGCTACAGTATCAATATGAGAAAAAGACATGTTTTAAAAAGAAAGATGGAACAAATAACTTCAGTTGCACTGAAAAATCAGTGGTATTAATTGTCCTAGAAAAGCAATTTGGAAAATGCCCCAAACAGTCATTGTCACAAGGAGGCATTAAGGCAACCGGCATGTCTCTGAATCAGTAATTGCCAGCTATATCTACAGCTAATTATATACTGGTTCCTTGTAGTTCCTCTGGGGCTAATTTTACTGAGCAGAAAGGATCAAGTTGTGGTTAATAGTAACAGTAAAAGTAGTGGTAATTTGTTTTTCCAGACTGCTTTACTTTTACCTTTTCAGCAGTAGCCTGCAGCAAATACAAGACTGTCTTGTCGTTGTTGTCTGTCATTCATTGTGCTGGTTTACTTGTCTCAGAGCAGAAGTAAGGGAAATTAATGTTCTAAACAAGCATCTCGTACTAGTCAAGACTGTAAACAGACACAGGGCAATAAAGTACCTCCCACTATACCTCATAAATAGGTTTGTCTAAACACAAACTATCTCTAAGAAGAAAAATGTTTCTGGACAAACTAAAGGTCTCTAAAAAGTAATTGCTTACTAATTTACACTATGTATTCTTAAAACAAAATAAGAATGCCCACACATAAAGGAGGAGGTGCATGGATAAAATGGTTTTTCTCATTTAGGCAAGTTTTCATGTTGAACTGATCTTGTTTCGAGCTGTTTTCAGTGTTCTCTGCCACAGTTAACAACTTCAAATATTTATTTTAAAAGGCAGAAAATTATTGTGAGTTTTATGTTGGCAAACAGCCAGCCCATGCTTCATTTGGGAGTTAGCAGAGAGAGACAAGTATAAGAAACATCCTGCTGTCTAGTGGGCTGGTAATTGTTTCGTAATCAATTTAACAAATTGAGTGTAAAGGAAAAATGCTTCACAAAGGGAAGAGCTCACCCTTAGTCTTGAATCTCAGTCAGCATCCCCTCATTCATCCTTATATCATGCCTTCTTTTTCTCCACCCAGCACTCTAAACCCATATCCTTCCCACTGTTATTTTTCAAAGCTCCTTCCCTCCTCATTCCTCCAGACTTCCCTAGCCACCTTTCCCTTCATTTCAAACTGGATGCTTTATTTCATTATATCTAATTTCCAGGCCATTTTCAATTCTTCCTCCAGCTTCTCCTAATTAAGACCTCCAAGCCCAGCCATGTCCACCATGGATATTCTTTCTACCCAATGATACAGGCAATGTGATTCATAGTTTCCCTCTCCTATTTAAAAGAGAACTACTCTATCGCATGTATGACCAGGGACAATAGTCATCACAGAGGAAGGCATCAGTGAATAAGTCAGCCACACCAAACAGAAAGCAAAGTAGCTCAGGTAAGCCAGGCCAAGAGGACTGCCAGAAACATGGACTCCAACTTGAACTACTTATGCCTAAGGCTGATAGGAGCAATTAATCAAGAACTAGTGTTAATACCTTTGAAAGAAATAAAGGATTTGGGATTCATCTTTTGGAATGTCAATCTAATCCATTTCAAGGCTAAATAGCACCTTCAACTTGCTGATTTAGACTTGTGCATGTAGTTGAGGTACTGCTGATGAAAACATTGCTCAACGCATGTAGTTGCCACAGTTTTTATGAGTCAGCCAGTGATTTCATGCCCTGTGTCATGAGGGCTAATACAACACCAACTCAGACAGAGAACTAGGGAGTACAGATAGACATGAGCTATATCCAGATTGTACATCTAAGGTTTTCTTGCATCCCTGTTAACTATACCCTCAGCCTCCTCCAGCTATTTTTCCACCAAGTACAGACAATTTTATGGTTGCATATTTGTAGTTATATATGCATCAGTAGCTGTAGTTTTAGATTGATCAGTTTTATAGATTTAATTTGATGTTAATTTCGACTCCTTTTCCTGATAGTAGTAAAGACTCACTGACTATTCCTCATATGAGAAAAATATTTCACATTCATTAAATTTGAGCATGAAGTCATACAGAATAGTAAAGGAGCTGAGCATTTGAGTATTTGCTATCAATTCTTTTAGCTGTCCAGAATATATTTCACTGAACAGAAGGGCTCAGTCAAATATTAGAGTCAAGTTCTGCAGAAGGAACCTGTTTGCCTTCAGCTTTCACTGGATTTATCACAACTCCATTTGCAGCACATTTTGGAAGAACATATTTTAAGACATATTGCTGTACAACAACTAAATCTCAGTGCTGATAAATCACAAATCTCATATCTGGTCTAAAAAGGCAGCAAAAAGAGGAAGGAAAAAAGGTCTCTGAAAACTTTCACAGCTGGCTAAGGGAAAAGTATGTGGTATTTTAGGAGGACTGTATTTATTGTGACAATTAATGACACCTTTCACTTATAGAGCAGTGTTTTTCAGGATAGATCACAAAGTGTTTTACCAAGTTCACCTACTGTTGAGTTGTTTAAAACTGGAAGAGTAAGTCGCATTATCAAATAACTTGCTTCGGTTTGTAAAGAAAAGAGGCATTTTGACAAACAAGTGACACGAATTACACTGAATGTAAAAGGAAGAGAGATTTCCTTACAAGAACATAAAATAAATAAATAAATAAATCACACTTTCTCAAAAAGCATCAGTGAAATCTTTAATAAGCACAGGATGTCCTTCAAGAAGGAGAGATTTTGTCTTGAGAGGCTCATGCAAACACATTCTCCTAGTGTATTCACTGATTTTAGCCTAACTAAAATGACAAGCCCATCATCTGGTTTTGCCTGGTTCCCTGTTGTGGTGGCAGGTAGTGCAGTCCTAGCATTCAGACCACTAGATCCCTTCTGTCAAGGGGGAACCTATCCTAAGCTGTGGTTGAGAGCTGGATGAAGAAGCTAGTGTCATGAAAAAAATAAGTTAACACTGAACTGTAAAAATTATCCCCTCATAAAGTGAAAAGATGTTGTTTGGTATCCATAGCAACTTCAGAAACCAATGCTCTTTAACAGCCTTGCCTGGAATCATGTAAACTGCTTTGAAAAAACATGAATTGTGGCAGATGGATATGTGAAAATAAAAATAACTTCACATCCAATCTATTGCCCACACAGGACATCCTCAAAATACAGTGTTAATTATATAACCCTATCAAAAATCATTTTGCTGTGAAACCAAGATAGAGGTAGCATTTTTTTCCATACATGTCCATAGAGTTAAAAATGGGATTAGCAGTAACCATTTAATAACTAAAGTCTAGCAAGCAAATGCTCCCTGGCACTCTCTGCGAAGTAAATCTAACCTTCAGTTAAGGTCAGTAAAAGTTATAACCCAGATATGTGAGCAAAAGGCTGCAGGCTAGTGCTCTGATTTCAATAAGACTTCTGTTAAGGGAGCTATGTCTTGCTTTACATGTGGCATTTGTACAATGGCATTTGAACAGGCAGGCATCCATCACTAGAGGGAATGATGATAAGAAACAAGGAAGAATTAGGAACTGTTTCAGAACGTGAATCGACCGTTTGGTAGACAGAGCTCATACTTATACAGAGGGTGTGTGGTCTGAGCAGACAAGGGCACCTTCCAGACTAGGCACATTCATCTGTTCAGTGCGTGAAAACTGAACACTGCAACTCATTTATCAGGTAGTAATATGTAGTCTGTCTTCACCTCAAGCTTATCATATAACTAACAAAACCAAAGGAAACAAACATCTAAAATGTATGCTTTGCAAATGGAACCTCTTCCACTGGAAATGCCATGCCTACCTCTCATTTCCCTTTCTTCTGGAAAGCTCCTTGGCCTTTTCAGAAGTTGCAGGTCACATGATGCCCAGGAAGCATTGTTTGAAGTCAGAAACAGGTCCAGTCCAGAAATGAGGTTAAACACAATTGTTATGTTAGTGAAACAGGGTAACTTCAGGAATAGGCTGTGTAAACACTTAAGGCAACATCGTATTTCATTGTCAAAGTGGGCTAGGGACTGAGTTCATAAAGCTGCACTGTCAATTGATCACAAATGGAGAATGGTGGTTTACATTACCCCATACCTCGCTGAAGTCACAAACGAACTCAGCCAGTATATGAAGAGACCTAAAGTATTTCAGGTTAAAAGCCCTTTCCCTCATTTTGCTAGATTATAACTTCTTGTGTTCTGAGCAAGCACTTTTTTTTTCTCTGTTTTAATGTGGCACAATGGTGTTTTACTTTATTTTGAAGACAGAGTCCAAAATTTAATACTCTTTGTTGCAAATGCACGAGACCGTGCTATTTTTCAGCACTGTTTTATTTACTTGAAAGTAATTCCTTTGTCAAAGGGACATGTGAATCACAGCACTACTCAAAAATATCTCTTTGAAGACCATGGAGTTCTTCCTAGCTACCAGATCAGAAATGGTTGTTTTCTTCTCCACACTTACACTTTTTACTCTAGTTTTCCTATCCAGTCTCTTTGGCTCCATCTTGTGATACACTCATATTAGAGTCTATACATTGTAAACACCTTCTCATTTTTGCTGTCTCAGAAAGCACTAATGTTTTTTTTAATAATCAGAAAGTTCCATTTGCAGTAGATCAGGGCCCTGAAAATCAGCAGAAGCACCCCAAGGTCTAGCAGTAGTAGTCCCTTTGGATTTGACTGAACATAGAAATTAACCTGGACCATTATAGACACTAATCATACAATTTTTAATATAGAAGATATTTTTAATAATAATGACAGTGACAAGAAAAATATCATTTCTTTACAATGTTTTCCTTTGAAGGCTCAAAGCAGCTTAATATGACTGAGTAAAATTGTTTAAATGATGCTTTTGAGACATAAGCAATATCATATTTTTTTGTATCATGTGTTTTTGCAAACTGTGTGTGAAAGAAGTAAAGCAAATCATGACATCATATTTGTAAAGCAGCAAAGGTCATAAAAGTAGTAATGTACATTAATAACTAGTGTGTGCAATTTCCTAAAAACCTAAGTATCGTGTAATTTTCAATAAAGTATTTGTTTTGTTTGTATTCCTTACAGGGATAGAATAACTGCATAATTAATTTTACATATTAGTGACCCTGGAAATAAAATTAAAGGAAGGAATAGACTCTTGAGCTGCTTTAAACTGTAGAAGTACAGCATAGTGTATGTTAAGATAGTCTATGCCCTGTCAAAGTTAAAGGATGTCCCAGAAAAACAGATTGAGCCCAATTCCTGCTGCAGAGGCAATAGTATAATTTGCATGTACACTCACTGAAACCGCTGGTGTGAGACAGAATCTTTCTTTATATATTCAGAGTTTTTCATGGAAGGGATTTTATGGTATGTAAAGGAAATTTGACACTATTGTCTTTTTAAACTGATATTTTCAGAGCATATATAGGCTTTGTTATGCTTTGTGCACATACAGTTGTAATACACACTGCACATGAATATACACAAGACATTTACAACTTACAAGGCTTCTCTGAAAGCTGTTTCAAGACCTCACAACTAAGCTTCAAAATTCTTCATGCTACATTAGTTTAGGAAGTACACCTCAGTTGTTTTGCCAAAGCTTTACTATTAGTCTGAATGAAAACAAAACACACTAAAACCCTGTTATCTTTTTTCCACGTCATCTAGTTTTCTTTTCTTTCAACGCTTTTCCTGTTTTACTTGAGAAATCTCTTTACTTGGTTTTCATGTTTCCTGCCTGCATCACTTCCTGTGCATCATTCACATCCTGTCCATCTCTGCCTTGCAGGTGGCACTGCCTTTGCTAGGGAGACTTTGCTTTGTGTATTGCAGCACATCCTGTTCTGCTCCCTGTCTCCCTTGGGCCCAGGAGCCATCCATTTCCTTGGGAACATTCCTGTACTACTGAAAAGGATTGGCGTCACCCTTCTTTGCAAGCACTTGGAGGTCTCTGCTATGCATTAGCACAAAGAGAGGAAACAAGAGGAATTTTAAACTTTTGAGGAATATGGTAATTTATGAAGGACCAACCTTTAGAAACAAAAGCCAGTGGTAGCATTACAGGGTCAAGAATAGTTTCCTCATGAGAGATGGAGATGTTGACATCAGCATTTTTTTCACCTTCAATCAAGCTTATGGAAATAACTTTCACCAGGGAGGCTAAATGAAATAGAAGTATTTCTAGACTTCCTAATCATCGTTTGTCCCAAAAGCCAAAGAAAGTCTGCTGTTAGTGTCACTGTATTTTCCAGTGTCTTACTGTAAATAAAGAGGATACTCATTTTTATTGTGCTTCCTGTATACAAGAAACTGAATGTGACGTAAGAAGAAAAATTAGTAAAGTAGTGAAAAGAAATACGTCAAAAAGAAGCTGTCTTTTCAAAGATCACTGGTTCTAATGTACCTACCTGTGTAAGCAGTTCTCAGGTATGAGTAGTATTAAAACCACCAAACAACTGTTTTGCTTATAATTTTGTCGTCAAAAGATAAAACCCATATATTTTATTTTACAGTATGGCAACAGTAGTCTATTACAATAACACTGCTAAAAGAAAGGCAGAAGGGACCACCAACATTGGCAATTCATGACGAACTGCTGCTTCCTCCCATGACTTTTGTTGAAAATGTTTTTACATTAAATTCTGTCCTGATCTTTTTTCCTCCTTATATCTCCCATTTGAGCTAAAGAAAATGAACCACCATCAAGAAAAGAGAAGAGCAACATTCTGTAACATGAAATCATGTTTTGTGGGGACAATCTAAGAATGCCACACTGTTCAAAACCACTGACAAACACTTATAACAGAAAGGTTATTAACAAGTGGTATTTAGTTTCCAAGTAAACAAACTGCCTTTCATCCTATCAGGAAACAAAATATAAAAATTATTCCACATAGACCATCACTCTGTACCTCTTAACTACTGATCCCTGAGTGACTATGCTGGATGAACTGAACCATGGCGGACAACTTTCATATATGCTCCATTTAGATACGCTCTTTGGCTTACTTACAGTAAAAGTGTATGTCATGCCTCCCCAAAGAAAGAGGTGAAAGCTTTCATGTTTTGGAGGGTAATGTAAGTCCCCAATCAACTCTTCTCCTTGTGCCTTTTCATGATGGGCAAATGAAAGATATGCCTTCGTGTGAATACTGTTGATATAACCTTAAATTTTTGTATTTTTTCTTCTTGTTTTCATAAGACTAAACCTAAAGAGGAAGGAACTGGGAGTATCAAAGATCTTTCATTCCTTGTAGTGAAAGGAAAGGAACGAACACGTTCTACCTATTTTTTTTCTGAGCACAATGCTCTCTCCTCCTTCCTCCACTTCTTCTGTGTAAGACTGTTACATTACAGATACCCCCTTCAGACACCCATTTGGCTCTTCTGTGTATGCCTAATCATGAAAGATGAAGGGGTAGAAGCAATAACTCCTGTTTCAGGTATGAATGCACTGCACCAATTTATGCGTGTGGCAGTTCTTTCAGTGTCCTGCAAGTAAGACCATGAACCACACTTTACAGATCACAGAATACTGCTTAAGTGTCCTGATGAAGCATAACTCCCTTTTATTTCTCTGGCTTTTATTTTACAAAGCCCTTAAGATAAAATATCTCCTGTGAATGAGAGCCAACTCTTGCTCTGACACCTCATGAAGTTGTCCCTACTTCCTTAAAGTTTTCACAAAAGTCCTTGCTACTGTTGAAAGTCTGACTGTTCAAGACTCGCTAGCCTGAAATTCTCATGCTTCGAGGTTATCAAGATCCCACTGCTGCAGTTAATCAGATCTACTGGAGACAGGCCTTCATTGGGAGAAGAAGGCATATCAGTTAGGCTGCAGTAATGAGTTGTCCATGCAGACCAGCAGCTAATTATCCCAGAAAGGACTGCAGCTACACCCAGCTACTGCTCTTAAAAATGAAACGCAGCTTTGGAGACAGTAAAATTTTCTTTCAGGCTCATACCTGAGGTCAACGATAATGCATACAGCACGGAGGTGGCCTGGATCACAGGTTTTCCAAACACAGCTGCTTAAAATGCAGCACGTGATTTTATGGTTTTTAGTTTCCATGTCTCTCAAATCAGGTGGCTGCTTCACAAGTGAGATCAAACTTACAACAAGTAAGTTGTTAGTAACAAAATTTGTGATGTGAATTCTTTTGAGGACTTTACTGTCCGCTTTCTTTACTCCTTTATGGCAGGCAAGGAATTTGGCTCAGCTGTAACAAAGGTTGCTTAAACAGTCACCTTTGGGTCTTTATGAGGTAGCTTTTCTGAGAGTCAGCAAGTCTGAAATAAATGGAATATGCAATATTTTAGTAGTGTGTCCTTATGGCCTAGTGTTTTTTCCTTTCCTTTAGGATGGATGGTTCCTACCCTCACTTCCATTCTAGTTTTCATTCTGCAGCATGGGGTTGTTATATTCTGGGGCATAATGAAGTTGTTATTAGCAAAATATTTCTAAAAATATAAATTCATGCAAAATTTCAGTGGGACCACTGCTGATTTCTAGAATCATATTCACATCTTGAGTAACTTGAGCTGAGTAATTTAGGGCCTTATTGGTATACTTGGCTAATGTTTCCCTTACTATTATTTATCTGCTCTTACTACATATTGTAGTTTTATATTCTACATACACATAGAGATCCTTTGCAGAAGCACGACTAGAAGGAGATTTTGAAAATGCTATTTTACCTCTGGCCAGCATTAATTGCACTGGCTTGCATTTTTCAGACCTTTCTCACTGTTTCCCTCATGATAGATGTAATGCACATACTGGAGCCAAGTATTTACAGGTTTTTCCTTTCCCTCCTTTTTGGCTTGTGAGCACACCCCTGAGGAGTGTGCACACAAAGCTCAAGGAATCCATTAGCTTAGGCTTTAGTGAATACAGAAAGCATGAGATTTACAGAACTTGCCAGCAAAACTCATTGTTCAGTTCCAGAATACTTTATGTTGTTGCTGGTTGTTGTCTAGGGGTTAAAACAGGGAATTGGGATTCCGGAGGCCTGGCTTCTTTCCTACAAAAAATATATGTCCTGTTTGAAAGTTTCTCTGCCTCGGTTTATATTTTTACAGTAATAACTGTAATTCTCCTCTCTCTGTGTACTGCCAGTACTTCTGGTACTCTGGTACTGCAAGACTGCTTGCCCTTACTCAAAAACCCCAGCACACTTTCAGAAACTTCTGCACATTTCCAAGAACTGCTGTCCTTTGTCTCTCCTCTAGGTGAGCCTGAGACCTTCCAATTGTTCTATTCTTTCTGTATGATCAGAGACAAATGTTCTCAAGAAGCTCATGCAGTCCTTCATTGGGCTCAGGTGGTCCCTGGCACTGAAAAAGAAGCACACAATCTTATTCTGTGATTTGTATTATCTCAAAAAGTTCATACCTCGGGAATATCCTGAAACTCATACATCAGGCATTGAATGCTACGTAATGGTTCTGCTTAAGGGATAATATCTAATTCTATAGCTCCCTGACTCTGTGCTTATTGAATAGTGTATTCTCCTTATTTTGCTACCCTCACACCCCCTGCTGTTGAGTGGGGTGAGGAGTGAGCATTTCCTGGAGCTTAGTGAAAAAATGTCGTTTAGCCTACTTGCACAAATAATTTCTGTAGTACTGGATCTCTCTCTCTCCACACTTGTCTGCAGACTAAAACTCCAGATCATATGCACAAATATTTTGGGAAAATACATGCATTACATCCGCATCTGTTTTGCCAAACATGGAGAGTGTTAGTTAAAAAGCTGAGTAGTGTGATGTCAGCGGAAAACGCTCTGCAACACAGTGACAGCTGGTTGCAGGAAGAGCTACAGTCTGCAGCTCAGGATTGGCAGGAATCTGAGCTAGTGCCATGGCAACAGGCATCGGTACCTGTCAGGAGCTTGGGAGTCACAATATTCATGGTTTGAGTTATTGCTGTGTGTTTGTGTCATTGACATTGAGGCTGCATTACAGTTCACATTAAAAAGCCATGCTCCCTGTACAGAATTGCTCCCAGGTGGACTTTGACACTGAAGACTGCAAAAACAGATTCTCTCTCTAAATATTCAAACTGTGTTAAAAACACATCCATCAATACCCCTAAATAAATACTAAAGCTGACAGTGATTACAGGGATTTGTGGAAGGAAAAATCATAATCGCTATTTGCTAATTGGTAAGCAATTAGCCAGTTATGCTACAGGACTTTTGAAGCACATTAAATCGACTAACAGGCAAAGCTGATTTGTAAACGAAATGGCTGGATACTGGTGTACCAATTAGAGAAGGAAAATTGCAGCAGCTGGGAGGCTGTCAGGAGTCAACTCATGTCACAAGGAAGCTGTTTGGAGCAGCAGCAGTTTGTCAGCTCCTTTTCTGAAGTATAAGTAAACTATAAGGATTTAAAAACTATAAGGATTTAATAAATATATTTATTTATACATGTAGTACCTATTTTATAGAATATTATATATTTTTACAATATATAATACAATGTATATATTTTTGTCTGCTATCTTAAATCAAATATAATCAATTATTTAAGCAAAACTCTTGTTTATGGATCACATTTGTAAATACACTAACATACAATGAACTGCTTGAAAGCAATTCTCACTTTCCAAATATGCTATGTTCTAATGTATGAAAAGAGTACCCTGTGATCGATGCTTTTACCCTCTCAGAGGTATAGTGGTATAGAGTATAATTTCACTATATGCAAGTATTCCTCTTGCAATTGGATTTGCAGTATTTATTTCTGCAGGTGAGGTTAAGCATATGTTTTGTCCAATAAAAGAGGATATTTTTAGATAAGTTTGATGACCTGCAAAACCATCCAGTTAACACAAAGACACTGTTTATCACAAGGGGACTTTAGAAAACAACCACTGTACCTTCAGCATTTTCAGATGTCAGATGTCACATTCTTTGCAGTAAAAAACAGCAGTGATGAAAAGTGCTTATTGGTAAACCATGCTCCAGAGCTGAATATTTGGATTGCAAGAGTGGCCTCACTACGGGAAACATCACAGAAAATTCCATCATGAAGCCACAGTCAGTTGTGAGTCTCTGTTATGATTACTCGGGAGAGTAACCAAATTTATAAAAAGGGCTCTAGGTTTCTCTGCCCTCATTGCAGCAGATGTGGCTTTCACTCTGGTCATTGAGACCAGTACTAAAGGAAGAAATATCTTTTGGAGCAAACTGGAAAGAAAAAATATTGCGGCAAAGACTAAAAGCTCTCCTGAGCATTTACGAGGAAAAACTGTCTTCATCGTCGTTGAAAGTCAGGTGTATGCAAGAAGTTAGGTCCTCTTCTAAGTGTTTTCATTCATTGCTTTACTCTATGAAGATATGTGAAATCACTTCTGGTGAATTCAGAGAAAATGCTAGGAGAATATGGAGGATTTTCAGCACAAATGAAAGGTTCAAAATCTACCTTAGTAATAAATGGCACTACCTTTTCTGATTTACTTATTTTCATTGAGAGAAAGAAATTTATGCAGAAAAGCATAAATATATGTAAAACTATACATGTTGTAGATGCATCTGAACACCTTGGGTAAAAAAATTTACAAGATGTAATTGCTAATTATCCATATTTGTCTTGTTGTTTTGATTGCTTCTTTTTTAACTTTTCAGCCAAACTTTTCTAGTGAAATAATTGTGTTGGCTGAGCAATCAGCCTCTAATAGAGATTCCCTGACAGTAGGGATATAAACGTATATATATGCATATATATATATATTCTTAGATATGAAATATGACCAAAATAATTTCAGTCAAAACCCCAGTTGGAGTTACCTAACAGATTCACATCCATTTAACGAACTATACTTAAATATACCTGTTGTAAGTGCAAGTAGAAAAGATGTCAAAGGAAATAAAGTACTGTCATGTTCTAATGAGCAACAAGACTGTGAGGATGGTTCTCCATTGAAAAATAACCTCAAAGTGTCTACTGCAATACTGAAAAGAGCTTGGATTAACCGTGGGAACAAAATATATGGACATTTTTTTCTGAGCATGTTATTTGCAGGGATCACATCCGCTATGTGAATTATCATGTAGTGTTTTTTATATTCATGTAACACTAAAAACAGATGATGAAAATTAAGTAATTCATGTAACCTCTAACTATACACTATAATTTATCATCAAGACCACCTCCAACAGACCTTTAGAAAACTAGTAACATAATTGGTAGTCTTTGTAATATATAAATATATATATATGTGTATGTGTGTGTGTGTGTATATATATATATGTAGCTTAGAGCTATTTTAGACTCTCATTACCATGGCAACCAAGAGCTTCTAAAGGTAACTGAGCAAGGAGTGCCCTAGTGGACTTAATAGTGGCTCTTGCTTTCTCCCTCACTTGAGTGTGGAAGCCTTTGCTTTGGCTATAGATGAGCCAGTCAACTGTGTCAAAGACTCTTGTACAACAGAATGTGTAGTCTGCACAGCCCCTTTTCCTTCTGAAGAGTTTCAGTTGGCAGGAAAAATTTATAACCCCCTTTTTACCTCTCATTTGTAAAAAAAAGGAAACCTAACTATCAGAAGAAGAATGGTTTACTTAAAATACAGCAATGGTTTACTTAAAAAACACCAAAATAGTGTCCATGAGACAATAGTTCATTTCAGAAATCACTTATTGCTCTCCCTTAGCTCAGATATATAAGAAGAAACAAAAGAAGTTGAATACTCAAAGGGGACCAATAATTTAATCAAGCTGCATCATGAGATTATTGTAATGAGACTATAAAGCACCTGGGAGAGCCAGACCATTGCTATCTACCCTGGTAATGACACTTTTCATGCTGTAAAATCAAATATTGAAGTAAAAGCAACATACAAGTCATGGAAGAATAAAAATAAAAGCAACCAACACTCACAAATAGAGAAATAAGTTATTTTGTTCAGCTGGCTGTATGATTAAGCCAACCTATTCACTGAACCAAACTGAACAGAGTAACAAACACAAAGATTTCTTTAAAAAGGAAAGCATCCCAAGGTGATGCAAAGTTTTCCATTTTTGTTATTTTCTTTAGTTTTTTTCTTTTTTTCTTGTTGATGACGTGACTGAGGAATCTGACTAAAAACCTAACGCCTTTCCGGTACATTTTTGTAATCACTGTACATCTGTGTATCACAGAGATACTTTTTTATATAGGACCTGTCTATAACATACCTAAAAATGTCTTGGTTTCTTTTCACTGATATGTTTCAAAATTTTAATCTTTGCCTAGTTTAACACAACAAAATTTCACTGGCTGTTTCTAGGTCCATAATAATCTAAATTAGTTGAAGATCTGTTATTGCTAAGAGAGATTTTCTTCACTTTCTATACTGACTGGTTTTTTTTTTTTACTGGGGATATTTTGTATTTGTCCTTTTTTCACTCTCTCCCTTTTGACATATTTAAAACCAGAATATTTTTTGTCTAAGTGTACAGAAAATTTATTAGAGGTGGAAGGTGATTACATTCTTGATTATGTCTCTTCTTCTGAAATTCCCACTTGGTCTGGACTATATGTTTTTTTTTTTTTTTTATTCAGCTCTTTTGTTATTTCTCCATATTCTTGCCAGCTGTTTGGTAGATGTATTATTGCTGCACCATGTGGTGGTAAGCCATCAGTGATGCAGTTTGGGTTAAGTCAGTTTTGGCTTAACCACGGATGACCTTAGAGATCAGGGAGGCAGCCTTAAAAGAAATTACTCCTGTGCGATTATAACAGCAAAACAGAAGTTCGTAGCAGCCTCTTTCACTCAGAGATGGATTCTATACATAATGAAACTGCTGTTACTATCATCTTGGTGGCTTGGCTGAAAGTAAAAGACTAGATGGAGAGCAATAGCTACACTGGTGGTATTTGACAAGTGTAGGAATTTTCAGTACTGGTAAATTAACACTCTCTTCACAGGGTCTGGCAGATTCACCTCTTTACACTGTGGCTTACAACTTCTATTAGTAGTAGAGAGAGTAGTTATTTTCTTTGGATTTCAGAAGCCTAAAATTGCAGGCATCTTGGCAGAAGAGGTTGCTCCAATAATCTAAAATTTTCTGTCACTTGTTTCTCTTCAGCTTGTTTTGATTTTCTTTTGTTGTCTCTTACTCTGTATTTACCAGCATATAGGCCATCCTTCTTCTCTTCCATCATCTCTTATGGACATTCCTTATAAGTATTTTCCTTATGCCTATTCCCTCCACTGATGGATTTCCAGGTAGAGAATTAAAAAGGCTAGATTGTTTTCAATGTTCTGCAGAGATTTTTTCAGACTATAGTAACCTTTTGAAATACTGACCAATTATTAAAATGCCCTGGTCACTGGGGCACCTATTGTTGGTATCCTCTGGCCTAGAGATTTGCATCTCATGGAAACCTGAACGTCAGAGACATTAGAGGAGGCATTATACACTTAGGCCTTATAACACTGGATTTTGGATTTTTTAGCTCTTTCGCACTGCATCAGTGCGTGTTCCCATGTCTTTAGCTGTAGCCACTAAGGAAACACCAGCCACTTGATTTGAGGTGCTTTACAGTTAAGGGAGAAAAGGGCTTTTACCCTACTCTTTGCTCTTTTGTCCTAGCTTTTTTCCTCGACAGCCCCTCTTTGTATACTGTCAATTATTCAAACATGTGTTTGTACTTTACAAGAATGTTTCCTCCATGATGTAGGAAAAATCAAATGTCTTCTCCAAAATAATTTCACAGAAATAGCTGACTCTTACTCAGAAGTAAATTAACACTTGTAGTTCATAGGGAGATAAAGCTATTTTCAAGTGGATTTGAAAAGGTAGAAAATTATTTGGAGATTCAATGTCTTCTTTTCCATGGTACATCCCATCCTGTTTTAACTGTAAATCTGATGCTCACGATCATTCTAAAGAGTGCAGTCCATCATAGTATACATCTATATATTGTGAAAATAAACAGTCCTTGAGGTGTCATTTGTCTTAACAGTGAGCTATGTCAAAGGTCACTGAACTAGGCAAACTTTTTTTTTTAATTAGCCTGAGTATGGTGAATGTAGAAGGTTGTATTTTATGAGCATATTTCTAGAAGAAAAATGGAAACCCGCAGTGATAACAAGGTGTTTATTTGTCTTAAATACTTTTCCTGAGATGTTAAATATTAATTATAAGTCAGCCAATAAGTCAGATAATTACAGAGGGAGAGAAAAAAAATACATATGTAAATAAAAAAATTGTATAAGTTTACACATTGTTTGACAATACAGTAAATCAAACTATGTAGAAACACTTAGATAACTAAATATAGTGCGAAATCTGCTCTTTTTTTGTCTTTTCAGTTGTGTAAAATGTTAATTCAAGCAAAGGACAATAGAACTTACCTTCCACATATTAAGTGTAAAACCGTCTTTAAGTTATATTTAAATGCTTAGGTCAGTCATGATATTATAGAGACAGTGCCTTTTTTTCTTGTTTGACTCAGTAAGTGTAATCTTTAATATCCCCATTAATTTGGAAGTGAAAAGGTAAATGTATTTTAATTAATCTGTACAAAATTTTTACAAATGAATTTTGAAGTTAACTATTCATTGTATTTATCTGTTTACTATCAGCCAAGAAGATAAATAGTTGCAGACACACATTTACTAGAATGGAATTTTTCAGCCCCACTTGAGTGGAAATACTTTGACTGGCAACATATAGCTGTTTAAATATTCCCAGTGAGTTCATAGCCATAAGACACTCCTTTCAAAAGGATGTTACGTCATTTAGAATCTTAAACTTCAATGAAATCATTGACTTTAACTTTCGTAAGAGTTTTTAAAAGTTTTTTTTTTCTCCTGTTCCTTCTACTGCTTTTCTTCTCTTCAGGAACTAAAACCCCAGCATTCATGACAGGTATTAGAGGTAAGCAGTACTGGGTCACAGACCAGAGTCAAAAAAGGGAGGCGGCAAGAGGTTGAGTTTTGTTACAGAATAAATCTGATGTGTTGAGAGAAAGAGGAGAGGGAGCACCACATTCTCAGCCTCAGGCCAAGGCTACAATGAGACTCTGAGCCTCACAAAGCAGCAGCAACTGTTGGCTCTTTAAAAAGAGAGGTGTAGGTTCCTATCCTTTCCTTAATATACCTTTTAGAAGGCATAACAGCATGGGATTTTTCACAGTGTTTAAGAGGTTTTTAGCTGTGGCATCCATGCTAATCACTGAATCCCCTACATCCCCGAGTGTCTGTATTATTGACAATGCACCTGTTTGCACACCTCATTCTCTAGCTCTACTGGCAGAAACCAGCCTGTATGCAGTAATCCAATTCTTCATGGGTCCTTTTTTATTTACTAGTGTTACTATGCTAACATGACTAGCAAAGTACAGCTCCCTGTATGAGATGGTTTTCTGTTGCTTCCTTGGATATAAGTTTAACATAAGTTTCTCTGTGCCTTAAATGACAATGATTGCACAATATGTTTTTAACTATATATATACACCTTGGTAAGTATTTTGATCTCTACGGTCAAGGTTCGATACTGAGTTTGTATTCACTGCTGCCATTAATATCAATGGCAAATTTTAATCTGGCTTCCATGGGGGAAATACCAGACTCTAAGTATTTCAAGAACATAATGTTAGCCATATGGAATACCTGATTCTATCTATGTCATTATAAGATGCTATTTAGTCCCTTAAATATTGTGTAAAATGAATAAAAAGGATTATTAATTAACAGCAGATCAGGTCAGACTTCACCCATTCCTCAGTTTCTCACTTGTTATGGGCATTGACAGGCTTGTTATAGCAGTTGCAGTGAATTTCAGAGGCACAACACTTCTTCAGTTGCCTGCAGGTGAAAAAAAAAAGAGATAACTTTTTATGTTCTGGACTGAGTGCAGTGTTCACCTTTCCTAAAGCTCTGTTGATTGAATTGGGGAGGAAATCACAGCTTTGCCTAAAACTTCTAGCTTACACTGATATTCATTGACTATCTCCCTTATGTGATAGCGATGACAGAAATAGTATTAACCTAAACCGCTAAAAAATGCTCTATCTCCTTTCAAACAGCCATGCACTTTAAAGTGGGATGCTAGAATGCATGCTGTTTGATTCATTTGCCCCAATGATGTAGATAATGTGAGGAGATTTCAGTTTTGGTTTATGTTTTCCTTAATGTACTCTTTTGTCATTTGAGAGTCAGTATCTCCAGTGTGTCTCTAAAAATGTCCTTTGCAACTCACTACAGTCAGCCTTATTTCACAATGGTGTGTAGTTTCTCCTATTCCCACCAAACACATATACAGGTAAAACTAAAATCTGCCTCTTGAAACACACGAAATTTCATTTCCTGATTTTTTTCCAACTTGACTATTGTTACAAGTATCTCTATTCAGTAATTCTCAGTAGTTACTAGCACTTGTCAAATCAAGTTAAGCTTTTTTTTTTTTCTCTTTTGGGAGTTGACAAAAGAAGAAAAAAATTTTACCCAATTGTCCTTGACAGGATAACAGCAGAACTGTTATGCTGACCTCAACGTTATTTCACTAGGTTCATGGTAATTAAATTTGTCTTAGAACTTGGATGAATGTTAAACTACCATGAGGAAGGAAAAAACCCACATATGTAAACTAAACCCCATACAGCTCAGTTTGTACAATGATCTGTTCACTCCATTATGGAAATATCTGAATTCTTCCTGATCACCTGTAAGGAATTGAACTCCCCAGGTTTTTTCCTATGCATTTCTCTTTTTTTATCCTTGGGAGACATTATAGATAACTTTTTTATTTTTCATAATTTCTTTATTCACAGATAGAGGAAAAAAATGGTTCCCTTGGGAATCTGAGTTCAAATCTTGTAGAAGATGATGAAGTGTACATGAGTTGCCTTGACCTGTAACCATAAAGTAAGCGCAGATCTGGACAACGTGACAATTTGTTCCCTGTAAAGATTTTAAGAGGACCTCCTGAGCTTCCACTAGGAAAATTTATTCTTCTTGTTGCCATGAAAGTGGTCTTAAATGTCTTCAATTCAAATTCAATAAAGATTTTAGGTTCCTAATTCATCCATAAGCCTTGAATACCTCAATAAAATCAGAGAGATAGGAGCCTGGATACTGGAATGGATCTGAATGTTTGTATGTATTGCTCTATTCTGAATGTGTCCTTTATCATATTGAATTTGAAGATTCAAAAAGACCTTGGATTTATTTATTACAATTCTAGAGTGCTTGGATAGGATCTGTACGTTCTGTAAGAGGCTGTGAGGAAAAATATAGATTTCTCCCATATCAGTACTTACTGTCTTCTCGTCAGATTTATTTACTATGCTTAGGAAAGATAAGAGGCTGAAGTGACTGTGTGCATTTACATGTGCCTCCATGTGTTTGTGTATGCAAGCAGATATATCTGTGTGTGTACAATAGTTGGAGGCAGTAAAGAGAGACAGTTCTCACAATCTCACAGAAGCTCCTTTTGCTTAATGGCTCCTTTATACCCAACACAAATCCCTGATTTAAACTACATCACATTCTCACATCATGACTAAGAAGGTGAGAATGTAAATGGAATTTCAGATGCCCAACTTTATTTTCCTTCAGTATATTGCTAGACAGCAGATATAATTTTAGGCAAAAAAAAATAGTGGCAAATAATCACCCATTCTTTTTCCTGGCTTGCCTCAGCTCCTTGACCTTACAAACCCTCCTATAGCTAAAAATCATATATATTATATTACTTGGATGGAAGTAGCTCATAAACGATGTGACAGCTCTTCAGGTATTCCATGTCTCCACCGCTGTACACAAAGGGGCAGGATTCAAAGCTGAAACCCTGTGATACAGACACCGCAGCCAGTGTAGAATCATTTCATTTCACAAGCATGGATTGAAATTGGCCCAGAGAGCCTGTTACATGATGTACATATGGAAGAAGAGGGAGCTGAATGAGTGATAAATTGTAGACAGCTCAGAAGGAGCCGGATAACCACTCCTGCCCTATGTAATAGATGGGACTAGTCACAAAAAGTGTTCTAAAGCAGGTGTCAAGCTAACCTCTATTAAAAAGGATTTAAAGCTTGGAGAATTTTTTTTAAATAGATTTTAAAAACACACCTGTTTTTCAACAGGCTTTTTGATTTTTTTTCATTATTTTCCAATTTTAAAATTTTGGAATACCTCATATTTTAGATATTACTTTCTGAGCAGAAGTAGCTTTCTTTTCATAAATCTTAAACGTGTCAAGAAAAAGAAAAAATCCTAAGCATTCGATGTCATTCAATACTTCTGTGTATTTAAATTATTAAATTCATGGAAACACGAGCATCCAATTTTTCCTGTTCCTGAGCACACATACCTAATGAGCTAATGTGATATATTTGAGTTCCTTTGGGAGATTTCAATAGGAAAAGAATAACATCCCTACAATGTATACAGAAACTAAATTGGAAGCAAACTACTGCTGAATATTTGAATTATTTCCAAGTCTTTTACACTTGGCATAGGACTTTTTCAGTTGGAATTATGCTTATATCCAATATAAGTTCTCTGGATGCAGCTATATGGCCAGAAAAAAAAACATGTCTAACAGAAAATTCATCCCTGAAATTGTTGATTATTCTGAAAGTTAGCATTCCATGGCCTACATTATTTTTATCTTGACTTATGACTTGAAACTCTTAGAGATCCTATGAACAGAAGACAACCATCCTTCCTGATGACCTTGACACTGGCTTTAGCTGGGTTGGAGTTAATTTTCTTAATAGCAGCCCATGTGGATTGGATTTGTGATGTAATCAGTGTTGATTACATATCAATGCCTTGGCAGTTCACGCACAGCTCTTGCATAGCATCAATTTTTTTTCTTTTTCTGTGGTTTTTTTCCCCTCATTCAGCCTGTACAGCAAATAGGCTTGGGGTACACGAGAAGCTAGCTGTACAGCTAGGATAGTCGATCTAAATTGACCAAAGTGATACTTCCTACCAAATGACATTGTGCTCAGCAATAAAGCTTCAGGAGAAAGAAAGAGGAAGGGGGAACGTTCAAGGTTATGGCATTTGCTTTCCCAGGTAACAACTACATGTGCTGGGGTCCTTCTTCCCAGGGAAGTGGCTGCACATCTACCTGCCACTGGGGAATAAATTACTTGTCTTTCTTTCATTGAATACACAGCATTACTTCACTTATCAAACTGCTTTTGTCTTAAATCCATTCTTATTTTTCTGTTCTGATTGCCTTTTACATTTTGCTGGGAGTTTAGTAAGCAAGCAGCTGTGTGGGTGCCTAACTGCTGGCATCAAGTAACAGCAAGGTACATAGAAAGTCATAAATAAATTTGTATCTGAGAGCAGTTTCATTAGCAGCAAACCAGCTTTAGTGGCACATTCTAATCCCTTGTAGGGCAAAGATAAAAGGACAGCACACAGACCCCTCTGTTAGGTGTTACTGGCAGAGAAACACTGGAGACCCAAGCCATGATGTTCAGCTACCAGAGGTTTAATTTCACATGTTTGACTTTCCTTGAGAGAAGAGGACAAGCATTCATGTAGGAAGGCACAGATTTTATGCCTTTAGCTGGGATATGTGTAGATTTTACACATTTCCTCCAAGGTGGCAATTTTTCTCTTTTCTCTAAAATCACAGAATCACAGGAAAAACAGGTTGGAAGAGACCCACTGGATCATCGAGTCCAACCATTCCTATCAAACACTAAACCATGTCCCTCAGCACCTCATCCACTCGCACCTTAAACACCTCCAGGGAAGGTGAATCAACCACCTCCCTGGGCAGCCTGTTCCAATGCCCAGTGACCCTTTCTGTGAAGAATTTTTTACCTAAATATGGACATAACTCTTGCCATAAACTTGCCAGGCCAAATCCTGAGGTGAGGTTCTGGGATTAGCAATCTAGATATCTTTGTTGTTACATCATAAACTCAGTACTGAAGACTGGGGAAAGTAAAAAAAAAAAAAAAAAAATCTTTGCTTTGAAGTCAACCACTCTGGAAGGAGTAATGCTACAATAAGCACTTTACTTTCACTTTCTTGGGTACATAAGAATAAACTCACCATAGTTAAATGATGGGGTTTCAATAAACTGCAAATCACACAAGCATCATGCAAACAGGACTTTTAAAATATACACTGCAAATCAAAACAAGTCCTCAAACTTATCAATGCAGGACCTCACTGATCAACCTCAAGCTCTGCTCTTCCATTGTAAAATTCTCCACAACTCAGGTAGACAGTCCCCCACCTCTCATTCTTGTCATTGCTTTTATATAGAAGCAAAAGCAATACTTAATGCTAAATGAAAATGGCTGAAATAAAGAAAAAAGTTTTAAGTACTAAAGAAAATCTCATCAGACAGGAAGTCCAGGTGTTAAAGGGCAGAGTGACTTAGCCAAGAGCATTGGATTTAATGTTAACAACTTAATTATTAATATATCCTTGCTAAGAAGAGTACAGGAAGCAAACTGTCAGGAATGGAAGTAATTAATATTACAAATGAGAAATGTAACCAGCAATGTCATACTTTCTTATGGTGCCTTCTTTGCAGATAGTAAGAACAACTTGGAACAAATGATGTTCCTGAAAATGTTCCTTCAATGACTATTTGAGAAATTATACAGAAACATTATGTGAACCTTGCAGGCTATTTCATTCCCCCATCTTCTCTCACAGTTTCCAAATAGCCCTGTTCTAGCTTTAATTTCACACACTCAAGTTTTATACCAGTCTAATTCAGCATAGATGTACTATGTATGTCTGTCTTTTTAAGCAATTTCAGCTGCAGATAGAAAGCAGAAGGAGAGTGCAACACAAAATTTTCTTCTATATCCATTAGCATATTAGGCAGAAGAAAACATACTCTCCTGATTAATCTTATAGCTGGTAAAAAGACAAACTGCTCTGAGATCTTCCAACCAAACTTAAAATAACCATGTCCTTTACCAAGTTATATTGCCTGTAAGGAAGAAATTATGGGAAATGGTTTTTTTGCTGGGAGTTCAGCCTTCAGCAGATATAATCAAGAAGAATGTGTGTACTTTCAGTATTCCCAGAGGGTGGTCTGACTGCTAATTGAAATTGCAAGATCTAAAATTCACACCAGTCTTTGCTATTACACTCTTCTATGATTCTGGAAAATAGTCTCTATCTTTTCACCTCATTTCTCTATCAAGATGAGGATAGGCTTGTTCTCCCACCACACAAGAGAATTCTGCTTGAAAATCGTTTGTATTATGCATCAAATTAAGCACTGCCATATGCAGTGGGGCTGTAGGCAGTGCTGGTGGTCAGGTATCTCTGGACCAGGTACAGGAAGGAAATGCATCATGTATGCCTGCCGAGTCCGAGAACCCATTCTGTGGACTTGTAGCAGCAAAATAGCCAGCACAGGCTATATTCATCCCAGTTAATGGGTGCTATGTAAAGTCTCAATCCGGGCATACCATCTGCAGTGTCTTTAAATTAACCGGTGATGTTGTCTGCATCCAGATTATCCATATGACTTTTTCTCTAAGAAAATAGCTGTCCTTTAGGACTTCTGTGTCTTGGAAATTATGCAAAACTTGAGCTTGGTAGTAAAAGTTCATTTGTGTCTCTAAGAATACAATGTGCAAGAATATGAATATTCTAGTCACCAGGAAAATAGATGTATTTCCCTGGGAGACATTATGTGAAAAGGAAAATGCTTAACATGATAAATATATATATAAGACATTTTAAATCTAAGAATATATGAAAAAAATTCTAGAAAGCGATAGTTAATTTATTTTCCATGTTACAAGTAAAACTTTGGATGTTTGCAATTTTATGTGAATGTATATATGTGTGTGTTCTGGTATATAAATAACACATAGAGCAAACAACATTAAAATTTCCAGTTTAATAAAAATCTTGGTAAAATATCATAACATTTAAACATCAGAAACTGCATTACATTATTGATTAGTTTAATATCTTGAGTATTTTATCTGATGTTACCAACTTCAGATGTATTTTGCTCTGTACAAGCATAACAATGCAAGGGAGTGTATTTTTTATTATAGTCTACTTTCAAAAATATATTCTTTTCTGTTCTCTAATTATATGAATATGATAAAGGAAGAAGGAAATAACTCCTAATTATATAGAACAACTTTTTTTCAATTGAGGGTGGAAGAGAAATTCATTCACGGCACTATAAAATATATGAGAAGTACTTATATCATCAGGACTTCTTTTTGTGTGTAACTTATGTGCTATGTAAATGGAGCAATTATAGTATCATGACTTTTTGTTGTTAATTAGAAAATAAGTCTCCTGTTTGAGTAATTACAAAGATATTCTCCTTTATTGGATCTTTCTATTCTAAGTATTAGAGGCAATTATAAGTAATAGAAGAAAAAATAGCCTATTTGCAAAATGAAAAAGCCAATAATGTTGCTTTGCTTTTGTAGCAGTCAGTTACACACAGTATGAGATGCAGAAGATTTTCCTTTTGCAATGGTTTCAATTTCATGTTATATTTGAAAAGCACAGAAAATAAAATCACTTTATGTTTTAATTATAGAAGGGCTTGCTGGTTTTAATGGCACATAGTGTTCCTTTATATAATCAGCACAAATCTAGAAAAGAAGTGATCTTTTGCTGGTTATTCAGACCAAAGGCTAATATCTCCATTAACAGCAGACAAGACAGTAGTTGAGAATGGCCTCAAACATGATGCTGATGCCTGAGCTTTCTGAGGCAGGACAATAGGGCTGTGAAATAGCTATGTAGGATGATGTGAGGATTTGAAAGAAGGATCTAGCAATCCTAGGCACTGTAGTTTTTGTCTGAGTCTGAGCACACAGAAAATGGGACCCAGATATATTCATGGTCTTTCACAGCTTCCCATACACTTGGTATTGACCCATTGAAGTCTTGTGCCAGGCTCCTGGTATGTTCTCCCTGGAACTCTCTCTCTTTACAACTGAGTCAACTTCTAGGTTTATAATATGCTCTTGGTAGGTGTTTCTAGGTGGTTAAACCTGAAAGAAGCATAGTGGCTTGATGATTTCCTAAGCCTTTTATTCTCTCTGTCAACACAGCCTTATTCAAAACCTGTGCGTAAAAAACTATCGCATTTTAATATAGTACTCTAAGGTCTCCTTGCTTATGCATAATTTACAAACATAATCCAGACCAACTCCTTATGTAATGAGAGGTCCAACACTAATAAAAGTAAGAAAATTCTTGCTTTGCTTCATTGGTTATTCGTAATGTAATAAGGGAAAAAATGATTATACCACACCTGATTTGCAGGACGTTTAGCATTAACAAAGCAGTTGATCTTTAAATAAAATAAAGAATGCACTTGATTTAAGATTAATAACTCTCACAATAGTAATTTTTTCTTTAGTGTCAATAAAGAAAGTTTACAGATGTTCAGCCAAGAGAACGTAGCCTGCTGATTATAGTTTCTATTTTAAGGTCAAATCTTGTAAACAGTTCTAGCTGGACACCCTATTTGCTAATGGAATGATTTCAAATTGACATTTTATGATAGTGAGAGCCACAGTCAGTGCTTACATGTTTGCAATTTAAGCCCTGAAATTGAAATAATAAGTCATTAGTTGCAACTATATATATATATATATATGTATATATTTAATTGAGGGGGGTTTTTTATATTTCCACACCAAATCAAGAAATTAAGCACTAAAACCTACATAAACAAAAGTATTCCTCATATAAAAAAAGCCAGGTTAGAGCAGTTTTTCCATATCACACTATGAAAAATATGTTAATGCCACGTTCAGCACACTTAGCTGTTTAAACAGCTGTGTTAAATAAGAATCAGTTCCAGCTTACTCAGATTTGGCTCTCGTGTTTCTTTATGTTTAGGGGAAAACCACATCAGTCTTCATTGTAACTCATTTAATATGCCATTTTAAAAATGTATTTTATTTTTGTATACTGAAACAGACCTATGAAAACATTGCATGTCACCACTCTTCTCCTTGTCCTTATCTTGAAGCTGAATGTATTTACATCACCTTATAGTTCACAGGGCAGGTCCTCCAGAGTGAACCAGAAGCTCAGCACAGATGCGGAACATGTCTTAGTTCAGCCTCTGTGCTCTCTAGCTACTGCATTGCAGTTTGATCACTAAAAGCACAAAAACTCCTTTGACCTAAATAATCTTTCTTTTTGCAACTCACAGTATGACAGCTGTAGTTCATTTCCCTGGTGAAGAGGTCCCCATCTGATCTACTACTTTCTTTGGAAGATGAGAGACTGAAAAGTCAAGGTTACCTGTATTCTAAGGGATATTTCAGTAAACTTACCAAAAATGGAGGAAACTCATTGAGAAATATGGGCTTGTCAGCCAAAAATGGATCCTATCAACATGACTGAGTAGCTTTCTTCTGGAGAAGGTCTAGGATTTTAGCACAGTGTGTCAGTGCTCAGAGCTCTCAGGAAAGAGGTAGCACTCCAAGACTCCTGTTCTTGTCTGGACAGGGCATTACGACCTGATCTCAGAGGAGAGCATTTGAACACTGGATACAGGGGTTGGGCAGCACTCAGAATTCACCCTGCAATTCTACTGCACCCCACCTTCGTACCTAAACACTCAGTAGCACAGAAACCAAATCCTTATGTTTTGTTCCAGGAAGTTCCAGTACTCAGTTGAAAAGGAGATTTTGACCCTCTGGCTTTCTGAAACGGAGGATGCAGAACAAGACAGTGGATAGATATACTTGGAAGGAGTATACTTAGGACACTGGAGGAATTTTCACATTTCAGTCAAAAGACAGAAAGCCTAAAGTGGATGTCTACTTTGAATCATGCAGAAAGCAAATCTGAACTTAAATATCAGAGAAGGAAAAAAGGAAAAAGCTTAGAAGGAAAAAGACCAAACAATTTTATCTGTCTGACATTATTCAGCATGAGATGCTTAGTGCTTTCAGTTGATGTTCAAAAATTCTATTTCTTTTTTTTTTCAGTAAATATTTTCTGACACTGAGCAACGTGGGAGAGTGACTCCCTCATTTAGTACTTCAATTATACCCTTTAAGGAGGCAGGGTGGGCTTTTCTGCATTCTGCATAAACATATGCAGAACCAAAACTGATCCCTCGTACATCCCAGGTGTATGATCTGACACTCTACTGCTGTATGAAAAAGCATTTTCTGAGAAAATTTTTCAGAAAAGTTTACTTTTCTTACAAGTACAAAAACATTTCCTGCAGGATAAACAGAAGTTGTACAGTGAACAGAGGAAAACTGGTTTTGTTTAAGTGAGAAATAGTAAAAATATTAATTCTGTATTAATCTTATCTTCAATCTGCTGATCTCTGTGACATACCATTTTTTAGAACTCAGAAAAAGTCCTGCATCCATATGGGCTTCTGTATCATCTGATTCCAAATGAAGATGTCTGCCTATTTTTTCTGTGGAGGCTGCTTCTATTCTGCTGTCTGATTTTATAAAGGAGCTTAACTTTTGTTGGCCTTCTTTTCACATTTTTTTGTTACAATAGGATTGCTATTGCACCTGCTGTTTTATGTGATTTTCATACCATAACATACTATATCAAGTATATTAGGGTTGTTTAGAACCCCATGAATCTTTGTGGGCTTAGTCCAAATGTAGCTGGGATTTTGTGTGTAGAGCTGTTAACACACTTAAGATGTTTTATCTTCTAGGAGACAATATACAGTTTAAAGCATAATTCCTCTTTGAAATGAAACTCCTTATTAAAAAACATCATAGGATTCAGTGTTTACTTTCTCTCAGTGATCCCATGTCACATATATTCTGTTTATAAGCAATAAGGTTTTGGTTTTTTTTTTCCCTTAGCTACCACCAATAGACTCAGTGTGTGATCCCAACTCTTTTCTTTTCTAGCACCACTAAGAATAAAGGGTCTTAAAACAAATTAGGCCACTGCCACATCTGAATAAGCCCATGGTGTTCAAATCATGCCTTCAGTGAAAGCCACTCAGTCTCATTGCTGTTAATGGTTTTGAACAGGTTTTCAAGAGAAAATGTTACAAAAGCAAACAAACAAACAGAAGCAGTGAGCTGTTGATGACTGAGATCTTAACGCTTTCCCATTGCCCATTACCATGTATGTAAGTCCAGAATCCTAACTGCAAAGTTCCAGCAATGCCGACTTGCAGTTACAGTCCCAAACAAAACCGGAAGTGGTTTGTTTTTCACTCTTGCCTTTTCTGATATTGCATTTCTATTTCGGGGAAGCACTTTTTACCATGCAACACAAGGCAATAAGCATTTTGGGCTGAGAGCTCTTTAAATACCAAAGGACTTTACTATCTGTGCCTATCCAGTCTCCTAGAGAAGTATCCTCCTGTGTTAGGATTGGGAAAAAAAGAAAGAAATGTGAAGGGATTAGAAACACTTTGTCAAGTGATCCATAGCCAAGGATGCTAAAATCATTGACTCCTTGGTTTAATTACAAGAACAACCATATATGTACTTTTATATATGTATAATGTTTAAAAGTACAGTTTTTCCAGGCATTCATGAGGAAATCATTATCTTCTGTCAAAACGTGTCAGAAATCACTGTGTTTTCTTACATGCAAACTGCATACCTTATGAATGGACTGTATTTGGAATAACCCTCAACACTGTTAAAACAAGCAGTAGGAATAAATTTGTCTCATGTCATTGAAATACTGTGCAAAACTCTTGAAAAAACCAAACCTCTTATCACTCTACGAAATTTCACCAAATGAGTAATCAGTTTTTAGAGCTCTAAGACTTAAGGCGTGAGGGCACAATTTAATATAACTGCGTTTCAACAGCTAGTATTTGATAATTTTTCCAGAGCCTCACAGACATACTGCTGTTTATCACAACATGCTAATTGCTCATCCAGGGAAGAAACCTGAATAAGAGAACTTCAGTTGGCCAGTGGCTGTTTTCAACGCACTTGATCAGATGCATAACTAGTTTGAATTCAAACAAACATTCCCTTTCTTCTTCAGATAATAAAGGATTAATAAACTTTGGAAAATATATAAATTACTAATAGAAAGTGAGTGGTTATTTGTACAAAGGTTTCTACATAGTATACTATATCTAGCTCTTACTTTATTTGCAGTTTTCTGGTAACACGTTTCTTTGTCTTCCAAATAACCTTCAGTGAAATAATAATAAATTCCCTGCGAGTGCCTCAGCCATTTTGTTGCTGTTGTCAAATAAAAATAAATGCAGCATTCGCAGTTACATCTGAATCTGCATCAAATGTGAGTTTGGGAACATTCCTCGCAAGTATGAGTTGAAATACAATTCTATTTTTTTTCTATATGTAGTCTTTACATCATTACTTTGATAGGTCCTTCATATGTGTAAAAATGAGAAGGAAGAATTTTCAGAAGTGTGCAATGTAACAATCTAGGTCAAAGTTGCTTCTTGCATGTATTTACATGAATCCTATTCACTAACGGAAGTGCAAGAAAATCTCAAGTGCACATTGCATTTGGATTTAGAGATTCAAAGCATATTCACGGAGATGGAAAAAAACACCCATGTTAATGTATTCAAAATGTTTCTCCAGTATAAAATATGTTTAAGGTTTTCTGTGATTACCAGCAGCCCAGGATTTTATTACAGTTTAAATGTCTTTGTAGACTGCAAGCTTGTTTTCTACATGCCCTTTCATTAAAGTCCATGAACTGCAACTAAAAAGGGGACAAAATTGAGACTAAGTGGATGGGACAAGCTGAACTGAAGACAAAGCCTCATCTCAAAGATCCACCCTCCCTACCGAGATCTGCAACTGCTACATGTCTACTGCTCTCTATGGGGCCTTCTTGATATTTACAATATTTTACCGTTTTGATGAGAGGGAAGTTCAGACAGTCCTGCTCCAGTTTCTGAGGCCTTACAAAGGGCAGAAGATGCTATTGACAAGGAAAAGTGAGTGATGACATTACTGTGGAAAACTAATTGATGGCTACAGTGCTGGCAAGGCACACACCCAGACTATTCACTGTGCCAGGGCAGAAAAAGGCTTTACCTTACAGATTATTGCTAGTGCCATATTAGGTCTGCTGTCATGTGCTCATATAACACTTATATTGGGCAACATACGAAGGAAAGAAGGGATGTGTAATATTATGCAGTACAAGGGAGTCTTCATTTGAACAGCTATTTTCATCAGTCCTGGTGATTCCAGCTCATGTGTTTTGAGGTTTTAATCCACATTGCAAAGCCCCATCCCTGGAAGTGTTCAAGGCCATTTTGGATGGGGCCTTGGGCAGCCTGATCTAGTGGAAGATGTCCCTGCCCATCACAAGGAAGCTGGAATTAGATTATCTTTAAGGTCCCTTCCAGCCTAATGTCCGGCTGGACATTAGGAAAAACAAAAAAAATTGACAGCAAGGGTTATTGGGCACTGAAACAGGCTGCCCAGGGAGGTGGTTGATTCACCTTCCCTGGAGGTGTTTAAGGCAAGGGTAGATGAGGTGCAGAGGGACATGGTTTAGTGATTGATAGGAATGGTTTGACTCGATGATCCAGTGGGTCTTTTCCAACCTGGTGATTCTGTGATTTTATGATTCTATGATTCTGCAATTCTATGATTCTGCAATGTTATGATTTCCCATTAATATTATCTTCTCCTGGTTGAATATGTAGATTATTCTCAGTAGGTGAGGTGTCAGTTCTGACATCAGAGCATGCTCAGAAACAAGAAAGCTCTATTTGCCCCATGCTAGGGTCTAGAAAGAGAGAGTGGATGTTTGTTCATGTAAGATTTTGTAATCATCAAATGCGGTCACTGAGAACCAATTGCTTGTTCATAATGATGGAGTATAAAATGGAATGACATGGACTTTACTCCAGCCACAGCAAAATTTGCCCTCAGAAGGTATTTATTTAAAAAGTCTACTCATGGTAAATGCTAAAGGTTCATGTTTACATAGGAGCCACATACAGACTGCATTTCCCATTGAAAACTTGTGCATTTAATCCACATTCACAGAGTACAAGGAAGAATAAGTGATGTATGTAATAGTTGGGATGAAGGAGTAAAGCGAGTCTGCAATTTTGCATGGAAAATATATGAAAGTATTAATGTTTTCAGCCGGTGTTGTTTCCATCATGTAGGCAGAATTTGCACATACAAATTACATATTATGTAAACTTCTCTCCTTACTAGAGCTTGCCTTTAAATATTAATATAAACAACCACAAAGTAACATAAACCAGAGCAGAGCATTCCTCCTGTGCATGGCTATTCTTCCAATTTTTCCTTGCAAGACTGTATTTCTTTTTCCTTGCTGGGCTAGGTTATGTCAAGCTCTTTGCTACTGATGTTTTTTAAGTATCAGGAACTGATTTCAAAGCAAGTCAGACAAAATTACTCTGAATCTCTCTTCAGGATAGTACCTTTTGACGTTATGTCAGACAACTAGCAAAGAGCTGAAGACTGAAAATTGTTAAGGAGTGATGAATGGAAAACACTCAAACGTGTTTAGAAAGATAAAGGCTCTTAAAAAACACAGACCCACACCATTTATGAAAGAACTCTGAATGAAGTTACTTTCTGCTTTGTCTTGTATGTAAACAATGCCACGTGGGCTATTTCCCATTCCTCTGACAGTCTGAAGTGCTGAGGTATTACATTGCCTTGTTTCCAGTACTAATCTGCTTTCTGCTTCAGAAAGGGCTGAGGAGATGGACAGCAGCTGGCAGCTGGGCTTGGTACTCAAGGGGATATGAAGCCTCTGTCCTGGTCCACGAGGAGATAAAACTGTGCAGTCTGCAGGTAGCCATCCTCATCTCAGGGAGAAAGTCAGCTAGAGTCAAGGCTATATGAATTAGCACTACTGTTTTCTTTCAGCAGCTGCACATGCCTTTTTACAAATATTTCACCAACTAGTTCATACACTGAGGAAAACACAAACCCATTCTCTGTGCTTTGATCCTTTTGCTCCTTAACTCAAAATTGTCTGTACACAGTGATCACGGGTACTCACAGAATGAAGGCAAATGGCTGAAGAATATAAAACTCAGCTGGAAAAGTAACCATAGTAATTTATTTGCCTTTTCAAAATGGTGAAGTCAAATGTATTTCAGCAGCCTTACATTTAACACTAGTAGTTAAGATCCAACAAAATGAAAAGATGACAAGTCACAAATTTCCTCATCAGACTTTTAGAAGCCTCCTTCCCTTATTTATGTATGTGTTTATAGGATACATAACTGCTGCAAGCCTTATGTGCACCCAAGTCTTTCATCTGCTCAGTTAAAATGTTGGTCTGTCTAAGAGAGTTTAGAAAATTGACTTTCTTTTATGTTCTTTCCCTTCTTTCTCTTAAAGGGATTGAGATTCTTTGGCTGGGTTAGTAGCTCTGCTCATAATACAGACAGAAAAACAACAGCTCAAGTTAGGTGTTTTCTAGATATGCACAGATGCCTAGCAGACTGGTGACATACACATTTTTGTAGTTTGGTGAGAATAAATGAATGCCTTACCATTTAAATATTGTTACAGATAAAGACAACATTTAGAACTAATGACGCTATATTTTCAAATTCAAAGCATTACATTAATTACTAATTAACTGATTCCATTACAATCAATAATCATTAACTTATTAGACAGCCATGTGACCTAAAAAACACAAGGAAATAACCATAACAGAAAACAATCTTCCTGAACTTCTTTTTGAACAGTTCTCCTGAAAGTCTAAACTATGTATATACAGTACTCTGTTACCTGCTTCAAGACCAACCACGAAATGAATTCTCCTTAATGCAACAACTCTTCCCACAGCTGTGCAAAATAATCTTTTCCCTTCTGTCTTTTTCTGCTTTAAGTATCTTAAAATAGAATAGGTGTCATTTTTAACATCTTTGGTTGCAACAACCACGGAACTTTCTTGATGTTTTAGGATTGTTCTCAGACCATTGTAAATACTTCTGAAGAGGGGATTGTAGTGAAAAAAATGAACGCAAACTTCATAGTACTTTTTTCTATGATATATCAGGACAATTATTGCATACTCAATGTAACACTTCTTTACCCTCAAAAATCTTCTCATATCATACATAATGCATGCCAGAGTAGGTTTCAAATAAGTTTGTGGGCTCATATATTAGGTGCACTGTCTGGAATCATTGTTTGACATAAAGAGTAAAACTATCACAACTGGAGTAGGGTTGTGTTACATGTAATTGCATAGGCAAATTTAGATTCTTATCTGTGTAATGATTTCCTTACCATTTATCTGTGATATGATTGGCAAACAATAGCAGTAAAGCAACAGTTACCAGGTTACACATATGTTCTTTTACAGACCATAGTACTCAGTAAGCTGTTCAAGGCTATGTATAGTGATTTTATTTTTTGGTACCTAAGTAACCCAAAAATGTTTATGGCTGAAAAAAACATGGTTTTGAGCTGTGCTGGAGACCAAATTCCATTATTGAAGTTCCTATCACTGTAGAAGGGGGAAAAAAAATCTGTAATCGATGGTCTATGCAGAAAGGTTTGGAGAATTTACTTAAAGGTGCATTGCAAACAGGAACTTGTGAGAACAGAAGCCAGCAGTATAACAGTAGGATCAAGAATTGAGGATGGGAGACTCCCATTCACAGGCAAGAGATTTCCAGATATTAATCTTTGGCAAAGTTTTTTTCTGCAGGTGCATCAAGTGTAATGCATTGTTATGGGCAGAGACAGTGGTATCCAGAACCAGAGCTTGTTGGAGGTGTAATTTTAACAGCTCTTTCTATTGAGAGTGACTGAAGCACCACTGCTACAACCTGGGAGTAAACTAATGGCTGGAGAGGAAGGATGGAGTATACAGAGAGAGTACATATGAATACCAGTACAGTCAAAGCACAAGTATCACTGGTACTTCACATTCTGTGTCCTTTAAAGGCATAGGAGGAGTGCAGTGCAGATAAGCACTGTGTTCTGTAAATCTCTGTCCTCCTAAACTATCCCATGCCTTATTATAGTAGCACACCTTCAGCCATGAATATCCCTATACCAATACTATTTTTCACTACCATGGCAGACATAAAGCCCTCTTTTTACAAGCTTGCTCTGCTCCCCAGTAAGAGTCTCACTGTGGCTTTGGGGAAACACAAAGATGTCTTTGGAAAGGACAGCTCTGGTGGGCATGCTCCTAAAACACTGAGCCCTGTGAAACATCACTCGTGAGTGACAAAAGTATTGGGATAACGCAACATTTGAGCTGTATTCCAGGAAGTCTTTAGCTAGGTTTATAAATTGAGGCCTAAAGTTTTGATGACAAAAACCCATTCTGAAAAATTAAAGTATTTGGTTAAATTCAATAGTAATTGATGATAAGGGTAGCTAAGTATTCTCGTAAACTATCTGGAAAAAACACCGTTCTTTTAGCTCTCAGGATTTACGCATCAAAGAAACATCTTTCAATTCCTATCTCGATGTCATCATCCCAGCATCACCAGTCTATTGTTCAGTCCAATGCTGATAATTAAAACTGTGTATTTGACATTATTTTCCATGCATTTAGATTTTTCTGATTTCAGCTTACGTGTTCAGAAACACATGAAGATGGTAAGATTGATAAATATTCATTACTCTGTTGGTATATCCTATACTTTTATACATCAGTTAATTCATTTAATTTCTAACTGCAAAACATGTTGTCTGTCACTGGACTGGATGAGTTTTTCCTTTTTAAAGTTTCTTACCATTTTGTTGTATTTGTATAACATTTTGGCTGAGTACAGATTTTTGCTTCCAGTGGGTTTGAACCTAGAGGATACCTTTGCAGTAATAAGAAAAAGGGATTCTGTTTTACAAGGCAGAGATCTCAACACAGGATTGCCAGAAAGTTTTACCCTGGATTGAGGATAACACAGTTAGTAAAGCTCTGCTGTGAATCTTGTTTCCACAGTTCACTAGCTACCCTTGCTACACATACTGTGGATTTCCACTCAATTTTGACTACCATCTGGTTTTCAAATCTCCTGCGTAGGGCATGATCCTACATTCATTTTTCCATAATCTAAATAGGCTAATATCCACGTATCTCTATCAGACTTTAAAGTTCATTTCCACCCTATAATGTGTCTAGATTTTCCTTCCTGTACATACCATATTTGGCAACAATCTTTTTATTTTGCAACATTTTTTTTTTTATTTTACATAGTGAATATTACTTTGTAAAAGGTAGTGGATTTATAACTCTACCAGATGAGTCCTGACTTATCTGCACAAAAGAAATAGCAAAAGGATATGTCAATGTAATCCTCATTTTCTCTTCCCAGTATCATATGTTATCCTCGAACAGGAAAGAAATTCTTCAGGACTGAAGACAAAGTTCCTGTAATACTTCAGCTAGTATGTATCTGTTATAGCAGTGATGGTTAAACCTAGCTAGACTTTACTGAAACCCACTCATTCAATAATTTTCACAGTTACAGGAAGAATATCAGATGCTCATGCTAACTTCTGGCCATGAAATCTACAGTTGTGACTCCATGTCTCCCACTACTAAACATTTTCATTCACTGCTCTTAGAAATGTCAAGACAATCTGTATTGCCCTGGGAATTTATGTAACAATTTTACGACTTTACATTAAGTCAAGGGCATTACTCACACTATTTTATATATGGTAATTTAAAATTGAGATTGAAGGTTTCAGTGCTTAGGAGACAAAGTTCTTTATATAGTTAAGGGAGGGACACTCTAGAGAAGGTCACAAAAGCACCTGAAATATAGAGCTATTGACTAAGTAATTTCCACAACACAAAGATATTAAACATTATTTCAATAATGTTTTGTAGGGTTGTGGTGTAGTGTTTTCTCACCTGTTTAGTGTGTCAAACTGATTGCCATATTTCCCCCTAGATCATTGTGAGTCTAGTTGCTTCTGGTAGGTGTCTCTTACTGTATGAAATGGGGCTAGTCTGATGATATCTCACTTCATTGCTGTTCAGAGCTTTGGGCAGTCAGGGCACTTCACCTTTTCCACTTTATGAACATAACAGTTATGAGACAAGACACTGACGGCACTATAGAAAGAAATTAGATATTATTATAGAATGTTCTCTTATAAATTCTATTTTCCAAATAACGGAATTAACAAACATGATTTATGTCCTTACCTCTCACCCACATCCCCCTTTAGCCCCACCAGGCCAGACAGAGCAGTATGTAACGTGTTATATACAGGCTGGCCAGGGAGCAAGGCAGCTGCTTTCAACCAAGTAAGTCTGACATCCATGTAACATTTTCATCAGTCAGAAACTGATTTGGGTCTCTGCCTTCTGCTCAACCATTTATTTTTATGAAATGTGTAGAAGTTATCCTTAAGATTTCCTCTGCTATTTCTAATACGTCTTGAAGCAGTCAAAATGTCCCTATGAATAGATAATGTGACATATATATGTTTAAAATTTATAACATCACTAAATTATACAGCTATTAATGCCTATACTTATAACTAGATATTACAATTATAAATTTAAAGATATAAACAAATATTTTAGTCTCATCATCTTATTGTGTTACGATCAATCCCTCGGCCAAGAACTATCTCTCCCTCTTCTCTTTACCACCATGAATTTTCTAGGTAAGGGGTTTAGAAATAATTCTACCATTAGTTGTCTCAATGACTTTGGAAAATAGAATAGTTTCAATAAAAGGGGGAGTTCAGGTCTCCTCAGCTCTGAGGCTATAGTCACCAAGATGTTGCACATTAGCAATTTTTCTTTATAGAGAGTTACAAAACTAAATCTTATAGGAAAGAGAGAGACTTCTGCAGCTGTCCCCCTCATCAGTAGAGTTATACTCTCCAGTTTTCCAACATCTCTTCCCAGGGATCACCGAGGAGCAAGGGAGCTATAGCTGCAGACAACATTCACAGGGCAGACCCAGCACTTGAGCACCGTGCCAGACTCAGACATGTGGCTGAGTGGTCCTGAAGCAAGAAGCATCACACACAGCACTGGAGGCAGAGTCTCTTCTCATGCAACTGTGTAATTTATGGTTAGGCAGCCTGTGATAAGTGAACTTGGTATAACAATGTGAGGGAAGTGATTGAGTCACCATCCCCGGAAAAATTTAAAAGCATGTAGATGTGGCACGTAGGGACATGGTTTAGTGGTGGACTTGGCAGTGTTAAGTTTGCAGTTGGTTCTGGTCATCTTAAAGGTCTTTTCCAGTCTAAATTATTCTATGATTGTGTGGGTAGTAAGCATCTAATTCAATCTCAGACATATTTGCATTGTCAAAGGTTGATCTGAGATTTTGTCCCAGCTTTGAACTACTCACAACTTGGTAAATGTTGTATGGGACATGTTGGACTTTAATAACAAAGCTCCAAAATAGTTATTGGGGTTTATTTAAGTGTTGTGAAGGCCAGCTTGCAACCTAGGTTTGTGCTTGTCTTTCAACCTGAGAAGAGGGATGGGGAAAGAAGTTTTGAGAAAACTGGACACAGACACAGTTGTAAAAAATGTAGATAAACCTTTTTACATATTGAGCCCCATGTCAATAGGCAAAGACAAAGGATTTTTTTTTCATTTCTTGCCCCTCATCTTTTTCTATAAGAAGCAGGATTGTATGCTGTGCAGTAGCTGAGCTAGTGAAGTGATCCATCATACTGCAACCACCTCCAAAATCCATAGCTTCTTACTACAAAAATGGTAAATTTTCATCTGGGTTATCCGTACCAAGCAATCTCGAGATAGGGCCTTTTCCAAAGAACAGTTATGAAGCAGCAAAAACTAAATCATCTTCTATTCTATCCAATATCAATATGATGCAGTAAAGTACGTCAGTAATGGCCATACGAAGAGTACCATGAGAGGGCTAGGTACCATACTGCTCCTTTGTGTGTGGTAGGAGGTAAATGACAAGTCTATTCCTTCCTCTTGCATGCCTGCCTCTCAAAAGTGGGACGTTTTCCACAAACAGATGTAAAGAAGAAAAATTAATCCTTCTTGAGTTATGATGCTGAGGTCACTAATGAAGAAAGAATTAAATGCATAGGGATTATATTCAGGAAGAATTAGAATCTAAGCAGCAGCTATGTACTGGTAATTTTAGGTGATAAACAGCTATCCAAAATATTGAACGGTGTGCTAGCTAAGCCTCTCTGCCCTACAACTGTGAGCCAGGAGGTAGTAGCAGTCTCTCACATGTGCTACTGTGCTCATTCTTGAACTTTATGCTGAAGGAAAGTGGGCACTGAAGCAACAGAGAGGTGAAGTCTTGCAGATCAAGTAGACAGGCTACGTGAAAGGTAGGAAACTTAAAGTAAAATTATCTTCTTCTTTGGGAAGAGAGAGAAGCTTTCTTTGGAGCAGAAAAAGCTGAAGCAAAAGATCCCATACTTGAATACTCTTGTTGCCAGGCAAATTATGTGATTTTTTTTTTTCTCTCATTTTAAATTGCAAGCTGTGAATGATGCTCTGTCAAATCTAGTTCTATATCTACAACGAAGCAGTAACAGGAAAAAAAAATCCTAATCTGAAAGCTTCCTGTGAGAATACCCGTGGACACAAACAAAGCCACGCCTGCAGAGTGCATGTGTGTGGTAGGGATAATGGATGAATAGAAATAATCTTGATACAAATCAAACTTTCCATATTTTTGAAATCAAAGAGATTTAAGAGAATCATAAACCCCAAAGCTGTTCCTTCAAATGACTTCAACAGCTTGAGGCAAGCTCATTAAAACAATGTATCCAGTCTTTCAGTGGAGACAAGCTCTCCATAGGACAGTGGTTTCGCTTATCTGGGAAGAGCTTCTTGCTGAGTTCCCGCTGTTTTATTCAAGACCAGCACTGGGCTCCTGTTACTCTTCTCCTGCTGAAAATTAAACTGGTTTCAGCTAGTCAGTACTGCCTGACAGCTTTAAATAAAGCAACGCTGAGTATATAGACCACACTCTGATACAGAATATCATTATGGTGGGAAGCCTTCCAAATGCAAAAGAGCCAGGAATTTTAACCTTGGAGCCAAGATAATCCTAATAAAGAGGAGGCTGTGGGGGGATGACTTCCTTCTGAATTTGGTTTGCAAAATAACATTAATAGGGGGAAAAAAAGTAACTTACACATACTTCTCTTGTCCTTCAATAATAAATATGATAAAATGTCAGGAAGATTCACAACTCAGATTATCTAAGTCTGAGACCCATGATTTAGCCAAAAAAACAAATGACACAAACACATGTACAGTGTAATGGAAAAAAATAAATAAAGTTTAAACATACGTGCAACTTTTTAGTTTCGAAATGAAGTTATTTCGTTCATATACATATCTGTGACATTTCTGTGTCATGTTTTGAAACACAGAGGGTTCATTCCACAAAAATATGTGCATTTTCCATATCTCCACTACTTGGTATGGGATTATGTATTGTTTTTCTGCACAAGTTCATCTTGCTTCATTCTTAGTACCTATGAAATGTCATTCTATGACTTCATATTTTATTGCTTGTCTGTTAAAGCTCATGACTTAATGTGAGAAATAGAGTTGAATGAGAAAGTGTTTCCCTGTCCTTTATACATACATACAGTTTCAGAGTCTCTTACATCCTAGATATGTGTCTCATCGTACAAGTTTTAGATATTTAAAACTGGTAGTGTCTCCTATTCATACTTCTGTATTTGCTTTTCAATCCCATACAGTCTCACACAAAGATTTGAAAAAACATTTTCTGGCAAATCTGAGACACACATAGGTATGCCTATAAAAAACAGGTCCTCACAACACTATTTTTTCAGTAGAAATCTTGTCTGATATGGAACATTGTGGGAAGGTCTAGATATAGACATAAGTTTCCCATTTGCTACTGTTACTCCTTTTTAATAGAGAAATCATAACTATCCCCATCTCCAAAATACCCCCAGTTTTATAGTATAACATGACAAATGTAAGATCAATATCATTGCTAATACTGATCAGAAATTCACATTATTTCCATGATAATCATATCAATACATGGAAAACTGGAAAGCAAAAATATTTTATTAAAATATTGCTATTTTCATATACTATTACAAACTCAGTAGAACAACTGAATGTTACAAGGAATTCTGAACTCAGAAAATTCATTCAATAAGTCCTGTGCATCAGGATTATCACATATTCTTACATGACTTTCCCAGCCCAGGAAATATGCTATTAATAAGTGAACTAGTATAATTTATGAAACAAGAAAAAAACCTTCTACTAAAGACTCTTTGCTACAGCTTAATATTAATCATGGGCACAAGATACACTTATAGAAACAATACATATGTTTTTTCAGTGTATATTTACCATGATAATTAATCACAAATAAAAACTACCAATATAGCAATAAAAGAATTTATTCATGAATTTTTGCATTTAAAATACGTACACTCAGCCTCCTTCTCAATCCTACTCAAGACAATGTAATAATCAGTAAAGTGGTATGAAAAAGAGAAAAACAGCACTGTGTACAGAGAGTAATGTATTCAAAGTCTTAACTCAGAATCAGTGTTCACTAATTTGTTAATAGTGTTAAGTTCCCAGTAAAGGAACTCCTTTAAGAGTGCTTTTCTTTGTCAAAAGAACTGCTGGAGTAAGTCTGAAACCTGAAACTGAACTCTTTTTTTTTTTTTTTTTTTTGGTGGATGTTAATGCATTGTGTAATTTAATTCTAACTTTTTATTTGCAAAGAAGCCATCTTCCTGAGTTGGTTGAAGGGAGACAAAAAAGTGTTGAGAGCTGCTGTGTTTTAGGAATATGCTAATTTCAAAGTCTGATAAGGACATCTAGAATAAATAAATTATTATTTCTCATTTAATCAGTTTGGTAAAGATGTTAACTTATTCTGAATGGAGCTTAAGCACCATGTCTCCAAACTCAGTTTATTCTCTGTCCAGAGATGAATGCAAAGTGATTTTCCATCTCAGGTAGAATTTATATGGCACGGTTTCATGATACCTTTCTATTTAGTTTTATCTCTTAGGGTCATGGCTCTTGATCTTTACTTTGATTTCTGAACTCAGATGAAGCCCAGACACTGAGACTGATTTCTTTTACAGCTGCCATGCATCAACTGGTACTACGCAGAGAAAACAAAGAAAGAGGGGAGACAATCTAGAAGTTTATGTACTATGTGTCACCCTTCATGCTTTTCCAATGACAGATAAAGGACTTAAGCATCCTTTTCTTTTTTTTTCTGACTATTGCTCCAACATGAATGGTCATGGTAAATGGTGACAGGAATAGGAGGCAATGATGGAGGTGGGTGAGACAGACGAAGACACAATCATGGTGATGCCAACAATGACAACGCTTTTTTGAAAGTGTAGGGAAAGAAGTCAGTCAAACAAGCAAGTGTTCTTGCTTCATAGTTCTCCATTCTAGTGGAACTGAAATAAAACAGTCTTTAAAAAGAAACTATCAAAACTCATGGTAGCATCCATAGTAGAAAAAAAGAATCAAAATGGGTCAAGCCATATCATTTTCAATTTACATAAACACTTAAGTGTTAAAGAAAGAAGCACACACTCTGAAATAATGTTTATGCCCCAGATCTTCCTGAGCTCAGTCTCAATTTGAAGTTAGCCTGAGGCTTAATTAGAAGTGTAGTTGAAACTGACAAAGATTTCCCTTTGGTAGGTAATTTTGACTGCCAGTTTCTCAATCCGCAGAAATCAGCAGTCCAGAAGAAAGTATTTGGTACCTGTAAGAGGGCAGTCCTGCATGACTGACAGCACATTTCTGCATCTATGTGTGCATATTGTTTCAAATGGTTGCACTGTGCACATTGTTTCAAATGGTTGCACTGTTTCCTAAAGGAATTTTTTTTTTCAGAAAGACATTTTCATCTGTCACACGTATTTCTCATTCATTGTTTATCTCTTCTCCTGTGTGATATATATACAAACTATGGCAACGACAGCTATTAGAAATGTGAAAAACCATGCAGAGCTCTTAAAAGATTTTAGAAACATATGGTATATAATGATATTTTACACAACTGCATGCTATTTTCACTAAACATGCCTGTTCCCTGTAGAGTTAGTTTGTTAACTCACAGACTAAGGGTGAAACACAAAGAAGTGCCTTATGTACTTCAAGCTTTTGGGGCATAGCTGTTAAAATGCCTAAAAGCATCTGCCTACAGATGAAAGATCCTAGGAAGCAGTAAAAGGCATGTAAGCTTATAGGGAAGACAATGGCAACACACAGAGATTTTCAGAGTGGAGCCTTTTGCAGATGGCCCTTGGGAAATCTATGGGCATATGGTGTATGCAGACTCAGAACTGCCCCATAGTTTTCCCAAGATGTCGGGGCAGGAGACTAACTTTGAGGAGATACTGAGGAGGGTTCTCTTGCTACCCTTTGCACCCTGTAAAAAAGAAGTTCAAGGCCTCCTTCATTGCTCCTTTCCAATAGTAACATCCCCTCAAGATCTGGGGTAGATGTACACACAGTTCTCCTGCTTCCATGGGTCAAGTTTTCGGCCACATGACTAGTGCCATGGGAGAAGATGACAGCACTGACAGTTGCTGAGGTTTTCAATGAGAGACAGTGGGTCTGCAGTACCCTTTCAGTGGGTACCTGCTTTACCAGATAAAGGGACAGCTGAGATCTGTCCAGATCACCCTCTACTTACCACAGAGCATGGGTGTGAATAAGGTTCTAAGCAACTAGGTATTCTGCAAGGCAGCCAGAAAAGGTCACCAACAACATGCAAGATAACTTCAAATCAGAGCTCTTTATATCACTCACGTTGATGTAATTTCCTAAATTCCTGTGACAGACTCTCTCACTAAAGCAGGATTTGGGAATCACTTAGATATCTGCACTAGATTTTAGAGCCAGGATCCTGTCTCAAGGGTCCTCCCTGCTGAAGTTTGGTGCACATCCACATGCTTTAACTTATGATTTGGTTTGATAACTGTGTTCACATTAAAATCAATGAGAACATTTGGGGAGCAAGCTCAAACTGAATGCAGAGCCCTGAGATAACCCTTAGTTTTCCAGAGGTCACTCCTTTAGTAAGGATTAAGTGTTATTATCATGATCAGGTATCACTTTGTTTTTCATATTTATGAAGATGTTCAATAAAGTGATAATGTATGGGAGGAATCTTCTCAAAACAAATATATATGAGCAAATTTTAGGGCTAGTTTTTGTCATCTTTTCTCACAATATCTGTTCAAGAAGCAATGGGCAGGCAAAATGTGATCTGAATTGTGAGGGCTTGTTTAGACATGCATAAGCCAAGAACTTTCCCAAGGCAATTAATTGTGTAAAGAGCATCTGTAATCTTCCAGCTAACCCACACAAATGGCCGTGAAAAGAGGATTCATTTGACATAAACCTATTCTGATTCCCTGTGTGAGAACTTTTATCAATGCCAGGACAACAACTATTATTACATCATGCTGTACACATATTGGTGCTCCCCACAAAATCTATAAACTGTCATTGATTAATTCAGTTCCTTTAACAGAAAATTAACCTTATTTTGTTTCCTTTTCTTGGTCTTATTATTCATTCATGTGAGGTCTTGTGTAGATAATCACTGAATGCTGCTGTTGAAGAAGAACCAAATATTTCAGAGTAATAGACTTCATCCAGTGAAAGCCATTTAGATTAGAAGGGATTATAAGAAAAAGTAAGAGTTCTTTCAAGCTTCTTCCCTCTTCCTGACAAAGTGTGGTGATCTATAACCTATCAAAATTCAGAGGTATTTACTGTATTGTGTTGGCCAATGCATAAGTACTTCGATTCATTTTTTCTAGCTTTAGGTATTAAAAGTGCATGAACAGATGATCCAAAACCGACTCTAGCCTCTGGGCTTCTATTTGAGCCCAAATAACTCAGCTGCAGAAGCTTTACAACTTTTTCAGAAGAAAAAAAGATTCAACATTCCTTTCATTGAGCTTTGCAAGAAAAAATCTAGTTTCAGTTGAAGTAATAATGGCTTTTTCCGAAATGTCTGAGTTCACAATCAGAAAAATGCTTCCTTTAGTACTAAATAAGAAATTTTTATTTAAGTTCAAAGCAGTTTTGGCCTACCTGCTGGTCCCAATCTGTTTAGCGCTTGCTGTTGACTGATGAGGGGATAGAAGTAGGTACAATTCTCTTTTGAAGCTGGAGAAACAATGCACCACCCTTCCCTTTTCTTTTTAATCAGGTCTTTCTCATACTCTTAAGGAAGAATCTTTACCTTTTTCTCAATTATTTCTGGTCATAACAAGAAGGTAAATACAGGCTACATCACATAATGGTAGTTAGTATTCAGATTTTCTGTTTTTCTTTTCCATCACGGAAGAAATTAATGATCAAACCAAGTATTTCCTCCTGTATTTCTCTATTGCACAGTAGATATAAACGTCACATCTGAAATCTCAATTCTTAGACACTATAGCATCCTAGGACCACTTTCTTTCTCTGTAGAATTATACTTTTTTTTACAGTACATGAACATTTAACAACAAATATATTACCTAAATGTAGTTTCTTTAGTTTTCCCTTAGATGCACAGAAATACTTCTCACTGTGTGTCTGGTGCTTCTTTCTGGACTTCTTTAGCAACTCCTTTCCTCTGCACAGAAATGCTGCAGTGATCTGACACTCAGTTCATCTGTGCAATCAGATGACTAATAATTCACTCTCTGTATCTGAATTCTAACTGGGTTTTTTTTCAGGAAAAAAAAATTATTTGGGTGGTGAGTCTTACTTTTAATGCTGTTTATTCCACATAGGAGCTTAACAGCTTTTGCAGTTATTTTGAAAGATAGGCAGTTATCATAACCTCCAGATTTTTCAAGTTTCACCTCATATACTTTAAAGGAAATATGGCTCTTGAAAAAGGACTTAGGAAAAAAAGGGTTTTTTTTAAAAAGAAAGATCTTAGATTATTTTTTCCCATGTGATACTTCTGTGGTAAAAACAGTTTTCAGAGAGTTAATTCTCCAGCTAAGACTCCCTTTCTGAACACTTCCTAACTACAGTGAATTTCTGGATGGGGTAAGACACATCCCGGGTCAAACTCTACTGAAATATAATCAAATGTCCAACTATATTGGGCAAAGGGTACTTGCAATAAAAGTGATGGGGAAAATCCAAGTCACAATGAATATTTTTGTGCAAATTAACAAATAATGTCCAATTGATGATGTGTGGGAAGCTCTTATAGATTTGTGATAATTGTGCATAAACTAAGCATGGAATCAGTTTGGTGTTTAAGTAATAAAATTGTATTTTCTGTTTCCTAGAAATCTGTACCTAAAAGCATACAGATTCTTGTAAATAGCACAAAGCTTAGTTCTGTTTTGGTAGCAAAAAAAATCCCTGTTAACGCTGTCAAGCTTAGTTCTGTCATACATTGTGAGAAAGAATGTGTACCGTATTACCACATTAGTTTACGTTACTTATTTTATTGAGAGGTAGACTGAGGCTAGTAGGTGAAAAGCTGACTAATTGTATCCATTTGGTAAGGCAATGAGACTAATGTAAAGGTTTCAGCTGTCATACTCTCTGCCAATACTCCGACTGTAGAACAAATGGTTATACCTTAGACCAGTAAGAAAATACATTTAAATGAAAAAAATTAATTAGGAAAAAATCATTCTTAAGTGATTAAATTCCCATAAAGTATGAATAGATTAATAAATGCAATGTGAATCATTATCCCAAAATCAAAATTATTTTCCTGCCTTGATTGTGTGAATATAGGAGAGGTGGTGTTCTCAGCTTTGGAACAATATTAAAGAATGTGTGTCTTTTTCCACAGTTAAGCTTTCCTTTCTCTGTACTAAGCAAAATATGAAAAGTATAATTTACTGTAGGCTGCTGCTGCAGGACAACACCCTACTACACTAGAAATTTCAGCTAAAAGAAAGGGGAACAATTTCTGAATTTTTATTACATGCCTTACAGAATCCCCTCGACATGGAAACTGCTTGGGTTGCTCCATAGGTCTGTAAAATGACAAACAAATATGAGCATTGGATTCATCTAACCGGACATCCCTGTCATAAAATGTCAGAAAAGTTTTGTGTCCTATATGGACTAAGAGGTTTTATCTAAGGATTCCGAATATAGCTACTTATCATGTAACTTATGTAGATATTGTATGCATGATTTCAACTTCATTTTTATATAGTCCTTAAATTGCCCTTTCATATCAGAACATTTGGGTCACAGACTAACTCAGCTATTGACACAGTAATGAAATTAGGAATGTTAAAATAGGTTCTAGCAGATCTTGTCAAGACCTGTTGAGAGTGACATTATACAGTTTTACATACACTTAACCTGAAAGAGTAAATTAAAAAACAGAGTACATATACACAAGGTAATTTCCTCACCAGTATGTTGTTCATCATCAGTCTTGTAGAAAATCAGTGTTTGGTAGTTCAGGAATATAAATTCTCCAAGTTTGTTATAGGGAGATAATAACTGTATTAAGCCTAATAAAAGAATGGTGTTTGAAAGCTCAAGAGTTGGCAGAAAACAATATATTTGGTAATATTTGGTAATATACCTAAACTAATCTTCTAAATCAAAAGTTTGTTCCATAACTGTAAAGAAGAAATACTGTAAATTTAGGATATAGAAGTCATTACTGTAGATTCTTCATTGTGTTATTCTGAATCTTCTAATAACCAAAGAAGTATATGTCTCTGAGAAATCTGACATCTTTTACTTAAATTAAATGCCTTATAAAATGTTACATTACACTATGTATACAACATAATTCAATGTACAAAGTCATGAAAAAAACCCACAAACTTGTCTTATTTTCCTTCTGTCTTGCGACATAGCCTTTTAGATAGTCCAAAAAAATTCTCTGTTCCCTTTTTCTTATGAAAATCTTTTCTTCCAATTTCTGTGGAAAACCAGACTTTGCTGACAAAGCTAGTATGACTTTTTTCTTACATTAAACTGTACAATCTTGATCCAAACCTCAAATCATATACTGATAGACACATGGGAAAGCTGCTGCTTATATATAACCTTCCCAATAATCACCCTTTTCAATTATCCTTACTACTTCTGACTACAATCTTTCCAGATGACATTATAGTTATTCTTTTTTTTTTTTTTGCTAATCAGTCAGAAAAGTCTATGTTTTTTAAGTACCCAGTTGGATGGAAATGATGTCAGGACCACAACACTGCAAGAAATGATGGCATTTATGACAGAAATGTAGTGTATCTGCAATTTCAGCCACCTCAGATCTACTATACCTGGGTACAGAATTCTGGCAAAGATTTAGACTCTTTTTTCATCAGTCACAATCCTTTAGGACATTCAATAGAGCATAATCAAAAGCTTGAAGATTTCAAGAGACCTTAAAACTGCAATAGAGAATTAAATTACAAGTTTATCAGGTTTAGAATCAATCTCAAAAATATACATCGTTGTCTGAGGTAAATTAGAGTCAGTTTTATGACTAACTCACTTGTTGTAAATAACTTCATTCTCTGAAAGCTAACTGCATGTTTATGAGATAGTGCTCTTCTGTAAAGGGAAAACATAAGGCATTGGTATCCCAAAAGCCCAATGTTTAGACTTAACCAAGGCCATCTTCAAGATAGCAGAAAAGGATCCACACCTGTGAGAAGAAATGAACGGGGCAGGTGATCCTAAACTGACTAGGAGAGTGTTCCATCCCATATACATGATACTCAGTATAAACTGAGAGATCATGAGGGTCTCACTCTCTTCTGCAATGGCCAGCATCCAGTGAGGACCTCATTTGTCTGATTGCTCCTGACCCTGGATCCATCCCTTCCTGAATTAAATTCCTGAGCCCAGATCCCTCCTAGCTGTGGACTCATCCTCTCATGTCTGCTCTGCAGCATTTGTGATGATGTATAGTCATTGAGGGGTTAGTTGGGGGGTATGATCTGTTCTATTTGTATATATTTTATTACTTTCTAATTATTTCCATTGTTATCATTATAATTTCATTAAAGCAGTAATTTTAGTTTCCAACCTGTAAGCTTTTTCCTCTCATTTCCCTTTCTCCTTTCCCGCAGGGTGTAGGGGAAGAAGGGATTTTGGAGGCTCAATTGCACAGCTTTAGCTGCTGGATATGGATGGGTGGGGCTAAACAAAGACAAGATAATGAAAGGAAAATGAATAACACAGTTCTGGCATGGATCTTTGGATGATATTTTTTGTTGTTGCTAAATGCACTATATCTTCAGTATTCTTTCCACTTTTGAATACTTACTTAACCATTGAATCATAGAATCATAGAATCACCAGGTTGGAAGAGACCCATGCGATCATCGAGTCCAACCATTCCTATCAAACACTAAACCATGCCCCTCAGGACCTCGTCTACCCGTGCCTTAAACACCTCCAGGGAAGGTGACTCAACTACTTCCCAGTGACCCTTTCTGGGAAAATTTTTTTCTTAATGTCCAGCCTAAATCTCCTCTGGTGGGGCTTGACGCCATTTCCTCTTGTCCTGTCCCCTGTCACTTGGGAGAAGAGGCCATTACCCTCCTCTCTACAACCTCCTTTCAGGTAGTTGTAGAGAGCAATGAGGTGTCCTCTCAGCTTTTACTTAGAAGTTCTCAGTTTTAAAATATGAAGCTTTTTACCAAGTATTGCTCTTTTAAGCACTAGCCATTCTTTGACTTCAGTGACTCAGAACAACACAGCATTTAGAGATTATGAATCTTAGAATAAATTTTAAGAAAAGCAAGGACTCATCCCAAGTCAAGGATTCATGAGCATTAGCAGCACAAGTATATGTAGTCTAAAGCATATATTCCAATACTGTGAAGTATATGCAGCCTCAGATGCCATTCCATTTGTGTCAAAACTACATCACAGAAAATAAAATACTGATCATAGTCAAAGACTATTAGCCTCTACATTTAACTGACAAATTGCATGATAGAGTACATATCTTGGTGTTAAAGTCATGCTCAGGACATTTAAGCATTGATCCTTGATGTCTTTCATAAGAAAAAAAAAGATATCTTTATAGCAACGAAGCAAACAGAAAATAATCATGCTTTGCTTTTAATTTTGGCATAGCAGAAAATCCTGCATGACAAAGTTTAAATCCTTGCTAATTTGGTTTACACCCTTCCCATTTCTCTCCAGTTAAAGTAACACTTGGTCAAATTATTTCCTTCACCTGTCATCTTTTATTGATTCATAGCCTTTTTTTTAAATACTTTTTATATTATTATTCTTTGTGAAGAAATGGTAACTGTGAATGATGTGATAGAAATCAGAAGTAGGTTACGCGAAACAGGCAAAATTTCAAGTTCGACCAAAATGCATTAGCTGAGGAAAACTGTTACCAAATAGTTGCTGAATAAGAAAGAACAAAAGTTATTCAAATAAAGCTATGAAAAATAGTTGAAAATGTGAAATACGTCACTTCAGCATTTTTCCAGATAAATGTTTTCCTTTTTTTCTGGTTTTAACTGGTTCCTTCTTTAAAAATTTACAAAGTTTTCATTATAAATCCATAAAGACCTCTAATATGAAGCAATATTTTTCACTCAGAATTGCATTGAAGTGATTTTTTTTTAGAATTTTGCATTTGACCAGTGATACTGAAAATACTCCCAGTTTAGAATCACCCCAAAAGTATTTCTTTGTATTATTGATTTTGGTCAGTAGATCAAAGGACAGCTTTGCACAATTCTGTCAGCAATTGGTTAATTTTTTCTAAGTATTTATTTATTTGTACTCAGTAAAGAAATCAATTTATCCTTGTAATACAAGAAAAAAGATTATAATTTCTGGATAAGAATTTTTGTTTACAAGAAGGTAACACAATCACACATGCAGTTCTTCATTGTATTCTCTTGAATAAATACATGATGGTTTTGACGTGAGGAACTAACTCATTTTCACTCCCTTCTAGAGCTTGCACTTGCAGTAGAAGTGGGATCTAACATTTCAGTTTTTAAAAGAAAATTTAATACGAAAAGGCATTAATACCTCTTTAGTGTCATTAGGATAGTATTGTCATGATTTGAGTGACACTACACTCCTTGAACCTAGTTTGTTATAGTGTCTTCTAATGGATGCAGCTGCTGACTGAGGAAAAGCATTAATGATCAATGTGTGTGCATTCATGTTTGCATTTTCTGCCCACAGTCCCCATTCCTGTCTGTTCAATAGTGACAAAGTCATAGAGGTCTTATGTTGGTGTTGTCAGCAACATTTTGTCCAGGAAATCATGCAAGAGAAACAAAGAAGGATACTTGTGAAATATGAACCAGGTTTTGCTATCTTTCCACAGGCTTCCAAAACAACTTTTAGCTCAGGCAATTAATCATGAAAATAAAAACTTTCAGTTGTTTGTCTTGATCTGAAACTAAACAGATCTAGCATAAAAATGCTAATGGAGACAATCATTTCCGTGATGAGGCAGGGGAAAAAAATAAGTAGAGAATACGCTCAAAAATAGGCAATAAGAAGTCACTATAAAAGTGATAGCATTACTAGACTGCAAAAGTCGCAAATTAAGCTAAATGAAATAACAATTTACTCTGTATGGACTGATTTTCAGTAGAAAAATATAAGAGTTTTTGTTGATAGAGAAAACTGGGTGCAAGTTACTCTTCACATTGCTAATTCCTGAGATTTTATCAAAAATCATGTGATACTTGGTGTTGGTCTCAAATGTTTATTGAAATTTAAACCAATCGCAAGATTTCTGGGGAATTAGTTTATGATTTTTTGAGAACCAGCAGACTGCATTGCTAGTCTATTAGTTTGCCCTTAGCATTAGAACAGCACAGTAACTTCCCATTGCACAGAACTCTTTGTAAATATTCCATATGATGAACTAAACTGAAACCTTAGCATTCCAGCATCACTTCCATCATACATAGTTTGCTTTACTCCATATGCCCTCAGAACCGAGGTTTCACCTGTTTTAACTCTTACAAAAAGGAGACCGCCAATTGTGGTTGCAGCCACTGATGGCATTTTCACTGCAGTCCTGCAACTTATGGATGATATTTAATTCAGAAAGAGCATTTTCAGTCCTCACTAGCCCTTCAAATGGGAAGCAATGGGGATGGATGGAAGCCTTTGAATGAATAAGTCATTTGACAAATGTTCTGCTTATTCTTATCTGAGGAATTTTTATAAGCTGTTTGCAATTTTCTTATACACATTAGTCATTCAAAATTTCTGCCTATTTTGCACAGGAACTCTGTGGTCTGTCAATAGTACTCCAGCAGATTCTTCTGAATATATGAGATATGAACCACTGAAGATATTTCTGACCAGAGGCAGGGATAACACAACATTAATTTTGCTCCTCAGCTTTTGACCACAGAACTCAGCTTTCAATCTACAGAGGTGTCTTAATGAAACTAAAATTTGTTTTCTGTTAAAATCTCCCAAGATTCAATATTTGTGCCAAAGAATATTATGGATAAAGTCATTCAGCTAAGATACACACAGACATTAAGCACACAAGGAGGAAAAGCAGGAGGAGTAAACTGTTGTGATCTTGCAGACTTTTTTTGCAGGTTAGAATAAAGGTCCTGTTTCACCAGCTATTCTGAAGAAAGCTTAAACTTTAAGTGCTTGATTCAGTCCATGGAGCCCTTTCAGCATATTCAAGTGTTCAAAGAAAAAAATGTGATATTTTGAAGTTTTAATACACGTGGGAGAATGCTGCACACCACAACAAAACTAAAACCATCACAGTAGAATTAAAAGACTGAAGAGGTATTATAAATTACTGACCTGCAGTTGTTTGTATTGGTTTGGTTTTTTTTTTTCTTGTTGCTATTAAGATTTTGTCCTATTGCATCCTGCTTAGATTTAGCTAAATACAAATTGTCATCTAGGCTAAGATCATCAACTTATCCTTTGTCTAGACAGTGGAGAGAACTCAAGATACTTGCTCTCTGGAGGACTGAAGTGATAGTTGACCAGGAAGACAGCTTACATGACTAACTTCTACTCTAGATGAAATAGATGGTGAAAGCAGATTGTGAAACTTGGGTCAAAAAAAAACATGGGTAGTTTTCTAATGTTCTTACATAATGAATTTCTGTTGGGCAGTAAAATCCACAAACAACTGGACTGTGCTATGATATTTGAAGCAATCTGCATAGAAAAAATGCTAATAACTTCATACCAAAATTATGAAAGTGATTGAAAACTCATGAGAGCTGTAGTCAACATATTTTGAAATACAAAGTTGATCAGGATGTGTGTATTAAAAATGGGCTTATGTGCCTCAAATATGTTTCAAATATTGGCAATTTAGCTCACATAGCTCACACACATAGTCTTTGTTCAAGCTCTTAAGTTCATACATATTTCCAAATAGAATAAATATGGCTTGGATGACAGGCAAAATCTTTTGAGTTGCTTTTTTTCCCCTAATGTGAAGGAATCCTCAAAAAATAAACAACTTGACCCACTGAAGTGTGTTTCACCTTGGCTCCCTTGAGTGAACAGTGCAAAGTAATAACACAATATGCCACATTTCTTTTTATATCAAAAGATATCAGATTACAAACAGGGTTTCCAAAAAAAGTTGTATCATTCAGAAAACAAAGAGGGAGACCAAGACAGAGTTTCATTTCTAGTTCTGTCCACTGCTTACTGAGTGACCTAGGAAAAGTCAATATATCTCTGGTTTCAACTTGATTACTGAGTTCATAAGTTCTTTGGAATTAGACCTGATTTTACCTGAGAAACCTGAAGATTAACAATACCTAAAGAAAGTTCTAGTTAGTGTATAAAAGAGAAGCAGGCCAATTAGAAGCCTTTATCATCTGATTACAGAAAGGAATACTAATGAAAATTCTATTAATGAGTATGACATAAATCAAGAAACTGAGGGGTTTTATTTCTGACTTCCTACCGAAGTTGAACTGAAATTATTGACGTGGACATACACATGAACATCTGTGCATAGAATCCACTGGTATCTTCTCTCTCTGCTAAACTGCCTATATTTCTTGCTAAGATACTCTATTAGCTTTTAATATTGCACCTGTTATTATTATCACATTTAAATGGATGGAAAACATCAAGGTTCCCAGATTCATATCCTAAGGTGACTGAAAGGGATGATGAAGTGAACAGATTTATAACCTGTGTGACCACTGAAATATACAATAACAACAGATACAACAATTAGATTAGAAAGTGTAAATGGCTTCTGCATCAAACAGTTCAACTGCATGACAGATCAGGACTGTTCCCTATAGCACACTTGCTAATCTGTTGTCCAGCTAAGTTATAAACGTTCCTTATAAAAGTGTACAGTGTGCACAAAATTTCTGTGTATTATAATATTCCTGCAGGGACTGGCTAAAAATCCGAACATCCCGTCTTATTGTCTGTACCACCTAGGAAGAAATTAATGAAATGCTTTGGTCTTGCTGCTTTCCAGTTGTTTGGGCATCAGGGAAATATGAAACTAGGTCAGTTGGACACTGTAAGTTTTCTTTTCCTGTTGACTCTGGCACAAAAGTATGGATTTTGGAGCTGGAAAACTGAGATGCTCTCCCTGCACACCCAAGTAGGTTAAATTTCATAACAGAGGATCAGCCAGTAAGGGAAAAAATATTTTTCACTGAAAATATTGGATGAATTTTACAGTTAGTGGGATGATACAGAATCATCTCATAAATCTCTTGTTTTGTAAATTCATGAAGGGCAACAAAAAGGAAAGTGAGAATAGCCATGTTTACTTAGAATCCATGAATAAGGATCTGTGCTTAATTGTGTGGGCAAAATAAAACATATCTTCTGAACTTTTTTCCACTGACTAATACTTTTAATTATTCTGTGGTGTTTCTACAGCTTGTCTGCTTTCAAATATATCTAAAGAAGAAATTTTAGTAACAACATGATAGAATAAAATATTATATATAGACTACATATTAGAGTATAATAATTCTTAATCTATAGAGCACATACTACTCCAAAGTATTAGTCACCAGCATAGGTCTAGGACTTTTCGTTGGCCCAGTAGTATTACTGACCATTGTAGATGACGGAGGTACATAGAAAATACTGTTAGGTAATGTGCAATACATATACTGCATATCTAATAAAAACCAGAATTCTTATGAATTATACTAATTCAAATACTTAGCAAATGTCATTCAGAAGTTATCAGAAGTGGGATATGTTCAGTTAGAGGCTGGTGACCAGACAGGAGAGAGTCTGGACCGGAAAGACAATATTTGGCAATACTTTTTTCCTTGTATATCAAATGAAAAAATGGAGAAATGTCTGACAAATAGTTCTTTCCAGAGCAAAGATATTGGACGGAAAACTTCTTATATGTAAACCAGAACAATACTACTAGATTTCTAAAACCAACCAGGCTATCATCAATATTACAGAATCACAGAACAACCAGGTTGGAAGGGACCCATCGGATCTTCTAGTCCAACCATTCCTCTCTAACACTGAACCAAGTCCCTCAAGACCTCATCCACCCGTGTCTTAAACACCTCCAGGGAAGGTGACTCAACCACCTCCCTGGGCAGCCTATTCCAATGCCCAATGACCCTCTGCGTAAAAAACCTCCTCCTAATCTCCAGCCTAAATCTCCCCTGGCGGAGCTTGAGGCCATTCCCTCTCATCCTGTGCCCTGTCACTTGGGAGAAGAGGTCAGCTCCCTCCTCTCCACAACCACCTTTCAGGTACTTGTAGAGAGTAATGAGGTCTCCTCTCAGCCTCCTCTTCTCCAGGCTAAACAACCCCAGCTCTCTCAGACGCTCCTCATAGGGTCTGTTCTCCAGCCCCTTCACCAGCCTTGTTGCTCTTCTTTGGACTCGCTCCAGAGCCTCAACATCCTTCTTGTGGTGAGGGGCCCAGAACTGGACACAATATTCAAGTAGCGGCCTCACCAGTGCTGAATACAGAGGGAGAATCACCTCCCTGGACCTGCTGGTCACACCGTTTCTGATACAAGCCAGGATGCCATTGGCCTTCTTGGCCACCTGGGCACACTGCTGCCTCATGTTCAGTCGGCTGTCGACCAACACCCCCAGGTCCCTCTCCTCCTGGCAGTTTTCCAGCCAGGCTTCTCCCAGTCTGTAGCTCTGCATAGGGTTGTTGTGCCCCAAGTGCAGGACCCGGCATTTGGCCGTGTTAAACCTCATGCCGTTGGACACTGCCCAGCGGTCCAGCCTGTTTAGGTCCCTTTGCAAAGCCTCCCTACCCTCCAGCAGATCGACACTTGCACACAGCTTTGTGTCATCTGCAAACTTGCTAAGGGTACCCTCAATGCCCTCATCTAGGTCATTGATGAAGACATTGAACAGGACTGGACCTAGCACTGAGCCCTGGGGAACACCACTTGTCACTGGCCTCCAGCTGGACTTAACACCATTTACCACCACTCTCTGGGCCCGGCCATCCAGCCAGTTTTCTACCCAGGAGAGTGTGCGTCTGTCCAGGCCAGAGGCTGACAGTTTCCGTAGCAGAATGCTGTGAGAAACTGTGTCAAAGGCTTTACTGAAGTCCAGAAAGACCACATCCACAGCCTTTCCTTTATCCAACAGCCGAGTGACTTTGTCATAGAAGGCGATCAGGTTGGTTTGGCAGGACCTGCCTCTGGTAAACCCATGTTGACTGGGCCTGATCACCCGGTTCTCTTGTAAGTGCTTCATGATAGCACTCAAGATCACCTGTTCCATGACTTTCCCTGGCACTGAGGTCAGACTGACTGGTCTGTAGTTCCCCAGATCCATATTCTATGATTCTTAAGAGGAAACAACCGCAGGGACTGCAGATTGAGTATAATGTGAGGACCACCTCTTTATACGCAACTTCCTCCTGGTTTGAAGCCCTGGAGCAGCTTCCTGTTGGTTGACTGTGCATGGTGTATAAACTTAGAGCGTTTTTTGCTCAAGAATTAAATGCAAGGATCTGGAAAGTACAGGCTCAAACAGGAAAGCTGGCCTTCCCTTCTTGGTGTGCTGCCAAGGACTATGTAGCTTCAATACCCATTCATCACCAGTGTCATCTGCAAGCAACAACACACTTTAGGAAAGAAATTCAACAGGCACTTATATCCCTTGTACCAATTCCAAGCCATTCTTTCCTTAGTCCATATAAAGTATGGGACGATTTTAATCGGCATCTCTTTGTTCTTCCTTTCACACTGAAGGCTCCTCAGCAATCTACAGCAGTGTTATTTTCATCAGAGACCTTTGACTTTTCCTCTAGCCCTTTCCCGAGAGTAGTGTTCTTATCTTATACTTACTCACACCCTTCAGCCTTCCATTTGGAAAACTTTTCAGTTGAACTGAAACTTTTCAGTTGTTCTTTCCTAAACTCACAGTCCTATTCAAGCAAGCACGTAACCTGAACAGTTACATACAGGGTGGCTTTGGTTTTCATGAGGAAGATCTTTTCTAAAGTCTGGCTCTTCCAATGTGTCTCTTAAGCAGAAAAAGAACCATGAAATTCCAATAAATACCATGGGAAAGAAAATCTCACTTCTATCCCATTTCTATATTTCCAAGAAAAAATTATAATCAAATAATAAAAAAAAAAGACTGAAATACCCCTTTAAGTACATTGTGAGGCTTAAAAGGAAAAAAAAAATTCTCATTATTTCAATTGCAAGCATTGATATTTGTTCCATATTTTTATGGCACAAGGTTAAGATTCATACAATGCATTATTCCACATGGGCTGGAAAGGATTTTGCATTTCTTTATGCTTTACTCAGGGACCATACAATTCAATTAGCTGTATAAATCATAACTTGGCTGATGATCAATCTGCCTCACAACATATTAAATATTTTTAAGCTATGTAGATTTAAATAGTTAATTCATATGAGACTGAGTTATTAGGTGCAAAATGACTTCTGGGGCACAATTTATTCAAATCTGTATGAATATATTGTTCTGTAAGGCAGAACAAAGATAGAACACGTAGTTTCCTGAAACAAAATTCACAGCCTATGAAGACTAAAAGTCGCACAAAATAATTAAAGTGTTTGATACTTTTCATGAAAAATATTTTTATTTTAAATTGCCTCATTCAAGATGCTAAACTGAACTGGTTTCCACTATTTATAGATTTTACTTTAAAATTATAAAGCATTAAGACAAAATTGCTAGTGAAATAATGAAAATATATTCAATTGTTTATTGTACAGAAGTTCTGGAGTTGGCAAAAATGTGTATTTAAAAATACATTTCTTCAGTGGGTAGGAGACAGAATGCTTGACTAATGAAGCAAGAAAAACTTTACGACAAGCACACTAGTGGTTGAGCTGTCAGCTATCATTAGCTGAAGAATCTTTCACAGTATGATATAGGTCAATATTTTAAAAAACAGTGCTTGAAGTTGGCCAATTTTAGTGGCTTAAATGTATATATTTATAAAATTAACATAAGATTAGTGAGTTATTAAGAATTGGATTTTTTTTATAGCACATTCCCCTTAGATTTTATGTGAGAAACAGAGAAAGATGTTATGCTGTCAGGGATCCTTACAGCTCAGCTCAGATGAGGTCTCTCCTTGTGTCACAAGCAGTTCATTAACACAACTAAGAGGGAAAAGTGAACAGAAAAGTCATTTTTCTTCTCTGGTAAATCTATGCCTGATATTCCTTCAGTTTTAAGAATATTGATTTGTCAGTGAGACAGCCACGTATCATTAACATTGGCCCACACTGTTTTCAGGGATATGTGCTGAGATCCTCTTTATTTCAAGTAAATCTTTGCAAAGTTTGGTCTAGTTTATTAGCACTTGAGAAGCTACCTTGGGGAAAGCACTAGCTGGTGTTGAGGGTGATTGTGTAATGTTATGTCCCTGTACATATATTGTATATTCATCACTCCAGGATGCCTTTACAATTGTGCCTGTCAAACCTGTTCTGGGATTAAAACACATTTAACAAAAAGGCACAGTATTTATCTGCACAGTAGAGAGAGAAGTCCTTGAGGTCAAACAACTCGCCCTCTCTGAGCTGAGGTGAGTGGTGCAATGCACCTAATACAGAAGTTTGTGGGAGCTGGATAAACAAACAAAGCAAAATCCAAGGCTCTCGAGAAGATGGAAGCTCTCAGAAAATGAGTGCAATGTCAAGGGCGAGTCAAGTTTTCAAAGATATAAGCAAACTCTATCATGGTTTAGAGACAAGAGTGATGCTTGTGCTGCCTCTAAACCTTTAGACCAGTTGCTGCCTCTAAAAGCCAACATTGCCTTCAGTTTAGGCCTAGGTTGCATGAGAAGTATAACCCTTTGGCAAAATAGGGTATCGTCTTGATTTGACCCAACTTTCTAGCAAAAAAGTTTGCTTACCTTTTTCAAGTTTAAAGTTTCGATTCCTCTGTTAAACAAATTTAAATAAAGTCATGTTTAGTACTATCTTACTCTGTGATTAATTCACACTAGATTCTTCAGAACATGAGATAATTGCATTGCAAAATTCCTGTATCAAATACCTCTCCTGTGGATAAGCTCTAAGCCTAACCAAGTGTGTAAGAATATGAATATTAAAGTTAGATTAGATTATCATGATTATATTAATAATAATATTATAACATTAATCTGAAGACAGAAAAGGACCTACAGGTAGATCTGAAGAGGACTTCTAGATAATCCCAATTAGAAATTTACAAAAACTGATGAAAAAACATAGAATATTTATTTCAGTTTATTTCTGTATTATTTATTTAGCTTTTAAATTGTATCTAAATTTCCCAATAACATTGAGATTAAAATAAATGGCACTCTGATTTAACATAATAACACAGATGTAAATTTGCTTCACTAGTTCCCAAAAATAAAGTATCAAGAGGAGATAGTGATCCCATTAATATGAAACTACTACGTATCAATAAATAATCAGGTGTAGATTCTCATCTGTCTCTTGAAATGGTGTGAAAAATACATTCCCAGAATTCTTAATTAGTGAGACTGCTTCTTCTACTTGAAGGAGAGAATAAAAAAAATCTTTAGAGACTCTCACATGTGAGCATGAGTCTTCATCCACAGAAATGAACAGGGTAAGTAATTTTGACTGATGTATCCCTCTTAGTTTGTCACTCTAGAGTTCAAGCTGAAGTGAACAAAGTCTTCACCCTGTAAATGCATCTTCTTATTACATGGCAATCAGCTCTCCTCGGAAAAAATCTGTGGTAAATATCAAGTAACAAAAAGCAGTACCACAGGCAAACTGAACAGGATGCCACAGATGTATGGGCATTCTAACACTTCAGAAACATCCTAAGAGGCATGAAGTTACAAGTGGAGAGCAACTGCAGCATGCCAGTATTTCTTCTAAGGTCAGCACATTTACAGGCTAGCACTTACACAGCGATGTTTTCAATTGTGTCAGCATCTGATGAGGGTCTTAAGTTTTCTCTTATTTGCTCTTTTCAGGGAGAGTTATAACTGTGGATTTGGAAATCTCTCCTTCATGGAGATATTTAGCTGCTTTATTTCAGAGAGCTTTGCTAAGTAAGCATTTTTGAAACACAGAGCTGCTTTAAGATTGTTTGGCCATAGAAAGATGCCTTCCACATGTGAAATAGAAAAGGTCCCCTTGGGACTATGATTTAAAGAATGAGTATTAAAGGAATAAAACACACGCAGATTTACCTTCTTTGGTCCTTTTCCACAGCTACAGTAGCAGTGAATGCTCATGCTAAACATGTCAAAGTTGAAAATTAAAATATTCTGCCTATATAATCTTTTTACTGTTGTCTCTATGTTGTTCCTACCTGTCCAATAGTCAGAAAATTAATAACTTTAAGACAAAATGGCACTATTGTTTGCCATTTGCTAGGACCTCTTACTCATAGCTATATACAGATGAACCTTAAATGCTTCCCAGAGCTGCTGATAAGCACCCAAAAACTCTGAATGGCTTGCATTTGTAAAACTGGGAGGGAAATCTAGTATAAAGTCTTTCCTGTAATTTCAGACAATTCCTGTCTAAGGTCAAGCCAGAAATTCTTCACAAATAGTTTCTCTCAGGGTACAGAGGTATTTCCTTTTCAGGTTCTGGCTAGAACCCAGATCTCAAAAGCACAAGGGAAAAAAATTAATGATAATCACAAAGTTAACCAACCCCTTCCTATCTAAAAAATACTTCCACTAATGCTTGCAGTACAGTTTGGTAGACATTCAGTGTAAGTGGTATCAGTCTGTCTTAATAGGTGCCCTGTCTTGATACCCTCATATGTAAGGTGCCCTCTGACCTTCACTTGTCTTTTTGCTTTGGGGTAGTTTTCTACTTCTTTAGGTAAAGCACATTCTTAAAGTGTTCTGTATTTCTTCAGATAAAGCACATTCTTAAAAACCGGAAAATATTCCTTCATTTCGGTCCATATTTGTGAATGATCACACTGGCTATGCATTGAGTGGAATTTCTTACTGACTAACATGTGAGGTGTCTCTGCATTTTTCTCATACTACCATAACCATCAGTAGATAAAAGGAGATATTAAGGATCCATTCTGAAAACAGACATACTTTTCTTCTAGTTTTTTTTTTTTTCAATCTCTGCTTACTTTCATTAATTTATGTTATAAATCTCTTGACATTAATTTATCTTTTTTTTCCAATGTAAGAGTGAATGTATGTGCCCTCTTCACATTATTTACCAGAAAATAGTAATCAAAGGCAGATGGACATCTGGAACAAATGTTTCGTTCTCTACCATGTGAGCCCAAGAAATCTGAGCTCTGAACTATACTTTGACTGTAGTTCTGGTTTGGATTTCAGGTAAATAATTTAAAACAGGAAAACTGTGCCAACATAAATCAATTTCCTGTGTTATTTTTGTGTTTAATGTAACAGCAAGTGCCTCATTCCTGAGTGACATGATGAGACCACATCATAGCAAGGGCAGAAATGCCCCCCCAATACGGCTTTGGTTTGGCTTCCTAATTCCTTTCAAAATGAACCTTGCCAAAAAGCTCATGCATGGTTAAACCAGAATCCATTAGAGACCTCATCATAAGTTAAGTATCATGATTTGCAAGTCTTCTGTTTCTTGTTATAGAAAGAGAGGAATGGAAAGTAGGAATTTGAGGTAACAATCACTGTCTCCATTTTTGTCACCAAAAATTAACTCTTATATCCCCAAAGTTACCTTAATTTAGATTTAGTACTCATTCACTGTATCATTCTGTCCTGTTTTGTATAGACACAGGCAGTATAAATTCTAAAGATACATCTCCACCATTAAAGGACATTGTACTGGGGCTCATACTCTGTGTCTGATTGTATGACAACTGACTCATATTCATGTTTTTAAAGTCTCCCACCTTTCAAGACAGGGTGGACATATGCAGATTATTTGTTAGCAATAGTCCACGCTCTTTGCTGACTTCCGAACTCTCTCTACGATACTCCTGGGACAGTACCTGTTGACTTAAGTTGAAATTGTGCTACTCATTAGATAGCTGAACAATGACACTTTGAATTTATTAACATAGAAGTAGACTAGAAATCATGACACTGAACTGGATCTTATAGTTAATTCCAGTTGTGGAATCTCTGACATAAAAAGGATTTGGAACTTTTGGAATGAGTCCTGAGGATGGCTATGAAGATGATGAGAGGGTTGGAGCACCTCAGCTATAAGGACAGGCTCAGAGAGCTGGGGTTGTTCAGCCTGGAGAAGATGCACCACTGGACTATTCCTACTAACCTCCATTGTTATGGAATTTTCCTTTCCTAAACTAAATGGAAAGATGAGTTCACTCTGACAAATTGTGGAGGAGAAAATTGGTAATTATTGGCTTGTGGAGGGAAAAGGAAGAGTGAGGAGTTGATCTGATTGATCTTAGACTTCTGCTTTAGGAAGAAAATACTCACCCAGTGGGATTCCCCGTCTTTTCTCTACATATTAATCAGCCTGCAAAGAATGGGTGAAATGAGGAATTGGTTGAAAGTTTACATTCAGAGACTAGTGGTAAATGGCTCAACATCCAGATCCATGACAAGTGGTGTCTGACAGCGTTTTGTACAAGGACAAGTACTGTTCAATATTTTCATTGATGATATGGACAGCAAGATTGAGTGCACTCTAAGCAAGTCTGCAGATGAAACCAAGCTGCATGGTCACATCAGGAGGACAGGATGTCATCCAGGGGAAACAAAAATAACAAGCTGGAGAAGTAAACCTGTGTGAACTTCATGAGGTCAGGTGCAACGTCCTACATCTTGGTCCAGCAATACCGGGTGGGAAATCATGTGATTGAGACCAGCTCTGCAGAGAAGAGCTTGGGGGTGTTCATTGATGAGAAGCTTGACATGAGCCACCAGTGCGCACCTACAGTTCAGAAGGCAAACAGCATCTTGGGCTGTATCAATAGTTGTGTGGCCAGCACATTGAGGGAGGTGATTCTGCCCCTCTATTCCTTTCTTGTGAGACCCCAGAATTCTGGAATTCTCAGTATAAGACAAATATGGAGCTGTTGGAATGGGTCCAGGGGAGGGCCACAAAGACGATCAGAGGGCTGGAGCACCTCTTCTGGTATGACGACAGGGTAAGAGAGTTGGGGCTATTCAGATACTCTGCGAAGACCTTACAGTGACCTTCCAGTACCTGAAGAGGACCTACAAAAAAAGCTGGAGAGGAACTGTTTAGAAGGATAGTGATAGGACAAGTGGAAATGTTTTTAAATTGGAGAAGGGAAGATTTACACTAGACAATAGAAAGAAATTCTTCATGATGAGAGTGGTGTGGCACTGGCACAGGTTGCCCAGGGAAGTTGTGGGTAACCTCTCCGTGGATGTGTTCAAGGCCAGTTGTCTGGAGCCTTGGGCAGCCTGATCTAGTGGGACATGTCCCTGCCCATGGCAGGGGGGATTGGAACTAGGTGATCTTTAAGTCCCTTCCAAAACCCAAACCATTCTATGATTCTATGATTCTGTTGTTCTATGATTCTATTATTCTGTGTTCATGATTCTGGATTTAATCCTCATCTCTGGATTTAAATTTCCTGTTTTCAGAGTTTTGTTTGTTGCGCTCTGTGTGTGTGTGTGTACTGCTGTTAGTTTGTTTGTTTTTACTAAAGGTCAAATTTTTTTTGAAATTCAACAGTAATCATAAGCAAAGTATTTATTTTTTAAAAACACACAACTAATTAAAGATTTTTGCCAGCTCCCAGAATATGCTAAATTTTGTATCCGCTGCTCTACTAGTCCTCATCACATGCTAGAGAACTTAAAAAGGCAACACTCTTACATGAAGTTTCACAATGGAATAAAATCCACAAACACTAAAGTTTCCTTTAAAAAATAATTCTACCTTTGTACCATTAAGACATCTTATTTGGAACCCTTTTTGCATATGCAAAGAACAGAACACTGCAAAAACATCAGCAATAGTTAGATATTACTGCAAAGACATTGAAAATATGCCAAATTATGTGTCAGATTTAATATATTATAATTAATTTCTTTAGTTACTATTGATTTCTTTTCTACTGTAGGAAAATCTGGAAAGTAAACACTAGGCATTTTTAATAACATTTCATCTGTTTTTAGGGTGTCATGTGACAATTTACTTAAGAAAAAGTATTCTAATGATGCATTGGTTTTTACAGCATTGAAGGAAAAAATGTAGAGGAAAAAATATAAAGGAAAAGCAGGTCTAATGCAAACTATACTACCTTCACTGCAACAGAAATGAGAAAGGCTATCATTAGATAGGGCAGGCCCTGGTGTTACACTGGTTTTTTTTAGTTTTGGTCTTCTGATGACTGTTCCTTACACATGAATACAAATGTTCATAAAAGCAGTCTTCAAAATAGCACAGATTTTAAAATTATCTTACTCTCTTCTTACAAAAATATTGATAAAAACCTCATGTTTTCATAGTATTTCTGTTCTGAAAGTTTTCATTTAGAAACACAATTGAATGTAAAGTAGAAGATATTGTGCTTCTCTGTGAGGCACTACAGCAACTCTTTGCACACAAGTTTATAATGTTTATATCTGGTCATCACAACTGAGAGTAGTTTCTGACCAGAAGGTAAGTGCTGTAATTCCTTCTGCTCTGTGTCTGCTTTGTTCCCAATGTTATTTGGTATGCCAAAAAATGTGTGAAGATCTTCCTCTGGTCTGTGATCAGTTCAATTTAAACATGGACATTTGAAAAGTACCTTTATCAACAGATAAACTCAGACTTACTTAGTACTTTCCAAGGCTTTGTGTTCTGTTCATGGCTTGTATGAATTAATAAGGAATTGATCCATGGGGAGGATTCATGTAGGTGGCTCACCTATGTAATGAAATTACTGACAAGCTACACAATGGAAATCTTTTTAACATTACTATGAAAGATGAGACAGGTCATGTCTTTTTGTTTTACAGGGAACAGAGACTAGAATTTTCCAGATTTAGTAGAGAGGTAAGGAAGGGGTACAACTGAGACTTCTGTTACTTTGGTTCAATTTGCATCATTTTCCATTGACAAAACAATCTGGTAATGACCAAAAGGTTTTCAATTCAATCTGTAGGCTTCTTGGCTATGTTAATCTTGCAATGATATTTAATTAAGCAAAGATGATGACTGTTTCAGGTGAAAAAGAAAGTTCTACTTTGTTTTATGTGGAAATTAATTACACCAGACTTTCTATTAGTAGTTGAATAGGGTACTAATATAGAAATGGTTTCTCAGTTGCTTCAGGTTTATGTCAACAGATGTCTCAGCCATGGGAAATTCCTCAGTATTCTAAAAGCCTGTGGTTTTCTGACATAAGTAATGCCTTGCTAATTCTACCTAACTAGACTTTGTGGGTTTTTTTTCTGATGTGTTTTGGGTAGATGTCTCTTGTGTCGGTACTACATTTCCTGCTTAAAACTGATACAGCCATTAAATTCAAAGTTCAAGAAATATCTTAAGGTAGCTTCGCCAAAGAGATAGCGCACCATTTTCTTTCACAAGTAAAGGTACAGCAGTTTATTTTCCAGTCACTGAAAACTTACTCTATAATTCTATTATAATAAGAAATCCAAAAGCAAAGATTTGATTTTAGAGGAGCATTATGTTCAGACAAAGCAGTAATAAAAACAATATTTCGATGAGTGCTTTACAGGCAGAATCTGGTTGGCCTTCACGTCAGCTCTGTGATGATGTGTACGTAGCAGTAATAAAAGTAACTATGGAGAAGATTTTTATTTACTGCAGAAAAACAAATCCACAGGGAGACAATTTCTTCTAATAGTGGCATAAATGCCACATGAGGTGTTTGAACCCATCACTGGCTTCATCCAAATTCCATCTGGTGGTGCTAAGTCTCTATATTCCTGTCAGTGGAGTCACCTGCATACCTAAATCTCTGCTGCTGCCTGTGACCATAGATCAATCTCAACAGCACTGAGCAGCCAATTACAAAGTACCACATAAACCTGTTTGGATCTGCAAACCAGGTGTTACTCTCTAAACTTACCTCAGTGGTCTGACCTACGCAGAGTTTTGAGCCTCATCTGAAGAAAGGTGTAGAGTCATAAAATATATTGGTTGTAAAGGAAGATCCTCCAGGGAGATCTGCTACTATCTGCAGAAACCCTTGGAATGTTAAGTCCAGCCCTGGTGTCATTCCTGTACGCTCAAGGACACACTGATTTGTTTCAAGAAAGCCATAAATAACACCTATATGAATAGTCCCCAAGGTTAGTGTCTACAAAAATGTGAACTGTCAGCCCTCTAAGGCAAAGCTTTCTTCGTGAGAGGGAGAAAGGTGTTCATATGCAGACACTGAATCTTTCTATTCACATTTATTTTCATTATGGACTTCAGTTGAAGAGTGAGCCTTTTCAAAGAAATGTCTCTATGTTCCCTTTGTACATCTGACTTTTCAAGAAAACATGGTTGTTTTGTGATATGGAAAAAAAAAAAATCTGTTGTGTCAGTTGTAATGGTACGTTAAATAAGGAATATCTGCTTGAGTGTAACAGCATATTGAGATGAAATTGCCAGAGAAACTGTGAATACCACATCCATGGAGGTGTTCAAGGCCAAGTTGGATGTGACTTTGAGCAACTTGGTCTAATGGGAGGTGTCGCTGCCCACAGCAGGGAGGTTTGGACCTAGATGATATTTAAGATCTCTTCCAAACCCCAAACCTTCTATGATTCTATCAATTTCTGAATATCTGAAATGGACACATGTAACACAATTTACTAGCAGTTTGACGGGTGGATACTAATAAGATTTCAATTTGAAAGTAGCAAATTGTCCTATAATTATAAAAAGCAATTTTTTTTTTTGAACAGCAAACAGCCACGTTAACCCAAGCACATTGTGCCTCTCTGAAAATAGGAAGATGAAGAATAAATTAATATTGTACATGGACTGAATTTCCTTGAAAAAGAACAGGATATTATAGTCTCCAAATCAAAGACTCTCCCTGTAAAATCCCTGGGAAATTTTAGGTGCTGTACATAAGGAAGGGAAAAATATGAAATCAAAACTAGGTGTAAGATTCAGGTTTAGCTGAGAGCCGTATCTCATGCATTTAAATTACTGTCATTGCATTTTTAATCTAATTGAAGCTGTTTCTTATAGAAGTGTTGGTACTGCATCATCATTCAGCCTTCATTTATTTTTGTAACTGACAGCCCTAAATGCATTTGTGTTGATGGCTTAACTGTTTCTTTCCCAAAGCAAGTGAAAGTGAGAGAAGTTCACAGGGTGCCATGCAAGGTTACCTTAACTGCAAGGCAACCTGGATAGCAATAGTTCTTGACTAGCAAACACACACACCAAACACCTTTTCATGGTAAAGAGAAAACTGTGTCTTACAAGCATATTTGGGATAAAAATGAAATCTGCAACCTGAATCAATAGTAAAGGATACTTGAAAATATTTTTTTCATTTTTTTATCAGAAAAGGTCACTGTTTTTTCTTTAGGTGTTTTTTTCAAAGGTTTTGGCTTTTTATGTTTTCCCTTTATTTCCTTATTCCTTTCACAACAACAAGTAAATCAATAGATAGGAAAAAAATAGAAATCAAGCAGGAAAAAATATTTCATCAGGTGAGAAGGAAGCAAACCCCCACTTTTAAAGACAAGAAAGTCTGTAGAATAATTTTTTAAAGACCTTTTAAGTGATTACTCTTTTAAATGGCAGTATTTTGCCCAATGGGTTAACTTGGTTTTCTAAATAATGCTTGCGTTTTGGGGGGACCACCAACTGCTATTTAAGGGCAAAGAGAAAAAAAGCTGTAACTGTGCCTAGGCAGAGGTGATCCACTGGGATATACTGGCTAAACCAAGTTATTTTGTTCAGCCTGTGGAAACAGTGTGGGATTTTTCATGAGCAGGCAGATCATTATTTTCTAAAAAATATTGTAAATATTTATTTTTAAAAAAATAAAAATCCCCCCACTCTTGTCTTTTACTTGGACATTTTTCACTGCTGTGGGTTCTAAGATAATAAACTATCTGATATATTACACAATACAGTTACTTTGTCCTCATTTTGCACAATAATATTTGACTGCATAAGTCAGTGGGTAAAGGAGAAAAAGGCCACACTTTTCTTCAGAATTTTCAGGGGGAGAAGAAATGGCCAGCTGTGTTCGGAAAGTACTGCTGTGTTACTGAGAGTGACTTAGGTCCAGATCTGCAAAGTAAGTTGTCTGTACATCTTCAGTTGAAGCTCGTTTAGGCTTTGCTGCCTCTAATTAGGTACTCTCACTCAGAGGTCTTCATTTGTTTCAATGTGAGGGAAAACTATAATGGAAGCATTTTTGTGCTTGTTCTAATTAAAAATCGTTGCAGCATTGTAGCACCACCTGCAGGAGGCCTTTTATTTTAGTAGGGTATTCACTGTGCCACGGGCAAGCTTGTGTGAGACCATTAGAATCCAAAATGCAAGATGTGCACAGTTTCAGACAGGTAATTTCTAGCTCTTGATTTTTATTTGTTTCTTTTGCCCAATTTTCTGCAAGAAACTGCTTTTAAAATAATTTTCCATTTGATAGGTTAAAATATAGATCAAATTTTCAGGCTGCTGTAGATAGAAAGATTAGAGGTGTGTGTAATATCCCTGAGGTGCACACACTGTGTTGAACAACAAAGATTCTGGGGCTTGGGCTCTTCCGATAGCCTAAAACCATTTGGAAGCTTCAAGGGCAGAGAAGTATTTCCCATGTGCAGGTAAGCTGCCTGCACAGCTGAGCCTGGGCCACCACCTGGGAATGCACCGTGGTGATACTCCCCCTAACACATGATGGAGGTGGGTGGTGCAGCAGGACTGTTGGACAAGCAGTCCTGCCCCTGTGCAGCTGTGATTTGAGGTATCCACTGCAGCAAGTCTGAGCAGCTGCAGGGGTTAAATGTTGCCAGAAATTAAACAGAAGTTCGTTTGCATTGTTTTTTTCTTTCCTGAGTAAGCACATGACCATAATTCTGATATATTTAAGAACTGAGACTTATGAACATATCAGCTGATGTGCTCCCCGTCCTGCCCTTGACAAAGCTGCTATTGTAGGTACTCATGTCACCCTAAATGTTATTAACAGGGACAGCCCCAGACTCAGGGCTGAGCCATGAACATAAATACTTCATTTCCATTGACTTTGCTAGCAGAACAGGACAGTCTGGTAGGATTGAGACTCAATGATAGGGCCAGGGATGTCCAGGGCTTTCATCACTCACATCCAGATGGGTTCAGCACAGAAAGGACTGAAGGTCCCTAGAAAGGCACTGTTTGCTGTTAGTTGCAATGGGTGTGAGTGGAGAAAACCACTGACACACAGCTAAAGGGGCCCTCTTGCTTCTGCAGTTTTCTACAGATCTGAAGCAGAGTGTCCAAGCCTCCAGGAACAGTCACCCTACAACATGTGAGACAAGATGTCAGCAAGAGCAGCAGAAAACTAGACTGGTGAAAACTTGAGGGGAAAGGGAGGAACAAGGACCTGTAATGTGCAATAGCTGGCCATGCTGTGCACATTTCTGGGGTATTTCATGCATGTGTGATTGCAGATGCAAAATCACACACATGTAAAGCAGCTTTGCTTCATTACATGCAAGTTCTCACTTACTGTAAAATCTTCATTTTACTGCTGATTTGACACTTTTTCCTTGTGTCCTTCCCTTTTCATTTTGTCTTGTGTAGGATGTGTGCAGCAGACAAGGATCAGCAGAGGCAGGAGCAAAGACAAAAATGTGTCAGATAGGACAGAAAGCAAAACCTCTGCCATATACTGCTCTTTGTAGTAGAGGAAAAGTACTAAAAGTGGAGAGGGGATACAAGTCTGTCTCCCTATTTGCCTGGCAGCTTTTCATCCCCTACTCTGCTGGCAGTAGAGCCCCATACCCCGCCAAAGCAATGCTACTCCTCCCAGCATCAGATTTCCTTTATTATTCCTGTGCTGAGGACTTGAAGAGATAAAAATCCATATGTCTGGACAAAGGTTGTGAGAGCAGCACTCCATAGGACCTTGCCTCACCTCTGAGAATATCTCACTAGCAGCTGATGCTTTTTAAGTGTTTACTTTCTGGTTTAGCTGATTTTTAAACCAGTCATTCACAACAGCGTTTTGAGTAACGCTTGAAGAGACATGGGCACACATAGCCTGCAATGGAATTTTGCTTTTAAAAAAGGTACATGATTTTGTAAGAAAGAATAAGATTGAAGTTACTTCAGTTTCCTGGCAGCAAATTGTTTGGGTGTTAGTCTTCAAAGTGGCTCCAAAGAAGCAAAATTGGGTTAAAGCTGTAGATATACATGTGAAAGTGTCTATCTTACTCACGCTTTCTCTAATTCCCTCTCTTGCCATTTCTTTTTCTTCTACCCAGCTTCACTCTCCTGCTTTCCCATCCTCTTATGCTGTGTGCACACATATGTGTGTGCATGCGTATGCATATGCCTTTCCTTCCTATTTTTTTGCCAAGATTCAAGCCTCAGTAAATTACTGTATAGTCATATCTTACAGCACCTTGCCTATTACCTCCCCTAGGCAATTTGATGCCAACTGGATTATATCAGAGCAGTTGCTTTCCCCACAAGCACAAGAGAAGGTGCAGGAGATTAAAATAAAGATCAGCCAACCCCATATCACAGCAAATTAGCTCAGGCCATTAAGCATAATGGCCTTCCAGAGGCCAAAGGGGTCAGCTGTTAGTTCAAAATAATGACCTTCAACCCAGGCAGGAGGAAGTATGCACACAGATGCCTGTCATTCTCCTGATTCTGTTTTCAAAAGGTCTACCTCACTCCCCATGTTGTACAGTTAAAATGTTTAACACATTTAGTGGGACCTGATTTATTTTTTTTTTCAATCAGGGTGACACGAGAGTTTGAAGTTAACCATGTGGAGGCTGCTAAAAGATCCAGGCAGAGTGATTCCAATTAACAACATTGAAACACAGTTTGCTTAATTTTGAACCTACTTAAACATCAGAGGTTCAAAAGTTCAGTGCAAACGGTCCTGGATTACATTATTTCAGAGAGGAAGAGAGAGAAAAAAATATATAGATTTCCAAGGCCATACAATATAGACTACATATCATATGAAATATGAACTGTTTAGGGGAGATGTTGAAAGTGCTAGACTGGGATTTGGGGAATGTAGATTAAATTCCTTGTATCTGCTGCAAACTTCCTGTGTGGCCTGGAACAAACTGCATTAGTGGCTCTGTGTTTCAGTTTCAGACACATTGGTGGGGTGCAGCTAATGAGGCCTTTCTCCTGCTTTTTGTCCCTTTTTGCTACATAGACATGCTATTAGAGAAAGGTCTGCATAGCTTCTCTTAATGAGTATGTATATAGAGATGAATACTTAAACCAGGTTTCACCTCAACTTTGAATACTACTGAAGAAGAAGTAGAAAAACAATAATTAAAAACAGTAGGCTGGCTTTCAGGAAATTCTTGGCTCTGTCACAAATTTCCTGTGTGACTTTCACCAAGTCATTTAATCTCTCTCTGGTTCAGCTCCACAACCATAAAAGTACTTCTCAGTAATGTAGTGTGTAATGCATCCACTCATAGTTGTAAAGCATGTGGAAAAGACAACAGGGGGCCCAAAATGCAACTAGGTAGACTTCCTTTGGTGAATAAAAGTTGGAAAGTTCAATACCATATCACAGACATCTTCTAGAGAAGCTGTTTGAAACTCTTAACCTATAGTGTTCTGTTTGATGAGGGAAGTAAAGGACTAGTGGACTACAGACCTATTGTGCTGTATATGGTGTCCATATGTGTCAGTCTTGAATTTCAAGCATGTTCTCCTAATCATAGTGCAAAACAAAAGACATTCAAGCATATTTGTTTGTTTAAAGTGGGGTGAAAAAAAGATTCCAGGGGAGGGAAAAGTTTACAAACTCAAGAAATTTTGTGAACCCCATTTGGCAGGAGAAAAAGTTCACAAAGCCTTGAACTGCATTGCTTTCTGTCATATCTTGTTCCAATACAGAGAAGTCTGACTGAATTTATGACTGTTGATGTCATGAGAGCTACGCAGTGTTTGTGGAAGTACAAAAGCTGTTGTTGAATAGCATAAAAATAATTAAATTACCAAACTGTTTTCATAGGAGGTTAAAAGGTCTGATATAAATCTTCAAAGGGTAGACGGAAACTCTGTCCTTAATCTGCCCTGTTGTGCTGAGGTACCGCAGGCAGCGCATATGGTATATAACTTTACCCAGTGCTGACTTCCGTAAAGCCTATAGGCATAAAGAAGCCAGTAGGGATGAAGCTGCATCATTAGGTTAACATGGGATTTTTTTCTGGTTTCATGGGCAGATATTGAACTATAAAGTTTTTTTATTTAAAACTAATACTAGTGTTTTTTAAAAAAATAAATGAATGTATTTGAGCCTCCCACTTCCTGTGCATGTTTAAGAGAAGGGAAAAAATATACAAGGGGGAGGGGGATTGGCATATGTCTCTGCCCCTCAGTGATGCCAATTAAGCACACTTGCTACTGCTGAGCTAAACTTCATTCTGTGAGCTTTCACTGTACGTTGTCCACCAGTGGGATTTGTAAGAGCTATACAGAAGGACCAGGAGTCCAAGCTGCAAAACACCCAATAGCACTTCAAAGTGGGTAGTTAGAGAGCTTTTGTAGGACTTGGTCACTACAAATCCCACTTAGATAATATTTTATCCTAAATCCTACATAGCAGGGCATTTCAGAAAATCAGTTCATGGCTTGCAAATTTCAAACTGGAGCTCTGGAAATCTTTTTAAGCTGTGCAAGAGTGAAAAACACCCAGAGGTTCATTTGTACTTCAAGTACCATGTTAGGATACTATTTAATTTTAGCAATGATTAGAGATGAAAGCATTCTTATTAATTAACATTAATGAAATGTTGATAAGAAAAAAACTAAATTAAAAAAAATCTTTAAAGAGAACAGCACTCCTAGGCCAAGACTGAGGCCATTTTTTTCTTGCCTGGATAGAGTTTTATATTGGAATTATAATATAAACCTCTGGAAAGAGGGTTTACAGTGGAAACACTGACAGATTCTTAACTGGAGCATGCTATGGGTGCCTTTATAAACACACCAGGCATGAGGGTTTTGAGCCAAAAAAAAGTGCTTCTTAAAATATGTATTAAAAATTAATTTATTCCTTATGCATGTCTATGTTAAATCTTCTTGGCATGAGCTTTATTAATCCCCTCAGGGGTCCTATATATCCATTGCACAAAACAATAATGTACTGTAAATAAGATAAACTAGAACAGCACAGCCCTCTTTGTGATAAGAGGAATGCTTTGCTGGTAGATAGCAGTATCTTCCCTTGTAGTCTTCCCATTGTGAGAGCGCAAAAGCAAACAGGTATGAAACAGTTGGCATTAAGGAAACTTGGGTTTGCCTCATCTCCATAGGCAGACATGCAGAGCACAGGAGAGCACATGATGGGTGCATCACAGCTGGCAAGGGCATATGGCCATGGTCCTGCTGGCCTTCTGCCTAAACCAGTATTCATATGCAGGGTTCCCCCATGATACTGGGAAGGACAACCATCACAAAGGGATGGTGTGCAAGAGTACGCCTAGGCACACTCTTCTCCAGCTTGTGAATTCGATCCTCTCTCCCTCCATCCTGCAAGACACCGTAAAGCAAGCAAAAACCTTCTTTCCCAAAGAGGGTTCCCTACTGGCAGCCAGAGGGCAAGAGGGATTTGGTCACAGTTGCCACCATTTCTGCAACTGAAAAAGAAACAGAGTGCAATTTGAAAGCTGGATATGGTCTGCAAACAAAATCTGACATGCAAACAACTAAGAATGTGGGTGATGTGTGATACCCAGCCCCACATCTGCACCCAATTTGCTCAAAGGATTCCTGACATTTTCCAGGGTTGAAACAAAATACCGGCTCAGCAAGCCCCACAACTTTGGAGGGATGAAATTTGCAGCAGATAAATTCTTGCAGCCTGATTTCCCCTTCACAGAAACATTTCTTCCTGTAACTCCCCAGTTCCACTCTTCCAAATGCTGAGCATGTTTTCAGCCCCAGCTGCACATGGCTGAAGATAAGCCTGAGGCAACGTCAAGAATCTGCTGCAACGTTTCTTTAAGAAGAAAGGATTAATATATTTCCTGTTAGACACAGAAAATAGGATTAGAGGTGATATTATGACAAAGGGCTTCTATGAAATGAGGAATAAATATCATTAATGCCCCCTAATGGGCAAAGTGGTCTCTCACCTGCATGTAGGAATTAAGCCTGTATTAGATTGTCATACATAATTGGTAACGAAATAAAACTACTTTCCAATGATTGGGGGGAAAAAGGCTCCTGCTGAAAATTCTCTTAAAGCGAACTCATTTGCAAAGAGATTGATCCAATCAAAGATTGAGAAATGGATTCCAAATTGATTTTATTGCATGAAGACTAGGTTCATGTTATGAATATCTGTTATTATAGCAAGTAAAACCAAACCAAAACAAGACCAATGGAAGAAAATTCTTCCTCACTCTGAAAAAAAGTATGTACCTTTTATTTTATCTTACCAGTTCAAGACACAAGATAGTGCAACACAAAATGTCTCTCTTAACAGTGATATCTCTTAAAGTGTTTTTCTCCATGTGACGTTTGCTAAAGAGTGACATCTATTGGGGAACGGCATTTCAAGAAAATGGAAAACAGAAATCTGTTCAGACTTGACTGACCCAAAGCATTTGAAATTACTCATTATAGGACACAGTTGTGAATTAGAAGAGAGACAGATGAGATGACCTTATAGATTTATTTCATCTTTAGGGCTAGTCAGGCTGAAGTAGTTGTGGTTGGGGAGGTGTGAATATGTGAAACTTCACTGCCATTCTAAATATAATGCTGGCTGCCGGTATTTCCCCTGGGCCTCCTTTCCCCATCCTTTTAAAAAATGCAGTAGAGATACGTGTTCTCCACTGCTAAACAACTTCAAAATCCAAGGATCCAGGTCAGAAACTGTCTCTCCTGCTGTTCCCCAAAGAGTACTCTTCCCTTTACTAGGGGAAGGTGAAATGGCCTGTCCTTACATCTACATGAAGTGGCCCTTTCTTTCTAGGACTGTCAAAATTAAGCTCTGACAAATCCCACAACCATTAGTGTGCAGTTTTATCAGAAATGACAATAAAAATGTTGTAGAATGGGCTAAGTAGCAGCAAAATCAGAGCTCTTGATTCATTGCTGTGAGAAGCTTGCCTCCCTCTTCTCAGCCACTTCCCCACAGGTACCAGGGATGGGCAATGGTTCTGGGTCTGACCAGACTGTAAAACCTTCTTTGAACACATTCTGTTTTGTCCACATCTTGTGTCAATGAGGCCCAAAACAAGGCATTATATCCTAAGGCCTCATGGCTGTGGAGTAGAAGAGGAGAATCTCCTGGAATTTCTTGGTTGTTCCCAGCCCTTGCAGAGATCCAGGAGTCTGTATTGATCCTCTTTGAATTTCACAAGACTGCTGTTGACTCTTCCATCCAACCTAACTGGGCCCTGAGGTAGAGAGTTATGTTGTTGTTGCTCCTGAAATGATGATATTAGTTTTGTACACGAATTTCTTAGTGCATTTTTGAAGGCAGCTCCAGGGTCAAGTGATTTTCTGAAAGAAAGTGGTAAGCAGTGGCTGAGAGGTAAGTCAGGCCATTTCCCACAGAAATGCTGTTGTTGTGGTTTTAATTTATATTGTTATTATATAAATGGCACATTTTAAAGCTAACTAACTAACTAAATATATACCAAGCTAACCAATGTAGCCTAATATATACTTAGAAGAAAAAAGAATTATACGCAAAAGCCTGTATACTTAATTTCTGTCGCATGCTCTCAATTTTAGGTTGACCTAGAGTTTTTCAAAAGAAAAATATCAATATATTGCAATTAAATTTTTCTAACGAAAATATATTAGTTTTCCATAACGAGGTCCAGAATGGAATTTCTAGTCTGAACCAGAACAAAAGAATCCCTGCTTAGGGCCCACTTTTAGGGGAGGAGTGACCCAGACCCATAATATTTCATTGCTCAGCTCCAAAAGAGGACCTCCTAACTCCCAATGGGTCCCAAACAGATTGTTCTGCTCAGTTTCCAAAGCAGTTTTTGGAAGACATAGATTTTATTCCAACATGGAACAAAAATAAGTTTTAAAACCTCAGCGTTTTTTGTTAAACAGAATTTTCCCAGTCAAAGCTACCATGCATTATTCCCATTACGAATCCCCTAGGTGCTTCCAGAATAGTCATAAGAGTACTACATCCAGAAAAATCCCAAATCAAAAAACAAAGGGTAGAAAGAAGCTATACAACACGTCAGGGGTTGTATGGCCACCCTGTATTGTCATAATCATATAGGGAAGGGAATTATTATCACTGTGAAAGTGCTCACAGGAGTAACCCAGCCTGAACTGCTGGAGGAGAAGCAGCTCCGGGTTGCTCTCTCATGCTGTTCCCCACACAGGTAATCCTCCCTGTGCACACAGTTGTCTGTTTCTGCATCCTCCTTCCCCTGCCTTGGCAGCCACCCCTTTCTCTGAGTTTCCCCATCAAATACAGAGCAGCCCTCCTCAAAGTTCCCCACAGCAGGAGCTGTCACTTCTGTCACTTCACAACCTTACCCTTCTGCTCATTTGCTGGAAAAAACAGGGGGTCAGGTAAGCAGGGGAGAGCAACACTCTCATATGAGAAAGAGAAGAGGTATATCTAAGCACATGCAGCTCAGCCCTGCTTACTTCAGTCTATCACGAGTCAGAGCAGTAATGGGTTTGTTCCCTGCCTGATTCTCCCTCCTTCATCTTCCAGGGCTGACTGGGCACATCCCACAGCCTCTGTTTGACCTACAGACAGTCAGGACTACAATACGCATGGTATTAAAGGTATTTTGTAGCCACACATCACCTGGATCCTTTATTCAGGTGAAGGACCCCTGATCTGAACCTGTTATTACTGATGGGATGGCGGTGAAAGCCAGAGCTCTAGGTCTACACAGACACTTACTGTGTGTGTTTGGCACAGAGCATTGCTCCCTCAACGCTCTGCAGCGACTTGAGCACAGCTCTTTGCTCAGGTTCATGAACCGCAATGTCAGTCCTGGGGCTGTGGGCTAGGCTCTGCTCAGCATTTGGTATTCAGTCTGCTTCTGCTTTAACCCTCTATCTGCAATATGACGAGAATGCACATATTTCCCTATTTTCCAGAATAAACATATTACAAGACTGTGAAGTCTGGGTGGGGACCAGAAACAGGAAGAATGAATGTTTCTCTTTTCCTATTAAAGCAGGTGGAATTTTTATGGGAAGGGAGGCAAAATCTTTACTTTCTGTAGCAGAATAATAATTTAGGTCTAGAGCAAAAAAAAGCTAGAAGAGGTCTCTGGAAGGAAGTTGTCCCTTTTTTTTTGAAGGGGTCAGACAACCTTAGAAGACAAAGTACCCATGCATTTTTCCTTAGCAACATCTTTCAACAAAAAAACCCAAATCCTTAGTTGAATGTTTGACATCAAACAGCAGATAGTGAAGTGGGGATTTCTCATGTTCTGATCTCTGTGAGAAAATATCACCTTTGTGAAAAAGGAAGCATGGTTTGCTAAAAGAGCAGTTTATCGGCCAGTTGGTCTTTCTGCTCCCATGTGGAAAAAGGGCATTTCTGACTCTGCACCCCTTCTTCCTCCACCTCTCTCCTCAGACCACTCTCTGCTCCACATGGAGCCTTTTCCCCTGGTCAGATGTCTGGGACAATGCACATCAGGGATGGGCACTTCCTCATCATCGTGTTCTCTGAGATAAAGTTGAAAAGAACAAATCTGCTAGCCATTACACAGCTGTGCTGTATTTATAGTAACCATAACTAACATCCTCTTAGGCTGACCTGGGAACTCCTGGGTTTGTTAGGCTCATAAGAGATTGCTTAGGGATAACAGCATACCTGGGAAGAGATCTCAGAAAATTTTTTTTCTTCCTGGAGATCCCACATAGGTCTGGGTCTGCTTCTTTATCTCAGCATTCACTAATACAAGGACTACAGGAGGGAAGTCCTAATACATGGACTACAGGAGGGAAGTGAGGCTGTGTAGGGAAAAAATCAGAGGGGCTAAGGCTCAACTAGATATCAGATTGGCTAAGTCTGTAAAAGATAACAAAAAATCTTTCTATAAATATATAAATAATAAAAGGAGGACAAGGGAGACCATACAATCCCTTTTGGACACAGAGGGAACAACGGTGACAGGGGATGAGGAGAAGGCTGAGGTACTTAATGCCTTCTTTGCTTCGGTCTTTAATTGTAAAGAAAGCTGTTCCCTCTGTGTAGATACACCGGAAATAGAGGAGCAATACAAGGCTCCCATGGTCCAAGAAGAGGTGGTCAGAGCCTTGCTTGGCCAACTGGACACCCACAAGTCTATGGGTCCAGATGGGATTTATTCTAGGGTTTCAAAGGGAGGTTATAGAGAGGAGGGAGCTGGCCTCTTCTCCCAAGTGACAGGGGACAGGACAAGAGGGAATGGCCTCAAGCTCCGCCAGGGGAGATTTAGGCTGGAGATTAGGAGGAAGTTTTTCACACAGAGGGTCATTGGGCATTGGAATAGGCTGCCCAGGGAGGTGGTTGAGTCACCTTCCCTGGAGGTGTTTAAGACACGGGTGGATGAGGTCTTGAGGGACTTGGTTTAGTGTTAGATAGGAATGGTTGGACTAGAAGATCCGATGGGTCCCTTCCAACTTGCTTGTTCTATGACTCTAAGAAAAGGGGACCAAACAGCAAAGCAGGGATATGAGGAGGGCATGAATCTCATTTGTTCCCTGCAGCAGCTCTTCCTGGCACAAGTTCTGCCATCCTTAGGGCACGATGTTTTCTTCAGAATTTTCTCTGCTTTTTTTCCACATAGCCCATGTGCATGGCTCCAGCACATGATAAAGTTGCCAGTAAAGCGAACCCATTGTCTATTCTGTGCTTTAATTATTGCAGAATTTCCTGATCTCACTCCTGGAACCTTTTATACAAGAATACAGTGTGGATGTTTCTTCACACAGTTCTTCCATGAAGGCAACTTCACTGAATATCCCAAGCTGTGGTCACTAGTGGCTCCAGTCAGTAGTTATGTTTATCTGTTTTCCCTCTACAGCAGGAAAGTAAGGGTTATTTAGTTTAACTGAATATTCCTCTGTTCAGTAAGATGTTAAGCTCTCTTCCAACCCTGTTCCCCATCCAACCTTGAGTTTTTTTTATCTTCCAACAGCTTGGGTATCACAATATTCCAGTGCTTGGAGGTCAACTATGAAGGACTGTATCTCCCTACACATTACACCTACTGTCTCAGAAATGGGTTGATAATTTTATTTTCTTTAATTTGAAATGCATTTAACTAATTGCATCATTGCTCTTTTTTTGATATGATGTTTGTAACACCCATTATTAATGTTGTTGAACACTTCACTATAACAGTGTGTTTCTACTTGCGTGTTTCTCTTTACTTGTTTCTCTGCCAAATTTCCATGTTGTCATGCAGAATGCTTTTCTTTGATTATATTTTGAGTGTTTTTTCAAAATCACTCAAAATGCCATTTATTGAAACAAAGCTGAGAATACTGTATGTCATTTCCCATATTAAAGTTATTTTCTGATACTTTTCTAGTATCTGTCTTTCTCAGAGCAGGGACTGCAATTTGATTAGTGCGGTATCTTTAGTATTAATTCACACCTTTTGACATTTCAAGGAATATTGCCTATTTTAGCCCCTGTTTCAGAAACAGTAAAAAATTTTGGTTTATATTAAGGATACCCATACAAAATTATCACTTTAATGCTTGATTTGGCAGACTTCTTAATAATATTTTCAGTATATTATTTATGTACACTGTTTTATTCAAGTACTTTAAAAACTTATTTTCCAAATCACCTTTTAAACCCTGCTAAGTAGGCTCCTTAACATATTAAAATTCACAGACATATGCATACAAAACCATTTTTCTAAATGCAGAATTGATTAAGAGTAAATTCTTAAATGAAAAGACTATAGGTTGAAGTAGCACAAATAATTATTACAATCAACTTGAAGAGATTGTTTTAATGAAGTTCTTAAAACACAAACACTGGCACTGCGTGTTGTTTCCTGTATTGAAAGCAACTTTTATTTGCCACTTCTACCATGTTGCCGTTTCAATGAAACATTAAAAATAGTGCTTCCTATTTGCCAGGTTCTGAAGCTACCCAGCTGGGAGGGCAGAGAAGGGAAGCTTTCAGGAAATTGACAAAGAAAATGTGCCAGATTCTGCTACCAGCCCTACTAGTGTAGATTTAGAGTAAATCTACTCACCGTATTGATGATTATTCTGGAACCGTATAAAACAATGTGATTTGAACCATTAGGTAATAACAAGACATAGAAGAAAAAATGAGACAAAATGAAATTAAAATAAGATAAGCTGCACCAGAGTGATCACTGGTGTCTGGGCTGTTAGGGTAGAAAGAAAGATTTCACTTCAGCAAAATGAATAAGGTACAGTCTTCTATAGCCATGTTTGACCATTCCTACATTCAGTCACACCAACTGCAGAGGTCACACCTCACAAATGCTTCTACAGCAGAAGTATGGGGACAGTCAGATACTTGCAGCATCCTCAGGTCCTCACCACTGGCTGATCAGTACTAGGAGAGATACCTAATAGTTCCATAAAAGACAGTGCATTTTTCCACTTTTCACCTCACCTTTTGGGTGACTCCATGGCATGCCCTTGTGGTATGTGCTCACAATACCTTTGCTGCACATGCTTTAGAGCTGCTGATGCTGCCAAAGTGCATAACAAGACGACTGCATACAGAAATGTTTTGCTTCAGGACGAAACAGCTGCATAAGGATTATAAAAATGTAATTTGCCAAAAATATTTAAAATATTTGAAAAGGGATTTGGTGGCATTTTCCTTATAAAAATAAGCAATTCCTTCTGTGTTGACTAATGTGATGTACATAAAGGGTTTTGGCAGCCACATAGAACGTATTTCAGCTGTTGTTCATATAGATGGATCATTCTAGAGATGTACAGATGTGGTGAACATTAAAAATGTAGCACTACAAGCTTTCATAACATTCATAGATGTTTTAAGAGGTGAAGAGCAAACCCTTGACATTTGTCTGGCATTGTACTGTTTTCATTGGGGGAAGAATTGTGTTCATAGTCAGGAGCAAAACCTCAGGACCAATGTTGTGCTAATCACCAGAGCGAGGAGTTTTGGGGAACCTGAAGAAGCTGCAGAATCACATACAGATGCTGTCATGCAGAATCATGCGGTTCATGTAGCTGCTGAATAGAGATGACCAAGGCTCCATGTTGGGCTACTACTTCATACCTCAATTCAGGATGCATAAGGTGTCCTTCGTGCCCCAGATTGCCAAACCATACCGGAGGTACTGGCTGAAATCTTGTTCCTTGGTGTCTCCCATACCTCCACTGAGCACAAATGAATAGACTCCATCTAGCCCTGAAGGGAAGGGGAACACTTTTGCTTCTGAGGAAGCAATTTGCAGAAGCAGCAGAAAACCAAAGCCTGGAGTGCATTTACTATGCCAGCAGCAGGGCAAGAGCCACTTTCTACTAGTTTGTTGGCAGGATTGGCAAAGGATTGCCGAAAGTCTGGAAGTAGATCTGACCTGACTCTTTGCCATGCAGGAAAATATATTTGCACACAGCAAGGCCCACAAATATCACACTTCTCTGTGTGAAAATAAATTCCCTAGGTCTCTCCATTCTGCTGTGCACACACTGTAGAGTTGGATTTGTTGAATTCAATACACATGAGCCAGAAAAATACCAGCTAACCTGTTCTTGTGCTGAACTTCTGATGCATCCAAAACTTAGGTAGGCTTGCAGAGCACATGTTTTGCATTCCACACAGCCATTTTTCTATCTAGGATTCCAGAGAAAAAATAATTAGGAGCCCTAAAAGACTTTGACATGTAATCAAAGGCACCACAACAGTGTTCACCTATCAGTCCCTTTGAGGTTCATGGCTCACACAACCCTGTGTGCTCTGTTGTTTGTTGGTCCTATGTTAAGTGTTGCACCAGCACAAAAATAGAGTCCTTACTAGGAAAAAAAAAGTATAAATTCAAAGACAATGAAACTCATGACCTACTAGAAACCTATAAATAATTATTTCATGCTCTCTAATAATTAAAAAAATTCACCTGAGCATCCATGCAAAGGAAGGATACTCCTTGGGTGCATCTTACACCTAAATTTAAAATAAAGAAAATAAGATCTATTTTGCGGGGAAAGACATGGAAACCCATGCAATGTGGATCACAGGAAAGTCACAGACCTATATGAGGAGAGGATACTAGTAGGCTGGTCTTCCATTGGGTCTTTTTTTTTTTATTTAATTTTATGAAATAGATTCCTGAATAGTAAAATTCTACAGTTCATTTCCTTTTTAGAACTACCTTGACTGAAAAGAGACATGTGCCTTCAGATTTTCAATACATTTGTGAATCAACACATAGCTGTGGATCTCCTGCTGGTTTAGAGGTTTTCTGTATGCTGTAGTTTGAGTGGGAAAGGAAAGGTTGCATTGTGAAAATGAAACGGCTTGAATATTAAAGATAGCCGGCTGTGATTTATTACATAAAAATGACTGGAAAGAGGGAACTGAGGTCAGCATACACACAGCCTTGTACTGTAACCCAGACGCTGTCTTTCCTCAAGTTGGGAGAGTAATGGGTATGCATAATGTAAAGCTTCCTGCTGCAAAGTGTTCTACATTTTCAGCTCTCATGGGTACACAAACCCTACGCTGAGGTAGCCGATCATCCTTAAAGGTGTACTCAGAAGCGTGCAGCACTAAGTCTGAAAGCAACTTGATTGAAGTATCACTTTAAATATATGCAAATCATACAATCACTGTATTCCGCATAGGACATCCTGGTATAGGAGCAATAAAATTCCACCCCAAACTATTACAGGTCTAGCTTATGTGTGGTTTCAGGTGTTAACACAATGCTAGAGAAGATTGACTTACAGGTTTTCATTCTGAAATGCCAAATGCCCTTTCAAATTGATAAAAAAACTTAAGCAAGCATATGAAGACAAGCAAACAGATCTTGACGTTTTGCTTTGCAAAAGCACAAAACTTTACATGTTGAATGCTGCAATTATCTGCCATGAAGGGAGGAGGTTATTAAAGGAACATCTCCTAAGCTGTGAAAACATATGAACAGCTCTGTGATTTTAAGATGTAAACATTCAGATGTCAGTAATTTGTATGTATCAATATTTTGCTAGTAAATATATGCACTAGTATATAAATATATGCACCAAAACCTGCTATTTTTAATTTAAAATTATACTAAATAGGGCAAGTCTTTTCACTTTCCTAGCTTCATTTCCCAATGCAGGCATCTTCCATTTCAGGTACATAGACACCTTGTCTGTGTTGCCTGCATATTCTTGTGGAAAGTAACACGTATTTTAATGAAAATGAGGAAGTCCATAAGGCTGATGAGGGCTTAGCAAGCAACTGTGCTTACTGTACAACCATTAGCTGTAGCATAGGCCTCTAGTTATGCTGACTGACACTAGCACAGCAAGGGTGCCAGGTCAAATGCAATTAGACTGGAAGTAATGTTGGAGTAAAACTCAAATCTGTAAGAGGACAAGAAGCTGACAGCAAAAACCCATTTTCTCCCTCTCCATTGAGGTCATGGATGGTACAACAGAATGCACTTACTGCATTACATCTCTCCATCACTGTAGCTAAGAGGAAAAACAAATCGAAGATTTATTTCTTATTTAACATCCAGCAACAGCCCAGGCCTCAATCTCCATTCAAAGACTAATGCTCACATGAAGCTGTTAGTCGATTACAAGAATGTTTTTCATTTCTGTTCCTTTTCTTTCCCAAGAGGAAAATTCCTTATGACATTTTGTATGAACCCCCTGTAAAACTCTGCCACAAAACAGAGAAGAAGAAAATAAAATCCTTATTATTTTAACATCTCCGTGTTGCCTGTAAGCAGCTGGTATGTTTTGAAATCAGTGGATGTACTCTTGAATACTCATCGCTGAAAGGAGAGAACTAGCATGTAGCTTGAATAATTCTTAGTGAAAACCTCTGGAATATTAACTGAGATGTACTTAGATATATTCTCTGAAGCATGGATTTAACAAGCGTTCAAAGGGTGGGATTTCCTTGCAGTTTGTTAATGAGCAAAATATTTGAATTGTCCAACTGATATTTAGCTAAAATAACTTCTGTGAATTGATGTTTATTTCAAAGAGGGTTATAGAAGAACAAAGTGCAGTCTTGCTCAGTTGGAAGTGGGATAGACATTTGGGTCCAGAACTCACGCTCTAATCTCTCTGGGGTTTTGAAAATGTGTTGTATAGAGCAGAGTGTTATTGTGCAAAGGCAGGAACAGACAGCTGGAAAGTACTTCCTAGACCACAGCATCAAAATAGTCACTGGGAAGGAGACAGGGAAACCAGGAACAAGACCATTACCATCCTGCTTCTATCAAGGAAATGGCAAATCCTTTTTTCCTCCAGAGGGTGAAAGTTAGGAATAGCTGCCCCTAGCAGATAGACTCAATACACTGTGCCAGTTGCCTGGTGGTCACTGCAGGGGTTGGGTGTCCTCATTTCCAGAAAGGACACCATGCTTCCTGCCCAGGCAGTCCCCTTTACAGAGCCAAAGATGACTAAACAGTCCCACTTTGTAATAGTGTACAGGAATATTCAAACAGATGGAAAGCTGAATTTAGCATTTTCCCATAGAGCAAATCTGCATTGCAGGCACTACAATAGTGCCACCGAGAAACAACAATCCAGTAGTAACTGACTGTGGTCTTGTGTGGATTTGGGCACTGCCATGGATCCTATGAGCTCCAGCTGAAGTTCCATTCATAACAAAGGGTATCAGAAAATGTCTTTCTCCTATGCAATTTTTCTGATGCCCAACAGCACACAAACTGATATTACTGTCTTTCCTTCAGCTGGGGTATTTACAGAGGTTTTTATAAGATTTCTCTTCTCTGGACTAGTTCCAGTTTCCATAAAATTTGTGGGAATTCAAATAGCTCACCCTGTATTTAGCTTAAAGCCAGTGAACAGATTCAGAAGTAAATGAAAAGACAAACCTTGTGGCATACAATCACATTGTGGTCATATAAACTATGTTTGTAATGGAAGTTGGGATACAAAATAGATTCCTCCAGCTCAGATAATGGAAGCTCTTTGGAACTGATTATTAAATGCCTGCTTAACTCATGATCTGTCTTCAGGGTGAGTTTTCGGGGGTATTGATTGATTATTAATTATTAATTCAAACTCCCATTTCCACACTGTAGACTTTTTTAATTGCTTTGAAGTGTAATCCTAGCTCTAAACTTTTAGAGCTTGTTGAGATTTTCTGGGGAGATACCTACAAAATGTGGACATGATATTTTCCTTCTCTCTCTGAAGAAGCTTGTAATTTCTAATTAATATGAGGTTTAAGATACCTGAGTACTAAAAGAGCTATTTTTCTATTTCCTGGTACAAAACCAAGTTCTTATTATTTAGGAAAGGCATATTATTCCACACTGAGTGCTATTAAATTAATTATTCTCTGTTAAAATCAAAAACTCATTTTTTGTGTCTACTTTGTGTCAAAAAGACTCTCAAATATATTCACACTATATATGTGCACATTTTATGGAAATAAACACATTATTTGAATATGGCTTCCAAGCTTAATGGAATATAGTTTCAGCTTGGAACACTTGTGCAGACTAAGGTGCATCATTAAATTGCAATGAAATAGCTAGCTCAAGATACCAGCTACACCAACACAAGCCCATCAAGGCTTTTGCACTATGTTGGTATAAAACTGGATCAGCAGCTTAATGAATCATTCTCAGTGCTTTTATCTCTGTCATGCTGACTTGCTTTACTAATTGATTCAGAGGCATTTTCATTTTATTGTACCTACTTTTCTGTCTTGCACTGCTTTCTATTAACCACCTGTAAATTATTCGCTGTAGGATGACCTAAGGTTTGCTCAAATTGAACTACTGCTTTATTTGCTGTAGAGAACAATAAATTAAATCACCCTCTAAGACAAAATGGATGTTTGGCATAAAACTTGCTCTGAGAGGTTAATGGATCTCAGAAGTCCTCCCAAGTGAAAAAAAGAGGTTGCACTTAACAAATATAGAACTGATACAGAAAACACTACACTTCTAATATAATTCCTTTGATTTCAGTGAGGTTACATTGGGAATAAATTCAACATACATGAGTCAAACCCATTCTTTTCAGAAGGTACACAAGGAAAAAATCACTTCTCACCTGCCAGTAGCTTAATGGAAACCTACAGGTCAATAAACGAGCATAAACCCGTATGGATTATTTCAGATATGATACCTCTTTTGTTAACTTCAACAGATTTTTGTATTTCCTTGCATTAGAGGAAGCTAAATTATATGCACATGAAAATAATATTTCTGCAATAAGGAAGTTTCCTTTTAAACTAAAATAATTCATTATTTAAGAAAAAAAAGAGTTAATTATATATATTTTTAATATCATGCAAGTTTTTGACAGTGTGGTTTCCAGTGAATTAAATGGAAGATGAGACCAGTTCTAAGAGGAGAGAGAAGCAGTCTAAGGAAAAATAATAGCTCAGGACAGAAATGTGAATTGACCACTCAGTCTTTTAGAAAGGAAAGTCAAATAACTTGGAATTCCATTCTATTTAATTAGATTCCATTTTATTTCATTTTTTGAAAGATTTAGCAGTTGATATATTCAGATTCTGAGGTGAACTGTAGGCAATATGGGATTGGGAGTCCCCACAGCTGATCCAGTGCTAAGGCAACGTGGGGAGAAATACTAGAAACAGTGCCAAATCCAAGACACTTATTTGAAATATACTGACTTAGACATCTGTCAGTAAGGATATACCTTAGGTCAAATCTTCTATCCCAGTTCCAGTACAGGGTTATATGATATACCTCAAAGTTTCTTCATTAGTACTTTTGGTCTGTGTAGTTTTAAGGAATCCAGTGTGAAGGTGATATCCATGGCTATCTGACAGTATCAGATGCAGCCGAATAATTCCCATGCTTGACCTAAGGCCTCACTTTTCATGCTCTTCATGCCTCTTGGTGTTAGGAGGTTGTGTGGAGGAGGAGGAATCATCAGCCAATCAAAGTCAGTTTGTTATGGAGAGGTTATGAATGTCATTTAGTCTGTAAAGTAGAGGAGCTCTTTCTGAATATCGAATGTCAAGAGAATCCATGCAGGAGCAGAGATACAGGGCTGAGGATATAAAGTTAGGTTAGTGGGGAGTTAACTCATTAACCTGTAATTTAAACTATCTAAATGGGCAGCTCCCTGCCCCTCATCTCTTTATCATCCTTTATTATTAGCTCAGAATTAAGATCGGTTAGCCTATATTTTTAGAGGAAGGAAAAAAATGGAGTAAGATTATGACTAAATATTTGTTTTCATGTTATTTTTATTCTGGATTTTGCAGAGCATAATATAATGGAAGAGGGAATATTACACCACCAGAGGCAGAAATTCTGTGCATGGTTCACTGCAGATTACAGGGACTAGAAAAGAAAAGCAAATTCTGTAAACATTTTCTTTTATGTTCATGCAATGTTGCTATAGCAGCAATCACTGCTGGGAAATAGCCCATTACCCTTTTTATACATGTAGACACTTTGAAAGCTTTGTGAAAACTAAAGTTAACTTGCAAACCACAGTATTTCTGCAAGCTTTTTAGTATTTGAATAACTCAAATACATCTTACTCAACAGTTATCTAATTATCTAAATTATCAGTGAGGAATATACATCTTTATACAGACAGAAACAACAACAAAATATCAGAAATAATACTTCCCTCCATAAACCATGTAATCTAAAGGAAAATAGCACTGCTTCACTGCTATTTAGTTATGTGATATGTGCACAAGAATGAAGCAAAATAGTGTTCATACAGTTTTGAATGCCATGGACACAAGCAAGATGATTCCAACAAAGTTAGAAAATGTTTTCATACATTTCTGAATTTGCCCAGGTTGCCTGGGCAATGCTATCACAAGTTGGAATCTTTCTTTTCAATTGCAGCAAAAGCACAACTTCATTTTCTCAATCTGGCCTTACTTCTGACTATATGTTTTTTTAAGAAAGCAAAACCACCATGAATAACATTACAATATTCACTCATTTCATCTCGTTAAAACTTTGTATCAGTAATGGATAACACTTTTTTTGCTTCTGTGTCAGGAACTAAGAATAAATTCCTGCTTACAATTAGAGTAAAGGTGGCACTCAGAATATATTTTAAACCAGATGGAAAGATGAAAAAACAGATAAGATCTGTTCTACAGCTTAGAGCACCGGCCTTTGCTAGGAATTCTCCAGGTCTCACGGCTTCAGGGAATTCCCTGGCAGCATACCTATGTAAATAATTGTGTTGCTTATTTCACACCCTGAGAAAGGTCACCTGAGAAATACTGTAGTTTCCCATTAGGATCAGTGCCTCTTTTGTATTATCATCCTCAGTTTGGGCTGCTGACTGGGGCAAACTGTTACATTTCCTACTGTCCTGGACCCATTCCCATCTTTGCAGCTACACACAATGCACAATAAACACAGAGCGTAAGAAACACTGGATGAACAAATATGTGGGTACTCATGCGGAACATACATAAATTAATTTGAGCCCTACAGTATTACCTTTTGAATTATAATTTTTTTTTTCAGTTCAGATCACTGAGCTGCATTTGTTTGATTGTAAATTTCAGCTTTTATTGGAGTTCAGGTTTGCACTTAATAACTACATGAATAATCCTTTTGCTGCAGATGTAAAATCTCATACAAAGACTCTCCAAGAAGAATGGTGAAATTCTCACACTGTAGCATTTTTTAAATTACTTGTCACATATCTTTTAAATGTCTGTCTATGGCTGCTTATTGTAAAGTTGCTATTACTACCTACTAGCAGGTTCTGGTCATTCATTGTGTCACTAACCATAAAGGAGAAAAAGATGAACTACTGATATCTTCATAACAAGTTATACCAAGTTGGAAATTGGAGGAAAATTGTTCAGGCTGTGTTCTGGGTGTGAAAAAATATAACCTAGGCCTAGGTTTTTCTGAACATCTGATCTGTTAAAGCAGATATCACATAACGAAAAGTCATTTTAGAAAGATAAAAGAGAAAGTCTATTCACATCACTGGCATGCACCAAAATATCAAGCTATTTGCAGGATAACCAAGATGAGTAAATTCCCACCCAATCTTTTACTCTTGTCCTGCTACCAAGCTCCAGATAAAGGAGAAATTAGTTCATTCAACTTATAAAATTCTGGGCTTATAGACGGAGCAAATAAATACCGTACAAGAAGATAAAATCAACGACTTTATCTTTTATCTATCTTTTCTAGTGTTATCAAATAGAAAAAACAGTGTTGGGGGTTTTTTTGGTTTTTTTTTTTTCTGAAGAAAATGTGGAATTGTTATTTCTATCTTTGTTAAGACATTTATATAACCTACATGAGGATTTTGATATGTTGCAAATATTCACTAGTAGAAATAGTAAATCTTCAACAAAGACAGAAGGTACACCACATGTCACACATCTCCACCTGGACATCAAGCCCTAGACCACTACTTTCTGAATGAAACCATTCAACCAGTTCCTTATCCACTGAACAGTCCATCCATTAAGTCTATATCTCTCCAGTTTAAAGATAAGGATGTCGTGGGGGACCATGTCAAAGTCTTTAAAAAAATCCAGGTAGATTACATGCATTGTTTTTCTATGTCCACTGATGTTGTCATCGCATCATAGAAAGCCACTAGGTTATTCAGGCAGGACTTAATATTGGTGAAGCCATGCTGGCTGTCTCAAATCACCTCCCTGTCTTCCATGTTCTTTAGCATAGCTTCTAGGCGGATCTGTTTCATGATTATATTATAATAATAATTTTGTCAATCCATGTGGCTCAGTTTACCCTGTTAGTGAATTGGTTTTCAAGATCAATAAGAAAACTTTTCCTTGTATTTCTCATACTAAAACACAGGCAAGTCACTCACTATACCCAGCCACATCCCTCTAGTATCAATGCCTGTTTATTTTGGAAACTTTTTGCCAGCAACCCTGCAATATGAATATACACAAGATAACCTAAAGGAGCTGCTACTTATCTCGCCCTTTCACTCAAGTTTCAGGAGTTTTTGAATCTGTCTGTGTTAGAGTGAAACAGGTAAGAAAACTATCTGTGATTCATATTATCTGGCTATGTATTTTCAAAGTGCGAAAGAAATGAGTATTTTGTTTTCAGTGCCCTCTGAATGATTTCTAAAACTGCTTGCAGGCATTCATTTTATGAAATGTTGTACGTGATTTGTTGCATTTTTGGGAAAATGTACAAACTGTAATAAAAACCAGTACCATAGAGTAAAAAATAGTTAAATGGTCTAACAATAAGATAAAATGACTTGGAGCAGATCAGCATTGACAATCTGTCTTCAGGTAATTCTCCCTTAAAGGAAATAATGTTGCTTGGGTTAACTGACAAACTGCTGAGATTTTGGTATCATAATCCAAGTCAAAGATGATCTATGCTGGTTAAGACTTTCACTGCCAATGAAAATAGGATCATGCTTTGTATCCACAGTCCAAGATAAAAATACTGAAGTCACTGCCAGTGTGTTTGGATCAGGCAAACATTTCCTCTCAGCCTTTTCTTTTTTACTTCATCTCAGAAAAGCAATTTTGGTTTCACTTTTGCACTAGGCAACTTCTTGGCTGCTCTTCACCACAGTTTTCTGTTTCCTTAGAAAGGATGTAATCCCCTGAGATACATAGCAGTTTGCAACGCTCACTTTCCTGAATAAAAGTCTTGTAATGCATAGCAATTTTTAATAGTGATCTCTGGATCAGTAACACATTCAAAAATAAAGACATGGTGGGAATTAAGCACAATTCCATAAATGCATAAAAATGCTTTTCTTTATTCAAGTGTTGTCCTGTAGACTTCAGGAGAATATCAATGTGAAAAGGTTATTCATATTCAGAAATGCCTATACCAAAAGCTCCAGAGGTACTGGTCTAGTAGCAGAATGGAGCTTCACCAGTCTATACAACAATTATACTGTGAATCTATACTGAGAAGCCAAATTTCATCATTAATAATAGCTTGGAATTAATTACTATCCTATCTTGAATTGAATATTTTTCTGTTAACAACACAGAAGTAAGTAAGCAACCTATGCTGTTCATGGAGTAAAAATCCCATATATAACTTCAAGTTTACATGCCACATCTATTAGAAACACAGAATTATGTTTGGTAAATAGATCCAGCTCTCATTTATCTGTGAGAGGGTAATGTGTTCTGTTGATCATTCACACTAGAGATATAAAGCCTCATGTCCAGCAGGGTGTTTAGTAACTCATGAAGCACATGATGAATACAGTTGTACTGCTTCCAGGGCTGGAACAGACCCAGGAATACAACACCTACTTTCCCCACAGAGCTTTGAGTAACAGACTTTACTGGATCCAAGTTTTATCTGTGCATGAGCTTAAGTACACAATCAAGAGTTGTTGGAGAATAGCCTGAACCTTGCAAGCCAACATTGAAACAGGATTCCTTGTGGTGGTACTTCTGTATCATATGCAAAAGACCCTGATGTACTTGTTTTGTTCATTGTTTTCCATTTTGCAGCACAACTGAGACTTCTCTTGCCCTGGACCCTATGAATATGCAAGAAGCAGTATGAACATTGTGTACAGTTTGCATAATTATGCTCCAGATGTAGCACAGGACTGAGAAAGTATAGTTTTCCTTACTATTTAGCATAGCAGCCAAGGATCTAATCCGAAGTCCACGGAATCACTAGGTATCATTTTGTTCACTTTAAACCAGGGTTTAATGATGTAAAGGCAGAAAAATTCTTCTCTAGCTTATTCAGGAAGGGTACTCCAAGTCAAAGCAGATGTTTGTAAGAGATGAATTACCCTGATCAGTAAATTCCACAGTAACTAGATACTATTTAATGACTGCAGAGGTTGCTTTGGGAATCAGTTCCTTCTGGATTGATTGGAGTGTTGTCAAAAAAAAGGAGTCTCATTAGTTTTGAGCTTGAATTTTGTTGGTAATTGAATGTTTATCAATAGGGACAAGTATTTGTATCACTTATTTAGCACACATACTTTACTAATGAAGCAGATTAATAGTAGTCAATTACGATGTCTCTTTCAACTAAAATTGTAAGTAAAGTGTTAGCCTCTGAGACACCGGCTCTAAGTTAGTATCTGTGTTGAAAACATAATTACTTTGTTATGTCTTCCAGCATTACTATCAACTTATCTGAAACTGAAGTATCTTACTTAAAAAAAGGAGAATAAAAGAATCCAACAACACCCTGTGGGGTCTTTTCTTCTTTTTTACTTGTGGTATTCAGCTGAGAAACTAGCTTTCACTGGCCCAGACTGTAACACTTTCTGCTGGGTGAAAAATTGGCTGGATTGCCAGGCCCAAAGAGTGGTGGTAAACAAAGTTAAATCCAGTTGGAGACCGGTCACAAATGGTATTCCCCAAGGATCAGTGTTGGATACAGTTCTGTTTAATATCTTCGTAACTATCTGGATGAAAGGTTTAAGAGTACTTTCAGTAACATTGCAGATGACACTAAGCTGGGAGGAAGTGTCAATATGCTTGAGGGTAGGGAGGCTGTAAAGAGAGATCTGAATAGGCTGGGTCAACAGACTGTGACCAGCAGGATGAGGTTCAACAAGACCAAGTGCCAAATCCTTCACTTGGAACAAAATAACCCCGTGCAGTGCTACAGGGCTAGGGAAGAGTGGCTAGAAAGCTACCTGGCAGAGAAGGACCTGGGAGTGTTGGTCAACAGCCAGCTGAATATGAGCCAGCAGTATGTCCAGGTGGCCAAGAAGGCCAATGGCATCTTGACCTGTGTCAAAAACAGCATGGCCAGTAGGAGCAGGAGATTGTGCCCCTCTGCTTGGCATTTGTGAGGTTGCACCTTGAATACTGTGTTCAGTTTCGGGCCCCTTACTACAAGTAGGACATCGAGGTGCTGGAGAGTGTCCAGAAAAGGACAAAGAAGCTGATGAAGAAGCTGGAAAACAAGTCTTACAAGGAGTGGTTAGGGGAGCTGGAGTCATTTAGCCTGGAGAAAAGGATGCTGAGGGGAGGCATTATCACTCTCTACAACAATCCGAAAGGAGATTGTAGTGAGGTGGATTTTGGTCTCTTCTCCCAAGTAACTAGTGCTAGGACCAGAAGAAATGGCCTCAGGTTGTACCAGGGGAGGTTTAGATTAAGCACCAGGAAGTGTTTCTCCTCTGGAAATGTTATGAGACTGGAAAATGCTGCCCCATAAAGGTAGTTGAATCACCATCCCTGGTGGTATTTAAAAGATGGATACATAGGTGCTCAGGGTTTAGTAGTGGATAAAAACATCCTCCATTAAGAAGAAGAGGAGGGTGATTGTTATAGGGGACTCCTTCCTAAAAGGAATGGAGGAACCCATTTGCAGACCAGACCCACTCCACAGAGAGGTCTGCTGCTTACCAGGAGCATCAGTGAAGTAGGTAGCTAGAAAACTTCCTTCCCTGGTCCACGAGACAGACTACTATCCTCTGATAGTAGTCCAAACTGGTAATGATGATCTAGTAAGCAGAAAGACCAAAGCCATCAAGAAAGACTTCAGGGCCATTGGGAAAATGATGGAGGGTTCTGGGGCACAAATAGTATTCTGCTCCTTCCCAAGGCTAAATAGAGAGGAGCTGGAAGTCAGGAAGAACAACTCAATTAATGCCTGGCTCTGAGCCTGGTATAAGGAGAGGGGTTTGGGTTTCTTTGATCATGGGGTGTCTCACGCACCCCCAGGCCTTGTTATTAAGGATGGGACATGCGTGTTTCCTAGAAGGGCTAAAGCCTTTGCTAAAAACCTAGCTAAGCTCATAAATTGAGCTTTAAACTAGGTGTGAAGGGGGCGGGGGTATTGAGACCAAGCTAGACAAGAGTGAACCTGGATATGGGGCACTGGTAATTCGGAGAGAGTATGCTGATGAGGACTGCCAGTACATCACCACACAGAAAGTAGGGGAGAACATACATAGGGGTGGTAAGGGAGATACAGGCACTCTGGCACTAGCTAGTCCATTTACCAGGCAATTGGGAACAAACTCTGCTCCCTATAAGAGGGCTGAATGCTCGACTACTCAGCTGAAGTGCATTTACACCAATGCATGCAGCATGGGGAATAAGGAGGAAGAGCTGGAAGCTGTCATAGGGCAAGGAGCCTATGATGTCGTTGCCATCACAGAAACATGGTGGGATGATAAACTCTTCAGAAGGGATAGGGAGGGTAGGAGAGGAGGTGGAGTAGCCCTCTTTGTAAGGGAGGACTTGGACACAACTGAGATGGATTGTGCATTCTGCTACAGAAACTGTCAGCCTCTGGCCTGGACAGACGCACACTCTCCTGGGTAGAAAACTGGTTGGATGGCCGGGCCCAGAGAGTGGTGGGAAATGGTGTTAAGTCCAGCTGGAGGTCAGTGACAAGTGGGGTTCCCCAGGGCTCAGTGCTAGGTCCAGTCCTGTTCAATGTCTTCATCAATGACCTGGATGAGGGTATTGAGGGTATCCTTAGTAAGTTTGCAGATGACACAAAGCTGGGTGCAAGTGTCAATCTGCTGGAGGGTAGGGAGGTTTTGCAAAGGGACCTAAACAGACTGGACCGCTGGGCAGTGTCCAACGGCATGAGGTTTAACACGGCCAAATGCCGGGTCCTGCACTTGGGGCACAACAACCCTATGCAGAACTACAGACTGGGAGAAGCCTGGCTGGAAAACTGCCAGGAGGAGAGGGACCTGGGGGTGTTAGTAGACAGCAGACTGAACATGAGGCAGCAGTGTGCCCAGGTGGCCAAGAAGGCTAAAGGCATCCTGGCTTGTATCAGAAATGGTGTGACCAGCAGGTCCAGGGAGGTGATTCTCCCTCTGTATTCAGCACTGGTGAGGTCGCTCCTTGAATCCTGTGTCCAGTTCTGGGCCCCTCAGCACAAGAAGGATGTTGAGGCTCTGGAGCAAGTCCAGAGAAGAGCGACGAGGCTGGTGAAGGGGCTGGAGAACAGACCCTATGAGGAGCGGCTGAGAGAGCTGGGGTTGTTTAGCCTGGAGAAGAGGAGGCTGAGAGGAGACCTCATTACTCTCTACAAGTACCTGAAAGGAGGTTGTAGAGAGGAGGGAGCTGACCTCTTCTCCCAAGTGACAGGGCACAGGATGAGAGGGAATGGCCTCAAGCTCCGCCAGGGGAGATTTAGGCTGGAGATTAGGAGGAGGTTTTTCACGCAGAGGGTGGTTGGGCATTGGAATAGGCTGCCCAGGGAGGTGGTTGATTCACCTTCCCTGGAAGTGTTTAAGGGACGGGTGGATGAGGTCTTGAGGGACTTGGTTTAGTGTTAGATAGGAATGGTTGGACTAGAAGATCCGATGGGTCCCTTCCAACCTGGTTGTTCTGTGATTCTGTGATTCTGAGGAGATTGAGTGCCTGTGGGTTAAAATCAGAGGAGCCCTTAAGAAGCTAGATTTTGTGATGGGAGTCTGTTACAGGCCACCCAGCCAAGGAGAAGCAGCTGATGAGCTCTTCTTTAAACAACTGGGGTCAATCTCCAAATCAGGGCCTCTTGTCCTTGTGGGAGACTTCAATCTCCCTGATATCTGCTGGAAGTACAATAGAGCAGAAAGGAAGCAGTCTAGGAGGTTTCTAGAGTGCGTGGAAGACAACTTCCTTGCACAGTTGGTGAATGAACCAGTGAGGGAAGGTGCCCTCCTGGACTTGCTGTTTGTCAACAGAAAAGGCATTGTGAGGAATGTGGCAGTAGGAGGATACCTAGGACTAACTGATCATGAGATGATAGGGTTTTCTGTTCCAGGTGAAGTAAAAAGGGTGGTTAGCAGGACAGTAGCTTTAAATTTCTAGAGAGCAGACTTTGAACTCTTCAGAAGGCTGGTTGGCAAAGTCTCATGGGAGACAGTCCTTAAGGGCAAGGGAGCCCATGAGGGCTGGGAGCTCTTCAAAAAGGAAATCCTAGCGGCTCAGGAGAAAGCCATGCCCATGTTCCATAAAAAAAAAAAGCCGGCAGGGGATAAAACCAGCTTGGTTGAACAGAGAGATCTTGAATGATATCAAGAAGAAGAGAAATATTTATAGCCTCTGGAAATGGGGACAGGCCTGTTGGGTGGTCTACAGGAGGGAAGTGAGATTGTGTAGAGAAAAAATTCAGAAGGGCTAAGACTCAACTAGAAATCAGATTGACAAAGTCTATGAAAGATAACAAAAAAATCTTTCTACAAATGTATGAATAATAAAAGGAGGACTAGGGAGATCATACAGTCCCTATTGGATGCAGAAGGAACAACAGTGAAAGGGGACAAGGAAAAGCCTGAGGTACGTAATGCCTCCTTTGCCTCAGTCCTTAATTGTAAAGAAAGTTGTTTCATCTGTGTACAAATCCAGGAGTTAGAGGAACAATACGAGGCTCCCATAATCCAAGAGGAGGTGATCAGAGTCTTGTTTGCCCAACTAGACACACACAAGTCCATGGGGCCAGACGGGATTCACCCTAGGGTATTGAGGGAGCTGGCGGATGTGCTGGCCAAACCCCTTTCCATCATCTTCCAGCAGTCCTGGAAGACTGGGGAGGTTCCACTGGACTGGAGGCTGACTGATGTTGTGCCCATCTACAGGAAGATTCGCAGGGAGGATCCGGGGAACTACAGGCCTGTCAGTCTGACCTCAGTGCCAGGGAAAGGCATGGAACAGGTGATCTTGAGTGCTATGATGAAGCACATGCAAGAGAACCGGGTGATCAGGCCCAGCCAACATGGGTTGACAAAAGGCAGGTCTTGCCAAACTAACCTGATTGCTTTCTATGACAAAGTCACTCGGCTGCTGGATGAGGGAAAGGCTGTGGATGTGGTCTTCCTGGACTTCAGCAAAGCCTTTGACACAGTTTCTCACAGAATTCTGCTACGGAAACTGTCAGCCTCTGGCCTGGACAGACGCACACTCTCCTGGGTAGAAAACTGGCTGGATGGCCGGGCCCAGAGAGTGGTAGTAAATGATGTTAAGTCCAGCTGGAGGCCAGTGACAAGTGGTGTTCCCCAGGGCTCAGTGCTGGATCCAGCCCTGTTCAATGTCTTTATCAATGACCTGGATGAAGGCACCTAGTGCTCCCTTAGCAAGTTTGCAGACAACACTAAGCTGTGTGGAAGTGTGGATCTGCTGGAGGGTCAGGAGGTTCTACAAAGGGATCTAAACCGGCTGGATCACTGGGCAGAGTCCAATGGCATGAGGTTTAACACGGTCAAATGCCAGGCCCTGCACTTGGGGCACAACAACCTTGTGCAGAGCTACAGACTAGGAGAGGTCTGGCTAGAAAGCTGCCTGGAGGAAAAGGACCTGGGACTGTTGGTTGACAGCCGACTGAACATGAGCCAGCAGTGTTCCCAGGTGGCCAAGAAGGCCAATGGCATCCTGGCTTGTATCAGAAACGGTGTGACCAGCAGGTCCAGGGAGGTGATTCTCCCTCTGTATTCAGCACTGGTGAGGCCGCTTCTTGAATCCTGTGTTCAGTTCTGGGCCCTTCACCACGAGAAGGATGTCGAGGCTCTGGAGTGAGTCCAGAGAAGAGCGACGAGGCTGGTGAAGGGGCTGGAGAACAGGCCTTCTGAGGAACGTCTGAGAGAGGTGGGGTTGTTTAGCCTGGAGAAGAGGAGGCTGAGAGGAGACCTCATTGCTCTCTGTAACTACCTGAAAGGAGGTTGTAGAGAGGAGGGAGCTGGCCTCTTCTCCCAAGTGACAGGGGACAGGACAAGAAGGAATGGCCTCAAGCTCCACCAGGAGAGATATAGGCTAGACATTAGGAGGAATTTTTTTCACAGAAATGGTCATTGGGCATTGGAATAGGCTGCCCAGGGAGGTGGTTAATTCATCTTCCCTGGAGGTGTTTAAGGCACTGGTAGATGAGGTCCTGAGGGACATGGTTTAGTGTTTGATAGGAATGGTTGGACTCAATGATCTGATCGATCTCTTCCAACCTGGTTATTCTAAGATTTTATGATTCTATGGTCCGAACTCAATGATCTCAAAGGTCTTTTCCAACCAAATGATTCTATGATTCTATGAAGAAGACATTTTTTCACAGCAAGGGGAAACTGAGAGCCACAAAATTACTTTGTGTATGGTGTAACCTACTCTGCTTTTGGTATACTTATTTGCATTTTGCAAATCCCTTTCCCGTACATAGAAGATTTGACTTTGTGTCTGACGTTAAATTTTCTAGATTATGTTTGCTTTGTATTTCCTTTTGTTCTACGTGGTTGATGTGTACTCACTACTGTTGTACTGCAAGACAAGAAAATTTCCCAAAGAACACCAGTCCTGAAAAAAATTTACTGTCAGCAAAAACCTGAATTATGAATTCTGAAGGTGGTCTGTACAGTGGCACATTCTGTTTTATTTTAAATAGTCTGTGAAATATAATTTGAAAGTTCAAGTACATGAAATGACACAGTCCAATTTATGAGACAGTTCATTACACTACTTTTAAGGATTTCTACTCCAAGGAATGAAAGGCTTTTGAATTATATTGATATCACCTTTACTGCAAGCTAGGCTAATCGAAAAAAAGAGAATGGATTTACCAAATACACAATTCAAATAGTCTTAGAAAGATGAATGGAAGTGAAAATAGAATCATGAGTATATATATTACCTAGGAGAGCTCAAAAATTTCCCCTTACCCTGCAGCATGCAACTAATAAGCTGCTTAGATACGTCAGACCTTTTTTAGTCTCATTGTGTACAAATCCTGCATCCTTACCTTGCCTGACAGAAGGTTAGATTTGCTGACTCCTCTTCCTTTTTATAGCAGTAACTGTGTTGAAATGCAAGTCTAGCTTCTTATTCTGTTCTTCCAAGATTCCTTATTGATAGCTTACAATAAGAGTTAATTTCAAAGCTCTATCCTTGAATTATTGCTTACCGCCTTCCACTTTGGAAATATTAGTATTACAAGGGCATGTCCCTACAAGGGTATCTCTTGCCTCAAAACTGAATAGAATGTGCTAATGACTAAGCCCTGCAAATTTAAATGCCAGAGCGGAGCCTTTCACCAAAACCTAATCTTTTCATACAAATGTATAATTTTATAATTACATCTTGTGCAGTTTTGTTACGAGAATTAACACAAGCAAATCATTATTGTGTTTCATTCAAAAGTAGATGCAATGGTAAATAATTGTTTCAGAATGTTAATGATTTTGGGGCATGGCTAAGTCCCAATATTTTTATTAAGTACTAAGACACATTCTTTCCTTCATATTACAATAAAAAGTCTCTGCATTTTCCTTCAATCCCTTCTGATGGGTACTATAACCTGTCTAGAAATTAAATATTTGTTAAGAGAAGTGTGGTACTTTGTCTCCTTACTCTAAGGATTCCCATACATATTTCTTCAAATATATCTTTCTTGCTATGCTGTCCAATATTCCTAGGTCCATTAAATGGGACAGGGAATACTACAAGAGACTAAAATTGTTTACAGGGCAATACATGCTTTGTGGATAGCTGAGCAGAAATGGTAATTGTTGCACTTTCGCATGTATATAGACTTACAGTAAAACATAAGCACCAATGAAAATATTAAAATCAGCGTCACCCAATCAGCTGAATGATGAAAATGGAGCTTCAGTCAACACTGGATTCAACAGAGCTGTTAAAAGATAAGGTCAAGTGCATAATGAAATCAGCAGATGATAATTTCATTTAAATTTTGGATAAGGTATTTGGGTGGATGTATGATGAGGTCATAGGAGGAAATGTAACACAGACTTTAAGAAAACATTGGATTTCAAGTGATAAAATGGAAGCAATGCTGACATTGAAAACAGAGCATGCAGGAGAATTAGCATCAGCAGAATGTGATGGGGATTGACTAGCTATACCACCCTTTCTCCATGTGTGGAAGAAATAAAAATTCAGAATGACTGACCAGACCTCTAACAAATAATGACTTATTTTTAGTGCTCAAGTCATGCATTTCACAGATCTGTTTCTGTCAGGCAGATAAAAATAAGCAAAAAAGCATATGATGCCAGATAGGATTAGAAAAGTAAAAAAAAAAAAAAAAAAACCCAAAAAGAAACCACAACCAAAAAAACCTAGTTTGATTTATTTCATTTTTTCTAAATAAGTCTTTGATACTTTAAGTTGGAAAGTGAATCTGAATAATTTTCCCTTTAAAAAACAATACCTACCATCCAAGATTGTCTTTTTTTATGTGTAAAATGTCAAATGGACTTAAATATTTGCTTATTCAGCACAGAGAATCTTAAAATCCTGCAGAAATCCTAGTATACTTCCTGTTCCTTCTCAGTGCAGTATCATTTTTAGAAAATGGAAAAAAAAATCCTTGCAATGACAAATGTTTTGTGAATTAATAAATATAACAAAGTTTTGAGTCACCCATTACAAAAAATACAAGGTGCCATGGAGCATCCCAGGGATGCTAAATCATCTTAAATATTAAAGTAAATGAAATGTAGTTAGACCAAAACCTTTCAGAAATACAATTAATTTGTCAGGTCAGCTCACATGAATGGACCTGTGTGAAGCAATTAAAATAAGTGTTGTGTACTTCAAATTTGTTTTGGTTTCAGTGGGAGGAAAAGCCTGTAGGGAACCAAAGGAACTCAGGGCTTACTGGTTCTACCCCCTGGAAATACTGAAATGGCTCCATAGGAGTTAACCATGGCCAGTGAGGAGCAATAATAAACACTTCCTTTCTGTCCACTGTCATCATTAACTTTTCAATTGAATTTCCTAGGGCAATGACTAAGGACAAGTTTGGAAATAGTTATTGATAAAGCACTCAGAAATGTACAGTAGACTGAAGATGGCAATAGGAAACGTTCCCAAGTAGGAAACGTTCTTGCTTGAAATAATGGACAAGTATTTTCATATTGCAAACCTCTTGATAGGTACCTCTGGCATTCAACCACTTTCTATTTCAGGCAGCTAACCTGCATCCATGTTAGCAGGTAGGGAGAACATTTGAAAACAGGAAAAAAAAACCACTCCTGAAACTCACTACGAAAATTCTGGGTTTTAAGCTTGTGAGATGTCAGTTGCTAAATGGCTCTGTACTACTTGCCCAATGCTTACAGCATTCAGAGAGTAGTACTGCCAGAGGGAAGCATAGTAGAAGGACTTAACAGGCATATAAGTACTCTCTCCCAGAAAACCCTTCCTTCCATATGCATTTCAATTTCAACCTTAAAGGTGAAAGTTTTGTGTTCTACCACACTTTTGTTAAGAACATGAATTCTTATCAATACCAAGAATTAGTAAAATAATACTGTCTGGACAATTTCCCTTGATACAACCTGCCAGTGCATTTAAAAAACCCAAACAAAATAAACAACAAAGAAAAGCGACTGCTTCATCTAAGGAATATCTTTCTTTCTAATAGTTGATGGGTTTTTTACCTTTGAAGTTAATACTTTAGAAACATGATTTGAAGGCCTCTAAGGGTTGTAAAGTCTACTGATGACACATTGCAGCATTTAACAGTTTTCTGCACTCTGTCTTACATTTGAAGACACAAAAAATATGCCATTATAAGACCATATTGCATACTTTGTCATGTCTTATCACTTAATTAGATCACCTAGTCTTCCCACCTCATTAAGTTCAAAGGCTAATATTATATTTCCACCATTTTCCAGGTTGCTTTTGAAACTCCCAGTGGAAGGATCTTCCACTAGCTTCTTAGCAGAATTATTTCATATTTCTGTATATTTCACCATTGAATGGTTCCTCGATTATTTTTTCCATTTATTTAATTTCAGGCAATTAAAGTATTGCTTTTCTGCATGACTGCAAGGTTTTCACACCTCATCACTTCCATATCTCCTATACAATTTATAGTTCTCTCTGATTTTGGGAAAAAAAACACCCATATTTATAGCTGCAATATAAAACTAGCTTAAAAATATTTAGTTCTTTCACCATTTAGGATTTTAAATAAAAGTCTGGAAACTTTAAACAACATGCATAGCTAGTTTTACCACAAATGCAATATAAAAATTTCTCATATCCCTTCTTTGACCCACAGCCTTACCTGAGAGGCATCTAAAATTAGTTTGCACTTTTTGGTTGCAGAACACCTGAAGAGAAACACCTGTTGTTATTTTTGCATTGGCCACAATTCAAGCTTAATAGCTCTGATTTTAACACCTCCTGAGACTCAGTAGGTTTGGACTGACTTAAAAATATTGTGAGGAGAAGACACATTTTTCACAGAGTTTGGTAGCTGGAATGCATACCTAAATATTGTGAGCCACCTGAGATGCAAGCTTGAGAAGCTATAGAAATTTAAATAGAAATCTATCTCCCTAGAGATAGCACTTACTACCTACATATTTGGTAGTTTCTCCACCACTCCAGTGAAAGTTGGGTAACTGTGCAAAAATTAATACAAGGTTTAGGAACCTCTAGAGAGAGAGAGAGTAAGGAGAAGATGTACTAGACCCATAATCTAATTGCAAATTATTATCCAAAATGGAGAAGAAGAGGAGCCCTGCATTCTGATTTAAAGACAGGGTTTCATACAGGGTTTCTTTCACAAGAAACACGTAACTGTTCTTCACAGGAATAGTATTTTCGCTTTAGTGATAGGTATAAATCTTCATTCCTTCCATAAGATATACAGTGTTTTGCGGAGGAGAGGGTCCAGGTTTCTGGTTTCTGCTCTCTTGGCTATTTCAGTACTCCAGTCAGTCCTCATTTCAGCACAGGTTGTAGTGCAGAATAGAAGGATACAGAATATGGTTATGTTACAGGAAATTTTTGTCTGAATAATTCAGACTTATATCATTATTTGAGATGGTTTGTCTTAACATTGCCTTTGTCAGTGCAATCACGGAACTGTTTTGTTTGAAAAAAAAAAATAATACCCTATGGTTAAAAAAAGTTTGATAGTCAAAAACTATGAACTGCATGGTACTTTCTTAACTTCATTTTCATTCCATAATGCAGTGACTAGTAGCAGCAGGACTTATAAACAGTGTTATCTGATTTGAGGGCAAGAGTTCATCCATTCAGTATTTTCCATTCAGTATTTTTGTTAAATATACCGTCAAATGGTGCCTCTTTTCTATGCTTTAAGTTTTGCATGTGTATGGAAATCAGTGCTCAGGGAAAATCTGTTACTGGAGTCTACACAAAATTCCTTAATGGACTAATACATGAGCACATAGCACTGTCTGCTAAGGGCAGACACCTGACTTTACAATGGGGTAGCAATGCCACACACAGATCTGCAACAAATATCCACATAAAGAGGTAAAATGGTATAATAATCATAAAGGAACTCCAATCTTACTGCATGTTAACCTTCCCATGTTTAAAAAACTTTATGTGAAGTTTCAGGTCAAGACACAGAGGTTCACTGCGTTTCTACCAGGTAGGGTGAGCATATCCAGCATATTAACTATATAGCCAAGCATTTGCAGCAAAAATGAATAATTTACTTCTTCAAAAAGTCAATGAAAACTTATTCTATTCTTTAACAACTATATTCCAGAACCAAACCTTTCATTATAGGAAATAGCATGGAGTAATGTTTTGACTGAATGAATTTTCCAAGCATGTGAATTGAACTGAATCAATTTTTGTAATTTCAAAGCCATTCACTGTGAACACAGTTTAAGACTCCAAGGGAGTGCTACAGTAACCCATTCAGACTGAATTGCTTTGAAATTGGTTAAAGGTTACTTCATTTTCTTCAGCTACAGTTTGGAAAGCATGTTTTCGTGGGGTAAATTTAATTTCAAGCTGAACTGCTAAATTGCTTAAATGTCTTATTGTATCTTACTGTAACTTTATCATAATTCCAAAGCTCATAAAAAATAAAACAGTAAGTAAAAGCAAAGTTACAACAGCCATGGTACCCGCTCCATCTTCAGAAACTTCTTCCATTCTTGGAAAATAATTTCCTTTATTATCTGTACGAACAGGATCCTATCAGGATGACAAAGAAAAACCTTCAATTCACTTTTTTTTTTTTTCTGCAAAATTACAATGACTCCCAAGAAAGCATTGTCATGAGCAATTTACAGGACTATGACATGAAGTTTTGCTTAGATCTTAGGTGGAAGAAAGTGGAAAAAAGTTTATTTTACTCCTATAACATGGGTTTCTAAGACTCATTCCATGATCAGTCCTCTCAAGAAAAACAGCTGTGCACTTTGCTTCTGGCAGGAATCTGGAGACACCAACCACGCTTGTGGCTGAATCCCCACTGAACATGGAGATTTTTTTGGGTGTAGAGCCGCATAGATCAGCCCCATGGCCGGTCACAGATGCTTCCATGTACAATTTGAGGTTAAAAATGTTTTGCTGGGACATTGCTGAAGGTGTCTTACTTGCAACCATGTACACAAAGCCAGTTTATTGAGCATCATATCTTCTGGAAGTCTATTTTCATGGTAATGGTTTAAGGCATTTTTTTATGTAAGCTTTACTACCATGCATTAAAAGAGACCCAGACTGATGTATATACTCTCTTATGGTAGCCATTTAGGGAGTCTTACCTTATTGTAACTTAAGAGAGAGTTTGTGTTGGAACTATCGTGCTCAACAGACACCAATTGGCTCCCATGGCTCTGTACAGCCCTCTTCAATTCTTTTTATATACTGCTTACTTTCACAGCATTCTGTGGCAATCAGTTTACTGTGCAAAAGTATTTTTGTCTGTGTCAGACATTTTGTCTTGTAATTTAATTTGATTCTCTTAGTTACTCTAAGCAGCAATAAATATCAATTCCAGATGACGGTGTTGTTTTGTGCTGTCATCTGTCACTTTTGTAATTTTTTTTTTCCATATTGAAAAAAATAATGTATTTCTCTCTCCCCTTATGGAAACCACTGGTCTCCTCTGCTGTCCTTCCTTGTACATCTCCCCATTCTACTACTCTTTTGTTGCCAGAAGATAGTTACAGAGCCAATATTTTGTGACACAAAGTACATATCAATTTTTATGAGGATACACCACCATTTTTAGGTTTGGTTTGCTTCTTTCTCCTTCCCTAGTTGTTCCTGCCTTTCTGATAGTGTCTCTGTCTTGTGCTGAGCACAGAACTGGCATTGGCACTGAGCTGTCCACAGTGACTCTTAACTCATTCTTCTGACTGGAAAAAGTCAATTATTAGATATGCAAAATTCTGGGTTTTTTCTGCCCATTCATCTAACTGTGACTGTATCAATTTTGATTTTCATCTTCTGTTTTATTTCCCAGACACCTGTTAATGAATTCATCCTCTAGCTTTTTCTCAACTTTCATTTAGTCCATTCTAAGTCCTCCTTGAGGACAGCCTTTACAAAGAGGTTTGTGAAGAAAGAATTTAACAGCCAGTGACAGAATCTAGAAGAGCAAATATTTCTGATGTTCCAGAATACAAAGTGGGAAGATAAGACCAGCAGTTTCTGATCTTGGAATGTTTCAGATTACATCTCTTCATCCAAAGGCTAATTAAGGCAGGCGATCCTGAGGAGTATTGCAAGTACGTCCCACAGAATAACCTCTTCCAAAAATGAGAGATTTTCACCTGGAAAATTCTAACAAATTCTTGTAAACATATTCAGCCGCAAGAACATCAACAATTTCCTCTGAAGTTTTATTCTGTTAATCATAATCCACACTGGTTTGATTAAATTAGATTTACTGCACCATGCTGCCCGATTTTGGAAGGGATTTCCTAAAATATTACACAGGTAAAATACTATGAACATATATTTTTTACTGCATCTGTCCTTCAATACAGTAAGTGCAGCCTCTGTGTCACCATGCAAAATAAAAAGGAAGGCTACAACTGCACTTCTGCAGAGCCCTGCACCTTTTATCATGATTGCTGTATACAATCCTATGTACTCAAGAGTAACATGATTTTAATATACTTATTTCTATATATTTGTATGTAAATTCCATTCATGCAAGCATCCTGCACAGTGTACACACAAGACTCAAGAAAAGTTATATTACAGCCCAGAAACAAAGCCTATAAATCCTGCAGTTTTATTCTGCCACAATAAGGTATTGAAGTATTACAACTATGTTTTGCAGATGTTCACTGCACCTGCATTTGAGTTCCTCCAACTGCACAACATATTATCTCTTTAAAAGTGTTTCTCTGCACTGAGTAGTTTTCAAGCCCATAAAGTTTAAAAATACCACGTGGTTGTTCCAATGTCAGCACTCTGTTTACGCAGTGAAGTGTTACACATGAGCTCTTGCAGAAGTAAATAAAATTATCTTTGACTGTCACACAGATGGGGGAATATGTCACATTTCTTTCTCACACATCCCAGGAACAGAGCGGATCTCAGAAAGTGGTACAACTGTGGGGAATATTATCTCTGAAGTTCTCTATCTCAATAACCGTGTTGCTGTACATACTAAGGCTAACTGTGATACAACTCTTATTTGACTGCAACAGGACTCCTACAGCAAATGATACACAGTTAGACTAAGCGGAGAAAAGGGACAGTGAGGAGGTAGAACAATATTTCAATTTAATTTTAGTTTTAATATAAGTGTAAATACAATTGTAAGTTAATTTCTTACACACACACGTCAGCCCTTTACAAACACTCTGCAGAATGATACTTTCAGTTCCAGAGGTTTATAAAGGGACAGAAAATTCAAGGCCCAGTCCCCAAAATATGTCAGTGAATGATTTTCCATAAGGGAACTGTTTCATGCATCAGTGGAGCCAGCCTGCTTCACACATGCCCTAACATTTCTTTTAAGATGAAGTCTCCTGTGGTTTCCAAAGAGACTGTGCTTTGGTGGGTCATTTTGTTACCACCAATTGTGCATTAGGATTTATTCCTTGTGGGATTTTTAGCTCCCTGTCACAGAGATTCACACACCCTGCTGAATACTAAACACAGTGGTAGCATTAATTACACATTTACAGGGGAAATAATGGAAATAAATAACTTTATACAACACAGAACCACGTTCAAAGGACAGTGAAGCAGGGCATACTATTTTAAATGTTTCTGATCTGGCAAGGAAAAGATTACTGCTTCCATATTCATATTTTTATATTTTGAGTGACTCCAGACTAACCTCAGGGAGAGCCCAGAATAACAGTTTTTCTGCCGCTGGGAGCTGATGCTGGAATATGTAATCACGAGAGCCTGCTGTTTGTTTAAACCTCTCCTGACACCATCCTGGCTTTGCTGAAAATTAAATTGTCTCTTCCTTTTTTCTCTGCCATTGTGATAGGAATGGTGAGGCATTATACCCTACTTGTTAATGATGGATGGATGACCAGTCAGTTCAGTCCAGCTCTGTCTCCTGAGGACAGGGGAGAGATGGGTTGGCAGCAGAGAACAGGCTACACTTCAAACCAGCTGGTCGATAGGGAGCCCCAGTCTGTATCACAGATGACAGCAGCCATCTTTCATTTCCTTCTCTCCCTGAGGTTTTAATATTATGATGCAGGGAAAGTATCTTTAGAACTTCATTGACTGCATTCATTAATTCTGCTTCTCTGAGCCATTTGGATCAGAGAAGAGGAGGCGGTACAAGGTGGAGGGAAGGAGAGGTAGTGGAAAAAGAGAAGTATCACGGTTTTGGCTGATACTATCACTGCAGGCTATGGCACTAAAAGGAAAGTTAAATAAACCCTTCAAAAAGCTATACGATCTCTGACTGCATTGAATTCTTTCATTATCACCATGCACTTTACAGTACTCTCTCGGGGCATATTTTCTCCATTTTTGCAGCAGGCATGTGTTGTCCAAAAGATGGTATAAATGTCCTTTCCCCCACATATGTATAATTAAGTTCATTTATTTTATTACAGATATATCATAGATACCACAATCAGTCACAGAAGACTTCGCTTCTGGGGTGAAGAATTTTTGTGATCATAACAGAGAAGAGGCCTTGAAATGAAGATGCACTCATTGAGGTGGGAAATTACAAGCCAATGCAATGAATAAAAGATATAGAATAAATCCTTAGTGTGCACTTCTACCCTTCAACACTATTAAACAGAGTATTGGAGAATATCCTATTAATGTAATGAAAAGGGTAGCGTGTTTGCTGCAGGCATTGTGAGTGACATAAGCAGAAAAAAAAAAAAAAAAAGTTGCTACACCAACCCAGAGCAGAAATCCATTAGTTAACAGGAGCTAAGATGGAACACCACATTTACCTTTAACCATCTGTCTGCAAAATCATTTTCCCTCCTCTCCTCCTCCTAAGAGTGAATGGCCTCAAAGGGAAGTGTGGTCTCAGAAAAGAGTTAAATCAGCACTCCTCTGCTTTACCTAAAGATGTTCAGCAACAGCTGAGGCTATCAGCTAGAACACAAAAACGCAGTATTAACTCATTGGTTGGAATCACATAAACAGAAGAATTGAATCTGAGGAATCCCAGCTTCTGAAAGGCACATTTGTACTGACTAACCTGAAGAACTAACTCTGCCGAAAAGACAGAAATTGCCTTTTGCCACTGGCTTGGCAATCACAATGATCCATTTTAAATGTTTGAAAATGACAAGATTAGTTATACAATGCAGTTATTTTGATCCAATCTGCCAGTCTAGGACCTGTACATAATTAGATGCCATCAAAAAAAAAAAAATTGGTCTCGGGATATTGACTTCATGCATGATTTGTACTCAAATGAGAAGTATTGTGGATGATCAGCTGGGTAAAGAAGGGACTCGGTGGGTTCCAGGGTTATAACATCAGCCTAAAATGCAGAGGCTTGTGTTTTACTTTTCTTCCAGCCACAATGTCACAGTCAGTTGCCACCCTGCACAGCCCTGGATATACAAGGTGATCAGCATGCTCATGCTCCCCTTTTCATGTCTGCTCTAGTATGGATACACATTTACTTTAGTTAACTTAGCTGTGAGAGTAGAAATACATAAGAAAGGGATGAAGTGAACCTCTGGATGTGTTAACATCGTGTGCTACTGCTCAAGTTTCTCCAGAGCTTGTCTGTCAGCATTGGATTAGCGGACAAGGACGGCAATTGTTTACTTCTTCCTATAGGTAGAGTGCAGGGGAGGAAATTTATGGAAGTATTTTTTTTCTGTGCATTCCCACAGAGGTCAGTCACAATCCTACGTTATGAATTACCTGATTTAAACATTTATGTGAAGCAAAAGTACATTGATTTTGAAATTTGGCATTTAATCAGAGCACCATTGTGGTTACATTAATTATTTATCACATTTATTTGCTGTGTATAAAACTAGCAATTTCCACTGCAACCAGCTAAAGGAGATGCTTTTTCACAGTCTACTGGGAAGGAGCTTTCTATATGCAAATAAAAGCTGTAATGAATTGTTAAGCATCCAGTCCTCAAATTTCTGTTGTGTCCTAGTTATTATCTGCAGATGTCTAGTAATGATCACTCTTTGTTCACCAAATTGACTTTTTTTCCCCTGTGGGGAGAAGGATGGAGCAATTTGGCTAAAGAAATTCTGTCCCTACACTTCTTGTTTCCTTAATGAAAAAAAAATGAAATCTCTCGAAACATCGTGTAGGTTAATTGGAGCAACAACTGTCTTGTTCAGTTAATCAGCTCTGAATTCACCAATAGGTATCCCAGCTGGCACTGGAAGCAATCACTGAAAGTGTAGGGGTGTGTATATAAGCTAGCCAAAGCATAAAGAACAAAACTGTGCTTGTGATAGCTGAATAGACAGCATTAGCCTGATGAAGGATTTCTTAGAAAATTGCTTCAGTGGAACAAAATAGGATATGCATCATACAGAAAAGGAAATGCAGAACAACACTAAAACAAAAAGGAGGATATTGTTAAAAAAAAAAAAAAAAGGGACATTAAAGAGTTGAATCTATAGAGTCAATAGGATTCAATTGAATAGCCCATTATACCCATTTTGCTGTAAAAAAAAGACCTGTTTGGGAAAGTAGTTTCATTTTAGCCTGAAGTGACTCTATGGGAGGAAATTTTCTGGCTAAGATTTCATTGGGACTGTGACAGTCATTACTGAAAATAAGAAGATACAATAGCATAAACTCCTACTGAAAAATACCTACTAACACAAAAAAAAACTAAAAATATTCCCCTATTTAAGAGATGTTAACATTCATAACACCTGTGAGCTTGCTGTTACACCTCTAAAGCTGGCTCTTCAACAGTGGCAAATCACTCACATTCTGCCTTTACCAAGTCACATTGCTTTTACCCCAGACATTCAATTACATGAGAGAATTATCCTGAGACAGTGAAATCCAGCAAATCAACATTATTTCATTATCTCTTTGCTTTGTTTTCCACTGTTTCAACAGCAAAAGACGGGGTCTCATCCTGTGTTGGTTTTGGGGTTTTTTTTCCCAGTGTAATTTTGAAGGAGCAACTCAATAGCGGAGACTAGATTACCAGCTCAGGGAGTCCCAGGGAATGGTGCTGGCCTCGTCTAACAAGTGACAAGGGACAGGATGAGAGGGAATGGCCTCAACCTCTGCCAGGGGAGGTTAGGCTGAACATTAGGGAAAAAAAAAAATCACAGAAAGGGTCATTGGGCACTGGAACAGGCTGCCCAGGGAGCTGGTTGAGTCACCTTCCCTGGAGGTGTTTAAGGGACAGGTGGATGAGGTGCTGAGGGGCGTGGTTTAGTGTTGATAGGAATGGTTGGACTCGATGATCCAGTGGGTCTTTTGCAACCTGGTGATTCTATGACTCTATGATTCTACAATTCTGTGTCCTGGTTTGGCAGGGAACATGTTATGATGCTGTCACTATTATCTTGATAGTGTTTGATTATGCAGTTCAGGCTATGGAAGTCCAGCAAAAGGACTTGTGCTGTATTTAGGCACCTAAATTCCACTTGTAGATCTTTGAGATATGCCTTTCATACAAACCTTCCCCAGACATCAAAACTTTCCCTTCCATAATAGCCCAGAAATCCCCTAGTCTTGACACTACTGGGTATCTGTAGCCCAGCTCACTTCCAACTCCCAGCACAACCTGCAAGCCAATTCGTTTCAGCTTCTCTCATTTTCAGCCCTCAGGTGATGATGGCTATTGAAGGAAGTCTGCCTGGCTGAGTTTCCATGAAATGATGCCAGAGATCATGCTGGCAACAAGTGCCGCGTAGTCATCTTCATGCAGCATAGACAGTAGTACCTAATTTAGGTATCATGAACACTGCCAGCACCCTTAACACTTAAATCCTTTTTTGGGTAGGCAGTTCTGAGGTACAGTACTGCAAGTCATCTTGTAATTCCTAGTGACAGCTAAGATAGCAGTCTTATTTGTTTATGATTACAATTTAAGATTAAATGGATGCAAAATTAAGCCTTAAGAGAAATAACAGCATAAAGTTCATTACATCACCCCAAATCCTGTCCCCTAAAGAAATAAGAATCCACATTTTTAAAAGACTAATGTTTGGTTAACTTTTCTGCACTACCATAGTATTTCATGGTAATTGCTAAAACCTGTTTTCTGCTCTTGGCAGGGAGTAGTCTCCTTTTCATCAAGGCCACAGAGAAGAAACTTATCTAATGCAAAAAAGGGACAAAGTCTAAAAAGCACTTTTTATCAGTTCTTGGCATGCAAATATGTAATAATGGTATTTAGGCTGTTAAATTGAAGTGTGTAATTTAAATAGCATAAAATATCACTTTGGCTAAGAGAAATGTAATAGTGGGGAATAAAGGAAACAGAAAATCCTCTAAATCCTAAAGAACTAAAGCAAATCCATTCATTATAAGTCAATAAATTTGAACCAGAAGTCTAAATTGTTCTATTAGGTAGGCATCACTGGTAATTCTTTGGCCAGACAATGTAGGATGTCTCTGATTAAGTCCACCAGTGCTGAGATCAAAATAAAACATTAAACATTTAATCACTCCATAGACAATATCCGAGGGAGGCTCCTGTTTGCTGTAACAGTTTACTGAGGGCACATGTCACAGGCTGTGTGGGGAGGCATCCCAAAAAGAAGTCATGCAAGTAACTGAAAAGCATCCCTGTTTACATTATGCCCAACTCAGCTCAATTGTCAGTAAAGAAACATTCCTAGATGATGAAACAACACTTGTGTCTGGCAGTTTTCTGAATACAATCTTTGTGAAGAAGTCAAATTTCTGTAAAACAGGTGTTAAAGGGGGAGGACAGTCTAGTTACATCCAGTTTAAAGCAATGTGGCTCAGATCAAAATCTTGCTTGAAATATCTAAGACTGGAGTTCAAATAATTTGTATAAAAAGGATCAGAGGATTTGACAGGCAACAATAAGCGCTTTTAAGGAATACATTGCTTTTGGTCTTCACCATCATGGTCAAATAAATAAGCCTCTCATACTGAAATAAACTTAGTAACATGCATTTGTTCATTTTCTGCAATCTGAATGTTCTTTGTTGGTTAACAGTAAATATTCTTTGTAGTTTGAGACCATTGGTTTCTCATCTGAGAATTCCTTGTCTGGACAGTGTTGTCCTTAATATTTTAGAATGTTTTTTTCCTTAAGAAGTCAGGATAAAAATCAAAGATCATTGGTTTGTGTACAGGAAGGATATCATGATCTTTGTGTGTCAAATCCAAGTATGAAGTCCTAAATACATGCCATTTTTCTAGACATGAACAAACACAATGTGATACACACTCGTAGTTACGTAAAGAGTATCATGGCCAAAGCAGAAGAAATCATGACTTGAGAAAAATCATAACTTGAAGCAATAAGATTAAACCAGGGAAAGAAGGACTGGAGAAACACTACTCCTTTCTTTTTGATCTGTCATGCTACATCTGTGCCGTGTCATTCATCAGGGTTGTAATAGGTATATAGTAAATTGTATTGACTGGTTAAAAGACCTGTCTTTCAGCATTAGGAAGTGTAAGACTAACTATAGTTTTTAAGCTATAACTAGTACTTACCGTGTTCAAGCATTAGTTCAGTTAAAGACACACCCTAAGATGACAGTGATGACAGAATTATTGCTAATTAACGAGTGTAATTCCTGAAATACCAGTGTTTTTTTCTTGAACTAGTTACACTTGACACCTCTTTCTCTTTTTCCAAAGAAGGTAAAGATTTACTCTATTATCCTAGCTCAGCCTGTGATGCCTGATGCACTTGTGATACAGAATCTAAAGGTCATGAACACAATCCAGATTTCACATACATCAGGTCCTGTAATTTCTCTCAGACAAAAACCACTTCAGCTACACAATGCCTTCAAGAAAAGCTACAGGAAGTGCACACAGACAAAATCACCCGGGGATTCTCTTTTTTTATGCATCTACCCCAGGTCCATGTCTTTTCTGCAGAGCTTACCAAGGATAACAGGAAGCTGTACTGAAACCTTTTTAAAATACATTATCCCAAAGTAAAACACAGAGAACTTAGGTTGGCTTTTTTTCTGTAATACAATGATCCTTACAGTAGATTTCTTTAATAAGGACACACTGCCTCATAACTGAAGAATCATTCAAAACCTTCTTTAAAAAAGATATATGTTATTTACCAAAAGATGTTCTGGCCACATGCAATTATTTTGTGGAGATGTTAATTTTGTTGGATAATGCATTGCCTCATTTAGCTGTGTCAAAGATGATTCAGTAGTGGGAATTGGTTGCTAATAGCCCATGCCAGTACTTTTAGTTGGATAAGCTCCATTTACACAAGTAAATATTCCTTGGGAGCCTGTAGAGATTCTTGATTTTTCAAAAGTCTTACTCACAAAAAGTAAAACTGTTCCACAACGGAGATAACACACTGGTGAAACCTGCAGTCTGTGCAAATCCTGTTTGTTTTAATTATGTAAAGAACAGAGACATGTTTATTAGTTGAGACATTGCTGTTTTCCACCTGATGGACTGTAAAACTTTTTTCATCTCAGGCTGAGCCTGTAACTGCCCAAATGTCTCTGAGATAGCATGTTAGTCCAGAAATATTTACATTAGAAAGCCTCAAGCTATTCTTCAAATTAAATTCAAGGATAGAAAGAATTTTTTTAACTGAAACAAGAGATAGCATATTAGAGTTTAGCACCCCATCCAATATCAGTGCATAAATTCTCAAGCACAAAATATTTTACATTCTGAACACGTCTAATAATTAAGGAAATAAATAAATAAATAAATAAATAAATAAATAAATAAATGTCTTTAACTGACATCAGAAGGTAGAGTTTAAGATGACTAACTGTGGAAATTCTTGGTGGTAATCATGAAATCATGAAGGCCAAACATGAGGTAGCATAAGGAAAAGAGCTGTTGAGCCAGTGACAGTAAGTGATGCTGGCACTGGTCACAGCAGACCCTGACGACAGAGAGGTGTATTTTGACTCTGCATCACTGGAAGTTTTCTTCCTTCTCGTGTTCCTAACAAAAGCCATCAGAAGACAGCAAGTGAGCTACTGACAACCTTTAGGTTTGTTTCTTCTCCACAGAAGCTGGCTCTGTCTCTGGAATGCACGTAGATGGAAGAAAAAAAAATAATAAACAGATAGTTCCAGAGAATAAAGATTTTCATCTGGAATGAAAGGCATAAGAATATCATGAGGGTCATGTAATATTCATAATGCACGCAAACCACAAAACTATAAAGTTAGGATGGGAGAGAGTCCCTTCAGATCTCATTACTCTTCAGCTTTTGCAATGGAGTGTTGTGACTGATCACCTTATAATTTCTACACAGATAATATTTTGCATCAATGTGCTCTATGAATTAATTCAGCAGATTTTAAAAGCATTCTTCTTCATTTTTTCACATATACATTTCCAGGCATTACCCTCTCCTGCCCCACTCCACTAATCATGATTAACTGCAATGGCTACCATTCAGTTCATAAACAGATCAATCACAGGTCCATCTCATCTTCATTTCCCATACCTATTACTACATCAAATAATTGTGGTGTTTTCTGAATTAACATTTTGCCAACGGACAATTCTGCAGAACAGACTTATCACTAGATCTTTCTGTGCAGAAAGGTGTTGAATACACAGAAGAAGATGAATTGTGAGGTGAATAATTGCAGACAACCAAATGAAGTTGTGGGTGATTTTGGAAAATCAGGTTACATATTTAGTCTCTTACATTCATATTTATGTCCCTAGCTTTGGATACTACTAAATCTGTGTGCATGAGAATGTTTGTCTGGAGCTTTTTCAGAAGGGTGTGTAAGAAGCAACACTACATAATGTTTCTTATACTTCTTCCTCATACTTCTTAATTTAATGAACAATCACAATCCCCAGCTGCCAAATCAAAGAATATATCTTCATTTTACACTGCATCTTCCCATCTGACATCTTCTTGGGAGCTGCAACATGCACTTATTTCCCAATATTTTGTCTTAGTTGCAGTATTCACTAAGCTCTGCTATAGATTGCTCATCCAGTTTTAGTGCTGCAGTTTTCAGACCAACAAGTTCAGAATGCCTCTGAATAAGTTTTTTAATGAAGAGGTGCATCATCTTAAACTGAAATCAGAGGCTGCTTCCATGTTCCTATGTATTTGTTTATGCGTTCCAGCTGCTCCTCAAGCTGCAAAACGCTTGAAACATATTTTTGACTGCATCAGTCACAGGAACCTCTTAGGCTAATAGAATTACACTGGCTGTAATGATGTTTTTGTTTCAAGTAAAAGGTACTTCCAAGACAAAATGAATTGAAAACATCAGTAGAAATTCTGTCATAGGGTATTTGGGAGTAACCTGGCAGGAATTTCAGGTAGTTCCTTCTCGAAGCCACTCTTTTTCTCATTCTGCTTGGTAAGTAATGCATCTACATCAAGGCAAGAGAACCATACTGCCTAGAAGGGTAAAATGGCAGCAGCTCCCTTGATGTATCTACATAACTTCATAAAACAAACATTTTTAAAGTGAATTATTATACTTTTTCTTCCCCAGTCATTACTCTACTTGGAGAATGTTTGCTGTATGCATTGACTTTCCTCCTTTGACCTGATGATGGCCTACATGTTGCTAATTTAGAGATAACTAAAATATAAGGGGAAAAACTTAGGGATTATTTTAATGCATATACAATATATTTAATGAAACTACATTAAATTGTAACTCTTCTCTGGAAGACATGTTTTTTCCATATTCTACTTTGGGCTCATTGTATTTTATTATTATGCAACAAGGAGGGCAAACATTCCAGGCAGGGCTGATCTGTTATTTTACCAAGATCTGATGACCAAGAGGCTGGAGAACTTGCCCTGTGAGAAAGACTAAAAAAAGAAGGCTGAAAAGAAGGCTCAGAAGGTACTTCATCACAGTTCAGTGTGATATTTCCTACTGTTTTCAATTGAAAGCAATGAGCTTTTTCTACTTAGGTGAAACATATCAAGATCAAGTTTAAGTTTAATAAACATCAAGCAGTCATGCATGCTCCTCAGTTCTTTGCATCTGCTTCCAATTGGAATAAAGGGTCATTTTTGTTACCAGCCAAGATTAGCTAGTCAAGATAAAGGGATAAAGAGTCTCCTACCTATGCTTGAGTAAGAAAGTGGTTGTGCATATTTGCAGGAGTGTGGAGTTCATTAGATGCATTGCTGCTGGCAACAGAATAAATCGCTAAGCCCTCACTTTCCGTTTATAAAGGTTTGGCTCAGACAAAAGTACAAGAGCTTTTTTTTTTTTTTCCCCATAAATTAAACCCAAGCAGTTCAGGGTCACATGAAGAATTTAGGTGTGTATGTTTGAAACTAAGGGTACCATCTAAATCTTCTCATATTTGTATTCATTTGAATTTAGTTAGCACATTTATCAGTAAAAGAAGAAAATAGAGATCTCTGTGAAATCTCTACCATTTTGCAAACTAATGTATCATAAATGTGGAACACCACCATCCTCAAGTGTCATTATTAATCATTTTTGTTTTCCAAAGCAGATTAAGCCTTCAGTCAGATCAGTTTTCCATTAAATATACAGATTTCATGCAAAAATCCAAAGTCTAACTGCTGTCCTAAAGTTAAGAATGTCTTCCACAAGCCAGATAATATCCTGTGAGAATGTATTCTGTAAAAGATTGTGGTTTCTCATCATTGTCTCACATATTCTTACTTTATAAATCTCATCTCATCAAGTCAGGACAATGTAGACTGATTCCACATTTCATACAGTTTATTTTACCTTAAAGGCATTGCATTATAGAAGAAAAATTGTAAATGTAAAAATCATGAGATAATGGCACTATGCAGAATTATTACCTATATGATCTCAATAGGATCAAGGAAAAGTGATTTATTTTTTTTTTTAGGAGGTTAAAGAAGCATTTAAAGAACGCAGTCCTTGAACGAAGAATCCTCTAATCGACTTTGTAGAAATAATTTGAATTAAAGTTCTGTAATATTTTGTTTTCTCCCTGAAAAGTGAAAAAAACTAACATGAAACAAATAGCCCTTGGAAAATGTTGAAGTAGCGAATACTTCTTGAAAGTCAGGGAATGCCACAGGTTGATTATGAATAACCTTAATTTTGAAACCTTGAGTACCAGTGTTATTCTATTGTCTTTATTAACCACACATTTGCAAACTTTTTAGGACAGATTGCCCTATTCAGTCAGTGCTTAGGGCAGAACAGTGTTCTCTGAAAAAGATGCTGGATAATGTTTTTTTATCAGGTTCTTCTGAGTACTTATTTTCTGTGTGGTGCCCTCTGGCACTGAAAGAACTATAATTCAGGTCCCCTCCATTCTTCCTTATGAAGCAAGCTTTGTCAAAGGAGGGCAAATCCTGTGCTGTAAAATTGTTGTTCTACTGAGTAAGATATATAGTGCCTTCTGGGAGTCATAGGATGTCCAGAGCATCCAGGAATGCATAATCTGGCCTTGCAAGGCAGGCATCTAAACTTTAAAATCCTTGAAATAATCTAGTTCCATAATGTATCATAATGAAATGGTTAAACATACAGCAATTTGTCTATAAAAAAATCCAACTTTAAACTTGGAGTGTTGATTCAGGAATAAAAATATTTTGATGTTGTGGCAGAGGAAAATTTTTTATGTCTTTGTAATTCTAGATCTAACCCATCATTACTTCTATTTCTCCTCATCACTGCATGTAAATTTATATGCAATTAATAGCCAATCACTAGACAGGAATGCATATTTTATCAAGAAACTTTTAAAATCATAGAATCATAGAATCATAGAATCACTAGGTTGGAAGATACCCACCGGATCATCGAGTCCAACTGTTCCTATAAAACACTAAACCATATCCCTCAGGACCTCATCTACCCGTGCCTTAAACATCTCCAGGGACGGTGAATCAACTACCTCCCTGGGCAGCCTGTTCCAATGTCCAATGACCTTTTCTGTGAAGTTTTTTTTAGCAAATGATAAAGTCTGAGAAGAAGAAAACACTTATTTTCATATTACAGATTAGGAACTAAGGCACAAAAAGATTAAGTGGCTTACCAAAGTTTAACAAAGAAGATTTTAGTAGACACAGAAAATGAACCTGAACTACAAGACTTTTCTTGCAACCCTGTAATCCTCTAGAAGTATTGCTAGTCTTGCAGCAATATTCCTTGTGTATCTTGTTAAAGATTTTTTTCTTCCCACTCTTCTCACTTTCTGATCTTTCTTCCTCAAGAGCATATTTTGGCTTTAATTTCAGGAACTGAAAGCAATTAAACCAGTCATGTGAACAAAACTACAAAAATCAGGCGCAATCATTTCCATCATTTCAGCTTGCACAATGAATATCAAAGTTATGAGGTAAGTATTTCCTATGTGCTCAGAGACTAGAGATGAAAAATAAGCTGTCCTGTAACTGTCTTGTTTATAAACTGCCATGGATCACCATATGTTCCATGTTTCGAAGGGCTGTTTCATTAATGTAAACAAGTCTACATCTTCTGTAAAGTGAAATGAAGGAGGAGTGATGTTTTCAGAGGTTGTTTAGCCTGGAGAAGAGGAGGCTGAGAGGAGACCTCATTGCTCTCTACAACTACCTGAAAGGAGGTTGTAGAGATGTGGGAGCTGCCCTCTTCTCCCAAGTGACAGGGGACAGGACAAGAAGGAATGGTCTTAAGTTCCACCAGGAGAGATTTAGGCTAGACATTAGGAGGAAGTTTTTCACACACAGAGTCATTGGGCACTGGCGGAGGCTGCCCAGGGAGGTGGTTGATTCACCTTCCCTGGAGGTGTTTAAGGCACGGGTGGACAAGGTCCTGAGGGACATGGTTTAGTGTTTGATAGGAATGGTTGGACTCAATGATCTGATGGGTCTCTTCCAACCTGATGATTCTATGATTCTACGACAGGACAAGAGGGAATGGTCTCAAGCTGCAGCAGGGGAGGTTCAGGAAAAAAAATGAGCAGAAAATGTCATTGGGCACTGGAACAGGCTGCCCAGACAGGTGGGTGAGTCACCTTCCCTCGAGGTGTTTAAGGCATGTGTGGATGAGGTACTGAGGGGCATGGTTTCGAGATTAGTGGGAATGGTTGGAATTGATGATCCGGTGGGTCTTTTCCAACCTGGTGATTCTATTATTCTATAAGCCCAAAGACAGGAGCTAATCTGACTGGAACTTACTGACCTATTACAATTATATGGATCCTCAACTAGTTGTGCCTAGGTTTATGCAATTATAGAAATGTATTGTTGAAGTTGCAACACATGTTCAGATTCAAAAAAAAATTTAAGGAATATTAAAAGCATGAAATTATATTTTCCTTTATGTTATTCCCAAGCAGCTTTGCAGACCACCCATGCAAATTATGCGTAATAGCTCTATGAGCTGAACTTTCCATTTCTGCAGCATGCAACAAGCTCCTTCTTCCAGCATCCTGTGAGGATTCAGCTTGTTTTCGGCTTGGGGACAGATAGGCATTTTGGAACATTTCTAGAAATGTTCTGTTTTCCTTTCAAATCAGGCATTTTTCCTAGAAGGTGGAAGGCTCTGAATTGATGACTTCATTAATCTTTAAGTCATCCAGAGACTGAAGTGAAAAAATTAAAGCCTGATTTTGTGACTTTTACTCTTTGTTGAAAAGACTGCATATTACTCAGAATACTGAATTTACATATAGTGCAGGACTGTTAAACAGGTAAGGAGTGTCACAGAACAAAGCAGCATCCTTTTTCCAAAGGCATCTTTTATTCATTTTATTTATCAACTTCTCACTAAGGGTGTCTTTTGATCTTTTGTTCAAACTTACATATAAAGTTAACAAATTAGCTTTGCTCCTAAGAAGTAATAGGTTGTTTTCTACCAGATATTAAATGTTATCATAGCATTTGGCTCCTTATATGTGCCCATAAAAGCATATTTATATAAGACATTACTTTGTTGCCAGCCCCTCAGAGAATGCAAAGCTAGTAGACCGTAAACCCCTCTTGGGGAGACCAGATCTAAGATGCCTGGAAGCATTGTATTGGATCTTTTCTTCTCCCTGGGAGTCTGAAGACAGACGTATGGTAGGTACAGCATATTGTGAAGAAGAAACAAAACCTCCCACTCATCAAAGAGACTGTCAAACTTGAGTGGAGACTGCTTTCTGGAAAAAGGGCTAAGTATAACAGAAGCCCATTTATCTTCCATTTGATCTGTATTGCAGGTGGGATCTATATCCATTACCACTCTGCCTTAGTCAGTTTGTGGCTCTCCTAATAGTGTAACTCCTGTCACCTCCTCCCAAATGACAGCACATGGCACTCTGAATAGTTGTGGTGACATACTGTCAAAGTCCTCCACATACAAACTACCAGAAATCTGTACAGCCCCTGCCTGGAAAGGAATTATTTCTACAGTTTATTTCAATATGGCATCCTGCATTCTACCTCCCATCCTCAGTGATAAGTCTTTCCATCTTTGTTGTGTGCTTATTCACTCCTATTTAACACTGCCAGAAGCACAAATCAGTTACAATTCTAAAACTTATGAAATTCTAAAATCTGTCACCAGCTTCAGCAATTTTCAGCAAAAAGAAAGTGTTAGGGGAACAACAAGGCTTCACCTGGGGAGCAGTAGCACCACACATATCGTCCTGTCTTCATAGCTTTTCTCATTTATGGAATATAAACATAGTTTGATATTTAAATAATGAACAACTCAAGTACTAATTTTCATCAAATTATTTCCTCCCTTTTTATGAGGCATCTTAAGACAAACTTTGAAGGTTGTTTAGTTTAGGCAACTGAACTATAACTAAGCATCCACTTTTCAGCTTCCTATATTCAACTAGTGGGCAACCAAGAAATCTCTGATTCCCACAGCACTAGGGGACAGCACAAGGTTGTGGCTACATTGTTATCATATGGTGAAAGTGGTTATGCAAGGTGTTTTGCCAAGAGCAAAACTCAAAAACTTCCAAGGCAGAAGGCATATTACCAACTGTATAATCTGGACTCCTTGTGGACACACCAAACAGATCCTTCTCTGGATCTCAGTCAGACCTATTGAAAATCTCCTATACAGATACGTGTACCTGCCTCCACACAAATCCTAAATTCCTTTGACATTTTGAAAACATGAAAAGTCTTGATATGTCAGGTACACACGATTTCAATATATAACTGGACAATTGTAAGACGTTACAATCTTTCCAGTGTTTGATACTACATTTTATCTGCCTGCAGAAAGTTAGCCATACCTGCTCATTCATCTAAGTGTAAAGTCAGTTAAATATATCTAAATAATTTCTGGTGGTTCTTGAGACTTTGCATGAGAAACACTGTTATGATCTTCTACTATATTCAGTGGGTATGAGGGCCCACAGAAGAGGAGCTGGGGACTGATTTTATTATTATCTATTTTAAAAAGGAATAAATTACATTGTTTAAATTACCATATTCTATTATCCTTTGCGTTTTTGTAGTTCATCCATGGCTTAAACCAATGCAAGGCAGTCAGAAATTTAGAAGGTACAAAGCAGTATTTAAGATCTTAAGGTGTCTATTATTACAGTAGTTCAGGACTCAGCCATGGCCAACCAATCACACTGATGAGAACTGCATTACACTACTATACTACTGCAGGGTCAACCACTGCATGTTTTGGAGAACATAGATGACAAAACAAAGAAATAGGAAGAAAAGAGAAGGGAAGTAAGAGTGTAAAAGAGGAATGAGCAAACACATAAAACCAAAAAATCAAACCATGCTGCTAGCAGCAAATAGATCTTGGTCCAAATCATCATGTAGCTGAACTTTGACAGAGATACTCACAGATAGCTGTGCCAGGGATTCTGCAAACCTAGGGGCCCTCAATACTATTACTGTCAGATAACCCTAAGCACCTTTCAGAGACATCTATGTATGAGATAAGAAGAAACACTAGAAGTTTTAAAAATATTGGTAAAGCAGAAATTGTCTAACATTTTTTTACATAAATGCATGGGCTTTGAGAGTACCTTCAAGTAGTTTTTTAACAACCACACAGGCTAGAATTTTAATAAGAGTGGCTGACTTTAGCATTCTCAGCATTCAGTGTTGTAATAGGAAAGAGGGAAAGATTGCTTCATGTTGCTAAACACGGAAAGATAGACTGGGTGCCCAGAACTGTTAGACACAGACTGGTCAAGGGCCAGGTGCTCTGGAGGTGTCTTCACAAAACACAGTACACCAAGAGGAGGAGATCAAAACTGGTCAGTTAGAAATGTCAAAGGTATACATGAGCAGTCATATCCATCTCACTGCCCTAGAAAAAAAGGCACACATTCCTGCAGTAACTCATAAAACAGACACAGACACAAATGCATACATGCTAATTTCTATTTTTACATTGTTGGATGCTACTGACATCTGATCAAAGTGATAGTCATCAACTCTAGGTCCCGTTACTTTAGTGCACATCTCCTAAACACTGCTCAACAGGTATTGGGAAAGTCTTCCCCTCCAGAATACTCCACACACACACAAACACACATCTACACAGGTGCTCACACACGTGCACAGGCCACCAAGGAAAGCATTGGGTGCAGTGATGTACTTACTTGTGAAACTAAGTCAGATATGCAAGAGGTCTTTTATGAGAAAATTTAACATGCCCAACTGCCATTACCACCATATTCCAAGACAGTCTGTGAATCTCTCAGAAAATGTAGATGCTTGAAAACCACGTAAATTTTTTCTTGTATTTTTTATTATGACTGTGGTTGCACTCTCAGCTTACAAATCTCAGATAACAGGCGTACAAGAGGCGTATGACTCATAATAATACTTATACCTTCTGCTTCTCAAATTTTGACAGTAATCTACTCTTGGTAGAAGTGAAAGAAGATAACTTGTCAGAAATTTGGAAAAATAAAGATCTTCTCGCAGATGCCAAATTTATACAGTATCACCTAGCAGTAGCAGCCAAAAGGATAATGGTGAATCTCCTGATCTCTTGAGATAAAATGACTCAGCAATTCAGGAACATTTTATTTTAACTCACTTGGAATAAAAGCTGCACAAATAAAGGTCTCATTCACAGATACTGCCAACATAGATAGACTTATTTAGCCAGCAACATTATAGTTAGATTAGTCTTTCTGAGGCTATAAACCTAAACTGAGGTCTTAAATCTGGCTGCAGAGTATTCTTCTCAGGTTATTGTCTCATGTTAGTGATTGTTACTGCCAGTGCTATGGTGTGGAGACTACTGAGGTGTGTTACTGTGTGTCTCCTTGTTTGGACTACTTCCATGAGTTACAGTCAGTAACTCTGAAGGGAAAAACTACTGAAGCATTATGGGATATTGAATTTTTAAAGTTGAAGTAACAAGAGGAAATCAAAATCTTTCCTGGATATGTGGCCTCATTCAGTTTTATCGAAGAAATTCTGAACATATAAAAACTGTTTAATAATAAAACTACCACAGAAGTGGTAGACATGATGAATGTGGATCTTGATTTCTCTGTTATTTATTATGAGTTTCAAAAGAGAATAAGTTTTTATTTTTGTGAGGTTAAAAAAAATCCTTCTTATGAAAACAACTGGTTTTATTTCTATTACATCCAAATATTTCTTTACATTTTGCCACTGAAACAAAAAATCAGTTATTTACCCATTCCTAGTTACTGGGCTTTATCTTAGTGGATTATGAAAATCACCAGCACAATTAGTTGTCTTTTTCAATATATGATGTACAACAGATGGCATGTAAACAGAACTACTTTTTCTTCCTAAAGGTGAAGTTTTAAACATATTAGCAGATGGTGTGTATAAGCATATATCTTCTCTTTGCATGTGATAGCCCTCTCCATTTGACAAAAGCAAGATTTTATTCCTTCAAACTGCCAATCCAGCAGCTTTTGTGAACACTAAATTATTTTAATTTTAACTGGATTTGTGGTTTGTTTTTTTTACATGCGAACTAATAGAAATGTTCAAACTCTAATGTAAACATGATTCAATAGCATATGGCTTTCAATTGGAGTACATATCAGTTCTTGTTTTATCTAAGTTAGTTCATGCCCGACTGCTCAGTTTCCTAGTGGAAATAATGTGTAATAAGAAGATATAAAACAAAGAAACACTGTCTTCAAATGGTATTATACATTAGAAAATAATATTTTTTATAGAAATCAAACTCTTTCATATTACAAATTGCTTCTACCCAAAATAAGATTTCAATTAACATATAATTAGCTGGAAAACCATTAAGATACTCAAATTATTTGACTTTTGAGTTCATTTGGATGGAAATAGAATATGGCTCTAAAATTTAATTAAGTCAAATCTACTTTACAAATAAAATCTGCAGATTATCTTCAAATTCTTATCTAATAATTGTCATATACAGGCAGTAGGCATTTTTTGTTGGTTTATCACTGACTGGAGCAAGTGCAAAAAGAAGCAATATATCTTTGTTCATTCTTTTAAAAAGATAAGGTCATGAAATACTAATTGTTATATTTTTTTAACTAATTCCATCCAAAGGAACCACACAATGCGAGTTCCACTTTTCAGAAGTACCATTTGCGCATATTTAATGAGAACATCAATATGAAGAAGTCATGAGTAATTTTTTAAATACTTGAATTCAGAACTGTATTCTTAAATCTTTAAAATAAAGCAGTCTCCAGATGAAGATCCTGAACCTACAAATGGTACAGTACGAGGATTATTAGTCCCTATGCAGTACTTTTGACTACATCTAGCATATTCTAACTACTTTGGGGCCCTTCAGTGTAGAACAGAAATCGAAAAATTGGCACAAGTTCAGTGAGGGGTCCCCAAGATAACTGAGGCTAGAGCAATAGCCCTGCCTGCGAGGAAAGGCTGAAGGCTCACTTTGTAAGAGCTTAACAGCAGCTGAGGCAGCTGAGAAGATGGAGTCAGACTCTTAAGCGTTGCATGTCAGGAGACTGAAACACAAGGGAAAATTCTCTCTGAAATGGGAGAATCGGGCTAGATTTCTGAAAAAAAAATGTTTTCACTCCTGAGAACAGTAAACAGTGGAGAGGATTGTCCAGAGAGGTTTTACAGTCTCTGTCCCCTGAGGTTTTACAGAGTTGATTGTGCAAAGTGATGGTCTGATCTGGTGGCCCCTTCTCAGATTTGGTCTGATATCACAGCTAACCCTGCCTCAGCAGGAGGTTCAGCTGGAGGCTTCTTGGAATTCTTTCTTGCTTCTACTATCTCATGACCTTTTATCAACCTGGACAAAGGCAGCTGATGTTCAAATTCTACTAGAGAAACACACCCAAAAATATTTTCTATGTATGTATTATGAAATGAACTTTATTTTTTTTTCAGTGAAACAACTGATAATCCAGTTGTCTGCAAGATTTTGCACTTAGTTTTTTAACATTTTCTTATTATTATAACTTTTTAGGGACATAAATGGATAAATTGAAACCCTGATAGAAACTTGTCACAAGGCTTTATAAGGAAACTTTTAGGGCCAAAGCAGCAACAAACACTCAAGCAGTGACTATTCAGCAGTGAAACACAATACGCTTCCTTCCATCATCTTTTTCAGAGCATTTAAAGAGTGATCCTGCTAACTATATAATTATGAATAAAGTCAATTTTGTCCCCTAGAACTAGAATGTGCAGAAATTCTCCCTAATTTGTGAATGTTGAAGTTTTTTCAGCATATTTGAAGTAAAACACTTATTTGAATACCCATATATGGTCCGAGAGGCTTAATCTTAGACTCTTTTACCATTCATAGCAAATGTTATGATCCTGTGAAGAAACTCACCTGGATAGCACATAAATAGGACATAAGCAAATTTCACCTGATGGTGATTCAAGACTTTTTCCTCTAAATTAACATTGAAGAAAAGCACTAATAGTGCCACAGGTCAATATAAGGAAGTGTTGCCTTCTTATATGGAGAGAAATTTAAGGTGCTAACCTGATCAGAGGAAATCAAGCTATCACATAGTGTGACAATTTTTGAAACATTAAAATGATAAAATTCTGTGTCACAGATAATTTGAGTATAGGCAGTTTAAAAATTGCTCCTGTAAAGTCAATTGTGTTTAGCACTCCTCTGACTGTCTAGTCCTAAGATATTAGCTAATGTTGTTTTATGAACCTCCTGACTCTTCCTAACTACCCTGTGAACAAAGTTGCCACATACTTTTCCATCTTTTTCTGCCCTCCTAACAAACACAACTTGAAAAAATTGCCCTTTTCTAATATTCTAACTCACTTCTTACCAACTGTTTGCGAGTTTTCCTGGCACATGAGGAAAAGCAAATATGCTAAGTTTCTAACAGTAAATGTACCTGCTTTCTCTTTAGTATAAAAACAGTAATTACTTTAGAACAGCAGTCTTTAAAGTACAGTTCAGAAACAGATCTAGAGAAGCAACCCCCAGCTGATGTGAAAAGACTAATGCCTCCTCTGCACTAGGCCAATATTTAAAGTGTATGTGCTTATGTCATTTATTATCAAAGCTATTAAAAAAGATAGCCCAACAGCAGCAGCATGAAGATATAATTTCAAATATGGCAGAATCACTCAGGCAAATGCACTAGAGGAGACAAACCTTTTCAAACACATCATATTGTCTATTACAGTCTTAGATGATCTGAAAGAGTACACTCTGCATGCACAGTGTCCCAGAGGAACATGACCCATCTGTTCCAAGGAGTAATTCTCCCATATGGTGTTACATAAATACACAAAATGGGCAAACTAATGTGTGAAAATCAAGTCAAATCAAGGCCTCAATATGACATTTGCTGTCATCCTTACTGTAAAAAAATTAGCTGGTTTCCTCTACAACTTCTTCTGTACTCTCTTGCATATTTTTTGTACAAGTTATGACATTAGGCAACTGGGAAAATGTTGATGTTACACTCTACTAAATGAGTTGAAAAACCTCTCTTCTTTTCTCTAAGTATTTTGCTGTTTGCTGTGTTCAGTTCCATAGATAAAAGTAAAAAAATAAAATAAAAACGTTATCTTTTCCATTCTCATCATAAATATTAGCACAAAAACATGCACATACACACCTGAACTTAAGTAGTAAATTCACTACCAAGAAAACAAAAGCCCTGCAGCATCTTCTGATGTCACTTTCTTTATCTACCCTGCCTTACAAACCTGAAGGATGATAAGGATGATACCACTTACCTGTACCCATATACATTGCAGAAATGCATATAAAAACCAGAAACAGGTAGAATTTTCATGCAATCAGAGTATTGACTTGAGAAATTACAGAGTTTAGTCACCATTTAATGTCCTTTACAAGTATTTTTCAATAAAATGCAAAATAAGTGCAGGGCTTAGTGGTAAAGAGGTGTTACCATTTTCTTAGGGAGATTTTTATTGACTTTTCTGCTCTCCATGAGCTTTCTTGGATTAGAAAATTATTCTTCTACTCAAATTACATGAAATTTCTAAGAAGCAGCATATGGCATACATTATTTTATCAAAGCTTGTGGCAATGGCAAGGCCATTGGGCACCAGATTTTGCTTGCTTCAAAATACTACTGCTATCATCAGCTCTGTGCTGTTAAAAACATTGGTTTAGTGGGATTTCCAGGAAATATCTTTTTGAACCTGCTTAAGGCCCATAAGAAGATGATGCAAAGTACTTTGGGTACTAAAAAAACTTAGCAGTGCAAAATACTTTCCCTTCTCTTTGTATTTTGCAATATCACATGACAGCTAACACTTCGGGAATCAAGGAATGAACAAATCCCACTCCTCAGTTTTCTCCTTTCCTTGTATTTGGCCATCCAACAGAGCTTTCTAGACTTCTACCAATAGCTCAGACAAATGGCAACAACACTTGTTGAGATCCATGACACAACACATACTCAGTAAATATGAAGCATTTTGAATAAATTTACAATTCCTTAATACACCACTTTAGTCACTAGGTAAAATTCTTTGTGCACTTAGGAAATCCTGAACAAAACATTGACAGACTGTGCTGCATAGTACACAAAGGTTCAGTGAAGTCCAATGCATTCAGGATGGATCCAGATACTTTTCCTCCTTGCATTTTTCATACCCTCCTATTTTTATCAGGGACTTCTCTCAGATGTCAAAACCAAGCTCCACAATGGAACAAGTGCTAAGTAAGGCATGAGATAAAAGACAATGACCTGGCAGAGCATAGTCCTTCATGTGAGTGAAATGATTGTGAAAGGGAAATTGTGTCTTGTAAGCAGGAATCTTCCTCCCAGGCTGCTCCTAGGCAGAGCAATAATATTTGTGGCTAACCATAGGCAGAGGCAGAATACTGCAAACTAACCCCCAAATCAAAGGTTTTTTCAGAATTCAAAAATTGTATTTCTGTAACAGAGTTAGAATAAAATATTTTCCGGGATTCAACTAATTGAACCTTGTGGAAAAGTCCTTCCCAGATATCTCCTCTCCTTTCTCTCCAGCAGATACTTTTAGTTTCAGCCATGTTTGTTGGCAAACCATGCAAACCTCAGTCACATTATCTAAGTATTTTTAGATTAATGGGACAAAGGCAAGCTTATAAATAACACACTGTCTTGCATGTCAACGATATGTTTCTGTCCCAAGGATACTGAAGCATCTGTCAAAGTATAAGGAGAAAACTGCTGTCTGTCCCAACATGTCCAAAGTAGGATGCCCAAGGGAGGTAGAGGAGGCAAACATCTGCAGTTCACAGCAGGATTTTGTTTGTTTTCCCAGCAGCAGCAGCACCTGCCGATGCAACAGCATCCTTCTGTCCTCATACCAAAGCATGTAGCTGAGTGTATCTGGAAGAGGTTAGCATGGGATGTCAGGAGACTAGAGGACTCAGTCAAACCATCTTCTAAACACTGCTTGTTTTGAGCCTAAGGGAAAAGAAAATTCCTTGCTTTACATAAAGCTTGGTCTGAGCTGGCATGAGTTGGAAGGCTGTTGTGCTTCTAAATAGAAAGCAGAAAATTTTCCTCCTTCCCACATCCATTACACAGATGAAGTCCAGCAGATGTACTTGCCTCCAACCACATTCTTGAGGTGAGTGAGAAACAGAGCAGTCCTTTTCCCTATTTAGCTCATAATTCCTTTCCCTCACTGACTTCTGCTCTATGCTTTTTCCACCAATGTTGACCAGTCACATTCTAAAGAAGAGTATGGAAAAAGGCAGGAACCAAGTGAACTAGTGCTGCAGCAGATGAAGGATACCTAGCTAAAAATCGGTGCATGACAACAACCAAGCCCCGCATCCACCTCTGGAAGTGTATGGAAGCTACCTAGGTAAGACAACAGAAGTTATCTGCATTTCTGAGTTTGGCATTAGCCATCCATGAGAAGTGGCTTTCCATCTTTCCACTCGCAGGAGCCTTAGATACACAGATGTATTTTTTGCATGAAAGTATATTCTTATAAAGAGGTATCCTGTTATGCTTGGAATACTCCTTTAATCAACCATCTGTTTCCTTTGGTGAATCAGTCGTTAAGGAAGATATTTCTTTGACTGAAGGACCTTAAGGTACGTGGAACCAAAAGTTTTGTTAATCATAAAGATGTATGATTGGTACAGCTGTATCATGACAGGTTAAAATCAGTGAGTAACAGCTGATGATCTACTGTTTAATTAGTTCCTTTTTCCCTATGGTGGTGAAAGCTTTCTCTTTTTCCATTTGGTCTCTTTAGGACTATTTTTTAGTCAGCATTCAACACATGGAAATCAGTATGCTCTTCATCACAGGCCCATTTTTTCAGACTGAGTGCATAGCTTTTCAAAGTTCTCCCAGTCAAAATGTGCATTTACAGCTTACAGCCAGCATTGCTGCTAGCCAGAAACACCAGTTCAATAAATTGTCTCCTTTTAAAAGTCATTCATGCCCTCCAGCAGCCTAGACCAAGATAATCTATTCCACGTGCTCCTAGATTATGTCAAGACAGTCATAGGTAAATTAGGAATGCAGGTCTCTTTTTCTTCTTTTTTTTAAGTTTGAAAGACAATACAGGGGAATACTTATATTGTGTGATTCTATATTATTTGAATTAGGTGCTTTAGCCTTCTAAGGTAACCTTGGCACATGCACATTTGAGGAAGAGTTCCAATGATGTATCAACTGTTGACTATTTAGCAGACATGAAGCATATGCTTTGAAAGACTCTGTACTGATCCTGAAAGCATCCAAGTTTAACCGATGAAAGCACGAGTATGTCATATTCTGTGGAGATTGAATTTAAATTAATTCAGTGCATCTAAGACTCATGTCGTTTTGCTATTACCTTGTTGTGGTGCTTCAGATTAATATCTATGCTGACATCATACTATTGTTCCAGCTTTGTGAATGCACAGGTTCCTGGCAAGATCTATATCATGCATCTTCAGTGTTTCCCAGTGTCAGCAGGAATACGACATGTATCTTTTTATGAGCTGAAGCTGGTCCTGTGGCTCTCCAGAGTGAATTGTCTGCCACACTCAGTTTCCCATCAGGGGATTAGGGTGCCCACGTGTATATTAGTTAATTTATAACACATACTAAATACCTGAAGCTCCCTGGCAAGGATTTTTGAGGACAGAGGGGATATGTTTCCCTTATTTCCGCTGTCCACTGCTGTTAGATTATTCCAGTGTAGCAAGCATAGATTGTTCTAATACATTATAAATATAGGTTGTTGCAATCTTTTACATATAAATTACTCTCTTATGTAAGATATATAAGAATGGATAACTTTTCTTAAACTCACAACTAAGGTATCTTTTTAAAAGGCTTAAGCTCTTGAACTTCAAATAAAACAAGTTAAATACACCAGACAAAAGCCAATTGTTTTGAAAAGTTATTCCCACACCTGAGTTTCTTAGAAATTTTGGGTTCTAGGTGGGTCATATGAGAATGTTTATTACTTAATTTTGGTGTAGCAAGAGTTGGAAATCTCTCCAGATCCCCCTTGAGGAATTGTAAGAAATCAGACAAAGCATAAAAGAAGTCTGACCAAATTTTGTCTGTTTTGAGCTCTGAGATTTTTGAGGTGTGAGTTACCACTGATGACTGTCTTGCTGTTATTTCATTGCATTTCCTCATCAGCACTCCTTCTGTCTTTCTGCAATATCAGCAACAACAAAAAGTATTTTTGACAGTTTTTTGGAAGTCCCAGCAGCCAGGGTCATGCTGTTCAGCGAGGGACTCAATTGCTGTATTGGAAGCTATAATAACCATCTGCGTCCAAAGAAAACAATGACCCACAGAGCCTCAGCAATCTCATATTGTTACAGCTCAGAGCACTCCACCCTTATGGGACACACCAGGTCTAAGCTGCAGAAGGGTGGGAATGATCTCGCTGAGCACAAAGCCAGGCTCTCATCATCAAGAGGCCAAAGTCAGACAAAGAATCCTAAACAGGAAAGCTAACAAAATATAAATGCTCTCCTTCTTTCCAGAGGTCAACCTATAGCAAATTTTTCTCATGTATACAACATCTCAGCCATTAACCAGGCAAGCATCTGGTTTAAGGATCTCATGAGAAGAAAAAATATTACAATTGTTCTGAAAATAGTGTATTATGTCCTGTTTAAATAAAAAGCTGCTCTTCAGCAATTTGGCGAATACAAACGGCAACTTAAGATGTTAGTGATTAAATTGCAGCTTAGGAATTTGTTCCCAACTATCAGTTATTTAATACTCACAGCTTGGAGATGTATGAAACATTTCAATCATACTTCTAGCTAGAAATAAGCAGCCCATTATATCAGGTATTTTCTAAATACTGAAGTTCGAATTAAAGTGTCATAATTTCTATCAAAATGGCAACTGCACATTAGGGGCAGAAGGGGAAAGGTTTCCTCAACATGCAAAAGCTCATATGAGGATGTGCAAAGTAGAGAGAGACAGATGGCTTCTATCATCACAAATGAAAATGAACTGGCAAAAATTATCACTTACAGAGACTGATGGACTCAAAGAGATGGCTTTCCTACGTAGTAACTGTAAGAGAGAACTGACAGGATTTTCATGTAAAAAAGTCTCCCAGACAGCAGCTAACAGTTTTATAATAGAACACTGAGCAAGATTTCAGAGCTGCCTCTCAACATTACTGTGATCGTCTGTGCTGATCTCATGTGTGATGTACTACAGTTATACATTATCAGAGCCACCAAGGAGCAAAAAACTGTTGGCTTTAGGATGCCTTGTTGCTGAACCACAGTTCATAAGGCCAGAAAGGAGACTTGGTTTTGTTGGGTATTTTTCTGGCCATTGGTCCTAGTACATCTTATACCTATAAATGTTGCTAGACATTGTACTGTACTTGAGTATAATTTAGATGGATGGATCATTAGATATTTGTACTTACACAATAAATGAACACAAAAGCAAAATAATATTATTGGAATTTGTTCTGACAAGTATACTTGTAATATCACTTATTAGAGGTCAATTGCTATATACAGTAATGAATTTTAATATTCAGAAAATATGAGCAAGAATTTTGTGCTAAGCATCTAATAGTAATGTTATCCATATATAGAAGGAAAAAAAATGACAGACTTAAAATATAATAACCAGACATTCCTGAAAATACATAAGAAATAACCTCAACCCCCCTGTATTTTAGCATTAGTATTCAGCAGCAGAGTATGAACATTTTCATAATAAAATATTCTTAGGGGTTAATTTGAACCAATCTCTATCCAAACCACCTGGAAGACTTCAGATTTGAACATCCTAATCTACAACCATATTTTTAAAGCCCTGAAGTCAGCGTGTCATTTACTGTATTTAAAATTTACATAATGAGCAATAAATCAGACACAATTTGTCACTTTAGACATTTGGGGCATGTGGCTGGTATATGCTAAACTGCGACTGCACACAATCCCAGTCTAAATGAGAGGAAAGCGGGAAGAGGCTAATATACTGTCGGGCCCTGGTGAATTCCTTACCCTTCCACTGCAGAAATGTGCTCAAGTAAAAAATACCTGTGAGCTCATCTAGTTCAGCCAATGCCTGTGGGAGCACAGTAAATGGAATGGGCAGTAACGGGCCTCTGAAGTGACATATTGTTAAGTAGGGTTATTTATTAAGAAAAGAAATAGATTTAGTATAGTCCCTGAAGTAACATCAGAACTTTCCCCATCCAATTGCAACATTATAATAAATTCCTTGTGTTCACTACAGTATGACATACAAACTTTCATATAGTAAATTTCTTCCATATAATTTTAAAAGTAATAACCATATAGAAGGAATGATTCCTGATGGCGGAAGGATTCTGCTTAAGCCACACAGAATACTAATTTTGCTATCTTATTTAAAAATCCCTACCAGTTTAAATCTTCACAGTAAATCCTTCCTCTCCTCATTTAAAACAGATAACAAATGACTGTTCATAGAAATCTGAAGGTAATACGCTTTCATATATACAGCCTCTGCCTCAGCTGTTACTAATCTCTCTCACTGCTAAGCACATACAAACATGCCATGGAAACAACAGAATGGAGGAACAGTCATTTCATGGGAAGAATTATTCTGTGGTGAAGTTTGTGTTTTGGTGTGCAGTGAGAATATTGGAAGGTATTGATCTTGAAAGGAAGAAGCTTTTTTGCCTTCAGGGAGATGTTTTTTGAATGAAGAGGACTGCTGAGAACAGGCTGAATCACTCAGAAGTCTCCATGAGAAATAAAAAATTATGCCTCTTTTAATCAATCCCCTGAGGACTGCTGTCTGTGTGCTTTAACAGAAATGTCTTAGCTGTCAGAACAACAATCCTGGGACTACTTTGTACTCTGGGTCACCTCAGGCCTCTAAGAGGGCAGTCTGGATCCCTTTGCTACTGCTGCTCCAGATCCAGTTTGAGCTGGGACAGCACTGCTGTCTAACCAAGTCATCAGTTCCATGCTTCTTCATTACATGCAGCAATGTCCTTTCAACAAGTTCCCCTGACTGATCCAAGAAAAAGAATGCCATGAAAAGCAATGCCCTCTTATCATAGAATCATAGAATAGTTTGGGTTGGAAGGGATCTTAAAGATGATATAATTTCACCCCCCATGCCATGAGCATAGTACACCTCCCACTAGACCAGGTTGCCCAAGGCCCCATCCAACCTGGCCTTGAACACCTTTAGGGATGGGGCATCCACAACTTCCCTGGGCAGCCACTTCCAGTATCTCAGTGTTCTCATAGTGAAGAAATCCTTCCTTATGTCAAGCCTAGATCTCCCCAGTTTATACCTGTGCCCCCTCATCCTATCACTAAAACTTTGTGAACTATTTTCTTAGAAAACAGTTTTGACAATGAAGCACTGAAAATCATATTAAGCACTACCTTCAAGAAGAATAAAGAACCACAAAACTCAATTTTACCTCATTTCTGTCACCAAAAAAAGTGAAATTAATTAATTGATATAAACATAGCATTTTACATTAATGATGCTTTGAGATCTTCATGGTGTCTAAAAGTATGAATGTTGGTGTAAATGTGTTACTTTACTCAGTATTTTGCAGACTTCGTAGTGGGTTTGTTGTGCCTCACTGAATATCAAAGTCAATGAAGAAAGCCTTGTGTTTGCTGATGACTTATTCCTGTGAAGTGTGCACCAGACAATTGCTCTGCCTCATCAGAATCGGACTTCTTTTCAATACAGACTTGAATCCTCAATCTAGTAGGAGAGAAAGTGCAAATGTAAGTACTTTTTTCTGTAATTTGTTATCTGCCATGCAACAGTAGAGCTTTCCACAACATGAGGAAATATAGGTCTTGTCCTGTAGAAAGTAACCTTTCTAATTCCCTTTGCATTTGTTGTTTCCACATTCCTTTTATCAGAAGGGTGTTAAAAACTGATTACAGATGTCATGGTTTACAATTAATGAGAGAGAAACCTGCTGAGGTCACTTAATGGAGATAATATTTTAAAACACACTAAGAAAGACAGCAGGATTTTTCTCATCTTGGCATGCACGGCAAGGATACGTTGCAGGCCTGATGAAATGACAAATCAAATTCTGAGTGTTAAACTTCAATGAAGTTAACACTCAGATGTCAGTTATCTACTGATACATCCATTTGTTTTTCTCCAAATTATTAACCAAGATTGTTATTAGTGTCAGAGATTGTGAAAGCCATATCATGACGCATTCAAATGTTTCATATTTCAGTTCACTTTCCCGTTAAACTAACTGTATTTTTTTTCAATGAGACAGAAAACTTGCATTTTTAACCAAAGAGTCTCTGAACAACTACATGGTTATGTTTGCTGCCTCTCAGACAACTAAGAGGTGCTTCAGTTGCTAATTTCCTGGGTGGTTTACCCTCCATGGAAGGAAATCTCATGGTCAGTGGGTCCATTGAGGTTATTCTCCCCGTGTACTCAGCACTGGTGAGACTGCATGTTGAGTATTATGTTCAGTTCTGGGCCTCTCACTACAAGAAGGATGCTGCGGCTCTGGAGCGAGTCCAGAGAAGTGCAACAAAGCTGGTGAAGGGGCTGGTGAATGAGTCTTAAAAGAAGCAGCTGAGGGAGCTGGGGCTGTTTAGCCTTGAGAAGAGGAAGCTCAGGGGAGACCTTATTGCTCACTACAACTACCAGAAAGGAGGTTGTAGTGAGGTGAGTGTTGGTCTCTTCTCCTAAGTGATAGGTGATAAGACAAGGGGGAATGTCCTCCAGCTCCTCCAAGGGAGGTTCAGACTGGATATTAGGAAAAAAATTTCACAGAAAGTGTCATCGGGAACTGGCAGAGGCTGCCCAGGGAGGTGATTGAGTCACCATCCCTAGAGGTATTTAAAAGATGGGTAGGCAAGGTGCTCAGGGACATGGTTTAGTAGCAGATAGGAATAGTTTGACTTGGTGATCTAAGAATTCTTTTGCAACCTGATGATTCTATGATTCTCTGAAAACACAGTCGGATGGAAATACTTCACACTGGTTTGCAATGATGTTCATGCAGTGGCTTACATCGGGACAGCACTCCACAATGGCATCATGTCAGCTGAAACATCTTTCTGCACTTCTCAGCTATCTCTGTCATCTCATTGTTTCACAGACTGCAATGGTCTTAATTTTCTACTGATTAAGTTATGATCTCTGCTAGACTCTGTCCACTATTTATGTTGGAGTTAGGCCCAAGGCTGACCACAGGACAGCTGTCAGAACAGTGAAATTAAGCAACCATACTTTGCATTGGCTGAAGCCATGGCTTTGGCTTGGTTGTCCACAAGAAATATAACTAAATAAATAATAATTCAGTAGGAGGTAGTCAAGGTGCTACTGTGACCCAGTTCTCCCCCAGGAGACAGAACTGGCACTTAATCACCGACTTAATAGTGAAATTTATTTTACTCTTTGATGTTATTTGGCCATCCAAGTTCCCCTAGTCAGCAAGCTGGTTGGGAAGTCTGTCCTTAAAAAGAGAGAAGGGAGGCATTCTATCATGGTCTTTAAAAGACTTTCCTTTCACATATCTTCATCACTTCAGTTTTGCCCATGATAGATTTTATCCAGCTTTCTTCACCAAAGCTGGCTCTCATTTTACATGACACCTTAGCAATGATAGTTACTGTCTCAGTGGACACAGAGACTACTAATGTTCTACTAGTGAAGCAACTCTCTTTTCTTATTTCATAGACTGTCTTACCAAAGAAAACAATAACTTATTTTTTGTGTTTCACAAATGGGAAAAATACCAATGCAAATGAAAAAAAAGTATTTTTATGTTAGATATTTATTGACTGTCCTTTGGAAACCTTGAGTTATAAAGAGTCATAATGACCAACAAATAATAAAACTCAATGACCCGATGATATATGTTTTTTAGGGGAGGAAGGTTTTAGTTGCTTTTATTCTTTAGGAAACAATAAGTCTTTCCAGGAATTTTTTGAGAAGTGAGCTCCAGAAGAGACCATTATTTTTTTTAAAAGTATATTCACTTGCAATTAGACTTTCTCTTTGGCTTTCTTTCTCATATTTTAATTAACTTACATTTTAAAAGCAAAAAGATGACTTTTTTTCATAACACTGGGTTTAAAACATAATATTACTCTATGTTAACTATTTTTGTGTAATGTGTGTCAAAAGTAGTAGGGTATATTAAAGTGTAACTGCATTTAACATACATTGCAATAATATACAGAGAATTTTTAAAATTCTAAAAGAATAAAATTTTAAGGCATTTTCCAGAAAGTTTTGGAAGGGTCAGGGTGTTTTTGAAACAAAACTGATAACTTATCTATCTTACTTCTAAATGTTCTAAAAAATAACGTATTCCAATCCACTATTTTTATGTGGTAGAACATTTTTAACTTTCACAAATGTATACTAGTAAGAATGCAGTGAACTAAGTGTTAACATGTAAAGTAAAACATATTTTTTCATTGTTATAGTAAAGGTTACAATGACTGTCTTTAAGTGGGTTTTCTTTGGTGTAATGTCAGATTTACTTAAAATACCTCAATACATTCAAAATCCACTGCAATTGAAGATTCTAATTTTCCTCTCCCATAGAGAAAGATGGCTAGAGAAAATTGCAGCTTCTGTCCTTGGCTTGAGGTCACACTGTTGTCTGGAAAGATGCTAAATCTTTGAGAGTATGTGTTTCCCTGGGGACGAAAAGGGTTTGCTGTTTGGAGCAGCATGTATTTGTGCTGTTGTAAGAGTAACTACCAAGCAGGGATTCACCAAATAACGAATGCTGATCAGATCAAAGAAAAACAAGAATCTGAGACCTAAACAGACCCAATACTTTCATAAGGGAAAATTTGTGGGTTTTGACAAAGAAAGTGCCTGTTGTTGACATTATTCTTCTGTGCTGAGAAACAGGCACTTATGCACATTTCTGGTTAATAACCTGGATTTCACTTGACATATCTCATCAATGTCATCTCCTAAAGGACAGAGCCTCTGATGCCCAGAATATTGACTGACTGTATTGAGGAACAAACAATAATTACACTTTTGCTTTTCTCACTTCATAAAAAGGGGAAAACAGAGGGAATATGGAAGTAGAACTTTCCCTCTAAAACAAATTTTTTTTTAAATGTACTCTAATTATGTTCAGCTTCTGGTGAAATGAAATATTTTGTTTCTATGAAATTATATGACTTCTCAGGTGACATTAAACCAGTGAAGATGACAGATAAATTATTTCAGGGCTCTGGAGGTAATTTTTCTGTTTGGAAACTCTAATTATTTTAATTATCATCATGGAGATAACGTCTAGCATTTTTACTGGGTTTTTTCCCTTTCAGATCTGTACTGTATTTCTGCCAATGTTAAGAAATTTTGTTCACAGATACTTGTTATATTCTTCAAATAAAACATGACCACTTCCAACCGCAAGTCTCTCAACCTGAAATCACAGTTGTCAAAAAAAAAAAAAAAATCAATTTTTACTGTCACTTTCCAATCACTTGGGTTTCTCTGTAACTCACATTTTTGTATGTGCAGACGGTGACAACAATTATGGATATAACCAGATATGAGTCAGCAAAATCCAACAGACTTTTATAACCCATGGTCAATAGCAATGCAGTCTCATAATTTGTTTTGAGCAAGTCACTGTGAAACATATTTCAGGATAAGTATTACCCTAGTACAAAGAAAATGATTGATTCAAATGATCGCATGGACCCATTTGCAGCAGTGCTTAAGCAAATCAGCTAACATGAAGACTAAAGGTACATGTGTTCTTAGATACTTTGCTGCCCACAGGTGATAATGAAAGAGATTATTACAGAGTTAAGGCAGACTCATAACTCTGAGTTTCCTACCTTTTATATTATAAAACCCTACCCTTAACCTTTCTATAACAGGGAATTTTTTTATTTAATGTTCCTCTGAGTTAAAAGACAGATAAGGTGGGTGTTAGAAGAGGTATATAACATTCTGCACATTGACAGCTCCTATCCTGGAATGTGGTTTGCAGAAAAAAAGTTGCCATATGTCGAATAAATTCTTCCTATCAGCTTTCATTTCTTTGATATCTTCCAAACAACAAAAAAGGACATAGGTCCTATCAAAGTGACAGTTTAAGTAGTCATGCTATCCCTTGATATTTGAGAGACACAGTGTCATGCCTGCTTCCAGTCACTGCTGTAACTCAGGCTCCAAGAAGCAGGAAATCTGAGATTTATAACCCTTTCCTGTTGTTTTTATTATTGCAGTGCACTGCATGCAAATATCTAATCTAGGTGGAACTTCATTTAGTTTCCAAAGTGTACAGATCTATCAGCATCATCTCCTGGCAAAACCACTGCCAGATTGAAACAAGAACTCTCTTGAGCAAATGGAAGAGTTTACTATTTGGGACTAAACACATGCTGACTTTCCAAAGTTCAGTCTTAAAAAGCAAACACACAAGTAAATTTTCAGCCAAATATGACAGGATCTAGAAATCTTCAGACCTGGCTTTAGAATTAGAGCCCAAGAGGAAGAATATTTGATTTAGTAAAAAATGCGGGGGGAGGGATTGTCCCTAAAAATACGATCTGTTAGTTAGTTATTGTGGTAAAAATTATATATTTTGCCATAAAGAAACAACTTTATTAATTTGTACACTGTTACCACTGGTAGATTCGAAAAAAAATGTAAAAATCAATTAGACATAATTTCAAGTGGTATTCTAATAAGCAAAACTAGAATGAGAAAACGGCTGCCAGTTTCCAAAAGTGATGTGCTGAACTAGAGAAGTGTGAAATTCTTGCTTGAAGTCTAAAGTTTAAATGAGAGGACATAATTTCCAAGATGTATTTAAATCCTTCTTTGCAGGGTATCTTATTATATTTAAGACTTGTAACCAGGATGGGTCATCGTGTGAACGGACTGATATGCAAACAGATGAAAATTGATTGGTATTTTGATTGCTTCTATAAAGGTTTTCACATATGCACAGAAGTGTAGATAGTCTGATTTTCTCTACACACTTTATATTGCAGTCATACTTAAATCTTGTCAGGTCTGCAGGCTGTATATCCAATTTGAATGTTGGCAGAGGACACAAAATATTAACTGGTTAGGGCAAAAGCCTTAGGCCTTTTTGAAGGTGGATCACCACATGTCTAAGATAAAAGAGGTGTGGTGTCAGCGATGTTTAACTGCATGGTAGTGATTACAGTAAGTACCTTGGAGGACATGACAAAATATTTGATCCTAAATAAATTTTAAATTCATTGTCTGCTGTAAAAATCATAGATATTACCTACAATAGGACCAAAATTCATGTGTACACTCGAAAGTACTGGCCCTTCCCACAGCATTTTGAGATGTAAGGCTGACAACCATCTGTGCTCTAGAGCACCATCCAGTGCTTTCACAGCCTCATATTTCCTGAACATTTTGTCAGAAAGTGGGTGTCTTTTGAGGCCTATGGGTACAGTGTTATCTTAAATTATTTGTAAACAGTTACATGCAGGCTTCTCAGGATCAGGAAATGGTGTGCTGAACAGCATTCTTAGCCTCAGGCCCCCCAGCCCTACCTGCATCCCAAACGCTGGAGTGCATTTGCTGTGCATCATCTGGCGGAGACTTGCTTGCCTACCTCCACATGTATCTTCTGGTTATATACCACAGCTCCTCCTACTGCTTAGAGGGTTCTGCTATGACCCACTTAGGAACGGTTCTAATGCAATGTGACTGTTGCCTCAACTCAAGTGCCAAACTGCTGATGGTTCCCATGCTACCACTCCATTCATGTGCTGAGATGGCGCATCAGACAGAGTTTTCATCTTTGGGAAAGTTATCAAACAAATAAATGAAGAGGTCATATTTACAGCTTCTATTTCCTGAGATCAGCCAGGTTTAACTTAACAAGAAATGAAAGTCATTTTTCACAAATTCAGTTGACAGCTTTATTCAGTATTTAACAACAAACAACAACATTCCACTCCAATGTAACCCTACTATATTAAATTATGATGTTTCAATGTAAAATGTCATGACTTTATCAGTATTTATTTTCTCTATGATTGATATTTTATACTTTGTTAACAATTACAAATAATTTTACTTGCATAAATTTCATATACATTTTGATAAGATTTTTATGCTTAATTACTACCCTGACTGCTAATAGCTGCAACGCCAAGGGTAATTGGTATTCATAACCTCCAGAAATGAGTCTTGTTGAATGCCAATCAAGAAGAGCATGGACTGTGTATCAGACTGCTCTTTGCTGAATTTTATAAGATAAGTGGGTCACATTCTGCCGGTCCTGTCAACGGTTTTCATAGTGACATTATGAAAAACAACATCTCTCAAGCCAAAAGCAGACTTCACACATTTTGAAATAAATCATTCTTGGCAGCTTGTATCAAATAATGATGGTAAAAATTGTGGGAGTTCAGCCCTTCCTGATTTTATCTGGAGTCCATTTGTTTCATTAAATGCCCCATATAACTGGTTCAGGAGACTGCTCACTTTTTCAAATCCCATGGACAAGACTGATGTCTGGAGTTAGATTATGCTTTTGGAGAACTAAACTGAAACACTCCTTTGACTTTCTGAAATGGTGAGATTTGAGTAAATTTGATCCTGCCATCATTCAATAAGTCACATCATCATAATACCTACGCATTGTTGTCACAGAAACTCATTACATACCATACAAGGCCAAAACTAGGGTAAATCTTATTCTGTGCCATAGCATAGAAAATGTCTAGTGCTATGCAAGACACTATTTTACTGACACTGAATAATGACACAAAAGGGAAAATCAGAAGCCTTTTGAGCTCCATGAAGAAGGACTGGGTCTGTTTTGCCTCTTTTGAAAAAGAATCAGTTTTGTTGGTAGATTAATTGCTATTCCATATTGTTTTGTGATTTATATTACAAGGGCCTACAATTCTGGATAAGAGCCATTTTCATTATTGCAGGAATTTACAGAAATAATCTCAGGACTACAGATCCCTTTAGACAGGCATTTCAGACGTGATTAAATGCCCTTGCTGAAAACAAAAATCTCTACTTAGTGCAACGGGCTTCACATGGGTCCTGAAGCCATTCTTCTGCTCCCATTCCACTGGCAGAGAGATATCTCATCATATTCAAACAGCTCTTCTGGTCTGGTTTTTTCCCCCAAAGCATTGTAAGATCCTGTTTTCCTTCATGGATCTTTAACTTTTTGGATCCCTAATGAAACACACAAGCACAGAAAGTGAAGGAACTGGCAAATTTTTATTCTATAATGCTAATGCCTTACCCCTGGTACTAGTCAAATTCAACAGCAACCATGTTGAAGTATAATCATGCCTTCTGCTGCAATGGAGTGGAATTAAAAAAAAAAAAAGAAAAAAGACAGTAGACTTGTCCACATTGCTGCCAAAAGTACATAGTGACTGGACATTTTTAGCCTGACAACTGACCAACTACCACACGATTCCTCAAGGAATTGTGAAATGCCTAAAAAAACCCTGATGTTCATGCTTCATATCTGAATTTGCAACTTGTGGCCATCTCACCACTGCTCGAGCTTGAAGAAATTCATCTCCAAACTGGAATTTCAAGTCATTCATGTTTAGGATGTGGAGGTATTGGACCCTTAAAGATAGGGTTGACTTTTTTCTGATATTAATATCCAAAAGGAAAAGTGGCTTCAGGGCCATCTCCACATCTGCTGCCAGCTGACAGACCACATTCAGCCACCTAGGTAAGCTGTGAGCAGTCAGAGGCAGAAGGCACTGACTTGCAGCAATGAGTTGCATGGTAAAATAATGGCTGAATACCAACATATTCCTTTGCATGCTTCCTTGAGGGAAAGGAAAATTTTCCAGTGGAAAGTTAATCACTGCCATTGTTTTTGGCTTCTTCCAGAAGCCAGTCAAGCTGCGTGAGTTTAAATGATAGCAAAACAGAAGTATCTGCATATAGAATTTCATTTACCATGTGTTACCACACAATAACTGAAAGAAATGTGAGAAAAAACATCACAGCAAATAAAACTTTTGAAATTAAACTTGGATTGGACTTGTCGATGAGTGCAGGGAGAGTGCTTTGGTGCACTATGGCATGCAGCAGGGCCAGATCTATTTCTCGCTTCTTGATGAAGTAGATCTGTGAGACCTGAGGGATACGAGGGTACAAGAGATCTCTTCCATGTCAATGGTCATTCAAGAAATTGGAAGTTGAAGAGAAAGCACTCCACTCATCCTGCACCCAACAGGAGGTCTGCACATCTACAGCACCATGAGCAATTATGGGCACAATGGCGAAATGCAGATATTTCCTGTGCAGAAGTGCACCATCTCATGATGTAACCTCTTCTGGCTGAGGCTACCACTCCAAGGTCCTGCTGGATTCCTACAGACTGGCTCTGACTGCAGCAAGCCTCCAACCCTAGTTGCAGCAGCTGCTGATGGCTGCTATCAAACAACTGTAGGAAAAAAAAAAAAAAAAAAAAAAAGGAAAAAAAAAAAAGAAAACCAAGCCTGAAATCTGAAAACTATCTGCCACAACCCAACCATTTCTTCAAAGAAGTGGCAATGTGATGATTTTCCAAGCAAAACAAAGATAATGCCCACTTTGTCCAACTTGGAGCTCTGCAGTTAAGTTGAAAGGGAAAGGATTTAATGGGGGATTTTCAGTGGAATTAATAAGCAGAAAGAATGTTGGAGACCAGCTGGCAACATCTGGAGAAAAGCACTGAGATATGGCTTTGGGTTACGTAACCTTTCTGCTAGATCTACATGGGCTGCTATTTTCAATTAACAAGCAGAACTAAAATAATTGGAAGAAAATGTTGAAAAGCTTCTTCTAGAGCATGACAACACATTTGCTAGTACAAACTAATTCAAATTTATAAAAGCTCCTATTTTTTGGAGCTGTTACAACTACAAATATCTATCTCTTCAGTAATCTGTAAACATCTATATCTTTTCAGTGTGAATACCTCATTGGAAAGATTATCACCGAATTCTTTTTTAAGCCTTGCTGACTTGGGCACAGACTGGCACTTGAAGAGCTTCTCTTTGATGCAGTGTAAGAAAGGTTACTAGCTCTGTTTGTATTTGTGCATAAGATTAAGGCACTGGCACTTACAGGGCTACAACAATCTGAAAGTTTTAAAGGACAAAAGCTTCTGGTGAATGCGCTGAAAAAATAAGAAAAAATTAGAGTTCCACACAACATAAAGAAAAATAAAGAAAACAAGAAGATTTGGGGTGAGCACAAGGAGAAATGAACAGCTGAACATTAAGTTTTTACATGAAATAGATCTCCATCATAGTCATTTCAGAGAGGAAGGAGAGAAAGGTCTTCAGACTAGCAAGTGGATGTGTGTGATGCAAGTTGGGCAGGACAGTGGATTAATTACAGAGTTTAACCTTTCCCTTTTTTGGTGCATTTAAGTTATATTCTTTAAACTAATAGTGAGTGATATAACTCTCAGACCAACAGGGATAATAAAAGATGCCCAGTCATGACATGAGTTTTTATGATTAAATAAAAACTATGACAGTTCCCCAAAACTTAATATATGATGAATGCAATCTTTTCTGACAGAAACTAAAATAAAATCATGCTTCGGTGATTCAGGAAAAAGAAAAAAATTTCAGGTACAACAGATTTCTTGGTGACATCAAACAGGACATAGTCTTGGGGTCAAATTCTGGAATTAAAAGTCCTAAAAATAAGGGGCATGTGCCACCTTTTGCCACCCTCTGTTACTTTTTCTAGCAGATGTTCTGTAGAAATGTATCACATTCTTTTTTGTATTTTCCACCAAATGCGCTGGTCCAGCACCTTTCATTACAACAACCTAAAAAGTTTCAGTCCTTCCTCATTAAGGCTCAAAGCTGTCCTGATGGTAGCCATCCAATTTTTGTGCTGGCTCAGTACCCATAGCGATTCCACCCAAGCAGTCGGTGCTAGCAGGGTACAGGAGTAGAAATGATAAACAAATCATTTCTGATCACTGTGATCAGTTTAGTAAGGTGAACAGCAGAACCCCCCAAGATGGGGGGAAAGAGGGAGGCAAAGATGAAAAATTATCTCTTCTCTTTTTTTTCTCAAATGAAAATATAGACATAAATCAGCTACATGCATTATTCACTGGGTTGTCTATTTCTTATTTGATAGCAATCAAAGAAGCAAATTAAGATGAAATAACCGTTATCTCGCTCTTCAGTGAAAAATACCATCTTGTGTATGCACACCAGAGACTATTAGCAACTCGTTGGTTGTCTTTGATACTCAACACTCCTGCCTTAGACCACCAAAAGTTTGTTTGTTTACATGAATGTTCTTGTTTACTTTCCCATAAATATACTTTCTCTAGGTTTTTATGAGGTCTTGCAATCTCACCCTTAAACAGATGATCTTTAAAGTCCCCTCCAACCCTAACTATTCTATTCTATTCTATTCTATTCTATTCTATTCTATTCTATTCTATTCTATTCTATTCTATTCTATTCTATTCTATTCTATGTTTTAGGCACTGTTTGTGCCTTCCTATCAGATCCTGAAGGATAACTTTTCCATTGCTAATCTACTAGTCATGATATAAGACAGATGGATTTTTGACCTTGACTTTTGGCAAAGAAGAACTTGTCTTACAATGAAAAAAACATTGTTCACTGGAATCACTATGTGCAAAAATAAGAGCAATACATTGATAACACACTAGGCATACAGTTCCTATTTCTAACCCAAGCAAACATGGGTCATGTTGAATCACCAGTAGACGTGACAGTAGTCTCACCTGATTATCTATAACACCATAGTGTTCAAAAATATCTCAGATGTGACCTTTACAAATACAAACTTGGTCCTTTCCTCTCCTACCCATCCCTCCCCTTTACCCCATAAGCTGGATAAAGCATGACTTTTTTTCTCTTAGGCTTTTGTTAGTGTTGCAAATATGTCCTGACATGGAGAAATATCTTCAGCATACACCAAGCTGAGATAGGAGGCATGACTCCTGCTAACAGTGATCTAAAATGTTTAATTCTCCTGCAAGCTGTGCTGAAAATGAGCCCTACTATGCCATGCCACACCAATTAGGACACAGTATGTGATCTGAAGCAACAGTTCTAATGCAAAAAAATCAGTGTCAAACTTTTTAAGTTTGTTAAAAAAAACAAGGCCCAGGAAAGTGATTCTGAAAGACAATTTTTTGTATTTATTTAAAGACCCAATGGTACCTTGAAAATAACAGATCCTTCTTAAATGTTATTACTTCTACTATAAGTAGTGCAATTCTTACAATTATTTAATAAAAGAACAATATATTTTTACTCTTTTATGCTCATTATTGCATTATGACTTTTATTTTGTAGTATTTTTTCATATTATTGCTGGCATATTTTATATTACTCCAACTCATTTCAGGTTGCATATCATGTCACAGTATTACAGTTTTCAAATAACCTCTGTGAAAGCTGTTTTCTATCAGAAAGAAGCATCTGTTCATTTGGTTACAAGAGCGGTTTTAATTTCTAAATATTTGCTCAACTTTTTTCAGTTTTCTCTGTCTGCTTTGAAATTTGCATTTCAGATATTTTGATAGCTAAATGCAGGTTATGCAGGTTTTCAGTAAAGTTTTCACATTCTGATTTCTTGAGTTTTTCTTATTATTTTATAGAAAGTCAAAAGATAGAAGTATGTGACGTTCTTTCAGTATAAAAGCACCTCATTGCTACTTTCTGTATAAAACAAACAAATATACAAACAAACAAGCAGGCAGCCATAGCAGTGGGCACAAATCAAAGACATGTTTCCAATCCCCTATTTGCCAGAAATCAAATGAAAAGTCACTATGGATGTGCTCAGTCATCTGACATTTTGTTCTCCCTAAAACAAAGTTATGATTAAGACTTGTGTTCTTCACTTTTAGGTGAAAGTATTTGTACCTTACCTGTAGGAAACAAACCAGCAAGATGCATTAGTGCTTAAAGCTGCTCTAATCAGTAGGACTTTTGCCAGTTTTAATCATTTAATCATTGTTGACCTTGTCATGCACAGGAATAGCCCATCAATGGTCTTTCCATATATGTCCATAATCCCCACCTAGGTAGATCCACAAGTTTTAGACACCATCAGTATGCAGGATCACATCTTTTTCTTTCTATCAACATCATTTACAAGGTGGCTGAGCAATTGAACTTCACTTCAGGACATTTAAATGGGGGAAGTTAACACTGCCAGGAAAAGCAGTAGAAGACAGCCATCCTCAAATTCTTAGATGGGGAAAAAATGAGAGTTAAAAAACAAATAAAAGTCTATCATCAAAGACTTTGTATCCCTACACATCAAATCACACTTTGCAAGGCAACTAAATGAGCTGAAGATCGCAGAACAAACTAACCAATAAGTAAAGACCATCCAGAGAAAGACAAGTATACCAAGACAAATGGAGACATGAATAATCACTCTACACAGTAAATGAACACAAATCAAATTAAGCAAGAGTGAAAATCAAAGTAAATTGCATGCAATCATAGGATCAGAAAAAAGCAGGTTCTAAAAGTATTGCTGGCTTCTTTCCATCTCTCCCTTTGTCTACCTGATAATAGCCAATACCATTAAGCATCTTACCATTACTGAATTAAATTTATCGGGTTAGAGGAAATTCCCCATTTGGGAGGAAATGGGTCACATTTGCAGAAGTGTTGTGTTTTAGTTTTAGTGGTCACTGGAAATACAATATCCCTATCTGTTCTTGACTGATAAATGACATTTCATAGCATAGATCTTTACTGGGGATAATTTCAGTAATTGTTTTCCTTACCCTCTGACATCCAGCAACAGGAATGCAGGAGAAAAAATGACCCTTCACAAAGGCTAAGGACACTCCATGAAAACAGAAAACATACAATACACAGGAAAACCACATGGTAGAAAATAATTATAAGATTATTACTATTTTAAGTCACGATTTTAGGTTAGATTTCAGTTGTATAAATCCAAGCATGTTCTCTCACGGAGAATAACAGAAGCCCTGCCCCTGCAAGTTTGTCCAGGTGACCAGTCCAGCAACTTCAAAAGTCATGTTTATTTTTTTGAAATGGAGAACAGGCCTATAGAATGGTGAACTAGGAATGTTTTCATCTTTTTCTTCTTAGTTGGACTACACCGCTACAACCATGATTCAACAAACAACTGCATCTCTCCATGGGTGATGAAGTCTGAAGTTTCTGAAAGCATGAACTAAGACTTAGGAAAATGAAACAATTAGATGGTATAAAACGGGAGTGAACTCAAAGTGGTGGAAGCAGAAGCAGAATGACTTGCTATGGACTTCAGTGATGTGGATTCCATTTCTTCAGACCTGCAATATGATTTTCAGTGTTTTGTGTTTCTTATTTTCCCAACTTTGAGGATAATTCCTTTTCTGATTCCATAGATTATTATTCTGGGACATTTGCTGGGAATTTCTGGTACATTGACAACACATTCATTTCTTCCATGAGTTATGGGCTTTAACAGGACTAGTGGGGTAGGAAGCACCATGTGCATGGCAGTTTGCTACTTACTCCTGAAATGGCCTCATACCTAGATACTGCCAAAATGTACTTCTTTTCTCAAATATTTTGAGAGCTGACAAATTCATACTAGATGCAATGCGTATTTCCTTCTGTCTGCCACAGGGGCAAATATGATAATCCCTGTGATAATATACCTATGGTCATACATATCCATATTCTCATCTTTCACTCTAGGATTTAGTTTAGCAATAAGTTACGGTACAGGGGTCAAAGCATTTTGAATGGAGTAGTTTTCTACCATCAGAAAGTGGAGTGCCACAAAAACTGAAAGTTTCCACGTAACCAAACTGATATGGAAAAATATGTTTGATTAGAAAATACTTTTTCTTAGGTCAGGTTATCATTGATCTCTGTCTCTGCCTTACATATCCTCTTAGATGAGTGTGTTCAAAACAATAAAAACTGAGTTTCAACTTGAGGTAATACAAAACCCTTCTAAAATGTCCCTTCCTAGTTTTCCTGTAGGCTTTCTTCAGGTACTGCTTAAGGTCGCTGTAAGGTCTCCCCACAGCATTCTCTTCTCCAAGCAGAACAACCTCAACTCTCTTAGCCTGTCCTCATAGCAGAGGTGCTCCAGCCCTCTGATCATCTTTGTGACCCTTTTCTGGACCTATTCCAACAGTTCCAAATCTTTCTTATGCTGGGGATTCTGGAATTTGGCATGATAGTCCAGGTGGGGTCTTATAAGAGTGGAATACAGGAGAGGGGAATCATCTCTCTCGACCTGCTGGCCACTATTCTTTTGATGCATACCAGGATACAGTTTATCTTCTGGGCAGCAAGTGTGCATTGCCAGCTCATGTTGAGTTTCTCATCAATGAGCAGCCCTCAGCTGTTCTTCACAGGGTTGTTTCCAGTCGCATCATTTCCCCCATCCCAAACCAGTTGTAGGACCTTGCACTTGACATTGTTGAACCTCATGAGATTCACACAGGTCTACTTCTCCAGCTTGTCCAGGTCCCCTGGATGACATCTTCTCCTTCTAGTGTGACAATTCCACCAGCTTGGTGTCATCCTCAAACTTGCTGAGGGTGCACTCAATCTCACTGTCTGTATCATCAATGGAAATATTAGCACTGGTCCCAGTACAAACCTCTGAGAGACACCACTTGTCACAGATCTCCATGTAGACATCAAGCTGTTGACCTTTACTCTCTGAATGCAACCATTCAACTGATTCCTTACACACTGAACGGTCTACTCATAAAATCCATATCTCTCCAATTTAGAGAAAGCAATGTTGCCAGGGACTGTGTCAAAGGCTTTACAGAAGTCCAGATAGATTACATCCATTGCTTTTTCTATGTCTGCTGATGTGCTCACCCAATCATAGAAAGCCACTAGCTTCCTCAGACAGTGTTTACCCTTGGCGAAGCCATGCTGGCTCTCTTGAACCATCTCACTGTCCTCCATGAGAGTTATAATAGCTTTTAGGAGGATCTGTTCCATGATCTTCCCAGGCCCAGAGGTGAGGTTGACAGGTCAGTAGCTCCCAGGTTCATCCTTTCTACCCTTTTCAAAACTGGGGACAATGTTACCCTACTTCCAGTCACCAGGGACTTCTGATTGCCATGAGTTTTCAAATATCCTGGAGATTGTTTTGGCCACCGCAACAGCCAGTTCCCATAGGACTCTGGAATGCATCAGGTCGCATAGACTTATATATGTTCAGGTTCCTCAGGTGGTCAAGAAGCTGATCCTCTCTGATAGTGGGAGGGGTTCTAACCTCTAACCCCCCCCACCCCGCCCCCAGCCCCAGTCCCCAGCATGAGGCTGTAGGGAGACCTTATCACTGTCCACAACTACCTGAAAGGGGACTGTAGTGAGGTGGGTGTTGGTCTTTTCTCCCAAGTGATAGGTGATAGAATAAGTGTGAATAGCCTCAAGCTGCACCAGGGGAGGTTCAGACTGGACATAAGAAATTTTTTTTTCACCATAAGGGTTATTGAACACTGGAACAGGCTGCCAAGGGAGAGGATTGAGTCACCATCCCTGGAGATATTAAAAGATGGGTAGATTAAGTGCTTAGGAATATGATTTAGTAGCAGACAGGTATGGCTGATTTCACGTGTCTTTTCAAAATTAGGGATTCTATAATTCTAGTGCCTTCACCCCTCCTTCCTAGTCTGTCCCCTTGTTTCTAGCCTGTAGCTATCAATAGCACACTCCAGACATGGGATTTGTCCCCCCAAGTTTCAATAATGGCAAACAGGTCAAAGCTTTCCAGAAGCACAGTAGCTCTTCCTGTTTGTTGTCCAAGCTGTAAGCAGCCATTTCATCTGTGCTGTTGGCTGCATTAACTTCTTAGTAGAACAGCCCTTATTTTCCTTAAGGTGTTCCATGGTATTTTCTTTGTTGGCTCCTACTGCCTCAGGAGCTCTCAGCTGATCTCTGCAGGGCTTCAACTGTGCTGCACCATCCCCAGCAAGCCCTGAGGCAACAGGTGGAAGGCCCATACAAGCACCCCACCCTTCTGATCATCCTGAAGCTTGGTAAAATAAGCCTGATATTATTCCTCTCCCCCTACATATCTAGTTTGAAGCTCTGCCAATGAGCCCTGTAAGCTTCTGAGTGAAGACCTTCCTTCCCTTTTGAGAAAGGTGGTTCCCATCTGGTACCTGTAAACTTAGCGCCATGTAGGCCATCCTGTTGTCAAAAACCCCAAAGCTGTTATGGTCACACCAGCCATGGAGTCATGTATTAATAGGCTGTGGGAAGGATACCTAACCTCTATGATCAGAGGCATGAAAATGTATGCTGAATTACATATTCGTGACAAAGTCATACATTACTATTGTAGTTTAATATTTCCACACCACTGGGGTTCCTAAAACAGGAATGGTCCAATAAAATGGTCCAGGTGTATTTTTCTATAATCCTTCAAAATTCTACTTGGTCACCAATAAAAAAAGTTTGTGAAAAGTCAAAACTCCGTTTCATTGTAAAGTGGATTTGACATACGTCAAAAATCAGGTCGTTGTGCACGATCCTGCAGTTGTACAGAGGTGTGTATAAAGACACAGAGAATAGGGTAGAGATGGTTTATTTTCTTTATTAATTTATATAGAGAAGGCAAAGAAAAAAAAGAACAGTAAAAGAAAAAAATGTAGGCTTGTTTAGTGTAGCTTAATCAGACATTAAAACTTAATAGTTGGAGTAAGAACTTTAAAAACCTTGGGACAAGTTTTATGAGGTTTTCATAAGTCAAACAAGCATAAATTATTTTGATAGCAATTTTGGTAAGGTAATACGGCAAATAAGGCTGTGTGGGCTTGTGGTTTAATGAAGGTTGAAAGACTCTTTTTGCTGTTCTTATTGAAACAGTAATGCTTCAATGTTTATAGTGAAACATAACATAAGTACATTCTAGTAATTTAGTGGAGCATGTAATTTAGGTTTGATGCAATAACATTTAAAGCACTTTCAAACCAGAGTCAGTGTTAATCTTAGATTAGTGTCATTAATTCCTGAAAGACTGACTCCAAAACCAGTGAATTAAAATAAAACATGATTAAATGAGAAGTTTCTTTATCCACAACAGCAGAGCAAAACAGATGCTTATTTCAACATCACCTAATTTTGTCTATTAATTAAAAATACAACAACAAAAATATCCTACTGTATATTGTGCTCTATCCATGTAGGCAGGTGTTTTGGCCTTTACACCACCTGGTCTATAAATATAATGTAGTTATATTTATACTGATTTATACCCATTGCAATGTAAAATCTCCTCTTAGGTTTCCAAGGCAATATGCAGCAGAGTAAAATATCAGAAAAGTATGGAAAATGTTCAGCAAGCAACAGGTTTAGGCATTGCCTCAAGCCTCCAAGCAGAAATGAATTCTTTACTATAACAATCTGAAAAAAATGCTTGAAATTAAAACATAAATTTTCATCTACCAGGTTCATCTTTTCTTTTGTCGTTAAACACACTCTGTAGAAATATGCTGTGGTTTGTGACAATTCACATTCAAGTCAATCCCACTGTCAGAAGCAAGGGATGTTCACTTTAATGTCGTTTTAAATGTGATGCTGTTTAGAAAGGATTTAGAAGCTCTGATACAAAACACTCTGGAGGAGCGATGGCTTCAAGAGAAAACATCTTTTTTGTTTTAAATGCCCAAGTGGATACTGGTGATGTTTAACATCTTTGTCACAGACATGGACACTGGGATTCAGTGCTTCCTCAGCAAGTTTGCCAATGACACTGAGATGTGTGACATGGTTGACACACTGGAAGAAAAGGATACCATCCAGTATGGCTTTGACAGGTTTGAGAAGTGAGCCTGTGTGAACCTCATGAAGTTCAACAAGGCCAAGGGCAAGGTCCTGTACCTGGGCCAGGGCAATCCCAAGAACAATTACAGGCTGTGCGAATAATGGATTGAAGGCAGTCCTGAGGAGGAGGACTTAAAGATGCGATGAGAAGTTTAACATGACCCAATGATGTGTGCTTGGCTACCCAGAAACCCAGCCATATCCCAAGCTGCATCAAAAGAACTGTGACCAGAGGGTTGATGGAGGTCATTCTGCCTCTCTACTCAGTTCTCATGAGACCTCACCCAGAGTACTGCATTCAGTTCTGGAGTTCTCAGCATAGGAAGGCTATGGATCTGTTATAGTGAGTCCAGACAAGGGCCACAAAGATGATCAGAGGACTGGAGCACCTTCCTTATGAGGACAGGCTGAGAGAGTTGGGGTTGTCTAGCCTAGGGAAAAGAAACCTTCAGGGAGACCTTACAGCAGCTTTCCAGTACTTACCAAGGGCCTACAAGAAAGACAGGGAGGGGCTCTTTATCAGGGAGTGTGGTGATAGGACAAGGACAATGGTTTTAAGCTGAAATAAGGGAGATTTAGATGAGATATTAGGAAGAATTTTTTTCTTTTGAGAGTGATGAGGCAGTGGAACATACTGCCCAGAGAAGTCATGGATACCCAATTCCTGGAAGTGTTCAAGGACAGGCTAGATGAAGCTTTGAGCAATCTGGTCTAGTGGAATGGTGTCCTTGCCCATGGCAGGGGGATTGGAACTAGCTGATCTTTAAGGTCCCTTCTGACCCAAACCATTCTATGATTCTGATTATATGATTCTTGTTACATCTGCCAAAGAGATCTCTCATGGGGGACTACCTTGTCCACATGCAAAAGCTGAAAGGAAAGCACTCTTAGTTATAATACCATTGTTATATCCATGGGTTTACCCTGCATTAGTTTTCAGAGGTTTTCTATCTTCTTATAAATTAAGGCTCTGAATCTGAGAAGTGTAAGACCCTAAGAGCAATCCCAGTTACAAAGTCAGTCAATATGTATTAGTTAAGCCTGTAAATATATGAAGTATATTTGGATTTAAATTTTAGGCTTGTTCAGACAAAATACACAATTTAGAGCCAGATTTATCACTTTTTTCCTGACATTTACAAGAAAAAGGTCTATGTAACTGACTTGTGTTCTGTTTTCAGCTAAAGTAGAATTAGTTTTCTAACTTCAGCCAAGTCTCATCTGAGTAACTTCATTTTCTGAGAGTTAACTGTGTGTTTTTTCAGAGTGTGTTTCTCTAGAAGTGATAAAACAGGTCATTGCTATGCAGATGACCATTGTTTATACTTATTCCAATAGAAACCAGGGCCATCCTCAGACTGATGGAATCCTGCAAGTCACAGAGGCAAGAAAGATTTGCACCTGCAGGGCAGGGGGCACAGGACAGGTGACCTAAAAATGAAAAATATTGTATTGTAAATATAGTATTGCATCCCATATATGTCATATTTGGTAAAAAACCTGAGGGATCATGAGGGCCGTTATTTCTTCTTCAATGGCTAACTTCCAGCGAGGATCTTCATTGTCTTTTTGCCCTGATTCTCTATCCATGCCTTCCTGAACACAGTTCCTGAGTTCATCATCCTGTTGCCACTGAGTCCATCCAAGGACCAAACCTGCGATGGCTCTGCGGTATCTGGTTTGGCAAAGTCAATCAGATGGGGGGAAGAAGGGAGACATGACAATTTTGTGTATTTGTATATATTTAATTATTTTCTTGTTAATAATATTTTCCTTAATATTAGAGTCTAGTCTAACTGAATGCAGAGTCTGTATTTTTTAATTAAATTCTTAGTTTATGTTCTTAGAACCACATATCCATGGTAAGAGTCACAAAAAGCTTGGGAGATGCTGGTTGGCCTGACCTATATTTAGAGGTTGAAATGGCATGACAGTTTTAGAATGCCAAAATGTATTCCTTACTTAGAACAAATAGGGAGAAGCCCCCTCTCCACATTGATCCAAAATTCAGCCTTTGGGGTTGTGTAAGTTTTTTATCTTCAATGGAATTTAACCTACATTTGAACTGAATCTTCCCACCTTCTTATTTCAATATACGGAAGCTACAGTGCAGCCCAAAACCCAAAAAACTTAATTTGCTTGTATCTTCTCCAAAAATCATCATTCACAAGCTGTGCACTTTTGAATTACTTGATCAAATTCTTTCAGGAGCATTTGCAATTTCTAAGGGAAAGTATTTAAAGCACTGTCTGCACGTTCCATCAAGTGTGGTTGAAGAAATGACAAGTTTCTTTAGTGTGGAAAACTCTCACAATTCTGTAATCTGGGACATCTATCTCATTATTTTTAAAACCTTTATTCTTTGCTCATATGCCCAAACCACTGGTTTTAATTTGACAAATAAACAACAAAAAGTCTTCTCATCTCGAGGAGATGTTTACCTTTTTATGCTAATTAATGAAAGCAAAATTTCATCTGGTACTTTCCACTTGAAACTGACTAAAACTCAGCTCAAACTTGCAGGGGAGTTGAAAGAGTTTTGCTAATGATATGTGCATATTTTCAAACAGTTGGAAATTGCAAATTGTTATAGAGAATACTGGGAAATGCTGATTATAATAGGCAGAAATGTTACTTTGTGTATGTTCACAAGTAAGACTTCTGAACGTAATCCTGACATAACCCAGCACAAAACCAACCAATAGCACAGCTCATGGAGATATATTGGCTAACACCAGGATAAATTAACATTCTCATTCTCAGACCAGGTTGGATGGGACCTTGGGCAACCTGATCTAATGGAATGTTCATGGTTGGACATTGGTTGGAACTAGATAATCCTTTAGGTCCCTTCTCACCCTAACTATTCTATGATTATATGATTCATTTCCTCATTAATTTTCAAAACCAATAGGTATCTTTGTGCAAAGAATATCACTGGTGTTGTCTGGCTAGTTTCTAGAGCTACGTAACTTAAAGTGGGTATGCAATTTAAAGATTATGACCACCAAAAAAAAAAAAAAAAGAGCTCAGATTTCCTGACCTTTTAACATTGTTCCAAGTCCTTAATTTTAGCAAGAATACTGCATAAAATTCCTGTTTATTGCTACAGTAAGCATAAGAAAGATGTTCTATCTGGAAAAAAGTATACAGACTCAATAAACTCTCATCCTCTGAGGGTTTTCCATGTGGAGCCTTAAGAAAGTCATAGAGACATTAGAACTGCAAACTCACCTTTTACCATTTCTCTTTGAATTCTTATTTCTTACGTTTAGTATTAGACTATAGAAACTTAATCACCTTATTAGTTTGAAGAAACACTAAAGTAATGAATGTTAAAGTGAGTAAGCAAACAAGTACCATGAAGGGTATAATGAAAAAGCAGATGATTGCTGAATTTTTCTTGCAACATAACAAATGTCATACAGGTTTCCCAGGCTGTCCATAAGACATCTTTTAACTAATTAGATGCTTATAACTAGTTAAAAGCTAGGATTTTTTTTTTATTTTACAGCTACATCATTTATGGCATAGAGGCTACTCAATTGATCCTGGCTCTGTCAAAATGTTTGCATAGTGTTTAATCATACGTATCTTAGTACAAGTTAAAAGAAATATATTTGGGACATTTTTCATGGAAGACAAAAAAAAGAGGGTAAAAATGAGTTAATGTGAGAACTACACAGTGCCCAGTCACCAGGCAGCTCAAGGCCAAAACAGTTTTTCTTTGTGACTGAGTGGACTAAACTATGGGTCCCTCTCACACTCCAGTGTCATCTCATCTCAGAGAAAGCTTACCTACTGCCAGCCTGGGATAAGGACAACAGTAAAGCTGTTACCACATATTTCAATTAAGCTTCCTTGCATCTGGGGAAAGATGCTAACTCTGCCTAAGACCATTTTCTTTCCTTGTTCAGTTCATTGCCTTGCCTTACATGGCAGCGTTTCTACTTACTGTGCAACTTGTGTTACATGAACAGAGAGACTTCTTACTCACTGGCCTCACATTCTCCCTTTGGGTCACTCGGGTATATCAGACTTCAAAACATAGTTCTAAAAATCCATAACCTTCTTACAGTTGAAATCTTTTATAAGAATCTGAGTACATTTTATTCAGATCACAGCTGATGGAAATTGAGTTTGCTTAGAGAGGAAGGAAATGAGAGTATAATGTATTTTTCATACCAGACAGTGACAGTCAGTGGAATGTAGTCATGCAGAAATCACACAGCTTCTTCTTAGAGACTTGATTTCAAAGCACCATTAAGAAAGCTGATTGTTTTGCCCAAACACTAACTTCATTACTTATAAGTAATCTGCAAGGGAAATGCATGCTTTCTTTAATTCACTAAATGATTTGCCTTGTCAAAGTGTCAAATAAGACAAAGAACCTCTAAATCCCAGAAAATCTTACTCACATAATGAAAGACAAGCCACTTTTTGTTTTACTGATTTATTTGATCAAGACTATCTGAGTCATGAGTAATTTGTCTCTGTTACAAACTTCAATATAAAGATCAAACTAAGGATTCAATTCTAATTTCACTGAATATTACAGTGTCATCAACAACTGGTTGGATATAATGAAAAGTTAAATGGAACAGTTAGTATGCATCTACAAGGACAAAATTATTCCCCACATTAGTATTGTTGAACCGAACTCCCAGAAGTCTGCAGCGGTGCAATATGGAATTCTGGAGGAGCTCTACTTTCATATTAATATTAACAGGCTCATCCTAAATGCAAATGTGACCTTCTATCTGGAAGTCAGGTAGGAAATCTTAGGCAAGGAACTAGCTGTGGAAATTCTTTCCTACTTATTGTAGCAGAAATTACTTCATAGAGTAACATTATTTTCCAACCCACCAAAGAAGTTTGGGTGTTCAGCTTTTTTTTCTGTTTTCATATTACCACATTAGAACCAAAGCATTCATATTTTATGCATTTTGTGCTAATTTTACCAGCCTGCATGATGTAAAAGACATCTTTATTCTGTGTAAACTATGTAGGAAATCTGCCTAATAATAACTGATCTCTTAAGTGTAGAGTCACATGTGTGCACACAAATATGTTTTCTCATTCCAGGAAATCTATAAATTCACCACAGTGAATTTAGCAAGCACAGGTACAAAAAGGGAAAAGTTCTGTAATACTTAATTAATATGGTCTCATAAGTAATGGTGCAGGTGAAACTTTCACTGACTTTTTTATGCTTGTGACAAGAATTTTGCTTCAAAAACTTTAATTACATTCAGTGTGATGTGGTTCTGTAGATGAAGATGATTCCTTAGTACTGTTGGCTTGTAGGTATTTCATATCACAGCTCACTGATTGGTGCTACTGTGTATCAGTTTCCAATCTCTAACCTTCAGTTTAAGTTCAGACAGGCTTTCATAAACTGTCATTTCACCACACTCATATTGACATGAAATAACAATTTTCTGGGAGGAGCTGCTGATAAAGTGTTCAATGTCCTTCTTGTACTGAGGAGCCCAAAACTTAATACAGTATCTGAAGTGCAGCCACATCAGTGTCAAGTACAAGGGCACAATCACTTCCCAAGTCCTGCTGGACACACTATTTCTGATACAATCCGGGATGTTCTTGGCCTTCTTAGACACCTGGACACACTTTTGGCTCATGTTCATCTGTCCATCAACCAACATCTCCAGTTTCTTTCCACCAGCCAGATTTTCAGCCACTCTTCCTCAAGACTGTAGCATTGCATGGTGGTGTTGTGATCAAAGTGCAGGGCCCTTTGTTAAACATAATTCATTTGGCCTTGGCCCAACAATCCAGCCTGTTCAGATCCCTCTGCAGAGCCCTCAAGCAGACCAACACTCCCACTCAACTTGGTGTCATCTGCAAACTTACCGAGGGTGCACTCAGTCGCCTCATCCAGATCATTTACAAAGATATTAACCAAGACTGGCCCTGATACTGAGCTCTGGGGAAAACCACTCACGACTGATAGCCTACTGGATTTAAACCCATTTACCACAACTCTCTGGGCTCAGCCAACCAGCCAATTTTTACCCAGTCTAAGACACTTGTCTAAGACATGAACAGTCAGTTTCTCTGGAAGAATTCTTTCAAAGACAGTATCAAAAGCTTTACTTGAGTCCAGGAAGGTAACATCCACAGCCTTTCCCTCATCCCCTAAGCAGGTCACTTAAAGGAGATCTAGACAACACCTGTTTTTCGTGAACCCATGCTGGCTGGTCCTGATCTCTTGGCTGTCCTGCACATGCCTGGTGAGCGTATTCAAGGTGAACCACTCCATAAGGAGAGATGGAGCTGATGAGGGGGTTGGAGAACAGGCTTATGAGGAACAGCTGAGAGAGTTGGGGTTGTTTATCCTGGAGAAGAGGAGGCTGAGGGGAGACCTCATTGCTCTCTACAACTACCTGAAAGGAAGTTGTGGAGAGGAGGGTGCTGTCCTCTTCTCCAGAATGACAGGGGACTGGATGAGAGGGAATGGCCTCAAGCTCCTCCAGGGGAGGTTTAGGCTGAACATAGGAAAAAAATTTTCACAGAAAGGGTCATTGGGCACTGGAACAGGCTGGCCAGGGAAATGGTTGAGTCACCATCCCTGGAGGTGTTTAAGGGATAGGAAAGGCTTGGCTGAATGATCTGATAGATTTTTTCCAGTCTGGTGATTCTATGATTCTATTCTATGATAATCTTCTCTGGCACTGAGGTCATGCTGACAGACCTGTAGTTCCCCATATCCTCCTTCAAGACCTTCTTGTAGATGGCAGCCACATTTGCTAACCTCCAGTCATCTGGGACCTCCCTTGTTAAGTAGGACTGCTGATAAATGATGGAGAATGCCTTGAAAATCTCCTCCATCAGCTCACTTGGTAGTCTTGGGTAGATCCCATCTCACCCCATAGACCTGTGAGTGCCCAGGTGAAGTAATTGAATGTCAACTGCTTCCTCCTTGATTATGGGGGGTTTATTCTGCTCCTATTCCTGGAGCACCGCATTTCAAGGAAGATGTGAATGAATTGAAGAGACTGCGTGGAGAGAAGGAAGGGTTCAAAATCTAGTAAGCAAACCAGCAGGATTGTCTCAAGATGACTAAAGGACATTTAGTTGTCAAATATTACAAAGAAGGGTGAAAATTAAAAAGGAATAATCCTTTTCCTGTACCCACCAAGCCAGAAATAACCAGTTGCACCTATAAATTTAAAGCTGTACTTTTGAAACAAATGTTCACTTTCTAAAAGTAAGTAAATACAGAAATAGATAATTTTTTTTTACATCATGTTGGAGATACACCTGTCAGGACAGGGAGAGGAGAGGAGAGGAGAGGAGAGGAGAGGAGAGGAGAGGAGAGGAGAGGAGAGGAGAGGAGAGGAGAGGAGAGGAGAGGAGAGGAGAGGAGAGGAGAGGAGAGGAGAGGAGAGGAGAGGAGAGGAGACTCCACAGAAGGATCAGGTACTGAGAGCTACGGCAGTGAAGGAAGGTGACAGCTTCCCCTAAGGGAGGAGGGGAGGCCTCTGCCTGGTACAGCTTGAGTGTCGAGAAAAGAGCATTATATATGTACTGCTGTTAAGCAGAATCAACAGGAAAGTGGGCTCAATGTAGAGGAGGTTTCAGACATGAGGGGCTCAGACACCATTTTCAGGTATTTCAGTGGCACTTTTTTCCACCCCAGAGCCACAGCATGGAGTCTTAATTCACTGAAGTCAATAAAAAATTGAACTAGACTTCAAAGTAAGTTGTAACATTTGCGGCATCCACTGGATATATACATGCTTTATTTGCAGAAGAGTAAATCCAAGTAGTGATCTCACATTATTTAGTGCCTAATATACTGAGAAAGACTGTAAAACTGATATATGTTGCTCTATTTTTAATATAAGCCTATTACAAAATGTCTAACAGTTCAAATACATTTTTCTTTCAGGGACTAGTTCTTGAGTCACCTCTTACTGATAAAATAAACTTCTTTTAATAATTTACCTGTAAATATAAATGAAATTACTATTATTCAGCCTACATTATTATCAATACAGACAAAATAGAATTCTCTTAAAAAAGTTTAACCCAAGCTTTTTCCCTTGAAGTAAAAAAGATCCTACATATATAAAGCACAGTTGCTTTTAGGCAAGGACAGTGTGCTGAAGATGGAAATTTTGAGAAAATGAGGTAGCAAATAAGTATTTTAAACTATATTTCTTATTTTTATTTTAATCTGTTGAAGTTAGACAGAGGGTTACCACACTGGGAAATGAACACTAAATGAACACCAAATGCTGCGTGGAAGCATTGCTTAGGACAACTGCAAATCTGATATATAGGAAACCATTAAATCATTAAAGACAAAAAACTGCATGTTCCTCAAACATCAAGCAGATAGATTGGTGAAAGGCTTGGACATGCTGTTTGACAGCATCCCACCATTCATTCTGGTATGTCAACTGGTAATTATTCTACAGAAAATTATGTAGGGCCAGGCTGTGTTTCGTCACATAAACTCTATACAATGACACGGATCATAAACAATTTGTAAGTATATCTACAAAAGAATTTACAAAAGAAACAATGTAATTATAACTCATAATAATTTTGAAGATAATAGAGGCATAATTGTGTATAGTAATATGGTCACATCTGGTCAAACTTTCACATGTGCAAAATGAGAAAACTTACCAGGCCAGCTGAAAAAATAATACTGAAATATATCAATATATTGTATTACTTTGTCCCAAATGTTCTTGCAGTTACATTTCCAGCTACAGCCCTTTTGTGTCACAGTTCTGAAATACACAGAACTGATTCTGAGCTATGTTTTCAATCAGCCAGTAATTTTTAGCTGCATTTTCTTCTGACAGAAGAAAATTGAGTACAACAATTGGGTTTAGCTGTAGGTCAGCTACATTTCAGCACTACAGTCCTATCTATGCAATCTGTTGAATCATTATCATGATTTCCTTTGCTTACATTGTTTCCAGCTCATCTGAAATCTTATGGGGGTAATGAAGAGTGCTGTCATCCAACTCAATTACAAATAAAAGATCCACAGTCACTGTATTTGAGCATTTCTGATGCGGTACCTGAGGATCCAAAGTTCACATTTTAAAGTCATAGTTAAGATTTTAGGGCAAATTCAGATGGCATGAGGATATCTCTTTTTGACAATACCAAATTATTTCTTTTATTGTAAGTTGGAAAACTAAGTGATGCATAGAATATTTTTCGTCTTATTAAGGGTTCTTCTCATTTTAGTATTGCTTTCACTCTTTGCTGAGGCATTACACATAGATAAGATCACACATAAGACTGATTCTTGACAGACTCCACCCATAACTTACCTCTGCTTTGATACTTCCCTGTCCAACCCACTGCCAACACCTACTTAGAAGTTCAATGATATGACATACTTGAGCTTAAAATCCTAACTAGTTGTCTGCCATTGGTCCAGTAGTAGTTAAAACATTTTTCTACTGTTCGGAATTGTACTTGGAAGACTTTTTAAAAAATTGTCTTTAATATGCCATATTAAGACCTAATTCCATGTGTTAGTCATTCATTGATCTATCTTTGGATACACAATGGAGAACAAAAATTACAAAACTTCACACATTTTCAAGAAAACATAAGAATGTTGAAAAAAGTATCTGTGATTTCCATTATAATAAAAGATCTCTGTCATCCGGGATTCCTATCTTGCTATTCACTTTTGAGAAAACTACAGGGAAAACAATACCTGGGAAAATATGTTTGTGAGAAAAATCAATAGCAAGGGGATATTCTGATAAGATTTAATATCGTCTTAATTTATAGCCATATTCATACCCCTCGCACAGATTATAAATTTTCACATTACCAAATGTTAAATACCCAAACATGAATGCTGACATCCATGTCTATACTCACAAATAAAGTAACATCTCCAACACGTGGAGGTGAATTCAGGTTCGCATGTCAAACTATTCCAGGCCTGGTCCTGGAGAGACACTAGTGCAAAAATAAGTTTAATTTTAATTTTAGACAGTTAACAGTTTGGACTGTGCTGATTTTCTGGTCTGCTCCATTTTTGAGATACATATACTTCAATAAGCTAGTTCATACAGATAAATAACTATGGTCGGATGACTGAGTCACACTCATAAGGCACCTATTGTCTCATTGAAATATGGCGAAGGAATAGATTATTAGTTTAGACCAGATATATAAGCATCAGACAGAAAAAAAATTGCCCAGAAAGACCTACTGTTCCTGATAAGAACTTTATGTATATAAACCAAAATTTCCCTGCCCTTCTTTGTTGCCATGTTGCATTTCAGAGGTTTATCTGTTCACAATATTAACTGTACACCAGCATCGATTCTGGTACCCTAGCTGATGTCCAGGTTTTAACTAGTCATGACAAAATCACATTTTCTTAGCATTGTGCACACGGACATCTGTCATATTACATTGCAACTTGTCAACTTGTATGTAGAATTTCATATAGAATTTTGAAATTAAAAGCTTGTCCCCTGAAATCTGCTAAAGAATCAAGAGAAAAATAGATGTCTATAATCTAAAAATTTTAGTTAGCCAGTCTCATTCTGACTCTGGAAAAAAAAAAGCCATCAGTGTGGGTTGAAAGTAAACAGGAGTAATTTCAATCCCAAAACTGTATTCTTTTCACAAATTAAGAAGGATTTCAGGTTAAATTACTTATAGTCATTTGCTTGCTGACTTTCACCTCTTCTTCAGTTTAGGAGTTATTCATCATGCAGTCAGTTTAAAAGCATGCCCCTTTATGAAATTTGCTGCTAAATATATTTTGATTGGTTTGAGGCATCAGCTATCAAAAGTCCATCATGAAATGACAGATTTTGAATTTAATACCATTTGATTGTAAGACTGGTTGTTCTTGTAGGTTTTCTTCTTTACTGGACAATCCTTATTCTTAAAACTAAGTTTTCCTAGTACAATATTTTCAGGAGTTACGTAAGCCATCATTTTCAACTGTACAGCTTTCTATTGGATGGACCATTTGCTAGAATATTTTTTGCCAGAAATGAAAAAATAAAAAATCATTTTATGAGTAATAGAAAACCCTTTTTGTATCTGAGTATTTCTGACTTTCAAAGAAAGTTCCTCTGTAATTTTCACTGTAGTCTATCAAAATTCAGTCTTTGAATAGGCAGGTGGAAAACAGCTCCCTCTAGACACTGTCACATAAACTTTCCTGCCCTCAAGTAGATTCCCAATTCCTCCCATTTTGTTGTCATATGCAAACTCGTTAAGAGTACATTCAATCTTCTCATCCAAGTCATGGATGGACTGGACCCAGCACTGAGCTCTGGGGAATGCCACTTGTGACCAGCCTCCTTCTTTTGTTGTTGATATATTTGGAGAAGAATTTTTTAATTATCTTTCAGAGAATGGGTCAATCTAAATTCTAATTGTTCTTTAGCCCTTCTGATTTTATCTCTATATGATCTCACTTCATGTCTATAGTCCTCCGTGCCTGCCCCTTCTTACAAAGTTCTTGTATTTTCCTCTTTTCACTGATTTCCTCTCAGAGCTTGCTGCTCAGCCAGGTCAATTTTCTTTCCTGACAACTTATTTTCTGGTACATGAGGACGGTTTGCTCTTGTGCAACCATGAATTCCTTCTTGAAGACCATCTAGCCCTCATGGGCTCCTTTGCTCTTAAGGACTGTGATTCACAGAACTTTATCAACCAGCCTTTTGAACAGATCAAAGTCTGCCCTCCGGAAGTCCAAGGTGGCTGTACTACTGACACCACCACCCCCCACCCCTTATTTGGCCTAGAACTGTCTTCAGGCATAAGATGGAAAGAACTTGCCTGGATCAGACACATGTTACAGGAGCAGTCAGAGATGGAAGATATTTTAATTTATTTAAATGCAGTATATTAAAGCCATTATAAATTGCAACATGACATTGCATGATATAAGTAATCAAAAATAAGTTTACTGCAGTAATACCTATCAGACTTCAAACATTTTTTAACAGATCAAGCCAAAAAAGGTATTTATTTGCTGTCAAGAAGATTGAAAAACTATGATTTAATGGTAATACTGAAAAAAATATAAGAATAATATTTCTTCATGTTAAAATTTAGTACTACTACATACAGAAAGTAATGCAAATAGATACAGAGGAATTGGAATAGCAGGCACCTCTTCCTTTGTGTATACTAAAAAGAGAATAGTATGAGAGAATCAAGTGAACAGTGAATGTGTCACATGAAAGTGACTAAAACCCGCTCAAAATTTTTAATTAAAGAGACAGAAACTGAATGGAACAGAAGAATGATGAGATACAGAGCTATTTAAAGTGATGAAAAATTTTTCTGAAACTTCTTTGAAAGGATTAAAAAAGATGAGTCCTGTAAAATAAATGGAGGCATTCATACACATTTGACATTTTAAAATTGTAAAAGTACAAAACAGGGATTATTGATACATCAGTAAGAGTACTTTCTTTGTTTCTTGCCCAAGAGCTGACATTTGCATTATTATTCTTCCTTGGAATTTTTATATAGTTGATATAATTGAATTATCTCAGACATAATCAGAAATCATAATTAATCTTTCCAGGATCTTCAAAGTTGATGAGATTTTTCTTTCTGCCAAAAATATTGTTAATCACGTTAGAGCATCAACAATAACAATGCTTTTTTTTTTCCTCAGAACTGAATTTTCCTTGCATTTCTTGGAAATAATTCTACTTATGACTTACTACATTTCCTACAACTCACAGTACTGTGTTCTTGCTCAGCTTACTGTCTATATTTAAATACTTTCATTATCAGTCAATGAAATGTTTGAAATGCCTCAAAATATGTACAATGCTCAAAAGGTTAGAAGTTCAGATAGTCACTCATGCCTTTGTTCTCCTTACCCTCATTTATATACTGGGTGTGCTCCAGAGGGTATTTGGGATCTTTTGATTGCCTTCAAAGAGGACCAGTAGAAATGTCCTCCCTGTCTGCCAGGGTATTTTTCCCATCCACCCCTGCTGATCTGTCCTTGGCTGTGCTGAACTCTGCAAGACACACACATCTGGTAACCAGTGCTGCTTCTTTCTTCTCCCTGAAACATTTTTTACAAGAAGTTCACTGTGAGGTCTCATCAGACTTAGCAACCTCAATTGGACCAAGTCTGTACCAGAATGTACACTAGAGAGAGTTTTTCCTGGACTGAATTTACCATAATGTACATTTCATCTCTCTGGCTATATGGGAAACTGCAAAAGCTCCTTTAGGACTCAAAAAAATAGTGGAAAGATATTTGTGGAGGTGAATGAAAGATGGGTCAGGTGTGATTTGTGACTTAAATGAAGTCACTAGCCAGCTCAGCTGAAAATCAGCTGAAATCCATACCAGGATATGTAAGGAAGCAACAGGAGAGTAACCATGTGAATAAGAAATTTGCAGTGACTTTGCTTGATCTCACTTTCTTATAAGGACTCTACCTGTCCTTCTCTGGGTGGGATTTGCAGCCCTTTGTCTGTTTCTTATATCGAGAGGGTCCCAAAAACAGAGATTGTATATGGCTGTGGTCAATTGAATGCAGAGTAGAGGAGGATAATTCCATTCCTTTATGGATGGATCGTGCTTTCTCTGCCTGAGTAGTGCTGACTCTTGCATGGCTTGTGAGGCTCAAGGGCACCAGGGTCTCTGGTAAGATTCTGTACCTTCCCAGGAGGAAGGAGCCTGCATTCTGTGAGAGCTTAAGTCGTGTGATACATTGTAAAATCAGGTTGGCCATAAGTGACCAAAGACAGTACAACAGGTAGCTCTTTCCTTAGGGATTTCCGAGAGAAGGAATGATTGATTGTGTACATATGTTTTTAAAGGAGATATTCATTTATTTAAAAATCAGATGGGGTCTTGGAGGAAATATTTTTTTCTCTCCAAAGAGAGGGTCACAGAAATAAACAATATGGTTCCTGCAATTTTTTAATCAAAGGGTCCCTTCTAGTGGCTGGATTGATTTCCTAACCAGCAAGCGCTTCTTGAGCAAACCAGCTGAAATCAAGGACAGTATCCCCATAACACAGTGTCTGCAGCTTAGACTTTCCTATTTAGCATACAGTTTGTCTTCCTCCCACTGTGTTTTCTATAAACACTGAACAGTTTGAGCAGGACTGAATTTTCATTTAATGGCTATTGACACCCTGCAGCATTGCAGCAATTTAGGGGTAATTTTGCATTCGCATGTAAGTCTATAGTTGAGAAATAGTTGTTTCTACCTATATACGTCATTGAGAAAGAACCTCAAACCATCACTCCCTCACAACTCAACCCCTACAGTGTTTCTGGGACAGAAAATTACATGCTGCTCCCTTATACAGGCTTCATTTTGAGGATATATTTAAGTCCCAGAAGTAAATGAACACATAAACAGCCTATTACAGCTATTGGAAGGAATAAGGACTGAAAGATCAAGTCCTGACCTGAATGACACTCCTGCAAGAGTTCCCGTTACAGGGGAAAAATGGACAAATCTGGGGCAAAACGAAGAAAACCAGGAAAAAACGTAGTTTTGTGTGATGTAATTCTCTCCAGGTTTGTCCTTACATCAGTCAAATCAGATAGTAATGTGATTAATGTAATTAAAGGAGACTCACTAGATGAACTAAGGAGCAAGAAAAACTCCTTTGTGATGTTCATTTTTCAGTTCCTTGAGATAGTAATGAGACACTGGAATAGATTGCCAAGGGAAATTGTGGCTGCCCCATCTCTGGAGCTGTTTAAGGCAGGTTGCATGGGGCCTTGGGTAACATAATCTAGTGGGATGTCCCTGCCCATGGCAGAGATGTTGGAACTAGTGGATCCTTATGGTCTCTTCCAACCCTAACTATTCTATGATTCTATGATTCTTAATTCAATAAAGATTTCTGGGCCAAATTTTCATTAAATTCCCTGACACTGTGAAAATAAAAAACCTGATGTAGTGGCAGAGAGAAGGATTGCAAAACCAATTGATTTTCTTTCCTCATTAAAAGACTACATGATTATGCAATGATTCTTCAAATCAGATGTACATCAGATTTTGGAAAACTAATACTATAGTCCATTATATATTATAACCACAGTTACCATGGTGATCTGCTAAGCAACTCTCATTTGTTCTGAAAGTCATTGTCTTTCATGTGATATATGCCTTAACACCAGCTTTCAGTACCACTTCATATTGAACTACAGACGACATTTTATTATTAACTGAAAACACTTTGGTTGCTAACATATTAAAGTTTTCTTTTATATGGAAACAAGCCCATATCAAAATATGCTATGCTAGCGTAGTTTTATGTGTGAAGCTGATCTCTTTCTCACAGATACCTATCTATAGGTTGCTTTACCAGTATGAAAAGTATTTGTTAGCCTACATGTTTGCAGGCTGAGAACTCACATCTATGTTGCTAACTGCTAGGTCAGGTATTGCTGAGGTGACATTCAATACAGAAAAATCAGAAAAATAGATCTCATCATTATTTTAATAGTAAATTTGTGGCTGCACTCTTTCCTACTGGTTATCTATACAGTTTAATTTAAAAATTAAATGTTTGAACTCCCCACTCAACATCACACCACTCTGCTGCACTACTTGAGGAAATGCTGTTTCTATGGTAACTGCAGGAGATTTATTCACAGCTATTGATGTCACCCACATACTAAATTTAATTACAACATATAAAATCCTTTGAATCATTGACTTCTTTCATGATATTATCTGGAACCATAATTTAATAGTTACCAGTTATGATAACAGTGAGTATTTCAGCAATCTAAATAAAGATATACAGAGAGAAGGCTCTAGATATATTTCCTTAAATCTATATAAGTAGAGAATCATTGGAAAGGAACACATTTATTGGTTCTCTCCATTGGTAGATGATAAATTCCATTTTAGGTACACTTCAGAGGTGAATATCACTTCATTAGACATTTACCAAATTCATTTGGTGGCTAAGAAAGTGCTTGGGGACTGTCCAGTCACAGCCACTAGTTACGACAGCTGAAGCCAATCCCACCACTGCCGGACCTGCAGAATGCCTTAGTACGATGTTTTCTGCTGATGATTTAAGAAGCGTGAACAGGAGTCTACATCTCCTTTACCCTTTTGGAGGGCAAGGGTCAGCCCATACTTACTGTTCACAGTTGAGCAATACCTGAATCAGAATTTATAGAATCACAGAATCCTTCAGGTTGAAAAAGACTCTTAAGATGATTAAGTCCAACCATAAACCTAACACTCCCAAGTCCACCATTAAACCACATCCCTAAGAACCATGTCTACACATCTTCCAAATACCTCCAGGGATGGGGATTCAACCAGTTCCCTGAGTAGCCTGTCCCACTGTTTGACAACCCTTTCAGTGAAGAAATTTTTCCCAATAGTGAATCTTCCCTGACACAATTTCAGACTTTCTACTCTTGTCCTAATGCTTGTTACTTGGGAGAAGAGACCAACATTGATTTCTAGGTAAGTGATATTCACAGCCTTTCCCTCATCCACTGAACAGGTCACCTTGTCACAGGAGTTCAGGTTAGTCAATCAGGGTCTGTCTTTCATAAACCCATGCTTGCTGGACCTGATCACTGAATTATCCTGTAAGTATCAAGTGATGGCACTCAACACGACCTGCTCCATAACCTTCCCAAGCACCAAGGTCACTCTGACAAGCCTGTAGCTCCCCAGATCTTTCTTCTAGCCATTCTTGTAGATGAACATAATATTCGCTAACTGCAGTCAACTGGAACATCCCTGGTTAGCTAGGACTGCTAATAAATTTATGACCAAGCCATCCCACACAAGGTGATAAGAGACAGACAGATGAGTAGAGACGACATATCATTAGGCTGTAGAAGCAATTGCAAAGCAGTTCTGCCATCACCTCTGAGCCAGCAAGAAGAGGAGGAGGAACTTCAGAGACTGACAGACTTATTCTTTAGAGAAGCTTCCTTTATAACTCTCATATACACAGAGTAGCTTAGAAAAAGAGTGTGCATCATGAGATATATTTTGACAATAAACTAGAAATGACTAATTCTTACAGTCTGTAAAAGATAGGTCACAGGTTTGAGGGATTTTTTTTCAATGCCGCAGACTTTTAGTCTGCTCGTAACAAGAAACATACTACATCAGAGATATTTTTTTCTCCTGAAAATGAGAATCTAGAGGGTATTGATCTTCCTACAAGAGAGTTTCCACAGAAGCTAAAAAGATAAAAGCTCTAAAAGCTTCACTTTTGATATATTTTCTAAGGCCTGGCCCTGGCCCATTAAGAATTTCCCTCTCTTAAATGGAGACAGTAGTCTTAGCACATTCAGACTGAATGTGTTCATAACTGAGCCTAGGACATAGGTCCAAGGGACCTTGTATTGAGATGAGGTCTTTGAGAAACGACTGTGGTCACAGAATGACAGATCAATTTTTTTTCTGTTTTCAACAAGTTGAAAACTCATCAGCACAAATTAAAGTTTTTGCAGTAGAAACATACATATCTATTTAATCTCCAGACCATGATCTGGGAAAAAGGAATGCTAGAAAAAAGGGGCGTTTCCCATATCCTTACTTTCAGGTGCTTGTAGCTGTTCATGCTGCTGCTACAGGGAATGATGGCATAAATAGCTTCCAAAATCAGGAGAGCAGGGAATTTCCTGTATCAGGAGAAAACAAATTTTGCCTCACAATGACTCTTTAAGCAAATTATTAGGTCAAGCTAAAATCACAAGATATGTTTATAAATACATCCACCAAATATTGACAATGGCTACTTTGATTACTTCCCCTATCTTAAAGAAAATTTCTTGTAATTGTTAGAACATCCAAATACAATCAAAATGTTTCCCTTTCCTGAAACAAATGCAACAATTCCTAAATAAAGTCCATAGTCAAGTTCTAATATTGAGTAGGCTAACTCTGCAAATATCAGTGGTACTCACCTTAGCCTGGAAACTTTGTCTTTAATTATTCTCATTCCCTCTCCTCTTTTATATATTTGCATTTACTTGGGACAAAAAAAAAAAAAAAAAAAAAAAACCATGCAGAACTACAGGCTTGGGGAAGAGTGGCTAGAAATCTCCCTGGAAGAGAATAACCTGGGGGTGTTTGTTGACAGCCAGCTGAATATGAGCCAGCAGCATGCCCAGGTGCCCAGAAAAGCCAGTACCATCTTGGCCTGTGTCAGAAACAGCTTGTCCACCAAGAACAGGAAGTGGATTTACTAAAGCCTTTGATACAGTTTCTCACAGCATTCTGCTACAGAAACTATCAGCCTCTGGCCTGGACAGGCACACACTCTCCTGGGTGGAAAACTGGTAGAATGGCTGGGTCAAGAGAGTGGTGGTAAAGGGAGTTTACTCCAGCTGGAGGCCAGTTATAAGTGGGTTCCCCAGGGCTCAGTGCTAGGTCCAACCCTGTTCAATGACCTGGATGAAGGCATTGAGTGCACCCTTAGCAAATTTGTGGACAACACTAAGCTGGGTGGAAGTGTGGATCTGCTGGAGGGTAGGGAGGCTCTGCAAAGGGATCTAAACAGGCTGGACCATTGGGCAGTGTCCAATGGCATGAGGTTTAACACGGCCAAATGCTGGGTCCTGCTTTTGGGCCACAACAACCCTATGCAGTGCTACAGACTGGGAGAAGCCTGGCTGGAAAACTGCCAGGAGAAGGACCTGGGAGTGTTGGTCAATAGCTGACTGAACATGAGCCAGCAGTGTGCCCAGGTGGCCAAGAAGGCCAATGGCATTTTGGCTTGTATCAGAAACAGTGTGACCAGCAGGTCCAGGGAGGTGATTCTCCCTCTGTATTCAGCACTGGTGAGGCCGCTTCTTGAATCCTGTGTTCAGTTCTGGGCCCCTCACCACAAGAAGGATGTTGAGGCTCTGGAGCAAGTCCAGAGAAGAGCAACGGGGCTGGTGAAGGGGTTGGAGAAGAGGCCTTATGAGGAGCAACTGAGAGAGCTGGGGTTGTTTAGCCTGGAGAAGAGGAGGCTGAGAGGAGACCTCATTGCTCTCTATAACTACCTGAAAGGAGGTTGTAGAGATGTGGGAACTGGTCTCTTCTCCCAAGTGACAGGGGACAGGACAAGAGGGAATGGCCTCAAGGTCCTCCAGGGGAGGTTCAGGCTCGACATAAGGAAAAAATTCTTCACAGAAAGGATCATTAGACACTAGAACAGTCTGCTCAGGGAGGTGGTTGACTCACTTTCCCTGGAGGTGTTTAAGGTGCAGGTGGACAAGGTGCTGAGGGTAATGGTTTAGAGATTGGTGGGAATGGCTGGACTTGATGATGCGGTGGGTCTCTTCCAACCTGGTGATTCTATGATTCTATGATGTGCCCCTGTACTCAGCACAGGTGAGGTTGCACCTCTAGTGCAGTGTTCAGTTTGGGGCCCCTCAGTATAAGAAAAACATTGAGGTCCTGGAGCATGCCCAGAGAAGGGCAACAAAGCTGGTGAATGGACTGGAGAGAAAGTCTTAGTGGCTGAGGGAAATGGGATTGTTTAGCTTTGAGAAAAGAAGGCTGATGGGAGATGTTATCACTGTCCACAACTACCTGAAAGGAGGTTGTAGTGAGGTGGCTGTTGGTCTCTTCTCCCACGTGACAGGCAATAGGATGAGTGGGAATGGCTTCAAGCTGCATCAGGGGAGGTTCAGATTGGACATTAGGAAAAATTTCTTCACCAGAAGTGTTATCAGGCATTGGAACAGGCTGCCCAGTGAGGTGGTTGAGTCACCATCCCTGGAGGTGTTTAAAAGGCAGGTAGATTAAGTGCTTAGGGGTATGGTTTAGTAGTGGACAGGTGTGGTTGAACTCAATGATATCAAAGGTCTTTTCCAACCTAATGATTTCATGATTCTATGACTCCTTCTTGGAAACCTTTCTGCTTTGCTGAATTCTTGCTGTATCTTACATGTATAGCACTCAAGAGAGAACATGAACTACAGCAGGAAACTGTTTTTGAGAAGGTTCCCTGAGGTCAGGTTGTGTGCAGTGCTGCAACATTTGCTGAAGCACCTTTTAATAAAAAGCAAATATTTATAAACATGATGTTCTTTGCTGTTGCCTAGCATCAATTACTTATAATATCTCAAATGTGGTAGGAAGAGTTAGACTAGGGTGACTCACACCAAAGGGATTAAAAGGTGTAAACACAGCACGACCACAGCGAACAAACACGCATAGACTGATTACTGTGGAATTTGCATATGTTTAAAATATTTTGCAGAATAGAATAATACAGAACTTAACATGAGAGGCAATTCTGAATTAATAAATCTGGAACTATTTTGTTGCTCTTGCATTGGTTTGTAAAGTTTTGGGGTTTTGTTTTTTTTTTTTGCTTTCTTGATTTCATTATCACATTGATGAGAAAAGGATGGCAAGGGAGTAAAATATATTTCAAGGACATGGCTAATGCATTACAGGGAAACTTTTGCCAAGGGAACAAGTAATGAAACAAATCTCCTCAAAACAGCATTAGAAAAGATGAAGTTATTGCTGACAAACTAAATGCACACTCTCGTGCATTTCATATTTAACAAAATAAGGAATTTCACAGGACAATGAAAAGGAAATTGATAATTACACAGCACAGATAGAAACTCTAGAACTTAGAAAATCTATGAGATTACTATTAAGACAGTGAGATGAAGACATAGACAGTTTGATAAATGTCTCCAAATAAAAGACACAGTTGTGTTATCCAGAGAAAATGTTGAAGCTATAGCAGACTCTAAGACTAAGCAAATGTGCAGGACTAGCCACAGAGCACACCAGAAACACAATAAGTGCTAATGCTCAGCCTGTTGTGGAAGGTGACTCCAACTCTATGGGTCCCATTGCTTCTGCCTTTGGGACACGGGCAAAACTAAGAAAACCATAAACACAAATCTCGATGAATTCAGTGACAATGTTTAAGGATTTATAAGAAAGGGAAGGATGCCTGCAGAACAACTTTAGCACACCCACAGGTTCTCAACTTGCACCCAACAAGGGGGCTGCCTGCCATTCAGCTGCGATCACTGTAACCCTGTGTAAAATTAGAGACTCCATTGATTTCAGCTACATTGTGAAGAAAACTGCAATCTGATGCTAACAATGTAACAGGATGAAGAAATGAAGCCAGGTGCTAATGTGATTGAAAAAGCTATTTTAATGTAGTTAATAAGAGGCCAACTGAATGAGATGCACTGGGACTTGGTGTTTGCATCATTTTGTTACAACAGTTATGAAAGCAGTTAAAGGAAAAAGGTAGTAATCTCAGAAACTGAAGAAAAAAATGCACATTGTAAGAAAACAGCCAAAGGATAAAACAGACAATAAACTTGGCTAGAAAGGAAAATATATTTGTAACACCACTACAAACCTTTCTGGCAAGGCAACAGATTAGCCTTTCATAGAATCATAGAATCATAGAACATCCAGGTTGGAAGGGACCCATCGGATCTTCTAGTCCAACCATTCCTATCTAACACTAAACCAAGTCCCTCAAGACCTCATCCACCCGTGCCTTAAACACCTCCAGGGAAGGTGAATCAACCACATCCCTGGGCAGCCTATTCCAATGCCCAATGACCCTTTCTGTGAAAAAACTCCTCCTAATCTCCAGCCTAAATCTACCCTGGCAGAGCTTGAGGCCATTCCCTCTTGTCCTGTCCCCTGTCACTTGGGAGAAGAGGCCAGCTCCCTCCTCTCTACAACCTCCTTTCAGGTACTTGTAGAGAATAATGAGGTCTCCTCTCAGCCTCCTCTTCTCCAGGCTAAACAACCCCAACTCTCTCAGACATTCCTCATAGGGCCTGTTCTCCAGCCTTATCGCTCTTCTCTGGACTTGCTCCAGAGTCTCAACATCCTTCTTGTGGTGAGGGGCCCAGAACTGAACACAGGATTCAAGAAGCGGCCTCACCAGTGCTGAGTACAGAGGGAGAATCACCTCCCTGGACCTGCTGGTCACACCATTTCTGATACAAGCCAAAATGCCATTGGCCTTCTTGGCCACCTGGGCACACTGCTGGCTCATGTTCAGTCGGTTGTCAACCAACACTCCCAGGTGCCTCCCCTCCTGGCAGTTTTCCAGCCAGGCTTCTCCCAGTCTGTAGTTCTGCATAGGGTTGTTGTGCCCCAAGTGCAGGACCCGGCATTTGGCCATGTTAAACCTCATGCCATTGGACACTGCCCAATGGTCCAGCCTGTTTAGATCCCTTTGCAGAGCCTCCCTACCCTCCAGCAGATCGATACTTGCACACAGCTTTGTGTCATCTGCAAACTTGCTAAGGGTGCCCTCAATGCCCTCATCCAGGTCATTGATGAAGACATTGAACAGGACTGGACCTAGCACTGAGCCCTGGGGAACACCACTTGTCACTGGCCTCCAGCTGGACTTAACACCATTTACCATCACTCTCTGGGCCCGGTCATCCAGGCGGTTTCCTACCCAGGAGAGTGTGCGCCTGTCCAGGCCAGAGGCTGACAGTTTCCGTAGCAGAATGCTGTGAGAAACTGTGTCAAAGGCTTTACTGAAGTCCAGAAAGACCACATCCACAGCCTTTCCTTCATCCAGCAGCCAAGTGACTTTGTCATAGAAGGCGATCAGGTTGGTTTGGCAAGACCTGCCTCTGGTAAACCCATGTTGACTGGGCCTGATCACCTGGTTCTCTTGTAAGTGCTTCATGATAGCACTCAAGATTATCTGTTCCATGACTTTCCCTGGCACTGAGGTCAGATTGACTGGCCTGTAGTTCCCCGGATCCTCCCTGCTACCCTTCTTGTAAATGGGAACTACATCAGCCAGTCTTCAGTCCAGAGGTACCTCCCCAGTCTTCCAGGACTGCTGGAAGATGATGGAAAGGGGTTTGGCCAATACGTCCGCCAGCTCCTTCAATACCCTAGGATGTATCCCATCTGGCCCCATGGACTTGTGGGTGTCCAGTTGGCCAAGCAAGGCTCTGACCACCTCCTCTTGGACCATGGGAGCCTCATATTGCTCCTCTCTTTCAGGGGTATCTACACAGAGGGAACAGCTTTCTTTACAATTAAAGACTGAGGCAAAGAAGGCATTAAGTACCTCAGCCTTCTCCTCATCCCCTGTCACTGTTGTTCCCTCTGTGTCCAAAAGGGACTGTATGGTCTCCCTTGTCCTCCTTTTATTGTTTATATATTTATAGAAAGATTTTTTTGTTGTTACAACAACAAAGATTTTTTGTTGTTACAACATGGACTTTACCTTCAGTTGCTGCCCAGCACAAAATTTTCACAGTCTATATATATTGCCAATAGTTTTGTGTGAAGCAAAAGAAACTTTACTACAATTTATCAATAATGTGAATTAAATCTGTATTCACAGCTGCTTTTGGAATAAGTCTGAAATAGTTCGGCAAAAGACATTGTAACTATTCCAGGATTGTGTGGCTGTCAAATAAATGATATTCTGTGAGACTGATATCATTTTTCCTGCTATCAAGGATAAGCCCAAGCTTTTAGAAATAATTCATTTATCTTTTCTCTGTTATTTATGTAAAATATGGATTAATTATGTATGTAGATTCATCCTAGTCAGAGCTGATTGAGTTCTAATTTATTTTCTTTCTTTCATAAAATGCGGGTTAAATTTACCTGCACTTTGATTGTGTCAGATGGTATAACTAGAAGCAGAAGCTGGACCAGGAGGGAACTTAGACCAATATTTCTGATATCCTAATTTGGCCTGCTCATGCTGTGACTGTATTACAGATGCTTGAAAGCTTTACCTCTCCAATAATTACAACCTTACAAAGTCTCCTACTCAGCTAAATCATATGTGCTTTTTACTGTTGACTTCAACAGCACCAATAAAATCTTGTCTTCACTGTGCAAAACAGCACAGAACAAAACTTGGTCTGCTGTCAGGGCAGAGACTAATTAACATTAACCCAATACTGCTCTGCTGCTTCCAACCCAGATTCACATCTCAGATCATTGCTCCACACCTCCAGCCCAGTTTGGTTAGCACAGCACAGGATCACCACTGGTGGGGCTCCTGTCCTGATGTCCCCAGGAGAAGGCTTCAACTTACTGTATTCATAGCATGCAGCTAATAGGTTCAGGCAGGCTTGGATCTGAACTGATCTATGCCTTGTAAATATTTGTATTTGTATAATGGCATCTGTGTATTTTCTGTCTTCAATTACATATAATTACTAGATGAATTAATGTGTGGCAATATGATTGTTTAGCTTTGAAACCTGCAATTGTGGCAGCCCTTATATGCATTTAATCTTCAGGACTCTGTAAAGTACATTAGTAATAGTTAGGAATGTTTTATGTTGCCATAGAGGTCTGTCTTCAAGTGTCTATTTTTATCATAGTGTTGGACCAGAAAAAAATCCAGGAAGTTTCTTGCTAATTGTAATACTATTTTTTTTAAAGTTAGTGCCAGGCTTACTTCAATGTCTGTTTCTTTTATGCATGTTATAAACAAATCAAAACTTTGGTGGACCTCAAAGATATTTTATTCACTATCTGAAAGCCAGACTGTCCTTTCCATGCATAAGTGGTCTAACAATGATGTGTAAGGGAAAGAACAGCATCACTGCCACTTACTACTTTTTCAATGAAAACAATGAGTTTGTCACATATACTTAGGTGGATGTACTTTATGTTCAGGGAATGACTTCTAGCTCCAGTCTCTATTTTTCCTCAAATAGAGAAGGATCTCTTGTCTTTCATTCACTTCAGTGAGCACAATCACGTCTAAGTGGTAACTGTTTCATCCCACTAGAGGCTTCAAAATCAGGTCTGGGAACTCCAGCACCAGGAAAAAAAGCACCACCCTTCCCTTGTTGACTGGATCCTTCTGCTTCTCAGGGAATTTTGCTACTATTATAGTCAACTATCTGTTTGCATCTGTCTCTCTAGATAATTGTTGAAATGTAATGAGATCATTTCTTAATCCTCTGCAAAACCCAGCACTCCCTAGCACAATAGATTTTTTTGATTTAACTGTATAAGACTCTGAGTCCTAGATGGAACAATAACACATCTGCCCAAATATTAAGTGCCAATTATTTATTAAAATCAATACAAAAATTGAAGACTACTATATTTACATGAGCACTTTGATTAACTTCACATTATTTGCTTCAGGTTGCTTCCTTACATGTCTAGAGAAACACAGCAAAGGAAAGGAGTAAAACTGTCTTGTACTACATTAGACCGTGTCACATGCAAGGACTGAGTATCCACAGCAGTGATTACAAGAATGAAAGGAGGAACGACAGAGGTCATCTTCATACTGCTTGATACACTATCTGGAGTGCAATCTGACTGATAAAAAAATTATATATCATAGAACAAGTTCTTTCTCCCTATAATCATACTATTTCCTATCACTTAATAGCTACATTTAGCGACATGTTCTATTTTTTACTGAGATACCTCGTAATTGAAATTCACATCCTTCTATGCAGTTTTTAAAGATGATAGCTGCTGTTGCCATGAATGAGACATAATAGAATATGCTCAAATATTATAGTGCAGTGATGCTAGATTTCATTAATAAAATAATTACTTATTGGAAATAACTTCTGCACTTACAATGAGAATGTAGGTAATGGGATTCTGAGAGATCTGAATCATCAGCTATGCAACAGTTGCTGTCATTCATTAGGAGAGCATCTGGAAGATGGGGAAGTAGTTACATGTACAAGCTAGAGTGGTAAAGAATTTTCTACTATGATACGAACTATTTCTCTGTCTCGTGTCACCACATACAGTTCGAAGGAGGATATATTTGGCCTATAAAAGCCATTGTTTTGTGGGAACTCAGAGTGTGCATACTAAAGCTGTGTCTGTCATATAGATACAGACCACTTCACTCTAGGATTCAAGGACGGTTTTGAATAAAATTGCGTGTTTGCTAAGAGTAAAATCAGCCTTTTAAGTATTTTCACTCTTTCTTGGGGCATGTATTAGTGATTTATCAAAATGCTAAATTAGTGGGTTTACAAGCTTGCAATAAATCAATATTGAACATGTTTTTTTATCAGTAAATATTTTATCCAATCCAACTGGAACTTTGGCCACAGTTTCCCTTGAGGATATGAAACAAAACAATCACAATAGCCAAAACACCTTGAGTCTTAGATGCCTACATTCTCACAGGTGAGGACTTTTGAGACAATACATTCACACAGAGCTTGCAAAGATGGCACATTCCATAGGATACCCCCACTCTCTTGGTGTGTTGGGTGGAGTCCAGGATATGCATCTCTAACAGTTTTGAACTGACCTCCAGTGACTATGAAAGGAGGTGAACTAGTATAAAATTGCATCTGGTAGCCATATTCCTTCTTAGTGGAGCATTCCTAGCAGCTAACAAGCAGAGCAGTAAAACTACTACCAAATAAACCTAAACCAACACAGAAGGGACACAGGTTTTCTTGTTGATCTAGATCATTACAAAACTAAAACCTTCTGAGGATTCTTAGGAGAGGTTTGAAGACATCCTCCTCTGCTGCTTCAGTCAATGAGGAATTCAGCATCTTCGGTTAGCACTAGTTTTGTGTTATCTTAAGATGCAAAAATTCCCATATGATGGAGTGGAAGCAGGAGACTCCATGGCAAAGTAAATCACGGGTTGAGGTGAGGCAGGCTGCAGGTATCCATTCCTCTAGCAAGTCAGATCTGTGAATTTCTCTGACGCATGTGCAGCAATCACCTATGCTGCTTACTGTGGATTTCATAAAGCTTCACTTCTTTTTTTAGCAAGTGAGTGACATTCACTCCATAAATCTAATCTTGCTTTTTCAGCAGTCTGTCCTTCTCAGCTGCACTTCAGTTGCAGAGGCTGGAGATGGAAGGAATTAATTTGCTGGGCATCTTGTTTACAGATTCAATGCAGAAATGTCATTCTACTGCAAACTTGTTCTGAGACTGTTTGAGATTTTTAACAATCAGCCATGTGCAGTGATGCTTCTTAGAAGAGAAAAACACTGATGTATATAATAAGCTGTAATCTGCCTGGCTACTTTGCACAAAACTTGGGAAAAGAGCATCAAAGAGCAGTATTTGGTATGTATGAACAGTTTCTTACTAGGTGTGACTCTATTCCCTTTAAGTGTTTGCAAAGAAAAATTATTGCAATAATGAAGAAGATTGTTTATCTGTCTAAATTAAGAGGATTATTTTATTTTTAAACCACTGTTGTCAGCCTGACTGGATTCAGTTTTGCAGTTAATGTGGGTCACATTGTTTGTCTTTTCCTTTCAATGCTGCTGTCTTTATTTACACAGTTAATCACTGTTTTCAAACTGCTTAATTATTTTGGAAAGCTTACATTCCACCATGCATATTTTTCCTACACTGTTTCAGCTTTGAAGGAGGTACAAAAGGGACATCAAGACTGGCCAGCAAAAGCCAATGACTGGACATACTGGGAAATCCTCTGGCTCATCCTTCTCCTTCCATCACATCCCCAATTATGACAGTTCTGAGGAAAGGGAGGCAAAAGGGATTCAGAGACTGGGATCCAGGTCCACATTCAGCCACCTAAAAATAGATGTCTACAATGTAGGTGTCTGCTCTAAGTAAGGCGTACAAACTTTGTCATAGTTTGTGGAGTCCTAGGATTCAACTCAGTTGCCTAAACATTGGAGTTTATTTTTGAGATCCCTGGGGACAGCCACAAAGTTTGCATAGTAGTAGTTCTTATGAAGCAGGATCTATGCTTGATATTTTGAAGTGGCATTTAGAAGCCAGATAGGACACCCCAAGTCTAGAACTCTAGATGCTCTAGAACTCCATTAATATAATTTAGGCAATAAGCTAGGCATAGCTTCTGTGAAGTGCCTCCTCTGTTCAACACTATCTACTGTTTGATTCCTCTGTCTTTAGGCATAGGTCCTTACCCCTTGGCAGCTCAATCCCAATAGTACAAAGGGCTCTATTGAATTCTGGGAAAAGAAGAATGTTGCTGCAAGGCTATCATATTAAACTAAACCATACATGTACATCAGAGGAAAAATATTCATATTTATCTTCAGCCCCGAGTTCAGCTGAAATTAAAAGACATAGAGCATTTTCACTGCTTCCTTATGAATCTCATCAACAATTTCATACGAGTACTGTCTGAGTCAAATGCCAGCAGAAATAAAGGACTGAAAGGACTGAAAAAATGCACAGGAGGATCATTCTTTGCTTAGTTTGAGGGGAGGGAACTGTGTGATTGCAATTAATAGTAGTTTTGAGTAACACAGAAAAGCCTTATGGCCATAGGAGATGAAAAGCAATGTTTTCAGGTTCTTTGATGTTTTCCCAAGGAGAAGAAGGTGGCCAGAGGAGGAGAAATGTGTTTTATATTTCCGGTTATTTTCCTTTTATTATTTGAAATATTTTTTTTAAGCACTCTGTTCATGATGTGCTAGTAGCTTGCTGGTCAGATACTCAGACATTGTAAAGTAATATTTAAAAGTCAAGTGTACATGCTGATCACTTGATGAACAGTGGGAATTCTATTATCCTCTTAGAACTAGAATCAGCAGCACTGGCAACCTGCAAAAATCTGTTATCAGTTTCCCAGATGGACTGCATTTCAATATCTGTATCTACAATGTCTTACATCTGTGAGATACAAACTCTGTACTGAAAGGAAATTAACTGTAAAAATAGTTTAATTTTGTAGGAATCTCTAAGGTAAATTCACTATACTTCTGCTACCCTAAGAGATCAGCAAAAGAACCGGGACAGGTTGGTTCCTAACTTAATCCTCATTTTTATCCAAATTTTATCTATAGATCCATCTGGAACCAGGTTTTGAAGGGAGAATTGTGGTCTGCATTCACTTTAGTAAATTTCTGAAGCTGACGTAATAGACAACAAAACTATTGTAGGAAACTGAATGTCTTTAATGCCATCAACCCAGCTACTGAATTGAGAGGAGCTAAAGCTATACAAGATTTTCTCACAAACACTTAAACCTAGTCCTTGAAGGTCAAAGAGAATGTGCCCCCACAGATGATTGGGAATGGTGATGAGGAGAAGGCTGAGGTACTCAAAAATTTTTGGCCTCAGTCTTCAATGATAACTGCTCTCCTCACCCCTCCTGGGTCAAGGGACAGCAAGATGGTGACCCCCTCCCACTATAGTGGAGGATCAGGTTCATGATTACCTGAGGAACCTGAACATTTGTAAGTCTATGGAACCTGATGAGATGCATCCCAGAGTCCTGAGGGAATTGGCAGATTTGGTTGCCAAGATACTCTCCATGATATTTGAAAAGTCATGGCAATCAGTAGAAGTCCCTGGAGACTGGAAGAAGGGTAATGTTGTGCCCATTTTTGAAAAGGGTAGAAAAGATGAATGCAAACTACCAACCTGTCAGCATCCCCTGTGGGCCTAGGAAGATCATGGAACAGATTGTCCTAGAAGCCGTGCTACAGCACATAGAGAACAGGTAGGTGATTAATGGTAGCCAACACCGCTTCACCGGGCACAAATCCCATATGACCAACTTACTGGCTTTCTATAATGGGGTAACTACAGTAGTGGACACAGGCAAACTGATGGATGTGATCTACCTGAACTTCCGTAAAGCCTTTGACATGGCCCCTCACAACATCCTCCTTTCTAAATTGGAGAGATATAGATTTTATTGGTGGACAGTACAGTGGATAAGAAACTGGTTGGAGGGTCATATTCAGAGAGTAGTGGTCAGTGGCTTAAAGTCCAGATGGAGATCCATGACTAGGGGTGTCCCTCAGGGATCTGTACTGGGACCAGTGCTGTTTAATATCTTTATCAATTCTATTGACAGCAAGATTGAGTGCACCCTCAGCAAGTTTGCAGATGACACCAAGATGAGTGGTGTAATTGCCATATCGGAAGGATGGGATGTCATCCAGGGGGACCTCGACAGGTTGGAGAAGTGGGCCTGTGAGAACCTCATGAGGCTCAACAGGGCCAAGTGCAAGGTCCTGCACCTGGGGTGAGGCAATCTCAGTTTTAAGCACAAGATGGGGGATGATGCAATTGAGAGCTGCCCTGCAGAGAAGGGCTTAGGGATGTTAGTCAATGAGAAGCTAAACATGAGCTGGCAGTGTGCACTTGCAGCCCAGATGGTCAACTGTATCCTGGACTACATCAAAAGAAGTGTGGCCAGCAGGTTGAGTGAGGTGATTCTTCCCCTCTATTCTTCTCTTGTGAGATCTCATCTGGAGTATTGTGTCCAGTTCTGTAATCCTCAACATAAGAAGGATGTGAAGCTATTGGAATGGGTCCAGAGGAGCGCTACAAAGATGATCCAAGAGCTGGAGGACCTTCCCTATGAGGATGGGCTGAGAAAGTTGCACTTGTTCAACCTGGGAAGAAAAGGTTATGAGATCTTATAATGACCTTCCAGTACCTGAAAGGAGCCTACAAGAGAGATGGAGAGGTACTATTCAGAAAAGCTTGTGGTGATACAACGAGGGAGAACAGGTATAAATTGGAGAGGGGCATGATGGGTGGTTACAGACCAGAGGTCATTTAATGAACACCCGAAGCACTGAGCAGCTTATGCTAAATGAAATAAAGGTGCCTTAGCATAGGGCCTCACAGTTTTGTACATATGCCACAAATACACAGACTCAAGGTTTCTCTTTTTAACAATAGGGATTTGTTCTGTACTCCTCTCATTTCTTAGGGATAACTGTCTTTGGTAGTCCTTGATCTGTTACTTTGTAGTCTATCAATTTGTAAGCCAGAATGCTCACATAACTGTTTCTCATGGGAAAGTGCAATAGTGTATGTAACTAATGATTGTTTCTTGCTTAAGGAGAATTGTCGAATCAGCTTGCTAAACAATTGCCTGTATTAAATGAGTTAGGTATAAAAATCTGTTATGGACTTTGAATAAATGGCTCACTTGGATCATAATGATTATTGTGTGATGTCCCATTTCCTCCATCAGAGGCAGATTTAGACTAGACATCAGGATGAATTTCTTCACCATGAGAGTGGTGAGACACTGGAACACATTGCCAAGGGAAGTTGTGGCTGCCCCACCTCCAGAGCTATATAAGGTCAGGTTGGATGGGGCCTTGGGTAACCTTACCTAGTGGGATGTCCCTGCCCATGGCAGGGGCGTTGGAACTAGATGATCTTTAAGGTCCCTTCCAGCACTAACTATGCTATGATTCAATGATTCTATGATTGACAATATTATAGTTACCAACTGTAAAACAGTTTATAGGAGGAAGACAGGAAGGATGGGGTGGCATTTAATTCCTAAAACTGCTTGATAAGTGATAAAGGTCATGAAAAAGAAAATTTCAGTCGCTGTGGAAAACAGTCAAGAGAGATCTCATTATTGAACTGAACTGTTTTTTCCAAGATGCTAATATGGAAAGAGTAACTGTAGATAAGCTACATCAGCTGTCGTCAGAGCCTCTGAGTTGGAAATTATATTAAAAACGAGGATACAGAAACTCAAAGCAGACAAAAGAAGCAAACCATGACCTCTTTTGTTGTGGTTTAATGAAGCTATAAAAGTAGCAAATGATACACCCATCTTACCTGGCAGAGAAGATTGTTAGAGCTATTTGAAGATAAAACTGCTAATTAGGTAACTAGGCCAGACAGAATTATTCCCAAACCTTTCTGTTCTGTTACTGTTTCTGTGTTGATACTTTTCAGTTTTCTTTCTGGATATGTTGTAAAGTGAAACATATGCCTTGCATGCTCATTATCATTAATGAGCACTGACAGCCATACTTTCGTGTTCCTTTCCTTCTCTTTATCATTCTTCAGTGTCAATATTTTCATTCAGCAATATGAGTGACTGATGTTTGTATTAGTACCATAATTCACTAAGATATTTTAGTAATATAAATATATGTATTCTTTTCCTGACATTTAAAAAAGACAACTGAATGATTGTCACTTCCAGAATATAAGGTAGGGTAGTTAGTTATGATTGATTACCAAATTAGTCTGATAGGACTAACTACCAAAGAAAAGAGTAACTAAAACATGTATATATGCATGCTTAAAGCAGTTGTGTAAATCATTTGTTGTAGTAAATAGTCTTTGATGCTTGGCAGGAAATTAATTTCCACACAGACACTTGCTGTGCCAGCGAAGTGACATAACAGCCCCTGGAGAACACCCAGCTAATTACTGTATCTTCCTTCACCTTTTATTTTTTTTCCTTACTCTAAGTTCTGGACAGCAAGGTGGAAATCCATTCTCCTGCTGTAGTGAGACATACAAATGTAAAAACCTTTCTATCCAGGGATGAAAAGGGTTTTGATACTGAGAAATGCAGATCAGTAGAACTGCTGAAACATTTCTTCAATGTTTGCGTCACAATTAAAAATCAGGTTTTCACATTGGAAACTCCCTTTCCTTTGCATCAATGTTAAACTGTACTATACTAATGCTAAGCAGGCCACTATATGCTAGGTGCTGTTGAAATGCAGTGCAGTAAGTGGCCTCTCCTCCAGTAAGTTAACAGATGCACTTTCAGAGAAGCACATTCAGGAGATGGGCTTGTGAAAGTTGGGATGTCTTTCCTGGTGTGAAATTTGGCACTGAGCTGGGGAGAAGGATCCAGGGTGGAGACAGGGACTTAAAAGTCTGCTCAGCCCCAGTAGACTCCCACCTGTTCTGGAGGTACAGTGGGGAAAAAAGCTGTTTTTCTGCGATCCCATCACAGATGTACAGAGACATTCAAGATGGAGTCCCTTATGGACAGCAGTCCAGTTGACACCTTTTCCATAAAGAAGTGAGGAGGTCTTTCTTCAGCTGGAAGTTTTATTAGAACCACACTTTATGTGCTGTGATTTCAAAAATTCCATAACCACTGCTGATTTGGGCTGGTTCCTTCTATGTCTCAGCCAACAAGAAGTTGCTCAAAGGAAAGGCAAGGGCCTGGTGCAATTAATCTGATACACATTGTTGTGCTCAGCATTAAAAGGAAAGTATAAAAGGAAGAACAAAAGCAGTTAAGGTAAGAACAGAAGTTGAAATACAAGACTGGACACATTTTCTTATCCTCATGAAGCTTCGTTCTTCCTGACCAGAGAAAATAATCTTATCACCTATGCTTTCATTTGTCTAAGATTAACCTATTCCCTTTGTATCGATTTTGCTTTCTTTCAGTTGTCATTGTGGAATTAATAGTTTTTGTATTTCAAATACCTTGAAAGAAGAGTTTTCTGGCAAAAGCTGGGATTTGGGGATGGGTAAAGGAAGGTCAGCACAGGGGACTGACAGAAAACAGTAATAAGGGAAAAAAACTGTAATTAGAATCACAAAATCATAGAATAAATAGATTTGGAAGGGACCTTAAAGATCGTCCAGTTCCAACCCCCCTGCCATGGGCAGGGATGGCTCCCACTGACCAGGCTGCACAAGGCCCCATCCAGCCTGGCCTTGAACACCTCCAGGCATGGGGCAGCCACAGCTTCCGTGGGCAGAATTATGCCATTTTCTCATGGAACACCTTTAAGAAGTGTAAAGGAAGTATAAATTAAAAAAGGAAGAATCAAAACCCACACACACACCCTCAAGAAATCCAAACTACACTTTTTTTACAACAAGGGATGAGCAATCCATTCAATTCTATCAGTCAAATCAATGCAGTCTCATATGTAGCCTGAGTAACAGATTTATCCTGATTCTGCTAGACTACTCCCAGCTGTCAGCCCAATGCAATGATGAGATCCACTGCAACCCCACACTTCCTCCTGTATCACTCAGGGATACACAGCAGCACTGCACTGGAGGTGGATGGAGGATACCCTGGGTGCATGTCTATCAGCACAGTGGAGGGCAGGCTGTCCCAGCAACCCCATTGCCAGCCAATAAGGAGGTATACAGCTTTGTATGGAGCCTGAAATCTGGAGCACTTCAAAAATATGCTTGATATATGGAAGCAAGGAGAGCACCTCTTACCTTCTATTTATGGACCCTGGGGATGATAAGTGTGCCAGGTGAACCTGCTTTGCCTGCAGGAACCTCAGATCCAATCCTTTGTGCTAATGTTACAAGAAATTAAAGGCTATATATAGACAGAACGAAGTCAAACAAATTACACACATGCTCTCAGATTTATTAATTCCCTCTTGTGATCTACATCCTCTGCAGTTATTCTATTTTCTTCCCCTTTTCTCCAGCGTAAATCACTTTGGCTACCTCCTTTCAGTTCATACAGAACCATATACTTAAATCATTTTCCACACAGGGAAGAGTTTTGAAGGGAAATCAGAGTAGATGATAGCCTCTGCTACTGAGATGTGGGCAAAATATCTCTGAAGGCTAGTTTACAGCTATTCATGAAAATGGAGTTTCAGACAAGTTTCAGACATATTTCAGACAAATTTCCCAAATTTTCTGCCTTGTAGAAGTTAATGAGAAACCATAGATAGATTTGGCTTTCTTGATCCATGGATAACTGACAAAAACTGAAATTCTTACCCTGCCATTTAACTCAACCTGACAAATACTAAGCAGAGGGCTCTGAAGAGTAACCCCATTGAAGCTCTTTGGAGGTATCTCAACAATGACACCTTCTAATATTTCTTACACATCCCAACAAAGAGGAATAGGAGGCTCATTAAGCTTCCTCAGGTGTATAGCATTCCATTCCATTTCCAAGTGTCTCAACTCCATAATATACTTACTTGAAAAGCCCGAAAGCCTAAAATAACTTAAATTATATACTTGCTGATAGATTGTTTATTTTGCTCTTAATAATGGGTCAGTGGTTGCCACTTGCTTTTACTGATGGAACGTATTGTTTTCTTATCATTAAAAGATAAATATAACATATATTTGGTTATAGCTATGAAGCAGTGTCTTTAAACCAAAAATGAAACATAAAACTGAAATCAAAGGTGAAGTAAGAATTTGAATCAATCTTCAGACAAGAAAAACAGTTAGTCTAAGATGTAGCTAAGGTCAGATCCCCAGGAGGAAAATCCAGATGCAAATTAAAGTGCCCTTCCAAAAATATTCTCCCAATTCTTTCCCTGGAGAGTTTTGCCCTTGCGTCCCACTCCAGAATGTTGTTACACCTCACTTGACTATAAATGCCCAGAGTCAGCAGCTATCAGGCACTTAGCTTCTGTTAAACCCTTGGGAGAACCAGAAAAAGTCAAAAAAGTGCCCTCAAAAGAGTGATACCTTAACCCACTGGATGAAACCAATCTGATAAATTGGTCCTTCACAAACAGGACACAAAGGGATCTAATTCGTCAGAAGTGCAGTGAAAGCTGCTTTCACTTTTAAATACACTCCAAAAAGAAGGCCTGGTGGTAGTAATGGCCACCATTATCCGCATTTTAGACAATGAGCTCAATACTTACAGTATTTCACAGGATGGAGGAGTTTTGGTCTCCAGGTCTGCTCAGCCCTGGGGAATGAACCTCATATCCCTCCTTCTCTAACTTCCCTTTGCTTGGAAAAGTCCCAGTTCAAATTCCCTAAACTGTATAAAAAGTGAAGTTCCCTAGTTCCTATATCACTAAACAAAATTGGTGGTGCAGTCATCAGGGGCTTTCTCATCTCTTCCCACAAACCAGCAAATGTTGGGGTCACCAGTCTGTGGTACCTCACTCACCATGCTTTTCCAGCCCCTGGACTCAGTGTCCATTCTCAGACCAAGCACCCAAAAACTAAGGGGGGGCACCACCTAAGAGACTGTGTGTCTTTGAACCAAGGAGGATTTGATTTGTTGCTTGGGAGAATTTCCTCTCAGTGGTTGTTTTTAATTAAATCTATTCTGGTTTTACATGCTTGCTAACATACAGTCTAAAACAACATGTAAACTATTTTCTTCCTCATATTAATTTCTGCTAAGTAACTAGTCAACAACCATTAGTGCCATCCAGGGAAGATAAGAGCAAAGCAAATGGTTTTTCTACATTTATTTGGGAAGTTTTGGTTTAATGCCTTACGACTGCTGGAGTACTACCCAAAAATGTTCATTATACAATTTTTCAATAAGTGATGTTTCTGAAGACCTGAAATATGCTAACAGTGAAGAGACCTTGCGGGATGGATAAAATGATTGTGTTGGTTTATCTAATAACATAAAATCAAACTGGTGAAGACATATTTTGGCTCAACCAAGAAGCACTACATCGAAAGAGAAATTTCCGTACATAAATTTACATTTTCTAAAATATTCACTTGCTCAGTTCTCTGTAATTCATGTAAATCCATGTCATCAATATATCTTGTTATACCAGTATTGTAACTGACTTTTTTTTAAAAATGTACATGCCTCTTTGGAGGATGGTTCTGATTACTGGGAATGAAGTATGATCGGTTCTGAGCTGTGTTTTTCCTATTTATTTTGTTCTTTTGAAATAGCATATAGGTGGTTGACAGGTCCACTCAATATTTCATTTATAGGCTTCCTATTCCACTGCATTCTAAGTAGTGTTTGACTATTATATATTTCACTAAAAATTACAAGTATCATAATGTTGTTAGAACAAATTTTCCCTCATCAAATGTGCCGTCGTATGAACAACGATGTTGCACTCATATTTTTCATTAAGTTTATTCCACTGTTGCCTCTGGTTTTAAGAGCACAATGGAGGTTGTTTAGTTAGTTTGTTCGTGCGCTGCTAGTTATTTCTTTCAGTCACATACCAATGCCAGTTTAACCACAAAAAAGAATCCTACTGTTGCTTCCTTTCTCTTCCCATATTACCATAAAACCTCTGCTGAGACTTGGGTACTCTTGTCCTGGCCTGCATGCAAACCTATCACAAGAACCTTGCAGAGCCTGATCCAGCAGAATCTGTGCCTAGCCCTGAGCTACTGTGCTGGAAATAAATGAAAATGTGTGGGCTCCGAGAGCAGTGCAAGACCACAGCAGTAAATGTTCGAAAATTTCCATCCCTGCTTCTGAGCCTAGCCCTGTGTCTCCTCCAGCTAAGGCTGGATGCTGCCAAGGGTTCCACTCTGAGAGGTGATATATCAGGTATCCTAGTCCTTTCCCGAGTCCAGCACAAGGTGTTTGCTGCAAAGAACATATGGTATAAAGCAATAAATTATACATATAGAAGAAAGGTGGAGTGATTCATGCAAGGTCACAGAGCAAGCTAGTCATCAAAGAAGCACTAAAGCCCTCTCACTTGAGTACCAGCACAATTTAATATGCTTTCCATGCATTCACCAAGGAGTTAGAGTTCCTATAGATCAGTCATAGCACCATGCAATGAATTTGATGTGTATAATTCTACTTAATACAACATATTTTTATTCTCACAGCATCCTCCAGGTTCCTCATCCAACCAGAAGATGAGCTATCATGTATGTCCCAGGCTTTCTTGATTAGTCCGCATAATACATTGATAGTTATTTTACAACATGGTTGTAAATGGGCAATTTGACACCCACTTTCCATGAATTCTTGAAAGCTACTCTTCACAGATGGTGCCAGTGACGCAGCTTAATCCTTCAGTATGTGAAATGAACACAATGACGAATTAAATCAAATAGGATTGGGTTTAAATTGAATCACCTTTGAATAGTCATAAATAACTGCTTCTGTTTGTATGCCTGTGGTCAACATTTCACATGTTCCTATTTGTCCAGGAAGTCAACAGAGTATAGAAAGGAATATAAACAGACAGTCAGACTCAATGTGTGGAGGCCAAAGGAGGAGAAAAATCTGTCTTTTTGCCATACTCATACAAAAAGTTTCTATATTCTAAATTTCACTGATACTGTACTGAGAAATGAGTCAATATAATGGAACATCCTATTTCATGCTGTTTGATTTCTGATGTGTGTGGAGTTTTTAATATAGATTAGTACTTTGGAAAAGTGACTGAGATTTTGTGGTTTCTAAGCTCAACCCAATTCATGACTATGTGTTTAATAAAGATCAGCTATTACTTTATGCAGCTATTGATTACTGGATAACAAATCAAATCACTCTCTATTTACATAACATTGGCATATAAATATGTAAGGGAACTCCAAGCAAGAGGTTTGAGATCAATAAACTTATCAAACAATTACTAATTGACAGGGGAGGAGATCTCCAGAAAATAAAGTGGCGTCATAGTTGTAAGCCTCTGTACATGAGCAATAAAGACCAGATTAACAGCAATGGTACTGAATGGTTCACTGAAATGTCTTTTGCATCTGTTTTTTGGCTGATAGGGCATTAGGGAAGTCTCTGGGCTCTTAGCAACCCTTTTTTATCTGAGCACAAGTCGTCTTTTCTGAGGGTCGTATCACAGCTTTATTGAAAGAAACCAAGCCTGCTACCCTCTTCGACAGAATGGTTGCTTTCCAATAAAGTTGAAAATTCCCACAATCCAAGTAAAGCAAGCCACTTGGCCTAACTCTCCATGGGCCTCCAGTTTTTCTCATTCCTCTCTTCTACAGCTACTCTGGACTGACAATATGGATGGGAGATATCTCAATTTGGGAACATCAATTCATGATAGTCCAAAAGAGTTTTCTGGAGAGTCTTGTGCCTTCAACACCCCAACTTGTTTTTATAATAGGTACATCAGAATATGAGAAGCATTTACTGCAAATAAACATGCAGTTTGAGTGGGTTGCAACATATTTCATTGTTTAGGATACTTTGAACTGAAAAGAAAAGCACACCGTTATTAAAAGCTAATGGCCACCCTATGAGACTTGATCCTTAAGAAGGGTTATATGAATGTGACCAATGTGTACCAGAGGGGGACAACAGGGCATGTGTAATCCACCCTCCATATCTACACACCTCCAAATGAGTTCTCAAATATATCTGTTTCGAAAGCATTGACCCAAAGTTCTTGCTTGTGTTACCTGCAAAGAGAATGTACGTGAGGTATTAACACAGGGAGCATGTAGGTCACCTTAGAAAAGACTGCGTGAGGATACAGAAACAATATTTGAGCTACAATAAGTTTGGGGTTGGCTGAGAAAAACACAGGTGACATTTAAATTACAGAAACTCATTTATAGATGTTAACAGATCATCACTGCTGTTCTCTAAATATGGATTTATTTAAAAAGTTGTACCTTAACTGGTTAATTTACAGATCAGAAGATCCAGTAGACCAGATGACTTTGTTTAAATCTGGGAACAATATTTTCCTTGCTACCTCGACTCTCTCCTCATCTGCAATAAACATAAATTCACTACAAATCAAAATTTCACATTTTTTACACAATAAAGTTTATCTTGTAGCCCTCTGTTTCTGAACCAAGTAGAACAGCTCCACAGAGAAATAGTTCTGTATGGGTATTTCAAAAATATTATATAAATTATTTAATGTCTTGGAAAGCCTGTGGCAGTCCTAAGGAGTCTGTGGCATAACCACTGTTACACAGCTGCCCCTTCATGCTGTGAGATAGTTTCACTATCATTAATACAAATGGTCACAGTTATAGTGCTGTTCACAGTCCTTCCAGACTCTCATATGATGTGTTTTCTCTGCAGGAGGGTTGTGATGCTCGTTACAGTACAATGGATACTGTGGAGTGCTCATCGTGTTGTAATGAGCAGCTGGACAGATGTGGGGAAAGAGATGCATTCTTGCTGCATGCTAGCAGTGATGGAGGGAAGGTTACACTTCAAGTTGTTGGCACTGTTGTTGATACTATTGATAGCATTTTCAATGGAAACACTGTTATTAACAAAACATTTCCTCCATGCTTCTTTATTTCTTATGACTCAAGAGCTGGCAGTGAAACAGGGGAATTCCATTGCTCACATATTTTAAATTATAAAAGGGAAGTTGTTTCCAAAGAATCTTTTTTGTAACAGATTTTGAGAAGTTGGTCTTATGCTTCACTGTAGATTCTGCAGTTTCAAAAAATTGTGTCCATGTACCCTGAATTGTTAAAGACATTTCTTCATTGCACAGTAGCTTTAAAAGTCTTATTTGCAATCCTATGTGCCACTATCTGTCAATATTTTCCTCCAGTACTAAGAAGTTCAAGTGTGATTGCATCTACCAACTTTGAATTAAGTAAAAGATGACATGGAGAAAACTTTGAAATTATAGATGTGTATGAAATGTACAATTGCAGTTTTGCATAGCAGAAAATACCATTCTAAATGAGAGGCAACTGTAGCCTATGCTACTTTGCCATCTGTCACTGAAATAGAAAAATATTTCTTGCATCTAAAGACAACATTCTAAGTCAAGAGAAGTATTGATGAGTCTAGCCCAATATTGATGAAAAGACTTATCTCAAACAAAAAGAATAATTTATTTTTCATGAACTGTAGATAACTATCCTTTTAAAAATGCATGCAAAATTCATTGTTCAAAGCCTGTGATTTCTACCTTTAAGATTCCTTTATTGGTTGAACAGACAAAATAGATAAAAGTTGGGGGAGAATGTAGCCATGTATCATATCTGTTTCTAATACAATGGTCTCTGGCACTTCTTGGCATTTCTCACTCTTTAAGTGGTCTGCACAGTTTATAGAGGACTCCAAGATGGAATTACAGGGAAGATGTCTGTTACACCCAGTCTTCATTTAATCCAGCAGAGAGGTCCTGCATCCAATATTCTGCAATTCCTCACAATCTTCATTAAAATTTTCTCTCAGACTTGCTGTTAAATGAATATCCAAAATTTTTCTTTGGTAAAATGTGCATGGTCTGTTCATTTCAATAGTCGCACAGTCCCTTCCAGATGCTTGCAACCTAATTCTGTATCAAGTTGGGATATAATTGTGTGACTGGTAAATGTATAGGATTATTTCATTAAAAAAAAATTAAAGAGTTTTAGGAGCACATTAGCCACTCACTTGGATGCATTTGTTTTGAATTTTTTGTCACCTTCTGTGGAAAATGGAATATAAAAGTCTAATCTGGTACTGAGAATATATCAAATTTTACATAGGCTGTTGCATTGCAATGATTTAACGTAGGAACTTAATAAGTAAATTAATCCATAGAACTGAAATTAAATGTAACTCATCACTAGTATAGCTCATTATTATTGTGACATTTCACCAGAAATATGCATAGAGATATGTTATTTTATTATAAGATTTTTCTCATAAAAGAATGGATGAGCTTGTAGTCTTTAATTAACTTTACACTGAGATTTTACATTTTTTATCAGAGTGCAAGTGAGGAAACAAGCCAAGTCCCACACTCCCATACACAATGCAGAGTTGGGGTTGAAATGCTCTAATCAACATACTAAACAATGTAGAAAGAGTCCTTCTAATTAAATCTCTAAGGATCATATTTTCTTAGCTTCCCTCCTTTATCAAAAAGTCTTGTAATCTTGTGATCTTGTAATCTTGTATAATAAATAGTAGCATAAAGAAAATAGGAGAATCTCTGGCATTTTACTTGGCTGCAATGGCAGTTTTGCAAGAATCTGTAATGCTGTTATTCCTCAAGAATATTACCACAGTTACAGCTGTTGTGAAAGCATTGATTCTCTATTTGCAATCCTTCTTTTTAAATAAATATGTGTGCATATGTGTGCATTTATACATGTATGTGTGTTTATATAAAAACTTTTGCAGTATCATAAATGTCAGAATTGGAAGTATCCTACCATGTGTAAGTTTACCAAGTTTTACAATATTTTCAAAATCACACCCATTCATATGGAATTTTTTCAAACCAATCATCTATCTCAAGTTACATATTTGAAAAAAAGATTTGTGGCTTTTGCCACAGTGATCTTTCTTCATTGTTTTGCCAATAATGAAATATGGTGAATGAACAGATGAAAAAGCCTTTAAAAACAATCAAAATGCTGCCTTAGGGAAGTTTGAATACAGTCCCAGAACACAGTACAGCTTTTTTTCAGGGAAGACAGAAGAGATGTCTAAGTATTCTGAGTAAAAATAAACTTCAGTTTGCATCAATACCTGTTATGGGGACCTGAGCCAATAATCAAAGACCACTGATACTGCTGTCACTGCTGCAGGATCCACCACACACTCCCTAAAGGACAGCACCCCAAGCAAACTGAGTTATTTCCAGGTATCTGGGGAAGTCATAGCAAGCTTGATGGCAAGAACAGTGATCTGATTCCCTACAGGCTGATGCCCCAGGAAGCTACCTACTTTGCATATGCTCAGACAGTTATGCTCTAAGAAGGAGATAGATATTCTGACAAATTAAATAGATTTGATGAGATCATCAGGACCTGCAAGCAGCAAACCTTGCCTGAGGACTAGCATTGAGTGGAAAACAGAGCTATCTGCCACTGTACTGTGGCAGAAAGAGTAAAAGTATAAGGTCTTGTTAAACTGATAGTTTTTGTTGTTGTTGGATACAGCTATTTATTAAAAGAATCATTCAAGGCAGAGCATTGCAAATTGCTAGGTAATATTCTCAGTCCTACTGAAAGTATAGGAAAAAATACAGCAGAGTGCAGAGAGACCAGGAAATTCTTCTGATGCGTTATAGACCTTTTTCATTTGTTTATTTTAAAGTCTGGAAGAATACTTATATAGGAGACTTTTCTATATTTGATTCTTCATGAGAGAGAAATGAGCTGAAAATACAGGTGGCAGAAGGCCACTTGTGATGTAGGAGCCTCTCACCTCTTCTAGGAGATGAAAATCAGAGTGAGCACCCTAGACTTCAAGGAAATTAATTTTCCATAATAGCGTGTATGATATACTTGCTTACAAGGAATGTAAAGTAAGACAGAGAGAAAGGAACTCTCATTTGTCTGCCAGATGCAAGGAAGGGAAGCAACCCCATTGATAAAATCACTATCCTGTGCCTGCTGAGCACAGTCTGCTGGGACTAAGCAATGAAGGTGGAGTCTTCCATATGAAAACCCAAGTGCCCCATGCCATTTGACCCAAAGGACAGCCAAAAGCTGCCTTGTATTCGAAACCTTTTTGCAATTACAAATCAGAACAAGTCTATTTTTTAATCTCAGAAAATAAGTACATTTTCTCCTGTCCTGAAGAGCAAGTTTTGTTCAAGAACTTTACAGTCCTGTTTGAAGGTGAACTGGTCTTTCATTTGCAATAAAGGTAATTCAGTAGAAGAAACAAATGCATCAGTTTATTCTTATACCTCTTGTTAGTTTTCTTTCTTCCTTTGACAAGTTAATTGTCTAGATGATAATAACATGGATGGTCCATGACCACTGCCAAGCGTTTTCTAAATATTGTTGACAAGCTGAAGGACAACATGTGCGGACAGTATGTCCGGCTTAAAGAAATCTCAGTTCCAGATTTTCATTGCATATCTGTCACAACTATCAAGTTTTAAATTCAAGTTTTCTATTTAAGAGAAACAATATCATGTATATGATTTATCAAAAAAATAGATAAATGGAATTATTTTGGTTCTTGATTAATGAAGGTTAATGAAGTAATGGAAATGACACTTTGAGAACCAAAATTGACCACCAGTTTTGGCAGAGATAAAATTTTAAAAAAATTATTTCTGTATTCTTTCCATTAATTCACTGAGTTATAAAATTTGTAACACAAATGTGAGAGTGGTATCTACAATTCATTTAGCAACCCATCAAACTCCACCTTTTCATCAATAGTTTGTTCAGGTACCTGAACTATGATCTGAGGCAAAAAAAATCTGTCACAGAACATCCCTGGAAAAAGTAACTATAAAGATTTCTTAAAAATAGAAACAAATGGTAATTCTCTCTTACTTCGCATTGTTATGGAGAAGAATCATTTTTCTTGGGGAATAAGACAGAAGAGGAGAGTAAATGGTATAACCATATAACCATTCAATAATGGAATATTGAGACAGATCCAGCAGAAAGTATAAAATAATATATTGAGGAAGTGTGGGTAGGCTAGCACATTGCATTGCTGCACTTAAACCACAACAACGAAGTTGTAAATGCAGGGAGAGAGGGAGTTTTTGTGGCTTATAGATAGAGTAGGAAATTATGAGAACTGTCAAAAGCTGGCTGCACTGAACAAGGAGTAATAAAGATACAGGTTGACTATGGACTCAGAAGTTTCTCCAAACTTTATGCTAGATTGGTAACACACAGCACATAATAGAATCATAGAATCATAGAATCACCAGGTTGGAAGAGACCCACCGGATTATCGAGTCCAACCATTCCTATCAAACACTAAACCATGTCCCTCAGCACCTTGTCCACCTGTCCCTTAAACACCTCCAGGGAAGGTGAATCAACCACCTCCTTGGGCAGCCTATTCCAATGCCCAATGACCCTTTCTGTGAAGAACTTCCTCCTAATGTCTAGCCTAAATCTCCCCTGGTGGAGCTTGAGGCCATTCCCTCTTGTCCTGTCCCCTGTCACTTGGGAGAAGAGGCCAGTTCCCTCCTCTCTACAACCTCCTTTCAGGTAGTTACAGAGAGCAATGAGGTCTCCTCTCAGACTCCTCTTCTCCAGGATAAACAACCCCAGCTCTCTCAGCCGCTCCTCATAGGGTCTGTTCTCCAGCCCCTTCACCAGCTTCGTCGCTCTTCTCTGGACTTGCTCCAGAGCCTCAACATACTTCTTGTGGTGAGGGGCCCAGAACTGAACACAGGATTCAAGGAGTGGTCCCACCAGTGCTGAGTACAGAGGGAGAATAATCTCCCTGGACCTGCTGGTCACACCATTTCTGATGCAATAGCCAATGTCTCATTCATTTATGCTTACAAAGTACTGAGATTGCAATATGCAGTGGTGCCTCTATAAGCACTCAGTGTTGTAACTGAGAAAGATCCTCCAGCTGGAAGAGGTATCATAAGATTTCTACTGCATCAGACTACCATGGTTCATTTGAAGTAAACAGGACTCAGCTGAATTTGGACTGGACCTGGGCTGACCTGCTAAAAATCTACTCTCAACAACAGTCACAGCAAAAAATTCCAGCTTTTTCTGTGCAACCATTCTGTCCTAGCACTGGTAGCACATTGGTAACTTAAGACTCTCCCTTGGAGTTACTGAATTCTACCTGTTTTCTGAGAGCTATTCTCTAGAGCTCATGCACTGTCAACATCTAGTTTAATTTCCTATGCAACTTTAATGCTCTGAATATGTATCACTCCAGAGGTAGATGCAAGGAGATAGCACTCTTGAATGGCTATAGACACTGGAGTTGAGCAAATGCATTAGTCAGTGTAGAACTGGTTACATGACTGTACTTCCACCAGCAGCAGGGTACAGAGGGAGCTCTCTCCCACCAAGGAATCCCACTGAAGCCAGACAAATTAAGATCATGAAAAGCTTCTGGCAGGAGGGAGACAGCTTTCAAATGTCTTTTCTGAAGTCATTTGCTCTTTGCTGCTACCTATCAGAGTATTTATATACTTAAGATGAAAGATATTGTTACAAATAGTGCAATAGAGTTTATACCGCTGTAAAATAGTGATGCAATTAATCATGACTTGAGAAGGTTTTCAACATCATATTTTCAAACGAAGGACTTGGAAGTTCTTAGTTTTTTTAAAAAACTAAACAAATCATCCGATCTTGTGATGTAAGTCCCCTGAGATTAAATAAAAGTATCAAATATCACAAAATTCAGATGAAATCATCTTGCTTAACATCAAAGAAATAAAATCTTGAGATGTTTTTTAAGGAAATCTGAGCTCAATAAGTTCAGCACATACAGGAAATATCAGAAATGAAGGCCTAAATGTCCTGGCAAACATGTTCCTAAAGATGTCACTTCTATTGTGAGGTGAGGTGTTGGCTCAAAGGAAAGGTAAGAATATTGAAATCTGTAGCTCATGTGGAATTACTCTCCTTCCTGCACGCAGTCTGACTCCATTTTAAACTGAGAGTGTCCACTCGGACACTGGATGCAGCTGAGTTTCCCTTTGGGTTGTTGTATCTCTTGTATTATCATAGAATTGTTGAATGGTTTGAGCTTGTAGGGACCTTAAAGATCTTGATCCAACCCTTCTGCCGTAAGCAGGTGCACATTCCACTAGATCCACTTGCTCAAAGCCTCATCCAGTCTTCCAATCCAAAGCCTGATCCTGAAAGGAAATGGGAAGAGTGAACTAGTAAGTAGCTTTGGACTTGTGACTGGGTTTAAGGAATGTTTGCCACATGCTTAATGGACAAACTAAAATTAAAGCCAAGAAGGTGTTTTGAGTATATGACTTTTTTTTTTTTTTGTTATGTTTTAGGTGATTTCTCACAAACTGACAGATGAATTCTAAAATCAAGATATTCCCTGTGCAATAAGATAAATCTCCTCTAAATCACTTTAGAAAAAAAAGACTTTACAAAATTCTATGTAAAAAAAAGACATTTGTTTTATTGTTTGTAAGGAACTGATTTATTTGTTTATTATTATTCACTCTTGTCATCATAGAACCTCAAAGCCTCAAGATTAAGGTCCTGTTTGTATGGAAGGCAGTAATAAAGCAAAAGACAGTTTTACAATCAGAGTACATGCGCATCCCCTCAGAAAGCTTTATTGTCAAAGGAATTCTCTAAGAAACTAAAAGGAGCTTTTTATTCCTTTTGATTTATCTCTTTTCTTAAGTTGTTTGTTTAGAAATAGGTCACTCAGCCTAGCAGATATTTCCTCAACACATTTATGTCACAAATTAAGCAAATTTTCCAACCATACTCCTTGTTTCAGTAATTATGATTTAATAATCTGCTTTAATTTTTTATAAAGCAGACAGGGCAATTAGCTAAAAATTCTAGTTGTTCAACTCCATTTTTCCCCTACCTCAAATCTGTACTGATAAATTGCTATGGGAAATTTTAGTTCTGTCCTAATAAAAGAATGTGAACTCCATATGAACATGCAGTTTCAAGCCACCAGAAATTATTCGGGAAACATCACTTAACCAGTTATGTACTAGAATGTAAATGAGGCCTCCTTTTTTTTTTTTTTTTTTCTTTTTCATGCTAGCAGTAAAGCTGAGGCATTCACTGCTTTCATTTCACTCCACTCTTTTTTTTTTTGTTGCCATAGAAACCAGGGGGCCAGTCAGTCTGCAGAAGAGGCTGCCATTGCAGGTGGTTTGCAGATACTGTATTAATAAATGAAGAAATAAATAAATAAATAGAGCCTACATTTTCCTCAAAATGACAACAGTAAAAAGCACGCCACTCTGTATTTATGTTGTTGGCTTGTGTAATTCAGCTACTGGGACTTTATAGAAAACATTTCCTGCTTCAGAAAATAAGCATGTACGTATTTCTTGTACCTGGCAAGCCCATTGTGTATATTTACAGCCTTCTCTATAGCAATCAACTAAAATATTGAAACAACATAAGCCAATTGAGCTGAAAAGAATTAATTCTAAAAAGAAGGGGAGATTAAAAGAGTATGCGTGCACAAGCATGTAGTTATTGACTTATTCATATGCATGTTCTAGTTATGTGCTTAGGATTAATAACAAGTTTGGATACTATTAGTACATTGATCCTGTTGTCCTGGAGATATTTAAATTAATATAACCTTGATATAAGAAATTAAAATCAACAATAATAAAAAAAAGAAAGGTTAATTTAGTCTGATTAAATGCAGAAAATATAACCAGGGGATCACATTATCAGTCCACCTGTGAATTCCCCATAACCTTAGAACAATTTTGTCTAAGTTCAACCAAGCCTTAAAAATGTGCAGAAATCCCACATGCAATTATTCATGTAAAATAATTTGCAACTAGAGGAGGGACCAGTGTCTCCAAAAAGGAAAGGCAAGAATTCCTCTGTTATCTATTCCATTTGGCACTTTTCATTGAAACACAATTCAGGCCTACAAATGTGCCACTTCAGTTCTCCATATCTCATATTTTAATAGATATAGGAAGAGGAGTGATTCTGTGGCTTATAGTTGTGCCCATGATGCATCTTAAGTTTTTCCAGTATAGAGAGAATTCTACAGTTATTGCTGATTTGGGTGTACATAATGCTTTAGTAAAATGTATACATGTTTTCTCTTCTATCATAGTCCTGATTCCCCTCATATTCCTCCACAAAATTAATGATAATGTTAACCTTTTAAGGAATGAATCATCTGTCAGAGTTCTCCCAGCAAACCATTCATCTAACCAATAGATTCAAAAATAGTTTCCACTCAAGTAGATTTAAGAAGTTTTAGAAACAGAAAACGAAATCATGAACGACCCACATTGCAGTCTAGTTGAAGTCTGAGGCTTTGAAAATACTTACATTCTCATGAAAAAGATGTCCTTGGGCTTCTCTAGTTCTATTCTGGTGCTAGCAACCTAGTTATTGTCCAAAAGAACATGGGAAGAGTTGCTTTTTATTGTGGTTACTCTATATATAACAGTAGCGAAAAAGTCTCAGCCTTATGGTTGTAAGGATGCCGGAATAGTGGAGGGGAGCAAATGTCACTTCTGTCTTCAAGAGAAGCAAGAAGGGGGAACCAGGGAACTAGCGGATAGTCAGTACCACTTTGATCCCTGGGAAGGTATGAAAACGTAATCCTGGAAACCATTTCCAGGCATGTGAAGGATGAGAAAGTCATGAGGAGTGCTGATACCACACCTGGACTGCTGAGTCCATTTCTGGGCTCCTTGGTACAAGAGATATATGGACATACTGGAAAGAATTCTTAACAAAGGACCACAAAGATGATGAAGGGACTGGAGCATCTCTCCTATGGAGAATGGTTGAGAAAGCTGGGACTTTTCAGCCTAGAGAAGTGAAGGTTCAGGGAGGATCTTCTTCATATACGCAGGAAGGGTACAAAGAGGACAGAACCAGGCTCCTTTCAGTGGTGTTCAGTGACAGGACCAGAGCCAACAGGCACAAACTAAAACTCAAGAGAACATCAGAAAACATTTTTACTGTGAAGATGACCAAGAACTGGCACGGGCTGCCCAGAGAGGTGGTATAGTCTACAAAGAGAATAGGTGTCCCTATTTCAGCAGGTGTGGTGGACTAGATGGTCCCTCACAATATTGATCATTCTGTGATTTTGTGGCTGTAACAAGCACAAAATCATCATCTCTTCCTGAAGAATTTAACATTTCAGGCTTCAGTCCAATGAAGTGAAATAGCCATGGTACTCAGCATCTCCTACAAAATCAGATAAAATCAGGAAGGGATGGGCAAAACAGCACAAGTTTTGGGAATGGGAAGTTTTAGGAAGAAAAGAAAAACTGAAGAGGAAGAAGAGGCTGAGAGGAGACCTCATTGCTCTCCACGGCTACCTGAAAGGAGGTTGTAGAGAGGAGGGAGCTGGGCTCTTCTCCCAAGTGGCAGGGGACAGGACAAGAGGGAATGGCCTCAAGCTCCGCCAGGGGAGATTTAGGCTAGACATTAGGAGGAAGTTTTTCACACAAAGGATCATTGGACATTGGAATAGGCTACCCAGGCAGGTGGTTGATTCACCTTCCCTGGAGGTGTTTAAGGCATGGATGGACAAGGTCCTGAGGGACATGGTTTAGTGTTTGATAGGAATGGTTGGACTCGATGATCCGGTGGGTCTCTTCCAACCTTGTTATTCTATGATTCTATGATTCCAGTTCAGGAAGGGAGCCAGCAGAGACTGGGATATTGCAGGGGATTATAGGTATCACAGGACTCTCTCCGGGGTTAGGGTATCTCTCCATCTCTTGCTCACTATTGACTAAGTCCTCGGGGCAATAGGAAATACCTTTAGCCTACCTCAATCCTGGAGTGTCCCCTGCTGAATTATAGGATCACCACTCTAATTCTTCCCTTTATGATTCAACCCTTCATAGACAGTTTACTCCTCCATTAGTCCACTGACATGAACAACATCTTATTTGGCTGTTGAGTTCCTATTTTTTTTTATTTGCTTATTTGTTTTTTTACCTAGGGAGGTAATTCATTGATGACTGTCAACATGGGATAATGAGCTCGCTCAACTTCAGTTATGACCCAGCATGGCTCTTCTTATCTCAATAATACATTTACCAGAAAATTTTTTGAATGAGAAGTAGTGTAGGGGTTTTGGGGTTTTTTTTTTAGGAATCTGTCAACACAGGATTGAATTTCAGAGCTCTAGTATAACCTCTTTAGCAAAAATAAAGGATATAAAAGCAGTGGAAACCATGGATATCTCTTTCTCTAAATAATTGCCTGCACACTGTGAGCTGTGTCCATCCACAGATTTTCTGCTTTCTCATTCCAGAACATCTACAGACTCCTGTGTTGTTGGAGGCAGGTCATTCATGAATGCCACATACCTACAGAACTAGTCAAAAAAACCAAAATTTACCTTCTACAGATACACAGTCTTCCATAACTCAAACTATTAGAGAAAATATTTGACACCACTAATTGTAAAATGCATTCTAGAAAAGGCAGTCTCTATAAAACAGAGCTAAATAGGTAGTTTATGATAGCAAACTTCCAGAAGTAATATTTACATTCTAGTGAAGAAAAAGAAAATGGATCAAATTACAGAAATCAAACTGTTGATCTTGTATTACTTTTATCTGAGACTTCTTAAAGCTCTGACTGGGACCTGTCAGTGGAGGGCTTCTGGAAAAAGTAAATAAAATGTTGTTTCTGGTTTAATTATTTCTCTCTCATTTCATTCTGGAGTGTCACTTGGATGCTGAGATCACTGCACAATATGAATTGGACTGAAAACTCCTCATCTCTGTAACATAAACGTGCTGTCAAATTTAAAGCAGGCAAGACCCTACAAAATTTGTACAAGTAAATGGAAAACCACTTATGTTGGTGGAGAAATCTAAGCCACACCCTTTTGTACTCTTACCTATCTATGCACTAATAAAGAAGAGTTGTCAGAAAAGTATTTTCACTCTGAGTGTGTCTGAAGTTTTAAAATAAGCTCTTCTTTTTCTCCTCTAGTCACCTCATATATAAGCAGAATGAAGGAACATTTGGATTTAGGTTTCTCTTTCTGGGCAATAAAGAAAGAAACCTCTATTATGTATCCTCATCTAGGCATAACCTGGATTGAAAGAATGTCACCCTTACAGAAACAATGAGCCCCAGGAACATCTAGTAAAAACAGACAGTGCTGACCATTTCTGAAACATATTCACCCAATGATCTACTTCTTTCTTTTTAGATAAAAGAAATCCTGAAAATTTAGAGCTAGGTGATCTACACTGTGATTTATTTTAGTTTTGGATTCTGTTCAAGTCCATCTGCACTTAATATAGATGTTAAAGAGTCTAGAAACAAATATGGATTAGAATTGGCAACACTCATCTGGGCAAAGATCCCCTGAAATCAGTGTAAATGTGCTTCAATTAAGTTTCCAGGCTGGAACTTACTTGGAATTAGAGCTCATAAACATTTGCTGCATGTTCAATAATATTTGTCTATAAAATATTCTCAAGAGACAATCTTAAATATGTAGTTCATGTCTTAATGAGAAGAGAGGAAAACTTGGTTTTGATTTATTTTTATGATCATAACGATACTGATGTCATGGCCTAAAATGGAAAAATATCCTGTTAAGTTATGCAGCATTATATCACATAATTTAACCTCTTGCTGAGATGGAGCAGAAGATACAAGAGGCCCTTGGCAGAAGTTATTGCACTATTGTATTTTCGTGGCTTGTTTGCTAAGCCTGGTAGAACTCTGGAAAACAGATTGAAGGGGGTCAACTGTGCAGACCTGCAAATTTCCAAGAAATCCTACTTATATGATTCATACTAGTCCTTTTACTAAAAGACTAATTGCTTCCGATGACCAAAATAATACAGAAGAACTTTCTGAGTAAGTGAAGGCAAAGTAAATGGCCAAAGAGAGACAATAGTTTGTCAGATGTGGGGATAGTTATGGAGAAGTGGAGTAACTGAGTAGCAGCCACTACAAGGAAGAAAGGGTGCCTGTCTTCACTATCCCATGCCTGGAAGGTTTCAAGATTGGCTCCAGCAGAGAATCTCCTGTTTTGGAAATTCTAACTCTTGTTTTAGCAAGTGAGAAAGATATATAGTTCACTGGGATTTCCATATTTCCATTAGAAGAATATCTACCCACTGAGTGAGGCCAGTTCAGGAGAAGATACAGAGAGAGCAGTACAGCTCTGCTGAACAACAATGCTGTAGCCAAACCACTGGGTTCAACAGAGATGTACTGTGGTTTGATTTCTCTTCAGAGCTAGTGCTTTGAAACTGTTGGCCTTGTGTTTTGATTGATCTTCTATCAGTTCCTTGTCTGTGATTTTCACAGGGCATTTCCAAAGGCAGCTTTTGGGCTAGTAGAGTAACTCCATGCCCTGTTGCTATGTAAGAGGATTCTCCAGAGAAAGAAGAGATCCTACTGTACTCAATTTGAATCAGTCTCTGGAGAAGTCTTGCTTTCCCGATGGGGTATTATGAGACATCAGAGGCATTTATCTCATCAGTAGTCTACAGTGGCCTTCCTGAAAGCTCCCCTTGTGTCATTCTACATGTCTCTCCTTGTTTTGTAAGATAAACAAAACATGGGTAGGTTCATTCCTGCTCTAAGCTGACTGATGCCTGCAGTTTTTTTCCAGAGAGAAACTCTAGGACTCGTGGGAATGATATGCCAGGGGAGGTTTAGATTGGATGCTAGGTAAAGGTAATTCAGTCAGAGGGTGGTGGAGCACTGGAATACTCTTCCCATGGTAGTCATGGTATCAATTCTAACAATATTGAAGAATGCCCTGAAACACATGTTGTAAATTCAGGAATTGTCCTGTGCAGGACTCAATGACCCTTCTGGATCCTTTCCAACTCAGGTCATTCTGTGACTGTGTATAATTCAATCCAATTGTTTCTACTTATTCTAATTCTGGAGTTTCAGTTGAGAGACTCACTGAACATCAGCCGATGGCTTCTGAAATCCAAAATAATGACCCCTTGTCCAGTAGTTAACATGAACATCAAACACCCACAGCCTCTACATTCAGCAGGCAGAATGATGACAATCACTACATCACTGAATCTATCCACAGGCAAGTGATATATTCAGGAGGCAAGTGATATATTCAGGAGGCAAGTGTGTCTGATAGTTTAGTTACAGATCATATTAATTTATTAAAGCCTAATGTTAATTTCCTTGAAGAGGTAGAGAAAATGACAACATAGCAAAACTGGAATTGTTTGCTGCACCTGACACCAACTTTTACAGCCAGTCAAGTAATATGTTTTTGGCAATGAAGATACATAATTTCCCTTATATTTGGTGCTCTTTAATATAGGTGATAAATGGCTTTGGTATTTCCTGGAAACATAGCAGCGGTGAGCATGGGTTGCTCCTCAGATGCAGTAAATGGCAGAGGACTATGAATATCAGTGTGATAGTCTGCATAAAATTCCATAGGCGTAGGATCATATCCTTAATCAGAGCGTATATTTGGGAAAATCTTTCCATGGCTACCTGAGATTCATATGAAACACAACAGGAACAGAAAACAAACTGTGTCTCTGGATGCATGTTTGGGGATGGGGGATGAGCACCAGCCCTCTACATTGTGCTGGCCTGGGAAGTTCCCCTACTCTGTTCTTTTGGGAATCCACTTCAATGAATGCAGGATGCAGGGCATCTATCAGGAGCAGAAAAATGGAAAGAGAGGCAGGAAGATCATAGCATCATCTTGATATCTGAGAAGGAAGTAGTAGGAATCAATGTCTCTCTCTCTTTTTCTGATCTCAAATATGAATGCAAACTCTGTTGAGGAAGAACCCTGAAAAAAAGTAAGACTGCTAATATGAATACATAGAGAAGCATCAGATTTCTGCAGGTCTTGCTGACTTGCCCCTAGAAATATGCCTTTTCCTTAATAGAAAATGCACAGCCACAGCTATACTGACCTTGACTTTTCTTTATGTACTGCTTACAGTGGTCTGGTAAAAACTTTGTTTCATTTATTCTAAACTGAAATAATAATTTCTTCTTCCCACTGAAGAAATTTCTATTCTGATTCTACAGATACAAAAGGGGAAAAAAAATTACAAATGTGAGCCCCACTGTTACATGTAAAAATATGTAAAAACAGATTTACTATAGCAAAACTACATGAAAAATAATTCATCATAAACAAATGCAATCAAAAATGTGGGTACTGAAGCATAGTGGTAGTTGAACATCTAAAAGTGATGCATCAGCCAAACTCAAAACAAAGGCTCACAGCCACATAGATTAGTTATATTTTGTCAATGTGCTTTCTTGCTTAGTGATTAGGGCGAAGAGTGAATTTGTGAGAACCCCAGGATTGTGCCTCTGGCCCAATGAATATTTATTTATTCAGGAAAGAGATTGAGAATTAGCATTGAATATTTTAACATTATGGGTAGTGTAGTTATTTGTGTTGTGGGACAAAAGTGACAATTTGAACATTCAGGGGAGTTTCCTATTGTCATGTTATTGTCTATTTGGGGCTGGTTTTCTGTTTTTCTAAAGAAAAAAACTGTGAAAATTCTTGAGCTTGTCATCATGGAGAGTGGAGATATATATATATATATTTTTTTTTTTGTCAGGAGACACAAAATCACTACCAGAGATCATTAATCAGACAAACAGAGTATTGCTCTATTTTTCAATCTCTTAATCATTCAGTCCAGATTTTTGTGGAGACAACTCTGTGCTAGTATGCATTGATGGACTTTTCAGATGTTTCACTTGGAACATGCAAGGCAAAAAGCATTAAACTAGCAGCGATATTACTTTCCATTAAGGAAAGTTCACTGCTACAAGCACTGAAAAATCCAAAGGTTAGCAAGATCCAAGAGTTCAACAAAAGCTCTGCTCTTCTGTGATGCAATCAGATTCAAAGAACCTGTTAAATAAAAAGTATGCATATTTGTTTATTTACTAGTTCATTCTGTCTTTGGACAATGAAGCTTTTGAGACTAGGCATCTGATGACCTCCATGGGAGCCACTAAGGACCACGGGCTAGCAGTGACAGTTAGTCCTCTTTGCTAGCAGCATCTCCACACAGATTTAGTGGAGACATTAAGTCCATAATAAATACAGTCTAGGCAAACACAGGCCTAGAACTGTCTACTGACTCATTATTAATACACTAGGATAGTCTGGACCTGTGACCTCTAGAGTGAATCTTCCCTCCTGCCTCCCACAACTCCTTTTTCCGTCTGCTCACTGTGGGACTTTGCACGTATACAGCTACAGCTGTGGTGTCTCGGTGTCTCACCTCGCACTCCTTTTGTCGCCTGTGCCCCAGAGCCCCTTGACCATGGGGACTACATCCATGGAAAACACAGAGTGTGCAAGTAAACCAGCATATATGTGCCCAGCATGCAAACGCTACCCTTCCAAAGAGAAAGGATGTGATTACATCTGGTAGTGCTTACTGTGTGCAGCTTAACAAAAATGCAAGAAGGCTATATCAAGCATGGAGATAAAGCAAGAATTTTTTTTAAAAAAAGAGTGTAGTACATTAGCTATTTATTAATTATTCTTTTTTTTCCCCTTGTAACATACAGCTGCCGAGCAGAAGACTAGCAAATTTAAGAGCTATATAAAAATAAGTAGCAAGGCAAGTCCAGGGAACAATACATCTAAAGCAAAAGGACTTCTAGAAGCAGAGTCGGGTCTTTTTGTGTGAGGCCTGGAAGCAACTAATCTCTGCTGAGTAAAGATAGCCATTCAGCTCAGATCAGTTGACTACACTGCTGGAGGAGGAAAACCAGGGAATCGTTTCATTGTCATTACTGGGGAACCACCAGATGCTTGGGATTCCATGTATTTGGGGGATAAATCTTTCAAAAGCTCCATTGACACTGGGGTATGTCAATAATTCAATGTATTAGTTGGATGCAAATACTGCACAATAAGGTATGGAAAGAAAACTGTAATTGGGAATGCTGGGGCGAAGGGGGCTCTATCTTCTGACTGAGTCTATTGTTGAACTCCAGGCTGAACCTCCGACCCTTTACTTTGGAAGGACACAATAGGCTTTGATATGAGATGGTGGGAAATGGGCTTGGAGGCTCATTTCACATTCAGCTGCAATTCATCAGCTTGGCTGGGACTTCTAGCAGCTTTAATGACCACTGCAATTGATGGTTAAATCAATTTGTGACGGTGACAGCATGGCTGGCCCCTAGACTGTAACAATCCGGGATTACAACAGGCAGAAAAGGCCGCGTTATTCAGACGTGCGTGGTTTCTACTTGGCTCAGAGTGGGAACAACAGTGGGACAAAGTCTCAGAAAACGAAGCCTGGAGAATGTACACATTCACTCCAGCTGACTACACACCAGCACCGCTTCTTTGTAGCACGATGAGGTAGGTTAAAAAAAAAAGAAAAAAAAAAGAAGAGCATTGGGACAAATAAAAATATACAGTAGGGCAAAAAAGACCCTGATATATAACTATATTCTTAGGGAAAGTGGGAACCCAAAGAGAATTTCAGCTTTGTTCTGCAGGAGGCAAAGTGGGTGGTCTGTCCTCCATCCACCCTCGACCCCAAAACTGTCTTGCCACTTGCCCCCACAGCCATGTCTGGATTATGATCGAGCAGGTTTGCATTTGGCAAGATGGGCATAGGCAGGGGGGATGGGGGTCAAATGTGTATCTCAGGCAGTGAGAAGGCAGAACTGCTCCCTCTTGTGTCACTGACGAAAAAATGCATTTGAAACGCTCTGTGGTTTATTTTTCATGATTAGAACTACCTCTTACATCAAGCAGATATTGCAGGGAAAGAAGAAGACCAGAGATCACTCTGGTGATTGCATTTGATAATTATGTTACAGGAGATGTGGTTGTTTTGGACAAGGGTCTGCAAGTCTAGTGCTTGCCTGACAGCAAGTCAAACCATCTTAGCTCTCATGTCTTCTGCATTTTTCTGGTGTAATATGATATTTTAACTAAAAAGCAACAGTATTTGTTAGAAACACACATCATTTCTGGAAAATACGTACTTGTGATTCTGCTTTTCAGCATAATATTTTACATAAACTACCAGCAACTAAAAATTCTCAGATGTATGTATTTCTATTGTGGTATAGGTATGACCTAATGTGTATGTGAGCTTTGTTTAAGTCAAATTGCATTGAAAATATGTCTGATGATTCAGTGAAAAGCTATGCCATGGTAATTGAAATTATTCATTCAATCCAAACAGAACAGTTACACAATTAATATATAATGTTGCATATCTAATTGACCGTACATTCATTTAAAAAATCAATATGGTATGTAGTCATAGAATCGAAACACTTAAAAATTTATATTAGGAAGCTGTTAATGTGAGCACTACAAATGACACCAATCAATAACCTGTAAATTATACAGTAATTCATTACATGTCTCTTTGTATTTAAGCACAATCAAGCCATTTCTGTGGACACTAAAGAAACATGTTGAAAATTAGTGCCAAAAATACATGAAAATGTCAGACACAGTCCACTGACCTGTTACATAAATCCCTTCTTTCACATTCTTAGTTGAAGTCTACAATTAATAATCAATTCTGGCATCTTCCTTACAAAATGTCATGGTCTAAATGTTGCAAAAGAAAGAGTTGTCTAGCTACTTGAAGTATGTGAATCAATTGGTTGATGTTAATACCTGAAAATTTGTATCCTGAAATAAAGTACCACATCCTAAAAATGTAAACAACAGATTTTTTTCTAAAAGATCTGTCCAAATATTGAAAAAATATTATTGCTAACAGTAGGGAAGTCTGGCATTAGGTCCAAACACTGACAGAGTAGGGAGGGGGGGGAGAACTCTTGGTTTCTATGGTAACAGTGCTGGTAGAAATTGTTGTGTGAGCATACTGAACATGCAGAAAAGCCTTCCCAAGGGAGGTCAGAGGATTTGAAGAAAGAAGAAAAAAAAAGATGGCAGCTTCTGCAGAAGCACAGAGACATTTTATGCTGAATAAGTGTTTCACATTTGTGATGTGATGTGATCAATAACAAAATGTTATTGCCAAGAAAATGTTTGAAAATATTTAATATCTATCCATTCACAATTAAATCATGTTTGTTCATACTTGGTACTATATGAGACCGACAACATATGCAAATTTGCTTCGGCACACATGTATGTAGATGTCAGCATATGAATAAATAATACATTATCCTACACAATGGAAATACAATGACAGACCCTAACAGACTCTTTAATCTATACATTATTATGTAAAATGTATCACATATAGGCAACTTCTTTATCAGATATATGAAATACATCCGTACACATCTAAATTATAAAATATGTCAGTCTGAACTATTTGACACAAATGATTATCCTTGAGAATATCAGTAACTCACAACAAGCAGAAAGAAGCACATAGCATTATTTGTGGATAAGGTATTTCATTTTGGCAATTAAAACATTTTAATTAAATTTTATTTTATTAGGGATGATCAAGAAGACAGTAATTAATCAGAATCTGTTGTACAGCGAGCAAGCTATATATACAAACTAGGCTTTGCCATTCAACCAGCTTAGAAACAAAATGATCATGGTTCATTCTTTTGAGCTAAAAATGTTCACTAGCCCTTTATTTACAACTGCTTCAATGCTCTCCATTCATTGTTGGTTGCTATAAACTCACTCCATGGGGACAGATTGGCACAGAGCAAAAACGTGACAAAGGCTCCCATGCAGAGGATGAACTGTTGCTGCAACTGAAATCCTGCAGCCATAAAGCTGGGATGGGAGCAGGGAAGTGCTGGTGAATTCCCAGTTACAGCTGAAAGCTTCATTTTTGCAAGCATGAAGGCAACAATTTTTTTTCATGCTGCATGGTAGGCAAAGTAAATTTGGGAAAATGTGCATTGTTCTCCTGGATTTTTCACAGTCAAACAATGAACTAGGATTTCCAAAGCTTGCTAGATTACCTTCTGGGGAATGATGAGAAAAGATTTTCATCCAGAGAAGATGACTTCTGAAGGCAGGGAAGTTCTATGTCCATTGCTGGATCTTCAAATCCAATTCAAAAGAAGCAGCAGGTTGTCTGGGATTGACACTTGCAGACAGAAGTGGCACAGAAGTCTTCCTTTCCTCCCTTAATCTCCTTCCCTCTCTCCCCTCTGTGACACACACACATGCATGTACACACACACACCCTCCCAGCATCAAATCGGGGGGCCTAGAAGCACAAAGTGACTTTCTCCTGCTCCATTCTCCTGCTCAATCTCTATTATTCCATTGCAGTGGATAGGGTGTGGTGTGGGCATATAACCAGTAAGGATGTTATCTTGGGGACCTACCCAGCAAACTTGGAAGGAAGAAAGACAAAGGATGTACTTCAGACACCAGCTCCCAACACAGGCTCAGTCTATTTAATGTCTGGTAGAGGCGATGTGTTGTTCTATAGGACATCAGCATTGTAAAGGTGTAGGTGCACAAGGGAACTGTAATGCCACCAAGTTTCCTCACTCATCCCATTTGCAAACCTGAATCAATGTCTCTATTAGTTTCAGTGTGAAAGTGCATTTTAGGAAGGTATTTTCAGTGTCCCCTGTATAAAGATTGTGCTGTTCCCATTAGAGGAAACCAGAGTTTTTATCGTAGGATTATTATCACAGAATCACAGAATCACAGAACAACCAGGTTGGAAGGGACCCATCGGATCTTCTAGTCCAACCACTTCACCCAGTCCCTTAAACTAATTCTACAAGCCAAAAATACCTCATTAGTCATTAATTTTCTTTAATTAGACCTCAGCTTAACATTTTCCTGAAATTAACAATGGTTTTCTTTACTTCTCAAAACAAGTATTTCTATATGCCCTTGGAAATTCACTTAGATCACAACAGGTCAGCATCTAATTAGAAAATATAAACTATAAAAAGAAAGAAAAACAAAGTATGACCCACCCAAAACAGATAGAGCCTTATGCCTGCTGAGGACATTACTTCTGGCTTCTCCTGCACTAGAGTAACAAGCTCTAAAAACATGAAGCTACAATAATTCTATGAATAATCCAGAAAGTGCACACAGTCAGTAACCCAGAGGGGTTGAATTCAAGATTTTCTGTGTAGTTATCTTCTTCCTGTTTGCAGCTCATAGTATTCCTCTCTTGAGAAATGGCAGGGTTGTAACGTGCTCTGAATTTTAACAATGACCCTGACTTTCCCACAAAACCTACAGTTCTTTCCTGAAGCCCTAGTGGGCCTGACTCTATTTGCTGTGTGTTCCAGGTATCACACTATCTAAATAAGTTTCATTTGCCATCTGGAACTGAACGGTCATTGATCCAACATTTTTTCTTGAGTCTGGAATTACTTGGACCTCAGCTGCTGAATCTTAACCCACATTCCCAAATGCATACCTTGCCTCCCACTTCACACTGTTCAGTAAACTTGCTCTTTTGTCTTCTGTCATAGGAATGTTTTCATTTGCAATGCGAGAACTACTATACCAAAACTGTTGTCCTCATTCTAGATGCTAGCTTTCCCTCTTGTTTGGATTTGCTATGTAATAACTGCTATTGTGCTCAGTAAGCTATGCGAGGGAGAAAATTTCCATCTTACTATAAGTATTTAAAGGCACAGTTGTACCCATGTATTCTGCTATTCTGTTGTACAAACTTGCCTCAAACAAACTGTCATCTGAGCATCACTGAGCAGAAATTGGTCTTGACTGGAAGGATTTATTGAATTAGTTTATAGAAAAACATAAACACAAAAAATCAGTTCTAGCACAAGGTATGTCATGGGGTTTATACAGATTTTGATGTATCAGTTTTTGTTTGCCTTTTTCCTCTCAAGAGCGACCAGTAGAATATTCAATAGTGCCAGTATTTACAGCACTCTGGTCATTTGTGCCTATTCAGTGGCTGTAATTTGTTACACATACATTTTTGTCTCACTCTGCTCTTTCGTAGAAATTCACAATATTTCCTGTTGCTCTCTTTCCCTCTACAATCCTAAGTGGCCATCCAAGCCTTTTAGAAAATTTTAAATGGAACTGTTATGTCTCCACACATGTCCACCTGACTCTCCTCTGTGATTCAGCAAAGCTGGTCACTCACACACTGTAACAGGTGGAGATGATCTCCCCATCAGAGTGGCTAAGATTGTGCGATAAGCTCAAAGCCAGGTATTAATGACTATCTGAGTTCAGTTAAGAGAAACTAAAGTACTTTCGCAGTACAGGTGTAGTACATTAAAAAATGTTTCTTGTTAGACATATGATATTACCTGAGAACTCATACTCAACTATTGAATAATCCTCTTTACAGTTATATGGTATCCCAGGAAGCAAATACACTGGCTAGGTTGATTTTCTAGAATCCATAGGAAGAGCCTGGTCTTCTGGCCAGTTGCCAGCTGAGTTACTTATACTAGCTGTATGTAAAATATCCATATTATAGTTAAGGGCAAACGCTCTTTTAAAACTATATCAAAGAAAGGTTCCACTCTGTCCTTAGTAGGGATACTTGTAATAGTAACGAAAGTGTGATAGTATAAAAAAATATGATAGTTGAAAAAGATCCAAGCTCAGAAAATTGCTTTCTACCTACACTCGATCAATAAAATCTCAAGTGCTTTATATACAGTTACATCAATCATTACTCTTAATGAAACAAAAGCTTATAAGGCTTGATTATTGGAATAAAATATTTAAGTCCCTGCAACGGTGTAGCACATTTGGGTTTTAGTCGTTGATCACCACAGTGATGGTAGTGCCAATACTGCATCCTTATCTTGGATATATCTACAGTATTATAAATCTGGTGTTACAAGAACAGTGTCTTAGAGGTTGTCTTGCCTTTTCTTACTGCTTGGTCTGCTTAAATAGTTATTAGAAACCTCTAAGCATGAGGACCTGAGACCACAAGTCAAAAATTCTAAAGACTGTTGAAATTGCATAGGTTCAATCTATTCATTTCAGCCTGAGTAATTTACTGAAAAATTATCCCTTCACTCATGCCAAACACATTCAAAATACTAGTATAACAAGTATCGCATCTTAAGTATATATGTGACCTTAAGTCATTGCATTATCTTCCAAAAAGTAAACCATGCTCTTACTGACAGATACAAAAGTAAAGGGATAGGAAGTGAATTATCAGAAATACATTAAACTTCATAAAGAGCACTTTGATTAATCACTGACTTCAGACTTCATGTAAATTTTACAAATTTGGGCATAATACAATGTTTTAACTTTCAGTCATATTGTGATACCCTCATTTTGAATAATAATTCTCTTTTCAAGTAACCAGACTGGATTCAGCATACCTGTATGCAACAGATTAATTAAATATTTCAAGATTTCTATATTTCTTGGAACTTTCTTCTGTAGTTCTTCCTTCTTCCTTATTCCAGATATATAGGAGAAAATTCAAACCAGGCAGGCCAAAAACACTAGGGATGCTTATCTTCTTTTAATAAAATAGAGAAAGTAGACAATAACAAACACTAAACTCACAGTATGAGGTAGCAACCATTTGTTTTGCATAAAAATACTCGGATGCTTAAAGCTTGAGAAGGTTCTCACCAAGAGCTTTCCTGATCTTTGCTTATGTGACACTATGACCTTCTTTGGCTGCTGAATATGTGCTAAATAGCAGTCACAGCGAACATCTGGATCTTTTTTATGAAGTGGTCTGGATGAGAAAAGAGGGATTTCTTTCCTGTATAATGAAAAAGGCAAAAAAGTTAGGCTCAGAAAAAAAGGAAAGCAAGACATTAAATTTTCTTCAATCCCAATGTAGTGATCTGTGTTTGCCATACATTTTCCTTTTAATCTATGGAATAACTTAGAGTTCTGTCAGCTGAGGTGTTAATGGACTGCTCTTTCTCCTGCCTGGTTTTTACTAGGAATACCCACTTGGAAAGGTCCCCTGGGAGAATCAGCTGGAAAATGAGCAGCCAAATAAGAGAGAACAACATGAGGAAACAATGTTGCTTGGGTGATATTTCCAAAAGAAAATCTCAGTAAATTCTGACTAAGTATATTGCACCATACAGCTTCACATCCAATTGGCAACTAGCCCAAGTTTTTAAATTTTTATACAGACTCTTCTATATACATACATATACATATATATATATCTTTGTCACAAGACAGCTCCAAATAATCTGTTACTTCCTTGTTTCTGTCCCTGTGTATGCAAACTTTCTTTCTAAAGTGGTAAAAGGTCTTCCCTTATCTAAGGGATATCAAAGCAGGGTCATGAACCCTAGCATCCATTCACTGAATTCATACACATACACAGTATGGCATTTGAGATAGTTGTTAACTATTTATTTCGGCAAAGAAATGGAAATAGTCAAATGCATTTGCTATAAAGGAAAATATGATCTACCCTATAACTAGCTTTTAAGTAGCATCCTCCAATAAACTTGCCCTTAGCAAGATGTTTTGCCATCAACATAAAACAATTCAAGACACTTATAAAAGATCCATATATTGAGAAAAGAGAACACAAAAAGATAATTAAAAGCAATCAAGAATATGGTAGATGTGATTCTGAAGCAGCAATAACCTAAGCAGAGGAATGTATTCAATCCAAAAAGGTAAATCAAACATGTCTGGTGTCATTATAACAAATGATGGATAAAAGCAATAGCCAAGGTTTAGACTAGGCAATTTATTTTATTAAAAACCTATATGGCATGATGATAACTATGAAAAACACATATAGTGGAGGTTTATTGCTACAGTTTATACACTAACAAGATTTTAATTTGCTTGAACATCTTCCATTATGTTCAGGACAAGAAAATATTTCTAACCATCTCCTCGTAATCATAATCTTGGTATTACAAAATTTGATCTAAAAAGTAGCTCAGTGCAACTGAAGTAATGCAATTTAACAATATGTACCACTTGTTACTTGTTTTATAATAGGTGATTCTGACCACCTATTAAACACCATCATGCCTCATACTGGACATTTGGAAAATTTTACTGTTAAGTTCAAACTCAAAGTAGTATAAGATGTGCTACTGTTCTGGGATAACGTGGCAGCAAATAGGCTGATTAAGTTATAAAGAAGTAATTTTCTTGTACTTCCATGGGTGCCAGTGGGATCTATATAAGAAGGTCACATAAGAAAATTCACATTCTCACATCATGTGAAGAGGAATGTGCAAGCTGTATGGATATTTATGAGCATGTGCCTGTCCCTCTTGCAGAAAGTTCACGGTGCTCTGGGGATGAAACGAAGCAAAGTTTACAGATCAGCAACTCGTCAGCCCCAACCTCCAGCTGGAATTAAATGCAGATAAAACAAATAGAACGTTTTAAGGAAATGGAAATACCAAGTGCTGGAATTTCCTGGCTATGTACATCTGGATTTATTTCAAGATCTGTGGACATGGAAAAAAATATGAGCTCATACTCCCCATATGGGAAATGTGGTGTTGGTAAAGGAAGAAAACAGTTATAGTCCCCGTTCTAAGGCAACTGCATGATTATCCAGGCTGAAGAAAGTAGTTCTAAACAAGAATTGTTGCCCATTCACAGCTTGAAGAATAGCATGGGCAAGAGTAGGTAACCAGTGGGCACCTGGATAAGGTTTTCTGGGGATGCTGAGGGTGGAGAAGAAAATTAAACCATGTGGAAGCAAGCTGTGCTACCCTTGCCCTGAGTGTGTGTAGTTTTCTAACACGGAAGTAGATATGTAACTTACAGATTCTAGCACGCAGTGAAGGGTCATCTTGAATTATCATGGGAATGAAATACTGAAGTGGGAAAATATCAGGTCTACAGGGTCTGTGACTGCAGCAAGGCATTGTCAGAGTGAGGATTAGAGCAAGGATTGCTGGAAGGGATAAGTCTGGAAGAACTAAATTCCTGGTAGCTCACATTCAGCATCCAAAATTAGTGGAAGACTTGCTTTAACATCCATGTGTGTGGTTCCTCCATCTGTAGAACAGATGGTCTTCTTGCAGGATGTGCTTCTTAGGTCTGATCTGCAAGATATTTCTGAAGTGAATCTCCCAGTTGACCTAACTCACAATGCTTCATCTTCCATTCCTGAGCCCTTCTAGCGCACACGGGTTGGATTTCTTTCGATGCGATTAAACTGGACATTGCTCTGCAGACTTCTCTACCTAATGCACTCCAACAGTTCACAGATGTTCAAAATATGCTGCTAAGATGCAGCAAAATCCTTGTAGTGTGGATATCAGGCCCTCAGCAATGCCCTCTTCAACATATTAAACATGGCCCTGGAGGGCTCCACCGCTTGCTAGCACAGATAAGGATTTCTACGAAAATGATGCTACAAAGTGATCAGCTGCAGCAGTGATGAGTGAGACAAAAATGCTCAGGAGTGGATGAACAATATTTCCTCCAGAGTAAGTTTTGTACAGTGCGAAGTAAAAGCATCAGATGCTATACATAGAATAAAAACATACATTGCATAACTGTTCCTTAAATGGACAATTTACACTTTCTGTGCACGGACTGATGTGGGTGTCTTGGCGAGGAATCATATACATTTATGTGACTGAAAAAATGTTTTGAGACACACATTCATGAGGTCAAAATAAAGTTGCACAGACCACCTTAATACTGGCATTTCCTAAGCCTCAAGTGTTTGACTTTACAACCTTAATAATGTTCTTTTAACATAGTTTTTGAATGTGTAATGAATTATATGCCCTTCTCAATTTCAGTGCTCTTCTCACCAGTAATACTGTTGGACTCTGGTCCTTCATTATGAAAACAAATATTGGAAATTATTATTGTTGTTCCTGAAACCAGATGTACTACTCTCTGTGGCATTTATTTGTATAGTGTCAAACTCTGGCACATTCAATTTCAGGGTAGTTATTGAATAAAAACGAGCAATGTAACTGATAGTGAAATATAAGCGTTAGAAAGGCCTTAGAAGCTGTCTCCTTTCAGGAAAGTTTATAATTTTCACTTCATACACAAACATTCACACAAATGAGTGTAAACAAAACTGACAAAATTGCATATTTGTATTAATATAGAGTAATGAAAAGTAGTAGAGGGTCAAGATGAAATGCTCTGAGCCCAAATGCATGAGGCACTGAATCCACCTTAAAGCAAGAGGTCTCTTGTGCCTTATGGGAGAAAAAAGTGATGTCCTTGGAAAACTCAAATAACAAATGTGAAACAGAGACCTCATCCTCTTTTTATCTTATCTCAAATCTCAGACAAAAGACACCCAAAGGACATAATTTCTCCCCATCTACTTCCAAGGGTTCACAATACTTCAACTGCAGAGCACTAAATTTTGGACATCAAGCATGAGGTGAGATATACCCCACCTTTCTCTTTTCTGTGTTCTCACTCTTCATCCCAACTTGACCCCAGAGAAGCAAGCTGCTTGACTGTAGTAGAAAGTGCTGTGTGAAGAAAATGTGCATGATCACTGGAGAAAATGTGCATTATCACTCTACAGTTTTCCTGCAGGATTTCTGCCTAAGTTAATGCACATTGTGGGTCATGTTCAGAGAATCAATCAGGGTTGTGCTGTTAATTAGGCTTTTCTAAATGGTCAGGTCTGCAGAATTCCTGAGCACTCACAGCTGTAATGACAGTCAAGGAATGCTCATGCTGGATGTGCATCATGAAAAGCTAAAGACTCTGTAAATTAGTCCTTGGACTTCTCGGATTGGATGACTTGTCTTATACTGTTTGAACTTTAACTTCTAAGCCATTTAGATGACACATCTCACAAGCCTAGATACCAGTATGTTTTCAGCTCAGACTGCTGTGAAGAAAATCAATTCATTAGCACTTTTATCTCCTTTATGCACTGTAGTAAGAATGGTGCAGTAAAATCAATTGAATGATTAAGGGCACAGGGAAGACATGGAAAAATGCATGCAGGGTAATATAATTCCACATTATATGCGAAGAGCAAAAAAACCCCCAAACAACTGTTCGCTGAGAGTTTTTGCAAATTTAAAACTTCTCATACATTGGGGGGTTTTTGTGGTATGACTATCTGTACAGTCCCTAGGCTCATGCAAAGCATATCCAGGTGCTAAAAATCTTTCAGTCTAAATAAACAGTATGCATAGGGCAGGCTGAACAAAGCCTTACTTAATATGGATAAACATCTTTTCAGTTAATGTATTTTAACAGTTCATACAAAATCATTCCCATTTTCGTTATCTCTTAAGACCTACTAATCATTTTTGCAAGACTGCTGCTTCTGGCCAGAGTTTTGCCAACCAGTGTAATCATAAAATTCAGTTCATCCACTGATCAGTCTCCCACATTATGCCAAGGCAGCGCTGTTCAATGACTGCCTCGCAGTAGTTTCCTTGTTTTGTCAGTTTTCCATCTCATTCAGGAGAGCAATGGCAACCTATTGATTGACTGGCTTCATTTCCATTCTCCTGACATTCCTTGGCTTTCTTGCCACAAAGATCAGACACCTCCCCTCAGAAACCAATTTGGAATTTTAACAAGACTCAAAGCAGCATGGACATTCATTGGTAAACTAATCCATGAATACTTCTGACAACTACAAGTGGAGACACCATATAAAGCAGAGAACAATGAGCAGTTATTTATTTTTTTAAAGTACAATCTTTGTGTCCATTTCAAAAGTATTTTACTGTAACCTAAAATATCCCATTATGGTATGATTTGAAAAAAGGAAAAAAAATAAGTGCTTTTAGAGAACACCTGTAAGGGAAATGTGCTCTGATAGGTTATAAAGTTTTGATTGTATTACAATTAATCTGATTTATGCTGCATATGTAATGTATGGTCTAAAGTCACATTACAGGGGAAACCTGTGTAATAAAGCACAATAATTTTGAGTTGTTATTTATTTTAGTATTGCAAAAAGGATACTATTTTTACTGCAATATACAACTGTGCCAATGGAAAATAGTAGGAGAAAAAAAAATATTGTCTGGCAGTGGTTGCCATAGCAACAAGCTGAAGTTCAAGGAGAAGTGGAGAATCTGAATTCTGTGGCAAGGTAATGAATTTAGCATCTACAGGAACAGAAATGGATTTTCTGTCACAGCCTGTAAATCAACTGCAGGAAACCAACACATGGGAGATATTATGGAATGTTTTATATCTGCTTCTCATGTATGAAATGTGTATCAAAATCAACTCTCAAGGCTTTGTCTTTTTCTTTCTTTGTCTTTCTCTTTTTTTCTGTTCAGATCAATGCATTCAAGAACATACTGGATGATGCTGATGTTTGTTATTGAATCAAAGGCAAAAGCCTTGCAGTTTTCTCATCATCCCCCTTAAGTCAGCAGCAATTGCCTTCCTCCAAGCAAGCTGCTTTAACACACTCACTTTTCACAGTACACCAAAAAATTCTAAAGGTCAGCCATGAGTTGCATGTGTCCAGTTGTCCAAGTCAGCTTTTGAAATACTTTTTAAGATGTTTTGTTATGCAAATGCACGATGCAGTTGAGCAAAGGGAGTGAACATGAAAATACCTGAGATACCTAGCTCAGTATCAGGAACAAACAAGACAGCTTTTTAACATCCCTATATGCATGCATAGTTGGTCTACTCTGAAAACCCCCATGAACAATGCCTGCAAAGCTGCTGCCTTGGGGGGACCCATCATACCGAGGAAAGTGAGGGCTCGTGTCAGGACACTGAGCGGGTGTTTCATAACTGCTCCCTGTGGAAAGGTTGCACAGGCCTCCAGGTTACCCAGAAGCAGTTAGTAGCCTCCAAAGGGATTTAGGGGAATGATTTGCCTACCTCAGATAAATCTCACACACTTTCTCACTCCCTTTCTAATAGCTTGTTGATCTCCAGAGTGACCTTGTCCTTGACCACAATAGTTATACCTCAGCAATCCAGACAGCGCCAGGGAGTAAGGTATAGAAAAACAGTGTCTCACAACTGTGGGACCCAACTAGTATTCTTCATGTTCTCTGTGCCTGTAAAACCATGAAAAATAAACAGCTTCTCTTGCTGCCTCCTATCCTAGAGCAGATGGAACACACTCTGGGGAAAAGAAGGAAAAATTCTCTTAAATTTAAAAAAAAAAAAAAGAAGAATTATAACAATACACTACACAGTTAATTTTCTATAATGTGTTTCATTCCCAGTAAATCACACTCATGTAGCTTAGATGTAATTCTTCCAAAGTCAGTGAAAATAAAACAGTAAAATCACTGTGAGCAGAGAACACAGATGGAAATAGACTGTAAAAAATAAAGAAGGAGAAGAAGACGATAGAAAAAAAAAGTTATTTTTTATTTGGAATTCTTCAGTATGAGACAAAAGAATGCACTCTGTCCATGTTACTTTAGAGGGCACTTATGGAAGATCAATTATCTCTATGTATTCTCTTTGCTTTCAAGACATGCAACTTGCTAAATAAATGTGGAAAAACAACTCAGGAGTAAAAATATTTCATAGAATCTTGTACAGTTTGATGATCTTGACTAATTCCTGTTCAAACCCTCTTTCAATTCTAGAGTAAAAGCGTGATCATGGGCTCCACAAATTTCCCTGGATGTGCATATATTACATTCTCTGAAACAAAATATTTTGGAATTTGTGAATTCAGCAGTTAGTATCAGAGATATTTTTTAAGATTGCTATTACTTTTTAAATTTAGATGGACAATTCCAGAAGGTAAGCCCATTTTTTACCACCTGAAAGAAAACAAATTATATTTCTATTCTAACTGCCCCACATTATCCAGATTCCTACCCTATTACAACTGGAAAAATGTTGGGTATTGGTTGAATTTAAATAATGTAAAATTAATCAGGGAAGTTCTTAAACTCATACTTAACTATTGGGATTCTGGATATTAAATGTAAATGGCAGATTTTTGCTTAGAATTCCTTGGAGAGAAATGTACTTTGCTGTTCACATGAACCACTCCAGAAACAGCTTGAAGTCTACAGTGTTCCCAGCCTGATGAAAATCAGACATTTGTTTGACTTTAAAGAAAAGTCTTCTGGTCCAAGAGATTGTTATTATGCAATAATGGTGTACCATGTTTCTGCAGATTTTTTTCTGAAACTCTAAGTAAATATGAAGATAGTAGGAAATCATTACTTCAATTACTACTCCTGCCGTGAATATAAGACTCTCTACTTCTAACAAACAGTGCATGATTTTCATTTACATAAGCTTATCTTGGAGTGAAAAATGATAATCCAAAATTTGTTTCTTGCTTCCAACTTTCATCTCTACAGAGTATTTAAGTCACTGGAATAACTAAAACCAGACAAGACAGCAATCAGGATAGACCCTTTTCTTTCCAAGTCCACAGTACTTCTCACTCTTCTTCTTGCTGGAGCTGGTTGCTCTTGAGGAAGGCTGAAAAATCAGATAACACAGTCTCATATGCCTCATTTCCCTCAAAAAAGGGAACAAACTTTTTGGGAAGGAGGATCCTTTCTTGTACATCGGACAAGCTCTGTCTGGAACAAAATCATGAAGACAAAATAAATTTTGGCTTCTGTTATGTGACCAGGAATTGATCTAAATTTATGCTGTGAATAACCTGCTTATGCAGGGATCTTCTATTAACAACCAGGGAACTACAGCTTGAAGTATCTCTCCAGACTGCTAAACATGTTAAGTAGGTGTTGAGTGCTGGTATATTTCTATCAGTCCTTTTTCAACAACTATTTGTTGCCACAAAGTGACCAATATCCAGCAGGTGCCTCCCATCCAGAATACTTTGAAACCCAAGGGCTATGTCAGGTATTTCAGAGTTACAAATTCAGGTACTTTTCATTGGCACTGGTGCTATCAAGTATTGATTAACAATAAAATCTACTCAGTCTTTCTTGTCATCTTTTCACTGAGGTATACCATGGATTGTGTTAATAAACCCATCTGTACTAGGGAAGAAAGAAACCAGGTATAGCTTTTTGCCAAGTCATTTTTCTGCAAGATCCATCCTTGGTTCAAATCACACTGTGACTGTACAAATTGGCATAGATCAACTGCTAGAGCAGTTGAAGGGGTGGGAACTTGTTGTGATACTGTCACCAAACACACTGTCATGTCAAATCATAGCCTCAGGCAAAAGACTGGAAGATCTGGTTGAGATCTAGATCTTTCTCATCATGGCTGAGATTTCCAAGGAGTGTGGAGGAGGATACATGATTCAGCTTTGTGAGTCAAGCTCAAGATATTCACTTCAAAACAATTAAAAAAAAAAAATTACTTTTCAGCTGGTTTGGGTGAGACTATTTTCTTTAATTATACACATTCTGGTCAGTTTTATCTGAAACTTTTCTCTTATTTTTGCTTCGATTACCAAGGAAAAAGCCTTGTTTATGGTACCAAAATATATATATATAATCTGTTTTTGACTAGCTGTGTGACAGTTTCCAAACCTCATTAACACTTCTGTACAAATATATTTTTGAGCACAAACTATTTTCTTTCCCTGTCAGTTCCCTTGAGAAAGTAAAGGAGAGACTGGTACTAGGAGGAGTCATCATATGAGCAATTTGCAGAAATATAACCTGCATATTTGTGCTGTCCTCATTCACCTGAGAAATCTTCATTATGCTAGTAATTCCATTGAAGTTATTACTGTCTAAGGAGCCAAGCATGTTATCCAGCTGGTTCACCTCACAACCCATAATATATAGCTGCAAAGCTCTAGGACAACACTGAAAGGCATCCTGAAACTTCATGGTAGTGGCAGAAGGGAAAGTGAGGACACCTGAGCCTTCTGACATTGATGCAGGACTGACGAGTTCTGTGCAGAGATTGGGGGAGAGAGTGAAGAGAAAGGACTACAGTGTGTTTGTTGATCCTCGCATTTAATCTTTAATGACCTCAAAGGGATTTCTGTGATCTATGGATTTTTTAAGCTGTTGGATATGGCTGGGAAGCCAGGAATTATTATTTTTCTGGGTTCCTGTAATGTATTCTGGATGCTGAAGCAAAAATCTGCTTTCCTTGTTCCTTGCCAGGGCTAATTCATGTCACCTTTCCTTTGAAAAGAGTCATAGAATCATAGAACAACCAGGCTGTAAGAGACCCACCGGATCATCAAGTCCAACCATTCCTATCAAACACTAAACCATGCCCCTTTAGCCCCTTGTCCACTCGTGCCTTAAACACCTCCAGAGCATGTGAATCAACCACCTCCCTGGGTAACCTGTTCCAGTGCCCAGTGACCCTTTCTGTGAAAAATTTTTTCCTAATGTCCAGCCTAAATCTCCCCTGGTGGAGCTTGAGGCCATTGCCTCTTGTCCTGTCCTCGGTCACTTGGGAGAAGAGCCCAGCTCCCTCCTCTCTACAACCTCCTTTCAGATAGTTGTAGAGAGCAATGAGGTCTTCTCTCAGCCTCCTCTTCTCTACGAGAGTCTTCTCTATTAGAGGGCCAGTTTATCTCACTTTCCATCAAGACTCTTCTCACTACCCAAACTTGTTCAGGTTGAGGTAGTTAAGCTGCATACAGTAAGAGGCTGTACCGTGCTGCAGAAGTCAATGCTGCTCCTGAAGATCTGGAAGCTATGCATGTATCTTCCTGCCATTCATGGAAGGACAGAAACAGGCTGGAAAATCTCAGTGGAACTTTAAGGTCCCTTCCAAACCAAATCATTCTATGACTCTCTGAAATCCCTTCTGAAAAGAGCCACACCAAGAATGTCCTGCACTTACACAGATCTGGGCTAGCCCAGTAGAGCAAGTAACAGCAGTACTCTTAGCTTGCGACTAGGTATGACTGTTTTATGACTGCTGTCTTATTTGTCAAGGGCTCTCTAGGAACATGATATCATAGCAGGGGTTAGTTCACACTGGCACTACTCCTGTGAATTGAATGCTTCCCAAGGATGCTGAAGAAGATGATCCAAGAGATGTGGTTTAGGTTGTAGAATATCAGTGATCATAGTGGGGAGGGACAGACCTAAAAACTGAAGAATAAGGGAGAGGAAATATCTCCAGAGGCGCAAAGCTGAACAAGAAGCTTCAGTTCTGGTGTTTCCTAACATTTGAGTGCTTGTCTCTGAAACATACATATCCTTATATTTAATTCATGTACACACAGAAAATGATTGCAAATAACAATATTGGGCAGGTTTTCTTTTTTAGCATAGTCTGTTACAATTTTAAACAGCATTTTCAAGAAGCCTACATAATTACATTTTACAATTATCTTCTAACTCCTTAACTCTCAAGAACCACATTTAATTCAATGAGAAAATAGATATCTGACTTGGTTGCCTCTGTAGCAGTCAGTTGAATGAAGGCCATTCGACAGACTATACCCAAAAGTATCCATAAACATCAGTCCAGAGACCTCTGCTCAGAAAGCAACTTGGATAATGTCCTATACAAACGTAAATCAGTCATGTAGGAAGCAGATTGTTCGCATAGAATGATTAAACCATTACATTAGATGAGAAACAAGGCAGGATCCAGGATGTCTTTATCTCTACTTGACGTGAAAAACAAGAGCTACTATTTAAAATCTATCAACTTAAATTTGGAGTATGTCTGCTTGCTTACTGCTTTATAGACTAATGGACTGCAGCTGTTAACGAGTTCTAGTGGAGCCTTAGGCAGAGACCAGAGAGTATGTACAGTCCCACCAGTGCAGATGTTGTGTGCAGTCAGTGGAAATTCAGCCAAATATACTGTAATTGCTAAAGTAATTAAAGCTCATTACTGAAAGTAAACATAACCATGAAAGTTAGCACTCCTGAAGGAGCAAGTGACTTTCCTCATATATTAACACTTGAATTGAGTGATATCATTAGGGCACAGATGAACTTCAAGCTAACAGGGAAAAAGCACTTTAAGGATAAAATAGTTAAAAGAAGGGTTAATGTGTTTGTGTAAGTAAACAGTAAAAATAATAATAATACAACCCCCCCCCAAATAATACATGACTTGAAATGGAATGCAAGGGAAGGGAGCAAAGAGGGAAGGAGAGGAGAGGGTCATTGGTCTGGATGTGTATACGAAACAGATGATCTGTTCCTCCATAAAAAAAAATTAACTGTAATTTCCTTCCCTTGTTCTGAACTTCTGATCTCTTTTTTTGAGGAGTACTGAAGTTGCTACCTATTGTTCACTCCATAGAGGACATCCCATCCCCTTCTCATCTCTGGTAACTACAGCGTCTCACAAAACTGAAGAGGAACGTTTAGATGTTCTTGAAAAACTCTTTACCAATGAACTGCACCAGAAGTCTGACTGTTAGGTGCTTGGAACACTGCTGCCATCAGTGGTGACTGTGTGGTCCTCATGGAAGACTTTAGTTAAACGTATGTTTAGGAAAGTTCTTTCTTTAATGGCAGTAGAAATGATCTGATATTTTAATGTAACACATACAGTCCCACTGGACTGCCCATTGTTGTTTCAAACCTAACATATTAACGTGGAGAGTGAGGAAATAAGTCTGATGGGTCTGCAAAGCACTGAGTGGCAAGAAGCTGGGCTGCTGATTTCTAAAATATGAAATTATATCAGCCAATATTACTGGTTCAGTAGTGACCTTAAAGTAGTTTAGCTCAAAATCTTTTTGTTAGGCCACAATTTCTCTCTGCTGTAGCTATTTAACTATTCCCGTTGCTATCCAATGAGTAAAGAGGGATATTAGGTGGGATTTGCTCAGTGTTCAGAAGTTGCATTTAGGAAATTATGCTTTCATGAAAGCAAAAAAAAAAAAAAAACCCAAAAACATTTAGGATCAAGACTAAATTTAATTAGTGTGTTTAGAGATATGCTTGTGTATGTACATGTAGAAGTGATACAGGTTCACATGTATGTACATGATTATATTATATTTTACAATAAATACAAAGCCCACGTATATATACATACACATTACCTGTATTTATATCTACAATTATACATACCTATACACACATTTATATTTTACTTACATGCATAGAAATGAACATGTGAATGGATATCTGTAGATATGTATATAACATGAGGTATATGTCTAGGTTCCTTTTGCAGTCAATGCAGTCAGGACAGGTGCTTAAACATAGCTGCTCACAATGACCTGAGATGTCATCTGGTACCCAGGAGAACCACACAGCTCTGGCAGATGCAATACAGGGTCTTTGGGAGATTCATGGCCTTGTGAATTGATCCTTCTGGAGGTCATGGACGATTATTTTCATGAGTCTCAAATTGCATTAGATGCATATGTTAAGACAACTAAATCCACCTGCTAGTCGATGTATTCTCCAAAGCTGCTCAGCTGAGCTCAGAGTGAGCACCATTTGTTCACCTGAGAAGCTCTGGAAATTTCATTGACTGTACTGACTAAATTGCCATTGACTGGCAAGAAAGCTTAGGCAGCTGGCACACATATGGACACCTACATGAAAACACCAACATTTAGCAGTCTTAACCTGGAGCAGAATCCCAGTTCTTAATGTAGTTGTACGAATTCTCTCATAACTCTAACTTGAAAAAAGTTGTAGTTGTTCATCTAGCCAATGACATTAAAAGCACATTTGGATACAGAGAACACTTCAGCTCTGCAGAAACTATACTCATTGCTTTTCTAAGTGGGAAAACAATTTCAGTTATTTTTACAGGTTTTTCACTGATCATCCTGTTGAATACCCTGACTGACTTATGTTCACCTACAAGATGCAGGGAGAGGCAATCATCATGTCACAGTTGAATTTATCCCACTGTTGTCCTATTCTGGATCACTAGTTCTTTCACATTTGAGTACTTTTACTGTGCCTCCAAAAAAAAGAATGATTTTCACCTCTGAGAGAAAGTTAAGTGTTTTCTGAACACTTTATTTACAGTAGTCTATGAAGCTGATGTCATTTTCATATTGAATAATTTCCCATAGTCAAATTCCTTCTCAACTTCAGAAAGCTCTCTTTAAACAGGGAAAATTCACATGAAATCACTCCTTTCAAACTATTTATGGAATTTATCAGCTAGCATTTAGAATGATGAATGCACTAATAGAAATCAGAGATGTGCTGTCCCTACACCATCTAGAAACACAGGGCTCACTTTAGCGCTTGTTCATGGTGGAAGCAACCTCTAATTGTATGTCAGAAGCAGGGCTGACCACAAGGCCTGCATAGCACTCCTCAGTAAAGAGGCATAAATTCTCATTGCTGTAATCTCCCTGCAGCATCTCTGGAATTAGTCAATCGTTGTCCAGGCTCAGAGAACAAGAAATTTGCTTTCTACACACTACCATTTGGTTACTTGCATATGAAAAGAGACATCATCAGTGTAGGCAGTCCTTTACTGAAAAAGAAAACTTCAAAAATAACATAATCATCATGAGATTAAGCTGAATTTGATTTAATGATTCAGCAATTTACATTTTGTAATTACTATTTGCATAGCTGAGTCTGAACATCATCATAGGCTCAAATGTGCTTGCTACATGAAATTTTTTCTGCTTTGCCCTCAAAAAAAAAGTGGTAGGTCAGCTCTCATATTGATCCTGATTGATTTCTATCTGCTGATGATTTCAAAGTGTAATTTTAAGGACATAGACATGATCACAAATTAATATAGTTTTTGCAGTGATAATGAAAAAGAATACTACCATGTTATATTCTGCAAGATAACATGCTGAGGAGAAATGCTGTGTTTCTGTTGCCAGTCTGGCAAAACTAATGTCAGCAGCAGAGTCACAGCTGGAAACCTGCCCAGATTTTCCACCAGGAGACTGGTCACGAGCTCAGTGGCACCTGTGGATCAGCAACACGTGCAGTTCTACGTGAGCTATGATTTAGCAAAAGAGGATGCTTTCATTTACTGTTTGTCAGCTCTGTAATTTGGCATCGCAGAGGCTAGAACTAGGGATGATACAATCTATTCAACAAACCAACCACTAAAAGTGCCTGCTCTAAGGTGGGGGAGATCTCTTTCAGAGTGAATAATAACACATTAGCAGATTTTGTTTCCCAAACACTCTTTTTTTGCTGCAGGCAGAATTTCTTTTTTACTAGTAACTGTAAACTCAAGGAATTTTTCTACTATTAAAGTAGTATTGGAAACATAGTTTGGTTGAATGACTGGATTACTTCATTGGCTGAACAACAAAGAGAAAATTAAATAAATTCATGAATAATGCATTACCCCTTTCTTTAACTCTTATTTCAGCATCTTTCTTTTTAATATATAAATAAAAAAAACAACAACAAACAAGTTATTACTCATCTTTGCTCAGATGAGATAAGCCAGAGGTCACCAAAGCACAAGGGAAAAGCCATTTAATCAGTTCTTTCAGGATTTTTTCTAAATATACAGTTTCTCAGCAAAACACAGTTTTGCAATTGAATCACATGAATTGATATATCCCCCAAGAAGAACAACAGCTGTGAGGAAGGGCAATACAAGCTTCTTTTACCATACAACCGGGACAGAGCACTGTAGATGAGGAATGTTTGCAACACGGGTTACAAGAGGGCTTTGGGATTGCAGGCTATCTAACTGCAAAATATGCTGTACAAACAGATTCTACAAAAACACACAATGTATGAAAGTAGCGCCTGCTCCCTGCCTGCCACCCTAGTGATCTTTTTACATGAAGTGTGACTTTAAGCAGTTAATTCAGGCCATACTTCAGAGCAAATATTTTAAAATAGTTAGTTGTTATGTTTAAGAAAAGGGCTTGGGGTTAGAAGGAAAATATGGAAAAGGAGCATAAGAGGGCTTTGCTGTTTATTTGGCCCTTGCCTTTTGGTCTGAGAGGGCTGGTAAGTACTTCTTCTGCAAGGTGATAGCTCTTCAGGTGAAGGCATGGATACCTGTCCTCACCAAGCATGGTGCTGTTCCTCTCCTTTGGTGAGATGCAGAATGTCTGCTCTTGCATCACTTCGTTTGTTTTCTCTTCAGCCACTAAGAAGCCTTAAAATCCAAAGATCACATTTAATTATTTTTAAATTATTGAGTTTCTCTCCCTCTTTATAAAAGAGTTAAAACAATTTTTTGTTGTTGTTTGAATTCTACTTCAACACATATAATAATCCTTCAGCGTGGAAATCCTTATGTCCAAAATGTGAAAGGGTCATAAAGAATGGTCTTTTTCCCAAGCATCTCCTCTGAGAACCATACTTCTGCTGGTTGACTTGGTTTGCAGCTGCAGATACACAGCCCTGGGAGGGGTTTGGGGAACTATTGGCTTATGGGATTTCCTGTTGTTAATTCCCAAGGTAACCAAAAGGCTGTCCAAAATGACCTAAGCTGAATAGTCCATAAGCAGCATCTGTTCTCTATAGTAATGTCCTCTCCAACCTGCAATATCCAGACAGGATGGAGTTGGACCAAGGAGGCTCAGGGAAACCAATTGGAGGAGATAGGTTCAATTGCAGGTAATGTTTGTGAAATTCTAATGGTCGAGTCTGATCCAACATGACCTGCAGATAACTCTGTACCTGTCACACTTACAGCACAATCACACAGATTCTCTGTGCAACACAGTTGAATCATGATCCCATGATCATGCACAATGAAGCTGGATCTCACAGAGCACATGTGAACCACCCAGATGTTACACTTCCCTTGCACCCCTTCCACTCTCAAGAGTCTTTCCAGGCATACCCTGCCAGCACCATCTCAGGCATAGGAAAAGAAATGGTTTTGAGTGATCTTCCTGAGAATGCTGATTTCTGTTTTTTTCAGAGAAGTGAGTAAAACAAGGATGGTAAATGCAAGGCATTTCTCATTGGCAGTTGCAACACACTTTAGATATTTTCAGCTGAAACGCAGGCCTCAGTGTCCCTGAAGATAAGCCACATTGTCGGCTGAATAATTTGTTTTGAAAGCAGCAATAACAAAATCTCATCTGAGAACAGCAATTTGGCTTCAAAATTTTGAAAAGCAGAAGAAGTCAGAAGAAAATACACCAGAACTTCTCCACTGACTTTATTGATTGCAATAAAAATATCTGATTCTAATGGAGAGCTTTTTATGCAAACAGTTAAAGCATTTTATGAAAACAGGGCCATACATAATATAAAATGACTTTTTCTTCTGGTGGTAGACAGCTTAAAACTCAGTTAATTCCCACCTGAGGGCCTTGTTCTGTGGGATTCAGTCTAACAGAAGTGTCCATGTCTTCATGAAGCTGAAAAAGACTTTACCTGGACTACCTAGCAGATCCATGCTCAATTTTGTGGAAGGCTTGATTCACTCTACTCTGAGTCATCAGGCATTGCAGTTGCCTGTCACTGGCCAGGCAGGATGTGCTCGGTTATGCATTTGGAACATTGTAAATATCTGAATTTTTCCACATTGAAACAGACTTTCTCGTGATCTGAGGGGTGGAGAGACCCCGGGAAAGTTGGGTGATATTCTTTATTTATATAAAAATATAGTAAGCTTCTTGCCAGATGGACTTGTTTGCAAGCTTGCCCACTTCTGACATGAATCCATTAATTTACAGAAAGTTTTTCTGGAAACCAGTAAGCCCAGGAAAAGCAAATCAATATGATACCAGTACTGCCACCTCGTGTAGGCTCTGATCATTGCAGGTGTTTCCTACCTGATCCATACATTTTAGCAGCAATGAGAAACAAGGAAGTTATTGAAAGAGCAAGTACTTTAAATGGCTGCACATTAACAAGATGTAGGATACTATAACCCTGTTAGCCTAGCAGAGTTTGTCCTTCAAATTAAACATTTGCAGGAAAAAATAGTCTTTGATCTTAACTGTAAGTGGACTTCCATATTATATTGTCACTACTTCAGTGGTAAATGGTAATTCCTTATTGGAATATTGCATAAAAGGGTGATGGAAATACAGGAAAATGGGGAAGACAAGGAGAGAATGCTTCCCTTGATGCGGGACAACCAAGGCAAGTGGAGCAGAAAGCTACATCAGCAGACAAGATCACCAGGAAAATGCACAAGAGCAGCGAGTTCAAACCAAACAAATCATTGTATAAAAGGAAAATGGCAAAAAGTTTGATAATTACTTAGTGCTACTTTTTGTAACAAAATGTCTGAAGACTTATTTGCAGAGCTGAGCACTGCTGACAAGAGGGAGACTAGAGGGCTGTGTCATTGGGTGACTAGGGACATTTACTCCACATCAGTGTGAAGGTCTGCAACCCTCCCTCCCCTTTCCTGCCTTTTTCACTCACGCACACACACCCCAACACACAAGGGTGGAGATAACCATGAGCTCACTGAAGCAAGTCTCATTTGATGGTGTGGAACTCTGCAATACTGCTAAAACAGTGTAATCCTTGGTTTTGAACATAGCACACAAAAATTGAAGTAGGTATAACCAATGCAAGAACTAGGGAACATCAGACTGCTTTAGTAGGGTCAGCAAAGCACAGACCAAGGAAGAGAAGATCAATGAATCACTCTGTCAAAGGATGTTCAAAGTTTACAGGAGCTCAAAGGCAGACCAGACAAATCCACAGAAGTTACCAGACACACATGAAACATAGAGGACACATTCAGCTCAGCAAAGCGAGTTACCCCACATTTTCCAAGTCAGCTAATCAGACACCTTGACTCCAACATTTATAGGTACCTTATGTTGACAAATACTAGGTTTGAATAGAAACTGTGATTAGTTGATTAATTAATTCTTTTTTTTTCTAGTGTGAAAGGAAAGCATTGTACTGTTATTTTACAAAGCCTGCTTTGGGTCAAGCTCCTCAAAACTTCATGAAGATTGGGCCTAACACTGTTTTGTCCTCCCTCCTCCCCACATCCCTCTTTCCCTTCCTTCTTCTATCTCTCCCTCTGAGGAACATTACTTGCTGAGAGCTGCCCTTCTCTGCCTTTCCATCCACCAGTCAAACAAAGGGAATGGCAGAATATGGGCAGAAACTGCCTTTCACTGCAGCTACAAATGTAGTAGTACATTGTAGTACAATGCTCCTGCTGGCTATAAAAATAACAATGTAGAAAGAAAGAGTGAGAACCATGACACATGCAGTCAGTCATACACAACATTCAGACACCCAACAAGTCACTATTCTGCACGTCCTTGATAAAAAAAGCTAGGGGAAGCTATCTGCTATCACAGGTTTAGCTTTCAAACCTTTTTTTTCATTCTGTCATTGTGGAACAAATTCCTTTCTCTTTGACACTGGGTCTTTTCTTTCTTTTCTTACTACACCCAGTGCCATAATGATCCCCATCAATTCAGTTTTAATTAATTCATGTTTTTTTATCACAGTGTAGAATTTAATTTAAGCAAAATTGTCACATTAGGTTTGTCAGTATAATACGTGGGGGCAAGGCTAACTGCCTGGCAAGGCTTAAATAAGGCTTTTTAAAATATTTTCTTTTACCATATTTCTCTGTGGAAAGCAAGGGAAACTTTATCAAATAATGTATGGAAAATAGAAAATTGGTTATAGCAAAAGATAGAGACCTACTAAATATCTGAAAGCAGTTTCAACCACAGTCCTTAAATTATGTTTACCTACGTTGTCTCTAACTCTGTCATTTCTGTTTAAGAATAAAAGAAAAAAGCTATTTTGGGAATATATGAAAGATTATGCTTTGAGTATAAACAAGTGTGCTTGACAAAACATGAATGTGCTGTCCAGAGACATGTTTTCAATGGCTCTTTAAAATTTCAGAATTATGGAAAACAGCAGATTTATTGCAAATACTTGTTCATTGAGTGCTATTTGACATGTAGAGTCATAGTTCATATTAATTAGTTCAGTATCACTAATGAGTCCTGCATATACATTACCAGCAGAGCTTCTAGATCCATATAATGTGGCTGTATTAGTGTGCAGTGTATTAAGGAAACAAGATTAACTTGATGCTAATTCCTAGTGTCTAAATAAATGACTTCAATTTCAAGATATCACATGTGATAACATCCCAGACAAAATACATCACACTACAGTATCTGGTAGGTTTTTTATTGCACAACATAAAAGGAAACATACGAACATAGTAATGCAATCTAAAAATCTCTGAACATCTATTCTTTAAAAATTGAATTAGTATCTCATTTTCCTATTAATCAGTATGCCCTATCCCTTTCCGATCCTGCAAATCAAGTGAAGTGATTCTAGATGTCTCCAGTGCAAACACCTTATTCTGTGGGAAATGCAGAAATATTTCTCTCTCCATCACAGTCTCTCTTTATAAATACCATGCACCATGTGGAATTACTTTTGTTTAAATTAAACAGGTTGCTATTCTGACTGTGGGGGAAGCTAAAAGCATTGTTGTAGATCAGAACTCTAACCCTTGACAGGTGAGAAGCTGAGATATATTTTATTCCTGCTCTTCCTGAATAGAGAACTTATCTACAACCAAAAATAATAAATCTACTAGAATGGCAGTCTTGTAATTTCCAGTAGTAAATTTGCATTGATTTACTTTAGCAAAGGCTTAGGGATCTATGTCTGACTGAGAAACGGCTTTGCATCACATGACTTGAAAATTTACTGCCTGAGAATTATTTGTCAATCTACCTTTTAGTTCCCTTTCGAATTACTTATGCACAGTAAAACTTGGCACAATGGATGGAAATACAGGCTCCCTATTCCAAGCTTACAGAATATCCCAAGAGATGTCACCAGTTCCCAAAGTACTCTGGTCACATTGGTGAAGCTCTGCTCCAGATTAATTTTCTCCATGGAAAACAAAGGTTTGTTAGCTGAGGCATAGAGGAAAGTAGAAATAACTATTTTATATTTTGGACTGAGATAACATCTCTCTGTTTTGGATGGGTTTGCACACATTCTGGTATGAGTATTATATTTTGCTTTATTGTAATATGCAACCTTGTTCTTTAAAAACCAGGTTTTCCTTCAGAAAACAAACACAAACAAACAAACTAACTAAAAACAAAAACCAAAAATCAAAACCAAAAAAAACCAGCAGGACTTGAAGCCAAACACTGCCATATTTAAGGTCCTGCATATCTACACATACATTCGTCACCAGGGATACAGATACAGAAATAATGAATTCGTGCAAAAGAGAACAGAAGGATTTTTGTAGCTTATAGCAAGCACTCTCAGGGTTTAGTCATTTCACTGGACTTAAACATGTGCTTCAATTTTTAACAAATTGCAGAATACTAAAAGCAAATTCATGGAAGAGAAAATAAACTGATGTTGAGATAAGAAGGCAAGGAGACAGAGGGAAGAAATACATAATGGCAGGCTGAGACACCATGAAGGCAGCGCTGTGTTAGCTAGCTGCCTGTTGTCAAAGAGGGGAAGAATGGTGAGAAGAGATTGCTTCTGGACAATCAAGCCATCAAGAAAGAGCATGCATTTGTAACATGAGTGAAAAACATATCTTATGGTATATACAAGTTGTCAAAGGGTTACTAACTATTAAGGCAATTGTTGGATCCACACAATCTGAAAATGAAAACTCTGTTTTGTCTCATGTGAAGATAATTAGTAGCAATTACAGAACTCATTGCTCTCCTTTTTCTCTTGTCATGCCAGGCAGAACTGGAAATATGTTGCTGTGACTGAACAGATGCAAGGCCATTGAAAATAAAGATAGTCAATAGGTGAAGTCTTTGAATAATCAACACTTCAGAAGCTGACATTTGGAACTGGAGCCTGTGTTTATATGTGACAGTCTTGTGATGCTAATGTCTGTAGCTTAACCCAAAGGACACAGTGCAGATCTTCCAAGATATTTAAGCATCTAAATCTTCCTGTCATTCAAAATCTCATATTTGTCCCTCTACCTGTCTGCTCATACCCAACTACATCCTGTGTTGACCTGTAATTACAAGTGAGCAAAGACCGACACTCCCTTTGCATAACATTCATGGAACACTCTATGAGTACAGGATGTACAAAATGCCAGAGAAAGACTTTAAGTGGTGATTTGGCTCACAGTGCAAATCTATCTGACTTCCAGACTCCATGTTTCACAAACTTCTTAGACTGTCCAAAAGATTTGAAAACACAGCCCTTGACTTTGTAAGTTGCTTCTGATACTTGAACAAATATTAGAGTAACTTCTAAAAAAATTAAGTAACACATAGTCAGAAAAACAGTTTCTAAATTACCTTATCTGCTCTCACTAAATCTGCTTTGCTGAAATAAACATGGTTATTCCGTGGATTGTACCTGCTTACTGATGTCCTGAAGTATATCTTCCTGTTTGAGACTGAAGTAGAATATAACAGTACATATGTTGAACTTTCATCAGGTGAAAGTTGCCACAGAAATAGCAGTATAAAAATGTGTAAGGTTTATATTACTAGTTGATGTTGGTAATAGCAAGATGTGGTGAAGTACTAGGAAGTCATGATATCAGGGCATATTTGAACCTTACAGAGTTACCTGAGTCCTTGACACAAATTTTTAAATCCATAATTACACTCCACAGAACATCCTACATAGTGTTGGTGCATAAAGACCTAACAGATGTTAAGTTAAACTATTAAAGAGTTGATATAGTTAGTTACATGGCACAAAACTCATAATTATTGCTTGCTCTGCCGATGAAGTACAAGGGAGAGAAAATGACAAATTTGAATTAAAAAATCAGCAGACGTGCATTATGCATGTATGTGAAGGAGACTGAGTGAATTTCCCTTCAGGCAGTGCTAATGCTGCTCAGGTTCTGTTATTCAGATTGTGTTGTCTCTTAATGTTAGCAGCGCAATCTTTCTGTGTCAGATTACAATACTTTTAACTTCTTGTGACGCTTTACCCTCCTCTTCACCTTCATTTCCATCTGTTGTTAAACAAGCATGTCTGAGTTAGAATTGCTCTGGAGATGACAGAGGGAGAAACACAGCAGACTGGAGAGATGCTTCCCTGGTGGGAGCAGAGCTGTGCTGGCTCTGAGACTCGTGTGCAGTTCTGGCACTAGCTCTGACTGGCAGGTATTACATAGCCACAGCTACATTGGTTTTATATAGATATAGTTTAGATGTGCAATCCATTGGCTAAAATAAAATTAAAAATACTGAGCAACCAGTACTCCAAGGGCATAGACTTGCCCCTGTGCATTTTGTGAAATGCTAGGAGAACTAGAGTTCCAGTAGACAGATAAAAACAATAAATGAAGTAAAAAATTATGGTAATGAGGTCATTCATCACACCAAGAGTATCTGTTGCATCACATTATTTCACAGAGAGAAGGAGGATGATGTTCAAGTAGTTTTGAATCAACAGCCAATTTTTTTTATGCATTTCTGTTTTACATTAGTAAAAAGGTTCGAAGAATCCTTGATTAAGCTAGCTTCAGACTTACCTTACAAGTTCATGTGCCCTGGACTTCTTTACTAAGATGCAGGAAGTCTGATTTCCTGATGGTTTCTAAATCCTAAAAGGTGCTGAAAAGGGGGAACTCAAGTCAAATCACAGTGAAAATGTGTGGTTACCACATTGGCAAATACGACAGATAACTCTGATGCCCTTTGCCAATCCAAGGAAAAAAAAAGCTTGCAGTCTATGAAAACTGGAAAAACAAAGGGAAGAGGGATGATTCCTTAGATTGCAACACTGGCCATCCTGTGACCAAAAACCCCCAAATTCAGATCGACTAGTTGTATAACCATCTAAGACCTGCCAGAACTGGTTTGAAATCTGTGATTAGAATCCTTAGTAACTTTTCAAATTAAACTTTTGTTCTCATTTTCTAACTTTCATTGTCCTTTGTACATTTTGTTTGAGGATGTCATCTGTGTATTTATTATTTTTCTTTTTACAGAGCTTTTCAGTACTAAAGAGTATATGTGTATCCAGATCTCTAGGAAATGCTTCATGTAACTGTATTCTTAGTAGTTAGTTTAGCTGTGGATTCTTCATTGTTTCTTTTAATGACTTAAGTTCTATTCAGAGATAAATTCAATGACCTTGGATTGTGTTTGAAGTATCTTCCCACTGATGCTTAATAAACACATGGCGAAAGAAAAGCTCAGTGCTAGTCATATCCATTGTTATCCATGAAAAAGAAAGGGAACAGGTTGGTCACTTCCAACCTTGTTATTCTATGAATCTATGATTCTAAATGAAATATCAGATATTGTCAATTAGAGACTTTATTTTCCAATGAAACAGCTGAGTGCATGAGTCTACATGATCCTGTGAGTGTCTGCCTATGATTTTACCCAGGTCACTGCTGATGCCTTTGCTGGGAAATACGGATTCACAAGTTGAATCACAGATCCTGATTCAACAAAGCAAGGAAACGCATTAGCAAATTAGAATAAGTCTTTCTTAAAGATGGTCCTTTGGCACAAAGTATGGTAAGCAGCAGGGGTGCTTGCTCAAAACTGAACATTTAGAACAAAGCAAATCCAAACTGATAAACTAGTGCCAAAGATCAGAGCACTCCTTACTTTCAACCAAGCGTCCATGGCATAAGAAATTCAATATTCTAAATGACAGGGAAAGAGTAAGGGTTACCTCACAAATGAAGAGATGGTCCAATCCATTTACAAAAAACACTTAAATATCAGTGACGCTTTTCAAACACACTTGTATTTATGTTCTGAAACAAATGTAAAGTTGAAAAAAATCAGCAGAAAGTTAAAAAAAAGATGTGTTATGTAACACATTTTCTTTCATCCCTTCAAATAATGTGCTATGAGGAAGGTAGAAGAGAAAGAAAAATAAATCTTCTGAAAATATTCAGTCCCAACAACTGTAGTTGCAGGTCCTGGTACTATTAAAAGATGTTATCTCTGTTGGTTCTATTGATTCCTCTGAAGTTCTGTTATTCAACCTGCTTTTCAAATTTAAATAAGCCACACATTTCTTTTAAAGTTTAAGGGTGGTTGGAAGGCATTAGTGAATGGAATGGGCCTTATAAAGATTTTATATTATAAAAATATATTCTTGTGTGTTTCTACCTGCTAGATTAATCACTCCAGACTGTAGATGTGCTAAATATTATTGATATACTGCAAAAGTGGGTATGAATTTTATTTTAGGAAATATAAATTAGAAATAGAATACATAGTCTAAAATTGCAAGATTTCGAAATATACAGAAAAGGAAGTGTGATACCAACACTGGGGGAACTGAAAAGCCACTGAACTCAGAGTCTTCCCAGTTCCTGAATCATTCACAGATTATTTCTAACTGAGGTCCATTGAGCTTTACACAAAGAAGATACCTACTCATCAAGTAGCTCGCGTGAGTGTTTAACAGCCAGCAGCCCAGCAGGGGTGATTGTACTGATTTGGTCATGGGATATGTTCTCTTCCTCAGTTGGAAAACTCATACTGTAACAGGAGTGAGGAATGGCAAATAAAAAAGAAGCAATCGTATTTTTTTCCACCATGCTTCAGTGGATAAAATGGGGACCCCTTACAGAGTTCAGTGCTGTTGTGTCTAGTTCATTTCTAACCTTACAAGTCCCACCTCCCCTGAACATCTGCCATTCAGCCCGTTCTAATCTCATCACATTATTCAGGGAGGGGAAATTAGCACAAGGAGAAAAATAATTCTTCATGCTGGATTCAACAAGGCCTGTGATGAAAAATACCTATATCTCACTCACATCCTATGAAAACTTTGTCAGTAAAGTTGGTGGAATATTTTGACTAATGAAATAGTTACAGCACAGGCACTCAGTAACTTTAAGGAAAGGTCAGATTCACACAGTGAACTGAGTACCACAGTGTCCTCCTCTCCTCAATGCAAGGGGCTGGATCTGAGTAGTTCCTTGATCCTTTCAATCCTGTCAACTATGATTTATCATTAAAAAAGCTTCCTCCCAGAGAGCTGACAGAAGTCCAGTTTTGTATTCAAAGCAAGCTGCAGGGACTGAGCTGTTATTGTTCTGTTATTATCTAAGAAGCGCCTGTGTGCCAGTAGATATTTATAATCTGGTATGTTTTAGAATAAGTATGTTATCTCCTAGACAACAGCATGTTTGATATAATTCTAGTGGGATATATAAAACAGAAGTTTCATGTGAATGGCAGAGCTGCCAGGGGAGGTACGTGACAAGCCATATTTACCATGCTCAGTCTGCTCACGAATACACTAGAGAAAATAATCAAACTGCCACCTTGTTTAGATCTCTCCCTGCTACCAAATTAAACAAATAAAAATGAGAATATTAAATAAAGCTTTCTGGATGCCATGAATTGTGAGAGAATTAGTGTGCCTTTTGCATGCACATGAGTACTTGCAATACTAAAAACAAGGTAGCTTAGTCAGTGCAGTGCCAGTTGCCCTGTAGAAATTTAATTTGGTCAGGATCACGTAACACGTTGAGCTATCAAAAGTGCATAAAAAGATCCTTTTGAAGTAATTTTCCTACAATACAAGATTTTCTTTGGCTTTGCATATGCAGTGCCACAATCTCACTAGGTGTAAAATGTCACACAATGCACAGAAGAAAATCATTTGACTGATGACAGTGCAGGAACAGGAAAAATAAAACCAAGGAACTAAAAAACTTGTAAAGAAGGGATCTTTCTCTTTTCCTTCCTCACTCCTTTCCAGGTATCTCTTCCTTTTGCATTCAACACTATGTATGTAACTCTTTTGTTTTGAAAACCATATTTATATTTCCTCAAACAAACAAATGTGAGATCATGCTGTGTTGCTGGAAACATGATAATTAGTTTTGCTGCAATATGAGAGCCTGAGGTGATGCAGCAATAGATTAGGGCACACACACCTCCTCCCTGAATATTTTTCAGCAATCAAATGAGGAAATTATGAGATTTATAATTGTATCAGCTATGAAAATAAAATACTTCTTCATAGCTGTCTCATTGCAACTAGAGCTCTGTGTATTTTACTGTATGGTCATGCTATATTTTCATGTTCGTACAACCAAAATGGGTAACTCATTGATGCTGCACTTGGAGATTCCTCTTGAAAACATTTCTGTTTCAGTTAAAACACATAACCACTTTCAGATAAAGAGAGATAGACACAGCAGTGAGCAGCAAATGCTTTCCAGATATTTCAGCTGAATGTTGAAGAAATACACCTAAATCAATATCAGGTTTTTTTGCAGGTCAGCAAAAGAACTGCAGACAAAGACAGTACTGAATTAAAAGATATAGTGCAGACCAACTAGAAGCTAAAAAAAAGTAAATAAACCAAGAAATCATCAGCATGAGACATTTCTCATTTAGCTTTGGTAGTAAAAGGAAGCATCTATCTTCTAATAAACATTGGTTTATTAGCTTTGACAGAGCTAGTTTATTAAAATATACAACAATTAAGAGGTATGTGTTCTTACTTTCTTTTCTTCCAGGGTATTGTCATAGCCCTTTTAAGTTATAATTTAATATTATATCCATCAGGGACCCTCAAAGGCCTTTTCAAAGTGGAGATGGATGTGGGTCAGCTTTTGGCTAATAAATCCAGCAGCATCATGCTGCAGTCCAGAGACTGGGACAGTAAATTGTATAGGTTCAGGATGATAATATCATAAAATATCAGTATTTCCTAGTAATCCTAGAAGAACATGCACAAAATTAGCTTCAGTGAATGCTGAGCTTCATGATACCTTCCTGTCTTGTACTCGGGTAACACCAGATTTAACAGTAAGTATGCAACTTTAGGAGATACACAAACTGGTGGCTAATATAGAAGAGTAAAGTATTTCAGAGCACATTCACAGGATAAATTATTCAGCTTCTAAAAACCAATGTTGACCCTTCACTGAAGCAAATAGGCTTTGCACAATGACACTGAAGTAAAATATAAACTGACCAAGATAAAATGGGAGATACAGTTGCCATAATTCACTGACTCCTCGAAATGAAGCAGTGTGCTGGACTGCCCTCATGCCTTCTGTTCTTCTCAGCTGATAATGCAGAGCTGTACCATTCTGGGTAAGAACATAGTTTGTTTCTTGGAGAAAGCTGAAAAGATGCAGTTTCTCTTGTACATGCAGAAATCTTTCTGGAGTGGCTAACTTTAATTTATCCTTTTAGCCTTGGAATTACATACACAACATTGCTGATGCATGACATGGCTAGTGCACACTAAAGTAACTCTAGCATTCTATACCTCTGCCTGTGTAGGCTAAAGAATTTTTCCACAACCAGAATCCTAGGATTTTTTTTGAAAATTAGATAATCTCTGATATAGTTTAATAATTTCTGATATGATCCAGATCTGTACTGAATGACAACCCAGTGCAGACCAGTAAGTGTCTCAGGGATGGTATTTTATGACCATTTCACCTTATTTCTACTCAGATCTTTTTCCCTGGGTCTTTCAAGCTGACAAGATTATATGACTGCAGCCCATCTGTCAGGCCAACTCTATACAAAAGTCATTCATTTTGATGCACCTCTTAGCAAACCTGAATACTTCTTTCTGCCATTGTTAATACTGCCCTACAACCGGTTTGATTTGCAAAAGTTTGTTCAGACACCTCTATTTACTAGAGATCCCAAATATAGCCAGAAAAAAACTCCTTTATGCAGCAGCAGCACTTGCCAGATACAAGTTCAGCATACGATGCTACTTTTGTCAAGTCAAGTAATTACAAGCAATGGGCAAGAAGCTCTTTTCACTACTTTGCTTAAGTTGCTTGGGACAATGCAAATGAATAGATACTTTCTCATGTTTTTCCCCACTGTGCTCAGAGATATGTTTCTGCATTCTGATGTTTTCTTCTTCTTGTTTTACATTTGGTTTTGCACAGTGGTGACGTTGAGGTATCTGCGGTCTCATTCTTAGTCTCTGAGACTGCTCCCCTTCTGCTCTGCATTTAGATATGAACAGCTTTTGACAGAGTTAGCATAGGATGTCTAAGTATTTCACATTCAAACATCTGTATTCTACATTCCATTCACTAACCTACCATGGATCAGTTTCAAATTGTGTTAACAGCATGAGGTCACAAAAACCTGGATCTATTGTTTCTCCAGTTCTTGATTAGACTCACTAAATATCCACCTCTCTGACTGCTAGCTGAAAATATTTTTCGAATACTTTATATATGTATATATCCATTATCTGTTCCACACTTGGCCAAATACTCTTGAAATAGGGAACACATCAAACTGAAGAAGATAAGAATCTGGCTGGTTTTTTTTTCCTGTTCTTTTCCCCCCCTTTTTGTCCTTTTTTTATTTTTTTTTTAGTTTATTTATCTCATTAGAGTAATATCATTTATCCAGAGTTATCTAAAGTAAGGCCCTCAAGGAGATGCAGACATCAGGACCAGTCTAGCCAGCCACCCAGGAAGAGCTCTCTCTTTCCAGTGATGAAACTCCTGCAACTACTGTGGCCTGGGAGAGGAAAGAGTTGCCTGTGAGCAGCCAGGTAGAGCCTTCGCCTCTGGTATGGGGAAACACAGAAGGATGGAAGGGCAAGTTCAGCTCTGAAGCTACCTGCAGCCTCTACTATGTCTGCACATGGTGGCAGAAAGGGGCAATGAATATGCCTCTTCTAATCCAAGCCATCACCAAAAGGACTCATAGGGACACTGGCATCCAGCTCCTGCATTTTGTGGACTTCTCCCTACCTTGAGCTAGAGTACATCTACTCCCTGAATGCACCACCACCATTTGCTCAGGGACAGGAATGTGACTTGTTCCAAAAATCTGCTTCAATGAGGTAAGTGAGATTGTGCAGAGGGAAAATCAGGAGGGCTAAAGCCCAACTAGAGCTCAGCCTGGCCTATTCTGTGTAGAAAAAACATTTCTATAAATACATTAATAATAAAAGGAGAACCAGAAGCATTATTCAGTCCCTATTGGATGCAAATGGAACAACTGTGACAAAGGATGAGGACAAGGCTGAGGTACTTAATGCCTTCTTTGCCTCAGTCTTTAATTGTAAAGAAAGTTGCTCCCTGTGTGTACATACTCAGGAGTTAGAGGAGCAGAACGAGGCTCCCATGATCCAAGAGGACGCAGTTAGAGTCTTGCTTGCACAGCTAGACACACAGAAGTCTATGGGACTGGATGGGATCCGTCCAAGAGTATTGAGGAAGCTGACAGATGTGCTGGCCAAACCCCTTTCCATCATCTTCCAACAGTCCTGGAAGACTGGGGAAGTTCCACTGGACTGGAGGCTGGCTGATGTTGGACCCATCTACAAGAAGGGCTGGAGGGAGGATCCAGGAAACTACAGGCCTGTCAGTCTGACCTCAGTGCCAGGGAAAGTGATGGAAAAGGTGATCTTGAGTGCTATCATGAAGCACATACAAGAGAACCAGGTGATCAGGTCCAGTCAGTATGGGTTCATGTCAGCATTGTCAGTTTCCTCGGTTTGCAGCATCAGTTGAATTGTGTTTGGCCTGGGCTTCTGAAGAGCTGAGGAAAATCAGGGCAAAGTTTATGAGTTCTTAAACATGAAAAAAAACCAATAGAAAGAGGTAGCTAGAGGATTAATTTTTTAATCTATTGAAAACCTGTCTTCTTCGGCTTTAATAGAAGAAATATTATTAAATACCTATTAAATATCATATATATACTTTATTTAAAATAATTCATGCAAACTTGGATAGAAGCAATAATGTTGCAGAAACTAAGTACAACCTAGCAGAGAAGTTTTGTTATCCTCTCTGTCAGTTTTCTATTAAAAACACTCCATTGTATTCCTCATTTTCCACTCCTAAAAGCTAAGTAGAGATAAAATACCTACTGCTAGAGCTTGGAAGATGCAGGGAAAACCACAACTCACTCCACAGACCTTTACTCAGCCTGGCTGCCCCAGCTTCAGTCCAGTCGCAGATGTGTGAGTAGTTAAAACATCAGTTGTAGCTCCACAGCCACACTACAAACCCCCATACAGAGGGACTGGCCCCTCACCCTTTCTTGGACTGAAGGCACACAGCTCCTCCTTCATTTCTTCCTTCTTCCTATCATAACTACACCAGGATAGGACAGATACCTAGCCCCACCATCATTGTTCCAAGGATCTGTGATACCAGAAGGAAAAAGACCACCTCCATCAGGGAGCTTCTCTTCTGTCCCATCTCTTCTCCATTCACTCCCCTGGCTTTCCCAACCACACAGTTGGTCCCATCTCCCTCCTGTTCCACTCCCAACTGGAAAACTGCTGATCACTCTCTTTCCCAAAGGGGTTCACATAACATCCTTCTGGAAATAGCATCAATTGAGTGTGAAGGAAAGTAATATTAGGAAAATGTTAATGGAATTTAACTTCTAGCATAATTTAGAGCTGGAAATGATGAAACAAGCCTGAATAAAGCTTGATGCCAGCTCCCCATGAACCAGCAGTCAGAGGTCCCAGGGACCTTGTTCAGGAACTAGTGTCCCAATGCCAGGAGAGAACAGGAGGGAGACAGTGTGGGTTTTGGAAAAGATTACAGCATGCACAGGAACTGACCTTCCAGCCCGAGAGCAACATTAATGGGTGCCAAAGGAAGAAGTAATGAAAGGGATTTGTACTGACACAAATAGGAAGGAGCCAACCAAATGATATTCTGAGTTTAGCCCCAATGAAAGAGTTTAATGAAAAGAACAGAAATATGTACTGTGAGGCCAAAAGACCGGGAAGGCAAACTGAGAATGTTGAATGTCCAAATCCTCAGTACTCCCAGACATTTTGGTACTGTTACTTATAGAAACAGGAGACGTTAGTAAATTGACAAAAGATCTCCATGAACAGAAATGAAGCACATCTGGCTCTATACATTGACAAACAGAGAAATGGAATTCAGATTAATAGAAGATATCAGATTAGAAGTACCTTTATAAATGCTTCCACAATTAGCAGAAGGAAATGCGTATGGAAAGAGAGAGAGTGTTTTGGTTTCAGTGCCAGACAGCACATAATACCAGCCAGTGTTAATTAAAAAACTGAATCTGGATTTGGTCGTGGAAATACTCTCAAGTGGAGCAAGATAGAACGAGAGGCTTGAATGTGAAAAGGATACTATTCTTCATGCCCTTTTTTCACAGTGGATAATGCTATGATGAACAGGAAATAATATTTTGATGAACCATTTTTTTTTTCAGCTTCTGTGGCTACCAGGAGCCTGGTCAGACCTGATGCAACTCAGTTCCATAAATTCCTTGCAGTATGAACAACATTTTTTTGACATTCATAAATATTGTCATTGCAAACACTAAACATTCACTTTTCATACTGCAGTAAACGTATGATTGGAAGTAGCATGAGTTGTAATAACTTCTGAGTATGTTCCTTATTTTTACATACCACGCAGTCCATGTTCATCAATTTACATTTGCTATGCTGGAACTGGAATTTATTAAGATAAATCAGGATCAATATGGGGTTTCATATTTCAGATTTTTGTGCCATTCTCCCATGTGAAATCAGAATATAAGAGTATCATTGAGGCTGATTATTCCCATCACTGTTCTATGTAGTTTCACTGATTTCACATCCAGCTGAGAAAATATTTTGCTGTGAAACATCTGGCTAAGGAATGCTGGGACCTCTGAAATGACGGGTGCATCCTCTGAAGTAGACAGCTTTGAAGCAAAGTAATATAGCATTAAACAATTCCAATGGACGGAAAAATATTTAATATAAACCCACCAGAGACTATTCAAGGTCCTGTAGATGCTGTCATAGACTTCTCTGAGTGTGTTGCCGTGGCGCATACAGACATCGCTGAAACTGTAAAGATAATACAGGAATTAAAATACAATCCCAGCAAAATCTGTGAGGGGATGCACATCAGAGAAAAGAAAGGACTGTAAAAGTAGAGAGAAGTGGAAAACCAAAAGCAAAGAATATCTGTTTTGTCCAGCTTGCAGTTTTTTCTCTCATGAATGTTTCTCAGAGAAGGTGAGAGCTACCCAGCTCTACCCCGGATAGAATAAAATAATGATATTTATATCACTTTTGTGCTTAGAAAAAAAATAGTGATAGGCAGAAAGTAAGTAATTGAAGATAAGAATAAAGATGCTGTTTATTTTATTCATGATAGTCTTGGGATAAAAATTGGGACAGAATTCAGCCCAGGATTTGACCACAAGTGATTACAGCACCATCATCCTGAGATGCAATCATCTGCTGAATGTCAGGCACCTGATCAGCCACTTCCAGCCCTATGCATAGTTAATTAGGCCTGGCTGAAAGAGAGCACTTATCCTTTCTTGAACTCAATATAGTTGTTTTAACTGTTTTTCATAAAAAAATGAAATTTTTCTGTTGTCTCTCCAACACAGCTCCCTTTAACAATAAGGAACAAACATTGCAGAAACTGAGCATATAGAAGCACCTTTGGCACAGTGATCACAAATTCCAAAGCCAGTTAAGAAAGTCATAAAACTGTCATATGACATCCCATAAGAGAATAGGTTAAGAAGGAAAATAGTTAATAAGCAAAGGGTTCCTGGAAAAAAAAAGACACTGACATAAATCACATAAAAGGCAGACATGAGGCATCATAAGAATTAGTTTGGCTAAGTGAGGAGTCCTTTACATATCTTACACATCACAACAAAGCATGCAGGCAGGGGAAGTAAGGTCACATCACTGAGGACAAGCTTAAAAGTACAACATGTTGAAATAAGAGTAGCAAGTAGGGAAAAGAGAAATGTTCTATAAATGGTCAAGATCAGAAATAAGTTCACGCATAAAAGGAAGGCACAAGAAAAGAATGGTCCACCAAGCACTGCAGACAAGAAGCTATTGAGATATCATTCTAAGAAGGCATAAGAGTCAGTTGCAATCAAACAGAGTATAATTATCCACATAAGCAAGCAAAAACATCTACCTTTGGCAGGGAAAAAAGAGGTTAAAAAGTATTTTGACAAGTCAAATGTTTTCAAATCAACCAGTCTCAATACTGTGTCATTATAAAAAATTTCAAAGATCTAGTTGGCCATCTCTCCAAATTATTAGTTTTTATGTTTGGAAAGTAATGGGTAAAGGTGAATGCCTTAAAACAATAGAAGGCAAACATCTACTTTCAAGGTAGAAACAAACAAAAAATGAAGGTATAGGGGAACTGCTGACATACCTACTTAGTTCCATTTTCAGGAAAAATACTGGATTCACTCAATAAATAAATACAAATGGAGACAAGGTGTTGAATAATAACCTATATGGATTTGTCAGAAGTAAATTCTGTCAAGCCAATAACATTTATTTCTCTAACAGGGCAACAAGCCTGGCAAAGAAAGGAGAAGCAATAAATGTGATGTATTTGAACATTAGTTAGGAGTTTGACTGTTGTACGCAACATCTGCCTAATTAGACTAAGGAAACATTCTGACAGTACTTCTATGCACTGAAGACACAAAAAAACAACCATCCTTTAATGTGACTAAACCATCAGTTCAAGGGACCAGTTCTTCTTGCTCATACATAAAGGTGCCCAAAGAAAGATCCCGAGGGAAGAAAAGAAGAAAAAGGAAAAAAAACTGCTATGTTTTACCAGAATACTCTCATTGATTCAAATAGCTTGTGGCTCAGGGAATGTCTAAGTGCAAGATGATCTCATTACACTTTTTCATTGTGAATTGTTTGGTTGCTTTTTTGAACCAACATATTTTCTAGAATATCCTTTAGTAAGAAATACTAAGAACTTTGCAATGCATTACAAACTATGTCCAGTTGTTTTGAATCTGACTCTTGCTGTTTGATTTGATTTCCCCTAGTTCTTATGTTGGAAAAGATAAAACTTTTTCCCTTTTTCTGTGGTACTTGTGATATGACAGACCTAGTATATGGCCACTTACCTACTCTTATACAATCTGAAGTTTCCTAATAGAATTATTTGATTTTAATGCAGAAACTACTTTGATCGTTTTCTCTCAGACTTCTCCAGTTATGATGTACGGTCATTTTGATGGCAGATTAAATCTGATCTCAGTGCATGGAAGTAATATCAGGATATGTGCTGTTTTGAAGAAAAGGTTTTGGGTCATCATTAAATGGACAACATGCTTGGGTGAAAAGGGACCAGCTATTGCAGAAAAAGCGAACTCATATCAACACATATAAATAGAGATGTAGCCTGCAAAGCACATGAAGTCATCCATCCATTCTGCTCTATAGATGCAGTACTCCATGCAGCACTTGTCGATAATATGAGTGATGGAGAAAAACATGAGGAAAACGTGAACCCACTACTTCATTGTTCAGAATGATTAGGGCCTACACAAGTTAAAAAAGCTGGGAGTAAAGTCTAGGGCAATTGGACTTACTTAGACTACTGACTACAATCCAGAAGGTAGGCTGAAAATAAGTCTTCAAATATACGGCAGAGCAAGGAAGCATTTTTGTCCATTTCTCCGACAGGCAGGACAAGAGGTAACCCCCCTTGCCTTAGAGCAAGGACAAGCCCAGGAACACGCTAGGAAAAGCTGGAGGGTTTTAAGGAGAGTGAAGCATTGGTGCCTGAAGAGGCTGTGGGGCTCCATGAAGAAATGCCATAAAGATCAGGTTAGGCAGAAGTCTCTGGGAATAAGAACATCTGATCTGCCTGGGACAAGTGGATGGTGGAGACAGCCTCTCCAAATTCCTTCCATCTCTGGAGTATTCTGAAGCCCTGAAATGTAAGGACTTAAAAGAACAGATAAAGCTTTATAGTACTTTTCTTTTAAACATAGTTAAATTTCCTTATCATAAAACTTGTCTTATTTAACTTCTGTGTTGAGAGTTTGTTCATATCTCAGCAAAGATCATGGGAAGACTCATTGCCCTAACTGGACGTTTCCTATATTCCAGAGAGCAAAATCAAATATAATCTTTTTAAGATAACTGCTATTGCTCCACTTACCATTTTCTCTCTTGGAAATCATTAATTGAAATAGATTATTACCTTGTTCAGTGCTATTTATGGGGCTTTATGTGATGCGTTCTTTCTGCATATAACAATTGGGAATCATCCTGCTCTAATATCATGGTTAGCAAAGCCATTAGGCTTTGGTAATAAGCCTCTAAATTTCATTCTCTGATTTTCAGCTTATATCTGTCTCTATTAATGCAAAATTCCTTTTATTGTTTAGCCACCCAAGAGATAAAACAGTTTAGAGATGCTTAGTAAATCTGTTCATATTTTTTTTCTCCTGACACAGTTTCTCACAGCATTCTGCTACGGAAACTGTCAGCCTCTGGCCTGGACAGACACACACTCTCCTGGGTAGAAAACTGGCTGGATGGCCGGGCCCAGAGAGTGGTGGTAAATGGTGTTAAGTCCAGCTGGAAGCCAGTGACAAATGGTATTCCCCAGGGCTCAGTGCTGGGTCCAGTCCTGTTCAATGTCTTCATCAATGACCTGGATGAAGGCATTGAGGGTACCCTTAGCAAGTTTGCAGATGACACAAAGCTGTGTGCAAGTGTTGATCTGCTGCAGGGTAGGGAGGCTCTGCAAAGGGACCTAAACAGGCTGGACCACTGGGCAGTGTCCAACGGCATGAGGTTTAACACGGCCAAATGCCGGGTCCTGCACTTGGGGCACAACAACCCTATGCAGAGCTACAGACTAGGAGAAGCCTGGCTGGAAAACTGCTAGGAGGAGAGGGACCTGGGGGTGTTTGTCGACAGCCGACTGAACATGAGCCAGCAGTGTGCCCAGGTGGCCAAGAAGGCCAATGGCATCGTGGCTTGTATCAGAAATGGTGTGACCAGCAGGTCCAGGGAGGTGATTCTCCCTCTGAACTCAGCACTGGTGAGGCCGCTCCTTGAATCCTGTGTTAAGTTCTGGGCCCCTCACCACAAGAAGTATGTTGAGGCTCTGGAGCAAGTCCAGAGAAGAGCGGCAAGGTTGGTGAAGGGACTGGAGAACAGAACCTATGAGGAGCGTCTGAGAGAGCTGGTGTTTTTTATCCTGGAGAAGAGGAGGCTGAGAGGAGACCTCATTACTCTCTACAACTACCTGAAGGGAGGTTGTAGACAGGAGGGAGCTGGCCTCTTCTGCCAAGTGACAGGGGACAGGGCAAGAGGGAATGGCCTTAAGCTCCACCAGGGGAGATTTAGGCTGGAGATTAGGAGGAAGTTTTTCACAGAAAGGGTCATTGGGCTTAAGAATATGCTGCCCAGGGAGGTGGTTGATTCACCTTCCCTGGAGGTGTTTAAGGCACGGGTGGATGAGGTATTGAGGGACTTGGTTTAGCGTTTGATAGGAATGGTTGGACTAGAAGATCCGATGGGTCCCTTCCAACCTGGATGTTCTATGATTCTATGATTCTATGAATTTAATTTTCCCAGAGGAAATCTCGTACAGGATACGCTTTTTTTTTACTCTTCAGACTTCTCAGCAAACGAATGCTTTTTTTTCTCTTCTACAGGATTTCTCACCCAGTGTATAATCCATTAATAAAGTTTTTCAGGAAACAGCAAAAAACCCAACAATTTGTCGCACTTACATCCTACAGAGAAAGGGTTAATACTACAACCGGTCTTAACATTTCCTTTTCAGCACTTCCAAGTCTCTGACAGGAGAACATTACAGCTTCCTCCAGAAAATAAACACCCTTCACAAAGGGGTTAATGGTCTTGCTTGAGAAAAGTTTTGCTTTGGACTTTTCCCACAAAGTGTGCCAGCAGTGACAAATCTAAAGGAAAGAACCTTCCCATGGGGCAAAAGAGTGGAGAGAGCAGAGAATAAAGGCCATGAGGCAGAAGAAGTGTCAGAAAGGAGCCGGAGATTTTTCTGGTTTAAGTGGCTACATGAAAAGCAGTGGGAGTGTAAACAACTCTGCTCATATGCCCACAGAGCCTTATCTCAGATGTACAATAATAATAACACCAAATCATGGCAGCTGTGCTGTATCAAACCTGCCAGATGAACTGTCAGATGGGAAATCTCCACTTTTACACCCCAACCCTCTTTATCTGGTTCAGCATTTACTTCTAAGAATTTGTAAAACTATTTAGTCACAGTCCCTCCAGGCATATTTTTCTCTTCTGAAAAGGCAGTAGTGGATTTATCATCCTGACAGGCATGTGTCAGTAAGGCACTTGACTCTATACTAGCCAATTTGGTGTCGGTTGCTGACACTGCTCCAACTGACAACCTCTAAGTGGCTTGTTGTGCTTTCATCCTTGGGCCCTGTGCAGCAGGGAACTCAAGGTAAGCACAGATAAACATTGTCCATTATTTTTTTATTTTGTTTTTTCAATTTGGGAAGGAAAGCATCTACCCTTTTTTCAGTAGCTGCTTTGTCCAAATTGAAACATACTCCTCCTACTACCCAGACCTGCAGATAGGGCCAAATTGTGCTGGTAGATCCTTAATGAGATCTTCCAGAGTAACTTGGCATATCATACCCATTGTGCTTTGTGACACAGGCTTAGCACACTCCCTGGTAGGGTCTTGAGGAGGTAGGTGCGTACAGCTTTCTAAAAAAGAAATTTCATGTCCATTATACGCTGCATTGTAAAACTCATCCACTATACAGAGTACATTCAGATCATCTTCAGTTTTCATCAGATATTCACTGAGTCTCATAAATGTTTAAGCAATCAAACAGTCCTTAAAGGGAAGGGGATAAAGCCTGTAAAACTAATGTTCAGACTTTTAAAAAGGTTTGCTATAGAGTGTTTGTGCAAGTACTAAAGAAAATTAAAGAGAGTCTTTCTGTACTAGAACATTCTGCATTTCAAGGTTAAATTTGAAATTACTGACTCAAGTAAGCATCTGAACTTCATATAGGTTTTTACTGTAAAAAAAAAAAAAAAGAGGGAGAGAGATGGACTCATTTAGGCGATAAAGAACAATTGTGGTCTTACTAAAGGTTACAGGTTTGGATTAATGTTGAATTTGAAATGACCAGCTCCCTCACTGCAAATAATCTCTTTTGGAAAACCAGGGGTATGTTTCTTTTGATTCTTTCCAGTCAATTTAGTTCTGGTGAAAACTGCTTGATTGACAGCCCTAAAAAACAGCACTCTGTGTTCATCAGCAGTCTGAGCAGAAGGATGTAGTATGCAGAGCAGCAGCACAAATTTTCACAAATTCCCTTTACATCTCAAAACAGACTTCAAACATCTGTCTCATTTGGACATGGGACATGGTCAAACTGCCAAGGCAGATGTTAGTTTTTGAGGTCTGAAAACACTGGTGCCAGTTAAGCAACTATCATTTTGAAGGTTTTCTGTGAGAATTCACATGGAAATAGTGCTGGAAAATCTGCCCTTCCAGTGACCATAAGTGAAAAAAAAGCAAAAGTAACTCTGAACATTTTTCACAAGTTCTCCAAATTCCACTTTATGCAAACTAGTGACAACTTTCAACTCTGTCCACCCACCAGTAATTCCTGTTTTGCAGACTGCAGAAGAAAAGGTAAAAGAGGCAAGGTTCATTTCCCATTTGCATCACTACTGAAAAGAAATATTCCTGCAGCTTATATTATCATCCTCTGTGCAGTCTGAAAAACTGAAAGGCAGATTCTTCTTTTCCAAAAAAATTTAATTTACAAAGACACACTCTGTCAACCCACAAATAGAAGTAGGAGTGGGTGGTCAACAGTTCCCACTATAAGGTATTATGTGTAGATGCCATATCTATCTGAAGAAATTTCCCTGCTGCAGTGTTCCAAAGAAGCATTGTACTAACCAAAGAGTACAGGAAGAAAGTTCTTGACATGTTCAAATTTCTGTTGCTACCCTAAAGGTGGAGCCACCTGCACCAGGGCTATTACCAGTGGATTAATCTATGAGGATTGTGAGCTGGTCCTTCTGACCATGCAGACCCTTGCAAAAATTCCTGACTGTCACTTCCTACCACAACAGCAGTCCTAACACACTCCCCTGATCAAACATCTACTGGTTACAACTAGAAAGGCTTGTTACAGCATAGTCCAAACCCTTTAAATGTCTCATACTTGAAACACTGCCTAAAGAGCAGGAATACCTATCCTGTCCAACACAGTTTGCAAGGCAAGAAAAAAAAAAACCCAGGGCAGAGCCAGGGTCTGTATTGTATCTTATCTGTTCCAGACATACAGGTGTTCTCTCTCCAGAAGTGATGTGGTGTTCTCTCTCCAGAAGTGATGTTATGATGTGAGTCACTCTTGTAATGCCCTGTGCCCCATGCCTCAAGCCTACAAGCATGTGATTGTAGTAGTTATAGAAGTAAGTATATATCTTCCAATATTTTGTGCATGTATATACATCTATATACATGTTGCTGCATTGCAACAAAATTCCCTGTACTTCTCAGCTCACTTGCTGCACTTTAGATGGAGCAATCAAGTCACTGCATTGTGAATCAGGCTGTTGTTGCTGTGTATTAAAATTAAAGCAATGTCTCTCACTCTCCAGTTTTTTACATCTGCTCATGTACTTTTGTAAACCACAATATTCTGTTGTGTTCTCCTTCCCCTAGTCTACCAAAGATGTAAAAAAAAGATCTTTTTTTCGGTGTAATGGGCCACCTAAAAAAAACTGAAAGAATAATCATTTCAAGGCGAAGGAGGTGTTTTGTTGACCATTTCAGAATCAATCTTTTCTAGCATCTTTTGCTTCCAAACTAGTCACCAAATTTAGATAGATATTTTGAAAAGTCTTCTGAGTTCCACTGCCCATTTTTCCATTCCTATTATCTTACATTTTTTTGTGTTACCCTTGAGAGATGAAGCACATTCTTCAGAAACTTCTATATTTTGTCGCTATCAATATCTACTTTTATATTGATGATTTCAAGAAACTGCTAGTTGGGAATAACAAGATTCTCTAGTAAGCAAAGTGGAGACTGATGAAATTCTGTCCTAATTAAGTCAGTGTCAATGTTTTCTTAAGCTTCAACAGACGGAATTTCACCCATGACATTTCTCTCATCTCTGATGCATCAGTATATGCTTTTATCATTGTCTTTTTTTCTCATTTTTTCTATTTTAGTCATTCACTGCACTTGCTTTTCTGGTTTTTGAGATGGACTGCATGACAGTAGTATCTTTAGAGTTCTGTTTGCACTCCAAAGACATCGGAACAGATGCATTTATGGGATGAGTCTTTGGCTTGAAAGTAATTCAGAATGGGAAACTTTTTGTCTGTTCCCGTATAGCACCCAGCAGACATCATCAGAACTTGCTAACTACACAAGGAATCATTTACAACTTCACTGAACAGAGAATAATGCACTTAGCACCTCACTAAACCATCCTAGGTATAGTATCCAACTTGTTACCACAAATCGCTTGAATGTTTTTCAGTGACACATCTGTTGTAACTAAAATCTTTCAGTCAAAAATGTTCTGTAAAACAATTAACCACTTTAATATTCAGATCAAACAAGAAAAAGGAAAGAACAGTTCTAGATCAGCTAATGTTTATACATCTTACTATTGCTTTACTTCTTTCTCTTTGCAATGCTTTGTAACTAGCAGCTCTCATTTTTTATTAGGACCCTACTTAATAGACTTACTTTCCTCTGCAGTATTGATCTTTAGTGTAAAATAGCTTCCCATTCACTTGTCATCTGACACCAGACACCTCAGCTCTGGCTGCCAGCAAGGCTTGGGTTTTGGGCTGTGTACCAGAACGTATTCCCATGGGTGCAGAAGGGAGAGCAGGGGATTATCAAGTCTGATTTCAGATACAATCCTCTCTTTCTGTTAAAGCAAACTAAATCAATATGTTCAGCCATCATTTCAGGCTTGGCCACCTGAGACTTGAATGGTTCTCCAATGAGCCGAGTGTATTTACCACAGCAAGAGCACAGTTTCACATATGCTGAACTTTGCTGAGGTTCAGTAGAAAGAAGCTTAATTAGTAGCAGTAGCAGGTCACTTTACTTTGATCAAGAGCAAATCTTACAGAAATACTTTACTGGTGTCAGTGGGATAACTTGCTCCAATGAGGTGAAAAGGGTTTCACCCTGAAATTGTAAAATAGACGTAGATTGACAGGCACTTCTGTATTTTCTTTCTGCTTTAATGAAAGCTAAATGATACTTGAATGAGATCACAATGGGGCATGTCCAGGGGGAATGGTATCTAGACAGTCAGCACAATTTATCCATAAGGTTGTTTTCCTTCAGATATCTAAATATCCACCATACATTATGCAAACAGCAATGAATCTTGGCTCCACATGCATTTCCATAAGAGATACTCTCAATTTTCAAAATCCAGGAGGGGAAAAACATATCTTCCAGCAGCTCTCCATACTATGCTTGTCTTGTTTTAAAAGGACTAGTGTAATAATGTAACCTGAGATGCTTATTTTCTGGGGCCAGAGCATAATGTGATAGGCAAACCTAAGCTATTACATGGGAAGGTCAGGCATTTTCAGTGAAACATGAAGCAAGCAGGGGCCTGCCTAAGGACAGGGAAAACTGTGAAAACTTGGAGTGACACATGGAAACTAAAATACAGCTGGATTCTGCATTCATCATGCACTGACATGATGCAATTTGCTAAGGATTTCTTTTTCAGTGTCTCCTAACAGATAACATATTTGAAAAACAGACAGTGTCAGAAAAAAAAGAGGCATTTGGAAGCCATCTGCCTCAGTGTAGTGATAATCCAGTGCAAAAAGCTGTGCTACTGCAAATTAACTACTTCCTACTGAACTTGTCATTGGTATGGGCTGTTCTTCAGGTCCTGCTGTGGAAAAACAGATAGTTATCTCAGCTCCACAACTCCTCTGACAAGATGATACCACCCTGAAATATGTCAGGAAAGCAAATCCCACCTATATTCCACCTTTGCCCTGACACGTGCTTCCAGGATTCATTTTCTCATTTGTACAAGTGAATTGACAAGATAAGACCTATGAATCAGTAGGAGAAAAAAAAAAAAGTCTGAAAGATTGATAACTACCTAAATTTGATGTCAAGAGTTGGCACAGTATGCTGGTATTTGAGGTTAACCAATGCCTCTTTCCACTATAGATCCTTTTTTTTCCTTTATCAAGACATGACAGTGGAAGTTGTCACAAGTTTCTCTATCTGAAATGGCAAATATTTTATACAGAGTCACCCATCTTGGCATACAGAAACCTCTTCAGTTATGTCTGACATCTACCCCTGAGTATTAATTTCCTCTGCCTTTGTATTTTGATATTTTCTATGGGTCTTTCATTCCATATCAAGCACAATGCTCAGATCCTCCTGAAAATATTTTCACTTTTTCTGATCCCTTAAATATATCAAGTTCACCCCAAATGGTTCCAAGAAATGAACTCTTTTATTGTCTGGAGTTTCAGGTTTGATAGCAGTCCACATATTTTTAATGAAAGAAAAAACATCCAGGATTGCCAAGCCACAGCCATTCCCACCTTTCCATTTAGATTTGCTGTGGTAGGCAATTAAATGATAATCCCCATATTCATACCTGCAAGTGTTGTTTAGCTCCTCACAGCCGTCAGTGGGAGATGCCAGATAATTATTGCACAGACCTTTCTACTGACCTGTGTAATCTGCTTTTCCGTTCCAAAACACAAAAGATTCTTATAGCAGAGGTTGTACTTTTTCCATGAATTTGAAGAATGTTTAACACTACCAATAAAACACGTACTTTGTTACATTTCAGCAGATGATAGGTTAACTTGAATTTTTTGTAGTATAAATTTCCCTCTCAGGACCTCAACAAACATTTCTGCCTTTGCAAAGACTGTTTTTGTCCAAATCCCATGACACTTGAGGTAAGCACAGATAAATGGTGAACCCTACCTCGCATTTAACTCACTCTCTCCCCTACTCTTATCATATTGAAATAATAATGCAATTTTCCTTGCTGTGTAGCCTTTCAAATTTGTACCTTTCTTACAAATAGAGGGCAAAGGTTCACAGAACAGCCCTCCCTAGCTTTGTAGTGATCAGAAACTACACTGATGGGGCTCAGGAAATGCACATTCTGTCAATGAATCAAGATGTCTATAGAACACAGCATACACCACCTTAACACTCGAATTTATATTCCTGTTTCAGTACAGAGTTCAACAACCACATTGTTCAAACTAAGACTTGCTTAGAAGATGGCTTTAGGAAGTTTGCCTGTTAGATCTGTGAGCCTCACAGTCCCTTTGCCCCCCTGCCCAAAATTCACAGTTGCATTTTCCCATCTTTTGTGAAGAAAGCAACAGTGAACAAAGTAGTGGCTACTAACTAATTCAGAAAATGTGAATCCAGCCTGAGTTCCAGCAATGAGATTTACAGGCTATTCTGTCTCATCTCTATGTTGTGTATTAGCCAACACTCAAATAAGTACTTGTAGCTGCAGTATTATTCAGTAATTCACAAGGTAGATTCTGTTTTCTATAAATTTATAATCTTCACTTTTTTTTACTCTTTTCATTCAAGAATGAACCAGGGTCAGCTTTGAGGATAGAGAGTAAAAACATGCATTACAGATCACACCAGCAGCTATCTTCTCACATCTTGATTATAGACACTATTTTATTGAGTTTTAAGCAGGGAGCTTGAGTTCTTTGTCATCTCTCAGCTTGAATTTGATGCCTTACGTGCTTCTGCCGAACTTCTATCTGGTCTTGGGCTAAAATGAATCCAAGACCATGCTTCTTTGGCGGCACTCAGCTACAGGACGGTGAGTACTGTGGCAGGGGGGACTGGCTTCTGAGGCTCCGCGGCTTTTTTTCCTGAGCCGAGATTCTAGAAAATCCCAGGTGGGGGTTGGGCTCCCGGCACCCGGCTGCGACAGCTGATCTGGTAGTAGTCCAGACTGGTAATGATGGCCTAGCAAACAGAAAGGCTAAGGACATCAAAAAAGATTTCAGGGCCCTTGGGAAGACGATGGAGGGCTCAGGGGCACAGGTGGTGTTCTGCTCTATCCCCAGGACACATGGAGCAGACCCGCAGAATACTAAGAAAGACTCAAATAATGCCTGGCTCCGAACCTGGTGCGAGGAAAAGGGCTTTGGGTTCTTTGACCATGGAGTGGTTCGTGCACCCCCTGACATGGGTGCAAAGGTTGGGACATGTGGGTCTCCTAGTGGGGCTAAGGCCCTTGCTAAAAACCTAGCTAAGCTCATAAATCGAGCTTTAAACTAGGTGTGAAGGGGGAGGGGATTCAGTCCAGGCTAGACAACTGCGTGCCTGGACGTAGGCCACTGGAGTTTAGGAGGGGGCGTGATGGTGAGGACCACCAGCGCATCACCATACAGGAAGTGGGGGAGAATGCAGCCTCGCTCAACAAGGGAGATATAGATATTCTGGCATCAACTACTCCAGGAAGAGTAGTCCCCTCTAGGAGGGCTGAAGGCTCAGCTACTCAGCTGAAGTGCATTTACACCAATGCACGCAGCATGGGGAATAAGATGGAAGAGCTGGAAGCCGTTGTTGGGCAAGGTGCCTATGATGTCGTTGCCATCACGGAAACGTGGTGGGATGACTCTTATAACTGGAGTACAGGTATGGTGGGGTATAAACTCTTCAGGAGGGATAGAAAGGGTAGGAGAGGGGGTGGAGTAGCCCTCTTTGTAAGGGAGGACTTGGACACCTCTGAGATGGACTGTGGCGATGAGGAGATTGAGTGCCTGTGGGTTAGGATCAAGGGAGCCCAAAAGAAGGGAGATTATGTGATGGGAGTCTGTTACAGGCCACCCAGCCAAGGAGAAGCAGCTGATGAGCTCTTCTTTAAACAGCTGGGGTCAGTCTCCAAGTCAGTGCCTCTTGTCCTTATGGGAGACTTCAATCTCCCTGATATCTGCTGGAAGTACAATACAGCAGAAAGGAAGCAGTCTAGGAGGTTCCTGGAGTGCGTGGAAGACAACTTCCTTGCACAGCTGGTCAACGAACCTACGAGGGAAGGTGCCCTCCTGGACTTGCTGTTTGTCAACAGAGAGGGGCTTGTGGGGGATGTGAGAGTAGGGGGTCGCCTAGGTCTTAGTGATCATGAGATGATAGGGTTTTCTGTCCTAGATGAAGTGAAGAGGGTGCTAAGCAGGAAGGTAGCACTAAATTTTCAGAGGGCAGACTTTGAACTGTTTAGAAGGCTGGTTGGCAAAGTCTCCTGGGAGACAGTACTTGAGGACAAGGGAGCCCATGAGGGCTGGGAGCTCTTCAAAAAGGAGATCCTGGCAGCTCAGAGGAAAGCCATCCCCGTGTTCTGGAAAAAAGGCCGGCAGGGGAAAAAAACAGCTTGGTTAAGTAGGGAAATCTTGAGTCAAATTAGAAAAAAAAGGAATATTTATAGGCTCTGGAAGGGGGGACAGACCTCTTGGAGGGACTACAGGAGGGAAGCGAGGCTATGTAGGGAAGAAATCAGAGGGGCTAAGGCTGAGCTAGAGATCAGATTAGCTAAGTCTGCAAAAGACAATAAAAAATCTTTCTATAAGTATATTAACAGTAAAAGGAGGACAAGGGAGACCATACAGTCCCTTTTGGACTCAGAGGGAACAGCAGTGACAGGGGACGAGGAGAAGGCTGAGGTACTTAATACCTTCTTTGCCTCAGTCTTTAATTGTAAAGAAAGCTGTTCCCTCTGTGTAAATACCCGGGAAACAGAGGAGCAATACGAGGCTCCCATAGTCCAAGAGGAGGTGGTCAGATCCCTGCTTGGCCAACTGGACACCCACAAGTCTATGGGGCCAGATAGGATACATCCTAGGGTATTGAGGGAGTTGGCGGATGTATTGGCCAAACCCCTTTCCATCATCTTCCAGCAGTCCTGGAAGACTGGGGAGGTACCTCTGGACTGGAGGCTGGCTGATGTAGTGCCCATTTACAAGAAGGGTAGCAGGGAGGATCCGGGGAACTACAGGCCAGTCAGTCTGACCTCAGTGCCAGGGAAAGTCATGGAACAGGTGATCTTGAGTGTTATCATGAAGCACTTACATGAGAACCAGGTGATCAAGCCCAGTCAACATGGGTTTACCAGAGGCAGGTCCTGCCAAACCAACCTGATCGCCTTCTATGACAAAGTCACTCGGCTGCTGGATGAGGGAAAGGCTGTGGATGTGGTCTTTCTGGACTTCAGTAAAGCCTTTGACACAGTTTCTCACAGCATTCTGCTACGGAAACTGTCAGCCTCTGGCCTGGATAAGCACACACTCTCCTGGGTAGAAAACTGGCTGGATGGCCAGGCCCAGAGAGTGGTGGTAAATGGTGTTAAATCCAGCTGGAGGCCAGTGACAAGTGGTGTTCCCCAGGGCTCAGTGCTAGGTCCAGTCCTGTTCAATGTCTTCATCAATGATCTGGATGAGGGCATTGAGGGCACCCTTAGCAAGTTTGCAGATGACACAAAGTTGTGTGCAAGTGTCAATCTGCTGGAGGGTAGGGAGGCTTTGCAAAGGGACCTAAACAGGCTGGACCACTGGGCAGTGTCCAACGGCATGAGGTGTAACACGGCCAAATGCCGGGTCCTGCACTTGGGGCACAACAACCCTATGCAGAGCTACAGACTGGGAGAAGCCTGGCTGGAAGACTGCCAGGAGGAGAGGGACCTGGGGGTGTTGGTCGACAGCCGACTGAACATGAGCCAGCAGTGTGCCCAGGTGGCCAAGAAGGCCAATGGCATCCTGGCTTGTATCAGAAATGGTGTGACCAGCAGGTCCAGGGAGGTGATTCTCCCTCTGTATTCAGCACTGGTGAGGCCGCTCCTTGAATATTGTGTCCAGTTCTGGGCCCCTTACCACAAGAAGGATGTTGAGGCTCTGGAGCAAGTCCAGAGAAGAGCAATGAGGCTGGTGAAGGGGCTGGAGAACAGACCCTATGAGGAGCGGCTGAGAGAGCTGGGGTTGTTTAGCCTGGAGAAGAGGAGGCTGAGAGGAGACCTCATTACTCTCTACAAGTACCTGAAAGGAGGTTGTAGAGAGGAGGGAGCTGGCCTCTTCTCCCAAGTGACAGGGGACAGGATGAGAGGGAATGGCCTTAAGCTCCGCCAGGGTAGATTTAGGCTGGAGATTAGGAGGGGTTTTTTCACACAGACGGTCATTGGGCATTGGAATAGGCTGCCCAGGGAGGTGGTTGATTCACCTTCCCTGGAGGTGTTTAAGGCACGAGTGGATGAGGTCTTGAGGGACTTGGTTTAGTGTTGGATAGGAATGGTTGGACTAGAAGATCCAATGGGTCCCTTCCAACCTGGTTGTTCTATGATTCTGTGATTTATGGGTAGCAACCCAGAACTGACCCTTTGGTAAACCCAAACCAAAAATAACAGTGATATTTTCTTTTTCTCTTTCTCTTCCATCATAGCCCACAGAGATAGTCACTTTCCAAGTAAACATCTATGTCAGCCTCTTTGTAGTCTGAGACTTTTTCCTCTTTGTGGCAATCACTATGCGCTACAGAATTCTTCCATCCCTCTCACTCTTCCAAAATCCTGGAGACATAATTTTTCTCCAAGATAATACAACATGATCCTGGGCAGGATCATATGCAGGATTGGAACCACTCATTCCAGTCTTTGCATATTGTAGGTCTGCAGACAAGTTATATCTGGTGGGATACAGCCAACTTGAATGCATTCACCTCCCAGAACTGGCAGAATTCACATTAACCCTTAGATCTGCTTACAAACTTACCAAGCTAAAAGTTTACATGATATAACCACTTCTTAATTTTACTTCCTGAAATGCTGGGGAGCTCCAGGTTTGCAGTATGACTACAGTACCCTTCTACAGACTTTGCAGCAGACATCCTCATGTTGCCTATATAACCCAGTAACACTGCTGAAGGCAACAGTGATTCCTTCCATTACTTCTAGCTGAGACTTATAGGAAATGTCTGCTATTAGACTCCAAGGTCTCAAATTAGTTCAAAAAGAAGATCTTCTCATGATGTCTCCCTTGTTCAGTACCATGTGCCACCTGTGGTCCAGGTTTCTTCCCACTAAGTGGCAGAAATTAGCTATTTAACAAGTGAAGAGCAGGTTCCTGTTTCATCTTTAGCTCCCACTTGTTCCATATTTTCCAGCACTGACTTCTGGTGGTCTGTCATTCACTTCAGTACATCCTGCATACTCCTTGCCAGGGCAGAAGCAGCACGGCCCTATGCATATGCATGTGGCATTCCCAGCCAGCTCTGAACAGAATATACACATTTGTTCTTTTCCATATGTCTCCTGGATGTGTTTGTTTTCACTGTGAAGGCAAATAATAACGAGCTGTAAACCAAAGCGTGGACCAAAACATTGAGGTTCCTGCCATTCCTCTAAAAAGACCAACTCTATTTTCAGCTGAATGGAGACACTCTAGTCTGTACTGGAGTGTCAACCTCTGTATCTCTCTTTACAAGAGATAGTAGGACTCAAAAACTAAATAAGAGAAAGTAGTAAGATTTTCATGGAGCATTCAAGCATAGGAGAAAAATCTAGTTACAATGGGTTTCCATCAGTAGATGGGGCCAGAACTAGTCAACATACCTGTAATCGGTTTCAGTTCTCAACTGCAAATCTAATGCAGGAGAAACCATATCTTTCCAAGTCTACAGCCCTAGTCTAACTTAAACAAGCTTCTTAATAAGTTAAGTTAGCATTTGAGATTTTTGCATGCTGAATGGAAAGACCATTTTTTCCATAATCAGAGCTAGATACAGCTGCAATGGGATCAGAACCGGGTAGCAGTTTGTCATCCTGTGACCATTGGCTTTGGCTTTGTATGAAATGAAAACATCGGAGTTTTGTTTATGCACTCATTGTTAGCAGACGTACTGCAAAATTAGTAACCTGCTTGCATTTAAGATATTGTGTTGCGAAAATTACTAATAAAATAGACAACCACATGCTCTTTACACCTACAGGTGCACAAAATATTGATGTACAGATAACAAATCAAAAATACCAAGAACGTTTTGCCACCTTCTTTCTGTCTGTGTTTTTTACTTTGAATGCATTTGCTCTGACACATTTCAGATAATCATTGTACTTGCACCTGAGTGGAATATAAAGTTATAAATACCATTAGATGATTTTTAAAGGCATCACATGACAAATAATCTATATTCGGTTTTAGAAACTAGCTCAGAGAATTCATCTACATAATTCATTGCCAGTTATATCATTTTCAAACTCAATCAAAAATAAAAAAAAAGCATTCTACAATTGCATACAAATTCCAGCTACAACTGACAAAGAATATATCTCTTAGACAGACTGTATCTCTGGTTAAAATATACTCATAACTGTGATGATGTATGCTAGTAAATCAAGCTCACAAATGCATGTGCCAAGACTTGAAATGCTTCCATGAATAAATGTATATTCTGTCTGTCGCCACAGTCTAGTTACCTTAAAAAAAGTATTTCAGTAAGTCAAGTGTCTCTCTGTAGGATCAGTTTGCTGAAGGGCTTAAGGCATTGGCCACCAGCTTGGCTGAAATAAGCCAATACAACCCACATGTTCATAAGCAGTGAATGCAGTAAGGTGCCTACTAAAAACAAAATCCTGGAAAGTTTTCTTTCTATGTAATGTTATTCTGCCCCAGTCCAACCTAGACGGAATGAGAGATCTGGGAAAAAGTGTTGGAGATTCCAAGATGCAGGTTTCTGCTTGGCTGCAGTGTAAACTCATGTGCAGACAGAGAGTTTAGCTTACTACACAAACTTTCACTAGGGTCAAAAGTTTCAGTACAGTAGATTTTGAGTTTGATTGACATACACTTTATTTTTCTTTCCATTTACTTACTTTTTATTAATAATTTACAGATTGGAGTGCCTTGAAAATCGTATGTAGTAAGTGCTCACTGGTATGTTCAGATAAACCATGGTTAGCGGACTATCACTGCAGCTAGATCACAAGTGTACATCTCTCAGAAAAGCAGGAAGAGAGTTTATTTAGTCCCTTCTAGAAGAGTTCATTTAGTCCTTTTTATAAGAAATGATCCTCTAAGGGTTGGGCCAAATTTAGGCACGTAGCGGCCTGCTGGGAACAGTGGCATAGCAACTTCTTATTTCTGCCAATGCCCAATGCCTGGGGAGCCATGCTGGCTAGGTCTGTCCCTGGCCTACACTGCTCCACAGAATCATAGAATCACTAGGTTAGAAAGGATCACTGAGTCCAACCATTCCTATCAAACACTAAACCATGTCCCTCAGCACCTCATCCACCTATCTTTTAAACACCTCCACGGAAGGTGACTCAACCCTCTGCATCCTGTTCCAGTGCCCAATGACACTTTCTGTGAATTTTTATTTTTCCTGATGTCAAGCCTGATCCATGAGTAATAAGGCAGCATGGAGCAAGCAGGGTGGGGCAAGAAACCCTGCAGCCCCAGAGAGGCAACAGTATTTCTGCCTTTTCCCAGTTGCCTCTCATCCATGCTTTGGAGAAAAATTTGTGACGCAACAACACCCTTGACAATGGCTGGTAGTTTGGAGACATGTAGGAAGGGTTGAAAAAGCCCTAATACCCCAAATAACGGAGATCTCTAGTCTCTCCTCATGTGACATTCATGTCAGGTCAGCCCAGGTTTCTGTTGAGAATAAATAATCTGCAGCAGTTGTCAATGGCAGGTAGCCACCCTCTGTCTCGGGACAATTCAGATGCCTTTAAGGTTTCACATCCTATCAGGCACTGAGGTTGGAAACACCTGAAGCAGTGTGAAAACAATCAGAATATCTTGGTTAATTAAAGGGATTTGGAGAAATGTCATCCAGCAGCTGTATCTTAACGGAGCTGGGGTGTTTCTCTTCAAGGTTGAAAGTGGTTATTTTTAGTATAGTTCTGAAAATAGAGAGAGTAATGCCCTGTTTGCAGTTGAGCGGGCTCAGTATAAGCAGCAACATAAGATGTAGGTACTGTTTTTTGTCATGTCTTATGTTAGTGGGACATCACAACTTGGATACTATGAAGGCCAGATTTAGTCCCAGCTCCCACTGCCATGGTTTCTAGGACTGAACTTATGCAGGGCTCCTCACTATGTGTCCTATGTGTCCTCAACATAAAGCTGTATAAACTCAGTTTTCAGGTGTGAACATGCAGAAGAGGTGCTTAGGATATCTGAAAATTCCCTCACTTTGTACCATCTCCCAGAATCACAGAATCACAGAACAACCAGGTTGGAAGGGACCCATCAGATCTTCTAGTCCAACCATTCCTATCTAACGCTAAATCAAGTCCCTCAAGACCTCATCCACCCGTGCCTTAAACACTTCCAGGGAAGGTGAATCAACCACCTCCCTGGGCAGCCTATTCCATCTCTAACCAAAGCACCCAGACTCACTGGGTGACTGGTATCTCACTGGGCAATTATCATGGTGAAATGGCATCTCCTGGGCCTTCTGATGGATTCTGGAGCAAATGCCCAAGTGCTGAGGACAAATGTAAACAGTTGGGTGAGACAAATGAGCATTAAGGAAAATCTGTTGATGAGGCATCATCATTCAATTTAACTTCTATAACCATAAAGCACTTAGAAACACAGCACTGCAGCTCAGCAAGGGCCACAGTGAATCATGACTGACAAGTTTTATTTCTTTATTCACATAGCTTTTCTACACAGACCTCCATTTTCTCTAGTGTGTTTGTTACCTTAAATGATTTATTTTGTGCCTTATATTTGATCCTTCTGAGGAAAAATTTCTGCTTCGTTGTCTTGCTATGATTGTCTAGTTCAATGAAAAACACATTTGTAATATTCTTAGGTTCTGGGAAGCATTGCATTTAATAAGTAAGCTCATTTTCCTTAAATCACATTTTCCCCTATGATCACTGGAGCATAAAACTTGCTTTCTACGATCATTCCTGCTCATAAAATTCAGTTGCAAAATGCTTGAAAGAAGCAAATACTAAATGTGTGGAGATAAAGTTCCTACACACTGTCTTTTACTTTCAAATATTGACAGAAAAGCTTTGCACTACGACTTCCATTGTAATGTGAATATAAATTACCAGAATTCAACACACTTTGAGTTTACTTTTGATCATGAGAGTTCCTTGTTTGTTATGTTTCCTTGAACCTGTAAAATGAGAGTTGCTGTGAGCACATATAGGTCCTGGGAGCAGAAGATTCTACTCCCTGTGCTGCAAAAGCTGAAAGAAAACATTAACATGGGTGGTAATGAACAGAAGTAAAAATTTTCAAGTCTTATTTTTACTGATCTTTTTGACTGCTGAGAGATACCATCATCTTCAAGACATTATGCTATATGTTGAACTGTCATTCATTAACTTGTAAATCTTTGTGCTACAGACTTTTTTTTTGGGGGGGGGGGCGGCGGGAGGGTGCAAAACAATGCAATATGTGACTCTAAGATACATTGCTAATTCTTAAATATACATGTCAGAAGTTTACTGCTGCTCTGCACTTGCTAGTTCAGTTCCCGCTGAGAAAATAAGAAATCTGCCTTTCCAGCAAATCAGTGAAAAGAAAAATCAAATACCTCCTTATAAAAGAGCACCACTTATTGATTCCTCCCTGACTTGGCTGGATCTTACTTACTGCTCTGTATTCAAGTCTAACTGCCTCCACACACTAAACATTCTTATAAAAAAGGAAGCCAACAGATTTGTCTTATTGTTTGATGGCATTAACTGCACATTAATAGATGTAAAGCAAAATATCCCCCACCTCATGTGCATGTGAGGCAACAACCAATCGTGAGCTGCCTCCAGGATTGGTGACCTAGAAACTAGGAATAAGGCTCATAAAAATAAGATGCTGAAGAACAGCATCAGGGACAGCCTCGGAAAGGGGATGATAAATCATTTGACAAGGCCATAAGATTTAAGTGCTTGCGAAAAAAAAAAAAAGATGGCACTTTAAAGACATTTTCCAGCTCTATTTTGTCCTGTCATTTTCAGCTCTTTAAACATTCCCAGAGACCCCATCCTGTGCACACCACACTGAATGTCACATTTTTCATCCCAGAATTAAACATTTTGCACTCTTTCTACTAACAACTCTTCTTTCATTCACTGTACCAAGAACAGCAATTCTTAATGCACAAAATACAAAAGAAAAATCATTAACATGGAAATACACAGAAGAAACTTAACTAATTTGATTCAAGACACCATAAATAATTCACAAGGAAGTTTTCAATTAGCAAGAGTTTCAAGTATGGAAATAGGCACATTCCTATCAAAGATCCTGGAATTCACTTGAATATAAGCAACTGGGGTTTAGATTTCACATAAAATCCTATTGTTCTGAAGCAGTTTCATCCTCTGAGCTGGATAGGTTAAAGATGCAGTGTCCACAGCACATGATCTTTAGCAGCCAAACAGTCATGAACCTCAACTGAATTAAACCAAACCAGAAACATTATATCATTCTGGATCACAATTCAGAAAGAGGCATTTCTGCAAATACAGAGGACACATGAAGCGGTTGGTTTGGAGTTGTGGAATGGTTAAAAGTCTGACAAAAGCTTATTCAAAGGCTAGTTTGGTATCTTTGCAGGTGTTTTCTGATTCTGAAATTTTACACCATTTCAGGTGACAAGCCAAAAAAGAATGAGGTAAAGGCATTATGTTAATACATTGTGTGGGTACTTAATGCTAATGGGTTTCTTTGCTGTGAATTACTCTAGACCTATTATGTATTGATCAGTTTTAGCTATATGGAAATCTTAAAAAATTAATAGGTAACTAATAGTACACAGAACTGATGTGTAATGGTAACAGCATTACTTCTCAAAGAGAAAAGCTAAGTGTACACACTCCATAAGATTTTAGATGTTTCACATCATCTAGAGATGATGATCATTACCAGAAACCCCAGGCACAACTCAAGACCCCTCTGTGCCGAGTGCTATACAAGCACACAATAAAACCAATTAAATCATTCTCACACAGGAGGTGAAACATAAGAAAGCCAGTTTTATATGAGATCTTAGCTGTGCACAGGTGTCTTCTCATGTCTGTGTATGCCAAAAAATAGAGACAAGAAATATCCAAGGATTTGGTGCTTTCAGTTTTAACAGCTGAACAAGCCAATTAGGTAGGAGCAAACCTCAGGCTTCTGGCGCTTTCTCAGTGTGATTTGCATTTCTCACCAGTATGTGCTGCCCTTAGGCTTAAAGAATTGAGTATGTACATTAGGCCACTTTTAAAACACCTTTGTTCATGCCTTTTTCCTGTGTGTTTTGTTTCTGTCTTACCCAGAACAACCTTTGCGCCACAGGAGGTAAGTAGATAAAGGCTATGTAAGGTACTGGATAAAGGCTCCAGATGTCCTGGGAGATTTGTTTTCTTCCCCTCATACCACCTTCATCTGGGAAGGTCTCAACAACAGAAACACTACCAACACTTACCATCATCTCCTGCTATCTTTGCAATTCACACTTTCATCTGCTTAAGAGTTTAAATTTCCGTTTTCTGGAATTGTTTAATGTATACACTAATGTCTCTGAATAGGATGGAGTGAGAAGGCATCCTTACAAACTGAACTTATATCCACTGGCCTTTCTACCTAAAATTTAAAATACATGAATGCAAACAAGAAGAAATATGTCCCAAGTGTAGCTACCTTCTTTTGTTTACAGACATTGTTTTAATAATATTTGTTCTGTGATCTAGCCACTGGCATGGAACTGGTGGCAGTCAGGTTACAAAAAGAAGGCTTACAAAAGAAGGTAGCTATATACTTGTCCCATATTTCTTCTTATTTTTCACATAATTCTTCTTGTTTGTCACATATTTCTTCTTGTTTGTCTGGCTTTCTTACCCAATGCAGACAAGAAGTAGGTCTCTGGAAAGAAGCCTAAAGTTTCCCAGTGGACACATTGGCTTTATAACTGGTAATGATGGTGGAAAAAAGAGAGGGGAAATTAGGAAAACTGGAAGAAGAGTCCCTTCTTCACTTCCTTCTGCATCGACTATTTTCTGTACAGAAGTGTTAGCATTTCCTGTGCGGGTTTGCCATGTGTTATTTCTACCTTGAGCAAAATCAGCAAGAGTTTTCAGAAACAGATTGTTTCAGATTTTTCAGCTTGTTTTGCAGACAAAAGTATCAAAACCATTTGAAAGAAGGTCAATAGGAGTTAAGTATATAATCCGGTTAGGATTTAGCAAATCCTACATAGACCTTTTTGCATTTCTAGGCACCTAACTGCCTCTGCAAACTGGGTCCTGTAGAAATTTCTGAAGTTTGGATGTTGAGGACAAACAAACCACTGACTTGTCCAGGTTTCTTTCACCACTCCTGTCACTGCAGAAAACATCCCAGACTGTGGTGTCTGGTGGCTTGTTGTCGGGAAAAGGAAAGGATGAAAAGACTTGGTTGTTTTTAATAAAGAAGTTTAAATACCTGTTTTATTTTGCACACGTAGGATGGCACTGGCTATAGCAGAGTATCATAATGTAAATGAAAGAAACATTTGTAAGAAATGCTTGAGAAATAGGTCATCACTATTATTGACTTCACAGTGTCCTTAAATCTTTTTATATGATGTTGCACTTAGTCATTGTATTTGAAGAAAATAAAAAACTGGTGAAAATAATAGCAGTTTGCTACATAAAAATTACTAAGGCACTACTGACAGCTGTTAAATAAAGATGACGCTAATGTAATAGCTATGACAGTAAGTTATGACAATAGCTTAGCAGTTATGACAGCCCAACTAGGCGAGTATTTAATCACCCTAAATAAAATACAGGATTAAAAAACAGTAGTCATTCCAGGACAAAATTGAAACATTTCCATATGTTTTCTAAAAATTAAAGACTTACACCGAGAAGTTACATAATAGAGAGAGAAAATTCTAGTTGTGAAACAGCAACATTTCCCAAGAGCACTCATGAAATCATACTCCTGACCCAACATGCAGGGAGTTGCAGAGGGCCATTGGAACCTACTCTTTAAACAATCAGCATGACTTTCATTTAGGTCAAAAAAGATCAACATCAGACCCCTCTTTCTGAGTACCCACAGCCCATATTTCAAGAAGTAAGAACAAGGCACCCATTTATTTGCAACAGAGGTGAATAGATGGGTGTACAGCGAGCTCTCTTACAGTCATATCCCTGATGACATTGAGAAGCATCAAGCTGATCCAACATGATGTAAAGGGCCTTCCAGTAAATGGAGATGGAGCACAGGAGAAAATTAGCTGTGGTTACTCCTGTCCTGCTACTCCTCCAGCTGGCTGATTAATTCTTGACCGATCATAGAATCATAGGATAGTTGGGGTTGGAAGGGACCTTAAAGATCATCTAGTCCCAACACAAGATCATTCCACAAGATCAGATTACTCAAAGTCCCATCCAACTGAGCCTTAAAAACCTCTAGGGATGGGGCAGCCATAACTTCCCTTGGAAAACTGTTCCAGTGTCTCACCACTCTCATGGTGAAGAAATTCTTCCTAATGTCTAGTCTAAATCTGTCCCTCTCCAATTTATATCCGTTCCGCCTCGTCCTATCACCACAAGCCTTTATGAATAGTCCTTCTCTATCTTTCTTTTAGGCTCCCTTCAGGTACTGGAAGGCCGCTATAAGATCTCCTTGGAACCTTCTCTTCTCCAGGCTTAATAACCCCAGCTCTATCAGTTGTCCTCAAAGGGAAGGTCCTCCAGCTCTCAGATTATCTTTGTAGCTCTCCTCTGGACTCATTCCAACAGCTCCATACCCTTCTTATTCCAGAAGTGGGCACAGTACTCCAGATGAGGTCTCATAAGAGAGGAATAGAGGGTAGAATCACTCCCCTTGACCTGCTGGCCATGCTTCTTTTGATGCAGCCCAGGATACAGTTGGCCTTCTGGGTTGCAAGCACACACTGCCAGCTCATATTGAGCTTCTAATCGACTATCACCCCCAGGTCCTTCTCTGCAGGGCAGCTCTCAATCACATCTTCCTCCTTTGTGTACTGAAAACAGGGATGGCCCTGACCAAGGTGAAGGACCTTGCTCTTGGCCCTGTTGAACCTCATGAGGTTCTCTCAGGCCCACTTCTCCAGCCTGTCCAGGTCCCCCTGGATGACATCTCGTCCTTCCAGTGTGGCAACTACACCACTCATTTTGATGTCATGTGTAAACTTGCTGAGGGTGCACTCAATCTCGCTGTCAATATCATTGATGAAGATACTAAGTAGCACCGGTTCCAACATAGACCCCTGAAGGACATCAGTAATCACAGATCTCAATATGGATTTTGAGCCATTGATCACCACTCTCTGAATATGACTATCCAACCAATTTCTTATCCACCATGCCATCCACCCATCAAATCTATATCTCTCCAATTTAGAGAGGAGTATGTTGTGGGGGACTATGTCAAAAGCGTTACAGACGTCTAGATAGATCACATCTGTAGGTTTACCTGTGTCCACTGCTGCTGTCACCCCATCATAGAAAGCCACTAAATTGTTCATTACACATCAGAGATTCAGAATTGTTTAGGTTGGAAAATACACGCAGAATCATCAACCTTAACCATAAATAACCTTAACCACTGCCATGCTCACTATTAAAGCATGTCCCTCAGCACATTTATGTTTCTTTTAAATATGTCCAAGGATGGTGACTCAGCCATTTTCCTAGGCAACTTGTTTCAATGTTTGATAATCCTTTCAGTGAAGAAATTTTTCCTAATATTCAATCTAAACCTCCTCTGGAGCAACTTGAGGATATTTCCTCTTGTCTTATCACTTGACGTTTGGGAGAAGAAAATTACATCTACCTTGCTACAACCTCCTTTCAAGTAGTTGTAAAGAGCAATGAGCCTCCTTTTCTCAAAACTATCTTCAGTCCTCCCGTAAAGACTTGTGTTTTATCAGAGGACAGTGATAAAAACCTCTGTAAAGTTATTTTAGGATGGAGGCTTAGCAAGGCCACAAGTCCGAGGCTTGAGTTGGTGAGACACTGCAGACTGGTAAAGGCACATAAATCTGAGATCCCAGCCTGACTGCAGTCCTCGTCTCTGAGGAGCTGTAGTTCATAACACACAAGAAAAATGAGTCATTTGATACCTTCAGCTGTAGGTTACAAAATTATGCATGCGACCTTTTTTTTCCTTGGGTGAGATTAAAATGTACAAATTCTGCTGGCACTCCCACACACACAGTGGAATGTCAATCTGAAGATGAAAATATTGTTAAAATGGGTATTTTCACTGAAATTACCTTGAAGAGCAATTTATATTTTATTTCATTCTCTCTCCTGAAGAAGCCAAATTTTCTGTTATTTAAAAGTGCTTTTAATGCTATGTTTTTAATATACACATAATAAGTTAAATTGTTTGCTGCTTGGACACTGATAAAGGCATATAACTTAATATACACTTGAAATTTTTGGGTGATGAAACACAACCTAGACAGCTAACAGCTCAGAGAGGAATCATAATTATTTTGATCTGCATCTCCTCAGTATCTGACTGAATTACGTCTAGCTTTAACAACATCTCTTTCTTTGCAGTACTCTAACCAGAAAAACAATCCTAGATTTCAGCTGGTCCCATAAAAATATATAATTCACCTGCACAATGCTCAGGTCAAGGAGCAAAAATTAGGGAAAATGAGATATGAACAAAAGCCTGTCATTTGTTTGTTTGGTTTGTGTGGTTTTTTTTTTTAATTTTGTGTGGTAACATTGAATAAAACTCTGTAGTCTGTCAGACCTTCCTTGTTTTCTAGAGATTTGCCATCATCTACCCTCAATTATTGCTCTGAAGTGAAAACAAGTGGGAAGATGTGCAAATGACCGTTTCATACCAGGGAAAACATCTCACATATCCTGGTGACGCCAGGGGCTGCTATCATTCCTGTGGACCTGGGAGCTTCAATATTTTCAGTTAAGATAAAAGGATTTTCTCTTTGAAAATGTTTGCTTTAGGTTTGCATGGTAAGATTTAAGCAGTGGAGGGCTACTGGGATGGTTCTCTGTGATAACATATTTAAGAAGGGGAAAAAAAACATCTGCTCAACAACATGTGGAAGAGAAAAGTGAAGATATACGAGAGAAACAACTCTGCAGACAGAGTGAAGAAGGATGGGAAGATGGCGTTCCAGGTGCCAGAGCAGAGATTCCCTTGCAACCCATGGAGGACCCGATGCCAGAGGAGATGTGACCCCTTGGGGTTCTTACACTGGAGCAATCTGTTATTGAAGAACTGCAGCCTGTGGGAAGGACTCAGGCTGGAGAAGTCCATGGAGGACTGTCTCCTGTGGGAGGGAGAGGGAGAAGAATGTAAGGAGGAAAGATTGGCAGAGACAGTATGGGAACTGACTGCAACCCCCATACCCCATCCCACTGTGCTGCCTGGGGGCAGGAGGTAGAGGAACTGGGAGTGAAGTTGAGCCTGGGAAAGAAGTTAGGGGTGGTTGGAAGATGTTTTAAGATTTGGTTTTATTTCCTCTTACTCAACTCTGATTTGATAGAAAATAAATTAAATCGATTTCCCTGAGTTGACTCTATTTTGACCAGGACAGTAATTGATGAGTGATCTCTTCCTGTCCCTATCTCAACCCACAAGCCTTTCACTATGTATTTTTACCCATGATCAGCTGAGAAGGGAGAAAGAGTGATAAAGCACCTTTGGTGGACACCTCATCTACAGTCAAGGTCAACCCACGGCCACAATCAACTAATTTAGCCCAAAGTTTTTCTACATCTAAGTCCTTCTTAGAGGTTTGTGGTGGCCTGTTGATGAGTAGAGTACAGAGGCCTGGAAGTCCAAATTTCTAGAGTTTCAATGTGGCAATTTGGTTTCTGGCTGCAACTGTTTGTGTTCTGATTGAATAGCAGTAAAACAGTTAACTGCTGTTTATGCTTTGTATTTGGCATACCTTGATAAAAATAATTTAGAAATGGATAAAGGAATCATGCAACCCACTGCTGATGACATTTCTTCTCTTCCATGCATATTGTACTTACAGCCTAATCAAAAAGATGACTGTCAAGCAATACTTTTTCAACAAACTTTCCTTCAGAAATAAGGTGACAACAATAATAAAGAAAGAATTAGAAATCACATGCAATGCAAGGAGAGGCACTGGTAGAGACATAAACATTTCTTTTGCTACCAGCAATAAGTCAGACAAACTTCCTAGTAACAACTTTTAAAGGAAAGATGCTGGTTTTAAAGTTTGCCACAGTGCAAGCTTGAAAAGTTCTACATACTCTATTTAAAAATAATAATAGAAGCCTGTTCTGTTTACTTAGATACTTAATACTGAAAAAAATTTTGATTTTTATATATTACTAAAATTTTAAAGCATTTCATTGGCATGGGAACCCATACTCAGAGTTCAAGAGTAAAATGGAGAATTTGTATCTTAACAATTTTTGTCAGAAATCCTAATTCATAAGTAAGCTTATTTGACTTTAGATTTAACGCAGATGTTACTACTTACTAACTGCTAGTTGCTTTTTCCTTCTACATCCTGCCAATAGAGTGCTTCCCCTATAAGTGACACTGTGTAGTTCACACTGTGACATAAATTCAGAAGGCATTGTAGTACTGTCTGTAATGAAAAAATTATTAAAATTTTATTAAAAGTTACAAGTAATAGTTTATAAAATCTCATAAGAAACATTTGTATCATATCTGGAAGAAATAATTACATTGCTGGTTTAATGGAAAGGAAAATATCTTATTTTAATTTATCCATTAAGAAGATATTCAACAAGCCTAAAGTATAAAAATATTAATTTTAGACTAAATATTAAGTTAGTGCCCCCAGCATATGGAGTACATTTCAAGGCTGCAATGAGGCTAATCAAATTCTTTCTCAGATATTTAATTTGATTATGGATTTAAGGGGCAATAAATACATAGTTCACATTATCTCCATAAAAATATTCTTTTTATCTACCAAAGTAATGAAGTTCAGAGTTATTCAGCTTGTCAGTATTGAAGAAACATTTATGCCCATATGAGAGGATAGATTATGAAAAAGAAAAAGGAAATATTCCTTTCATTCTTCTCTAAAATAGACATGATGATCACTCCAAAATGTATCTGGTTTTAACTTAGATGCTTCTATTGCCTGGGAAAGCACATGAATTAGTTGCACGCATTAATGGCTCTATTCACTGTTTGCATAGAAACAATTAACATTAAGTTATTCTGTTGTTCCTCTAATGTTGTCATAAGAAAAGAAGTTGGGGTTGGGGTTGGGGTTTCTTTCCCCACTTATTAGTAGAGTAGGGACGTGATTGAGTCACCATCCCTGGAGGTATTTAAAAACAGATAAATGAGGTGCTCAGGGATAAGGTTTAGTGGCAGATTGGAATGGTTGGACTCGATGATCCAAGAGGTCTTTTCCAACCTGGTGATTCTATGATCCTATAATTCTGAGTCTTAAAACAAAGGCTGTTAAGGCAATGACAGAATTCTATGCATAACATCATGTATAACGTTTCTAGGCAGCATTTGGAGATAGTTTACTAAAAGATCTAAATCCACCCTTGTGTTTTATCCCAATTCTTCATCCAATGACAAATATTGTAGGTATAAAACCAAACCCAAAACCACACCAGGGGAAGTGGTGCTTGCTGCTGTGTCTCCTTCACAAGCCAGTGCAGAGCTGGAGCTTGAGCCTCCGCCCAGCGCTGTTCTGAAACCACCACAGCACTCAGCTACGTCAATATCCAGCTATGATTACTTTTCCATAAGTTCAGCCCTTCCAGTAGGTACATAGCTCAAAATGCACAGTTTGGTGTCCCTCTGTCATCAAAAGTAACAGATAACAAGGGGGAAAACCCAAGCTATAATGTCAAGCAGCTTCTTTAGTCTGATTAAGCAACACTCCTGAGATACCTACAAAGCACCCTGATGACCCACATGGAGTGGAGATACATGCTTTGGGCTGCTGAAGCTGCCAGCAGCATTTGGGGCTGTACCCCACTCTCTTTCAGCTACCAGCTCCTCCCTAATAGGGCCAGTGGGGTAGCCAGGTCATGTACAGGTGAACGGCATTAATCTCATTCTAACCTAATGCAAAGTGGTGCAGCATTTATCTGCTTCTCTTACTTGCCATCTGGTGGGTTTATTTGTTGCTCTCCAAACGTGTGCGATTGAAAGGACATAAGGCATATTTTATTGTTTTGAAATGGATCACTACACTACTGGCAAAAGTAATAACTTTCTGTCACTTCTAGTCATGTCAGCCCCATTAGATCACCATGTGTGACCACCCCACAGTTCCCTCATTTAACCAAAGCTTCTCTCTCTGCCAAAACCAGATTGCTGGGGTAGAGAATCTGCTGTGGAGCCCCTCCTATTCTACATCTCAGGAGTTGTTAAGCAGTTCCCATGCTGCCTGCAGAATTTTGTATATATATGTGTGTGTGTGTGTGTGTGTGTATAAATATATGGAGGTAGACAAATATTCAAATATAAAACAATAAATGTAGTACCAAAAGGAGACTTTTAATCTCTCATATGTGCTGGATAAAGGAGCCACCATTCCTGTCCTCAGAATGAAAGTCAGTAAGTCAGCAGCTTGCACTCTGGGAACACTAAACAGTAAAGTCAACCAACTGTTTTAACAGCCTGAAAGAGAATGTGATATATTTTCCAGCCCTTCAACTTCTTAACTCAGGAACATGTGTCTTCCTGAAGGGGTAACTCTTGTTCTTGTTTCACCACCTGTTTCTGGGTAACATTTTGAGTGGGAACCTATGAACCATACACTGCAAAAAGTCAGGTCGTCCTGGGCCCTGCATTTATAAATGAATATATGATTCTCAGGGCTAATGTTCATCCTGAGGAGGAAGAGACTGCAGATTTTTTGAGGTAAAATAACACTTTAAAGGTGTTGGGGGGCTTAACTACTGTTTTCTTTCCTCTCCATCTCCTTAGGTATCCCAGACAGATATATAGGGTTCAAGTAGATGATATATTTCACCAGGAGAGATGATAGAAATTAAAAACATACCTAGACACTTCAGAGCAGCAGAAAAAAGAAATCAAGTTCATTCATAAATTTCCCTTCTAGAAGATACCTCTATTAAAATGTAGAAGCAAAGCTGTGAAATATTGAGGAAAAAGAAATGAAATATGGAAGTTATAAATCGAGAGACATAAAAATCTTGAAAATACTTAATAAGAACAAAGTTCAAACCTTATTAAGACTTCTATTGGAGTTAACCATACATTGCAAAGTTCAATTCACAAAATGTACACCAATCCTATTTCTGTGAAGCTCTTGAAAACTGGTCTGGTAAATAAGATTATCAGGTTTTATGCCAAATTGCTTGCACAGTAACAAATACAATTTCCCACATATTTAGTCATACCCTTGTAAAAATATAAAGATAATAACAGTCACACGATTATTTAATTTGTTTGGTATATGGTAGTAAACAAATGTTTGACAGTAACTGCTATTCTTTTGATTAATGTTGACTAATCCTTCCTTTTTAATACCTCAGTGAATGATATCTATGTAACTGATAGAAGAAGTCAATGCATCAGAAAAAAAAGGTATTCATAGAAACACTTGTTATTTCTTTTTTAAATTCTAAGACATCACAAAGTGTAAAAAACAAATAGATCATACTTCTACAGCTTGTACTCAGGCAATTCCCTCACCACAATTACCTTTCTCCAAGTTGTTGCTATTTCAGGTTGCATGTAAACTCAGCCTATAGGCTAACTCAGCCTGAGTTTATGAAGCATTAGCTTTCAGTTCCTTGAATATTTTTTTCCAGCACCATTTTCAACCACTTGTTACAAAATGCTCAGCTTCTGGACCCCATCATTCATCTTCCTTGTGAATGCATTAAACAGAGCAATTGTCAAGCGGACTTGATATTAGTGCTACATTAGCATGTTCATAATTGAGGAAGCTCATTACCATCTTCTTATGGAATAGCTTTGCCTTCTATATTCTAAATTAAGAAAAGGGCAACGAGTACCTTAAGGAATAATAGCATTTACCCTAGACTGGTGGTAAAACATTTGCAACAGCTTGGGACAATGGTATCTTTGTTTGATGAGCACGAGGATTGTGCAGGGTCAGGAGAGCATCAAAGACTAAAAGGAGAAGAAAAGAGCTTATTTTACCTTCTCTGTCACCTGTAGAACAAAATACTGATTTTTAAAAAAATATTCAGTCTTCCAGTAAAAGCCCATGTTGATTTTCAGGCTGTACTGTAAGAGGGTCCTGTTTATTTGTATCTATGGTGTGTACCAAGAGGATGTATTGAAGTCCAGCTTCTGTTGGAAAACACTTATTTCTTACTTGTTTTGAAGCAATGATTTACTCCTACAACGAAATTCCCTCTCAGTCTTATTACACTCAGTGACTGAGGTATGGGATGAGGGAGAAGATTTGGAGTCTAAATGGAAGTGAGTTTGGAGGAAACATGGAACAAACCCTGCACCTAATACCTCTGCTTATATGTTAGAGCTGTTGCCCTAGGTATTTGCAACACTACCAAGGAAACATGGCATGTAAACATACATTGTGAAATGACAGCCAAAGCAGCTCTTAAGCTTCAGGGTTTTGGCAACACCTAAAGGATGAACACCACCTCTCACCGTGATGTTCATGGACACACATGATTAGACCAACTTATCTACCAAGCTTTAAGGTGGCTTCCCCTTTTGCCAAAGCTATTCTTGTTACTGTCATGTTGAGGTTTTTGTGGTGAAGACATTGAGAAATACTTTGCTACATAAACACATCAAGAATACACATATATACATAAAAATGCATCTTTTTCTTGTCGATTAATCAGGTGATCACACTGCAGAAGTAAATCTGTAATATGAAGCATGTATTTGGCAGCTCAGGAGAAACTCCATGAGAGCCTTTCTGCCCCAATACTGATATTTTTTTCCTTACTCACTGAGCTCCAGCCCACTATAATTGCTGCAGTAAGGGAGGGGCTTTTCTGCTGATCCATCTTTCCCTCAGGCCAGGTTTATCCAGCCATGCTGGCTGTCTTTTTGCTCAGTGGAACTCCAGAAAGATCAATCCCTCCAAGACTCATCCCTGTTTGACAGTAAAAGCCAGGGAAATTCCAGGGTTTAAAATAATCAGTGGGGACATTTTTGGTCAGGTCTGTGTGGTACCCAAGCAAACAATGTCACATAGCCATTAATCAGGTTGATACCAGATACTATTACCAGCATAACAGCTAACATTTCCTTTTATAATTACTTTCCATTTTCTTTTTGTACTGTGTTTATATGATCTTACATGATTTCTGTGATAAAAACATGACAAGTAATTGTTCTGAATTAGCCGTTGTGCTATATATCACGGTTTTTATTATTTATGAAATCTTGACTACCTGAGTCCTCCCTAAAAAAACATTTAAGACTTCTCATCTTCTGGTGACACATGCTTGTGAAATGTCAGCATTTTCAGCATTTGATCATGTTGTGAGGGATTGTCTTGATAAGCACTGGAACTCATCAGTTGCCGAGGGTGTCAGCTAACATCTCTCAGCATCATTATTTCTATATCATCTGAAATTCCATGGTGATGAGCCTTTAAACACTACCAGCAGGGAGGTGGAATAATGTAATTTGTAATTTAAAAACTATGTAAAATGGGACAAGTTGTGGAGTATTTGAGAAGATATTCTCATCTCAGTGCACAGAGCTAAAGCAACTCTTCTGTTAGCCCAGGGGTATGCAGGATGCATGGAGCTGAAAATGCAGTATTTGCATAACACAACCATTCTCAGGTGAAAGTCAAGGAGCCCTAGAAAGACTTAGGAGCAGAAGACAGTAACATAGTGACACTAGTGGCACTAATCAGTTTTATGGTGGTGCCAAAATGCCCTGCCAGCAGGGCAAAGGTACAAGTATATAGAGCTCCCAAAGAACAAGTGTTCATAGTTAGCAGGCTGGGCTGGCAGGTTCCTCACCCTCAGGCTCATCCTACTGCACTCCTCCTCTGGAGGTGTTAAGTGAGGATGGACTGCAAATTTGAAGCAATTTTAGCTGAATCTCACCAGACAGCTTCAGCTGTTTATAAATTATGAAAGTATTTACTGTCTGTTTCCATGTTCAACAGCTTTCCGGCTGAGATGGTCAAAATATTCATCACTCATTTGACATCAAATTGGCGAAGGGAGAAATATCAAGAAAAAGTTGTATTTTGATAAAAATGTTGAAACTGAAAAAATGGCAGTAAATTAATATTAGAAATTACCATGACAAAAACCAGTTTCCAGCTCTAACTAGTAGTGATTGTATCTATGCAGCACAAGTTGTTAAGTCATCTTCAATTCAAATAAGCAAATAAATAGAAAAAGTTCTAATTAACCTTAAAAATATTCCATAGATGTCTATTTAGAAATAATCGTAGTAATGAGGCTATTAAAGAGTCTCTCATTAACTGCTTGATTCAAGATAGGGGAGGTCTGACTTGTAAAAAACTGAGACTTTGCCTGTAATTCTTTTTATTTAATAAATTAAGAAAATAAACTATGAACATTTTCAGAATAGCTCTCTCTGAGTTGACACATATCTGCACATGATGCTGCCAATGTTCAAAGCACTTCTGCAGATCATTTTCTAAAAGTCTGTTCAGGATCTTCTTTTTCCCACATTTTCTACTGACAAAAAATTTTTAAAAATGGATTCCTTTGAGCACTGACTTATCTTTGGGAAGAGATAGAAATCACAGGGAGTCACAACTGGTGAACATGGTGAGTGCTTGAGCATAGCAATGTTGTTACTAGCTGAAGACTACTTCACAGACAAAGCATTGTGGCCTGAAACACTGTAATTTTCAACCAAATGTAAGAAAACTTCTATATTTGAACATATATCCACTCATATTGAGTGAAATGATCAAGCTGAGCTCTGCCCTACTGTGATAGGTTAGAAAATGTTCTATAACCATTTCTTTCTTTCTCCCCTCCAAGTCTTGGTTCCCAGGCTACAGTGTTAGTCTTGGGATTTTTTTGTGTTACACCTCATATTACATACTTGGGCAAAGCATCTTTGTAAACTCAAATGCACATTTAGGCAGTGCCTTCTTCTCCGTTTATTGTGAATATTAGAGGAAGTAAATCATGAAGTCTTCATCTAAGATTATGTAGCTAAGGGAATTTTTAGTTGTGTGATATTTTAGGTTGGACTTGCTTTATTCTTTTATGGTTTAAAGCACCATACAACTTATTAATCATTAGTATTCATGCATTGTTGTCTCTTAAGGCTTATGCATATTTCAGGAATACTGTCTGCATGCCTGTTTAAGAACGAAGGTCATTGTAGGAGAAACATCTGTTCCATTTTGGATGCCTTTCTCAAGAAAAATATAGTCAAGATTGAAAAACTTGAGAGACACAACTAAAACAGTGAGTTAAGTTGCAATTGCTTAGTCTAAAGAAAAAAAACTAGAGTCAAATCTGACCTGTAAATTGCTAAATAGCTGACACTTCTCTTCTCATAGTAGACCCTCAAAACTGAGAACCAAACCAAGGTCAAAATAACAGTAAAGGTAAGAAATAAAAATGATTCAGTGCTTGAAAATAGTTCAGTTTAAGAAGCAATTGTAAAGAATAGTCAGTCAAACCTGCCAATCCAGGCCTCTTTTGGTGAAGAATTAACCACTCCCGCAATGTTATTAAACCTATTCATGTGCTAGGCAGTAGGTCCAGGCAAGACATTCTTAGAGCCATAACATACACACATCTATACACAAGAGCACATCTACTCTTCTGGCTTTGCAGTAAATCATTAGAAAAAGGAGCTTCATTTTTTCCTTTCTGTTTTGCTTCTCTCCAGAATGACTATTTGTAATAACAATTAAGCATTGCCCAGGGTACAGGAGCAAAGTACTAATAGACAAATAGCAGCCAATTGCAGTATGTTCCAGGAAAACCAGGGGAATTTCATATGTTCCTTGGCTCAGTTTGGAAGGAAAATCACAGCTTTCTGTGCTGTGGAAAACCAGGACTCTGACAGAATTTATCTGGCTTGAAGGTCACAAAGCAGCAAAGTCAAAGCACACTGAACAGGAGGAGGAGAAGAGAGGTAAAGCAGGAAAGAAAAAGTAACAGTTCAGATAAGTTAGAGAAAATTTTTGATCTTTTACTGTCTTTAAGCTGCACTGCAAGGGACTCACCACGACTTTTCCTGATTGTGGCACAATCAAGCCAGGTCCTTTCTTCTGGTCACCATATTTCCAAAGGAGCTTTGAGGAAGCAAACTATCTTAGTGGCAGAGGAATCAAACCTTGCAGTAGTGTCAGGGGGCTTAAACTTTGTCAGAGAGTAAGATCTCACTGAAAGTTAAGAACAATTTGTGGGATACTCTTGCAATTTGGCAGAGATTTCTCACTAATATTGTTTTGGTTCATTTAGTATAAGAACCACTCATTGTCTGCTCTGGAAAAATTACAAGGGTGGTGGCTATTGGTGATATGAGGACTGCTGAAAGTTCTCTCTCATGTTTAACAGCTGTTTTTCTTCTAAAACAAGCATTAAGAAAATTTAACTCAAAATTATCTTAGTTACTAAAAAAAAAAGTCTCTGAAGTGCTAATATTATACGTTCTGAAATCCTAAGCCTAGTCTATAAAGAGACTTTGAAACAGGCATTAGCTGTACTACTGTAATTTCCCAAATCAACTACTCTGAGTGATGAGCTTCTTCACCAATTTGCAGATATGCAAACATGCCCACAGTGCTTTAGACAAACATCCAAAGCCACTCCTGGAGGAATGACAGCCAAGGAAAAAGAAAAATGCAGCCTTTTTCCTTGTTAAACTTTTGACCTTTCTGAGGTGAAAGTCAGAGTCATTTTCTAAGCGGATAGTCATGACATAGACTTCTGTCCCCTAGGAACATTGTCTCAACAACACCTTGAGTAGCACAGAGTAAGCTTTTGCTGCATACACTGCTTACTGGTGGGATCCCTGACCTACTTCCCAACAAGCAGTCTCTGCAGAGACCTGTTTGAAAACAGGCTTTTCCTCCTATATAGACATTCTTGAAAGAGAGCATATATTTTAAGAAGCAAATCCTAAATGAAACTTCTTGTTCCCTAATAGAAATATCCTAAAGCACCCTTCTTGTAATAGAAAGAACTGAAACCTTTTTTCTACAACTTTTGGTCTGAAATTACCCAGACTGGAGGATAAACAGACCACACTGAACAAGGTTGCTGAAAAAAAATGATTGCAATTAATACATGGTTCCACATATTCTTACATGTCGATCATGTATTTGCTTTAAAAAATAGTGATTCGAGAATTAATGACGCTTGCAGATTTTTTTCATTTTTATTAAAAGATTCTATCAGTATCTCAGTTGACAGAATAATTGAAATCAATTGCTATTTTTTCCACAGATCATTATTCTAAGTGGCATTTTTGGTAATTAGATTTATTCGGTATTTTAGTAATTTTCATTTTTGGTAATTAGAATATTCACTATATTAAGAGAAGGAAATATCGGTCTCTGTTGGTTGAATAGAAAGAAGATCCAATCAAAGCAAAGGGAGCAAGATTGTTCTTTCATTTCAATTCCAGCTAATGCAAGCATAGTGCAAAATTTGTAATAAACAAATGAGACAACCTTCTGTACTCTCAGAGTTTTTGTCGCTTCATGATCAATTTGAAAAATGTAATTCTGGATAAAATAACAGTCAGCATATTTGATGGGATATTTTGGGAAGCAGGACTAGGGTAGCAACTTAGGCGTTCAGGAAACCCTCTGGAATTTGGATACTAAGACCATATTTGGCATTGGCTAACACCAGTTTTCCAAGTGTTACATCAAATACTGATTTTATCTAACAGTGCTCCAAACAGTTTTCAATGAGTAATCTGACATTGGAAGGCACCATAACATAACTGTACAGCTATAAAATCCAGAAGTTCACAGAATCATGGAAATGTTTGAGGTTGGAAAGGAACTCCGCTGGTCATCTGGTCCAACAACCCTGCTCAAACAGAACCACCTAGAGCCAGTTGCCCAGGACTGTGTCCAGATGGCTTTTGAAGATTGCCAGGGATGGAAAAGCCACAACCTGCAACAGATCTGGGTCACCCTCACAGTGAAAAAGTGTTCCCTGATATTCAGAGGGAACCTCCCGTGTTTCTGTTTATGCCCATCACCTGTCCCATTGTCTATAGGCACCACTGAAAAGAGCCTGAGTCCATCCTCTTTGCACCCTCTTTTTAGGTATATACATTGGTAGCATCCTTCTCAGTGTTTTCTTCTCCAGGCTGAAGAGTTGCACCTCTCTCAAACTCTTCTTGTAGGAGAGATGATCCAGCCCCTTCACCATCTTAGTGGCACTTCACTGGTCTCTCCCTAATAGTTCCATAATTAAATGTTTTAGTTAAAAACAATGCTTTCCATTTAAAACTCTCTAATTCAGAGGCTTGCTTTCTTGTTTTGCTAGTCCCTATTATCAAAGCAGTGCTGCGCTGGTTTCTTACACATTCAGGAAAGTCTTGTTTCTCCCCTTTCACCTCTGTTCTTATTTTCTCCAGTTACAGATGGCCCCATGCACCAGATCAAATTGATGAAACACATCAGGATCTCGTAAAGGGAACTTTAATTTAATGTCATCGTTATTTCTGTACCAGATATCAGTTGAAATATCACAAAGTACCAAGAATGAGCTCTCTAACATTTCACCCAAAACCATATTCATAAGGATAAATGTGAATAAGTGAGTGTGACATGCAAATTGCCTGGGCCTTGAAGCAGAATATCTATTAAGAACATGAATCAAGGTATGGAGGACAAAAACATGGGAGAAAACAGAAGTACCCTGGAACTGGCTTCTGCAGAAATGCACAGTCAGTTGGGAGGCAGGAGGCTTTCAGAGTCTCCTACCTGTGATTAAGCTGCTTAAATCGTCAGTGTCCTTTGCTGATTCAGCAGTCTTGATCCACTGAGAAAAATAATGCTTCAGAGTATGGTGCTTCGCAGAAATCTCATCCTTTCCTCTACACAGCAACAGGGAATAGTCAGTGCCCTCCCATGTAATCTTACTGGCTCCAAACAATTATCACTGGGAACAGGAGTGTGTAATTTATGTTATGCACTGCCATCTACTGTGTCTCTACTCAAACTACGATGTGAAACTCAAGCCTAGAAAATATAAAACTTCAAATAAAATTATCACTGTATGTCATTACCATTGTGCTTCAAGAGTGGATTTCATAAGGGTATGGAGAACAAATCAAAATCTATGTGAAAATAAATACAAATGGCATATATGCCCACTAAGGGTCCCAAGTTTTGCACAGTAAAAGAGACAGTTCATTTTTTTCATTTTGAAAATAAAGATTTAATGTACATTAACACATTAAGGGGTGCTAGCATATATAAATAAACTAGCACAATATTCTGTGTCATAAGATGCTTTTAGGAATATTTAGATTTATTGCTGACTTTTATCCTACATTAAAATTTATATTAACCCCCAAGAGTGAGCCTCAGAAAACCTGCCAAATGCATCTGTTTATGTTTGAGTCCAGAATTTCCCCAGGGCAGTAGCCATACTCTATTTATAGATAACCACTTAGCTGATAATCTGAAAGAGCAGCTGGCCTGGTGAAGTGCTAAGAGACCACAAAGTGTTCCATGGCAATTCCAGATTCTGCACAGTGCAAGCCTTTGCGAAGGAAACATGAGATTTTTCTAGGAAACCTTGGTGATATTGGCACTCTTGCCATTCTACCACCAGCTTCAGTAGGACAAATCATGGTATTACATACTTCTCTCTGTAAAACAGGTATAATCTGGTGGTACTGTAGTGTATTACATTGTTGATCTCTTGGAAAAAAGTTATAAGACCTGTTCTTTTAAAACACAGGTCTGTTTTTCTTCCAGTTGCTATATCCTCTCCATGCATACCATCATGGATCTATTGCATAACACGTTTTGTAGTCTCATTTTTTTTTTCCTTCTTCATGGTATTGTTCTCTACAGGAACACTCTAATGACATGCAAAGAGGAAGAAAACCTACTGGAAAACCAATTTCCTTACTCACCCTCTGCCTGATTTTACAATACTTCAATCTTATCAGCAACGGTTAAGTGATGAATGTTGTTTAGGCATGTGCCTATCATAGAAATCAGTGATCATACATTTGGCATCATATGAACTCAGAATGATTGATAATTGTAAGGCTACTTTATTTTCATGATGTCTGATACCTCACTGCCTAAAATTCACAGAATCACACTGAATTACTGGGTTGGAAAAGACCCACCGGATCATCGAGTCCAACCATTCCTATCAAAAACTAAACCATGCCCCTCAGCACCTCATCCACTTGTCTTTTAAACACTTCCAGGGATGGTGAATCCACCATCTCCCTGGGCAGCCTCTGTCAGTGTCCTATGACCCTTTCCATGAACATTTTTTTTCTGATGTCCAGCTTGAACCTCCCCTGGCAGAGCTTGAAACCATTCCCCCTTGTCCTGTCCCCTGTCGCTTGGGAGAAGAGGCCAGACCCCTCTTCTCTACAACCTCCCTTCAGGTAGTTGCAGAGAGCAATAAGGTTTCCCCTCAGCCTTCTCTTGTCTAGACTAGAGAATCCCACTTCTCAGCTGCTCCTCATAAGACTCAATCTCCAGCCCCTTCACCAGCCTCGTTGCTCTTCTCTGGACTCGCTCCAGAGCCTCAACATCCTTCTTGTGGTGAGGGGCCCAGAACTGAACACAAGATTCAAGGAGCAGTCTCACCAGTGCAGAGTACAGAGGGAGAATAACCTCCCTGGACCTGCTGGTCACACCATTTCTGATACAAACCAAGATGCCATTGGCCTTCTTGGCCACATGGGCACACTGCTGGCTCATGTTCAGTCGGTTGTCAACCAATACCCCCAGGTCCCTCTCCTGCAGGCAGCTTTCCAGCCAGACTTCTAGTCTGTATCTCTGCGCAGGGTTGTTGTGCCCCAAGTACAGGACCCGGCATTTGGCCGTGTTAAACCTCATGCCATTGGTCTCAGCCCAGCGGTCCAACCTGTTCAGATACTATTTGTGATTCTCACCAGGTAACTTAGCACACCTGTTGAGTTTTTTTTTAGTGCATCTTCTATGACCATATATGGGCAATAAAATCTCCTATGATGCTGGTAGGTTGGTTTTTTTTTTCAGTTTGTTGCACATGGCATTCTCACACTTAACCTAGAGAAATTTGAACTGCAACTGTATTCAAGGGTATAAAATGGGCTGGCAAACCATACCAGAGGAGTTATACAAAGCTAGTGCCAGGATGGAGCTATGTATCATACTCAGCCCCATCAGCTACACCTGGAGTCCACTGCAACACCATATTGTTACAATTGCTCTGGGTGATGGAACAGAAACTGGATTTATGACATCTGCAGATACAGGAATACATTGAAAGGCCAATATGGAATACAAAATGACAAATCAGAGGTACGGTATAACAGAAATATTATATTATTCAGAGGACATATGCACCATTTAATGCAGTTAGCAAAAGACAGTCAGCTGTACAGGTGCTGGTTGGCAGATGACTAATCAGCAATTTGGTAAAATAAAAGGAGCTGGCAGTCACTGTGGATCACAAGCTGAACATGAGTCAACAACATCATGCTACAGCAAAAAAAAGAGAAACATACTGAGGTGAATAAATAGAAATGTAGTCTGCAGCACTGGCAGGATGATCTCTCTGTCCTACGCAGTGCTGGTCACACCTTAGCTGGAATACTGCGCTGGATGCTGCTCTTAAAGAAAATTTTAAATTCTCGGGTAAGAGTCAGAGAGTAACTGATGACTGAGGTCTAGAAAACAGTCTCAGAGGAAGGAAAGAGGGTATTTGACTTGTTCAGCCTGTGGCAGAAAAGACTGAGAAGGACCATGAGAACAGCTTGCACACATAAAAAACTGCTGGTTAGAAGGTACAAATTTATACTTTGTACCCATGTTGGAGAAAACAGGAAGCAAAGGGATAAAATTTCAGTGAGAAAGATTCATACGGCACACTAGAAAATTATTTCTCAGAATAAAAATAATGAATTGCTACAGACAAATCTGTTACAGAGTTATAGTGGTCGTTGGTTAATGAGGTCATAGGGATAGACGACATGACGATTTGAAGATCCTTTGAGCCCTTCTATACAGTGGTAACTTAAGAAAAAAGATCATTTTCAGAAGATGGTTGAGAAGTTGTTGAAGGAAGTACATCTATCCAACTATCCATTAGCAGAAAAGAGAAAATGAGAAAAAGTAAGCAACCACTAGCATCAGTCTTTTCACATCTAATGGAGGAGCAAACACTTTGGACCTTAGAAAACTTCGTCTTTAAGGAACAGTAAGACAAATAGTGTGGAGGGGGTTGTTAGGCTTGTTTTCTGGTTTGTTTGGTTGGGGGTTTTTTATACAGGAAGAGGAAAGTTGCCTCTGATGGTTATGATGATTGGAGTACATGATGTTTAAGGAGTGGCTGGGAAAACCTAGCCTGCTTAAGCCTGAAGAGATAGAAGGTGTCAGGTAATCCAGCTGTAACCTTTCCACAGCTTAAATGGAACTGTAGAGAATCTGGAGCTAGATGATTTGAGGGTGCCCAGCAAAAGCAATAAGCACAGGCTGCAACAAGGGAAAAGTTTCACCATGATAGTTGTAAAGCACTGCGAGAGGTGCTCAGGGAAACTGTAAGACCTCTGTCATTGAAGATTTCCAACATTTGATCAAATGTGGCTGTAAGTCAGGGGGCAGTCCAAGCAACTTCAAAATCCTGAAAGGTACTGAAAGGAACAGGTTGATTTATTTGAGTTTTGGGGTTGGGAATTTGTTTGTTTGTTTGTTTTCACAAAGTAGGGGGTTGTTTGGTTTTTTTTTACTTTGAAAAGTGTTCTGGTGGCAAGAAAAACTCCCTTGTAATACAGCAGTGTTTGCAAGAGAGATCAAATCATACAGAGTGAAATACATGCAAACACTAGGTGCAGCCACACCCCAGCCAGGATTTTTATTGAAACTACTGACTACAGCGCACATTCAATACCCCCTTATTTCTGCCTCACATAGTAACCAGTCTTAGCAGTGTTGGCATCTTTGTGTTGATCTATAGGACTTGACACTAGAAAGAATCCACTAGGTTGAATTTTTCATTTCCTTTGAGTTATTTTTCCACAGAAAACCTCTATTTTGTTTTATTTACTGCTGATTACAATCTTTATCTTCAAAGAAATCTGTTTCTTGTACCCAGTGTATTTAATTCTATTGTGTGCGTGCTGCATTCCTTGTTCTTAAAAGTTTCTTTTAAGGACCCAACAGCTGGAATTGATTATCTTTTTAAGAGCATTGCAAAACTATTTCTTTGGGGACTGGGGAAAGAACATATGTGAAGAATTAAATGAACTTTAGAAAAATATCCAAACACAGTGGTCGCCCAGTGCTGGCATTCTGTCAACATTGACAATATCTCTTTAACTCATTGGCAAGCTGTTTTCAGGGATATTTCCTATATCATTTCCTTATATCCATTGCAAAATCGCTTTTTGTAAGGTGCAAGGTTCTATACTACAGATTTGGGAACTATATTAAAGGATCTTGTTATTGGGTAAAAACAACGAGGTTGCTAGAAAGCTGGAGTGGAAGCTAAGCATTTACAGCTTAAAAAAAATTCTGAAGAGATTCCACAGAGATCCTGTTTCAGTGTTTAACATTTTGTGTATGGTTACAAAAAGAAAAAAAAAAAAAAGAGAGAATTCTAACAATACCAAATACTATACCAGAAGTGGGCTAACTAACAAAAATAGGGAGGAGTAATGAAAAAGGCAAATTCCTCAGTATAAGCTTCCCTCATGCCTGCTACAAGTCAATGTTGAATACTGTCCATGCACTCACTTGTTTGTGTCCAGATTCAGTTCTTTTACTTGGGAGACCTATAGTGTATAGTTACCAGAGATTTACTTTACCTGCATAGAAAGAGAAAGGCAATCTCACAGGGCCATTTATTTTGAGTGGGAAGAAGATAAGCATTTTCCTAGATGAAGTATAGAAAGATCTAAGAGAGATCCTAAGCCTCAGTTCTAACTGTTAAGTTAGATGCCTACAGGTGATGAGAATATATGCAGCCAACAAGCCTATCTACAACATTTGGAACAGCCCATAGGAGGAAAGGAAATTCATGTCTCAGAAATTGAGTCACCATCTCTGGAGGTATTTAAGAGACAGGTGGATGAGGGACATGGTTTAGTGATTGATAGGAATGGTTGGACTGTGGGTCTTTTCCAACCTAGTGATTCTGTGTGTGAAAATGCCTTGCCTTGCAAGAGACTCAACCTGAAGGCAAAAGGTTAAGTCTTCAAGACAATGTAAATTAGTGACAGAGAAAATAAGACACATATTTTGGTTAAAAAAAGAAAAATAACCATTTCCTCAAGCCCACAAAAAACCCTCCTAAAATTGCTATACATTCAAAACAAAGTGAAAAGCAAAAGAACTCTTTCCTTTTGGACCATCAGCATTCTTTTTTAGCTGTCCTATCATTTCATATCCGAGGAAAAAAACTTTCCTCCATTTATTTATGAAGTCTTTCTGGAGCCAAGACTTTCTAAAAAAACAAAGTCCCTCTCCTCCTATTGCCTCTATACCACTCCAGCTCAGTCTGCTTAAACATAATAGTGAGGAACTCACAAAGTGGATCCCAGCAACATGGGTCTTTTCCTCACATAACACAGCCAGCTGCTCTCTTGCATTCTTACAACGACAGGTCATGCTGCTGTTGGGGAATGTGGTGCTGAATTGTGACAACAGGCAAGAACTACAGCTCAGAGTTTTATTCACTGGCCTCATTTCAGACATCCTCAGCACAGACATAGTAGCCCAGCTATTTACCTCTCTGAAGTAGAAAAGTTGCTACTAATTCACACAATACTCATTGGGTTATTTTAAACTAGCAAATTAATCTCTGAATAGCCTACTTTTTAGCATTGCTCATGTTTCTTTACACTGTAATTACTGTGATATATACTGCAGAGCAAATGAAACTATGGAGACACCATCAGAACAAATGGAAGGAAAATATCAAAGTGTGTATAAAAAAAAATCCAGTTGACATACTTGCAAATTGACTTTAAAAACTATAACAGTGGTGACATTATGGCTGTTGGTTATTATTAGCCAGTATATTTTTATAATGAGCAATATGACCAGAAAAAATGTAAGGCAGTTTCTAGAGGGGAAAATAAAATGTTACCACAAAATACATCAGAACAGATTGATGGTGTTTTGAGAGAACCATTTCAAAGAGAAAGGGTTTTGACTTGCAATTAATTTTCCTTGGACATGCTCTTAACTGGTAGGAAAAAAATATTCAATGTAGTTTGGTCTGAAATGGAAGAAAGCAAAGTTAAGCCACAGGAAAAGTAAACAGCTGGACAGACATCACTCTGCTCTGGTCAAGGCACCAAACCTGAGAGTCTAAGTCAACAAGGTACAAGGCTATATATAGACACAGCCTATACTGAACTGCAGTTCTGTCAAGGACCAGCTTAAACAAAGTTCCCAAGGCAAGGTGGGGGAAGCTGCCAAGACCTGTTTTTGATGAAGCTGGACCACATCTCCCATAGTTACCAGGCAGAATACATACTGTGTGAGCCTGCTGTGGCTGCTGAAACCTCTGCTATCATGATACACAGGAGACAGATCATAAGGATAAGCATAGCATACTGAGTTACGGCATAAAAATTTCCCAGTGGCCATATCTTCCCAGCATAAAGATATTTTGGATGTCTGCGCTAGCATTACTTCTTTTCCCTAGTTTCTTGTGCTTCAGCAACAAATTGAAGTATCCTAAGATGCTGCAAGGAAGACTACTCTAATGCTTTGACAGCTATGAAATATATCACCCTGTTCTCACTAATGGCCTTTCATGGCCTTTGCTCAGATTTCCCAACTAAATTTTGCTAACTCATGAGTCTTTGATAAGAATCAAATCACATCAGGCCTTATCTCTAAAGAGTAGATAAGCCCTTTGATACAAACTAGCTTGTTACCTGATGCAGGGTTTTTTGAGTACTGCCACAAGGGCTCTCCACCCATCCTTACTCTCAATGAAGTTATATATCTTTTAATCTATAAAAGCTGGGACATACTGCATAGAAATTATTTGGCTGCCCTATCCTAGAGAAAGACTTACATTCTTCCAGGAATCCTTCTGCCAGTCCTTCAGCTCCATCAAAATCAGTTAAGATTTTCATGGCTACCGCCCACCAGGAATCAAGTAGTTGCCTCCTTTCACATACCAACAGTCAACTTTAATCAATCTTTAAATCTGCCAGTAGCTCTTCAGTTAGAAAACTATCCATTTATGCTTCATTAATCATGGTTTCAGCAGAGCAGACCAGGATCTGCTAGTTCTCTGAACAAAAAGAGATTTTATTGGAGCTTTTTTTTGTTGGGAGCAGGGGAGGCTAAGGCCACAAAAAGGAAAAAAAAGCATTAATATGTTTATGCATATGTGAGCTTGTGACTGAGCCAGCTGGAGGAGAGATACTAATCTGTGTTGCATTACATTATTAAGCAGGTATTAGAAAGCACCACCACCATTTTTCCTTACCCCTTCTTACATTGCTTCAGGCTGCTCAGGGCTTTACACTTTCAGAAAACCTCAAGACCTAGAAACAGAGCAAAAAAATTGAAAAGTTTTAAAAAATTAGTTTAAAAAAACCCCGGAAATGTTGCCTTTCCACATGGCTGTTCAGTGCATGCTTTGTTTGCCCCCTTCTTGGGAACCTAATAAAAGCAGGTCCCCTACAAGGCTTTTGGGGGCCTCAACAACCTAGGAAAAAAGGCACCACAAGAAATTTTAGTGGTTTTAAAAGACAGGATATAATATTAGATAGATAATTTAAAACTCTTACTTAAAAGATAAGGTGAAATTTTTCAGCTGACCTCTCATCTGTCTCAATTTTTGTACGTTTATACCTAAAAAAGGAGCTTGACATTATTGAACACACTTACTGTAATTGGTGCAAAACTCCCATGATTGTTACAAGTATGTGTAATAACAAACTAGAAGGACCGGAAAGTGCCCCAGAAAATTAACTATGAAAAGCAAAATTGCTGAAAGTTTCTCTTCCACTCTTTCATGTTCCACAGCTTCCATGAGGACACAATGCACACTTATTTATCATTGCTTTAAAGTCACTGCTTTACATGACTTTTGAACTTTGGAAATACATTAAAAACTCTTCATGGTTTAAGCTTGGTCCTGTCAGAGTCAGTGCTAAGTCTTTACTGAAACATCACTCTTAAATTTGCTCCTGAAGCAAGTGCCACACAACCTGCTTTTCTCTGTGTTTGTCTATATAGTGCACTTGCAGACTGGGTCAACTGCAACAACCTCCGAGTTACTCTAAGCTACTAACACGCACTAATTCCGTGTCTGTGCATGATAAGGTGTAGATTTGAGATCTACAGAGGAGAAAAATCTCATGAAAGAGAGTGATATATTTCACCAATATATTCAATACATTTACAGCAGGAAGATGTAGACAGACTCAACAGATCATTTCCACAGGCTTCTGCTGGTGGGAGTCAGCTCCCCTAGCTCTGAACTCACAGAAAACTAATATCTATGTCTGAGATCATCATTAGACTCATATCATGCAAAATAACTACATACTTCCAGAGAGAAACTCAGATGAACTAATTTACATGCTGGTCTGAAGGATGAGACGAGTTGCTCTAGTTTGGTAAGATCAATGAGAGTCCATACACCTGAAAATTTGTGCTTTTTACCCTACTGTACCCTGTGAGCTGACAGAAGATCCCAGCAAACCATGAACCACCTCAGCCAGGACACCACTGTTTGACACACAAACAGTATTTTGCACATCAAAGGCACCTTCACCCAATTTTCTCACTGTTGATGAAGTAATGCTAGGAACGTGCTCACCTCTAGCCATGCCATCCCTGACTATTAAAGGCAGTCACTTCCCTTCTCCCTATTAGTGAATCCCTTCAAAACAAAGGCCCACTTACAGCAAATCCAATAGGCAGTTTCTTAAGTATCAGGAATCATCAAAATCTCATATTTCCAAAGCTCATCTCTCCCTGCTAGCTTCCTGCAGGGTTCAGTTCAAAGGCCCACTCCTTATAGCATCACCTCCACTGGCAGCTTTGACAACCCATTTAAGCATAGCTGCCAAGCCTTTTGGGGAGAAGGGATGGCAGGACCTGTAGGCACATGCTGCATATGTAGAGCTCACTTCCAGACGTGCATGGCCTCATGCCTCATTGCCTTTGTAGAAGCACATCAGTCTCTCATCCATGCTGTCACAAATCTAATCCATTTTTTTCTCCTCACACCTTCTCCTCCAAGAATAAAAAAAACACTAGTGCTTGGGAATCAGTAGTTAAAGTCACAGACTCCTACTTAATGATGGTTAATGCTGTCCGCAGCAAGATCCCTTCCTCTTCCCAGGCATCCTTCCCTGCCACCAGCTCAGCAGAAACCACCTGGAGATGCAGGATCAGACCTCAAGACCCCACTGCCTCAGCCCTCGACCTCGAGCTCAGCCCCTGACAGGACACAATCCTTGCTTGGGCAGTACAACCCCCAGCATCTTCCTTGTGCAGATGGAGAAATGACAATGCAGAGGTGCTCAGGCACCCCACTAGTACCGAGGTTTATCCATACACCTTGCCAGTGGTTCACTGGACTATCTAGCCCAACAGTAACTGCTAGTGCTTTTCATTCATTTTCAGGTATCATTGCGCATTAACCACTGTTCTCTTACTTCAGTAACAGCAGTAAAACACTTTATCAAAGTCACTTCACACAGTGTCTGTTTTGGCAAAATCCTAAAGAATCAAGAGTCATTAAATGTTCACAAGCATTAGCAATTTATGCCAGGAGAAAATAATATTTCCTGACCTCCCAGTGACTGCCTTTCCTTTTCTGCTCGTGTCTATTGCTGTTACAAAAGACCAGTACAGCATTACAATTCAAGGCTGTGCTGCTCAGAGACCCATGCAGTTGCAGTAAAAGCTAACAGCCCAGGCTGTGAACTGCACAAGTTGAGCAGCTGGCATGCAGCAGGATAGCTGCCTATCCTACTATGGAGGCAGTAGCTTCCAACACAGAGGCAGGGGAACATTTAGGAACCACAGCATTTCTAATCTTCACAGACAGATGTAGCACAGCTACCCTGGAGGCCAACAATGTGGGAAAATACAGTGTCTTTTAAGAAGATACTCAGGAACCACACGTGTTATTGCAATTGCCTTTAGTCCTCCTGAAAAAACGATTAATTCGAAACTCCCCACCAGCAAGCTAATCAAACAAATGTTTAATACTTTGAAGGACCTAGGTCGCAATTCATGTGAGGCACCATTTAAGTTCACTGGTATTTTTATGAAGATGAATAGCTCACAAAACTTGGAGCTTGAAGCAATAGGTCAGCTGAGAACTGCAGACTTACAGAGAGTCACGTAGTAATTTTATGTTATGGTAGGGGGTAAAAAAGCTCTGACATTTGTACCACTACATACAAGAAAAAAATGTAAACTGATAGAAAGCCAAAAGAAACACAGATGGTGTCTGTTTAATTTGATGCCATATTGCAATTTAAAAAGGTCTTGTGCTGTGCTATGTGACTTGCTTCACTTGGAAATGAAAACTTCTGGATTCCTCTAATTTCCTCTCCTCTAAGCTAAAGGTAGCAAACATTTGAAAGAAATTGTTCCCACTAAACTTCATTCACCATTAAATTACTGACAATTTGCAATGCAGGTCAGAGCCCTGGAAGGCTGCTTCCATATAGATATTGAAGAGAATGCATGAATAAAATTTTGTAGAATTGATTGTTATTAACTTATTTATGTTTAATTTTTTTGCAGGTGGGGAAGGCTAAATTCTTGCAGACTCTTTTCAAGGGGTATTAAATCCTTGCTGGAGGCTTTCTGAATTCTTGGGAAAACATTAGAAGAACAAATTTTCTAATAGACATTTCAGAACTGGTAGAAATACAAGAGCTTTTTTCATGTTTGGAGGTCTGTTCTCCTGTGCTCTCTGCAAAGGATACACACTATTTCCCCTAATCGTATGCAGGATCCATAAACCAGATTAAAATCCTAGCAATGATATAGTTATCCATATCCAATATTTCATAGTTACACTTAGCTACTGCTTAAGCAAAGAAATATTGAAACTACCTTTGCAATACATTTCCTACTCAACTCTTTCCCTTCATGGAGGAAATTATTTTCATGGAGGTTATACACTTGACCTTAGCTGTTGTGCTGTTGTCAGTGGGTTTTGTAACTAACCTCCAGATGGATTTTCATTGTAGTGACCACTCTTCAGTTTCCCAGGGTCGAATCTGCAAGACATTTTCAGAGTAGGAGCAGCCATTTGGGACATGCCCAAAACACACAGTAAGTGCTGTTGACTTTTTTTTCCCACTGGACAGTCCTGCTACTAAAGTACTGACACACTGTAATGACTTTTTTGCATCCCTTGTATTATTCTTCCCAAACTAGCAGATTAATATCTCCTCATTATCTACTAGTCATTCATAATGCGTCTTAGTCTTGCCTTTTGAACATCCACTGGGCCACAGGCATGAAAATCTAGAGCTCAGTGGGTATCTTAATCAGTGAATATTTTGTAAAGACAGAACAACCTCATCTGAAGACAGTGCAGTAGATCACCTCGGGATATGCTCCAGAAAAGTCTCCTCTAACGTAACAACTCTTGCTCCCAACCTGGCAGAGAACCTTAGACTCATACAATGTCACAGATGGGTTCTTTACTCCTACAGATAAAGGCGGAAAATTTTTGTAAAAGATCAAGTGTTCTGGCTACAAAGAAGATAGAAACTCCTTTTTTACAAGGAGCTACATGGAAAGGAGGAGTAGTAATGAGTACAAGCTACTCCTGGAAAGATACTGATTGGACACAAGATGAAAATTTTTCACATTGAGAACAATCAGCCACTGGAATAACCTCCCCAGGGAAGTGATGAATTGGACAGTTTTAAGATTCCGCTGGACAGGGTACTGGGCATCTTGTCTTGACTGTACTTTTGCAAGGCAGAGTAGGACCAGGTGATCCCTGAGGTCCTTTCCAACCTGTTATTCTGTCATTCTGCGATTTTGTGATTCAATGACGGTGATGATTCTGTAGGAGTCTCTAATAGCATAACAAAAAGATATACAAAGCCGTGCTCCATTAATTTAAAGAGTAAAATCCATGTGACAAGGCCTTTGAAACCAGGAGTAAAATTCAATCAGTACTAGAATCAGGGATGACTTTAAAAGTTGCATTGGAAATTTTACTGTTGAGGCTTGGGAGACTCATATTTATAACACTAGTCATGATTCTGAAGCATTGTGTTCGGTATTGCAGAGTGTCAGGCTGAGAACTGAGACCTAGAGCTGATCTGAGATCAACCACACATTAAATCAGGGGAGACAAGTCAGACCTCCTGAAAAACAATTCGCAGGAAACTATTCTCAGTTTATATGATGTTGCCACTCTTCCCATTTGTGCTATTTTGTTGTTAGATTCCACCCAAGTTAGATTGGACCGGGATAGCTCAGAGGTTTATTCTAACTCTCATTGACAGTTAGTGACTTGCCTCCTAGGTTGACACTGACAGCGACTGTCCAGATTTCCTGGAACCTGCAGCATGGAGATATCAACTAAGCTGGTGAAAATGACTTTAAATATAAGGTCACTTCTTAACAAATTTTATTAAGACTCTGGAAACTTTCTGAATGGCAACAACTACATTTGTGAAGTGTTGTAAGAATTGCAGGAAACATGAGATGCTGGTATAATGAGACATTTATAAAAGGCCATTAGGAATTTCAGTTAGCAAGGAAGTAATTTGCCTGTCCATGTTTGAAGGCGTTTCATCAGAGGCAAATAAAGAAGGAAGATTCAATATCAGATTAAAATCAAATGAGAATATTTTGCATTTCTAAAGCACTTGTGCATAGTTCATCTGAGAAGAATAACCATAAACTATTATTCTCTGAAAAAAAAAAACCCTTCAATACTGCCAAAACAAAAGAATGTTTTTTCACCCAGAAATGGGAAGCATTTGAGAGACTACTCACAATGAGGACAAGATAGTACAACACGGAAGGAACAACATTATGAAAACAACACATTTGGAAAACATTTGCTGATCTGAAGCAGAGAGAGGAAAGGTTACAGTGGATTAACTGTGATGAATCGGAACAAACTAGATGACCTGGTCCTCCACTAAATGAAAGAGAAAGCTGGTGGCAGATGGTTTTAGGAAGGGTAATTCATTTAGTCTTTTTCTTTTTTTTTTTTCTCTTCAGTCTTTCTACTTCCACCTTCATTAAGAAAGTATACTGGGCTCAGATGGCTAGCACAATTAACATCAGTGATAAGGAGGTAATGACTCAGACTATAACAAAGACAAATCAGAGATCACTTGTCTATATTACACAAATAACGGGTCCCACTCCCACCATGTCTGGCATACTTAGAGACCTGAATCTTTACACCTTTCAAAATACATGGACAAAAAAAGCTCCAGATCAGTGCAGAAGGCTCATTATAGAGCCCATCTTTAAGAACGGGCGAAGGACAACCCCCCAAAAAAAACTGTAGAATAGCTGAATCAAATGTTGTACAAAGATAAATGCTGGAAAATATAAACATTCTTTTTGAGGCAAGAGGGGGATAACTATCAAGCTGTTATAAATTTTTCAAGACTAAACTGTGAAAAGTAACAGAATAAGAATTCTCAGTAGGAGACTGGCAAAAAGGGTGGATGTGATTCTTGTGACTCCTTTGCATAAAGATAGCAGTTAATAGTACAGTAAGTGATTTTGCATTTGCACAGAGCATGGACAGAAATATTGCACGTGATGTTGGTATCCACATTTTACAAAGGAGGGAGAAGTAGGGAGGGGACTAAAAATTAAAAATTAGTAGAATAATATAAGAGCTAAACAATGTTTTCTAATAAGAAACCTAAGAAGTTGAATCTATGGAGCTGAAAAATTGCCTCAGAAGACTGAGCTGGTTTTGTCACAACAAACCTTTTCATGATGATAAATAACAAATTGAAAGGCCCTATGATGCAAAAGAAAGGAAGGAAGGACAAGAGTTAATAACTGGAAGTTAAACAATAATGTTTCCTGTTAGATATCAAAATTTTTAAGAAAGATTCTTTTTACTTGTTCAAATCAAGACTAATTACCTTCTGGAACTGCTATAATTTGCAAAAATATAAAAGTATCTTGAAGATCAGTAACTTGGGCCCCTAGCTACAAGAGAGACATTGAGGTCTTGGAGCATGTCCAGAGAAATTCAGTGAAGCTGGTGAGGTGTCTAGAGCACAAATCTTATGAGAAGAAGTGAGAGAACTGGAGTTACCTAGTCTGGAGAAGAAGAGGCTGAGGGGAGACCTTAACGCTCTTTACAACTACTAGAAAGGAGGCTGTGGTAAAGTGGATGTTAGTCTCTTCTCCCAAGTAACTAGCAATAGGGTGAGTGGAAATGGCCACAAACTGCATCAGAGGAAGTTTAGATTTGATGTTAGGAAAAATTTCTTTATGAAAAGAATAGTGAAGCAGAGGAACAGGCTGCTCAAGGAAGTGGTGGAGTCACCATCCCTGGAAGTGTTCAAAAACCATGTAGTCATGGGGCTTCGGGAAATCGTTTAGCAGTCAAGGTGGTGTTGGGCTGACAGTTGGACTTGATGATCTTAGAGGTGTTTTCCAGTCTTAATCATTCTATGATTCTATCATGCATGGAAAAGTATTTTCACTACATAATTTTCCCTTCCATTAGACAGAGTACCCAAATAAGATAGAACTGTTCAGATAGGAACTTCATTCACATATGCAAACAAAGGTTAATTGATTTAGCAAGCACTTCAGGTAACATTTACTTGGAGATAGAGAATTCCACAGTTAGAAAATTAAGCAATACCATGTAGTTACTAAGGCATAGGCCAAAACATCATTTACTTGTAAATAATGCCTCAATATAGGTTTTTTCCTGTTCCTCAAATGTCACACCAGATAGTCTTTTATGCTCCCAAAATAAGGAATGTCATGCAAGTTTCATGAACTATTATAAGCGTACACTGACATAATTAACTTATTAATTCACAGAATGTTGCACTTGTTTTGCAATATCCTGGTACCAGGTAAAGATTTAGTGAAGTATTTCAGAGTCAGAATCACGTTCTCATACCTCTGCTGCTTATGTGTACATGAATACATCCCGAAGGATAAAACCATAATGTTACCTAATTGGTGAATTTAAAATTATGCTGATGCAGATCTGATGGTTTGTAAGTCATGATGCCACGGTAACATTTGTCTTCCTCTAATAAAAGGCAGCAGCGATGTTATACCATTCAGTTGTACATGAACCTCATGTGCTTGATGAGGACACACTAGAAAGAATGACCCTCCCCATGCCAATAGTCTACCTGTATGTAAGAGGGGCTGACCATGAAACATGCACTTGCCAAAACAAAGGGCATTTTCCAAGCCCTGCAGCAATGCAGTAGTGTGCACCACACCTCGATGTCCATGCAAGTAGATAAAAGGGTTTCCTCACTCCAGCAAATGCACACTAAACTAGTGGTGCAGCCTTTCAAAGCGCTAAATGTCAATGTGAATTAAAAAGTATAGTAAGAATCTTGATTAAAAAGAGGGAATAAATGTTTATGTTTTGTCCACAGGACAAATACAGAAAGCGCATCACTCTTCTCACTGCTCTGCCCCCTTACCTCAGCAGAAAACTGAAGGCCCATCAAAGCAGATGGAAAATGTGGTCTAGCCTGCATGACAACACACATAAATCCCTCCAGTCATATACATACTGTTCAACCATTGTTAGCATGAGTTGGCTCTAGGTTTACAAGCTAGATGTATAAGGCTTCACAGCTCATCAACAGGCTCTGGAGCATTCATCACCCCTAACAGTAATAAGTGGTCTAATGGTTGTAAAGACACTAGACACAATTGTATCCATGTTCTATTCCTAGTACAGACTTCAGAGTGTGCAGACAAGGAGAAAAACATGGAGAAAGAAAGTAGCACATTCTGAATCATAGAAGCCATTTCCACAGTGTTAATTAAAGGTAATAATATAATTAAACATATAAGAATGGAATTATGCCAATTTCTTTAGGAATTATATTACATATAGTTTATTTTAAAGTCTGAAAAGTTACATAACAGATGTAAAATACAAAGTCATCTAACCAGCAGAAAGATTTCCACATGGCAAAGCAACCATTTTGCTCTATTGTTACTTATTATCCTTAGTAGCTACACAACCACTTAACCTTGGCATGCTAACACTTCAGCAGAGACAAAGAGATACTTTTCCTAAAATCAAATTCCAGTTAGAAACAGTGAGCAATTTATTCCCTTTCCCTTCTTTTTTACCAGAATCCCATTTCTTGGTCCATTGTACAGACGGGACATGACTGTGTAGGTCAGCAGGGGGAGTTCAACTTCATAAATAATCCACTCCAGGTCTGTTGCCATTCCTAAAACATGACGGTCAGGAAAAAAGGCAATGTTTCATTGCATTATATATATCTTAAAACAAAATAAAATAAAAATCAACCAATAAACAAAAACCCAACAACAAAAAATGCTGATAATTTTTAGTGCCTACCTATAGGTATTTTAGTAACAAATTGTATTTGTGGACCACAGTGTCTTTCCTTCAGAGATTGTGGAGGGGCAAATAACATAATCCAGCTCACAGGGCATTGCAGACACAGCCTTTGCTGTAACTAGAGTGGCAGAGGTTTATTGTACTGTAGGAGCGTCTGATGAGCGTGTACGACTGACCCCTGTAGAGATTACCACGTGTCCAGATTTCCTTCAGCAAGGTCAAAGGAGATAGCTGGTCTGGGCCTGGGATTTCCTGACAACGTGCAGCTCAAGGCACACATAACTTAAGGCAGCTAGTCACCTACAAATTTCATGTGGTTTATGGTATGTGTACAGCAGCCACAAAGCACCAAATTTTCTGGATGGTTTTGCGCGGTCACTCCTATAGAGCACATTGATGTGCTTGCATTGCATGTGTGTAACCCTCATACTCTTTCGAAGAACTATGTTGACAGTACCTGTTCCACACCGCACAACCTTCTACCCAGGAAACTCTAGGCAGAGTAAATTGTCATCATACCCCTCTCCCCCAAGTAAACATGCTTTAGTGTGAGTTGCATCACAGAAAGTAAATCCTGTACATGCTGAAAATTCTCCCTCACTCTGCCTGCCAGAGCTCACTTGAAAAGAAAATGAGCTCTTTAACCCAGGAAGGTGCCAGAGCGATCCAAAATCACTCTGTAGGAGATTGTAAATGATACTTCATACTAAACAAGGTGTATGCCCTTAAACCACTGGATTCAAATGAATAAACAACCCATACATGACAAAGGACTGACAGAAAAACCGCATTTCCAAGTACTGGAATATAACCCAACCACAAAAACAGCAAGGAGAGCTCTAATGCCGCTAGAGTCAAAAGCAAAATCAAAACATTATCACCAGCTACAGCCTCCTGCAGCTGCACATGTTGCAAAGATAAAAGGGAGAGAAAGAGACAAAAGGGAGAAAAGAAGAAAAGGACAAAAGAGAGGAAAGGAGAAGAGAGAGAAATAGCTATAAGTGAAATAGGAAAGACAAGAGATAGCCACCACCTTAGGGACTCCACATGTAGAAACACGTATCTCTTTGTCCAGCAGGTTCAGAGGAGGGTGGGTGTCCGCAGACAACACTATGCAACAAGATACAGACACAAAACACCAGGTTGCAGGCTTTTGCAGGGATTTTTAAGCTCTCTATCTCCGTCTCTCACCAGATCAAGTTGGGGGGATAGAAAATGTGCTTTTATGACCCCAACTAGGCAGGTACAGACTTGCTCTGCAGTACTTCTGGTCTTGCCACTGGGGGCTGGGGACCATCACCTACATTGAGCCATTAACCCATGCCTTGCTGAGTCTGTAAACTGCCTGCAAGGAATTTTTCCAAGAAGTTGAGCATCACATCACAACTGTGGTGAGAAGTTGAGCCTCAGTCTTCACTGAAAACCACTCTCCTCACTCCTCCTGGGTCAATGGACAACAAGATCGAGATCAGGGGCATGTAGTCCCTCCCACTGGAGGGGAAGATCAGGTTTGTAACCACCTGAGGAACCTGAACATATATAAGTCTATGGGATTTGATGAGATGCATCCCAGAGTCCTGAGGGAATTGGCTGATGCAGCTGGCAAGTCACTCTCCATGATATCTGAAAAGTCATGACAGTCAGAGGCAGTCCCTAGTGACTGGAAGGTATGCAACATTTTGCCCATTTTTAAAAAAGGTAGAAAAGTTGACCCTGGGAACTACTGACCTGTCAGCCTCACCTCTGTGCCTGGCAAGATCATGGAACAGATCCTCCTAGGAGCTGTGCAAAAACATATGGAGGACAAGGAGGTGACTAATGGCAGCCAGCACGGCTTCACCAGGGGCAAATCCTGTATGACCAACCTAGTGTGTCCAGTCTATATGTCCCACAAAGGGTGGGAAAGAAATACTAAAATAATTATATTATGGAGAGCACCGTTGAGTAGGAAAGGGAATTATTAAAAAAATATTAAGAATAGGTATGCTACAAAAATCTTACATGACAGAGCAGGAGAGACAAAACTGTATATCTCACCTAATCACCACCATCTGCACACACCCCAGTCCAAAGTTGTCCATCTCTTCTTCCAAGGAGAGGGTGAAGGTACAGTAGAACAGACAGAAATATCAGCAGGGAGAGAAGAAAATCCATTATTCATTTGGTTGGGCTACTCACCAGATCAGTAAACAACAGAGAAAGTTAAAAAAAATATTCCTTAACACAGATAAAACAAATAAAACAAACCCCCATAAATATTTAGCCACAGTCAATTGAAAGTAAACAGAAGCTACAGTGCAAAGAAATTCTTGACGAGTCCATAACTGGGAACTCTTAAATGAAAATTCAGCCCTTGACAGCATAGAAATTAGAACATGCCAGATGTTACAGGGAGTTGACATAGTTCAACAAAGGTAAAGTTAAAAGTTTTATTAACTACACCCGCTGGTATTGGAGGATTTAAGATTTTTATTCAATATATAATTGGTGCATGTAAGCACACAAGGGGCATGAAAAAATGTTGTGCAAGGCCAACAAAATGAGAACTCATAAAAAGAGAACTTACAGGAATGTAGAGTGTAAGGTGGTGTAATAAATTAGATGAACAGCAGAGGTCCATGTTAAACTCCTTGTAGCCACACAAAGATGAATAAATGCAATAAAGGATTATTTATTTAGTTTGCCAGCAAGGATTTTTAAAAGCTTGCAAAATCCTTTCAAATTGTAGCACTAGTAATTAAATCCATCTCCTTTGAACTGAATAGAATATGGGCACTGGGAAGCTGTCCCCAGCCTACATATCTCCACAGCAAAAGTCAGGAGTTTGGTCTGAGCTGCAGCTTGTGAAGCGTGGCAAGGGAGGACTGCTCTGCAGTCATGCTTTCAGGACCATCCTCAGACTTATTAAGAAGACATTTACATGGATGCCTAACTTCTATTTAAGCAGTTTTATTAATTAACAAGGGCATACATAAGGAATCTACAGCTTTAGAATTCACTATGCATATCCAAAACAACACAAAAACACTTTATAATGCCAATTAGTTTCTTTTTTGCTTTTGGCACTTGAAAAGGGGGTGGGAGAGGCGTGTAAGTAGGATGGCTTTGTTTCAGACTGGGCAGAACTTTCCAGTTAATAACTTTCAGGGCCAGTGGGTTTTACTGAGGCGTACTGCTGTGCAGATGGTGGCATTCAAAAAATTTACTTTAAGTTAAATATAAAGGGGAAAAAAGAGCATATCTTTGTTGATACAGATTATATTCCATCCATCTGTCTACATTACATGTATATGCAGATAGATTGGTTTTTCATAGAAAGGTTTATATAGGTAAATGCATTCCTGGCAGAAAAGTGTATAAGTATAGCAAAGTACAGCAAATGCAAGAAAACAGCTTGGTGGAGGTGTGTAGGGAAATTATTCTAGAGGGCAGGAAGCCCAGCCTGCTGCCAACCTACAGCACTTCACATTCTGCAGCCTGCATTTCACTTTACAGTTTTGCCAAACTACCACCATCTGAGGTTTAAATTTTACATGTTGGATTGCATTGCTTTCCAATTTATTCCTCTCAGTCATTACTAGGATAAGGAGAGAAACAAGTAAAACTGCTAAATTCTGGCAACACTTTCCTTAAAATCCTGAACTTCAACACATACATTGTTCATCATTGGCACTGATAGCACAGCATGTCTCTGTTGTTGTTTCTCTACCCAATGATAATCTGAAAAAATACAGCCAGGTTACAGATCCTTTACATGTTCAGCACAAACCATTAGTTTTGTAGCCAAAATATCTGAAGACTCTGCATAATAAGGCACAAAACTGCAATTTTTGGTCCAGACGTTGGACCAAAAGGGAATCGTCTTTCTATATATTTTCATTAGTTTTCTAATTGGGTCTACATAGAGCAGGAAAAAAGTGGTAAATCCATGATGCAAAGGCATGCTGAAGAAAAATGTTTGGTGCAGAAGGATCAGAGAGCAAAACCTGAAAGCAAAGTTCAAAGATCAAGCAGAGGAAGTGGTACTGTCCACCTCTGACTGGCTACTCAAAATCACAGCCATTTCCACATCAGCACTCTGACAAATCTCTTATGTACATTTAGTCACCTCACATAACCAGCAGTCAAAAGTGAGGTACCCAGACAAAACTAATGAGCTTTTCCCCATTGCAGTCAACAGTCACCCAGAGGCTCCTACCTACCATCTGGGACATCTCATTTGAACTTCAAACTCAACGTTGTGATCATTTATGTAACACGAAGTAGTCACTTCCCTTCATGTTTTTGTAGAGAATACAAAAATTAAAATTATAATCATTATCATCTTTAAAAGTAGCAAACGAGTATCATATGTCCTACTGCCACAATAGTAGCTGCAGCGCAGTGTAGAAATGCGTATTGTAGATTCACACCACCCAGGCAGGTACAGCTCACAATTAACCAGCAATTAGGCTCATGTGGTTGGAGTCTATTATGAACAAGACTAAAATGTTCATGCGTGGTTATGGGGAGATAGACACACCCACTGTGTGCAGAAGAAAGGCAGTAGACCTCACTTGGCCTAGAAAGGCAGCTACCTTGGGCAATGATAATGGCATGCTGGAAGACGATACAGCACACTCAGCCTTTCTTACTAAATCTGATCTTAGTGCTACAGTTGCATCAACCCCACTATCAAAGCTACATGCTTCCAAATTAAAAAAAATTTACAAGCTTGTCATCAGATATGTTTTATCAGTGTAAACCACATGTGAGAGTGAAACAAAGGTCAGGCTGGAAATTCGGAGCGGAACTCTTCTGCGTGATAATACCCTCTTTTACAAGGCTACATCTCCTTCCAGATTCAACTGCATTTCAGTCTAAATTCAGCCATACAGATAATTCTAGGTATTTTCAGCAGTGTGTCATTTGTTTTTCTGTCATTCTTGTTAGGTAGAAAGTATTAGGCCACATCTGACATCCTGAGAAAGGACAGGTTGATGCACAATAACACCCATAGTTCCAACCAGTAGCAAGGCTGAAAATGGATTGCCAGTAGGCATGCTTACTTGGAGCACACACGTATACTGCATATGCACATGACTGGACACAGATCAGACAGACACATAGAGGACTCACGTGAACACAGACAAAACCAGTGGCCTCACCCTGCTTCACTCTCTAGCTGAACAGGATGGAGTTCTGCAAGTGGAAAAAAAAATCCCACATATACAGGGATGGATACACACACACTTGGATGAAGAGTGCCTTGACAGGAAAAAGTTAGGAATTTAACAAGCAGTGTTGATCAGGCACAGGGCAGGGCTGGAGAAAGATACTGGCCAGCAAACTGTTTACACAGGCTGTTATTCCTCTTATTTTCCTACACTTGTTTCTCCTTAGATCACCTAAATCTTTCCCTAGTTTCTCCCTTGAACATCCTATAGTAAGTCCTGAGTGATGCTGAAATATTTTTCCATGGCATCCTCCTATATGTTCTATGCCCCAAGGCACTCCTTTCCTTCAGTCCTAAAAGTGCTCTGGCATTGATTTACCCTGATGAGTGTCATGCTTGGACATTGAGGGTCTCCTGGGACACCCCAGGGATACACTGGACATGGTGTCCCCTCTTCTGAACCTGCAACGTGGGTTCCCCTCTGCCTTCACTCCTGTGCTCCTCTGGGTGTACAGAGAGGGATTGATTATACCAGGACTGAAGACTCCTGCTATGGGACTGGGGCAGGATGTTTTTTAGACTGCCCCTCCTGCCATTATCTGTGCAGATGATCTGTTCTTTAGCAGTCCTCATTTCTGTTTCTAGCTCCTTTTTTCTCAAGTCCTCACTACTCTCTAAAACAATGATCTGACAGCTGTAAATTTTACAAGAAAGTTATTCACTGCTTTCCAAGTCAGGAAATTTTGAAGTGAAAAGATAATCTTGACATCACCCAACTAGATATCTTATTCCATTTAATGCACCATACTTTTTACAGCCTTTCTATCACCAGCTGGTCAGATTTTGACACATGACAGTGTTCATATCGTAGCTAATTTGGACTGACCTTGAAACATAATCTAATACTGAAATCCAATTACATTCCATCTTTTTCATTCACTTTTTCTATCAATTTGGTCATTCTGTCATTAAATAGTACTGAGTTTGCATGATAAAACATGTATTTGTAATTTCTTACTACTTTAAATCCACGATCTGTTATCATAGTTAGCAAAGCATCTCATGTGGGAGCATATGCTTATGTTTTCTTCTTCTCCCCTTGTGCTATTAAAAGGTAGAAGATTTCTCTATTGATATTGTACTTGCATTTCTCATATCACATATTCTAGTCCTATATTCATTTCAGGTTTTTCTCTGTCACTTTATATACCAATCATCAGTGGAATCCCTAACAAAATGCTAGTTGATACAGATCTGTCTACTGCAGCAAATTACACGGACACCATCTGTAAAAGTGCAGTTTCACACATGAAAATGAGCGCCCATGTTTTCAGGTGTAGGGACCATGATGAAACACTTCTGAATTACAGGCAATGATTATACCAAACTTTGCAGCGACTTTTGATGGAGACAAACAAGCTGAGGAGACCACTTTAGCACAAATACTTTTATATACTTGAATATGAAATAGTTACAAATTCATTTAATTTTCTTTTTGTTTCACATCACTAGAGAGAGAAAGAACAAACATGTAAAGAATTGGAAGTATGTCACATAGTTTTCAGAATATGTGTCAGTGTCATCCTCAACACTTACATTTATCATGCCTGAGTATGAAGACTGGTTTATATTCATCCATGCCGTATGCTTTCTGGCACTGAAGTTATAAAGTACTGAAATTCTGAAGTATCAACCTCACTGATTACCCAGTCAAATGAGGTATGATTCAGCACATCTCTGGTATAACTGTATCTCTAGTAAGAAAAATGATGGGTGATGATACTCCATCTTTCCTTTCTGTTCGCATATCCTAAATGCTGTCATTTTTCAGTCATTGGTGTTTTCCGTTTCCAAAATTTCTCTCACTCCACTTCTATATTAAAACCTCACTCAGATTTCTTAAGTTTCAGAGTTCTCCCCTGACAATACGAAAATATAGTATTGCCACGTGAAAACACAGCTAGTGAGTTTAGCCAGGTTAGCCAGGTTCTGACCATGTCAAAATCAAATGCAGTACTGAGCAAATGCACACAAACAATTTCCTGTCAATCAATGGTTTGTGATTTTCAAGCAAGTAACTAAAGACTGGTGAGCTGATGATCTTTTTTCCATACGCTGCACATTTAGTTCCAACTTACCACCCCTGTACCAATGCATGTTCTCCTAACCAATCACATCATGATTCACTACATTGAAACATGAGAAACTTGCCTATATACAGTATGTAACCTTGAAAATTACAGATAGTTTCCCACATAGATTTGTGACTATTCTTCCAAATAGTTTGGGATTCTTAACTTTTCCAAAAAGCAGAAAATCCCCTGTTTATGCCACGCACAAGGTTTTGCAGAAAAACATCATTTGTAACGCAGTTTTCTTTTGGATTTTGGTTTTGTCTTTCAGAGATAGATCCCTTTTTATACATGGAACCATTTTCCTTATCCTCATTTATTTTCCTGAATGTTGAACAACACATTAGTGCCTCCCTTACTTAACGTTAGCAAGGATGTATGTTGTCATTTTTCCTGTTTCCAGGATGATTGCTGAAATTTTCCATTAGCTGGGCCAACAGGAGGTGACACATACAGCCTTTCCAGGAATTTAATCCCATTCACTGTAACTCTCACTGCTCTTTGCCCTATATGTATGGTATCTTCCAGTCAAGGCTCTCTCCTCTATATATGCATTTTCCCAGTAAATCAAGGCAAAAAGTGTATTCATATAAAAATCTGCATTTAATTGCCAAGGAGAATCACTCACAAAGGCATAAAAATTAATTTTTCTTGGGTTTGGATTATTTTTTTTAAGCAGGTTGCACTTTCACAAATTTCCACAGCAAGAGCTGCATTGGAATTTCTCCAAACTATGTCATTTTTTCACTTTTAAAATATAATTATTTAACACAGAGATTTGAGAATTTGGTTACCCACACTGCCAGAGAGATGATGGTAGGCTATAATGTCAATTAGATATCAGATAATTAAGACAGAAAACTTTATTTTAGCAAATAACATCTCTCTCTTTCAAGCAATTGCACATTTATTGTTATGGCTGCTTTTTCTGAAATTAATTAAATCAACAAGTCCCCATATAAGTTTGCACAGCTGTATTGCCTTCCTGCAGTTTCAAATATTTTTGTAATCTTGGGTGGAGTGTGGGATACCAGGTGCTTCAGTAACTAACTCTAGAAACAGCTGAATTTTTTTAAAAGTATGTTACACTCCCAAAGCAGAAATAAACATCTCTGCATTCCCATGACTAAAGAATCCTGTTTTATTCTTTACCAAACTGTAATCAGAATACAGACTATCAAGAAAATAAAACAAAACAAAACACGCTGCAGGGTAGGAAAAGGAATTTTTAATGTTTCCTGGAAATAAATAAGCTAACATTTCTTCCTTTATTTTCCCTATGTGAATAAAAAGAATGCTGAATTTGAAATTTTTATCCTACATCAGTTTCTCCCTTGACATTAAAAAGTAGCATGGGCATTTTATAGCAAGTAAATATGCTTTCCTTTTTAATTAGATCACTCCTCAAAATGTTCAGTATTTTGGGAGTGGAGAGGAGGAGAAACAAATGAATGATGGGGAAATGTTACATGATTTTCAAGCAGCTGAAATGTAAACGCTAATCACATATACCCCGATGGGATGCAATACCAAAAATACATGGGTAAAGCACCTGTAGAACTTGCATTTCATTTCTTGTTATTATCTCAGGGATCGTACATTTAATGTAAGCAAGTCACCAAATACTGATCCACAGGAGCTACTGAACACCAAATAGCCTTTTGCACTCCATGTAATGGAAGAGATTACTGTGATGATTGAAGAGAAGACAACACCTTCATTAACTACAACAAATTAAAGCATTTGAGAAGAACTGCAAGAGTTGGAAATTAGCCACCTGTTTGCTATAGGTTAGTTCCCCTCTCAGTAAGGTCTGTGACCACACTACCAGTATAATAATATAGTATAATATCCCTCTGCGCAAGTTACAATTTCATTCTGGCACAGGTGTCAGGTGAATAAGTAGGCATTTTCTGCCCATGTAGTAGCTAACAAACAAACTGTCCCCACTGGATGGCTTTGCCGAGCAGCAATCAGCACTGGCTCCATGGATTTTTCTCTCCCACACTTGCTGCAGAAAGCCAGACCACTGGAGAAAATGAAGTTACACAGTCCTGAGCCAGTCCAGGAGCGGGTTTATAGCCTCATTTGGAGAAGTCATCTGTCAGCGATGCTTCCAAACTTCTGCATTTGCTGTCAACCCTCAAACTTCTTCCATCTCCAGATACCCACAGCAAAATTGGGACTAACTCACTGTCAAAACCAGAACCCCATAGACTGCTGCCATCAAAGCTGAGTAAGGGAAGCTGCTGAGGGAGGCAATGTTTCCCATGTGTTGGTGCCTAATAGGTAGAATTGGGAGAACAGGCACCATTTACTGCCACCTAACAGAATCTCAGAAGGGCAACCCCAAAAACCTATGCATCCTTGCCTGAAGAGGACACCTACCTAAGGACTGTATGTGCAATTTGCATTCAACCAGCTCAGGGTAAATGATCAAAGAGCAGAGGGGAAACAGAGGGTATGGAATACAAGGCCACCACACAGTTGAGTGTCTATTCCATCAGACCCCCAACGTCAAAGTCAAAGTTTTGGCTTCTTGCATCTTCTCTTGCCTTCTGTGCAATCATACATTACATTTGGATGTGGAGAACAGCTATAGTAAGACAAATTTTTAAGACTGCAAAGTCAAATATGAATCATCTGAATTCAGCGCATTTCTGTGTACCTATTAGGACACTGCTAGTAATTACAGAAGTGGATAACAAGCTTGACTATGCTTGTACAGTACACTAGAGGATGGTGTTCATTTGATCAGCATCTCACTGATAATTTGTTTGCTCCTCATTATGCACTATCTGGGCCTGAATTTCATGTATAGCATGCTATTCAGCTGTTCATTTTCCCAATGGGTTTTTCCACAGTCTTGGAACAGCATCTCAGTGATTCATCAGCAGCATCCTTACATGTTGTGGGAATGTGCCTGTATTTTACAAAGAGGAAGCTGAAACAGGGATATCCAAAGGAAAACTGTACATTGATTTTGCAACACTTGTGATTGCATAGTAGTTGCATAGGTAATTTTTTAAGCAAGAGATCACCTGAAAAACAGGAGGCATCAAATGCCACTGCCTAGTGGCAACAGTCATTTAACACAGGGCACTGTGCAGCAAAAAATTAAGATGAGTTCAAAATATGCCTAGAAATAGTCAAGGAAGAAAATCCATTGATGGCCATTTTATACAAAAATGACAATGCTGATTCAGAAAATTGTTGAATACTAATTTTTGCAGAATAGGAAAATACCACAGAGAAGTATTACAACATGATAATCTTGTTCCTATATGCTTTTACACCTGCTTTTGGCCACTGTCAGAGGCAGGATAGAGGGAGAGATGGATTATTGGTTCTAGCCTGGTAAAACTGTTCCTATCTCTACTTTTAAATAAATCCTGCCATAACTACAGTTCTGAGTTTGACATAAGACTGCATTGCTCCATAGAGCAGTATCAACCTCTAGGATGTTTTTAGCATACTCAGTAGCAAAATGTTTGGCAGAAAGTGGATGGTGTATTTTAATTGTCACCAGACTTCAAAGAGGTAGCCAAATACTTCTTCTTATTAAGGTCTTGGCCTAAGTTTCGCAGGTCATTAACTGATTTTAACTTTCAGAGTTGCTTAGTTTCCTCAGTCACACCTCTGCTTATGAAAGTATTGACCTTTGCCTTCCTACATAATCCTATGAAAATGCAGTACCCTACAAACGCATAACTGGAAAATTAAACCAAAAAAAATGTATATGTGAAAGCATCAGCAGCTCTTCATGCTATCTTACACAACTTTTCAGAACTCCATAAAAAGTAAAACTAATGGAACTAAAATATGTAGCTTCTTTTACACAGGTCATCTTTAGCTCAGATTTTTCCTGTTATAAGTAACTAGATTTTTTTTTATTGTTATTTTCTATTTCTTCATTTATATGCAGCATAGACTTGGCATCTAGCTATCAGCGTGACTCACACAAGGAACTGAGAATTCATCACCGCATACTGGCCAAGTGATCTGTTGCTATATCAGTGTATATACCTCATGTTTAGGGAAAGATGATTTTGATGCTAAATCTCTTAGTCCACTTTGTAACACATATATTTAGGAAAAGCATCTGTGCTTTCCTCAGTCTTACATCATTAGAGTCTTTGAAGAACAAGGATATCACACAAACTTTTGACACACAGCTCTTTACTCTGCAGATTCATGAGTAAAATGCAATAAATGTCTGATCTGAAGTGAAAGGACTGGTTGAGATATGCCTTTCTCCATCAGTAAGAAGAGTCTCACTTTCTCATGTTATAGCCGGTATCTGTTTCATGTGACCAGTTCGGGGACAAAGGTAAGGACCTGTGTCTCCTCAGATGGGCACGCTAATCCCCAAGAAGTCAGGTGTACCAGTAAAGTGAACAGGGCATGGACCCAGCCTCTGGACCATTATCATTCATGATTAAATGATTTCTAAAATGGTTTCTGATCCAATTTTGGTTCATGTGGCATATTTTTGAGGACAGTACAGTATAAAGACTGCTTTCAATTAGAATTTTTTATGTAGTCTTATTATTTAAGGGGAAAAGGTAACTTTATGAATGCAAGATCTTTACTGTGCCATATTGCTTTAGAGACTGGACTAAGACAGGACTGTTCTTTTCTGTCTAGAGATAGCTTGTGACGCATATGATGTGGGGTGAGGGGAACAGTTGGCCTACGAAGTACTGAAATCTCCACACCATCTGACAGAGAAGGCAAGGTGGGATCTTCAGATATGAGTTCCTTCAAGCCCAGGTAAAATTTCAGCTTGAATCTGCTGTGAAGATAAATCCCCTGACCAAGTGAGAAAGTCTATGCATATAACTGTCCATGGCTTCATTTCAAATGTCTGGCAGCAACAAGATTTGCATTGGATTGTCACATTTTGGTCCTGAACGCAAGGGTGCTGCTTGACAGCACTCACTCCCAGACTGGGCAGCATGGGATTAGTGTACACAGAGCTGACATAAGGAAAAGTCCAAGTCAGGAAATAAAAATGTGCTAATGCCTCACTTTTACTGTTTATGACACTGAATCTTTATTGGTACTGGAGACTGGTGATGTTACATTATCACTGGACATTATCAGCCATTCATTTAATTTTATGCCCACATTAGAGACGAGAATGGATTGTTAAAATGGAGCATGATACTGCTCTCTTATGAGCTCTATGGTCATTCCTTCTCAGCATATCTTGACATTTGAATATAGTCTGAATATCGCAATACTTCTGAAATATGACATTCATAAACTCTGAAGAGCCAAATCATAGGCATAAATCCCCCACCTACTATGCCTTCACACACATGCTGGAGAAGAGCCTCTTTGTGTTTATACAATAATCCATTTTGAAATTAACAGCAGCACAGCAGTCTTGTCTAATTGAAGAGATAATGTCAGAGGAGTAGCTTCCTGCTGCAAATATTGTAAACAGAACTGCAGAGATAAAATAGTCATTCTGATATTTTTTTAGTGGTAGCATTTTATGCCAGTAACTCTGCCACTGCCACTATTGCATTAAAGAATCAGCATAAAAAAAAGTAGATGATGGTCATTTGTTTTACAAATTGACAAAGTACTGAAATGCTGAATGTCTAATGAAAAATAATCAAGTTTTTTGTGTCAGTGATGTCCCTATCTTCAATACATTTAATTTGGAGCATTAAGAAAACTCAGAAGAATAAGACCTTGATCTTGTGGATCTTAAGTATAAGTCCTTCTCATACTTCTTTATTATCAATAATTCTATTGAAATGAATAGTGATGAAGCTGAGCCCAGGCAGAAGCTTTTGCAGTATGGAGAATAAGGTACAGTTTAAGGTAGCTAGCAGTATTGATATGACTCTAAAAGAGACAATATCATGTATTTTCATTAAGCTTTGGCAAATTGCCTTCCTACATTTTTGGAAGTTATTTTGACAAACTGACAGTCGTCTCCTTAATTTCTGAGATATGTCAATCTTGTGGAAACACACAGGAATGCCTGTACTTTATGAAATTTTGTTTCCTGAAAGTCTCAGGTAATCCCATCTTTACAAGAAGTTATGCACAAGGTCTTTCACTGTGAATGTGCTTTTCTGCAAGTCAGCTGCCGTCTGATCTTGCAGCCCAATGGAAAGCACAGAATTTCTCAATATCACTGGCAATTTGAGAGACAAACCTGGGAAGTAGGGTAAAGCTGGGAGATGTGCTCCCCTTCTCCCTGCACCATAAGAAATATCACGGGAGAAGCTGAGGAAAATGTCTCCTGTGGGAGATCACAGTGCTTTATAGAGGATTCCAGAGGTCTTGGGGGTGGGAGCTGACCAAATGCGTACGAAATATTTGACAATTTTCAGCATTGATATGTCATTTAGGTTGTGAGGATGTCAATAAACTCTTTTGTAGCAGATGCAGGCATACATATGTGACTGTGTCTTTATATATGTGCACACAGATTTGCAATGCAATACAAATCTAAGAGAACAATACCAAACAAAACAGGAACAGCATAGGTTATTACCCATACAGTGCTAGCAAGATGAGCATATTTAATTGTTATGCTTTGGAAAATAGAAAAAAAGTCATTGCCTTATAGAGGACTAATAACTTACTGAGATACATTCTTTCCTGTGCTCAGCCCAAGTTGCCAAATGCACATCTGTGCAAGCTTGGGAATAGCCAGGAAAATACTCCCACTGTAAATTTCCATTTCCAATATGTGGTACTTCTGGACTTGTTACTATTTCCAGTTCTGGGCCCCTCAGCACAAGAAGGATGTTGAGGCTCTGGAGCAAGTCCAGAGAAGAGCAACAAGGCTGGTGAAGGGGCTGGAGAACAGAACCTATGTGGAGCGGCTGAGAGAGCTGGGGTTGTTTAGCCTGGAGAAGAGGAGGCTGAGAGGAGACCTCATTACTCTCTACAAGTACCTGAAAGGAGGTTGTAGAGAGGAGGGAGCTGGCCTCTTCTCCCAAGTGACAGGGGACAGGAGAAGAGGGAATGGCCTCAAGCTCTGCCAGGGTAGATTTAGGCTGGAGATTAAGAGGAGTTTTTTCACACAGAGGGTCATTGGGCATTGGAATAGGCTGCCCAGGGAGATAGTTGATTCACCTTCCCTGGAGGTGTTTAAGGCACAGGTGGATGAGGTCCTGAGGGACTTGGTTTAGTGTTAGATAGGAATGGTTGGACTAGAAGATCCGATGGGTCCCTTCCAACCTGGTTGTTCTGTGATTCTGTGATTCTGTGATTGTGTGCAATAGCAGTGCTGAACACAAGAGGGAAATAAGACTGACAAAGATTTTACTATGAGCTATAAGTTCTGCCAAGGAAGGACTGTACTGCTCCCAGTGTAAATGTCTTATAGGTTTCCTAGCCTAACGCATAATTAGTTTCAATCTGCTTATACTTGCAATAATGAAAAAAAAGTGCTACTGCAGTGATAAGAAAAATAGATACACCTGAACTAACTCACCTGAATCCACACAGGACCAGAAAGGACAAAAAACTGAACCTGTGCAAGCCCATGTATTAACCACTGTATCATCCCTCCCAAATCCTTTTGCTTCCCTTCCACCAAATTTCACCTTCTGCATTGTCATGGCTTGGTTTGTTCCTCAGGAGAAATTGCTGGATATGCTGATAGAAAGGTCAAGATGATGAGGATTTTTCTTATCTTTTTCTCTCACTGACATTGTTTGATATGTTTTCTCTAGAAAAAATAAACCTAAAAATCTTATCCTATCTCTGTGTCCAAACCTGGAGAATGTAAACAGAGACTGCAGGTTGTAATGATCATAGCTTGCTGCAGATCTTATTTCCATTGCTCTTTTTCCTATCTCAAATCATTTTATAGGTTCTGCCATCTGTGCAACTTTAATTATCAGCACTAATCAATCACCAAAAATTTCTACATGGAAAGGTACACACAAGAGGCTTCACAATATTCATCTTACTACCATTTTTATACCATCTAGTCCACTGAGTACTCACATTCCTCATAGGAATGTTAATATATTAAAGTTCCTTAAATCCCTTTCTACATACTTTCTAAAACACTAAATAAAGAAGGGAGGAAACATGAAGAACAAATAAGTCAGAGATAGTATCTCTTAGATTTTTTTTTCTCTAAGGCTTGAATTCTACTTTTGACTACTTATGACCATAATGTCACTAGTTCAGAGTCAGCTCAATTGTTTCAGAAAACTGTACATACAGAATAAGAACTAGTCCTCAAAAACTTATTTGCTCAAGCAGGAAGAACAAAGCATTATTATCCTGCTTTCCAGGGACATATGGTTTGCACTTATTGCAGACTTTCTAAAGTATTAAATAAATGACTAAAAAAATGAAGTACTAAATTTTATTTCAGATACTAAATATGGAGAGTTTCTGAGAGATTCAGGAGTGGAATCCGTTCAGTTCCACAGCTGTACCTACACCCCTTTGTTTCATAGATGAGAGTGTCTAACAGCTGAGGTGAGTTTGCATGCAGCCAGAATATCAGCTGCCACACTACCTCTACTGAAGTCCTCTCAAACTGTCTGCTAAGGGGGTAGGGTCAGCTTGCCTGCATATGTTCTGGTGACCGTTCAGTTATGTTCATCATAAAGCCCATAGATTGGTATTTTAGATGCAGCAGGTACACAGCTAGCTGCACAGTGGTGTAAACCAAGCAGCAGCATCCTTGGTCAGGTATTGACCATGGTTGTTGCACTGGTGAATGGTCTTCATGGCACAAATACATCACATGGACATTAGCACCTTGAGGACTTTACTGCAGCTACACACAAGAACCATTTTGAGGCTATCTCACTCCTTTCACCCCAATAGTTTAAAAATGAGAGAAAACACAAAGTGGCAGCTTTAAGTTCATCCAGAAGTATTAGCCCTTTGACTAAGAGCATATCACATCAGTGAAAGTTATGTAACCTCTGTCTGTTTAGGTCTGACCTCTGCCCACTCTCTTCATGGCTGTTACCAAGGCCCCACAGTTGCAGACAGCCCTTCCTCTAGCAGAAAGGAATTTTAGTGCTGAAGTCTCCTTTTTTGTATGATTCTAATAGAGTCTTTGTGCACATAATCCTTGGTGTCTAAACATCTACCGAGTAAGGTGTTTTCTGCCAAATCAAGAGTCAACTCCAAGTCTGCTAACCTAGAAAAGACTGACATAAATCTAACATGAGAAGACCTTCCTCACTATCTTTGGGTGAACAAGGGAAAGTGCAGATGCTCAGATTTCATCCATTTCCTCAACTGGGAAAGTGTTACAGAGGTGGCAATGTGCTCGTTAGAAGCTCGTGATTCCCCTCCAAACGTTTCATAGCCAGGCAGAAAGAAAACTTCAACCAAAGATACTGAAGAGAGAGCACTTTATATAGAGTTCATTTCTGCAAGTTTCTTGCCAGATCTACTTTCTCTGAATTCATCAGGGACTGGAGAGGAACAGCAGAAAAAGTCCTAACAATGAAGCTATCACTGCACTTCAAAAATTTTCCAAATTCCAAACCATGATATGTTGCTTCTTAAAAAAAATTAGAGAATGTTTCAAAGGTCATCATATGGGGGTAATTTGGACCTGGAAAGAACTATTGTTCTTCCAGACATGTGAAGTCTTTTTCTAGTCCAAATTAAATTAATAGCATTTTTGTGTTGATTTTATCCTCTTCTTCCTCTTCCTCCCTCCCCCCACCCCGAGTCCATTAAGTCACCATACTGTCAAAAGGAAGTGAATGCATTCAGGTGGAAGCAGGAAAAAAGATGCAATTCCAGATCTCCATGATTCTGCTCATGGAACCTCCCATACCAGAAAAAAATTTTGCCAAACACCAGGCCTTTTGAAACTGTAGTGTTGCATACTGGCACAGTCTCTGAAGTGGAATAATACAGGGTGGAGACCAACAATGCAATCTGCTAATTACAGCCAGCATTAAACACCATCCCTCTGCTTTCTTTCTTTTTTTGGGATGTGTGGGGTGGTGTCAGTAGAATCAAATGAATATTGAGGCTCAGTTGTGCTCTGGCTTTCAGTCCTGACTGTCAAACACCTAATAGCTCTGAATCTTCCTCTTTTGATAACTTTGACCTTTGAGAGATTGTCCCAGATTAAATGTTGAGAAATATTACTCCTATTCAAATTATGTTGAAAAGGTTGTTTTCTCTCTGTCTAAACAATCACTGCTCTGTCAGAATAATAGCCTGACCTTGACATTGCCACATCTGAGAAAAGGATCAGCCACAATATCTGTGTTGTTGTCTTGTAATCTCCTTATACATGTCTGTATATATCAGTGATATTTATGAATAAATGGGAGAATACAGGAATGCAGCCTCTGAGCCTTCTCCCCTGTATTGTATTTTATCCCAGCAAATTACTTGGTAAGTCTCTCACTGAAACAGACAATTGATTTAGCAAGTAAAGAGTATCATTATATGTTTCAAAATGTCTCAAATGCATATATACCACAATAGGGTACGATATCAATGCACTACACTGAAAAATTAGGATTTATTAATTTAAATTAACTAAGATTTATTTTTAAATAATAAATTAATTGAGATATAAATTCCTGGTTCAAGTAGATCAAAAAACTCCTATGGATTCCAGAGAGGTCAAGACATCACCATATCTGCTCATTTGTTAGAACTATAAAATGGTACAAATTACTTGGTTAATAAATTGCGAGCTTGTTGTATTTTGAAGTATTCTGTTTACACTTTCTTCCTTGCATGTATACCTATTAAGTGAGTTCAACTATTTGTTTTGCACTTTATTTCATCAGTGGGTGTCATAACGAGTCACAATAAGCTTTGTGTTGGGGAATAGAAAAGCAAGCTGCCCTAGCATGGAAGCTGATGAATCCTGATCTGTATTAGCAAATTCCATTCAGAAGCCAAGGATCAGGTAAGATTTAGGATTTGAAGGTCCTGAAGTGTAGCTTTTCTCCTAGTATATCCATTAAAGTTGCACTAATGCTGATACTTGCTGATCTCTTAGCAATCAAGTTCAAGAAGCCAAATGGACTGAAAGCAAATTTCATTGTTTTGTAAGCAATTTCTGTAGTTTTTCTCTAAATATGGTAAAGTTCTATGCATCATTCTTTAAGAGGTTCTCAAGAAACCTAGAGAAGAAGCATTTAGCAGGTTCTAAAGTGCTTATTGAGTCACTGGATCAATGTCCAGAAAAGGGCAAGAAAGCTGGTGAAGGGTTTGGAACACAAGTCTTATAAGAAGTAGCTGGCAGAACTGGGGGTTTTTTAGTCTAGACAAAAGGAGGCTGTGAGGAGGCTGCAATCACTGTCTACAACTACTTAAAAAGAGGTTGTAGTGAGGTGGGTGTTCGTCTCTTCTCCCAAGTGACAAGTGATAGGAGGAAGGGAAATGACCTCAAGTTGCGCACAGGGAGGTTCAGATTAGATATTAGGAAAAATTTCTCCACTGAAACAGTTATCAGGCACTGGAATGGGCTCCCCAGGGAAGTGGCTAAGTTACCATCCCTGAAGGTATTTAAAAGTGGGTAAATGAGATGCTCAGAGACAGAGTTTAGCAGTGGACAGGTACAGTTGGACTCAATGATCTCAACAAAACAATTCTATGATGCTATGAAGCTCATAGAAAGATTCTTTTTTGCTTTCATGACACAGTTTCCTGTTCCTGATGTCACCATTAACACTAAATGAAAAAGTTGCAGTGAAACTTTAAAAGCTTGCTGATGTGAGTTTGCTTGCTTTTTAAATGCTGCCTAGAGCAGTAACTACAGGATCCCACAACTAAAGCCAGGACAGCCTAAATTCACCACCAATCAGCAACAGGTGGGCAATAGCAAAAGGTTCCAGAGCTGAGCTTCCGGTGTTAATCCGCAATTCAAAAAACTGAAATCTAGCCTAAAACGTCTAGCCTAAAAAAACTGACAGTTCATACTAAATAACAGCAGTGCCAAACGCCCGAGCTTAAAATCTTAAACTTCCTGAGTTTGCTTTATCAAAGAGAGAGTACTGAGGGAGCATCTTAGCACAGACTAATATCCTCAAATCAAAGCAGTCACATGATGATATTTGAGGAGGTGATAGGGCAGGTGCCACTGGTATCACAAGAATACAAAGGAATAAGAAATTAAAGGATATCTTGTATGATGAACAATGTTAAAATTACCTGCTCTGAGAGAGGAGTTAGGCTGGATTGTGGAATCTGGCAAACAAAAGATTTTTATTTACCTTGATTTGATTTGTAGTAAAAGACCTACCCTGGTCCAGCAAGCACTGAGGATTTATAGCATGAGGCCCACAGCAATTATTTTTCCCTTTCTGCAACTGCAACTGAAAAGGGAAATTTCCTTTTCTGTATGAGAAATAAAGCCTTTCGTGCAAATCCAGTGCTCATTAGGGACTGTTTCCAAAGCAGTCGAGTGTGATGTTGGCTGCTATGGATACAGTAAGTGCAGTCATTGCAGCAGTGATGAATTCTCATATTGCATAAAATTTAAGATCAGTGTGTCATCTGATTCAAGCATTTGCCAACCCTGATAAAGTCTGGAGCTAGAGAAAGGACGTCAAGAAGGACCGTCACAACAGAAGGCAATCTAAACCTCTATCTGTGCTCATTAACTAAGGGAAATAGAGAATAGAAAATAGGAGCTTAAAAGCAGATTTTGTAGCTGCAAGTAAGAAAAACTGAAATGGGAAGTGAAGAAAACCTCCTGGCAGTTAGCAGTAATTTCTCAGCTATGGAAACTAGTGGTAATCACTAAATAAAGTGGTTGGTTTTCTTGGAAACCACAATCAGAATGTTGTCAAAGTGTTAGTGGGTTTACTATTGTATCAGTACCAGGAATTTTGATAGGTTGTATTTTTTTACCATTAGATAAGTGGTAAGCAAAAATATATAAAGTGCTTTGTATCCTGCAGCTTTGGCAGGAGTTATCAGAACTACACTGGTTCCATGAGACTCATTTGGACTTTCCATCCATTACCAGCATAATGGGTGAAGCTGTGGAGACACAGAACATGCTCTGGAACGACATAGCAGACATTGAGTCAAGATACTAGGATAGATCCACCGATATTGTTTTTAAAACAAATATAGATCCTGAAAAGTCTGAGTATACCTCAGTGTAGAATTAAATGACTGATGAAGTGACTGATTTGTTTTTTCCTTGCCTCTGCATGGGTGAGCCAAATGGTCCTGACTGCATCTATGCTGCAGATGGTAGCTTGATTGGACTGCTTCATTCACACAAGCTCTGTAGAAACAGAAGCATTGAAGTTTGAGTCCACATGGCATCTATCCACGCTCATCACTGGTTATAAAGCTGTTACCCAGCCACCCAGGTAGCCTGAAGTTACAGTCAGATGATTGACCCACTTACTAGGGTTGTTAAACACTTTCAGCTCAAAAACCAAGTCTTGTTATGTCCTTCACTTTAGTTTGAAGAACAGTTTCTCAAAAAGTTATTCTCAGCTTAGCCAGAAGATTTATCAGAACTTAGCATAAAACTTAGAGAAATCCAAGGAACCATTTCTAGAGTTATAAGTGTACACCTTTATATATATATTAATGCACATATAAATATATTTAAACATTCCACTCTTTCTCCAAATGTCAGGTATCTGAAGATCTTCCCAGGAGCCCTGAAATTCCAATGCACAATCAAGGAGATGTCACAGGGACAGTTTTTCTGCAAATTAACAGCTTGCACTATCAACACAATCTTCAGCAACATGTAGCAGATCTGCCTTTAAAACCCAGCTTATCAATTTTGTTATCATCCTGGTTGAAGTTAATAACTTTCTACTACTTAGAAAAAGCCATCAAGTAAGGCTTCTGGCTGTTGTTAAAGGCAGACAACTTTTCTTGTTTCAGATAAAGTCTGCGTAAGACACCAGAGAAGAAACTTCTGCCTCTGGTCATCCACACAGCATGTGTACCTAAGAGCAGTTGCCCTATAGCACTGATCTGGTTGGAGTTTTACACAATACCTGTCCACATGCGTACACATTAAGATCTCCGATAGCTTAATAAAGGTGGACAAAGCAACATGGATTTCCTCACAGCTATGAAAGCACGCATCTAAAATTGAAGAGACTTGCTTAATCTGGAGATGCCTGACTGCATAGCCAACAGCTTGGCAATTAGGGAGCTACCAGGATTCATTTGTACATGTGGCTGGGCAACTAAATCAGCCAATTTTCAACATGCATGCACACTGCTCTATCTGTTGGCTCCATTGTGGCTGGCTGCTGTCATAGCAAAACAATTTGTGCTAGCTGAAAGTTGCTGGTGTCCCCTAAACTATTTTTCATTCTGCTTTACCTGAAAATGCAGCATGATTGATATGTGTTATGACACTAAGGAAAGTCATTAAGGACAGAGCATGATCCACACATTTGTAATAAAACTTTTCATAGTACAGGGCGTCTCTCAGGGCAGCTGATGTCCCAAAGCTGCTGTTCTTTTCCCTCAGATCTGGAGAAATCTGGGTAGCACTTACGCAATTCATTAGCCATCAAGACTTGCTATGGAGCCAGTTAGCAGCTGAAATGGTGTAGCTGTTGCTGTCAGCATTTCCTGGCAGCGGGACAAGGGCCAGCTGCTCAGCCAGCCCTATTGCTGCTGACAGACAAGCTGGGTTAGCTGGTATTGTGTCTCCTGTCAAAGGGAATTGCTTTGTTATTCTATTCAAGCCATCAGCTGGTCAGGGTGAAAATCACAAAAAATACAAAAAAAGAAACAAAAACAAATCTCAAAACTCATGTTTACTGTATGTCAAAGTGACTTTCAAACACCTTTGCTGTTAAGACAGGACATGAAAATCTTGCAAAACTGTGTAAGAATTGATTTTTTCACCTTATAGTTCTTAGTTTCATACAAATACTTTTAAAAACACCTTCAGCTTATTATGCAAATCAAAACTCTTTTTCATTGAAGTTAAATCAACAGTACAGTTAAGTTCTTTTGTGGCTGAGACTTAAATGTCAAGGACAAATGGGAAGTATAATAAACACAACAATTTGGAAAAAAATCTAATTAACTGTCTTAGTTCACCGCCTTTCTCATTTAAAGAGCTTCTATTAATCTGAAGCCTTTGATTAAGCTCTTTCTGAAAAACCCAGAAAGCTCCATCTGTCCATCATAATCAATGAGTTCAGCTAATTGCATCATACTAGCCAGTGCTCTTCATGAGATAGTCAAGACTTTCATGGGCATTCGTTTAGTGCCTGCAGACTTGACATTAACAAATTAAGCTGTCAGGAATACAGGTGGCATAATGCAATCAAAATGTATTCCTCCTTCTTGCTTACTGGGCCATTCAGGAGAAGTAATTTTAGCATCTAAAACCAACAGTCTAAGACAGAGTACATTTACAACTCCCTCCACTTAAACAAATGTAAATCAGTACTAGAGAAGCCAAAGATTTGAAAAAAATCCCCATCAGATCACATGGTAACAGATGTACAAAAATCTAAGCTTATAAATGTTCTGAATCTGGCTTGCTTAATTGTTTACGTTACAGGGCAGCATTTCTCTTTCACATCACAATAGAGAAAATTTTGAAGGCATTTTAGGCTTGCTCTGCAAGCCAACTAGTGCTGTTTGCATGCGCTGTTGGCACAGAACAGTTTTAAAACTGGTGCAATGCTTAAAAAGGGAAAGATGGAACAGAGAGAGCTGGTTGGTGGTGTGATGCCCTGTAACAGGACACGCAGTGTTGGAAAAGATTGTTCTTGCAAGTCCAAACTGCTGTGTTTCTGCTACATCTAGCACAAGAGGACATGTCATGTTAAGCTCAGAGGTCGGCGGAAGCTATAAAACCCACCTAACTCACCAGGAGACAAGTTGCACCGAGTGTTTTGCTGCCCTGGTTAGACTGCCAGTGTTCTCAGTATTACTTCAGTTAGCTCTGTTAGATCACATTTTTGCTATCACCTGTCAGTGACATACTCCTTTCTGGCCTACAACATGCCTTTGGAGTGCATAGGACAAATTTGAAGCAATCTGAGGCAGTTTCTTCTTTGTGCTGACAACATAGGACCCATGGAGAGCATTTTGGCAGCAAGCTGCAGTATCTGCTTCTGTGTGACTTCATATCCAACACTAAATTAAGCAATGTTGGACTTGTGAGAGTTGCTAGCCACTTTTCCAGGGTGTGGGGTTTTGAGGGGTTTTGGGATTTTTTTCAGTTTTGGAAATTTGTTTTATGGGAACTCCTAGAAGGGGTGTAAATACAGTGAGGATTTTTATGCAACTCGTCTTCTTTATCCAATGTTCCATTATTATGATCAAACGGCTGAGGAGGAAGGGTGGGGAAGCTTCCCTGCAGGGAGAATGAAGAATTTTTTAAAAATAGAGATATGCAACTCGAATTAGGACAAACAAGCTGGGAGAGAAAGGGGAATGTTTGAAGACTGCATATGGAGAGGAAAGCTGTCAGTGTACATCAAAGCATAATGTAATGGGAAACGCTGCACTGTGTAAGAATGCAGTAACTAACTATGCCAGTTTATCAGTTTGTGACTACTAAAAACAGGTTGGGTCTGAGTCATTAGAAATAATGCAATCAGGCTTTTTTGCTTTAATCTTCTTTTGTTGTTAAAGTAAACTTCCTCACTTGACCAAGACCAGCTAACCCCTTGTGGGGGTTTCACTGAAGAACACAAGCTAAAATCAAGGAGAGGAATCATTAGACTAAAAGGGAAGCCTCACAGAGGAACTGAATATTTTTCAGAAGTAAGTGAGTATACAATTAACAGCAGTAAAGAGTCGACCATTCACATCCTAGTATTTCTGCAGTATACTGCAGTGCCCAGTTGTGATTTTTGTCTTCACTAATAACCAGTGCAACTACACTAATTATAACATGACACCAATTTCCCTGTCTACCTATAAATTAGGTGAAAATATGTGTCTAACAATTAATCTGCACCTTACGAGTCTGACTCTGAAGCCCACTCCTACCAATCTGTAAAGAAGTCGTTGACAACTTGTTTGTCAGGGCCATCCAGCTTCTTCATTATGATGTGTTGCTGTTATCAGTAAGATCTGTCACTAACCCAAATAAACACATTCTTGCTAGGCTGCAATGCCACTTCTTTCTCCACTAGTGTATCTACTGATATTAAGCATCGTCATCATGTAAACAAAACAGAGTTGTCCTATTTCCTCCTAATCAAACTCCCTCCAGAGTCACAGAAACCTACATGTGTATTTGATAAAATCAGGGACATTTCTATTGTAGAAATCACATCTTATTTTTAAAAAATTCTTACTTAACATTTTATTTTGTTCTAGCAGAAGGTATCGCTTTTCTGGTTATAACTGACTGAATTGATTTGTCTTGGTTTATTTTATCTTAAAAGATAAGCAGACATTCCCAGAACGTAAGTGGGAGACCATCTGGAAATATTAGATGCTCTGTCTGCAAGCCAAGGTATCATAGAATCATAGAACAACCAGTTGGAAGAGACCCATCGGATCCTCCAGTCCAAGCACTCCCATCAAACACCAAACCAAGCCCCTCAAGACCCCATCCACCCGTGCCTTAAACACCTCCAGGGAAGGTGAATCAACCACCCGCCTTGGGCAGCCCACTCCAATGCCCAATGACCCTCCGTGTGAAAAACTTCCTCCCAATCTCCAGCCTAAATCCCCCCCGGCGGAGTTGGAGACCACTCACCCCCGTCCCGCCCCCCCCCCCCACCTAGGAGAAGAGCCCAGCTCCCCCCCCCCCCAACCCCCTCCCAGGCAGCCGTAGAGAGCAATGAGATCTCCCCCCAGCCTCCTCCTCTCCAGGCCAAACAACCCCAGCTCTCTCAACCGCTCCCCATAGGGCCTATTATTATCCCAGACAACTCCTCTGTGACCTTATTTTACACACACTAGGCATTTGTGTCACAAGAAACTGAATGACTGGAATATTACATTGACCCTCTTGCCATAGTTGAACTGGCATGAGAATTGTAATAGGAAATGGAAAGACTCAATTCAACTATTTAACCACAGAAGACAGAGAACAGTCTCCATCCCTGCACATACTCCTTCATGGCCATCTCTCCAGCCGAACATCCTTTAGTTCACTCTAATTCAGCTTTTATGATCACCAAGTCTTTGCTATTTATGCAACGGTACATATGTTGCTGTTTTCTTTCCTCGTGCCCCGTCTACAATGGGAATTGGGCTAACACAATACAGTATAACAGGACACCGTGGTTCATTTCTAATCTTACAGGGTCCGCCCAGTTCTTAAGGATGATGCCTTTAGCAATAAAGTCATCATCAAGCAAGAAAGGCAGCTGTTTCCCAGTTGCACTCTGGAGGTAGAAGCCTTGAGAAATCTTTCTCATTAAACAAGATTGGCTTAAATATTTTACTTCTAAAGAACAATGATATTTTCATCAGACTTGCCAGATTTTTGCATGCTTAATTGAATTTGAAGAGTTTTACAGAGGAAAAAATGAGCAGTAACAAGTATTAAGGCACAAAAAAATTTTACAAGTTTAGTTGAAAGCACGTTCGAATTAGCCAGATTCCAGTGTTGCCAGTAAGTAATAACATGAACGATAAGCATTGTTCACTTTAAAGCATTGTCATGTGGGACGTTCATTAAATTATGTCCTTAACTAGTATGGGAAAGAACAAGCTTGCCATTTTTTACACCAAATCTACAATATTTTATTAGCATCTCTGGTATAAGCTACAACAAGCAAATTATTGTTCATTGCACCTCAGTTGATAGAGGTTTCTAGTACAGACTGTACATTTCTGATTCATTCGATGATACATTGATATACTGCCAATGCCTTCTAACATTTACAAAGGTACTTTGAACACCGGCTCCAAAACATTTTGGATCACAAACATCAGTCATCTGTCAGTCATCCATTCCGTTGGATCACCATGCAACCTTGTCAAACGTTTGACTGGTAACACTTGGCACTAACGCTTGACAGACTGTTTGCAGATTTCCCACTGGGACCTGACAAACCACTAGTGGCCCACACACAACAGCTTGAGATTAGTTAATCTGAAATATGTTATTGGCAACAAGCCTTCCACTGGATTCATCTTTTTGTCTTTCACTAATCCTACTGTCTGTTGCAACGAATCAAAGTTGAATGTTAAAAGGGTGGAAAGGGAAACTCATAAAAAGAATGGAAGATGATATTGTGACAACAAAAGTAGGAACTCCTGTATCTGCACCCGGTCATATTGAAGAGGATCCATTCCAAACCTGAGACTGTTCACATAACACACAGACATTGTCTCTGCCAAAGATAAGGAAACTGCTAGTCCATCACATAATGAATTTATGTTACAAGCTCATGCTTTTATAAGCACCCTGTGTACCATTTTCATTTTTCTGAATTTCTACAGAAATCTGAAAGTTTTGAAAAGGAATATAATGTTTTAAAATATTAAAATTAAGTGCAGGAAAGAGCTTTTGTTAGGAGTTATGTGTCTGTCATTGTTCAGCAAGCTATTCCACTTATGTAAAGTACAGTGATATTTGGGGGTATTAATGCATATAATATTTTCTGCTTAAAAGATTTTGGTTATAATTTTTCTGATATGGGACTAATACATTTGTGGAGATATTTACATCTCATGAGCTATGATGAACTGTGTCTTCATTTCCTGTATTTTATAAGAATAAATTATTCATTGTTTAATAATGCTACCATTTGAAGTTACCTCTTTTTCCTTCCCTATATAGATTAAGAACATGAGATTTTCCAGATTCTTAACACCTTGGGGCAGTCTGATAATTTTTAAAGGATCTCATTTTCCAAAGATATTAAGCAGGCATCTTCCTCTCTGTCAGACTTTGATCTTCAGAATTATTATGCTCCTACCTCTTTCAAAGTGTTGTAAATTAGCGTTATGAACTCTTTTACAAGGGATCTTTATTCCAGTTTTACATAAAGAGATGTGACAGGTATCAATGTCAGTACCTGTTGTTACCAATCACTTGGTAACATTTTTCCTCTTTCAACAATGGTATTTTATGCTTTCTGTAAAGGGGTCTTAGGCTTCTTGCATTATTAATAACCTAATAATTTATTAGGTGGGATGTCTTAACCACACAGAGGTTCATTCTGTTACCTGCTACCTACATGCAATAAAGATCACGCTTAACTTGGAGAACTTGTAATCTGAGCATCCTCAATCATATTACTAATGGAATTGCTTGCTCAGTTAAAGCAGATGCATACCTGAAGAAGAAAATTCCTCAGTGGAATGCACAAGGGTACAGATGGTCAATTTGCTGCACTTAGTGAGGCTCATGAAGCTTGTAGTTGCTCTGGTTGAATATATCTCATTCAGCACCTCATTCACAAGACTTCCATGTTCACTACTGTCACAGGCAAAACAGTCTCAACTCAGGGTATTTCATGTAACTTCATTTATTGGCAATAAATAATCAGAAAAGTTTAAGCATTCATCTTGATATTGAGAAAAGAGCAATGAAACAAATGATTAAATAAACAGAGAAAAATCTTCTTTCTCTCTCCCTGGGTTCAACTTCTGTCCACACCTTTCTAGTCCCTTCCTAATCTACACTCTCAGGGGTACCTCTGACACACAGGCTGCATTCCCTCAGAGTGTTCTTGCCCTGGTGAGGGTCACCCTTAGGTGGGCACCTTTTCCAGCAACAAGTGTGTCCTTCCAAGACTGCATCACAAGTCACATGCCAAGCAATGTCCTCTACCCCATCTCTATTTTGTTTCTTCAAATGCATCCCTTCTCATTTTCCCTTGAGTAGCTTTTTTTACATCTTCATGTCTTGCCTATTCCATGTCCTCTGTGTACCCTCATGTCTTTCCTCCAGTATTTCCTGCTCCAGTATCTACTGCCCTATTTAGCATCTGTTTGAACAGAGGAGCCATGTTTTGGGGCACTGTGGGCTGTTTCCACCTATTGCCAAACCAGCTGAACCAGCCCAGGGCATCCTACAGCTGCTACCCTCCAAATGCTGCTGTTCACAGAATCACAGAATAGACAGTGTTGGAAAGCACCTCTGAAGGTCACCTAGTCTAACCCCTCTGCTAAAACTTGTTCACCTAGAACAGGTTTAATATCTCCAGAGGAGAGTCCACAACAACCCTGGGCAGCCTGTTCCAGTGCTCTATCAGCCTCACAGTAAAGAAGTTTTTCTTCACAATACAACTGCTAAGGTAAGCCAGTTTGTGCAAACATAGAAACCCTGGACTCTTCAAAGCCATTATGTGATTTTTATACACAACTGCAGGATCTTGACGTAAATTAGTTATACGTGAATACACTGTTCAACTTCTTTTCATCATTCCTGCAATAAAAAGACTTTTAAAAAATCAATTAAGTTGGAATGGTTTAATAACTCATGTAATTTGAAATCCTTGGATTAATTAAATTGTCAAAACTATGAATCATTCAACATAATGAGGAATAACTACATCTGGTCTCTAATACAGCTTACATACTGATACTTGTTATTACATACTCCCAGACCTAAACTGTATGCAAGACACAAACTAGGCAGATCCAAAGAAGCAAAAAAAATATATACCTTCTTGAAAGGCATTGTTTTAAAGAGTCTTCTATTCTGCAATTTTATTTATTGAAATTCTACCAAAGTGTTCTGGAAGAAGTATTTTTCTTCATTGTTGAGGGGCAATCCAGAAAAAAAAACTTAAGGCATAATAAATTGTAGAAAAACAGTGCTACACCTTATTTTTGTTCCACTATATTTAGAAGACTTGTTCTCCAGAGCCAAAACCATAACACCTAATGACTTCGTAGGAACACTGAAATTCACAGAGCTAGGAAAACCATCAAGGATCCATTTAAAGCAATTCTCCACCTAGAACAATTTCATTTCTCAGATTTATCAAATTTAAATTGATAAATTTCTCACTGAGGTGGATATTGAATCAAGGATCTTCCAAATCTTCCTCTCACACTTATTGTCCTTAAAATTACATCTCATTTTCTGCATTTACTTTTCAGCTTTCATCCCAATATGTTCTTCCCATGCTTGGATGCAATCTCAGTTTTCAAATCCCATGTTTTTTTCCTGAGCTTCAGGTACAAAGAGAGCTTAGCGTTTCACCAAATCTTCTTGTCTTTCCTGCCTTTCTGGTTCATGCCTTGTCTTTACAGACTATTTACTTTCATCAGTTCATTTTTCTACTAGACTAAAGAACTTATCTTCCAAGCCTCTGGATTTGTTGAAGATTGACTGCCAGAAATACATGGATTTAATTTCCTGTTCTTTCCATCCAAAGTTTTATAAACCTTAAGCAACTGCTCTACAATTTATCTTTCTCTGTTATTTTGTCAACAGTTTCTCCCTAATGCCTAGTAACAGATGTAGCAGGTTCTCTGGTGGTTGCTTTTTCCAAAAAAGTGTTTTAAAAAAAATGTGTTACACGTATTCCAGTAATTTGCTGCATAATTTACTGTGTAGTTAAAAAATCTTCCTTGTTACCACAGGAGTGGGGATTCTGTCACTTCCTGTTAAGATCTTTAATTATCTTTCTTGCCTCTGCTTTAGTGTTATATTGACACCTCAAACTTGTCCCTATAGTAGAAGCCCTAATAGGAACCTTGTGGGGTCCCTGCCTGGACGCCAGTCCTCCCTAGTTTTCTTCTCACTGAGCCTTCAGACCTGCTCCTGACCATTCCCAGAACTGCCATTAGCAGAAATAGATGGAAAACTCCTGGCAACCGTCAATAACATCTCATTTTCACACCCCTTCAAGCTGGCTGTTTGCCACCGTATCAAGTCCAGATGACAGTGAGATGTTTCCATTTCTCACAGAACAGAATTACCTGCAACCAGCACCACCATCTTTTATTTCCTCTTACAAACCATGTTCCTGAACCTCACAGCCCTGGGTCACACAGCTTTTTCTTCTCTGCTGGTGTAATATTTTGTCTCACAAGTTAGAGTGGCCTTGCCTGCTCAGCTTCACCACTTCTGAATCCATCAGAGGTTCTTGGTGATAATGACTTTATAGTCCCCCTGGGACATCTGTACGTCATTTATGGGTCCAAGCCTTTGCGTACAGGTATGTGGAAAGTTAACAGATAGCCAGAGTACTTTATTTCACCCTTAATTTTCTATTGATTTCTTCCTCAGTTCATACTATCTTCAACTAGGTAGGAAAGGGGGGAGGGAGAGAGAATAAAGGAATCCTCTTCTATAATATAGCCCAATAAGTTAGTTGCTGTTAAGATTTAAGAATGAAGCCTGACAGGACAATGGTGCTACAGACCCCTGCATGCAGGACAGCTGAGGGACAGGGTGTTGACCCTTTGCACAGAATGGTGCACATTAGTATAATTATACCCTGACTTCATCTCAAAACCTAACAAGGGTTACTGCGTTGTCTTTTTGAGATTGTTGTCATAAAATTAAGTGAGCTGTGGGCAATACATTCAGCTCACTCTCATACACACACTGCAAGCCTTGTTACCCGGGCCTCACAAAGCATCTCTTGAAAAAGGAATACAAGATGCTCTTTGTAAATAAAAGTTCATGCGTCTGAGAAATGAAGTCATTTTCCAAAATCGCAGTGAACGATTTTTTTATTTTTATTTTTTTCACAAGACGAAGAGAAGCTGAGAGGGGGGCTTGAAGGAAAGAATCTGAACGAAACATGTTAGAGAAGCCACTTAGCCCTGTTAGCCCATGGCACAGCCAGGCTATGTCCCTCCTCCTTCTTCTCCTCCCACCCACAGCCTCCCCTCCCCCATGTTAAAAGAAAAGGTTGGTCTATCAGGGTTTTTTTAACAGATTTGGCACCTTTCTGCCTTCCACTGAATAAACGAGAGATGTTAAAAAATAAGTAGTTCATAAAAGTCAATGCTACATGTGGAGTGGTTGGATGGAGTTGGGGGGGTGAGTATGGAGGGGGAGGAAAGAGTGACCTCACTTTCTAAATGGCAAAGTTTGAGTGGGAGGGTCTCAACACGAAAGGTAGAAAAGGGAACGATGTGAACATGTGAAGGAAGCCAGAGCACCAAGCAGAGCGTCAGTCTGTATCCTGACAGGGGGAGATAAGGTGGCTGGGGAGCCAGCGGTGCTTTCCTGGAATACAATCTCTGTTTGACACTCTCTGCTTAAGCACTGCCCATCTGTATGTTATTGAGCTGGAGGCTCTGGGGAGCCACAGGCACAGAGACTGAAAGAGGGAGGCAGCAAAAGCGCTTTTCTTCCCTTCTTTTCTTTTTTTTTTCCCCCTCTTTTAAATCAGGATCTGGTTAGAGTGCCTTGAAGTGCCACATCTGGAAACTGAACACTGAAAGAAAGTTAAAATAACTGAGGCACCACTAAGCCAAGGGGGGCTGACTGCAGAAGAGGGTAAACAATTACGGAGACGCTAGAAGACCACTGCTGGATGTAAGGGGAGGAAATGGCTTTGATCTCCGCCTGGCCCCTCATTTCTCCTATATTATTCTTTTTGAGATGCTTTTCCTCCAGCACAGCCTCGAGTGAGGGAAGTGTTTTTCAGTTTGACATTGAAGGTAGCTCAGCGGTCAGCGTGCAAGAAGCCACTATTATCAGAGAGCAGCAGCAGGCAGTAGCTACTGGAAGTTGGGTGCCTTTTGCTGAGGTACAGTAACTCCCTTCTCTTTCTAGTGTCTGCGCTTTTCTGCTTTCATCTGTCTGTGTTGCAGCTCCCATCTGGTTAATGTTAGCTTTATCATTCGATCCTTAAAGCGATACCAGAGGATTTTTTGCGGGGGGTCTGAAATGTTGCATTTCGGGACTGGAGAGATACAGACTTAAAAATGTACACATGCCCTGCGTGCTGTGAGCAGACAGTTGCTATACTTTGCAGTGAGGCTTGCTTAGCATGTCTCTGACTTTCCTGCCAACATAACTAAACAGGCCTGTCCAAATAGAGCTATTTTACAAATGTTAATTGTCACAATACTTTTCTGTTTGCCTTCTTGTAGTTTCTGCAATTGTAATTCACTTAAACTTTCAGACAGTGACTGTCTTTTGGTGTCAAACACTGTACTGTAGAAGTTCGGGCTTTTGTCTTTGAATGCCATCATATGAAGTTCCTTTTCACAATGAGAGTGGGGACAATAAATGAAATGCATGTAGGAAATTGCCTTGAGAGAAAACACCTGCATGGACTTTAAGACTTCCTAAAAGTATGACATTTCGTTCAGTGACAAATGAAACTACACAGGTCTGAGAAGAAATTTGATGGTAGAAAATTTCTGCATCCCCTGTGTTTTGGGATTGGTTAATATTTTAGCAAGGCTATGTTGGGAACGGACCACTCAAAATTACAAGCTTGAGAAAACAATAAATTATTCTGGCATACACTAGGGACAAGGGGGCAGTAATGGCTAATGCGTGGGAGATGCAAAGTAGGAAGCAAATTAAGTTACATAAGGTCATGGGAAGAGAAAGAGTAGTTCTTCTAGCATAACATCCAAAAATGAGGTTAGATTAGCACAGCCATGTCACTGTGACAATATCAAGATTGCAATCTCTGATACCACAGGGCTAATTTTCCCCCTACACTCCAATGGGAAGAACTAAAAGCCATGGAAATAAGTGCAAAAGCCCTTCAGACAGCTGGGGTCACCACGGGGCTGGGCAGAGCTCATCTCCCTGCTGCAGTGGTTCCAAGCAGCTGGACAGCCTCAGGAAACTCTTGCCCCTCCTGCCAGGGTCTCCACACGAAATATGACCTGTGTGAGAAAACTGGAGGCTAAATCCTTTTCTGTTCAGTGTAAGGGCTCTCGGGAGCCATTCCGGGCTTGGACAGGCTCCATGATACGGGATGTAGAGCTCCTTTCCCCTGGACTGTGATCAGCCCCGGAAAGCTGCATTGCCACCTGTTGCTTACAACATGGGAAGTCCCTCATTGAAACATCTAATTTAAGAGCTGGATGGGTTTCCTAGCTGATTTTCACAGGACAATAGGCATAAGTGATTATTAGCCTTTCTGTATATGATTATGTAGCGTACTTCTCCCAAAGACACACCGCACATAGCTTCACTGTGATATATTAGACTTTACCTTGGGAAAATGCTGCATTACATATTGGACATTGCAGAGGAGTAACACTTCAGTCTCCCTCACCCATTTCACCTACCCCTAATATTTCATTTATACAGTCCAATATAATAGACTCACTAACTGTTGCTTGATGGGCAGTTTACTTTCAGCTCCTGTAATAGCAGCATTTAGACTCTGGATTTCACATTATGAATAAATGATGCTGCCTGCTATCATCACACCAAGGCACTCAACTGCAGGATGTTACACTTTTGTGAGGAAGGAGTCAGGATTTCAGCACCCTTGGCTAGCTGCATGTTCACCTTACTATTGCATCTCAGGATCCACCTCCATTAGGATACTCTTTCTGGATAGGGCTGATGGTTCTGTAAAACAGTGTGAATCTGCTTACGCATTGATCCATATACATAGTTGGTAACAGGAGCTGGGGAATGGACTTCAAGCCTGGAAGTTGATGCAGGAGTGAAACAGTGATGGTCTGGTAGTCTCTCACTCAAAGAAATAACATTTCCTTTGGTCCTCAGACATCTTCCCCCTCCAATAGTCTACCTCCCCTCCCTTGGCCCTGCAACAGGGTTTATTGCAGCAGTTTTGAATTTCGAAGCCTGAGTTCTTAACTTGGAGCTCACAGTGAACCACAAAGTAAACTCCCATACACAGCATGGTTTGATTCAGCTCCGTCATCTAAATATTGACTCAGGCCTACAGATCTCCTGAGCAGACAGAGCCTGTTAGTCATGTTGAATAGTGCCAAATTATACAAACGTGGCAGATTTCCAAGGAAGAGTTGTGGAGCTGCAGATGGGGCTTCGTGGAGGACTGTGCTGCCAGTCAACCATGACATGAAACATACCCCTGTAAAGTCAGAGCACAGATCATAGAATCATAGAATAGTTTCAGCTGGGAGGGACCTTAAAGATCATCTAGTTATAATCTCCCTGCCATGAGCAGGGATATCTTCCACTAGATCAAGTTGCTCAAAGCCCCATCCATCCTGGCCTCGAATACATCCAGGGATGGGTATTCAGAACTTTTCTGGACATTTAGTTCTAGTGCCTTGGCACCTTCGTCGTGTAGAATTTCTTCCTGATATGTAACATAAATCTACCCTTTTTCAGCTCAAAGCCATTACCCCTTGTCCTAAATCCAAGCAGGAAGAAGTCGTGATGTTTCAGCATCTGGGGCAGGTGCTGCACAGCATTATTAGAGATTCTGCTGTACACAACACCTTCAGAAATCTGCAAACTCTGAGCCTGTGCTGGTGCAAATTTCCACACTGTAATTAGTGGGATGCTCCTAAATCTCAGTAAAGTTTGATACTGTGAATCTATACAACAGTAGACCCCAATTAATGTAAATACATATTAGTGAATATTTCTGTTTCCCACTCATCTTCCTTTCACATGTTTGGCAACTCTAAACTCAAAGGGACTGGGAGAAGTGTTTTAAAAATTCAGAAGTAATATTAATGTGGAGTTCTTCTATGCCTTGAATTCAAATGAAAGGCTCTTGACGGCAGAAAGAAGTGGACTAATTACATTTTCCATGCTATGCTAATACGCTGTACCCACTCAAAGAGTAAACTGTGGACGGGAGTAGGATCTTAGGCAATATTTAAGAACTCATTGCCCTAGCAGTTAATCAAGATGTGATCCAGTTCACCTAATTTAGGTACATGAGTTGTGCCTAAGCATTTTCAATTTGTTCAGTCACTGTATTCAAGTATAAACCCAAATTGCCCATAGGGTAATGTACACATTGGGATTTTTATACCCCTAATTCCTAACAGCCTTCCCCAAAGGCTGTCAGAGGAGACTCTTCCTCTGTAAGGAATTTGTTGCATACTCAGTTCAGGATAGCTTTAATTTAGCTGGGCAGAGTCCAGTGTCATGAGGTTTAACAAGGCCAAATGCCGGGTCCTGCACTTGGGGCACAACAACCCCAAGCAGTGCTACAGACTGGGAGAAGTCTGTCTAGAAAGCTGCCTGGAGGAGAGGGACCTGGAGGTGCTGATTGACAATGACTGAGCCAGCAGTGTGCCCAGGTGGCCAAGAAGGCCAATGGCATCTTGGCTTGTATCAGAAATGGTGTGACCAGCAGGTCCAAGGAGGCTATTCCACCCCTGTACTCAGCACTGGTGAGACAGCTCCTTGAATCCTGTGTTCAGTTCTGGGCCCCTCACCACAAGAAGGATGCTGAGGCTCTGGAGCAAGTCCAGAGAAGAGCAATGAAGCTGGTGAAGGGGCTGGAGAACAGAACCTATGAGGAACAGCTGAGAGAGTTGGGGTTGTTTAGCCTGGAGAAGAGGAGGCTGAGGGGAGACCTCATTGCTCTCTACAATTACCTGAAAGGAGGTTGTAGAGAGAAGGGTGGTGGCCTCTTCTCCCAAGTGACAGGGAAGAGGAGAAGAGGGAATGGCCTCAAGCTCCACCAGGGGAGATTTAGGCTGGACATTAGGAAAAGATTTTCACAGAAAGGGTCATTGGGAACTAGAACAGGCTACTCAGGGAGGTGGTTGAGTCACCTTCCCTGGAGGTGCTTAAGGCATGGGTGGATGAGGTGCTAAGCAACATGGTTTAGTGTTTGATAGAAATGGTTGGACTCGATGATCCGGTGGGTCCTTTCCAACCTGGTTATTATATGATTCTATGATTCTAATCAGCTAAATGCTGAGGCACAAAATGTGGATGTTTAAATAAACTTGACACAGTGAAATTAACTGCCACACAGTGAAATGTCATGTTACCTGTATAATGAGCACTGATAGTGATCATGAATTAATACATCTTATTCTCCTCCTCTCTTTCATGAAGAACGATTATAAATTGATGAAAGTTATTCAGAGAAAGTATGAGAAGGACTACAATGTTAGGAAAAAAATAACTTCTTGTGTAAATGCATACAACACAGACCACAAAAATTTTAACAGCAAGCTTGCTATTATAGGAACTTAAGGTTTCATCATATGCAATAAACAGAAACTCAGAGGGACCCAGTAAGAGTAAAACTTACTTACAAATTTTAATCTTAAAGGTAATTAAGCACTGAAGAATTTATCATGTTGGGCTGGATTTTCTATCAAGAGACTCTTGGTCAAGTACTCAGTTTCTTGTATCCATATGTTGAATTCCTCTGCTCACAAATGCAATAATGGGACATGGAGCAGATGTTATGGTATTGAATCTTGATGTGTATGGGAGACAGTGAAAAACAGAAAGAGAGTGAGAACAAAGCACTGGATCAGCTTATTAGTATAAGCCAACTGCAGTTGGTGGCATTAAGTCAGAGACTGATTTTTCCAAAGAAGGATAGATTTTTAATTATTTTTTTATTATTATCAATTCATTTTTTATAAGGAAGATCTATCAGAGATGGAAGCAATGTATTTAGAACTGGCAGACAGATATCAAATGAAACAAAGCAAGTAAGTGGCAAACATCAGAAATCTTTGCCTTGGGGATGCATTCCTCAGCTTGGATATCCCAGAATGAAGGGGGGTTGTGAGACACTTCCATTTTTGGTGAGGCACGGAGTTAAAACTGAGAACGAGAAGTAACTTCCCAGAACAGTTATATCCCACTGTCAAACACATGCCTTCAAAATCAGAGGCATCTCATACATTACCATTTGTGTCTGAAGCTCGCCACTATCAATGTTTGTGTTTGCAAAATCCACTGACATGACAGTTTTCATTAATTCCTTTCCTTAGGATGTTCTTTACAGAGTCCAAAGTGAGAATAAACAATGGTACAAGACTTCAGATACTAGAGAGTGTGGCAAATGATCCCCCGTGATAGACACTTTGAGGTCAGTCATTTTAATGTAAAATGACTCTAAGGTAGCACCCAGAGAAAAAATTACTTCCCTCTGATGTAAATGACTACACAAAGTCAAGAAAATAGCAAAGACAAACCAGTATAGGACAAGTGTGGGAACGATTAATGGAAGAGAAGACCGATATTCTGCAGAGACACTTGTCAAGCAAAAAAAGATAATTTCAAATGTCCTCCATACAAAGAGAAGGTGAAGTAAATAGTGGGAAAGAAAGCATTCTAAAACAGTAAGAAGATAAGGAATATTAAAAAATTACAGCAAGAATGAGAAAATTGAGAGCCTTAAGAGTAAATTAAAAAAAAAAGTAGTTGGGACAGGGCAGGAAGCCAATTCCCAGAGTGAAGGAAGGCATGATGCTGTTGGACAGATGGGAGAGGAAAACTGGTCCCTGCATTAGTGTTTCTGGCTCAGAGGAAAGACAGAGCAGCAGCAGAAGTCCTTTAAAGGAAGGAATTATTGTAGTCAAGTCAACACTAGCCATTTACTATAAGAGAAAGTAAGAAACAGAAGTTATCCATTGGAGATAGCATGTTAAAATGACGTTTGACAATCATTTTTTCCCCACCTGATTTCTAGCAGTAGCTGCTGATCTAAATTGTCAAAAGAAAGAAATAGTATTTAGGGTGCTTTCTTTCTGGTTCCCTAAAGCAATAAGCAATAATCAGCATGGAACATGTGACAAATTCACCTCTCTAAAATGTCGCACATAAACTATAGGGGGAAAAAGAGAGAGAGAGACAGAGCTAATCATATGTTCCAGCCACTTGTTAGCAAAGACTCAGGCTATCACAAAATTGCTTCACACACACCCCCTCCAAGGTTGGAACAAAAAGTCTTGCAGACTGTTCAGAGAAACCACAATTTGGTCTTTACTTGTAACATTAATCTGTGCAAAACAAACTAGAACTAAAAGAAGCAGTAGAAGACCTAATTCTGAGGTGTGAGCCAAAAAAGGTTTTAGCTCAACAGAAACCTTTATATTCATTTAAGCTAATGGGAACCGCATCTATATTTAAAAAAGCAGATATTTAAATGAATTCATTTTAGACCCATGGGGTTATGTTAGGTTAACTCCCATAATGGGCAATTTGGATTTCTAGCTGCTGTTTTTTTCTAGTACACCAGGGTTATGTTCTGAGAAACGTGTATTAGTGGGGAGGAAGTTTTACTGCAGATGTTTGTGATTCCAGCTTAAGTTTCTCATCAAAGCTCTAATGAAAATCAGCTGCTTGGAGTAGAGCCATCAGACCCCAAACATTTTAAATCATAGGAAACTGAAGGAAATGGAAGCACAGAAGAGAGAGATGGCTAGTGGGAAATGTTCTCCATTTCAAGAAGGTGCATAAAGCACCCATGAGAACAGTGAAATTTAAACTCTGCTGCAGTGAGTTCCCACAACGTTTTGGGCAAGCACCAGCAAAGTGCCCCCAAGCTTATTCAGGGCTGTGAAAACCAATAAAAGGCATTTCATACCCACTCTTATTCATGACATGGGAAGCAAGGAAGGAATTAAAAGTCTAGCTTTTCCAGGGGGCATGAGAAGGAATAAAAGAATTTGTTTCTGAAGGAGAACTTGTCCTGATTTAAACCGATAACAACTAGAGGTCCTAGTGTTCAAGAGTTCTGTAAAATAGGTCTAGTTGCTGGATAATATATAATCAGCCACTGACAATTTACAATTTGCTTCTGAACTTAGATTTTAAAAACTAAAATACAGAAACCAAAGGTTTTTATATTTTAATTGGTCCTCTTGAACATTTGGATCTGATCCCAGTTCATTTTCAGACACCATCATGAGCTGAGGATGTTCGGGTTATGCATCCTAATGTAAGATTCAACAATTGCTGAATAATACTGTATACAAAGCTGTTAGAGCTCTACCATTTTTGAAACGTAGTTCTTTGTTGTTAAATGAACTCAAAGGCATTTTCCTAACTATCAGTCAGGATATATATAATGTGAGTTTGTCAATGCAAACAGAGAATTACTAAAAGGGAGTAAATACTATCTGGCTTTGCCTGACTTTTTCTTCTGGTTTAGCTGTGACATGCAATTCTTTAGATGGTTGTTTTCTTAAAATAAGTACTTCATAAATAGTAGAAGTCCTTTTTTCTTTTAAGACAAAACAGCATTCAAGAGTTACTGAGATACCTAATATAAGCCAAAGAATATTAGAAGGTTATGACAAATATTTTAGAAATTACTATTCCACGTTTGCAGGAACTAAAATGTTCTTTTGTAAGTCATGACATGTTGAAGCCAGGAACCATGGGAAGAACTGGCACACCTGAATGTTAATTTGAAACGTAATTTAATAATTACTGAATAAAAAGGCTGCTTGCATTGACAACTTCCAATGAGATCTGTAATAACAGCTATTTTAGCTAAAACTATAAGTTCTGAATCATTGTTCGATTCTGTCTTCCCAACAAAAATTACTAAAAATTAATTCATTCAGACTTTCAGCATTGAGGTCAGGTGGAAGAGAAAGCAAACTGAACTAGCACCTAAGCTGGATCATTTCTAGGCTGTGTTGTACTCTGTACCTTGTTGCTGTTATATGAAAGGCCTCCTAGTGACCACAGAAGAGCAGACTTCTCTGCCAATGCTAATGCAAGCCTGGTATGTCCTAGGGTTTCTCACTGTGATTTTCCACTTCTGAGCTTGGAGGATAGCCTGTGGAGAGCAACAGAGAACTGCCATTCATGACTCCTTTATGCTGTTCTCCACACTCCCGGCTCCACAGACCCTTCCTTGTAAGCACTCCATGGAAGAAAGCATTTGTCCAGAGAAAATCTACTCCAGTAACCAAAAAAGAAAAAAAAGGAAAAAAGACCTGGCAGAGCAAAACACTGTGCAGCCCTCCCTACCCCAGCTTTTAAAATACCACACACCGAGGTACCCAAGAAAAGCTAGCACAGCTTGGCCCACTGAAAGTTGGCAAGGTCTCCAAAGCATCAGTATCTGGAATGGATCCATTCAGGGAGAAGTGGGCAGGTGTTGAAGGTCTAGACATGCTCTAAGGTCAGAGGGGATTTGTGTGCCATACTAAGATTTTTTGCAGGTGGGTGGTCTTCTGTGTTTCCCTACTTCTCATCAACAGTGAAGGCTGTCTGGAGAGGCTCATCAGAGTTTCTAAGGCACCAGCTAATTACTTTTAAGTCTGTTGAAAATAGGGAGTGGAGCATGGGATTTTTGTGAGGGATGAGGAAAGAGACTATTTTTTTCTTTTTTCTCTAGATGTATCTATTCTTCCTCTAATGTGAGCCAAAAAAAATTAATTTCTTCAATATCAGACCATGCCTATGATGAAGCGAGCCAAGAGGCCATAAGAGATCTGGGAAGGTTATCCCTTCTCCCTAACCCTGACTTATCCTCTCTCCTCTCAAAGCACAGCCTCTGCCCACTTCCATGCTGGATGTAAGGCTTCTAGTACAAAGATGAGCTGTTTCAGTTTCTTCCTTCACATTTGCAAACATTAGCATCATCACCGGGGAAACCTGATTTCTGAGAACAGCCTTCAAATATGGCACCTTCCCATCAGCCATCCGAAGCAGCTTCCTGCTTTGTCCACAGTTAAGCCATCCTTGGGAATGTGAGGCAGATGAAAGCTTTTTCTTTTTATCTTTCCAGTTTTTCACACTGTGACTTGTGTTTTGTGCGAACAGCCTTTTAAATTGGTGTTGTGACTATTGGTCAAGCTGATCACTGTGTGTCTCTACTGCAATTACAATGTTTCAAAGAGCTGCAAAATCAAACTAGGAAAGACTAGAAATCTGGTGTGAGAGGAATTACTGCAAAAGGGAGAACAAAGGAACCTTCAGATCTAACCTCTCACTTTCAACACTATCCCATGAACAAAGTCATACCTGCTGTAAGGGCCACCTTTTCTTTTTTATCCCTTGAAAATTTTTGTCTTTATCTGGAAATCTCTCAGGGAGTGCTGTAGTTTGACAGTTGGTTATGTCTCATTAAACTGGGGCACTCATGAGAAGAAAGTATGACTCAGAGGACATATCTCATTTAAATGTGTTGTAGAGACTGGGTGGAGGGTGTTTAACAAGGAAAGAACACAGAATTATTTACCCCTTTTCCTGCAAATTGTTCTCCTTGAATAAAGTTACCATTTTGTTTGAATAAAAAAGGATAATCAAATAACTACATTTTCAACTACAGATTTTCTATTTTCAACAGTAAGCATATATAAGAGTAAGTTTTTTATTTAGTGGCTGTAGTACAAAGTACATTAAACCAGAAGCTGATATTAATCTCTGATCCTTAGCCAGCTTGCAGACAGCTAGAATATTTAAGCCCTTCCCCTTTTTGGAGAAGAATGCCTTATAAGCAGAGGCTATGTCTTTCCCACTGTATATGGAAAAAATGACTATCCACTTCCACGGAGAATGCCTAGCTGAGAAATGTTTATGTTGGAACCAACCTCATCTCTGTTGCTGAATGGCATTTTGTTTTTGATTTTGACAGGGGAAGGGGTAACAGTCTGGAAATATTTTCAACACAGGAACTTTTTAAAATTATATTCAATTATTTAGTCAAAGTAATAAGTAATATTGTTGCTCAGCATAAAGCCATCTAATTTTCAGCTTTTACTTTTTTTTGAGAGAGTCACCATTATTCTGTCACTGTTGCAATGAAGTCAAGCACAAGTCTATGACAGAGACATATGACGCCTACTGGATGGGGGAAAGGCTGTGGATGTGGTCTTCCTGGACTTCAGCAAAGCCTTTGACACAGTTTCTCACAGCATTCTGCTATGGAAACTGTCAGCCTCTGGCCTGGACAGGCACACACTCTCCTGAGTGGAAAACTGGCAGGATGGCCAGACCCAGAGAGTGGTAGTAAATGAAGTCAAATCCAACTGGAGGCCAGTGACAAGTGGGGTTCCCCAGGGCTCAGTGACCTGGATGAAGGCAGCATGTGCACCCTTAGCAAGTTTGCGGAAGACTCAAAGCTGTGTGGAAGTGTTGATCTGCTGGAGGGTAGGGAGGCTCTACAAAGGGACCTAAACAGGCTGGACCGCTGGGCTGAGTCCAATGGGATGCCAGGTCCTGCATTTGGGGCACAACAACCCTATGCAGAACTACAGACTGGGAGAAGCCTGGCTAGAAATATGCCAGGAGGAGAAGGACCTGAGAGTGTTGGTCGATAGCTGACTGAACATGAGCCAGCAGTCTGCCCAGGTGGCCAAGAAGGCCAATGGTATCCTGGCTTGTATCAGAAATGGTGTGACCAGCAGGTCCAGGCAGGTTATTCCACCCCTGTACTCGGCACTTGTGAGACCGCTCCTTGAATCCTGTGTTCAGTTCTGGGCCCCTCACCACAAGAGGGATGTTGAGGCTCTGGAGCAAGTCCAGAGAAGAGCAACAAAGCTGGGGAAGGGGCTGGAGAACAATTCTCATGAGAAGCGGCTAAGAGAAGTGGAGTTCTTTAGCCTGGAGAAGAGGAGGCTGAGAGGAGACCTCATTACTCTCTACAACTACCTGAAAGGAGGTTGTAGAGAGGAGGGAACTGTCCTCTTCTCCCAAGTGACAGGGGACAGGACAAGAGGGAATATGACCTCAAGCTCCACCAGGGGTGGTTCGGGCTGGACATCAGAAAAATAAAATTTCACAGAAAGGGTCACTGGGCACTGGAACAGGCTGCCCAGGGAGGAGGTTGATTCACCTTCCCTGGAGGTGTTTAAAAGTAGAGTGAACAAGGTACTGAGGGGCATGGTTTAGTGTTCGATAGGAATGGCTGGACTCAACAGTCCAGTGGGTCTTTTCCAACCTAGTGATTCTGTAATTCTGTGATGTCCAGTTAAGGAACAAGAATGTTGAGTGACAGTGGGCTGGGAAGGGGATGTCTTGTTATTTTTCTCTGTTGTCCATTCTCCATTTTGCTTGTAAGTTTGGGGTTTACCCATGCACAATTAGCCATATTCATGCTTTCTCTGACTGTTAGCTCTACTATGCAGCAGGGACAGAGCGGTAATTTTTGTTCGATAACTCACCCACCAGCCTGATTTTTGCCTACTGCAACTAATTTTACTCTTGCTAGTTTTAGTTTTGGTAATCTCTGAGCTTTTTGTCTAAAATCTTGGGAAGCTGATTTCTATTGGAGTCATAATCTGTTGTTTCTTATTATTAAAAATAAAATTCTGTCTTGGAAGCTCATGAGTTGGTAATTTCTCAGGTGATACAGAAATACTTACAGTTCTCAGGGATAAGTTAGCAAGTGAAGTTTTCAAATTAGGATGTTACAAAGTTAGGACTTTATCCTATCTTCCTTAATGCAATCACAATTTTTCAGTGAATTCAGAGGAAAACTCCACCCTTCTGTATCTATAAACAATCAAGATCTTAAGATATTAACTTATTGCTTAACACAGAAAATAAGGCTTTATTTGTCTTATCGTTCATTGAATAGCTCATTTACTGAAAAAGATTACAGATTCAAAACCAGTGTCACTGCTTTATTTTTTGTTTGAAGATTCAAACTACAAAGCCTCACAAAAGCATACCACTGCACTAAGTATTTCATATCACTTATCTAGAAAACCTCATTGTATATTAATTTGCTCAGATTTATGGAAAATACACGTAATTAGTCCTTAGGTTTCATTGAACCTGTTTCATCTTAGAATTTAGTTTAAAAAAATCAGAATATACAACAATATTGGGTGGGTACTGACTGTTTCAGTAAGAAATAATTTGCTTTTACATTTACAAGCTACATAACAAAATCAAACTCTAATTCACACAATTGCTTTAGTTTAATCACATTAAGTGCAATTAGAACTGAGATATCTATCAAGTGGATTAAAATAAATAAAATATCATCTTCATTCCCATAACTCTTCACCAGCTTGTGGTTAATTCTTAACTTGCATCATCAGTGGAGCATTGGAATTAATAAATATTTTGCAGTTACCAGTGTCAGAAATTTAAGAGAACAATACAGGAATTTATAATAAATAAATATTAGGAATAATATATTACACCAGAATAAGGAATAATTAGGAATAATATATTACACCAGAGTGTTTACTATAATGTTATCATGAATATTGATTTGGACACTATGCTAAATAATGTGTTCTTCTCAGAAATGTTTACAATTTTTTAAAAAAAATTGAAATTATAAATGTCTTATTTGCAGGTTTCTGCCCTTTAAATGGTAAATGCTAGTGTGGCTTTCTGCCTGCAGACAGTTCTCTAACAGCTGTAGCGTCCTGTTAAATGGTTTCATTAACTCTCTAGGTATGATGTCACACACTGAATAAATTTATCCAGTAATAATAGTTAGAATGTGACCTTTCTAGTTCCGTAGAATTTGATACCATAAACCAGAAGTAATGAAGGCTTATAGAAATTATAAATAGAACTTGGAGACCTAAGGGGAAGCTGGTGAGCAAGCTTCGTTTTTTTCAATTCACTAGCTTTGTGAGGCTTCAAAATTCAGGTAATGTTTCAAAAATACAGTCGAGAAGAAATAAAATTGCAGAGTAGGTGTTTCCTTTTGTCTGCATGTGGTAGCGTACCTTATGGTGTAGAGCAGGACTTCTGTCTTTCTCTTCATGATGACTTTAATGGTAGAACAAGTCTAGCCAACATGTCAGTTACTAACTTCTGAGGCCTCATTCTACAGAGAAAGACAAAGTTCTCTCTGAAGTGTCATTTAGTAGGGATCTAAAGATACAAGTAAAAAGGTAGTCTTGAATTTGCTATTACTTAATGCCTGAGAACTTGAAATCTATTTATTTCTTCAAATGATAATTTAAGCTAGAGTTAAGCATGACAGCTCTTAGAAATAGCATCTCCAGGATATTTTGCTTTCAAATAAAAGTCATAATTTAACTCAGTGTTTGGAAGAACTCACAGCAACCTCCTCCATAACCAAGACCTGGCCTAGGAAGATGCATGTGGCCAACTAAGAGAAATGAACAGGGTAGGTTAAAAGGGCAAGATATCCATAGATCTAATGTTATGTGTACCTTCCGTAAGAGCTCCAGCTCTTTACTAGTTTCTTTCAAGAAGAGGAATATGTTTTAATCATTATATCTAATAAAAACAAGTACTCTGAACGATATTTATCAAAAATAACTTCTATCTCAAATAGTTTTTTCATATTCATATTTCCTCCTTCTTATGAATTGAAGAAAATAGATTGTCCTTAAATATCTTAAAAGCTGTCCTACAAAGTTAGTTTCCACTTTTCATGTGAAATTGTAGCACTGAAATGTAATTCTTTCTCACCACCATTCTTGAGAAATCTTTATCTATCTGGTATGCTTTGGCAGTGAATCCTTGCAGGTCACTCATAAAAGTTGCCCTCAAATACCAGAGTGTGGTCTATCCCATAGAAAGTATGGAGGAAAAAAATGAGAAAGATGGCACAATGCCAAGCACTGTTGTGTAAATACACAAATGAATGCTTTAAAGTATGGCTGTTTAGCTGGAAGCCAAAAAGAATCCTTCAGCACTGAATTAAAAAAAAAAAGGGGGGGGGAGTCTTGTGTCCAGCAACACTTTATATTCACTGCAGGCAGCTGATACAAGCAAATTATCACTACCAGAAATGTCTGCCCATATGGTGATAGTTGTTATTCCTGGTGGTCCTGACTATTTCTCTTAAATGACGTGAGGTTGTTGACTTGTGTCGCTCCTGTGGGTACATCTGGACACAGTCCCAGACAATCAGCTCTAGGTGGCCCTACTTGAACAGGTGCATTGGACCAGATCACTTCCAGAGTTCCATTCCAACCTCAGCCATTCTGTGATTCTGTGTGATTATGGTCACTATTCCATTTTACAAATACAGAAACTGAGAAATGTTCAAAGTCACACAAGAGATGGTGAGCAGAAGAATTTGTTTTCTTGAGTCCAAATATCCTTACTAATGTAGTTAATAATAAAGGAGCTTATGCACAGAAACAATGTGATGAGTTCTTATCTGTTCAGTGAGAAGGAATATTTTTTCTTACATTAATTTCAAACAATATAGATCTCATCATAGAATCATAGAATAACTGGGTTGGAAGGGACCCACCAGATCATCGAGTCCAACCACTCCTATCAAACACTAAACCATCCACAGCCTTTCTTTCATCCAGTAGCCGAGTCACTTTATCATAGAAGGTGATCAGGTTAGTTTGGCAAGACCTGCCTTTTGTGAATCTGTGTTGACTGGGCCTGATCACCCGGTTCTCTTGCATATGCTTCATGATAGCACTCAAGATCACTTGTTCCATGTCTTTCCCTGGCACTGAGGTCAGACTGACAGGCCTGTAGTTCCCTGGATCCTCCCTGCGACCCTTCTTGTAGATGGACACAACGTCAGCCAGCCTCCAGTCCAGTGGAATTTGCCCAGTCTTCCAGGACTGTTGGAAGATGAATGGAAAGGGGTTTGACCTGCACATCCACCAGCTCCTTCAATACCCTAGGGTGAATCCCATCCAGCCCCATAGGCTTGTGGATGTCTAGTCGGGCAAACAATACTCTTACCACCTCCTCTTGGACCATGGGAGCCTCATTTTGCTCCTCTAGCTCCTGGGTTTTCACACAAGGGGAACAACTATCGTTGTTAAAGACTGAGGCAAAGAAGGCATTAAGTACCTCAGTCTTTTCCTCATCCCCTGTCACTGTTGTTCCTTCTGCATCCAATAGGGACTGTATGGTCTCCCTAGTCCTCCTTTTATTATTCATATATTTGTAGAAAGATTTTTTGTTATCTTTCACAGACTTTGTCAATCTGATTTCTAGTTGAGCCTTAGCCCTGATTTTTTCTCTACACAATCTCACTTCCCTCCTGTAGTCCACCCAAGAGGCCTGTCCCCTCTTCCAGAGCCCATAAACATTTCTCTTCTTCTTGATATCACTCAAGATCTCGCTGTTCAACCAAACTGGTTTTATAGCCTGATGGCTTTTTTTTTTTAGAACATGGGGATGCCTTTCTCTTGAGCTGCTGGGATTTCCTCTTTGAAGAGCTCCCAGCCCTCATGGGCTCCCTTGCCCTTAAGGACTGTCTCCCAGGAGACTTTGTCAACCAGCCTTCTGAAGAGTCCAAAGTCTGCCTTCTGGAAATTTAATGCTACTGTCCTGCTAACCACCCTCTTCACTTCACCTAGAACAGAAAACCCTATCATCTCATGATCACTTAGTCCTAGGTGTCCTCCTGCAGCCACATCCCCCATAAGGCCTTCTCTGTTCACAAACAGTAGGTCCAGGAGGGCACCTTCCCTTGTCAGTTCATTCACCAGATGTGCAAGGAAGTTGTCTTCCATGCACTCCAGGGGCTTCTTAGACTGCTTCCTTTCTGCTCTATTGTTCTTCCAGGAGATATCAGGAAGATTGAAGTCTCCCACAGGAACAAGAGGTATTAGTAGATTAGAGATGAAGCGTATGTCATGAAGTGAGCAAGTGACTAGAACAAGGTGTAGGGAAAGGCAAAGTGGAGAAGACAAGTAGGAGAATAAATGCAGAGCAAGACAGGGAGGACATGAGCATCAGTACAGAACAAGGCAACAGCAGGTGGACTGTGGGAGACAATGCAGTCAGGTGGGGATCCACAACCCATCAGCATAATATTCAGAGGCTTATTAATAGAAACAGTCCAATAAAAGTGCAGAGGGGCCCCCAAGAAGGGTTAATGAATGACCTGACCCCTGGCTGGCAATTACTCTAAGATTGTTTAAATAACATTCAAGTCTTGTTGCCAGCAAGAGAGACATGTAATACAGACAAGAAAAAAAGGTAACCTATAAATAAAACCTAGAAAGAATGTGAACTATGAATATAAACTGAGGAGCCATGGATTTAATCAATGCCTCACTGTACACAAAGGGACCTGCTGGAACATGCTGTCTGTGGCAAACCCAGCATTGCTACAAATACTCACTACACTTTTGGGGAAATTTTAACTGCACAAATCTCTATCCATATGTTATTCTTTCTGCTTTGGCAAATTCAAATCTATTCCAATTTTGCTGGACACAAGACCTAGGAGAAATTGATAAACAAGTAATTTGCAACTATATAGTTATTATTGTAAGAAAGTAGCAGGGATATGAATGACAGTTAGGACAATGCAAGAGCTGTCATCAAATATTTGTATATAAAGAACCGAACGACACCTTCTAGAAATATTTCCTCTCTTGCCTCAAAAAATCAGAAGAAAACCAAGGGGAGTGAATTTAATTACATAAACTTTACTTCAAGTTGTACATTTCACATAGGATCCATCAAATCATCAAATCCTCTCTCCACATGCATATAGCAGTTAGATCAAACATAGTTGTAGGGAAGATCTTTTTGGCAGGTTTGAGGAGTAGCAAAAATCAAAGGGCTCCTGAGTGTGCTGCTCACAAGTAGCATGTGCCAGTATCAAGATATTTTTACACATAGTGCACTGTACCTCTGCTGGATTTTACATTTTGGAGAGGTTTCTCCTGCAGGTCACTGAGGGCAGGTAGGTCAGGACAGTGGGGCTCGGTGCTATTGCAGCTCTTCTTGTTTTCATTAAGTTTCCCAGCAGACTGAAGAAGAACTGAATCTTTGTGTCTATGTTTATGAAAAACATATCTTGGACCTGAGGAACTTGAAATGTCTGTTACTTTGGTCCCAGGGAGCAAGAAATTGCCAAACATCCATCAGCTTACAACTAGCACTCTGGATTTTAAAAGTCCATATTTAAATGTAATGGAAATTAAGTATATTCTGAGCTGAACAGCAGATGGAGAAGCCACGTTGGTGCCCTCAGTACTTTCTTTCTGGATCAAACACCAGAACCAGACACATATATCTGTCCAAGGTAGAGAAGTTTCCCTCCTATTTTATTCTTTCTAAGCATGGTTAGCCATATAATGTGTGCCTATCCAGAGTGGATTTAAGCTAGAGTGTCCGCGGAGAAAAACACTTCATTTATTTACACCCCAGCAAAGGAAATCGTGCCTTTTTCAGGGGACCAGAATATGTCCTTAGAATGAGGTCATGGTCCTTTCTTTACTAGAGTTTAAGTGTATAGTTATTCAGGGAGTTTTACTCAAGTCACTGCTCTGCAGATTGCCAAAGTCAGTCACAGCATCTGAACTCTTCTCAGCTGTATCTACAGTGCTTAATTGAAACTTGAGTCCGGAACAAACATGATAGCACTAACGTGATGGCAGGACCAGTTTTGCTCCCAGTAAAATGGGGCAATCTTGTATCTCACAGGCACGTGGTAGAACTAAAGTCACCCTTTGCAGTGAATACTGAGTATTTTGGTTGACAAGAAAAAAATCTTAATAATTTCTTAGAGATTTGTTTCCTAAATGTGTTATATGCTGTCCAAAGCCATCAAGCTGAAGCAGGACTGAGCTACCAGCAGCAATAAAATCAATTCTAGATAGTAAATGCCCAATGGTATTTTAAAACTCTTGATAAAAATTCATAAGAATTAGCTTCACTAAAGGTGCTGGCATGCATGTATGCTTTCTGCCTCCCAAAGGAGAAAAATCTATCTCAGAGTCAGACTGAAAACATTTTGTTTACTGGTTTTTGACACCTGACATGCAATAAGCTTCATCTCCTCAGACTCTGTAGTCAGTAGAGGTACCTATCTGTAAGCTAGCCCTGGAAACCTCCCTTTGCAGTCCATGGAGAGCAACAGACACAGCTGACCTAATTTAGACACATCTTAGTACAGAAGGAATTCAACCATACAAAGGGTGCTTAGCTGGCTTCTTCCCATGTGGAAGTTCCCATGTTGATGACTCCCAGTCTTCTGTGGTTTGGGCTTCCTACACATGCAGTCCCATCATCCATCTGTGGAGGCCACTGGTCAGGATGCCCCCACACTGCCTCAGGCACAGCTGTGTTAGCACAGCCCTGCACCTGGAGCACAGAGATTGCTTAAGGTTCAGCCTGGGACTGTCTTCATGGCTGACACAGACATGCAAGGAGTGACCTGCTGAATGCTGCAAATTTGGTATGCTTTCTGTGAGCACTTGGCTGGGGATTGAGCTTTTCTGAATATGAAAACCCTCTTGTAGGTGATAAAATCCCGGAAACTTCTGTAAACAGTCTTACCTCCTCTTAGGAAACCAGAGACACTGGGAAAGCATCAAATGTACAGCAGAGGACTGCTTTCTTGGACTTGTTTGTCTAGTATTCTTATTTCTAATAAATAATTACATCAATGAAAAAAAACAGGTAATATTCAATCAGGAAATAATCTTTATTTTTAGAAAGGGCAGTCGGCTACTTATCTCAAGTTGGCCTAAGCAAACAATCTTCAAAAGGGCCTCAGAACTGTGGCTGCCGATTCCAAATACTGCTCTTAAAATAAATAAACAATAGCAAGCATGTCTGGATTGGATCTGGAAATGTCCCCAAGAAGCAGGATGCTGTTGTTTCCATGGAAATGCCATGCACTTCCAGCAGACTGGTCTCTCTTTTAGACACGGATTGGAAAACAGGTGGAGGATGTTTAGAATATTCACTCATCCTTGTATAGAAAAAGATGGAGCTTTTCAGGCACTAGTATTATGTTGAGTATTGAACTTCTACTTGGTGAAACCATACCTTCCAGAAAAACATTACATCTTGATTTGAAGTTGTCAAGAAGGGATACTGCTCCACTCAATTTCTCCGATTGTTTCTTCAGTGCACTAAAAACTTGGCAGTGTTTACTCGTGTGTCCTACTTTGACACGTATCTATGACTGATATGATGCCTGATGTCTGATCTGACACTTTTCATAGAATCACTTTTCATAGAATCACTAGGTTGGATAAGACCTTTGAGATCATCAAGCCCAATCATACCTGTCCACTACTAAATCATATCCCTACGCACTTCATCTATATATCCTTAAAATACCGTCAGGGGTGGTGATTCAACCACTTGCCTGGGCAGCCTGTTCCAGTGTCAAATAACTCTTTTGGTGAAGAGTTTTTTCCTAATGTCCAATCTGAACCTGCTGTGGCGCAACATGTGGCCATTCCTTGTTGCCCTATTGTCAATCACTTGGGAGAAGAGACCAAATTCCACCTCACTACAACCTCCTTTCAGGTAGCTGTAGACAGCAGTCTCCTCTCAGCCTTCTTTACTCCAGGCTAAACAACCCCAGTTTCTTCAGCCACTCTTTGTAAGGCTTGTTCTCCAGCCCCCTCCTCAGCTTCATTGTACTTTTCTGGACACGCTTCAGGACCACAATATCTTTCTCGTAGTGAGCAGCACAAAACTAAACACAGTATTCAAGATGCGGTCTCACCAGTGCTGAGTACCGGATTAGAGTCTTTTCCCTGGTCCTGCTGGTCATGCTGTTTCTGACCCAGGCCAAGATACTATAGGTCTTCTTGGGTTCCTAGGCTCATATTCAGCCAACTGTCAAGCAGCATTCCCAGGTGGTTCTCTGCCGGGATGCTTTCTAGTCACTCTTCCCCAAACCTATAGCGCTGCATGGCTTGTTGTGCCCCAAGTGCAGGACTTGGCACTTGGCATTGTTAAACCTCATGCCACTGGTCTCAGCTCATTGGTCCAGCCTGCTTAGATCCCTTTGTAGAACATCCCTACCCTCAAGGAGATCAACACTTCCTCCCAGTTTAGTGTCATCTGTGAATTTACTAAGAGTTCATTTAATCCCTTCATCCATATTATTGATTAATATATTGAACAGAACTGGACCAAACATCAAGCCCTGGGGAACACCACTTGCAACCAGCCTTTGGGCCCAGCTTACCAGCCACATCTTTACACTGCATAGGGTATGCCCGTCCAGGCCACTGACAGCCAGCTTCTCAAACAGAATCCTGTAAGAAATGGTGTCAAAGGCTTTACTGAACTCTATGTACACTATATCCACAGCCTTTCCCTATTTGGTGGGTAGCCTCATCATACAAGGAGATCGGGTTAGCTTAGCAGGACCCACTTTTCATAAACCCATGTTGACTGGGACTGGTCACCTGGTTGTCTTGTGTGTACTGAGAGATGGCACTCAAAATGACCAGCTCCATGACCTTCCTGAGTACCAAGGTTAGATTGATAGGCCTGCAGTTCCCTGGATCCTCCCACAATCCTTCTTGTAACTGAGTGCAACTTTTGCCAGTCTCCAGTCAAATGGAACTTCTCCAGTTAGCCAGGACTGCTGGTAAATGATAGAAAGGGGGTTGGTGAGCACCTCTGCCATCTCTCTTAATACTTTCAGGTGGATCCCATCAGGCCCCATAGACTTGTGAAGGTATAATTGGCCAAGCAGGGGTCTAACAATTTCCTCTTGGATCATGGGGGCTTTATTCTCCCCTCCTTGTCTGTCTTCTGGCTCAGGAGGTTCAGTATGCAGAGAACATTTTACCTTACTATTAAAGACTGAGGCAAAGAAGGCATTAATTACCTCAGCTTTATCCCCATCCTTTGTCACTGTTGTTCCCTTTGCATCCAGTAAAGGATGAAAGTTGTCCTTGGCCCTCCTTTGGTTGTTGATGTGTTTGTAGGAACATTTTTAATTTTCTTTCACAGAATGGGCCAATTTAAGTTCTAGTTCTTCATATTTTCTCTCTTCATTATCTCACTTCATTCTTGTAGTCCTGAGATGGCTGTCCCTACTTCCAAAGTTCATATACTTTCCTCCTTTTTCCAAGATCCACCCAAAGCTTTCTGTTCAGCCAAACTGATTTTCTTTCCCGATGGCTCATTTTTCAGCACATTCATTTTCCCTGGGTCCTGAAGTGAAGTCTGATAATGTCAAGTAAAGTTTGGGGCTTTTCCTTCCTCTTTTCTTTCACTCCTTAAGAGACAGTGGAGACTTCTGAAGGTCCTATAGTTTTTAAACTGTTGATAAGTCTGTGTCAAGTCATAAGTATTATTATGCAGATAATTCACAATATGTGCCATAGTTCTCCATAATTGTTTTGACTGAGATAGCCTGTCACACCAGACTTCACAGTTTAGGCTAAGACTCTATAAAGTACATGTCTTCTGATGGTATCTTTATCATCTTTACAGAACAGGTCAGACTGCAGAAAAAAGGGAAACTCAAATACAAAAAAAAATCTTTTCAAAATTGAACTATATGTCCAATGAACTTGCTACACCATCAAGGTAAAGCAGGTAAATGAGGTGTAGCATGTCATCTTAGCCAGAGGTAACTATCTATGTATGTCCTTGTCCACCACCAGGTGACAAGTAACGAGAATTTAATTCTCTTGCACTGAAGGCTTAAAGAGCATGAATCAGGAACTGTTACTATGACCTGGGCGGCATACCATAAATTATGTTACAGTCACTTAACTAGCCCCTTGGCATATGAAGAAGTAACGTGTAGGGTCTGCCAGAAAGTTGAAAAAAGTATACTTTCCCATCTTGGCATACAAAATTCAACTTTCTACACAAAAATACAGGTGTTTATGGCACAGGACAGAACTTTGTAGTGTGGCAAGTGGATTTGGGATATTAGGTTAATTAAGTTAATTTTCATTTCTTCATGAGCCCACGGGTTTACAGGATTCAGCTGCTCCCAGGTCACAGTCACATTTATTATCCTGATCAGACTTTTGAAGTGAGAATTTGCTAAGCAATACTGTAATGTATGGTGTTTGCTCTCATGTCTGAGCATCCATGCATCTCACTAAGGGTCCTTCTCAGCACACCTTTTGACTCTTTCTCTAGCACCAAAAAGTATAACATTGCTGGCCAGCTACAGCCAAGTCTCAGCTGACACTAAATGTAGCAGTAACTTGGCAACTGATGTGCCATCACTCCTGCTTTGAGTGCCGTTCTTCAGATTCTGTTCCCAAAGTGCACCAGCTGTCTCTTTTTTCACAACAGTCCTGGAAGCAAGAACCATCTTTTTTCTTCTGGGTTTATTTTGGATCAAATTTAATGAGATCCCTGGTGTGAGACTTGTAGGCATGAGTTTATCAAATATAACAAAGGCTGAAATGTCTTAATGTAGACTGTTTAACCCTGAATCCACATCCCTTCATGTAGCCTAGCACTCAAGAGAAAAATCTGGAAATAACAAACATTGGTGTGGATCCAAGAGAGCCTTTTATTGTGGAAGAAAGAGACTCTTTGTGCTTTTATGTATCCATAGGAAAGTCTCAAGTTCCGGTGCTAACTAAAGAAGCATGCCATGTTTTCTTACCATTAGATGAGGGAGTCAATGGCTAAATCTCTACCAAATAAAGTAGCGTAGGGAACTCCTAGTCAAGTAACATAACACAGCCCTTGCCCATGCGCTGAAACTCTTTCTATGTTTGCACAGAAAAGAACAGTCTCATACAGAATGCCTTGTGGAAACACATCTCAACAGATGCCATGCTCTGAGTTGTGCCTGGAATTTGTCAGGAAAATCACAGTCTCTCTAAGAGTAAACTCAGGGCAGAAAATGAACCATCAGTCAGTTTGGATGATCATAAACCTATGCCTGAAACCCTGTCTTGCCCTTCTTCAGTTGACTGATGCAGATGGAACCAAAGAGAACACTCTGCATATTACCAGCACAGCATTCTTTATGGAAAAGCAAGCCAGAAAAGGCAGGATCACAGCAACCATACCTGTCCCAGCATGGCTGCCTCACTATTGCTAGATGGCTGTAGGGAAGGAACGGGAACTTGATTCTACCCTCAGCTATGCAGGCACATATCAGGAACACCTGCAATTTAACTGGTGGAATTGCTTGAATATAATATGGATTAAACTCATAACCTATGTACGTGGATTGTTGTCCATCTTCAGTCCTGTCTTGCACCCATAGCAGCAGAAGGGTCTGAAGAAATGGATATGACTACAGCCTCCACGGTGCTTTCAGCACTGCAGCTGGTTCTTGTTCTTAAGAAATGTTATAATTAAATCCAGATGCAAGGAAGGGGGGAATAAATGCACCATAGGTATAAAAGATTTTCATGAACTCAGCAAGATCTACATTAGACTGGACTTTTCAGCTTGAACTGTACCAAACATTGTCCCTCGGGAAAAAAAATCTAGTAATTGTGAAGATATAATTGCTAATGCAGACCTAGAGTTTTGGCCTGCTAATTGTCTTCACCATTCAGAAACACACAGCAGACGGAAATGTTCCTCACTCAATTGTCTACATAATGATTTTTCAGGGAGGATATTTCCATTTTGTTCCAGACCTGTTTGTGTTTTGAGTGCAATTATTTTGTGCTCCCAGAACATTTGACCATTTGGATCCCTCAATTAGCTCAGCACCCTGACACTTCTTTTTATAAATATGATGTTGGCTCACATCCTGGAACAACTAACCGATCGCTCCATTATCACTAGTAGGGCAAGGAGCAACAAAAATATATCAGAATAATTGAGAATGCCTGAGAAAACTTCTGAACCCAAGGAAAAATATCTGGATCTCATTTTCCCCTCATTCCCACTTCCCTCATAGCATTGATTGTCAATACTTCATTTATGGTTTAGGCTGATGCAACCCAACATTTAAAATAGCTATTAAAATAGTGAGCATCAGCATCTTTCATGTTTTTCTGATTAATTGAATAATGTGAGAAAAATGTGTTGCCACAAATACCCAGGTGACTTAGAAACCTGCTTCTCATTTTCTAGAGGGGCTCTGACAGTGAGAACAGCAAAGGCACCCAAAGCTGAGGCAGATGGCTTGAGAGAATGAAAAGTGTGTCTGCTCATATTTGGGCATAGACTGGTTCTCAGTGGACTTCAGCCACAGCCATACAACACTGCCCTTATAGCCAACATTCAGTGATGTTGCACAGAACTGCACCTATCTTGTTACTGCTGAGTGAATGGACTAGATGGAATCTCATTCATAGCTACAATTCAGGCATACCTTTAGCTGAAATATAAAGGAGATGTTCTTTATGACTGACTGAGAGATTTTGCATATACACCCTTACACAGTTATACACTTCCATTGTCCATATTCACCACCATAAGTAAAAAAAACATTCTCAGACCTGCACAACCAAGAAAGTTTTTGAGCAGACACAAATAGACCAGCTAGGACCACCCACCACTTGAGGGGCATCAGAAAATATAATGTGCCTTATATCTGTATGGGTGGAAATATTGCCAAGACAGACACTAGGCTAAGAATCTGTTTTCAATTTGGAAACTAACTGTCACCCTTCCACAGTGTATGGTGTAATCATTCAGCTGAAATCTTTAGTCTGGAGGGAGCCAGCACTGTGTTAAGACTAAACAGCAGAAATAAACAAGCAGCAGAAATAAATAGTATTTTTACTGTCCCAAAGCAGCTATTGTATGAAGGTTTTTCCTCCTAGGAGCTGTTATCTAAGACAATGTTTCCAAAGCAAACCAGATAAAGTATTATGTGTAAGAATGGTAAGGGTAACTGAGTCTTCCATTTATGTTCATCTCAGCTTCTCAGAGCATTCTGGGATAATATTGGATTAATGATTCATTTGTAAACCTCATTTTTAAAACTTGTTGTTAGTCATCTTTTATAATACATCATTTTCTAAGAAAGCAGTTTATCTGGCCAGATAGAAGCAACTACCCACCCTTGAGAACTGAAGCTAATACACACATGAATCTTGGGATTGGTGGCTTTTGCTACCCAATGCTCCACAGCTGTATCTACAGCACTGTGCAGACATGCAGGTTCAGATCCCAGAAGCAACGTAGCCATAGCACTGTGCCAGGGTTAATTAACCACAGTCACCAGCAGGGCTAGTTAGCAGTACTTCTCACAGGCTTGTTTTTGCAGACACTGGAGGTATTACTGCGTGATATTGCACGTGATATTGTAGACCTGCTGTTTGTGTCATAGCTTACAGTGGGCATGAGAAGCAATGGTAAGGTCAGTGCAGAAAGGAAACCATCCTTTCTTTCAGGACAACCAGGAAAATGAGGAGATGCAGAGGAAATGTAGTCCTATTTAGAACAGTACAATGTAATAAGAAACCTCATGCTTCATACAAATGCAAGCATGTAAGATTGTACCCTTCTGACTTGCTTGAACCTCTCCCTTTTCCAATTTTCACAAGAGCGAGTGACATCAAGAGACACAGAATACACAAAGTGCTGTAGAGGAAGCCACAAAGAAAATTCCAGGAGATCCTGGCATTTCTCAGGCTCAGATAGCCACCTCAGGGATAGTATTTGCAAATGCTACCACAAAAAGGGGATGGTAAATAATTTCTGGAGATCTAAATTATATGCTAGGGCCTTGTCATCAGCTCTGCAAAAGTATTGTGAAAATTACGCAAGGGCAAGAGCTTTAGGATCCAAAATTTCATGAGTTTGCATGGATCTAACATCATACATGTATACATGGTGAGGCAATGCTGCCTGAGTAACAGATTTTCCTCCTCAGGTCAACCTCTGCACATCTCACCAGCTTTGCATAATGAGATAGAAGTTCCTCAGTGGAAAACAAGAGTTTACACATAACAGACAAAATAGAAATTATCCTCTTCAATTTTCTTTTTGGTAACCTTTGCTAAATTATCAAAAGTACTAAATTATACAGACCGGGCACGGAAAATTTACCTTTCATGCAACGTCCCTCCATTTATTTATTATGTCACACTGAAGAAACTGTTGTATCCCCCAGGGACTGAATACTTCCTGGATTGACAACAGCACATCTCACCAGCCTCACAGACAAACAGTGAAACAGCCCTGCTTTGGCAGCCTCTCATAGCATCCAGGCAGCTTTCACCCAGAGGGCATTGATCTTTGTAGACCTATTTCTGTCTCCTCAAGGGTCTTCATCCAAAGCTCATCAAATACAGTACTAAGTCTGCTTTTAATAAACTTCCTACATCTTTTCTAAGTAAAAATTATTTCTCTTCTATAAATACACCTTTACTGAATAAGGATAATCATTTCTATTTCATTGTCTAGTAAGAAATGCAGTAAGAATCTGCCAGCTACTCTCCCGCAAGCAGGCACCCACTGCTGGCAGGGGCAGGAGCAGGACTCCTGCAGGAATGCTGACAGCTTAAATACTATAAGGCAAGAAAGTAGCACCAGGGCAGAGAGTGAAGGAACAGATTTCAGTTCAATAGTGTGTGTGTGTGGTCTGCTACAATGGGGTTGCACAGTGGGCTCTGGAGAGACCTGACTGTTGTAATTCTTGCTTTCCCATGCCTCTCAGACAAACATAACTCTCTGGATACATAGCATAGGAAATACTTTATGTTTATTTTTATATTGCAGAGATGCCAAGAGGGATTTTATCGTACCAACTCAGGAAAGTGCTCTCCTTGCAACTGTAATGGCAATGCAAACAGATGCCTCGATGAATCTGGAATCTGTGTGGTAAGGATTTCCTGTTCTCACTGAATAACAGTACTTTTTTTTTAATTATAATATGAAGCTTTTCACCTTCTTCCTTCTTCCACACTTCACACAAAGGAAATATTTCTCAGGCAAACCCAAATGAGCACAGTCTGATTCTTCTATTAACACCCATGCTCAATTTCATACACAGTAAAGCACTGTCTGTACAACAGAAGCTTTTTACTGAAGAGCAATCATAAGTAGGGGCAAGATCAATACATTAATAAGATTATACTGGCCAAATTTCATTCTCAGTTACTTAAATTATCTCTGCAGTTTCAAAGCACTTCTTGAATGCAATAGTTGTGAGAGTTGTATGCTGGGGAAAATGTTTAATCCATCAGAAACTCAGAAAGTGTTTTGTATACCTCTGGAGAAAAAATGTATAAATTCAAACACATTTCATTCTTCCCACTATGAATACAGTGCTGTATATCATATAAACAATTTACAATGGTGACTGACCTTTGTGAGTGTATATACATGTGTTATCCACAGTAATTTTGCTGGATGGCAGCCTCCTGCTGTGAAGGAACAACATGAGGAGACTGAAATAATACACCAAGGAAAGAGCATGTTGAACTCCAAGGCAGTATTACAATTTCCCATATGCTTGGTTTCACCCAACATCAGCTCATACAGAAAGCTGTTAGTATTAGTAGTTGATCACTTGTAGTTCCAGGGCAAAAATCAGTCCAGAAAAACTAACCCCAATTACAATTTGGGTAACCAAAGCAGTAATACACTTCAAAAAAAAAAGGGGGGGGATTAAGTTAATAGTGTAATGTATCTAAACCACATAACAAGAGCTGTGAACTAGTGTACTCTTTACAGGCTCATAAAGCAGTAGAGCAAACAACAACACAAAAGTAATAATACTGTTTTCAGTTGGTAATTATTTTTTGCTGTTTAAGTAATAATTAAACTATAAGAACAGAATAAATTAAAAAGGTGGTATGAAAATGAAAAAGTACTCTGCTTCAAAATGGACAAACTATAAGGGTCACTCCATACAATGCCCTAGGACCATCATATTATGCAAATACTCCAAATCAATTTGGCAAATGTAGTTCCCACAGCATATAAATCAATGACATTTTCATTAGCCTTTGCCCTGAATTTGAAATCAAAGAAAATTAAACCCTTGTTAATGATGCCTTACTGTAAAGTAGTAACATGCTTAATTTCTGCTGACAAAAGTACCTTAGGGTTCTTCTCTCAGTATATTTATAGCTTCTAAATCAAATCCACAAGTCTTTAAAATCTTATTGAATGACACAATCAATGAACCAACAGTCTCACTAGGTGACCAGACAGAAGAAATTATTTGAGACAGAGCCTTTCTTGCACAAATGTCCACATAAAACTGTTGTATAATTCAGTCACATTGTCCTGTGAATAGAAGTGAAGAGTTCCTCAGTCCATTTTTTTTAGCATGGAAATTCACCCAAATGACAGAAGATCAGCCAGCATAGTGTTATGTAAGTTATAACATAATTATATTATGTTATAACATGACACACATGTCAAATAATGCTTTATTTCAAAGACATGGTCTATTGACACATGCAAGGTTAGTAAAAGAAAAAATACACATGCAAGGTTAATAGTGGAAGAAATACCAATTCTTTGTATTGATATTGAGTCTGAGCTTATAACAAAATGCTCTCAATTGTAGCTAAGAGAAGAAGGGGAAATCGCTTAGAATCATAGAATCATAGAATCACCAGGTTGGTAAAGACCCACTGGATCATCGAGTCCAGTCATTCCCATCAGTCTCTAAACCATGACCCTCAGCACCTCATCCACCCGTGCCTTAAACACCTCCAGGGAAGGTGAATCAACCACCTCCCTGAGTAGCCTGTTCCAGTGTCCAACGACCCTTTCTGTGAAAAATTTTTTCCTGATGTCCAGCCTAAATCTCCCCTGGTGGAGCTTGAGGCCATTCTCTCTTGTCCTGTCCCTTGTCACTTGCGGGAAGAGGCCAGCTCCCTCCTCTCTACAACCTCCCTTCAGGTAGTTATAGAGAACAATAAGGTCTCCTCTCAGCCTCCTCTTATCCAGGCTAAACAACCCCAGCTCTCTCAGCCATTCCTCATAGCGCCTGTTCTCCAGACCATTCACCAGCTTTGTTGCTCTTCTCTGGACTTACTCCAGAGCCTCAACATCCTTCTTGTGGTGAGGGGCCCAGAAATGAACACAGGATTCAAGGAGCGGTCTCACCAGTGCCAGTGGTCTCACCATTGCCTTCTTGGCCACCTGGGCACACTGCTGACTCATGTTCAGTCTTTGTCAACCAACACCCCCAGGTCCCTCTCCTCCAGGAAGCTTTCTAGACAGACCTCTCCTAGTCTGTAGCACTGCTTGGCGTTGTGCCCCAAGTGCAGGACCTGGCACTTGGCCTTCTTAAACCTCATCCCAGTGGACTCAGCCCAGCAGTCCAGCCTGTTCAGATCCCTTTACAGAGCCTCCCTACCCTCCAGCAGATCGACACTTCCACCCAGCTTAGTGTCATCTACAAACTTGCTAACAGTACACTCAATGCCTTCATCCAGGTCATTGATAAAGACATTGCATATATGTATATATCTGCTGCATAAAACCCAAGTTATCTGGTTTATCTCCTAAGAAGACATGGAGATATGAAGGGAATGTTTTGCCATTGCCACCTCATTCATCGTACCCCATCAGCAACCCACAGCTGAGCTATTTCTTTATAGTGCTACTACTGAGAGTTCAACATCTGAAAATTCAGACAGATGAGTGGGCTTCAAGGGACTTGACAGATGAGCAGGAAGTCACAACTGCCATAATGGTCAACTCTGAAATAAGTGGTATATGGAGGTGAAACAGCTTGTCTAAATCAATGAGGTCTCATAACATATGCAGGTCATAGTATAATGAGCAGGGCTTTAAAACACTAAAAAAGTGATTGCTTATACTAGAGAGGTAGCTGCTTAAGGGGACTGCAATGTACTACAGCAATGACTCCTGTCAAACATAGTAAATGCATTGGAAGGCTGAAAAGATTTAAATATTACAAAACTAAATATCCAGACAAAATCTTTGTTGAACCGAGTTATCAGAGTCTTTTTTAAGTTTTCCACTATTAATGGAGGTTAGATCTTCATAAATGCATGAAAATGCATACAATATAATAAATATAATAAAATAAATCAATATCTAACTAACTAAATAGATCTTTTTTAAATGAGAAGGATCTTTTATTTGAATGAGAAGGAAATATAATGCTGGAGTGGATAAATTCACTAGTATCCTTTCAAACCTTCTATGGAATTTCTTACAATAAAGTGTATTGTCATGTAAGTGATTTGTGTTTAAGCCTTTGGGTTTACAACGGTATGGAAAGGTTGGAATGGACTGGGCAGTTCTGCCTGAAATGATAATATGTTCCACATGATTGCCAAGACAGGTCTGGAGAATTACCAATGGACCTACAACCATCCATCAAACATGAGCAAGAAGCAACAGGGAGCTAGAAAAACTCTCCAGCTTATTAGGTACTTCTGGCTTCATGAAAAGCCTTGCAGCTAACACCTCACTGTTTCTTTCAATAAAGATGTACTATATCTATCTATACTGACCCTCACAATAAATGTTTGGAAAGTCAACCAGAAATAGTTTGCTGCTGAAATGCAGTCCTTCTTCAGGGTCTTTTAGTATGCATTATTTGCCAAAAGCATTAGTATTAATCATCTGAGTGCCTCAGATGCACATATTTTCCTCCCTTTCAGATAGGTTTTAACTTAGTAGTTGTTCTCCTAACTGTTTTCTATGACAGAAATCTTTTAACAGTGATCCTAACACTTGACCTATTTATTTCCATGTCCTGTGCCACCTGTACAAAAAGCATGTAGGAAGTTAGGCCAAAACTACATGGAATGGTTGCTGTTGCTCTCCGACCCACTCAGTCACAGTAAGCCGAGACATGTGATGGACTGGGAAAGTAAAAAGTTGGGTGTTTTTGCAAGATATTAACTCCCACTTCATTTATTGGTGCAAGACAAGTTCTACAAACCAAGACATAGAGGTGGTGCGTTGACCCAAACTGTATCAGGAACTGAGTTTTGTTGCTATTCTTATTTTTTTATGTTGATAGTTGTCTTGACTTTAGAAAAAGTTGTGTAATAGTGTTTCATTTTAGTAACTGATCTCCTTCCATAAGAAATTCCATTAAGACTGCATCGCATCCATGGTGACTGGAGAGGGAAGGCTTGAAATCATAGACCTTAAAGATGAAAAAGATAAAACATGAAAATCTCATAGCTCTCAGGTGCTGAAGTACTCTACTTGTTGTTATTTTAGGACCCAATGCGTTCCAGCATGCTGGCGTAAGCAATGTTATACAGTTCTGTAACCTTAGAGACAGGGAGATAAGAAGGCATCACTCACATCTGGGGAATTGTAAATCCGCACCCAGATATTGCACCTTGGACCAACCTCCACTTGCACAGCAATAAATACAGACAGGTTGCAGAGGAATGTAAACCATTTGCATCATTTTACTTATATAATTTATTTATTTTCATTCAGTCTTTTTTGCATTAAAAGTGCTACAAGACTGCCTCTCAGAAGAACAAGAAAAAAAGTGAGGGGAAAAAAAGCCCCAAACTTTGTCATAATGACTGTTTTCAGCTGTAAAGTAATATTCATATTTCCTAACCAAGGTTTGTAAATAATTCCAGATTTCACAGGTAATATTTCAGACCATAGGAATTTGGGGGTTTCTTTTGTTGTGCTAACTTCACCAGAGGTAGGTAGTTTGGGGCATTAACTTTCCAATACCCTGGGCGGTCCCCATACAACCCAGCATTAGCTGCTTAACCCAGGTGCTCTGCTGCACTCTGTGGCGGGTTCTGTCTTTCTTCTTTAATGCTAGATGTTACACAGAAAACCAGTCTATCTTAGTTTCCTATGTAGGAGGTCCAGCCTGCTTAAATTGAACTGAGTGTTAGTCATCTAATTAAATAATCTCCCTAAACTACCTACCTAAATGACCCATTTAGTGAAGATGGTGTCTTTGAAAATCATTAGAAGGAACTCTTCTCTCTTAAATTCAGGTTTCTAAATTAAGGTTAGGTAGATTCCCTCTTCTCAGATTTTCACTTATATGCGCTTACAGAAACACATGGCTGAGGTTTGATGGAAAACTGTACCCGGAACCATTATCTGAAGAAAATCAGAAAACTTTTCACCATTTTTTTTGTACACAAGCACATTTATTGAGTAGAGCTGCATCACATGTAGTGTTCTACGGTCTCAAAACAGCAGTTCTAGCTTTGCTTTCCAAGTAGATGAGTTCAGGAGTTCAGTGCTGACAGTCATTCTCAAGTAACACCCCCCCACATCCCCCAGCACGTTTTCATGTGTTCTTCATGTATGTAAAGTAAGGATATTTACAGTAAGGTCCAGGTAGAAATGCTCACCCTGATTGATGGTACTGAGTGACAGCAAAGTAGTGGGACCAGCTGAGGCATTTTCTAACATTTTCCAGCCACTCTGTTATCTAACAAACTGCTGCATTGATGGGTGAATGATTATATGCTGTATCCTCATACAGAATGTTTTAGAAGTCAGGCTGCTATTATACTGGATTATTTCCTCTGAAGCTCAAGTGTCTGGGAGGAAGGGACACTTCCGCCTTGACTTTTGCTTTATGAAAATAAAGGTTGCATTTACACGGGCACATGGAAAGAGCTGAGCTTAGAATTTTAACTTACTGTAATTTGAAACATATTTTACAGAAAGCAGAGCATTATAAAGCCTAATTATGATACATCAAAGTGCATGGTTGTACCTGGCTTTGTGCCCTGTGCCATGTCTCACACTCTTCTGTACAAAGACATGCAGCAATTTTCTGCTAAATATAAGTGCTTAATGTCCTAAGGTACATATCACAAAGTATTTTCTAATGATTTTTATTTTAATTTTCCTTGTTCTTCAAAGGAAACCAAACCAAAAATTGTATGCCAAGTTTCTATGTTTGAACTAGACATCCATATCACTAAATGTTTCTGCAGTTTTGGAGTACATTTGAACAAACCACCAACACAGGGAAGGCTGTGAATAATCACATTCAATTTATGACATGAACTGTAAATGACACCTTTCCGTCTAAAGCAACTGAGAATACCAGGACCAAGAGTAGCCCTTGCAATTCTTAGAGCAGACCATTTCTTTAAAATCAAATTTCACAAATCAAATTTCACCATTCAGCAGCAAAGCACTTTCCTTGCACTACCAAAGCAATGCCATCAAGTTCTGAGAATCATACATGAGCTGCAGGGAGGGTGTCCTCCCTGCCTTCAGAAACGTCTCATAGGTTTATTATAGTCAGCAGTTTTGCTAGAGATGCAAGCTAATAGAACGTAAAATACAAAGACACATTTTTAGCACTGTAAAAATACGATTCTAAATACCCACAGGAGTTCTGACTTGTTAAATAAGATAAAGTCATTTTTACATAACTCCCAACTAGAGAAAAACTACAAAAGTGCCTCAATCACTCAATTAACAGTGCCTTTGGGTAAAAAGGCCTTTTAGCACTTCTTTTTGGTTTAGAAGATAAAATACACTGCAAGCTTAAGGAGCAACATCAGCTCCCCTGCTGGCCAGATCTGTTCATCACAATAGTAACTGAGCTTTGAAGAAGTACTAACAGATTTATTCAGATAAAATCCATGTGTTGTTTGGAGAGCTGAGGGCAAGAGATGTGCACTGAATTATTTAGAGCATAAACAAAGGGCATGATGAAGGTCACAACTGAATGCAACCCCCCTGATGCCTCCACCAGTGTTTCAGGTACAGAATTGCTCTTTCTTTTTGAGAGCTCAGTGCTCACACCCTCAGCTCTCTCTTGTGGTACATTAAAATAACTTATTCTTTGAATCATGACAAATGCAAACTTCTTTTAAAACTGTGTTAGCCTTCCAGTGCCTCTGGTTCATACCACGTGCCTTGCAGTTAGTGTGCTGTCACAAGAGAGGTGTGCAACAGCTGGACAATTCCCCAGCAGCTACCTGTCACTCTATCTTCATTTGTTCTGTTTCTCTGCTCTCACCAAGCTTCTTTCCTTCTCCTCTTTCTCCTTGTCAAGCTTTCTGTAGTTTAGAGCCTTCTAGTTAAAATAATCTTCTGGTTTTCTGTATAGTAAATACTCTTTTCTTTACAGCAAATATTACTATGAAAAAAAACCCTTTAGCTCTACATCTCTTGGTGTTCAACATATTTAAAGAGCCACAGAAAAAGAAATTTATTTTTTTCCTTATCATAGTCTACCTGTTGTAGAGTTCTTTGGCCAAATTATAGCCTTGTAGAGATAAATAATTGCCATGCAGTAGGTTCAGTATGACTGAAAAAAATGCAGCAACATAAGCAAAGTCTTCTGGAAGCAAAAAGGATCTGAATTAGATTAATAAGTCCTAACTGGTGATTTTAATGGGATTCAAATAAGGAATATTGGCTAAAAAAATCAGATTTGTTTACTTAAGGGTGAGTGTCCTTTACTGAAATGCACTTTTCAGTGCAGATTGATAATAACTGGACACAAACTTAGGCAAAAATGCTGCTATGACAAAATCTGCCACTAAATCGAAGTTACAATACTTACATATAAAACTGATATAGTAGTGCCCGTTTTCATTAAATATCTTCCCTAATTTTTATCCTCTCTCCTCATACTCTTTTCTTCAAAGACACACCATGACTGGAGCAGAAAGAGAGTTTCAAACCTGCATGGTATGGCTCTGTTTAAAAAACAGTAAACTGAGGTCTGCCACCTCCAGGCTGGCGCTGCTGAAGAAGCTCCAACCATAGAAGAGTCAAGGTGCCCCTTGCTCTGTGCAGGGGAGCTCCACTGCACTGCAAGTGCTCCTAAAATCCCACATCCAGCTTCCCTGCTTTTCCAGGGATAGTTAGCTCCCAACAACACAATGACTTCTGTGATGGGATTAAATGACTAAGGGAGGATAAACTAGGGCAGCATGATCACTGGTGCATCCACAGTGAGTCTGACCATAATACAAGAAGTCTCCTGCAGGGTCTAATCAAATGTCTTTGCAGCCCATATTGGATCTCCAGCAGTGGTAACAAGAGATTCTCTTCAGAGAGGGCACCTAGCCTGGCCTGTTTCTGAAGTCTCTGCTTCATATTCCAGCAGCATCCACAATTGTTTTATTAGGAATGCTAGAGGGTACATACCTTCTGGGTCTTTTTTGTGTCCATTTATGAATATGTTGCCCATTAATTTCTCTAGGAAACCCCTTTTTGACCCTGCAAATATTGTCACTTCCAGGCAGCTAGTTAGAGAAATTTGTGACCTTCTGTATAAAGAAGTGCCTTTTAAAGTCAGTGCCCTGCAGCTCTTCTATTGCAGGATTTGGGTGAACTGTTTTCCTGCATTTGGGTTATTTACCATCTTTGTGATTTTACATGACCCAAACACAACCAGTTATCAGCCTCTCTCTCCCATCTGAGCACCCCTAGCACTTTTTGATCTGTGTAAGCCACAGGAGAATACTGAAAAAAACTGGTCTAAGCACCAAGTCCTGGGTTATCCAAAGAGTGACTTGTCCCCACTCTTAAAGTGACTGCTGCGTCCTACCTGTTGCTTCCATTGTTGGGAGGCAGAAGAGGAAAGAATCAAACACTCTAACCAAAAACCACAGCAAATATATGTACTGAAATATTAGCTCTCCATATATTTCTGCCATGGAGCTGACTCCTTGCTGCCTCTAGTCTTGCACAGCTGCTTGCAATGTACCATATCCATACAATGTGGTGTAATTGTGGAGTTCTGATTCAGGGACATGGCAAAACTCATTGCACAGCTGCAAGGGAAAAAAGCACTATTGCACCCTTCCCACATTTTCAAATTATTCAGCAAGACAGACAGAATTTGGAAGGTTGTGGCTTTTCACTGACAACTTCTGGGTTATTTGCTGAAAGCAGAGCAGGACCCTGAACTCTGCACTGGTCACCCAACTACTTTACCATGTTTGTAGATGAAAGACCACATAACCAATGACATCTAAGTCTGTCTATTTGTAAATTAAAAGATATAACAATACTTACTTATGCTTGCAGGACTTACAAATCCTATTTAGAATTGTTTACACCAAACTCTGATGTTTTATTGTGATTAAAAATATTATCTGACAGATGAAATTTTGTACCCAGCAACATGAAATATTTTGGAACAAATATTCTATATGAATTCCCACAGCTTGGTTTACTTCTGTGGAGTCCCAAAAATATTAGCTGGTGATCAATTTGCCTCTGCGTGAGGAAGCACATTCGCTCATGAACACTAAACCATGGAGCTGAAATTTGTTTATAAAGTGAGTGACATCTTGCACAGGTGCTATGTATTTTAAATAAAGGCCACTTATAGAGGGCTTCTGCTTCATCCCTCCATTAAGTGGATCTCCCTTAAGGTTGAGAACAAGGTATGGTGACAACAGATCACTTCATGCCATACCACTTTTCATCTCAGAAGAAAAATAACAGAGCCACTGGTGTATTAGACAACATTTGCCTGCACATTCCCCTAAATGCTGTTTTCCCGTCAAGTCCAAGAAGCAGCTTAGCTGAAACCTGTATCAAGGCTGAAATATGTTCACAGTATTTACTGGCTGAGATTTTTCATTTTGTTTTGGTGTCAGTAAAAGTGACATTTTCAAACTAGCAATTCAAAACTGCTGTCTACACCTGAGTACTCATGACATATCTGATAACAGGTAGTGCCGCTCTTACGCCAGCACCTGGGCAAGCACTTACATCTGTTTTGTCCTGTACCACACCTTGCCAGCACTAGCTGGCTGGCCATTGTAATCATTTATAGCATTTTTACTTGCAGTGGTGCAAGCTGGTTTGTCTTCATCTGCCAGTGCTTGAAGGGTCATAGTCTGTCATCAAACCCTATGGTGTTTGGCCGGTTTTTTAGCTAAATCATTTCTTTCAGAATTAGGCAGCACCTTTTTTTAACTTTCACCACATTCTCTCTTTCCAATGAAGGACTGCCAAAGAAACACAACAGGACAGCACTGTGAGCAATGTCCAGATGGCTTCATTGGCGATGTTGTCGGAGGAGTGCCCACATTCTGCGAGCCCTGCCCCTGCCCCTTGCCAGCGCTTGCCAAGTACGTAAAGACACTCTGCTTCTCTTTGATTTGGGCTGGCTTTGGCCTTTTCCAAATTGTGATCAGCATCCCTTCCTGGATGCAGGATACAAAGTTGGGGGCGGTGGGGGGGGCAGGGATGGGGGTGGGGGGGAAGAAGAGGACCACCAACTGTTCACATTTATAATCACAGGAAACTATTTAATATAGAAGCTGTAAAATATACTTAAGTGCTCATATCATTTCTCATCAAGAGGGAGAAGGAAATATTTGAGCAAATTCAAGTTTGCTCTCTTTTGTATAAGAGAGGTTAGTCAGCTGTCTGGTTGCTTTTAAGAATCCCATAAGGCCCCTTTCCTGAGGAAGATGGCATTAGGGATGTCTGTGGCTGAGAGAGACAGAAAAATAAAGATCAGTCCATGACCTCTGGAAAGTAAAACTAACTGCAAAAAAAAAAAAAAAAAAAGAGCTTGGTAGTTTCCAGAGTAAGAATTGATGGGTTCCAGTTAGTACAGCAACAGTTAAAAGGAAGGACCTAGACGACACTTTGACAGGACGCTTTGACGTCATTCAGCTGATGCCCAGATACCTTTGGGTGAGAAATTCTGAAGCCCAACAGAAAACTAAGACCAAGCCAAAGAGCTCCAACTGTTAGCCCACTTACTGCCTTCAGAAGAAACAACTAACTGCAAACCATGACAAGCTATTAGAAACTGTTAGTGACACATCCACTGTGCAGCGGAAAGCAATAATCAACTTCCTCTGGCTTGAAGTTCATACTGCAGGCAAGAAGCATCTATGTAAATCCCTCTATTGTGCATAGAGAAGATGCTAGTAAATATTTGCCAATGTGGCTAAAGCTGTTTTTTTCAGTGAGCTACATACTCTCTTTGTGTTTTTTCCCATTCTACTTTCAGCAGGGTTTCTCAACAAAGGGGAATTTCCTTGCTGTATTTGCTTGCTGTTGCTACAGGATTACTCATACAGCTTTAAGGTGGTGTGAGCTGCATTTTTCTGAACTACTCAGTGGCAGAGGCTCAAAATGGCAATAGAGCAAAATCACTCCAGCCAGACTTCTGCAGATCACCTCTTGGCTTCCAGAGTAAGATGCAGACATGTGAGGAGGGCCATGGGGTGGAGAACAGCTGTTGTTGAAAAACTACATGTTTGCCTGGACTAGAGAGAAAATCCTCCAGAGAGAGGGGAAGAACCTGGCTTTGCTCACATGTAGAAAGGCTTAGGAGTGAGTGAGCTTACAGATAAAGCAGACTGCTTCCTCCAGTTTCCGTAGCAGCTGAAATGGCAGACATAGTAGAAATACAACACCCAGAAATAGTGCTTTTTTCTTAGGAAAGTGGTTTGTTTGGGGGTTTTTTGACCTGTTGGGGCATAGACCAGCCACTTTGGTGCAAGTTGCTATTCCTTCAACCACAACCTAGGCTGCACATGCCTAAGGCACTGCCACACCAGTCTCTACTAAGCATGGTCAGTCAAGCTAGGTGTAGTCTGTCCTTCCTAAAGTGTGATTTTGTAGATAGTGGTTGGATCTGCATTCACCCAGCCCCCTTCCCAGTACCACAGCCCAGCAGGTTCTGTGGCAGTGCTCTCTGACAGCCCACCAGCCCAGAAGTGCAGAACCTGAGCTACATGCTGCCTCTGTCACTTCTATGAGAGATGGGTGCAGAGCCAAAAGAGCATTCCCTGCTTAAACATGTTCCTTAGCACTTCTGCTAGGGACATAATGCTTCTCCTATTATAGACCACTAAACTATGTCAGGAAGCCCTGAATCTAAAAGAACAGCAGCAAGGGATCAGAAAGGGAGAACAAAAGTTGGAAGAAGCCTGAAAGCAGATCCTTCAGCATAAGCAGCAATATAAGAGTTGATCCTCGTAAGTCCCCTCCATTTCAGGATATTCAATGTTTTGTGATACATGATGTCTTATAAATTACATCAGTAAAAGTCCATAGAACCATAGAACAACCAGGTTGGAAGGGACCCATCAGATCTTCTAGTCCAACCATTCCTATCAAATTCCTATCAAAGTCCGATTCCATTTTTTTGAGTTTTTCTTTGGAAAAGTCCTGATGGCAATAGTTAAAGGAAAATCTCATCCCGGTTTGCCTCACATCCCTATTTAAATAACTTGCAGAAATTATCTGTTCAGCTTCTTGCATGAGACACAGCAATTGCCCTCAGCTGGGGTGGAACAGGCTAATAATAATGAATGAACAACATTCAGTCTTGCATAACTAAATTCAAAGCACAACCATTCTCTCTTTGTTTTAATTTTTCTTCCATTAGTCCCGTTAAGACAAAATAGTAACATCCAGAAAGCAGAAAAGCCTGACAGACTGTATGTATTTTTCCCTTGAGATTCAGCTGCATGTCTCTGGATTTTCTGGTCATACTGTCTTCATTTCTGCCATCCTGGGAACTTTTAGAATAACTTTAGGATATTGCACGTGAAGTGTGATGTCATCTCCTTGGAATTTTAAAAAAAAGAGAGAGGGAGATTGCTTCACAGCCCAGCAGATGTTACTTCTCTTCAAACCCGAGGGAATTTCATGGACTCTTTTCCCCTAAAAGATCACAAAAATATAAAACCTCAGGAAGGCTACAGTCTTATTTCATAACTTAAATCCACAATGTGTTTTTTCAACTACATGAGAGAATTAACCTCTGTAAAAGAAGAGGACTATTGCCAACTGTTATGATTTTCTCAATGCATTCTCAAAAGAGCTTTACTGAAGTTAATTTGTGAATTCTGTGAGAAGAATCTCATTTTATGTTCTGTCTAGTTCTATGAAACATTTTGAGACAGGACACATTGAGATTTATTGGACCCTAATTCTCCTGCCAGCTGAGAAATGCTGATGGGAACTGAAATTATGTAGGAATTCATGTCATCTTTCAGTGCTGCCTGTTCCTGGAACAAGCAGTGCACAGATCGTGGTCTTTCCCATCACTCTGAGTCTTTGGTCTTCTGTGCAAAAAGAATGCAACCTGGCCACAGCTGCCCAGCACTGTACAACTCAGGACTAGCGGTTTAGCAACCACAGACCTGCGGTTGGCAGCTGCTGCCACTCAGTACTCTGATCGCACTCCAGTGCTGGCAAGAATTTACTCACACGTACTACAGACTAACTAGAAACATGTTTAGGACTATATGTCTTTTTTCCTGCAAATGTATTTTTGCTGTTTCCATTGTTGTTTCTAAAGTGTATACAATTTGCACTTTCCACATCTGTCTGTTTCTGTTCCTTGGGTCTCATATTTAGCTGCACATCTATTAAATCCTGGAAACATAAGAAAGCAAAGGAATTCATGATTTAGAAACACAGCAGTGAAAATTACAGCCCAAGCCACTACTGTAATCACTACTTGGCATGTTGGTCTCAGAAGAGGGCCCAGACACTTTCCAGTTTGCTCAAAGAGAAGGTAGAGCAACCTCAGTTGCTGTAAATAAGCCTGGCATCACTGAAGTCAGTTTTCACCACTCAGTAGTTCCATATTGGATTAAAAGTAAACTGTAGAATTTGCATAGGAAACTGTTGCTCCCATTACAGAGCACTGTCTTGCATAAACAGTATTTCATATTTTACTCTAAAAGACAGGAAGCAATTAAGTTTGTGCAGCATACATGTTTATCTTAATTCATTTATCTAACATGTGTGTCAAAATCTGTAGGTGTGTCTGTCTACACTGCAAGACAGCAACTTATATGTATCTGTATCTCTATAGCTCCATAGTGCTCTACACTAATTACTGTTTTCTACACTAATTAAAAAGACTAAATAATGGATATAATGTAAGTAACATATACATCTTACGAATACCTATGCATCAATAAGTAACCAAGAGCCATAGCCCACACTGACATCAAATACCCATAATGTAAAGAAATAAAGAAATTCCTCCAAGTGTTTACTATTGCCTGCTATTCTAACTCTTCACTCTAATGAAATTCCAGCTTTGCAGTCTCCTGTTACAGAAAAGGTGGAAGTGTGCGATGTGTCTGTAAGGAAAACTATGCAGGACCCAACTGTGAAAGGTAAGAACTAACAGGATGAATTATTGGCGAACAACACTGAAGTCCAGAATCTTCCCATACGGGGGAGAAATCTTATGCATCTCTTTTCATCAGGCTGAATCACGTCTGTTAAAGGATCTCATTCAGTTCCTACTACAAACCATAATAACTTGCTGTGGAGACATATCAGGGTAAGACAGACTTGCATATCTATCATCTGGTGTATTTTAACCAAGTTCTTGCACTTTATGTTCTTTCATGTGGTGACCCTCCTAAAAGGAATATAATCAAAATACAAAATAAAAATGAGAAACAGCAGCTAAATTGAAACATAACGAAGCAAACAACTATACGCCAAACAACTATTGCTTTTCAACTTTCCCTTATGCCCATAAACAATTTCCAATAAAGACATTCTAAATAAAAACCTACACAAATAAATGGAGCCATACATCAGAAACATACATCTTCATCTCCTAGGTAATAAAAGGCCATCTTACTTGCTATGAAGAAACATGGATGTTGTTTCAGTCAATGTCAGAGGCCTGATTATAAATCAGAAAGTCTCCTTGAGCAGCCAAAAAAGTTAAAACAGCTCTAATGGAAAGATTGAGAGGTATAGGATAGCTTAGACACTTACTTCCTGAACTTCTTTTTTTTTTTTTGTTTTTCCTAGAAGTCCCTGAAGTATTTAAGAGCTCAGTCCACTGTCATTAATGGGCAAGTTTTGAATTCAAATGATACTTAGCATAACAATCAGTGAAGGGAGAAAGGGAATGCTTAAGATGCAAAGAGAAATCAATACTAAAAAGATAAGATGAAAAAGAATGAAGGTTTTTGCCATAACAGATGATGCAAAAGCATCAGCACATTACCTCTGGATCACTAGCATGGTGACAGCAATAGTGAAAGCCCTTTAGACAGATGGCACAAAAACATAAAAGCCCACCCTTGTTTCCAGGCCTATGGCTGTATTCTTTTGTTCTTCCAAAATGTCAGATTTATACACAAAGGATAATGCAGACAATTAGAAGGTCAGTGAGGTTTCTTAATGGTTATTAAAATGTCAAGCTAGACTATAAGCAATTTAGATCCTATGAAATGAGTAGCAGATGCACAGTAACAGCAGAAAATAGCATCAGCTTTTTTTTCTAATAGCCGCTACCCAACCTGACACAGTGCATCTGTCTCAAGGAAAGCAAAGTTGCATAGATGGGTTAGAAAAAGTTACAGAAAGTAATCAGCCTGTCCTGGTCACCATGTTAAGCCCTTGACTAACTGCTGGGGTGTGTTGCAAGCAATGGTAAATGGGATTTTCCTTCTGGTAGACTCCTGGCCCTACTCCCATTTGTGTCAGAAACAATGAAAAGCGTTTTCTAGACTAATGAGAAATGCATTCCTTGTCCCTGTCTGCTTGCTGAAGAGCAAGCCCCCTTCTCACAGATACTGCTGCTAGGTACTACTGCTCCCTGTTCCCACAGACAGCTATTGTGCCACCACCATGCTGGCAGGAGGACTAGGGAATCCTGAACAAGAGAGGGCTGTTCTTCCCTGCAGCCCAAATAGCACCTTGCGTCCCCAAGTGGAAGGCTCCAGCTTGCTCACAACTCTTCCCCCCAGCTCTCTAAAGCAGTGGGTACAAGCATTGTGGGGCAGCAAGGTGTAGAATACTCCCCTAAAGCCAGCATGTGGGATTTCCAGAGCAGCACACCAGGAGGCAATCCACTTCGTTTCCTCTGGCATTCGCATAGCAGCTTGCTTTTGCTGCTCCAGGGGCTTGGCAGAAACCCATCCAGTTTATGTTTACCAGCAAATGGTGTTGTGAAATCATGGAGATGTTTGTTAGGAGCTGAGAAAACCAGTTTCCCAATTTGAAATTTAGGAATTAATTATTTTGATCCTGGACTTCAGCAAGAAGGCATTAAGGTGTCAGCAGCTGAAATCCAGGTTTTATTAATGTCCAAATGTTAAAAAAAGATAACTGAAAGAATCATACTTTAGTGTCCAAAGTAAGTAAGCAAAAAAATCTGGCATTGCTAGAGAAGAGGAAGTTAATTTCTTGCTCACCGATAATTACAGGAAGCAAACACGGCTGCAAAATGAAACAAAGATAACTTAGCAGCTTTATTATGGAGAGGAAATACTCTTTGTCAGCAACAAAGAACCATTTCTTGATACAATGGAGGAAAAGATATTTATGGTTGGCCTCTACGCTTTCATACCATAAATTGCAAGGATGCAGCAGTGTGTTTCTAACCAGCAGCCTCTGCTCTTCTCTCATGCTACCAACAATATAAAAGAGGCCAAGTGCAGTCTGGCCCTATGAGATGCACTAAGTGGCAAAGAGAAGGGGAAAATGAAGGTGACACATTTATATTCAGCTTTAAAATTTCTATTTGTTTTAGACAGCTACTCTAGATGAGGAGATACAGCTAATAAAAGTGATTCAGATGGTCATAAAAAGTAGCACTTACAAAATATGTCTATGAGGATGTGAGGAACTGTCCACTACATTTCTGCCAACTGAACCGAGTAGTATATTTCAGAAAAGGAAAAAATCACTTTGCCCTGGTGAAAGGGCAGATGTTGTGGGCCCAATGGGAATAGTATGTGATCTTTGATAGATGCTGGCTGAAAATCAGAGCTGGATAGCAGTAAGCAAAATGCTGGTCTTGTCCCAGCACTACTGAGCAGCTTCTGTGATTTGGTGGCCACATTAGAGAGACATCCATTTAGAAAATACTTAACTACAGAAAAATTAAAAGAAACTGTGAAAGATTTTAAGAATTCAGAATAAACAAATTGGTACTGTTTTTAAACCTGGAGAAGGTTTTCTTCTTGTTCAAACCCCACAAATATACTGAAATTTTGAAATCTGGGAAAATACTACAAGCTCAGACTGGCTGAAATAGTAGAAAATTATAGCAAGACTTTGGCATGACTAAAAATAGATGACCCATCACTGCCTGCTCCGAATCCTCTGGGAAAGGGGAGTGATTCCACCAAAGCCAAAAATTACACATATTATGCTCCATGTCACCTAGTTCTTCAAGAGATGCACAGAACTTCAAGTCACAACTTTATTCTTTACATCTTGGTCCCCCGAGTGATAAGATCTGCACCAAAGATTCTGGCAGTGCTGCAAAGAGAAAGAGACTTTGTTATTGGCAAAAGCACCACTTGAGGCAGCCAAATGGTTTATATTAAAATGCTTAAAATTTTATATGTGTTTACTGTGGGGTTCAGGACTGGAACATGAACAAAGTGGTATTGAGGAAATTACTCTCTTTATTAAAAGAAAAATCAGCAAATGTAGGAACAGATCAAAACTGGAAGCTCTTATCAGATCTCCCACATTTTCATCATTCAGACATAGCAGAGCCTGGATTCATACTTTAGGAGACAATAGAACTTGGCTTGAGTCTGGTAGCCAGAAATCTGGGAAAATTAAACTAAACTGCCTGAGAGCTCACCCTCCCCACCCACAAACATATTCTTAAAACCGGACTTTATGGGTAGGAGGCAAGACAAGGACAACAGGGTGATAAAAAAGGATTAAATACAATAACTGCTCCTTACCTAAATCACTGCAACAACTATTCAGTCCTCCAAATTATTCTGTAAGCAATTGCTACTCCAGCTAGTTATCCCCCTACTTGCAGTAATTCTTCATGCCCAGTGTGCAAGTCCCTGATCTCTGCAGCCCAGGCTGCTGCTCCTGCCACCCTGCAGTGACACCATGAATGGCATAGGTTGCTCCTGTCCCACCAACTGGCCACTCCAGTCCATCAGCTGCTGCTCTGCACGGCTCCAGCCACCAGCTCTTTCAGCAATGCCCTTGCTCAAGGATGTGCCCCTGTGAGCTGCTCCATGACCACTCACTCCAGTGCCAGCTCTGTTCATCTCACTGATTGTTTTGCAAAGGTTTCTTTGACTCATAGGATTAGGCATGTTCTCTGCTACCAGCAGAAACTCCTTTAAACAAAATCCCCTCTTTCCAAATGATCATGTCAAATCCATTATCTGTTTTAGCTTAGGGTCAGTGGTCAAACAAGAATGCTAGGTATTGCTGGTTTGTCTAAACTTTCAAAACCCACTACAGTTCCATCTTCTCTTCCATTTTAAGATATAGTAAGTTTTCCATCTTCCTAAACATGCTAGGACATGAAAACCAACTTGAACCCATTTCGGGCCTCCCCTGGAGTGCTTATCATCCACCTCCCTCTCACCCTCTGCAAACCAACAGAGGAATTCTCCCCTCCTGGGCTGGTGGCTGCTCTCAGTTGTTTGCTCTCAGCCAGCAGGCTAATATTGAACAAACCTGAAAAACAGAGGCTGGTTCAGTACCTGTTTTGTCTTGCAAAAACCAGAAACCATCCCAATGCTTCATCATAGAAGTACTTACATAAACCTTTTATACTTAGCACTTTCTTATATACAATGGAAATAAAGTCTGAGCTTCCTCTGAGTTTTAGCATCATGAAATGCAGACTCTTAACTCAGTTTCCTATATGACACAATATAGTTAGTGAGATCCAAAGGTGAAAAAAGACCAAAATAAACACTACAGCTGCCTCTCTGCCAGTGTCATTCTGTCATAAATTTTAGAACAATGGGGAACAAATCATTTTACTGCTGAAGACACACCCACAGGAAAAAAAACAAACCTCAGACTGGTATGACTGAAAGATATATGTAACTGTAAAGACTGAGATTAGAGCACAAAACAGCCTCTGCAGGTATACAGCTCCTAATATGCCTTCTGTCTTTTCGTAGCTGCAGTCCATCATCAATTCCTAGTGACATAAATTAGGTGAGAGAATAAATAGTACTGCAGATGGGAATGTCATTACTCATCACTGCTGGGTTTTCTCTTCCTTTCAGGTGTGCCCCTGGTTACTATGGGAACCCTTTGTTAATTGGAAGCAGTTGTAAAAAATGTGACTGCAGTGGCAACTCAGACCCAAACCTGATTTTTGAAGACTGTGATGAAGTGACCGGCCAGTGTCGCAACTGCCTGCACAACACCATCGGGTTCAACTGCGAACGATGCGCTCCTGGTTACTATGGAGATGCCAGATTCGCTAAAAACTGTACAGGTACTGTCTATTGTTTAGTATAGCAGAGCTGAGGGAAATGCGGCACAACATGACCCCCCAGAGATCAGAGATACCTGAACCAGTAAGTGCCCTGGGAAGTAGCGTGTGCTTCTCGCCAACTACCTGGTGGGCTAATTCAGATGCCTGTTCAGTTGAATCATCCCAGGCACTAGCACTCTTTCCATTGCCTGGAGGAATACTCAAACCCCAGACTCCAACATTTCAAATGCCTGCAAAAGGTGAATGGAGGCACTATGGTGTCCTGCATCTTGTTTTAAATAAGGGTCTCTAAGTTGTTTTCTTTGGGCAGAGACTTCTCCTTTGTGTTTGTTCATATCAGAGGCCACCTAACATGACCCCTCAGACTGATGGCACTTAAAGACTTGAAAGCTTTTTTTTCTATGGAAACAGGGTCGTCATTCCTGTCCTGACTCAATACCCCCTCAGTTTCTACTAGTTTTCAAAATGATAATGTGTTCTTCATTTCTCGTGTGTCTGTGTAATCTTGCTGGTTATCATATTTCCATGCCAGAGATGACTGTACTTCAAGAGGCTGGTAGAGTGCTACCCACAGGATTTCCTAAAACATACTCATATAGGATTACAGAGGTTTATGTCCTTTAATAATTAGTCTCCTAATTTACATGGAGTTTGATCCAAATAGGAATTTAAGCTTATGCCCTTTGCCTTTACTTTGGCTCTGGGAGACAAGTTTAAAGTTGTCTTTCAAACCACCAGGGAACAGTAATAGCTAAGGGCAAAATGCAGGTGCTCAGAGTAGGGACCTTGGAGCTTCCTCCCAACACCTTTGCCAGGGTCATTCACTCAAAAATCAGAACACAAACGGGGTAGCAAGATCACTCCTAGCTCTTAGCTGACTTGAAGGTAAGACACAGCCAAACCACACACTCAACTGGGACATTTTAAGTGCTCCTGGATCTCCAAGTACAGGGCTACAGGCCTTGGGGCCTTAGGAATGCCTTGATCAAGCAACTTACTGTACACTTTAACATTACCTTTTAGTAACTTTATAACAGCCTGCCCCAAAAATCACATCCTGCCTGGATTTAGGCATGAAACGCATGCCTGAAATTCAATATTTCTGTGATTTTGAGGAGCAGACCTTGTTTATGCACTTCACTGCCTAATTCAGTTCACCAAAAGCTGATTTGACATCATTTCTCCCATAAAGAATGACAGGATCTAGTTTGTGGCTCCTAAATACTATGGGGCAGGAGAAATGCATCCAGAACTTCAACTCAGCAAACCACAGTAATTGTGCCCTAACCATATGCTAAAGTGGAGCTTCAAATAGCTGGGAGTAGCGTTACCAGAAGTCTGAGGATTACAGGGTATTCCAAGTGTCTAAATAGATTACACAGGACATGATTTTGGAAGACATCTCTGAACACAGAGTTTCTAAACTGAAGTTAAGTCACATTTTCATCACCTCAGTACAGTTTTGGGTTGCAGCCCTAAGGAGCTGCAGGTATTAAAGGCAGAATGCCTTGGTATTATTTACATTTCTGAGGTACAGTTTAAGTGGGATTTCATGGTGCACAGGACTTCTCTATAAGGGCTTTTCATGCAGACTGCCAACTAGCTTAGTAATTCATCAGCGATTTCCTTGTATTGCTTGATCTTTACTAAAAAATAAGTGCCTGGGCACTTGAATATGTTGTAAGAAGTGCAGCTTTTCTCTGTTTAGAAGCTAATTTAATCTTGTAGTTGAGTCTAGCAAATCCTGATTTTCAAGTACCGCGTTTCAGAAAATTACACACTTCTTGCTTCATCTTCATTTCTGCTAAATAAAGCAATGTGCTACACTTGATGTTAGTGCATAGATTGCCTGCACCACTCGATACATCCATAATATCCAAACTATTCATGTAGTTTACAAGGCAAGCTTATATTTTGACATTTTGAAGCAAATAGGAACTCTTGTTTAGAAAAATATCAATTCTGAAATAAGACAAATACCTTCTTTAAAATACAAAAATACAGAAAAAAACCCCTAGTGTCAGGAAAAAGAGTCCATGGACATGATTTCCACAGAGTGCCTCAAGGGATGTACAGAAAAAAAAACCCTGCAGGAGAACTAAATAAGCAACATCTCTATCCAGCTAAGATCATCTTTTTTTCTTTCAAGCAAAAGACAAAATCCTTGTAGCTGTGGATAGTAGTTTTAAGGTTTTTAACCACATGTTCTCTAGCTGCACTTCAAAGTCTTCCACAAATGTCTCTCAGAAATGAAGGTAAATTTAGAAGCTTCATCCACCAATAAGCTCGAGTAGCACTGAAAGTTATAGTTCCCTACTGAAAATATGGTACCTCCTAAACAAGAAGATAAAAAATTGTCAGGACTGCTTTTGAAATTCATTTACTGTAAGCATTTATAGAGCAGAATAAGAGTTTTCCATTTAAATAAGAGGTAATATTTGATTTTCTTCATCACTGATCTCACACAAATTTTATTCTTGTAACTGAAATCTTGCCACCTATTTTGGGACTGATCCCATGTTAAAAGTCAAGAGATAAATCTCTGCTTTCAGCTGAGACCTTCATTTCACTTCATAACAAAAGAAATTTCAAATTAAATAATTGTGGATTAGGAGTTAGGAGACACCAAGTTCATGCAGGTTGTGGTGAGGTCAAAATATTGAATGGCCCCAGAATTAATAACCAAATTCCATTATTACAATGGGACAAAAATGAATAGTACCACCAACACTGGTTCAATTACACAGGATTATTCAAATGTTGGTGCATCATGTCGACTTCGAAGCTGTATTATACATTTTCCCTAATCATTCTTCAAATGTGCCATGTGGAATGTAAATACAAGGGTAATTCATAGAGAACAATGAATGGGCTGTAATAAAACAGCAGTAAACAATTTCGTTATACAAGATTCTGCTGAAACCACAAGTCACAATAGCAAAACAAATTCCAGATAAGTCACTGCTGTTCTTACATTCTACTTGAGTTTTCTGTTATCTTAGCAAAGTGTTCCAAGAATATTTTAATCATTAAAATAATATCATTTAGAAGATCAATTAAACCTTGAAAGAGACACTTTAGATTAAAAGTTATGCCTTCTAAAAAACCACTTGTGCTGGCAATAAATATGTAGATTGTTTAAGTTTAAAAAACTGTAAAATCTCATTTATTCTGCATTATAAGTGGTAGGAGATATTTACATTGTGATATGTTCAAGCTGATGATGAAATTGGAGTCCACTATCAAACCCTGACAGCTGGAAAGCTTATTTAATGCCTGTCTGAAAGTGTTGATAAATTCCACATGTCTGTGGAGAGATTTATAATTAATGATTAATTCTAGTTGTACTGCTTTTCTTAGCTCACACCTTAAATGACACCTTCTCTAGATGATGATACACAATGACCCAGTGGGCAACTCCAGCTCCACTACCCCTACTTGTGACCAGCTGGGGAGCTTTGAACAAGTCACCAGCACAGGCTCTCTGGATCTGTTTCCTGCCATTTCATCTGGTCCAATTTGACTGCAGTGAAAAGAACATTTTTTTCTATATACTGAAGGGAAAATCAGTCCAAGATGTTCTTGATTTTTGTTTGACTGCACTTGTGCAATCCTATGTACAATCATTTCTTGAGTCTTGGGAAGGGAAAGGTGGGCCACACAATTTGAAGATTCTTCTTTCAAAATTCCTTTCTTTCCCTCCAGAATGTAACTGTGGAGGAAGAATGTGTGACAGTCAGACTGGAGAATGCCTCGCAGATAGTCCTGAAGTTTCTACTGGAACAGACTGCCCAACCATCAGTAAGAAGATTATCATGAGAACACTAAAAAATAATATTGCTCTTGTATTTAGATGCTTATGAATACTAAATTAAAAGTTTGGTTCTCCAATGGGTTCAGCACTGTGACCTTGGCCCCACTGGGCACTTAAACATGTGAATACGCACAATGCCCAAAGACTGAGTATTTAAATGTATTCTCCCTTGCTCAGCCGAGTACATGTATACATTCAAGTCTGTGATACAGACTGAATGTTTAGGTACAAACTGTGAAGCAGTAAGAAGTATAACCAAAGCTACCTCTATAGACTTTGTGTCTGCAAATTAACATTCTGGCCCTAAAAACTGCCATAAGAACTTCATCTGTTCCATCTTGTATAATTTATGTTTGTCTAGTTGTACACCTAACACAAATTGTTGCTGTTGACCATTTGACATATATCCATCAACTTTTCCACTATCATCTCCCCTGTTGTAAAGGCAGGAAGCCTGGGGAGTTTTTGAAAGCACTGCATTGTAACAATGGAACTACTGAATTTTTTTTTTAAAACATTGGAATAATTATGCTTGTGGTATAATGTAGACCATGTAGCATATGGGGGTTCCCAAGTCAACTCCCAAGAAAAGAGGTCATATGCCTTTAAATACAGCTACAAGGAAAACATTTTGCAGCTGCTGCCATCAGGAATAGGGACCACATAATACCAAGCAAAAGCTTCTGTAGGAATCTGTGTTTCATGTTCACCTAAGTCTCTTGCATTTAGTGGTGGCACCAGCATCACTAAAAATAAGGTAGCATTGCAAGAACTCAGTAGGGACAGGGATACAGTTCTTCACAAGCATTTTCAAACATGTTAATGGTTTTAGATATTGCCTTCCTAATCAAATAGGCAACCAAGGGTCCATCTGCTGGACATTATTTCTCATTCAACCAAATTTTAATTTTCAAGTTCCAGGTTCTGTCAAAATGTAGTTGTTTTTTTTGACCCCCATCTGTTGTTTTTCTGGCCACAAACATGCAAAACCTCTAGACAATAGCCAGGAAATGCCTCCTCTCTCTCTCTCCCTGCTAATTACCCTGTCCTTGCAGCAGCCTCTTGGAGCAGTCCCATCTGGTGCTGCTCAGCAGGATTTGTAATGTCTGTACTGTGGGACCTTGGAAGTGGGTAGTTGAAAGAAAAATGGGTATCTACACAGAGGGGACAGCGTGGGGCAGGAGCACTATAAAGTGAATTTAAGATATTGACTGTTCACTGACACAAGCACTGAAGAAAAATGGCACTCTTTCATTTTCTTATCAGGCTGTGATAAATGTATTTGGGATTTGACGGATGACATCCAACTAGCAGTTCTGGCTATTGATGAAAGCAAATCGACTTTGCTGAGCATTTCTACAGGTGTGGCAGCTCAAAAGCGCTTGAATGACCTGAACCTAACTTCCACCCATCTACAGGTGCAAATATTGATGACATTTTATTAGTCATATAATTTTAATCTATGAATTTCCACTCCATTTCTGTAGATCCCTGCCCTCACTAGAAAAATTAATTGCTTTCAGATGCACCGACTTTTTTTTTCCCACACACACAGGTGGCAATGTCCAAAAAGAAGAACCATACTGTGCTGTGGAACATCCTAGTTGATAATACTACAGATGAAATGAATGATCTTCTGAGAGAGGCAGCAACACTTGATGAACAGGTTTGTTTATAGCTCCCTGCCAGAGCTCTGAAGGTTTGTGGTTTGTCATATTCACATGCTGGTATAAAACCTTAGTACAGAATAGTAAAAGTGGGAAGGACCTACAAGCATCATCTAGTCCAACTGCCTGACCACTTCAGGGCTTATCAAAAGCTAAGTCATATTGTTAAGGGCATTGTCCAAATGCCTCTTAAACACTGACAGGCTTGAGGCATCAACTACCTCTCTAGAAAGACCATTCCAGTGTCTGACCACTCCCTCAGTAAAGAAATACTTCCTAACATTTAGTCTGAATGTCTAGGTTCATCAAAAAAGAGTGGGGGTGTCCTTCAGGGCACTTCACATAGTTGGGAGAACTTTATATTTCTATTTTCTATTTTTAAACTCCCTAGCTTACTTCAGCTCTGAATTAAAAGCATAAATGACCTATGAAGTCTTCTTCCCAGAAAAGGATGGATTTAGGGCCAAAATCTGCCAAATGTTGTTGAGCTTTATCACTGATCACAAAAAGCCTCCCTTCAGGGTCTGAGTAACTTCCTACCCTCCTACATGTTTGATCTGAAATTGGCACGTTTCCTTTCTTTTTCGCATTTTGATTTCTAATTAAGCAAAGTAACCAACACTAAAGTAATTCAGACTGACTTTGGGAGGTTTTGTATTATAACTATCTTACATGTATGCTCTCACAAAATTAAATTAGCAAATTAGCCCAGATTAGACAGTTCAAAACATGTTACAAAAGTGCCAGCTCAAAAGGTTTTTTCACATACTTACTGAGATCAGAGCCTGATCAGGACTCAAGACTTTTTTAAACACAATTGTAATCATAAATGTTGCCTCCACATTCAGTTGTCAGACTGTAAAATTAAGGTTATCTGCTCTCAGCACGCGTAACACTTTCATTACGTCCTAGAATACTGATATGATATATGTTTAGAAAAGAAATAGTGTTCAAAATTTCTTCTCTGTTTTAAAGAGATATTATTAAACATCTATCCATTGCTAAGATGTATAAATATTAGTGAGATACATCATTCAATGTTATTCCCAGAGATTATCAAAGTTGTAGTATGACTAGAGCATATTTCATGCTTATGGTAAAATGCTACATCTCATATTCGCTTACCAGTTCCTTCACAAGACAAATTAAAATTATATCTCAGACTAAAATTCAGGCACGGGAGCAACTAGGAAAATAAATCACAAGGAAGAACAGAAAGGACTATGCAGAGAATTAAAAGAAAAAATAGGTTTGGGTGTTTTTAATCAGTACTTACTTAGCAGAAAGACTACTGCAGAATTACACAGACTATGCCTGTGTTCAAGAGAGGTTTGATTAAATCAGTTCCCCCACACATATATCTGTACCTGTCTGGCAGTGCTTACATGCCTCAGTGTCCCTCTAGTATTTTGTAGGCAGGATGATTAAGTCATTAGATTTTCTAGGAATATTTAGTGAATTTGGGTAATAGTGTTTCTGTCATCTTCAGTACTACACAGGGATTTCTTAGCTCATTCCTCAGTCTAACTCTCTCTGAACCAATAAATTCAGCATTTCCTCCATCTTTTCTCCCTGGTTATTTCTAACACTTATTCCACAGGGACACTTATGATTGGGCAGGGCAATAAAGACCCCAGACATCATAGTGGAAGGAAGACCACAGCAATAACTGAATATATTGAACCTTTTACTCTTTCAAGGCACTTTTATGGAAAACTAGTGCTTTGAGTGTATTTTGAAGAGATGTACCACATCTTCCATTTAGAGCATTTTGCATGTACATCCCCCTGTCTGAGGGGTCACTGCAGATTCTGATGAATGTATCAAGTGTAGGCAAATCCTCCAGGTAAATGAGACTAGTAAATGAGACTACTTGAAGGAGCTTAGAGTAAAACAGCATGTAGTTTGCTCCTGAATGTCTGGCAGACACTTAGAGGAACCAAGGATCTTTCTTTCTCAGGCACTTAGCAAATTCAGAATAAGACTCCCTACATTAGCAGGAATTTGAAAGTCTCTGAGAGCATCCTTCACTCATGCTGCTGCATTCCCCATCAATCTCATGGGAAACAACCAGCAAACCTGTCTCAGCAGTTCACCATAAGTTCAAAAGTTAAAGAAAAAAAAAATATAATATCTGGTAAGGAAAGAGTATTACGTAAAGGCAAGTGTGTGTAAAAATGAGAATGAGTTGCCTAAAATAAGCATGAAATTGTGATGCTGAGAAACAGAGCACCCCCAAGAAACCTTGATAGCAATAAAACAGGACCGCCCAGAGTGAGGGAAGAAGCAAAGGAGGACAGAGGCAGAACCCTCTTGCAGCATTAAGCAAGTGCTTACAGGAAAGCTAGGGAGGGGCTCTTCATCAGGGAGCAGAGTGATAGGACAAGGGGGTAACGGGTTTAAGCTGAAAGAGGGGAGATTTAGGTGAGATATTAGGAAGAAATTTTTTTACTATGAGAGGGCTGAGGTACTGGAACTGATTGCCCAGAGAAGTCATAGAAGCCCCATCCCTAGAGGTGTACAAGGCCAGGTTGGATGAGGCTTTGAGCAACTTGATCCAGTGGGAGACTTCCCTGCACACAACAGAGGACCTGGAACTAGAGATCCCTTCCAATCCAAAGCATTCTATGATTCTGTGAAGGGAGTACACCAGCAGCCAAATATCTTCTGCCATCTCAAACCCAGAAACTAATTTTACAGTGGGCATTTATGCTTCTGCAGCCCCAAAGGGTGAACCAAACACCTCACCATTGGCAAGCATGCCCTTACAAATAAGGGAACACAATGCAGAGTACAGCCTCCAAAGTAATATCACATAGAAGTGTGGCTATCCTCTTCAGAATATTTTGAATCCTCATGGTTTTTCTTAATTTGAACAAGTTACAAAGCTGAGGAAATCACTTGAGGGAGACACTGATCTAAAAATGGTTGTAAGCCTGACAGCATATTCTTCAGTCTATATGCTTATTCAGGAAAAGCCATAACCAGCAAAATGAGCCAGGCTTGCTGAATGCCTAGGAGACTCAGCAGATGGGAGTTTTACAACTATGCATAATTTATGGCAGTTTGATTGCAGCAAATGATGAATAAATATGGGACAGATTTTAATCTCTCACTCTGCAATTCTGAAACTATCAAGACAGGCCTTCCTTTCAAATACCTCTGTAAACACCACTTTATATGATAAATCGACTTTCATATACTCACCAGTAAAAAGAAAAAATGTGTGTTTACACTGCTCATCCTCACACATGCATATGGACCTGCAAAGAAATCCAATGTCTAACTCATATGGTTTATTCATAGGGAAATGAAGCATCCAGTAAAGGCCTTCTAGTACAGAAGGAAACCATGGAGACCAACAACCGTGCTACTCAGCTTCTGCAGCAGCTCAGTTATATGAGGGATGACATTGAAGGTAAATAGATTACTTTCTGGCTCAGCTCAATGTCAAGCATATCTTAATGAAACCTCCAGCAAAATAAAAAAAAATCATCACAGCACCTGAGTACTCTGCAATGCCATGATGAAAAGTTGTCTCTTAAAAGACAACTGACACCATGGGCTGACTTGCTCTGACACCAAGAAAAACAGCTTCTCTTTCATTTTTCTCTCTCTGACAAGACAGAATAGTAGGAAATAGGTTCACATGAGATAACTTAAGCTAATCCGGCTTGTTGTTTTTGTTTGTTTGATTATCTGCTCAAGGTACTTATACACACTTATGGTAAAATAAAAGAGTCAGTATCAGACTGGGGATGGGTGAAACCACAAATACAAGCATGGGAGGGATGGTGAGAGTTCTCTGTGCCTTACTTGTCTGCAGATTTTTCTTAATTCTGCTTTCCTTTTTGAACTTATGGCAGTCAACTAGGTCTGACTAACTCTGGTTATCACACCAGCAAGCATTACTTCTAATCCAGTTTTTACCTTTTAGCAAGCCATTGCTAAGTAGGATCATGTTTGTTTATATAACTTTATGTATATTCTTCTAAAAATAAAAGGATGCTGAATAATAAGTAATTTTGTGAATTTACTGCTTCCCTAAGTTCACCGTGGGGAGTGGTGGTGATTTTCTTTTCAAGCCCCTAATTGCTTCATCTGACCAGAATTTCTAACAGGATTTGGGTCCAGACACATCTACAGAGCATTAGAAACTAGCTAGTGTGCTCTTGGTTTTTTTTTTTTAATTTTTTCTGGCATTAAGAATTACAATTGGAAAACTGCATTTTCTTTACCTTTTTTTTCACAGAGAAAACTTGGTCTTTCGTAAAAGTGAAAGGCAGAATTGTAAACCATGTAGCTAGTTTAGACCATCATAAATGGTTCTAGTGATTCTGATTCACAGTAGGAGAGATTAAGATCACCCCAAATTAGGAAAAGAGTGAAACCAATAGCTTTTTCAAGTTAAAATGTTGTGACAAACTGCCACCTATTGTCTCCATGTCCTGCTCATCCATTCGTATGGTACCAGGGGATGCCTTATAAAGTCCACCTTTGGGCAACATAGTAGAGCAATAAAAGCATCTCCATTACTAGTATAAATTTCAAAATATAATTTCTCTTTTGATTGTAAATGTATGTATTTTACATCTTCCCAGACAAAGACTTTTTTTCTTTAGAGCCTGACAAAACCTCTTGCATCTTCAAAAATTTTTGTTTTACTGTAAATTACAACAATAAATGACAACAGTGAACACGTTCCCAAGCACTATTGCTCTTAGAAAAGATGTCTTAGTCAGAGATCATTTTTATCTGGGATATCTGTGACATATCATTCTCATGCTGATACATAAGGCTGAGATTAAGCCAATTGCAGCCTCTTCTTCTGTACCTATGCAAAGCACTAAAACCCCAAGTGAACATACTAAAAGTATCCCTGTCTCCTGTACGTCTGCAAGATGATAGTCCATTGCCCATGGACAATACCCGTTTTCAGCACACAATGGAGGATGTGATTGAGAGCAGGACTGAGAGAGAAGGACTTGAGGGTGCTGGTTGATGAGAAGCTCAATATGAGCTGGTGATGTGCACTCACAGCCAAGAAGGCCAACCGTATCCTGGGCTGCATCAAAAGCAGCGTGGCAGGCAGGTCGAGAGGTGATTTTGCCCTTCTGTTCCTCTCTTGTGAGACCTCATCTGGAGTACTGTGTGCAGTTCTGGAATCCTCAATATAAGAAGGATATAGAGCTGTTGGAACGGGTCCAGAGGAGGCTAGTTACAAAGATGATCAGAGGACTGCAGCACCTCCCATATGAGGACAGGCTGGGAGAGCTGGGGTTGTTCAACCTGGAGAAGAGAAGGGTCCGAAGAGATCCTATAGTGACCTGCCAGTACCAGAAGGGGCCTACAAGAAAGCTGGGGAGGGACTGGTCACAAAGGCTTGTAGTGATAGGACAAGGGGCTCCTTCCGGTAATAAACTGGAGAGAGGCAGATTTAGAGTAGATGTAAGGAAGAATTTCTTCACTGTGAGAGTGGTGAGGCACTGGCACAGGTTGCCCAGGGAAGCTGTGGCTGCCCCATCCCTGGAGGTGTTCAAGGTCAGGTTGGATGAGGCCTTGGGCAGCCTGATCTAGTGGGAGGCATTGGAACTATATGATCTTTAAGGTACCTTGCAACCCTAACTCTTCTATGATTCTATGATCTTGCCACAGAGCACACTAATTTCTCCCAGTCCTTGGCAATGCAAACAGGCTTAAACGATATTAGATTTCCACTGCAGTCTTACTCTTGTGATGCTGAATCACCTTTGATCATCTGTCCATACATCTCATTTTATTTCTACAATTACTGAGCAAAAATGTCAGCATACGCCTCATTGTATGTCACCAGCAATTGTCCTCTATAGGAAGTCCTTTTGTGTTATGAACTGGTTTGGAGCAGGAAAGGAACCACAGAAGGCAGAAATGTGTCTAGTCTATCACACAAATAGCACAATCGGGTTGAGCTATACTAGAAAAAGGAAGACTCGTGGCAGTAAATAAAAAGATAATGCTTATTCCCCCAGAAAAGATTTAGGTACAAGTGGGTGAAAATTATTTCCACCTAAAAGGCATCACTCCTGTAGCAGATAAGCTACTCTTTTCTGAAGAGGCAACACATATGTGCACACATGTGCATGTGTGTGCCAGTATGACAAGGAAAAAGAAATCCATTGAATCATTGGTGGTGGTCAGTTACTGCTCAGTTTGAGACTTTAATGCTTAACTAAGGAGCTACCAGCCAGAAACTGCATGCAAAGACACTCTACCACAGAATCAGTTGTGCCACAATTGTACATCTATTTTTTATAAAAATCTTACAGATGCATAGTGCTGGCTTTTTCAGCTTTGCTTGTCCACAAAGCTAGTGATGAGCACAAGCCAAAGCTGCTCAGATCATAGGGCTAAAAAAAGGGGTTGATTCTAGGACAGAGTAAGAAGTAGTTAAACTTTGTAATGCTTGTACTGAGGAAGCATAAACTCAATTTCAGCTGCAGGGACCCAACAATGTTTTTTGAACTGAGACCAAAACCTTGAAATAGCATCTATCTCCAAACCAGCTAGGCAGTATCAGGCCAGAAGCCATATGTTACCTCTTTAGGGTGCCTCAGACTTCTTAAGATGGAAAAAGAGGTTACTTCAGTCTCCTTGTCGCTGTTGTTATTTAATAAACAACATTTTTGCAGCCACACTTAAAAATCACAATCCTGCTCAAAAGCCCCAGGCTGCTGCATGCCACAGAATTCAGAATAAAATGATGATCTCAGACTATAAGAACTGCCAAACCAAATAATGCACACAACCCATGCCTGTTTAACCTCACCCTCTTCTGATGAGACCCCCACATATGACAGAAAGTGTGAATTATTTACAGTTTTCATATAAGACTAGATTAAACATAATAATTGTCTACTATAAAGTTGGAAGATAACTTTCTTTTGACATCAGCATGAGCTGGGTTCACAAAAGTAAAAGTGCTCCATAGTATTTATTTCCCTATAGCCATGCTGGATTGACCATCTGTTCCTTTTTTCCACAGAAATCAGCATTAAGATGAAACACTATGCAATTCAACAAGAGCTGAGCCCAGAAGAAATTACCCAAAAGCTGAGCATGGCTGAGGAGATGCTGAATGAGATCAAACATCGTAAGCCTTTCACTAATCAGAAGCAGATTGCAGGCAAGGAGGAAAATGCAGCGGAGAAGTGTGAGTTTTAAAACTGTTTTCCGTTCAACTACATGTTGCTGACCCAGACTAGGCAGCTCTGGATGCACTGCTGAGCCCCTGGGGAGGACCAGCAGGCACTTGACAAGCACCAACTGGTGTGCTGAAGATGCTGCTGGCTCCAAATGCCTACCCCAAGTCTCTGCTGGTGTTTGCTGCCCCTGTGGCCAAACAAGCAGAAAAATACATGTATGTGTGAGTCTGTGCACTGCAGCACCACAGTGAGAGCTGCTTAGGAGGGTGCATGCTAGGGCTGGAATTCTTTGTGTGGACATCTTCATTTCCCCCTGCCAGCACTGCCATGGGGGCAGTAAACTCCAGCAGAGAGAAAAACCGCTGGTATGGGAAAGAGTAGCCGCTTAATTCTCACAGCTTGGTGAATACGATTCAGAGCCCCGGGACAATAAGGACTGTCTTCTCCACAGTAGCTTGTTCAGCTGTGACAATAAGGGAAAAAAAGAGCAAGGAAAGCCAAACTTAGTTTCTTTTAGTAAAAGCTACTTCAGAGGAGGAATTAATAAGATAAAAATAATACTAAAAGGAGAAGCATCTTTCCTTTTCAAATAGGAGGGAAAATTAAAACATTGGTATATGATCCCTCAAGTAAGCTTTTAACAAATGTTTTTACTGTCCCCTGAGTAACAGCAATAGAAATTGTTGCATGGGAAAGTTTTGCCAGAAATCTAAGTTTTGGATTAATTAGTGGCCTCTGATTTTTCTCCCAGTGCTAGAGCAAGTTGAAGAATTTCACGAGAGGTATAATGACACCAGATCTCTGGTATCTGATGCAGTGGAGCAGCTCAGTGAGCAGGATGCGAAGCTGTCAGACCTGAAGGAGGCATTACACCAGGCGCTTGACTATGTTACAAAAACAGAGGATATAAATAAGTTAAACACAGCCAGTCTTCAAAAGCGTGAGGTACTATGCAATACATTTATTCTAACTGTTGTCTGTGAACACTCCATCTCTGCCAGCTCTTAAAATAGTAAATGCAAACAATTTAGATTCAGGAATCATAATACCAAAAAAGAATTTCTTGGACCACTCAGTAAGATGACATTGACTCTCCAGTTCTAAGAAACAAGTTGTGTAAGTGTAAGGCATTATTATTTATTCATGGAGTAAAAATAAATGCCCAGTCTCAGCAGACCAAGAAAGATAAGGATACTAATGCCTAAACTAGGAAGACGTGTTACAACAAAACCCAAGAAGCTTAAAATTCCCTGTAGCATGGCTGCTATACATATTGTGGTGGGATCGTTTCATCTATTATGTATCGATTTATAACGTGGAAGGGCTTCATGCTCACAAAAGTAACTACATTCTCTTAAAACCATTCTTTTTAAAGACTCTGCACTGCATTCATGCCCTGGGGCAAGTACATTTATATTGTCTCATCCAAACTTTCTCTTTGGTCCTCTCTAAGCAAAATACATCCCCATTTTTTTCAAGAAGAGCAGATGATTGTCTTTGCATCATCAAGCACACATACTGTTCCACCACAGATATCTTGAAACTGTTTCCTACTTGCTGGGTGATCAGCCTAACTATAAGACTACAGAGGTTTTCCCTTATGCTCTGTTCAAGCAAATAGTTTCAGTAGTTTTAATAAAGTAATCACTCCAGAGGAGAGCTCAGAGGAGACCTGTCCCCTACAGTATAGAAAGGGGACATGTTTGCCTATAGGTGGTGGTATTAGGTTCAAATCCCATCTGGATTATGAGGAAATTGAATTTTCAGGTCTTTCATCCCAGAAAAATACTCAGTTGTACAAAAAGACTATTTTTTTTTCTCCTCCCAGCAGCTTTGTGCCTCTCTTTATGTTCTTTAGTTTTCTCTAAGGGATGGAAAACCAGAATGTCCCACCTAAAATTTTTCATGTATTATTTCAGCAAGGAAGAAAATGAAAAGAGAAGAATTTTGGACCATTTAAAGTAAACTGTTTTCATTTGGATGGTTGAAATTGTTGGGATTCTGGATGAGAGTGGTTTAGGGAGCAGTTTTCTGATTTGAAGATGATCTTGCAAATTCAGGCCAGCCCCTGGGTTTCATAGCATCAGTGGCTGGGTTTTGAGCTCTTGAAATCTGCAGCACTAGAAGTTCATGCTGATGTAGATTCAATAGAGACATCAGGTGTGCTGCTCTCATGAATTCTTCTACAAGCAGCTTGGGGTCCTTATATACAAGGCCTCTTCTGTTGTTCCATTGTTTCATAATTACAGTGCCAAGCTGCAGCTCCTCTCACATTTATGAAGCAAAGCCTGAAGTGTGGAGTAGCAATTGTTCACTGTTTATAACCAGTTGGGTCTTCATTATTCCTCACAATGAAGGCAGATGCTGTACAAAAAAAAGATTGTTCACATTAGCTATACTACTGACAAGGAAAAGAGATCTCTGTACTGTAGATTTTTAAAAAAATAGTTTTCAGACCACTGTGAAAAATCCACACTTAATTTTTCTCTGCTGGCAGTTCACTGAATAATGCTTCATTACAATAATTGTTCATACTCTAGTATAAAATAAAATTAATGCATATAAATTAAAAAACTATATAACTTCACAAAGAAAATGGGAGGAGTCACATTGTAATATGCAGTGAGGTGTCTGGGACTAAATTTATGTTTGTCTAGAATGTAGTTTATCAGTTCATCTTTGGAAATAACTTTAATGACATGACAAAATGATAAGGCTATATTTTAGCAATTCACTAAAAAATTTAGGGTTTGGATGTGATTTAATTTAATTTTTATCTATTTCAGAAACAGCGTGAAAAAGTAAAAGAACAAATAGATGAAGTGAACAGCACACTGCTAAGTGCTACAACTATTTTGGCAGGACCACAAAAGGTCAACTCAGAATTAAGTGAGGTAGTAAAGGTAGGTGCCTCAGTGACTCCTGAATTTTTGAACTTTTTGAAAGTCACGTATTTAGACAATTAAATAAACATTTCCATGGGCTTTGATCTTTCTCTGAAAAAAAAGAATAAAATAAAACTGGGATTTTTCTAGCTAGGATATTTGTCATTTTACCAAAACCTCTTTCTTTTAATCTTTTATTTTAAAATTTTGAGGTAGTTTAAAACAAATTAAAATCTTACACAAACATTGATTTTGGCCATAGTTGCTGACTTCTATTTTTAACACAAAAGTAAATATCAGAAGTCATTAACTTTTATTTGAAAAAGTAATTTGAGAAAACAGTATGAAGACAACTTGCTTTATAACCATCCCTGAATTATCAAGCAATATGATTTTTTTTCTCTTGTGTTTCACGGAAAACAAATTGTTGCAGTTTATCATTTTGGGTCCCCAATCCCTTTGTATAAGTATAGACAGAGGGGATATCAATAGAGCATGGAAGAAAATAGTATGTCAAGATCATACATCATATATCCTCATCAACAATAAGTATTTTCACACTTAACTCATTCATCCTTTTTATCTCCTTCCATTTCATGCTTTTTTCTTGTCTTTTGAGTCCACATTAAAAATATCAGCAAATGTGTGTAGTGGAGAGGTGAATGCCAGCCCAATTTTGTTTTCCGCACAACTATTTCCTCTAAGGAAGAAGTAAGGTTAAGGCAAAGGCATACTACTTCTCCCTGTCTATATGTACAGGTAGTACTTAAGTGACTTATAAATTAGATTAATCCAAGATGTCTTAGCATGAGAAATATCTCTGTGCAATGAGATAGAAAGAGGTCAGAGTCTATTTTCCCATTTTCCACGATATGGCACACCTCCCAGATGTACAACTAAACTCTCTGCTCCTCTCAAGCAATGGCCAAATTATCCCTGGGGCACAGTCACTGCCCCAAGCTATTCCCCAAAGAGGCTGTTTTGGGACAGTGGCAGATGGCCAGGACCAAATCTGTGTCAGACCTGAGCAGTAATGGGATGATGCATAAGCCCACCCATCCCATCATTACTTAGTTCACTTGCATATATATCATTTAGGAGGCTCAGAAAACTAATTTCTGGCCTGATGTCTTCACAGAGAAGAGGTTAAAAAAAATGGGATTCATCTCCTAATTCAAGAAGAATGACAAAGAGGGTTTTTTTGCAAAGATCTGATCTCATTACTTCATCTCTTAGCTTCTCATTCTAAAAGACCTGTCATTAGCACCGTTCTGGAGCAAACATAAGGGACAGTAAGACATTTCTCAGCTGTCTTTCTTTGGTATTTCACACATATCTCTCTCTCTAGTATCTTTTTAATGGACTCCTGGAATTATGGTTGATGTTTACCTTCCTGCATTTCTCTTATCATACTGCCATTCATGGGACAGACTCTGATTTTTACTCTTTTCTATCTGCTAAAAATATGATATCAAACAAATGCAACATAAAACAAAATTATGATAATATAAAAGGTGAAATGAAGCATAATAAACAAAATATGGACTTGATTTTTTACAGTTTTCATCTTTCCTTCCTTCTGTATTTTGCTCAGAATGCATCAGGATTCTACGCAGAAATAGATGGAGCGAAAAAGGAGTTGCAAGAAAAACTAGCCAATCTATCTCTCTTTGATGATGATTTGGTAGAAAAGGCTATGCATCATGCACACAACCTAAGAAGACTTGCTGATGAACTGGACCGGTAAAATCTGACTTCAGCAGACTCTGCTCATATAAGTGTTATTGATTGAACAGATGAATGAACTGAAGGACAAGCAGAAACACAGTGACATTAGATATGCTGCCTGTAAACAAGCACTAAGGAAATTATTACTAAGTCATGCATGGAAGGACTTACCAGGGTCCAGAGGGAACAGCTGAAGTTGAGCTAAGCGAAGTCTATTCATATTTTCAAAGAATAAACAAACATATATCATGTGTGACATTCCCCCCTTTCTAATTTGACGTGTTCTTTTCTTCCCATAGCAAGGGAAAGATGGATTACCAAAAAGTAAAATAATACAGGTAGATTAAATGGAGTTTGCAGAAACAGCTCATGTCAGTAAATTCATTCTCATTTCAAAAATTCTTAGCATTATGGACCTAAAAAATGGGCTTTGGGATGGTTTTTGTTCAAGAACTGGTTTATAGATGGAGTAGTTCTGACACAACTCAATAGGTTGCGTCCCAGTGAAACTGGTCCACTGTAACACCAAAAGCTTACTGTAAGTCTTCCTAGTTTGCTGGAATATATTGAGTGCACAAAGTTCCCTCAGTTTACTAAAAAGCCACTTTTAGATAGATTTGAAATATGACTGTATTTTCAACTGGGACTATCCATGGAAAAAACACTGCCACAAATTATTTCTTAAAATATATGTGGCCAGTTGTTTCTTAATATTAGTATGCCGTAGACAGGAGCTTAAAACAGAGAAGAAAAAAACAACAGATGGTTTTCTTTTGTGAAGTTGTATAAAACTGACATCTGAAACCCTGTTCCATAACACCACACCAACTACAGACAGCCTGAAAAACAAACAGTATTTTCAGGCTGAGATCAGGTATCCAGGGACAGCAGAATCACTTGAAAGAAAATACCCCATATGGATAGCCTTCACCACTTACCAAAATAATTTAAAAACAACTGCTAAGTCCAACACATTAGGAATTTAACGGAAAGCAAACAGAAATAATTATGAAACATCCAGATGGAAATGTGCTGACTCTTTTATTTGTTAAGAAAATTGTCCTACAGTGAAACTTTCATCCTTTAAAAAATTTAGTCTGCCTTCAAATAATTTTGGGATTTATGGGTTTGCTTTATAAGGCTGTTAAGCTTTTATTTGGTAGCACTTATTCCTTTGTCTGGGGGGAATATAGCAGAAAATTCTTGGAACACTGAATCTGGAAACTTAATAAGCCCTCACTGTGCAAACTCTTTGAAGTGAATAAACACATGTTTATGTATTTAGAGTCTATACCAAACATATACTCTGAATACTGTTTATCACAAAAAATATATTTAAAAAATATTTATTCAAAGTTGGTAGTAGTTGAAGATTGAGTTCTAAATCTGTTGTTTGGATCTGCTTTGAAGAACAGTTATCACCGGATATACAAATCAAACTACCATTCCTGCAAAGCTTTCTTGCATTTTTGAAACACAAGCTTTTGCAAAGTTTCATGATCATTTTCCCGCTTAATTTTGGGAAGTACAAACAGCTCAGGCATGCAACTGTCCTGATCACTGGCACACACAGATCTTTCCATTCACAGCCAGGAGTTAACCCTATAGAAGGACAACCATTAGATGTTGTTAAATATATAGAATATCTAATTTAGATTTTATAAAGAGATAAAAACTCTGTAGTCACTTGTTTTTGCTTACATAGACATCGAGAGTAAAGCTCCCAGATTTAAACCACTGGGAACTACCACAAGAAGGATGTTGAGGCTCTGGAGCAAGTCCAGAGAAGAGCAACAAGGCTGGTGAAGGGGCTGGAGAACAGACCCTATGAGGAGTCGCTGAGAGAGCTGGGGTTGTTTAGCCTGGAGAAGAGGAGGCTGAGAGGAGACCTCATTACTCTCTACAAGTACCTGAAAGGAGGTTGTAGAGAGGAGGGAGCTGGCCTCTTCTCCCAAGTGACAGGGGACAGGACGAGAGGGAATGGCCTCAAGCTCTGCCAGGGGAGATTTAGGCTGGAGATTAGGAGGAGGTTTTTCACAGAAAGGGTCATTGGGCATTGGAATAGGCTGCCCAGGGAGGTGGTTGATTCACCTTCCCTGGAGGTGTTTAAGGCACGGGTGGATGAGGTCTTGAGAGACTTGGTTTAGTGTTAGATGGGAATGGTTGGACTAGAGGATCCGATGGGTCCCTTCCAGCCTGGTTGTTCTATGATTCTATGATCCACATAGTTTTCACCTACTTCAGACTGACATAAATGGTCATACACAATTAAGAGACTACTACCAAGGCCAAGTATATTTATGTGCGTGATTATGTAGTCAGAATTCACAGAATGTTAAGAAAATTAATCCATTTGAAAATTCTTTGATTTGGTTTGCTTTCTTCCTCCTTTTATTCTCTTTTTGACAGGAATTTGTATGGTGTTGATACAAATGGTTTGGTACAAAGGGCAATAAATGCTTCAAATGTGTATGAAAACATTGCCAATTATATTGAAGAAGCTAATAAAGCGGCATTGCTGGCAACGAACACAACAAATCGAGTCAATGATGTAAGTAATTTTCATAATATCAGCTTTTACTTTGCAGTGCTTCAGGGACTTTGGACACCTAAGTACAAAGAAAAAAAAACAAGATTTAACTATAAGCAATGAACTTCTCACTGCATATATTGTTTCATCTACTATTCCCTGAAATAAATCCTAGCTGGTCAATTATTCTACTGGGTAAAGTCTCCCAATATTAAAAAAGATGCAACAGATTCTTCTGTCCCTAAGTACAGGGTTATGCTGTACTGTGTTTTCACTCAAACTGAGGCATTACTGTAAAAGTCCAGACATCCCTCTGTCCCTATAGGAATCGGAGCTGGCAGTTAGCACTCATGTTCTCCCACTCTCCAACAGCACAGTGGGACATAAAATGTGACCTAGACATCTAACAGAAGCATCATTATTTCTCATAGAAAGTCAGGTTGAAATGGAGGAGATAGCCCATTTAAACACTCAGTGCAGAGATGAGGATAAGAAAGATAATTTTCACTCTGGCCATGCTGCTATAAAGTATTTTATATGTAATTTTGTATGTATATAATTTCCAACCTATTTATTTGCTACTTAACAGCAATTTATTAGTGGGCTACCAACAGGATTTGGTTAGATTACAAGGGCCTGAACCCCAGACGGTTGTGGGACTTTGAGCCTAGTCCTTTGCTTCCAGCGCTCTACTGCAAGGCAACTCCCCACACAGTGCAAGTGTTCATCACCTATCTCAGATGACAGTAGAAATGAACAATCACAGTGTCAAACTAACATGGAGCATGTGTATTAAGTTGACAATACTGGAGTTGATAAATTAGGAGGACTTCTGTGCTTTCTACATCTTTTTTATTCAGTGTCTGGAAAGTATACACTCCTCTCAACTTTAATTGCATTCTACAGAAAAAAATTGCTTTTCAACTATGTTTTCTAATCCATCTGCCAATCTTAAGTGTTAACAAAGCAAATGAAACTTTAGTGAGTTTGTAGCTACATTTTTATGAAGTAATATGGTGTCCACAACTAAACACAACAAAGAGAAATACTTGGTAAGCATTATTCCAACTTTCTTTTTTGGAACATACTTGTAGGCTGCAATTGGAATTGATACTCAGATCACTTACCATAAAAGTAGAAGTGAAGAACTTCTCAGACAAGCCATGGACCTACAATGGACAGCAGATTACCGTAAATATACATCCTTTCTACTTTCCCAGTCAGTTTATAATTATGCAAATTAAAATACATTTCAAAAGCACATCACTAAGGCAGAACTACTGCAGTAACAGAAAAGTGTATTGATGGAAGCCACCACACAAAGCATTTGAAATGGCCACAGGCACAGTTTGAGTAGTTCATGTGTTGTCATCCTGCCAGATGCTGAAACTTTATTTCATTTACAAAAGGGTCTTTTCAAGTATAATCACTGTTGTGATCTTGCAAACAGCTGTTCACTGGTAAATACACTTAAACAAGTAGTTCAGCTGAAATCAGTTCACCACAGTTTAAGTGTTCAGAAAGCTAGACTTTACAAGCAAAGGATAATAATAAATGTTAAAGGATTTTGGCCTTTTTTTTAACCTCAAATGAAAGAATGCTCTAAAATTACAGAAATTATCCCTTTAATTTTTCAGGACTTAAAGTTCCTCAAAACTTCTCCTGTGTACTTGTTGCAGTTATTCTCAGCAGTTCTGGCAAAGTAAAGAAAAACAGTACCGAGTGAGATACAAGTGCCTGGATTTTTCTGAACAGCCCTGTGGCAAGGAAATGATGGCTGGGAACTGAAGGGTTACTTTTTCCTTTAGGTTGTGTGAAGTCCAGAGTGCTAGTATGCTATATGCTTAAAAAAAAAAAAAAAAAAGGCTATAATGTACTGCCTACGGTGTAATAATTGTTTAATAATGTATCTCCACAGGATAAAATTTACCTTTTTAAATGTTACTTCAATGCCACTCAACTATACCTCCTATTTTCTGCCAACAGGGAACGATTTAACCCTCACAGACACTAGTCGGCATGTTAATGGCACTCTTGCCAAAATGAATGCTCTGCGAAGCCGACTCATGAGAGCCATCACAGAAATGCAATCAGCAGAGCCAGGTTGTAAGAGCTTCATCTTATGGTGTTTTATTGTCATATATTTAAGAGGATATTTTATCGTCATGTATGGTCTATGAAGTTGGTGTTAAGATTTCAGTCCTGAGGAGGCCACAAAGACTGAAGCTACAAGATCTACACAGCAAAAATCCAGTTTTAATGCATTCATAATGGAATTGTATATTTTGCCACCTGAGATTATTAACATTTTCTTAATCCTCCACACTACAATTGTCTTCTCCCATGCTACTCTTGATCTTTCCAGGGCTTGAAGAATCTACAAGTCTGTGGATTTATTGTGTTAGTCAAAATCTAATTCACATATATATCACATGTCAAGTGCAGTATTTGGGAGGTAGTTACTGCAGTCTTGATTAACAAAACCTCACCTTAGGTTTTCAGCAAAAAGACATCATAGAGGATCCAGCAAGTATATCTGGAAGTGTTCCAAGTTGACACGGTCAAGATTTCTCCATTACCTTCAACTAAAAATGGCTGGGTTTTCCTGCCAAGACATTATCATGTGCAAAATGCCACAAGTTTTACAAATGCAGTAGTTGGGAACTTAAAAAATAATTCAAAGCTTAAAATGCCAGGTATGAAAAAACAAAACCATTGCAGTATTTTGGGTTTCTCTCCTTCAGAAATAACATTCATGAAAGTTCATTATTTTCTTTTGGATGGAAAACAGTTCGTGAAAAACTACGTATTTTTTTATCTCTATTCTAACATCTTTGGCTATATAACATCTATCAAAATCCAAGGCCATTAAAAATTCTAATAATCTACAATTGAAAGGAGTATATGTTAAATTTTAAGAACTAATATAACCATAGACCCACCACAAAAAATTTCTTCTCATCCCTTATTTATTTTGTAGTGGAGGCCAGAGAGCGTTTAGAGAAAGCTAAACTGAAGACTGCAGAGGCTGTAAGTGCTACCACGGCAGTAACACAGGCTACGACCCCAATGGATGAGAATGTGAGGATGTGGTCTCAAAACCTGCGTGACTTCCAGCACAATTCAGCAGCATATGACAGTGCTGTGCATTCAGCTGGGGATGCAGGTATGGTGATCTGAATTTTGCCATTCTTTAGTACTAAAAGGTCAGCAAATCATCACAACATCATGATGTATGAATTGTTTACATGGCATACTCATTGCACATAGCCTTTTAGCATTTTATCTACATAAAAAAGTTTCAAAAATCATCCAGAGGCATGACCATACTTCCAACATTTTAGGTACTTGGGCTTTTCAAAAAATGACTTAAACTCTTAAGGGCTGCAGCCTTATAGGTTTCTAAGATGTTGTTATCAGGGCACCAAGGTCACAATGAATGACAGACAACTTGTTTAAATACTTCTTGTTATTATGGTTGGCAGTTTTTAACACTGAGAAGGATTTGAAAACAGGGATCTTTTATCCTCAGTAGTACAAACATGGAGGAGAAATGGTCCCTGACTCAATGAGCTTGCAGTCTAACTAAAGGAGGCAAAAAGGATTAGGAAGGAAATAAATTTAAGCAGGGTGATTGCTGGAAAAGATTGTAAGCATCACATTAATTCCACTTTTATTACCAGGTTTTATTATCAGGGGAAGAGAAGTAGACTAAAAATTGGAAGATTTATTATGAAAAATATAAGGTAAATAGAAAGACAAAGGAAAAACTGAGGGAAGCTACAAAACTGAAATGAAGATGATAGGAAAGACTGGGGAAAGAGATAAGGAAGATTGAAGCTGAAAGAAGTGACTGGTGAAAGAAGAACAGTTAAGAAAGATAAGAATCAACCTATAGCATAAAATCCTGAAATAAAAAAAATGCTGACAAGCACCACTATTTATTGCTTGATATATTCCTGGCTTAGTTTAGGAGAATCACTAATTACAAATTATTCATGGCTATGGAGTTGGAAATGCAGAACAAGGCATTTCCTTTATACATTTGATGATATGTACCACCGCTTGCAGCACTGTTCAGTGATGTTTTGCCTTCTGAAAGTGTCTCAGAGGAGGTCCATAAGTCCACTCGTTCTATCTCCAGAAAGTCAGAATCTCAGATCTACTGTCCCAAATCCCTTCTTTTGTCAGGAGCTTCACAACTTGATTGTTATTTTACTGCATGCCGTGTTATGAGTACCAAACTGTCACAAATAGGTTATTTAGAGCACTTAAAGAATCACCGTCAAAGGCATTAGCAAAAGTAGTTTTAGTATGATGTTATAGAAGTGCAACTTAACAACATTCAGTGGTAAGGTTTATTCTATTACTATGCAGCACAATCATTTGAAGAGCAATTCAAAACTACCAAGGCAAAATCAAAGTTATCATACTACAAGCTTATGTGTAATATCTGTCACTTACTGAAGATCTGCTGTTGGTAAAAGTTTTCTCTGCCTCTAGGAACAAACTTGAGAGTTGTCCCAGCTCAAGGGGAGTTCACGACCATCTAGCAAGGCCGCTTAGCCAGCAGAATTCAAAGAAGGCTGTCTTAGGCTTTCACATTTATGGAATAAAATTGTAGCCAAATTACATGTCATGAAAGAGGCATGTGGGAGACTCCTTATACCCAGAGACTTTGTTCCTTGATAAATGTGGAAAAGCCACATTCTACTTGTGTTAATTGTACGATCAGTGTTCCAAGCTCATATGCATTGATGTTCAGTGTTTCACTCTGGTCCTTTGTGGGTTTTCAGAAGACAGATTGGAACTAGAGGAGTTCTTGGCCCAGCTATGGCTTAGGACTTCATTTGTTTTGCAACCTGTACCAAACTACTGCTAGTTTGGTTAAGGTGTCAGGTGCATCTGTCACACAAACCCAACATTGTTTATAGTACTCCAAAGCCACAGTCTGCCCTCTGGACCGGCCAAATATAAGGGTAATGTTATTTCTAGAATTCAGTAGTGAAGACGACCTTTGCACTAATATTTTCAGTTAAATGAGTATTCTCAAGAACCGATATAACAGTGGTTCTTTTAACAAGAAAAAAATCAGTACTATTCAATATCCTGACTACTGGCTCCAGAACTGGAGGCAACTCACATTTCTCTGAGATTTCTATCCAAAGCAAACAGTGAGCCACTCCCTCTGAGAATGGGTAAGATCACTGCTAGTCACTGCGCAGTGCTCCATACGGGTGTGGTTGTACAGCGCTGCTGTAAAATGGGCTTGATCACCACAGTGCACAATTCAGGCTGTGGGCTACAGACTCTAACTGCCATTTAAGATAATGCAAATGCAGATGTGATTGTTGTCCAGGAACTCAATGGTATGAGGAAAAACATCTGAGTGAAACAGTCTGCTATAGCTTACACATGAAGGTTATTGCTTTTATTCACATTTCATTTGATTTACATTTAACATCTACCAATGCCAGCTTAGCAGCTAAAGCTGCAACACAAACTGCATTAGGCTTTTCATCCTCAAAAATGTCAGCATTCAACATTAAAAACAATCTGTACATACTAGCTGTTAAACTGGAAGAAATAGTTCCAGCAGCATTTTAGAGGTTCCAGCCGCGTTTTAGAGGTTCCATAAGATTGTATAGACCTAAGATGGCCCAGTTCTCCTGTCTAGTTATGTTCCCAAAAAGGCATGCATGGTACAATCAGCACAAGTACTAAAGAACTGCTCAGCTCTTATGTGATGTCCCTAGCAAAAGTGTCTTCTCTGTGATAGTGGATTTGCAGCTTGGGAGTCACCTTGAAAGTATTCTGATTCTATCAGAGTGCCTCACCAGCCTGCTGACCACAAGCTAGCTGTGTGAAAGATGCTAATATACAGAGTACAGCAATGTTTGGCCTATTCCCTTTGTGGACACAGCTTTTCCATGGCAGTTTTGATCTGAAGACATTTATTTGTTTGCTTTAAGGCAGAATGATTTTTTTTTTCTTTTTATTTTTTTGCCAGAAAGGTCAGGTGGGATTTCCTAAGAAACAAGACAGATCAGTGCTAAGAAAGAGTCTGATATAGTTGGTGCCACAGTCAGATGTGACTGATTCACAGCCTGGCAAGACATTCCAGACATGGTGAAGTGCTCCCAGATCAGCTGTGCATGTTGTCAGGAGAGATTGGCATGACAGGAGGAATGTCCATCAAAGTCCAAAAGAAAGTCACAAAAAACTTTTAGACAGGTGCCTGAAACACCAAAATGCTTGATCATCATGCCAATAACACCACTATGGCTACTGAAGCCTCCAAAGTGGCATGTCTGGATTGCCTTCAAATAAACATAGCACTTGATTTTTGGAAGGGTGAGAGCATGTCTTGCCTGTGCAGTTTGTCTGAGAGTAATCCCTGTATTGCCACTGTATAGGGAACTGGTAAGCTTCAGCACAGAGGATGAAGGGTCACTTGGAAAAGAAAACACAAAATGACAAACTGCATGGGAGGTTATAGTCTCAAGGTATTTCCTCCTTGACAGTTTCCCTTGTATTCTTTTTTCTATTTAATCACTGGGTAAGGCGAGTTTTCCTTTTTCACCTTCACCTTCATCCCAAAGACTATTAAAAAAAAATCAATATTCTTCTGTATTGATGAAAGCCATTATAAAGGACAAGAAGAAAGAGATTTATGGACAAGAGATTTATGGTTAGATATTACCATACTAGTAGTAATATATGTTAGGTTTATGTTTTCCTGTTACAATTGTGCTTCAATTTTAATATGCTGTATTTCAAACAGATGAAAAGCCAGTTTTTCAACATGTGAGATCAGACAAATTTCTAATTCAGTTGCTGATTATTTTTTTAAAAGGTAGTTGGATTTTGCTAAGTCACTTTCTAAGTTTTTAATTTTTTTTAGCTTAAGAACAATGTAGCTTTTTTTCCAATGCAATGGAATATTAATTTCAAAAGGTAGAGAAAAACATCTGTAAGTTGATTATTTTACTAGTTGTTTTTTAAAGTAGAAATTTTAATGCATGCTAGAATTACTGGTTTACCAAGAATTCATCATAGTTCTTTGAGGATTTGCTAACATACTTGTATTTAAGGTACCATAACCTTTTATAGAATATTTGATTACTGATCGCCATCATACAAGGTCTTTCAGGACTTAATAGGAATTGGAACTGTAGAGTCTAAACGTCTATATGGCCCATACCTACACTGGACTTGGAAAGTAAAACACAAATGAAAAGACCCAAGCAAAGAGGTGGCAAGACTGTGGTAAATAGAGATTTTCACTCTACCCAAAGAGAAGCAGACTGCTAGAGCTCCATTGGGATCTTCTCATACACTGGGTTGCCATGAGAGAGGCTGACAGCTGCTTCAGTCTTCAGTTAACACAGACCTGGAAGCACAGAAAAGCAATCAGAGGCTACTCTTCCTTCTTTCCCTTCAATACAGTTTCAATACATCTGAGGAATAGCTCCTTTACCTGACTCTGCTATCTTCTTAGACGAGACTTATAACATGAGGGGAACAACACAAGGGCAGGTGAACATAAGCTGACAACCCCTAAAACATAACAATATAGCTGCAAACTCTACAAATCTAGAGTTAACCTTTGTAGTGAATCCACGTCATTAAAAGTTAACTATGAATATTGGATTATTCTTATATGTATGTAGCTTGTGGCTAAAATCACATTTCATTATATTCCAATAGTTGTACCTACATCTAATTAAAGATGAAAAATGCTGTGATGTGTAAATATCTTTCAAAGGGCAGCATGTCATTGGAATGTGATGTGATGAACTGGATTATAATTAGGGGGAGTTATTTTTCTTTCTGAGTAACTCCTCTGTCTCCTTGTCTTTCTGGGAAATTACTTCTCCCTCTTTGAACACAACAAAGTACCTGCATTTCCCTTTGATAACAATCCTACCTGCACTTATACCAGAACACACAACAGTGAAAGACCAAAGGTCCAGGGCTCTGATACATGACTGCAGGCAGGAAAGCTGAAGAGTTTACAACTCACAAGGTCTGGGCCAGGTATTAAGCGCAGGTTAGGTGCACATGCATCATCAGCTAGGGTTTTCTGTCCTTGTACAGTACAGGCTTGTTATCACAGTCTGAAAGCAGTGGTGTTTCTGTTAACAAAGTGGGCTGTGAACCACACATAGGCACATCACCTGTGCAGACATTGCTACTATCTGGGTGATGCACAGATGAGAAGTGAGGTAAACAACCTATTTATCTCCTTTGAAGTGGATTTGAAGAGGTCATGAACTGTAGATTCTAGATGCAGTTCCCAGGTCAGCCACAGATATCCAGTGAGTTGTTGAACAAATAATCCTTCCACTCCAGTTGCCATATGTGTAAAATTGGATTTAACATCTATCTGCCTTGAAGGGAGATGAAAAGGTTAAAACGACTAACATTTACAAAGCTCCTTAAGGGAAGTATTACAGAGTTACAACACCACAGTTGTACCTAGGAATCCCATGAAAAAGTAGTCCCCTTTGTGCAAACCTCTTTCCAAAAACTTTTGCAATACTAGATTCTGATAAATCACCACCCCTCACACACCAGCGTTAGGACTAGTTCTTAAAGCAGAAGAAGATAGGTGAGTTAATCTAATGGGGTAAGGAGGAATTCTAGTACAAAATCAATGTTACAAAGAGCTAAAAACCAAGCTGTCATTTCTTTTCTAACTGCAGTGAAGAAACTTACAGAAGTCTTCCCTCAGCTCCTCGACAACCTTCGCAGAGTAGAACAAAAAGCACCAGCAAATAATATTTCTTCCAGTATTCAGCGGATCAGAGAATTAATTGCTCAAACCAGAAGCGTAGCAAGCAAGGTAAACCATTTGGATGGGACTTTTGGTTGCTAGTGCTAGTAACGAAACAAATACTACTTGGAGCTCCATTTTCTTGGGCTATGTTAGAAGCACAAACCTTGTCATTATCTCCTCTCAACAACAGGATAAACAGAGTACTACAGAAGCATTAAAATCTTTACCTTTACTGTTTGCAAGCAAGTAACATTACCCTGGTATTCAGGATAGACTGCCACTACTGCAAAAGCAACTTTAACCAAGTGATTGGCACAATGTTAAAAATGGCCACAATAACAAAAACATTTAAAGCTAAAATCAGAAAGTCATTATTCAGCTAGCAAAATAAGTTACAAGCAGCAGTAATTAAGGCAATTTAAAGTAAACTTTTGTGAGATAGAAGTATTTCTTCTTTTTATTTTGAATTAATTTTCTGCAGGTTAAGAGAATCATTGGCTCATACATATTTAATACAAAAAACACTCCCATTATCATACATAAATTATGAGGAATTTTTCTGTAACAAGAAAACTGAGGTCAAAAATTAAAACAGTATATTTTAATTCATTCAGACAAATAAAAATTTAGTGCATTATTGTTCATTTACAATGCCATAATATGCTGTCATATACATTATTTCAAAAAAGAAATGCAAAATCTGTCAGCACATGTGCAGTGCTTTACTGTTCTTTAATTTTGTTTTGTCATTCAGGTGTATTGTGCTTGAACCTGAAAACATTTTAGTTATATTGAAAGCATTGTGAACTAAAATGAACATGTTTTAAAGTTTCATTAGCATCTCATATATATCACTGTAACTCCAGGAATATAACAGGATTACTTCTGAACAGAAAATTGGTCACACTAGTCCCAAAGCAAAGAAATAAATCACAGGTAGAAGTTTTATAGCTATGTAAAAATTTCATTATGTGCCATACACAATTATGTAGCCCTGAGTCAACTAAGTACATATCTATGTCCCACTGAAATGAAATTTAATTTAATTTATGAATACATTTAAGCAGAGTTAACTAAGAGCTTTAATTAATTTTAAAATTAATTCCCTTCATCTTCTTTACAGTGTCTTCCAGAAGTGATTGTTATAAACATAAAATTTTACATGGTCAATATATAGGTGCCATCTCTACTCTTGCAGTAAGCAAGGCTGATGGCTAAGAATTCTTGCACGTTTACCTTAAGTAATGTCCCTAGTTAGCAATAATGTGTCTCATTTAGCACATTTGCAACTGCAGGTCCAAGTTTCTATGATGTTTGGAGGCCAATCAGCTGTTGAAGTCAACCCAAAGATCAATGTGGAGGAACTGAAATCTTTCACTTCCATGAGCTTGTACATAAAGCTTCAGAAAGACAACCCACAACTGGCAGCATCTCCAGACAGGTTTATTTTGTACCTTGGAAACAAAAATGTAAGAAAATAACTCAGTTAATTTTTATATGCAGAAAACAAAGAAAATTGAAATAGGTTTGAAATTTATTTCTCCTTGGTTTTGTCTCTCACTATTTCTCCACTTTTCAAAATAAGAGCTGTCTACAATATGACTGTCATTGATTTTGTGACAAGCACAGAGCAAGAGTTCGTGAGACTTCTGTCCTTGAAACTTCTGACCCCAAACAGTGAAGGATTCTCTCTTCGAAGCAAATTAGACTGCCTGCACAGCATACTGCTCTGATTGCCACTGTTGCAAGGCACACCTGCTGTCTTCACTGCCAAGCACTGAGGTGCTCTGAAGCCACCTGGCTTTTGAGTGCTACATTTTAATCAGGTTCACACTGCTGACAGTGTTAATTCCAAATCTCTGAGGTCACAGACCCACAAGATAAGCAAGTTGCTTTGCCTGTGATTTGTTCTGCTGTTAGACACTCTGTACATCACTAGATTGAAACACCTAGAAAGAATGAATGCGTTCTCTGACCACCTGTAAGTGTTGTGAAATAATTGTACTAAATTGTGGATCCTAAAAGAAAAAAAAATATCTCACCTCACAAGCTAATCCTGGCAAGCTGCTTGCTGAAAAGGTCAAAGAGGCAGGCTTTTCTTTTTAAGCTTTTTCAAAAAGAATGTCTACTGAATATAAATCAAGAGAAATCCCTCTTGGCAGAATATTTTATGGCAGCATAACACCTGGTCTTTAGAAAAACATTTCTTCCTATTTCCTGTATATGACACTGCACACCAAATACTAACAAACAGCTTCCCATTGAGCTTGACCAATTTATGGTAAGAATAAATCTCGTTTTTACATCAGTCAAAATGGATATAAAGTAAAATATCAGAAATCTTTTCTGTATAGTGTTATCTGGTGAAGAAAAGCAATTAGAGAATGAAGGATTTGTTTATTAGTTATATTTAAAGGTGTCATATAATCTATCAAGCTCATGATTCCTAATAGTCCACATTAAATCTCTTTTGATGTTGTAGCTCTAACATCTTTCTCCATTGGTGTTTTAGGCAAAAAATTACATTGGTCTTGCCATTAAAAATGACAATCTTGTGTACATCTATAATTTGGGGGGCGAAGATGTGGAGATACCTCTGGATGCAAAGCCAGTCAGCACCTGGCCTGCTTACTTCAGCATCATCAAAATTGAGAGGTAAAGCAATAACGTATATTTCCCCAAACAGTTGATGGGGATAAAAATCAGAAAAGGTTGGGTCAGAACTCTTCATTAGGAGTCTCCAGTGTCTGGTTCTACTCCTACAGAAATAAAAGGGTATTCTCTGTGCTTTTAGAGAGTCAAGACCCAAGAGGCCACAGAGGGGAAGAGAAAGTGTGGCTTCTCTTTTTTTTCTATCAGACTGCCATTTTTTAGTGAGAAAATAAAAACCCTTCCTGGAGTCTAGCCATTTTAAGTCTAGCCAACATAAAACTCTTCTCTTTACAATTCCCCCCTACAGGATTGGAAGACATGGCAAAATGTTTCTAACTGTGCCCAGCCTTAGCAGCACAGCTGAAGAAAAATTCATCAAAAAGGGAGAGGTTCTGGGTCCTGACTCTCTCCTGAATTTGGAACCTGAAAATGCTGTTTTCTATGTTGGTGGAGTGCCTCCAGATTTCGAGGTTGGTCAGATAAACACTCTATATTCAAAATTACATAATGTAAACTTGTATTGCTGGGCCTCCCTTTATACACAGAAATTATTAATAAATAAAATGTCTATGTTTAGTCATTTATCATCTTAGGACTACATCTTGTAGTGATGGCAAAAACTACCGTTCTCTCTAACATATCATACAAGTAAGATGATCTAGGATTCCTGTTAACTGCCATTCAAGTTTTCTGAAATATAATGATAAGAAAAAATGCTTGATAGCTGTTCAGTAGTATGTATAAATCAAGGTCTATTAGCCCAGCTTAACAAATTTTGCAGGCTACCAGCTTTTTCAATGTCAATGAGGTCTTAGTGACTACATTTTCTTTTTTACAACTATTGCAAATATAGAAGTAATGTACTGTTAATATTAGGACAGAGTGGGAAAAGAGCAATATCGTGATTTGTTCAAATTTAAGTTATCATTAGTTTAAATACAACCTTACAACAGCATAACATATTCTGCATTGCTGTAATGCCAACATATCATAAGCAAAATGGGAATAATGACAAGCAAAGAAAAGTTGCTCACAGTGATCAGACTCTGAAGTTGAAGAGGTGTTATTACTACCATACTTGTTCCACAGGGCAGAGTATTTTAATATTAAGAGAATGATTCACTACTACTGTCAGCTTTATTCTTTTGAATTTTTCTCCTCAATAATGTGACTATTTAAATTCCAGTTGCAATGACCTTTGTTAAAAGAAGGAGTTTCCATATCCTGCTATCTGTTCCATATAATACCTACTGAGGATTAGCCACTGGTACAGACTTTGAATACAAGCCTCCTGGGTTTGAAGAGCTCTCATTTCTCTCTCTTTTGTCACAGTATGAAGTTATTTTTCTGGTAGTGAAAAATGTCTATATATTAGATAAGAAATATCTACTGAGAGATTCTAATACATTGAGCAAGATCTGTGATTAGTCAAATTTTGACCCTTTTCCCCTTTTTCAAGTGTATTTCCTTAAAACCTACAAAAGAAAGTTTAGTTTGCAGTTGCCTTAACCAGCGTATTGTACCTTCTGTGACACCATTTACGTGTTCTTTTTTAACTTACAGCACAATGGTTATATTATGATAAGGACTACAAAGACTTTTCCACAGTAGAGTTATCCAATTTGTTTCAAAACACATGGAATACAGCAACAAAAACAACCGCACACACAAATGCTTTCAAGATACCCAAATCAAGACAGTGACTTTTCTCCTTTTGCTTTTCCTTGCACAGCTCCCTCCTAGCTTGAACCTACCTGGCTTCATAGGCTGCCTGGAATTGGCTACCCTGAACGATGAAGTGATCAGCCTATACAACTTCAAGCACATTTATAACATCGATACCACCACATCGCCACCTTGTGCCAGGTAGGACACAGTCCCACTGCCACTCTGGTTTGTTGCAAGTGCCAGTGGCTCATTCAGCAGCGCCTGGTGGTTCATTCCTGTTTTAGATTACAAATGTGTAGGTAATCTTGAGTTTGCCAGAAGAAATTTTGCCGCTTTTAACTCCTAGTTGAATCAACAACTTGAATTTTTAAAAATATATATATGTGAGTTGGATTTATTGATCCTTATGGGCCACTTCCAACTCAAGGTATTCTATGATTTGCTGCTGTCTTCACTAACTCTCTCAGAATTTTGCTTATGCCTTCCAAAGTGAAACTGCCACATTAGCTGAGGCATGGCCCAGGCTCCCTCCTTACCCTTGCTCCTTGCCTGAGATAGGGCTGCCGTAAGCAGGATGAACCCCAGTGGGCTGAGTAAACGTGAGTGCAGTCCCATTCCCATCTAGGAAAGCCAGTATGGAAGTTATCTTTGTACCATACACTACTAAAACGACAGGAAAATTCCTCACATAAGCCATTCACAATCTGCAAAATGCAGCCTTTAAAGCAGAACTGAAATCAACCGTATCGTTCATGTAGTACAGATGTGAGCAGGCATTTTGTTCATACAACAGGCAGCAACTGTGGAATCTCTCCACACAAAGAACAGGGGAGAAAATTGCAGCTCTCGCTGGGAAGAGATGCAGGAGGTGCTGGGACAGGGCAAATGATTGTCTCCCACGCCATTCTCACAGGAAGCACAAGGTACTATTCTCCAGGATAGCACATGCAGGCTGCTTCTAAGCTCCTCAGCACAGTCCATGCTCAGCTAAAGTCCTCAGAGAATTCAAATGGGCTTCTGTACAAAAGCAAGCTGTTAATAGAAATATGTGTGTGCCTTTGTAAGAAGGAGGTGATGTGAGCCTGCTATTTTACAGGGAAGAGCAAAGATTTTTCCTGTCCTCTACGTGCAACACAGGATAAAAGCATGATGTAAGAATGCAGGAGTTATATATGCCTTCAGAGCTACACATTTTTTTTTTCAGAAAATAATCCCAGACAGAATTTGAAAGGAAAAGTCATCAGTCTCACTGCTGCCAGAAAGAAGCAGCAGTTCAGAACAAATATTTCAAAATAAGTATTTTAATTGTAAAGACCTTTAAATTTCTCCAAATTAAAACGGAGATGCCAAATATTGCTTCCTTGCTTGTTTTTTTTTTCATAGAAATAAGTTGGCTTTCACTCAGAGCCGGGCTGTGAGCTATTTTTTTGATGGCTCTGGCTATGCCTTGGCAAGGAACATTGAGAGAAGGGGAAGATTCAGCCAAGTGACTCGATTTGACATAGAAGTTCGAACACCTACAGACAATGGATTGATCCTGCTAATGATTAATGGGGTGAGTATCAAAACCTACTGGTACCCTTCATCCATGAATGCCACAAGTTGTCCAGTACTTATGATACCACGGAAAATTCAAAATGCTTATGTCCTTACATTTACATTCTGGAAAGAGAAACACTTTGTGTTAATCTGATGCACGTATACATTAGGCAAGAACTGGAATGTGCTCTGCAAAGGTCCCCTCAAAACCAAGGCCCTGAGCTGGACTCTGCTCCCACAGCTGGGACAACAGCCTGGCCAGATGTCAGTAATGACATTTTTGAGAGATACGCCAATTAAGCCTAATACTTGCACCTTTATTTAAACATGAATGCACAAAGTGACAGGAAATTTCTGTGAAGTAACGTCCATAAAGCATCCGCTTCATGCTAGCAGCCGTTTTATAGCTGTCTCAGAGTGTACTAAGATAAATATTAATTTAAGTTACTCAGAATAGAAAATAGCCCAAATAAAAAAAGATTTGATCCAAATATCTCTAGCTTCTCAGAAGTTAGAGGGTGATACAAACTTTCTAAGGGTTTGAAAAAAGTAGACTCCATGTGCAAACACCTTCTGATGACAACATCAGATTATTTTTGTCTTTGGACATCTCCACATCAATCTCCAAGTACTATGAGGATTACAACTCAGTGAGGCTACAGAAAACATTTTACTATGTTGATGCAGTCCATAGACATACACTTGTCTAGATACCTACATGTACCACCTCACTGAGCATTTAGAAGAGAAAAAAATCCACTCTCACTGCAAGAGCTGCTCTCCCTTCCATGGGGTAACTTGGGGTAACTTCCAGAGGAGAGTTGTGGGGAGCAATTTGCTCTCCAACGTAGCATGCGTCTACTAACCACTGTTCTTAGGAGGTTTTGGACTAAGCAACTGCTGTTAGAAGTTTAACAGCCTCTATTGCAGATCAGTCACTTTTTTTTCAAGCAAAAGTGCTCAGAGCTTGGTCAGAGATGATTTGCGTTTTATGGTGAAACAGCAATCAAGTGACATGTTAGCTGTAGAAGACTATGCCTGCTCACAGACACTTAGAAAAACTGTGTAAGCCCATGTATTATCCAGTTCTGTAGACAGAATAAATGTTCTAAATGTAATCCCTGCTTGATTTTCAAAGTTAACCCGTCCAAGACAAACCCAAGCTGCAGTTTCATTTAAAAGCACTAGATAAATCTAGCACTTGCAGATTTAAGTAGTGACTTCTGAGGGTAGACTCATCTGCATGAGTCAGCAGTTCTTGGCCTGCAGAAGTTTTTTGAGAATTATTGTTCTTATGTTTCCATTAGGCGGGGAAATAATAGCATGAACACCAGGAGAAAAGACAAACAATAGCATTAAAAGCATGAACATAGGTGCATGGTTGCTGTAAACTGTCCTTGCTGCTCTTTTATGTTAAGTTTTTGGAAAAAACTAATTGTATGGTACAGATCTTCATTTCAAGCACTCCCTAGTCAGGAAATCCATAGACCAAATACAGAGTAAATACACACCAACTCTTGCTCAGTCTTCAGCAAATATACCTGTGTTGATCAGGGCTGTGGAAAGATATAATTTTGAATTGTTACAGGTATTAGGATAGAAGTTGCTAATGCAGATACAGCCATTCTAGCACAACATTGCTTTTACCAGTATATCTTTCATTTGGAGTATATTGTATTACTTTGACAGTAAGTAGATGTGTTTGCATTAGGAATACTTTGCTGCTAAAGAACATTGACATTAGTCTGCTAATGAATACTACTCCTACAGGGTAACAGTTCACCAAGTCTTCAGATAAGTGCTGTTTATCAAACAATTATGTGTGCACCTGTATATATACACATAAAAGAAAAATCCAGAAACTATGCTATAGTTCTGCAAATAAGAAGACCTTTTCCCAGCATGCTTTTCACAGTGTCTGATACATTTGTAATCCTGGGGTTTTTTTTTTAACATTGTTGACACAATCATAGTGCTTTTCTTACTGCTGTTTTGTTTCCTGCAGAGTATGTTCTTCAGTCTAGAGATGCACGAGGGTTTCTTGTACCTCCGCTATGATTTTGGCTTCAGCACCGGCCCTGTGCTGCTCGAGGACTCCCAGAAGAAGGCTCGAATTAATGATGCTAAATTTCATGAGGTAGAGATGCAGTTACAATCACAGCCATTTGGCCAACTATCCCAGCACTTCCAAAGCAGCAATAATCTGCTCCAACACCAATGAAAGGAGCAAAAGGAAGGGGGTTCAGATGGTAATGTATTAGAGCAGGCAGAAGAGTAGAGCATGTGCAAGTTCCACCACTACGAAATGGTGGAAAGGGAAGGCTCTCCATGCCTCCTGGAAAATCAGTGCTTGTTGACAGATTCTGTGTGCTATCAGCCAAGGGTGGGACAGTTCATGTGAAAGAAAAAGTGTTATTAGTAAAAAATTAAATTATATCCAGGACAGTTATGTCCTTCAAATATACAACTCTCCTCAACTGAAAACATCATTATGTTAACTTAACCACCTTAGTTGTTATGCATTGTATTGCAAGAAATTTTCCCTTTCCCATTTCATTTGAATGGAGAATTAATTTGGTAGCAGTATTTTATATATATATATAGTATTTTAGGAACTTTGACAGATCTAAAATAGCTACTTGTATTTGGTTTACAAGAATTTGCTTTAAGCCAGAGTAACTATGACAGTGACAGTAGAATATTCCCCTTAGTGGCTTGCTTCACCTGTAATTTACTTGATTTAAATTCAAAGTCTGATTCCTGATCCACAACTACGCTTACAGTTCCATTCAATCTGTTTAAGTAGAGCACAATTAAGCATGTAACACTTTGACAATGAAATAAGTTTTTTAAGAAATATGCCCTAAGTTCTTGGATAAATCAAGAAAGCCCTCTAAAGGTAATGGTGTGTATCTGTCCACCACTGTGTAGAACTTGACACAGGGTACTTTAACGTGGATTTATTAATAAATGAAATATGCTGTTTTTTCAGTCATCAGAGTAATTGTGACATCAAAATAAGATCCCTACTAATAATTGTTAGGATCTCACGACTCACAAACAACTTTTTTGAAAAACTGGAGGAACTTTTCAAACAAAATGTTAGAAAGATGCCATTGGTTTTGCAAAATCACCATGACAAGTTTAAAAAGATGACATTTTTTGATCTTTTAAGCATGTTTTTCTTTTCAGATTTCTATTATATATCACAATTCTAAGAAGATGATCTTGGTAGTAGACAGACGACATATAAAAAGTGTGGACAATGAAAGAACAGCAATGCCATTCACAGACATCTACATTGGAGGAGCACCTGCTGAGATCTTGCACTCCAGGTAGGTTTACAACTGGGATTCAATCATTATCTTCAAGTAGTTTAAGTTATGTTGTATGACCTGCACTGAAGGGCTTACAATAAAACATTTTTCTTAGCCTCAACACCTTGTGTAAAACAACCCCTCAGACATGCTTTTAAGTGGACCTCAGAGCTCTTAAGTACCAAGGATTAGGCTCGATCCAGCATAAGTAATTCTGCTGAAACTGGTTCAGTTTTAGAAAGAGTAACAGAAACTGTTGCATTCTTAAAACAAAAAAGGTATTTTCAAAGAATGCATGAATACATCGTACTCCCTTGCTCTGCAAAAAGTGATTTTTGTAAGGTAGCAATGCACTAGCTGAAGGATCGAAACCTCTTCCAAACACATTTTCAAATCTAAAGACGGTATCTTTCCTACTATACACTTCAGTTCTAATTTGTCTCAGTTTCTCTCTAGACCCAAGTCAGCAGACTCTGTGTGAATGTGGGAAAAAAAGAAAAAGTCTCGTTTTCCCATTGCACCATGTGACAGAAGCCAAGTTTAATCTCAGTAGACTGTATAACTCATTTCCTACAGTGGGAATCTGCCAGACCAGGGTCACACTCTTGGAGAGTAGAACGGCTGCTTCAAGACAATTATGCTCTTCTGACAGGCAATATTCATTTCTGGAGTCAGACAGCAAGGCTGACGGGCTGACTTTCAGACGGGCTCCAGCTGCTGTTTTTAGTGTCACAACTGCTAACAGAAATATCACCTCTCTCTGCACACCCTCTATGTAAAAAAAAAAAAAAAAAAAAAAGACACAAAAAATGGTGAAGATAGCAAATGTTGCATAAGTTTCTAGGAATTAGTGGTTAATCTCCTGAAACCTTATTTTATTGTCAGGGGTGACTATTGAATTGTTAAAAAATGTCTAAGTTATAAAACACACAGAAGATAGGAACAAATTCCTTACAAAGGAAGAAGATGCCTTTGAATCCTATGTAATTATCTGAGCATGCAAACAAAAGGATGGACATGGAAGAAACAGAATACATAATTTATCTGGTCTTTCAAGTAGTTCTTTACAAAGGTCTGTCATAAGGAGCTATTAAGAAAACTAGTGGGGTGAAAGAGGGGAAAAGGATGCAGTGGATTAGAAAGTATCTGGGAAAGAGAAAATAGGACACAGTAACTCTTCAGTTTTCACAGGATAAAAAGTCTACAGCACTAGCTGAAAGGAACTCTCTTAGGGCTGGTATTAAATACATTAATGATCTAGAAACAAAGCACAAAGGGATGGTGAAAATTACTTTTGTTAATCAAGCCTAGAGAACACTGAAAAAGCCCAGAGGGACCTAGAAATCTAGGCAATTGAGCAACTCATTGGCAGATGAAACTTTTCACAGTATAGGATACAAGATAAATGACATGAATTATGCCCACAATTTTTCTGAGTGAATTGTGGTCATTCTGCAAAACACCTGGAAAGCAGGAAAAACAGCATATCAATGCACGAGTCATATCAGGAAAAAATCCATGGGCATTGTAAAAATATGACAAATTATAATATTGAAAAATGTAAACTGAAATGATTTAAGCAGAGCTATACCTTTGTACAGTCCAAATGTGGTGGCATCTTTCCATTTTCATCAGGAGCACAAATTTTTATTACTGGCATATCAACTGCTGACCTATTATTACTATCTATCTACTACTAGTAGTATCTACTACTGATATTTATGGTTTCTTTTCCTAGGATGGTTTATATTTGACTGACATCGGGTGACAGCAGCAGAGGGAAAATTAGCAGTAGTCTTAGGGAAGGATTTTAATGTTCTTTTGAAGTAGTATATTTTCATTAGCTAAGTCAGCACTTTCCTCTGTCAATCGCCCTTTTTCTGGAGGTACCATTATATGTTATTTTTCTCCCAACTCAGTCACTGCATAAAGCAGAAAGCTAAGGGTAAGCGGGAGCACTGGGAACTGAGAACTGTTAAACAAAGAGAAGTTAAAAGACAGGATAAAATCTATCTTCTGTAGTTCCTGATGCTCTGAGAAAATGTTGTTAAGTTAATGGCATTTAATGGAAAGGCATATTTGTGGCATCCAGCCAATCACTTGGTCAGCCACAGTAGAGATTAAACTGGTTGACTGATACTTCATGCTGATCCAAATCCCAGTGAGGATGGCAGGAGCCTTCCTGTTAATTTTGCCTTCCTGGTGATTTGCTGATTTCATTGGTAAGCAGATTAAGTCCCTACAGCGCTCACCTTATTTCAAATATGTATGTGTACATCTGCACTACTTCACCTGATGGTCCATTTTTGCCAAATTAGAAAAACAGCATTTTCAGAGCCATATTCATTTGGTGTGTTTCCGATGTCTACCTTACAATGAATTAACTGAAAGACAACTAGCACAGAACCAGATGTCAACACTGTCAGTACCATCTCATCTGAGGTGAAAAGAATCCCATTGTGAAGGCCCATCCTGTAGAAAGTACAAAGACTGTTTACAAGTAGCCAGGTCAAAACTCTGGATTTCACCCTCACTCCTTCAGTATATTTGTTCCTTAGTTCCCGGACTGGTACCTGAAAGATCCCATATCACTTCCTTGTCCTGTCACAGACCCTTTGTGATTTTAGGCAAATTTGTTCTTCTTGCAGCATGAGTATTGCGAAGATAAGTTCAATTATATTTGCCCTGTGCCTTAATGCCAGGATAGCTTGGTGAGAGGTAGAATTGAAAAACTCAAAGCAGTGAGTAGATGCAGCTGGGATACATTGCTGTGCTCTCCACCTCAAGCTGACATAAAAAGAATGTTGGAAGACTGCCTACTGCTCTCATTTACAATAATATAAACCCACCCATCAGCAAGCAGAATATACTCTTACTTCCAAAGAACAATTCACTTCCCAAGACAAGAATGCAGCTTGCTAGGAATAAAAAATAAAATTAAAAGACAAGAAAGCTAAACCAGAACTTTTTAAAACTACAAAAAACAGAAATGGAAATCCCTTGATTTTCACTCCAAGTGCGTGGAAATCCATTTTAAAATGACTTTTGATTTTGGCAGTTATTTTTGTCTTTTCAGTGTTACTGTATATGTATCTCCTCTCTGAATGCTCATATATTTCCTTTTGTACATCTCATGCATCTTGACTTTTCAAAACACATAATGTGGTTGATTTTTTACATAAAGATGCAGGAATTAGATACTAGTGAGGCAAATGACTGTGACTGTTTAGAACACCTTGTTGACAAGCTGGGGTTGTTTAGCCTGGAGAAGAGGAGGTTGAGGGGAGAGTTTATTGCTCTCTATAACTACCTGAAGGGAGGTTGTGGAGAGGAGGGAGCTGGCGTCTTCTTCCAAGTGACAAGGGACAGGACAAGAGGCAATGGCCTAAAGCTCTACCAGGGGAGGTTCAGGCTGGCCATTAGGAAAAAATTCTTCACAGAAAGGTTCATTAGGCACTAGAACAGGCTGCCCAGGGAGGTGGTTGACTCACCTTCCCTGGAGGTATTTAAGGTGCAGGTGGACGAGGCGCTGAGGGTCATAGTTTAGAGATTGGTGGGAATGGTTGGACTCGATGACCCGGTGGGTCTCTTCCAACCTGGTGATTCTATGGTTCTATGAGAAATGCAAGGTTTATCTAACTGCAGCTTGTTTGATACTCTTTTCCAACAGCGTTAGCTCACATCTGGCAGGAACAGTTGGCTTTAAAGGCTGCATGAAGGGTTTCCAGTTCCAAAAGAAGGATTTCAACTTACTGGAAGAACCAGGAACTCTGGGAATCAGCTATGGATGCCCAGAGGATTCACTGGTAAGCACAACAGCATTTGTGAGATAACAAAAAAAGTGTTGGCAATGAATACAGCTGCAAACTTGAGTTTTACTACAAACCACAGAAAGGAAGACTTGAACCAAAGTAACAGCAGTGTACTGCTGTTGGTGGTGGTGGTGTATGTGCATGCGTTTAGTCTGCTGACATACTACCCAGCTTCCACCCTGAATTACAGCACAAGGTGTTTCACTTGACGTTCTTACCATATGTGAGACTGCAATGCGAAAGCTAGATCTGGGAAAAAAAAATGTGTGCTGTATTCTGAAAGGAAATATTCAGCATAATTATTTTTTTCTCAAAGAACAAAGAGAAATGTCCTTACATGTATCCTAATATAGATGAATGAAACAAGAGACAGCAAAATATTCACCGTTCAAATGAGTTCTCCCCTTACATCAGGCCATCTCATCCTCTGTGATGCACCAATGGACTGCAACAGCATTAACAGAGAAAACTGGCATTTATTTCTGATCCCTTCCATCATTCATCAGTTGTTCTTTACAATGCAAGGCTGGTAAATCTAAAGACTCTTTGTGGACTTTATCCTATGGCCATGTCTATCCAAAGCCACACTCTGGACCACTTGCAGAACTCATCACACAATCTCACCCTCTGTCAATAAGGAAGCTAGCACCAATTTGTCCTGCCTCAGACATGGTTTTATTCCAGAGACTCAGAGGGTTATAGCTCACCCTGTCCAACACCTCCTCTCTCCACCCCAGCCTTCAGTGTAGCATGCGAACTAATGTATTACATGTTGAGATGGTGACTCAGAGCCACATAGCTCAGACAGGGGCTCTGCCCTCTTTTTTCTCTGAGTCTTCATGCTAACTAACATCAGCAGGCTTAGGATGAGGTTAAGAATCTCAAGAAATTGGAACAATTTGGCCTATGCCGTCTAAAATGTCTACACTTTCTTAAGATTTCCACAGCATGTATAAATTAGGTTAAGTCATGTAGGAAAAACTGAAGTTTTTCAAGAACTGAACTGGCTGTATATCTTTTAAAAAAAAAAATAACCTCATTCTTTTTATTATTTGAATGTTTTCTGCATTTTACTTGCAATTTACTTGCAATTTTGTTTTGTTTAATATACAGATGTCCCGCAAAGCATATTTCAATGGAGAAAGCTTCATTGCAACAAGCCAAAACGTACCCCTCTTTAGTGAATTTGAAGGAGGATTTAATTTCCAGACATTGCAGCCCAGTGGGCTGCTTTTCTACTATTCTGAAGGAGTGAGTATATATTTCTTTATAGTTTGTTTTATTTCACCCTTAGATTGTTTCCCAGGAGAATGCTAGGGGAATAATACAAGTCCTCACTTCATCTTTTTGTAACAGAGAAAGCAGCCCGCAGTATAGAAACATTCATTGATGACCTCATTTTCACAGTCACATTTGATGTACAGATGAAAACCAGCAATGTGCAATCATTATTTTGATGTTAAGAAAAGAATTTGATCACATGCCTAGAATTAACATGCATCCATTTGTGTTTAATGAAGTTAGGACAGAAATGCACAGTGGATCTTGCTGTGCTCAGCAGCACTACAATCCCTATTCTGACCTGTAGGTGCTACCAAAGTACAAATAATATTAAGTGCCTGACATTTTTGCATCCAAAGATGCAAAGACAAAATTGCTGGGATGGTATTTTGAGCATTGCTGAGTTGACAGGAGACAGAAAGCTGCCTTGTATTCCCAGATGGTACTTTGACCTCCACATGTCACTGCAAAAAGCTGCACTTGAGAACAGCTCCTTGCAGCTATGGGGAGTTAGGCTGCTCTAAATGCCACCTCAGAAGTGTGACACAGGCAGAAACAGGCACTTGCACTCCCAAACTGTTGTGTGAGCCAGAGTGATTCCAAGATCCTGCAGATGACAGAACATTTGCTACCACCCCCAAATGTCTGCTATGCCATACTTGCACATTATCATCAGCAGTGCAGCAGGGAAGGCTGTCTGACACCAATAACCACACCTGAACTTTACATTTTACAGCCTGGTATATTACCTTAATTGAAATCAGTCATTTATCCACACCATTTGCGTAAATGAGGCCTTTTAACTCAAAAGCTCTAATCCTATGAGGTGCCAAGCATCCTACTTAACAAATGGAGGTTCAGCTATTCAGAACTTCACAGAATGAGACAGGATGATTCCTACCAGTGCACAGTGGCAGTTCTTGCTCTAATGGAACCAGCAATACCTATAGAATCACCAAATCATATAATGGTTTAAGTTGAAAGAGACCTTAAAGATCATCTAATTCCAACACCCTGTCATGGGCAGGGACAACTCCCACTAACTAGATCAGGCTGCTCAAGGTCCCACCCAAATTGGCCTTGAACACTTCCAGGAAAGGGGCATCCATAACTTCCCTTGGCAACCTGTTCCAGTGCCTCATCACCCTCACTGTGAAGAATTTCCTCCTCGTGTCTAGTCTAAATTGTCTCATTTCCCATTTATACCATTGCCCTTAGTCCCATCACTACATGCCCTCATGAAAAGTCCCACCCTCACTTTCTTGTAGCCCCCTTCAGATACCGGAAGGTCGCCATAAGGTCTCCTTGGAGCCTTCTCTAGGATGAACAGCCCCAACTTCCTCAGCCTGTCCTCAAAGGGAAGGTGCTCCAGCCTTCTGATCACCTTTGTAGCCCTCCAATCATCTTTGTAGCCCATATCCATATCCTTCCTATGTCGAGGATTCCAGAACTGGACACAATATTCCTGCCATGTGGCAAAGTGATGCCTGACCCAGATAGTAAATCTTATCTCTGACATAATTTTGAGTGATTGAATGGGACTGATCAGAGGGAATTAGGAAACAAAACAAAAATAATATTAGTCTTACAACAGCAGGAATCTTACAGTAACATCTGTTCCATATAGTACCAGAAACACAAACAAGACATAAACATCATACATCCATGCCAGTGGCAGGAACTCATGACAGATACATAAGACATAATAAATAGTAGAAATCCCAGAATTCAGGTGTAAAAAACCAGAAAGAATATCAATTCTATAGAGATTGTCTCCTGTTTTGCTTCTCATTTTATCTTTCTGCAAATAAAGCACAAATGGGGAAAACAGCAGGAAGCAAAATAAATACATCAGGAAAATGCATAGAACTGTTAATTTGTCTGTGTTACACTTGCTTATGTAGATGGTTTTGTCTATTTCAGTCAGATGTATTATCCATCTTAATGGACAGAGGTGCTGTTGTTTTAAATGCAAGTGGAACCAAAATTCAAACACCAGATCGAAATTACAATGATGGTAAAACCCACTTCATCATTACTTCTGTCAATCCAGAAAGGTAAAGCTGTCCAGAATCTTTTATGCCCTATCTTTAGAATATAAGTACTTCTTGTAAAGCACATTATAATTTAATATTCACTTTCAAATGTTGTTTGGGGGGGCAGAGGGTGTTAAGTGATATTTTCAACTAATGAATATATAGAAAATCAATGACTGAAAACTGGCCATTTTGGCCTGAGCACAAGATGGTGGGAATTTTTATTAAAATTAAAATAATAGTTTTTTCTAAAAGCTTAATCCTTTTTTTGTCCTCGGGTATGAAAGCAGTTTAATTTAATTTAAGATGAGCATGAGACTAATTTTTCAGCAGGATTGATTGTTTTGATTTGTTAAAGTAATTACAAATGGACCCTGAAGTAATTGAGGCATCTTCACAATAAGCATTCTTTTAGGATATATACAGTGAGGCATGTTCAAAGTATTTTTAGTTCTGACAGACATAAACATTAAGACTAAGTACAGAAGTAGGGAATAAGTCTCTTTATATGCTTCTTTAAAAACTTGGAAGCATTGGTATATGTTATTGGTATATTGGTTATGTTTTCTATGTTTAAAGTTTTCTTAGAAGGTCAAATAATCAAAGCATCTTTCTTCAAGAATCTTGCCTATGCAGATGCAACCAATTCATTCTCAGTTTTCTACTGGAAACAGAATTTTGTGCCGTGACTTCTAACATCCAAAAATATAATTTGAAAAGCTGAAAGTTTGAAAAGCTGCCTTGGAATAGCATTGGGGACTGTCAAGTTTCCTGAGTATTCTGAATTCTGAACTTGCCAAACAAAACTAATGTCTGATACTTTCATTGTACTCAGTTTCTTAGCAAAGCAAGAGAATCTGTCCTGTCTTCTGCAGCAGTTAATGTGTTGCAAAATAAGAATAGGTAAAAAATATTGTATAAGCTCAAACATCAATGTACTGTGATGAAAGAGAAGGAAAAAGGGGATGGGGGCATAAAGAAGAAGGATTTGCATCTGCTTAGATCTTATTTTACCCAAATGGTGGCTCCATCCACTTAGCAGCAATCCCTTAGTTTATCTGTCCTCACTGAGTGGACTGCATTGTTTCAGACTTCATAATTAACCTCAGAATATTATGAAATTCATGGGCCTCTGGATGCAACTTTGCCAGCCAGGTAATTGCACTGCTGCTTGTTGCATAGTTAAAAGCAAAAAGGTCTTCTTATGACTTTGAGCACTACTGTTCAGTGATGCATACGCTGGGCAGTGCATTTTGGGTGGACATAACACACTGTCTAACCACTGACACTAATGTTTCTGAAACCAGACTACAAAACGTATGCTTTGCCTTTGTAGATATGAGCTAACAGTTGATGACAAGAAACAGAGTAAGAAGAACCCAGTGAAGGACAGAGCACGGAAAAGTCCAGACAGCATCAAGAAGTTTTATTTTGGTGGCTCTCCCCTCAGAACACAGCAAGCCAACTTCACTGGCTGCATAAGCAATGCTTACTTCACTAGGTGCGTAGCATCCTCCAAAATACATTTCCTGGAAGTCATTGCCTGACAGCTCAAATAGTAGCTCAAGAGAACTGATTTATTGTCACAATAAAAATCCCTCTCTCGTTTTGCAAGGCTAGATAGTATGTGTGAATAAGATTTTTGCCTCATTTGCCATGGCATCTGTTGGCACAGTTCTGCTAGGTTAAGATACTGTTAAAGTTCGAGTAACTTGATGTGAATCAGCTTTCAATACTGTACCTGTTAATGATGCTGGTGTAACATATAATTTGCATAGTTGTAATTTACATTTACATTACATAGTTTTCAGCTCTGTCTTTGAAACAAAATGGCATTAAAGCATCTTTCAGAAGCTGAAGAATTTAGGAGTTTGTCATGTGAAAATGATCAGAATTTTTTGATCTTAATAGCTTTATGAAATGTCTTATGAAAAAGATTTTAAAACTAATTTGACGTTGCAGAATGCTGCTCTCTGTTTATGTAAGCATGGATACAACAGGCAGAGGTAATATAGGCTGCCCACTCTATCCAAACATCGACTGATATATATATATACTTTTATCCACGATACAAGAATTAAAAAAAGTTCACTCAAAGATCGTTTAAACTATAAATTTAAAATTCTGTGGAGTTTATGAAGGCAATTCCAATACCTGGATAAAAACATTTCTTGTCATGCCCTTTTTGAAACACAGGTTGGATCAAGAGGTTGAAGTGGAAGATTTTCAGCAGTACTCTGAGAAAGTTCGGGCTTCTTTGTATGGATGCCCTGTTGAATCTCCTCCAGTCGCTCTTCTCCATAAAAAAAGAAAAAACTCATCAAAAGCCAAAGAAAGCCATAATAAAAAGGTCTGCACCACTGTCACCCTGGAATTTTCCAAAGTTGATATGGCTGGACTCACTGATCCTATGGGTCTTCTCTAACGTAAATTATTCTACAATTGGGAATTCTCATGGATCCAGACTGTACCACATGAGAAATATTTCAGATATTTTATGAAGGAAAGGATCCTGTTCCTTTACATATTCTGTCACTGCAAATGACCGTCCTGACCCGGATCCATCTGGCCTATACTTGCATCATTCTCTCTTGCTAGAGCTGTAAAACAAAATATATGACATCTTCCAAAAAGTACTGCAAAAACAAGCCTTTCTGATTTCTTCTATATCCTAAAGGCAATAAGCTTGTTCTCAACTCTTTCTGTGTGGTTCTCTCTACTGGAAAAAAATTAGTATGTAATAATTAAATAATTAACTAAATGTGACAAAAATCTTTCTTCAGCATGCAGAACTTTCAGTCCAACCATGTCCTCTTATGCCTATAGTATAGGTAATATAATTAAAAGCAGAGAGGATTACATTAGGAAAACTGCAAAATAATTGAATTGTAATTATGTTAGCTACATAAGTCTTCTGTTTATCACTTCTTCTGCCTTAAATCAGCATCTATATTAGATCTGTTCAAGCAAAATTTTACTTGAAACCATACCTGGTATTTTTGTAAGGAAAAAATGTATTATTTACTTAGAGATAAATTATACTGGCATTTTTAATACGTATAAACTTAGTTTAAATTTCTGGTTAATGGTTCTCTTTCTATGAAGGTGGGAAGAGATAAAGACAAGATCTCACAGCCTTCAACTGGCATCAAAAAACTGCATCAAGTAGTGAATATGCAAAGAGACCCTCAGTGCCATTTGCCCATGAATCCCAAGGCAATCGAACACGCATACCAATTTGGAGGAACAGCAAACAGCCGCCAAGAATTTGATCATATACCAAAGGATTTCAGTAAAAGGTAAAGGGACCTTAGAAATAAAAAATAAAAATTAAATATGCTGGGAGAAGAAAGATGTATTTCAAATTTTAAAAAGGGACATCTTTCTGCTTTTACTCTGTTTTGTTCCTTTATATCTTAGGACGATTTTTGTATAAAGCATGTTGTTAAGATCTATTAAAAGGTGTTTCAGTTAACTAAGAGTAATAAATAGAATATGCTTCCAGTTACATCCCAGTCTTCATCTTCATCTGTATTGTGTATTAACAAAACATGTCTCCTTGCCTAGTTCTATACAAGCAATGTACCATCAGTCCCTTTATGCAAGAAGCAATAACATTAAAGCAGAGATGCAAAAGAATATAATGGTTCAATATGAAGTGAAGCACTTATGTGCCGAGTAGACCTTGGCAGCTGTTTAATGGTTAGGAATCTACACAGTGCACTAGGACATAAAGCTATGAAAACCATGTCCAATTCAAGTTACAATGGAACTAAAATTAATAATGAGTCTAGATACTATGGACATTTAATTCTCAGACTCCCATGATACATGCCATATGGTATGCTATGACCAACAAAGGATTTTTGTTTAATACTTTCCATGAAAGAATATAAATTCAGTAACTCATCACTTCCTGGAAGCATACTAGACCACTAACTCGAAGGACTGGTTTTTTCCTAACTTCTTTTCCTGAAGAAATCTTCACTGTTCACAACGTCAAACCAAGTCATTATAACTTGCCATGTTGTCTTGGACTTCACAAGAAATTACAAGGAAGGAGAAGCTTAGCAGTGAGGCTGGAATAACATCTAAGATGTGTGAACTGTCAGGCCTCCATGCCATCACAGTAAAAAGTCCCCCAACATGGCAATGTACTGCATATAGTGTCATTTATTGGTGGTTTGTATTGGTTTTTAATTTTTTTAAGTAAGTTCCTTGCAAAGTATCTTCTCCAACTTTGACTTCTACTCCAACTAACAGTATGTTTCTCAGAAACACCACCCCCATAAAGGAGATTTACACTCCTCTGAGAGGAAAATCTCAGTTTTCCTCTGCCTGTAGTTGATTTACAACAGTTAAATCTGGTCTAATTTTAATATTGTGTTTTTTATGTGCCAGAGCTCAGTTCTCTATCAATCTGAAAACTCATTCATCTCATGGAATGATTTTCTACGTCTCGGACCAACAAGAGACCAACTTCATGGCCCTTTTCATTGCTCATGGCCGACTCATTTTTATGTTTAATGCTGGTCATCAGAAGATAAGGATTAAGAGCCAAGAGAAATACAATGATGGCCTTTGGCACAATGTGAGTAAAAGAAAGCAATCACTATTGTACATTCTATCAAGGCTACAACATAGACATTGCTGATCTGACAGCTCAGGAGTTTTAATTCATGTGTTCATAACCACACCTATATGTTGACAAACTTCTGCCAATATTTTTACATATTCCATGTGGTATTTTATCAGGTCGTTAAGTAGGGACAGGAAAGAGAGGCAGTTATAAAAATCCAGCAATTCCCAATGCTACCAGACGAACAGAAGTGACTCAAGAAAACAGAACAGTGAGGTAATAAAATCTAAGTTAGCTAGGAAAGGAAGGACTAGGATAATTTTGTTCAGCAAACTACTCCGAAGCGCATAAGCAAGGAGCACAATAGTCTTAGACTCCCTCTGTAGTCTATGAAAATAAAAAGACAATTTGGGGGGGTTAATGTGAATTTCTCCCTGTAGGTAGCTCTATCTCATCACTGACTACAGAGGAAATCTACAGTCACTAAGTTCCTAACTTGGGTATATTACAGTGTTTAAAGCATGTTGGATTAATCCAGACCATAAAAATGCAGTGATAGTACTGTAGCAACGAACCTTATGAGCAAATATAAGATGGGCAGATCTCAGCAGACCTTGTGATGCCTTGATTACCTCTGTCTTGTACCTTTACACCAAAATGTAAGACAAACAGCAGTTTCACTACCTAGCCTTTACATGAATGTGAAAAGATAGTTGTCCAGCAATGAGTAGTGGCAGTTAATAAAACAGATTTGCAGAATATGACTAACAAGGTTTTCTTCTCAAACTTCTTATCGTCTTCCACTGCACAGGAGTTTTCCCTCAACAGATGAAAGTAATCTTCCAATCGATTTCCCTTCCTTTCTAGGTGATATTTATTAGAGAGAAAAATATTGGTCGCTTGATAATTGATGGTCTCCGAGTGCTGGAAGAATCTTTTGGTGGTAATGTTCATACCTGGCAAGTCACTGAACCACTCTACATTGGAGGTGTAGCTCCAGGGAAAGCTGTAAAAAATATCCAGGTAAAGCAGACACCAATTCCACAATCCCACACCTCCACATAGAGCTAATGCAAAAGCTAACTGTAGGGATGAATTCAGGCAAATACATATTATGATCTGAATCCTCAGCACTGCAGCAGCAAGTGGAAAGCCAGTGACCTCTGAAGAACAGAAAAATCCTAGTGACATCCTAGCTTACACGAGACAGGTAAAGTTAGGCGAGATCAATTTCCCCTGAAGGTCTGAGATACATATGAGTTTCAGAGAAATTTTAGCATTTAGTATCACTGTTTTAAGACAGTATCTAGAAGCTCTAAATCTTGGATGCTGAAATATATGAAAAGGGGTGTTAAAGCAAAAATGAGCATAAACAAATCTCCTTCAAGCTAATCTATAGGTGTACAAAGCTAGATATGCTACTCAGAAAAAGTAGATCCCTGTCATGTCTTGAGGGTATCAAGTATGTATAATGCTGCCTTACTCTAGTCATCTTTTGTTTCTTGTGGTTCAATGAGGACTGTCTGAGAAACAACACAAGCTGGAGTTACCTTGAAGTCATCAGGGAGCCATGAGAGGCTACGGAAAGCATCTGTCCTGCTTCTCTTCTCTGGAAACTCTTTTTTAATTCAAAACTGATGCACCGGATGATCACAGCTTTACAGCTCATAAACAAGTGCAAATAAGGACAGAAGAGTTTGTTTCCATCCACAAGCAGTTGACCTACTAATCATGTTTTATTTTTTCCCCCTCAGATTAACTCTGTCTACAGTTTTAATGGTTGTCTCAGCAATTTACAGCTCAATGAAAGATCAATTACTTCAGCTTCACAGACATTTAGTGTAACGCCTTGCTTTGAAGGCCCATCAGAAGCAGGAACATACTTTTCATCAGAAGGAGGATATGTCGTTCTTGGTAACACACCACTAAACAAATTTATTCCATAATCAGATTGTAGTATTCACTGTACTTCAGAACAGTATATTTCAGAAAAAGGGGTTTCTTCTACTGAATCATCAAGTTCAAGTGAACTTCCAATCACTGTATAAAGATTGCTGAATGCCTACTAATTTGCACAATAAGAAACTGCCGAAACCCACAGATAACCCACTTTTGCTGTCCATGTCATTGCTAAGAATACATTTTTTAAATAAGAAAAATAAAGAAACCTTATTAGCACCTCATGGAAACATAATCACAAAAAAGTTGAAATGGGCTATTGATGGCACATTGTGTCATTTCTTCAAGCATGTTTCAATAATTTTAGAGACAGAACAAATCAAGTTCCACCTTGTGGCTTTGAACTTCCCATTAGACTTTCAGTATATGCAATTCATCACTAATTCAGTACAAAAAAAATGATACTTTTTTTTCCTCCTCACAGATGAAACCTTCAGTTTAGGCCTGAAATTTGAAGTTGTTTTTGAAATACGTCCGCGAAGCAGCTCAGGAATTCTGCTGCATGGTCACAGCGTGAATGGAGAGTACTTGAATATGCACATGAGAAATGGACAGGTAAAATGAAGGTCACATTTCCTCCACTGCTTTCACTGGTTCCTCCCCTACCTACTTGGGCTTTGTTATATGCAGATTTTATCTTACAAATTTGCCATTAGTTGACTCTCATTTCTCTCTCAAATGTATTAACCTCTTAGATTAGGCAACCCAGTTATTTCTCTTAAGATACAAAAAACATCTAAGACAAAATCAGATCACTTTAGTGACAGCAACTATAAATATTTAATGATCAGTTAAAAAAAAAAAAAAAAAAAAACAAGAGCACTGACTCTCTTGTGAGACCTCATCTGGAGTATTGTGTCTAGTTCTGGAATCCTCAACATAAGAATGATATGGAACTGTTGGAATGGGTCCAGAGAAGGGCTACAAAGATGATCAGAGAGCTGGAGCATCTCCCATACAATGACAGGCTGGGAGAGTTGGGGTTGTTCAGCCTGCAGAAGAGAAGGTTCTGAAGAGATCTTATAGTGACCTGCCAGTACCAGAACGAGGCCTACAAGAAAGCTGTGGAGGGACTGTTTACAAAGGCTTGTAGTGATAGGACAAGGGGCAATGGGTATAAACTGGAGAGGGGCAGATTTAGATTAGACATAAGGAAGAATTTCTTCACTGTGAGAGTGGTGAGACACTGGCATGTGTTACCCAGGGAAGCTGTGGCTGCCCCATCCCTGGAGGTGCTCAAGGCCAGTCTGGATGGGACCTTGAGCAGCCTGATCTAGTGGGGCATGACCGGTGGTTGAAACTAGATGATCTTTAAGGTCCCTTCCAACCCAAACTATTCTATGGTTCTATGATTCTATATTCTTCCAGGTAACTGTGAAACTGAATAACGGAATCAGGGATTTTTCAACTTCAGTGGCACTGAAACAGAGTCTCTGCGATGGCAGGTGGCATCGAATTGCAGGTCAGTAAAATGTGATCATCCCCTAAGTATCATCACAATAGCCCAATTCTCCATCCTCAGATATCCATCTCCATGGCCTAATGTACTGAGAATGGAGTCATATTTTCAGTTCTTCCTTTCCACCTGTCAAGACACAAGTTTGTGTGAGACAGTCATATCGCTTCCTTAGATATAGGAGCTGTAGATATTTCTGGGAGGACAAACACAAGCTCCTATGAAGAACAAGCAAAGACATTTGTTCAAAGAAAACAAGAGAGCTTGGTTGAAATGCTAACAACCTTTCTCAAGTCATATACCAGATTATATTATTTTCACAATTAGACATTAAACAAATTGGTAGAATATATTAGGCACAAGCAGATGCTCCCCTTAAAGGCCAAACAACAGGACAGATCTGAGAACCCCCACCTCATACTGATAGATATCTACAGTCAGGATTTTGCACCTGTGCCAGACTGCCATCCTTCTTTCCTAGGTCTGAAAGTCAAAAAGTACTTCTAAATTTCAGGTACTTTGAACATCCTCACCTTCCTGTTTAGGTACTCACTTGGGACGTTCCTCAGTGTTTTTTTCAAGTAGAGATATGAGTGTGTGCCCTTCCCCCATGCATTCTACTTTCCTTTTGAAAGAAACCCAGGCACACCAGCAAGAAGGGAATATCACTGCATCCTAGTACAGTCCCTGCTGGGGATGATATGGCAAACAGTTTTTCTAAGCCACAGACCATTGTACACACATACCCTGCAGCCTAGTAACAGCTGCCAGCAAACAAGACCCTCATTCTAAAGCACCCTTGCTCTCACACTTTATCTTACATTGTCTCTGATGTAGGCCAGAATCTACTGGCACTGACTGCTCACACCCAGTCTAGCAAACACTAAATGAAGCTGCTCAGATCAAATGTATTAATTCCTGTCTGTCATAGTAAACACACACGCTAATTCTTACTATCTTCTTGATGCTTTTTCCTTTTTATTTCAGTTATTAGAGATGCTAATGTGGTGCAGCTGGATGTAGATTCTGAAGTCAACCATGTGGTAGGGCCATTAAATCCAAAGGCAATCGACCACAGAGAGCCAGTGTTTATTGGAGGTGTACCAGGTAAGTTTTTGGCAGCTTTGTGGTACTGTTCACAAATTTCAACATGGTTTACAGAGGAAGCATACAGGCTTGGCTTTCTTTTCACAGAAGAACATATCTCATGTGAACATCCTGCTAAAATGCAAAGGCTCAAGAGCCTGTCAGTGTTTCTGCCTCAAGTTACCAAAGAAAAAAAAGTACTGCCTCATTGAAACTAAAACATCCACTGGAGTTGCTGCTGGGTCAGATATGGTCTTGGTAGAGAAGTCAGCCAGCTAGGGAAAAAACACTTTTCCGTTTTACTTTCCAATATAGACTTACTGTTTTCTAAGAAGTAATTTATTTATTTAAGGAATTGGAAACTCACTGTAACTGGAGCCTCAAGATTTGGTTGCTGGTAGGTTTCTTTCCTCTTCTTGAAGCAATGGCATCTTTGAACACAAGACAAAACATGAAGATTCTTTTTTTGACTAGTGATTTCTATTGCACAGATGTCTGCTAATGTGAATTTGTGACTCACAGACCATCTGCGTAGCGTGGGCCAAGATTACTACATTTACTTCCCTTATTCAACAGACAGACCTACTCTGTTGGGGTTCATATACAAACTGTAATCAACACTACGTGATTCAAATTTTAAGTCATCTCCTGTACATTTCTCATTGAAAACATGCAGCATTACTTCTCTGTGCCTTGCATGTCAATCATGAACAGCTCTAACTACAAAATTTATTATATTGCTTATCTTGGATTAGTGGTTTGAGTGCATGATGTTCTCATCCATCCCACACTACTAGAAGAAAAAAATGAACGTACAGGGAATAATAAAATCTCTGTGCAGATGCCTGCTCACTCTTTAAATCCAAACTGGAATTTTATTAAGATAGAACTCTTCCCAGAAGGGTAATATAAAGTGGCAATTGCAAATGCTCTTCTGCTTCATAATAGAGCCTTCTATTTCTATGTTAATTATAAAATACATGCCATACATGGGCTCTCTAAAGCTGTTATCCCCTTGGTACAAAAAAATCTTGAAAAACTTCACAACAAACAAGACATAATACTATTACTACGTTAATATAGTAAATTAAATCCAAACTAACAAATCAGAAAGGGATGACAATGCATGTCATGTTAAAAGAATTTACATACACACACCCTGGGATTCATCTAAAGAAAATGCTGGTGTCAAAAAATGCAAGACTGGGCCTCCACTGACTATGTAGTATCAGGAGTTTTACATAAACATGCATAACTCTCCATAGTCACTCTATTGGCCTCTAGAACCCTGGCAGCAGGTCAGGCATTTTAAAAGACTCACAGAAGATTCAACCGAGTTGCAGTTAGTAGCAAATTGAAAGGATTCTAGGATTCTGCCACCAAACTGATTCTTTTGCTCATTTTGAACATGAGTTCAAATTATTTTTTTTAACTTTGCTTCTTCCAGAGTCTCTGCTAACATCCAGCCTGACTACACGCAACTCCTTCATTGGCTGCATTCGTAACTTCATGATTGATGAAAAACCAGTGAGTTTTAGTAAAGCAGCTTTGGTTAGTGGTGCTGTGAGTGTCAACACATGTCCAGCAGCCTGATAATGCATCAATCCTGTAAAGTTCCTTAGATCACAGAAAGAAAAATAGAACAACAACAAAAAATGTGATCATCAAGAGAAGAATTAAAATACAAGGATCCATCTACAGAAAGCAGTATGTTTAAGGGTTGCTTCTAATGTTTATGTGCAAACAAAAAACACTGAAGAATAAAGGGCTGTTGCTTCTGCACTTCTCTTATTATACCACAAGAGCGAGCTTTACCATTTCTTATAGTGTATGTGTGGCCAGTCTGTTACATGAAAAAGCGAGATTATTAAAGACATGAAAATTATATTAAATATGTTATTTTCAAGATAGATCCTCTACATAATTTCATTCCATACCTTAGATCACACTTTGTTTCCCAGGAAAAGGTCTGCTAATTTGCATTAAAAGAATAAAGCTAGAAAATAGACTTACATTGCAAATAACTGTGTTCAAATATTTTTTTTTAATTTTACCATTCAACTCATTTATATATTGCACAATTAAAATTGGGGGGGGAGGGGCAGAGAACATACCAGTTACTTAAGCCTACAAACAATGAAAAGCTAACATTTTTATTCCATTTCCAGACTTCATGGCTATGATCTAGCACAATGTGACAATAGGATGTACATCTTCTAAGAAAGACACTTTATATAACTGCCCATTTATCTAAACTAGGTAATTTTTGCGCAATACTTGCCTTACACAGGGAGAGACAAAATTCAAAATTTCATGTTGTTTCTGTAAATTTTTAAATGCACTTACACACAGACATGAAATCTACAATCTCAGTGGGATCTCATTCACTGTAATATAACACAAGTATATATATAAACACAAAGCATTAAAAAGAGAATCATAGTCAGAGTTTCAGGTAAATCCCTTATCACACAAAGTCATGACTTCCTTGTGAAACTGTTGCACAACTTCTGTTTACAGCAAGAACAGTTAAACTAGGAAGATATTCCTGTGGAATATATCCCAGAAAATATGCTGCTGCAGAGGAACTCAGGGTGAAACAGGAAGATGCAAACAGAAGGCAAAGTACTGTACATCTGAGCTATGTTAAAACTATAAAGATAGGTGGAAATAAATACTAGAATTTAGCCCAAAGTAGACTTGAATATCAGATACAAGTCATTTACAAAAATTAGTCTCTTTAGTGACAACCTTCAAGGCATCAAACTCACTTAGATTTCTTTCCTTTAATGAATAAACTACTGTTGAGAGAAAGTTTTATGATTCCTCTGTAAAGGATACAATGGAAACAATGACCCTCTGTAAAGTATGAAAGGTAAAAATAAAGGACAACACCCTACAGATTAAAAACTAAGGGGAGCTCATCTGGAAAACACAACTGACAAATGGAATCCAAAGATCTTGACTCTATGGACAGCTGAAGGAATCACCAGAATAAGACATGTATTCAGAATAATCAGTAGCTTCGCTACTACTCTTTCAGCAGGGAAAAGATTTTCACAGATTACAGTGGTCTTGGCTCACTCTAAAGAACTGCAAGCTCTGGACAGACTGGCATAGGGACTCTGGCAGCTGGGCAACAACCCCTGCCTGTCCACTTGTCTTGAGTGCCATATTGGGTGGTAAGTGGATGAGAGAAGATAGCATAGCTCCAGCAGCTACTCTTTCTCCTTCCACCAGCTTTGCCAGCTCTGTTCATGTTTTCAGCCTCATGTCTGCTCTAACTGCCCACTCTTGAATGTGTCTCCCATTCTGTTTCCTGCAACTCTCATGCACTATGCCCCCAGGACTGATTTCCTTGCCAACCCTGCAGGGAGGCCTCCCACTTCTGGGAGTCGTATACAGCCTCCTTTTTGTCACTCATGTGACAAAACACTCACCCACTGTTCATATTTCAGACGCAAGCAGTAGAATTACCCCTCTGCAGTCTCTCTGAATCAAGCACACTGTGGGTCCTCAAATTCAGTTGCCTTCAAATGCCACCTTTGTCTCTGATACTAAAACCAGCATGACTGCTGAACTCTTCCCTGCTCCCGGCTACTACCCAGACTCTGAATGGAAAACATTTAGTGCTTTTGGTTTGGGATGAGGGGAAAGTCCTCAGTGAGCTGCATTCCTCGTGGGTACCACAGACCATGGTCTCAGGCTGCACAGTTGGGAATGGAGATAAAAAAGGAATCTCTGTACTTCCAGTGGCAGTGAGTTGTTAAGATTGGCATAATCAATCTCATAACACCACAACCTGAGATAAGCTTCCTCAGATCCTAGTCTTCAGAACCTTATTACTGGAGAGAAAAGAAGAGCTTAGAAAGGTTCATTACAAAGATTACTAAAATTCCTTTCAAGTTTCTTTGCAGCTGCTAAGCAGATATAGCCAGGAATAGCAAATGCTTGTGCCCATTAAGAGCACCACAGTTTAATGAATGCTGGTATTAAATTGAGCATTGTATGTTAACTGGTACACATACTCAGAATGTTTTTCCATCTTACACCTACTTCAAACTAAAGCATAGTTTCTCATATTCACATCTATGCTCTGAGCATAAACAATGTTTTTCTTAGACATATTTGCTGCAATGAGATTTGGGTTTGTTCAGCAAATTTACATTGAAGAATGACTTTTCCAATTAATCAGCCCTTTGCATACTTTATACATTGAAAAATTAAAGAAAAACAAACAGTAAAACAGTACATGAGTAAAAAACACATTAAAATTCATAAACTGTTATCCTTCAATTTAGGTCTCTTCACTATATCACCAACTAATCAAACACAACAGTATTTGTGGAGCATATCTTCCTCAATTTTCCTTTCAGGCCTCAGAGAGAAAGGTTTTCACCCTACAGAACAGGGTTTCCAAAACAAATAAAAAAAAAACAAAAGGAGACAGTAGATAATAATGCAAATTTCCCTGCTCCAAAAATCCATATAAACCTTGAAATTACCATTCCGTATACAACAAAGAAAGTCTGTGTGTGATGCATTGCATTAAACACACCTCTGCACTCATTTCGAAGCTCCTGGTGGTTAAGAGAAAGCAACTGCCTAAGGAGAAGTGTCCACAGAGTTCAATCCATCTTCTGTATCTATCACAAAACTTAAAGCTCCAAAGGATGAAACTCTTCATCTACAAAGACTTGGGAAAAAAACTCCAAGTTCTGAGGCACATTGTCAGATTGTCCATTTGCATTTTCAGTCTGAATATAACTATCTTGATCCCACAGAAAATCTACAAAAAAAAAAAAAAAAACAAATGTGCACTGACCCTAAGGAGATTATACCTTTTCTCTGCCACTATTGAGGTTTTAGTAAGTCTTCTTACCATCATTATCTAAATCAGTCCTCAAACTACACTGTTATTACATCCTGAAATATTCTAAAATTGGACATTTGCATGGCTATATAAGAAAGAATTCAAACTCATGTTGAAATACCCAGCGAACCACTTCAAGATAGAGTATTTAAGTAGGTTCTCTGGTCCTTCTGCCCTGTCTTTCTGAAAATCTGTAGATATCTCCATAGTTAAAGGTTCTTATCAGCCTCTCCTTCTCAGGGATCAAGAGTGTGGACAATAGCTTGAAAATGAAAATGAAAGATGAAGGGTTACAGATCTGACACTAACTCCTCAAAAGTCAGCTGTTCTAAGTTAAAAAAAAAATGAAAAATGAAACCTTCATATGTGAACTAAACCCCGCTATAAATCAAAGAATAACATTAGTTCAAATTCCAGTGTATTCTCCCTATAGCAGCATGTGGTCTAAATCATCAAATGACTGTCACTGAAAAGATGCTGAAAGCATAGCATGTATATTTAAGTTGTGATGTACATCTGGTAGGGATTTAAGGGCTATTCACAGATTCACAGCGATCCATGTCACCTCATTTCCTCTCCATAACACACTGAGTTCCTACAATTCCAGTATTCCATTTGTGTTCCCAAGCTGTGGAACACTATTACTATGTAACATCAACAACAAGAGGATATGGGGGAAATCAGGATATGAAACATGCTAAAGTAAGACTGTTGACTAGATGATTAACATAGACAAAAATCACTTGAGGGGATCTGGCTAGATTCATGAACTTATACTATGGTAGATGAAGTACAGCTTTATCTAAAACAAAATGGAAATTTAGTGTGTGATTATTTCCTTCACACATTTGAGCTCCCTGTTTCATTAAGCCACTGGGCACATAGAGGAGGCTGAGAGGAGACCTCATTACTCTCTACAAGTACCTGAAAGGAGGTTGTAGAGAGGAGGGAGCTGGCCTCTTCTCCCAAGTGACAGGGCACAGGACTAGAGGGAATGGCCTCAAACTCCGCCAGGGGAGATTTAGGCTGGAGATTAGGAGGAGGTTTTTCACGGAAATGGTCATTGGGCATTGGAATAGGCTGCCAAGGGAGGTGGTTGATTCACCTTCCCTGGAGGTGTTTAAGGCACGGGTGGATGAGGTATTGAGGGACTTGGTTTAGTGTTAGATAGGAACGGTTGGACTAGAAGATCCAATGGGTCCCTTCCAACCTGGTTGTTCTGTGATTCTGTGAAAACAAACTGATTATTACATATCCACTTCCTGCCCTTGGACCTCCTTTGGAAGTTAAAAAATATTCCCACATGAATATGAACCTCTATTATATCTCTGATTCATAGTGTTTCCAAGCTCAGTGAGAATAAACACTTGACATTTACCATCGAAGACCCCTTAATAGCATATTGGAAGCCAAATCATGGGGCTTCTTGCAGTAATCTCATGTTCCATGGAGCAAACCCCTCCAAGCTGAATCTTGATGGGACATAGATCACAAAAACTAGAGCTAACTGAAAGAACAAGCAGAAAGTGCAGCTAACTTAAAGAAGAAAGCAAGCCAAATACACTGCTCTTGAGACTGCTGTAAACTTTAAGTTAAGCTGTGGAATGTGTACAAGCAATGCTGCAATGCTTTTAGCCTAAGTTAGACAAAAGACATGTAAGGGGAAGACTTACGGATATGATAGTAGTCAAGAAGTATTCAAACAGTTTGACACCTACAGATTTGGACCAGTTCAGGTAGCCAAAGGGAACAAATTTAAGCTATAGATTACATTTAGTCTCTCCTGAGAGAGATGGGGAAGCTGCTGCTTTTCCAAATAATATTCACGTAGTTTTACACTAGTGATTAGTTTACAAAATAAGTATCTTTGGTGGTATTAGTCTAGTCATGCTAAACTTTCCACCTGCCTGTAACACCAAAGCCATTAGTCCTTCATGACTTCGAATATGAAGCTTGAGTAAGCTTGCACCACTCACTACTTTTTCTAAAAAAATACAGGTTTCCAAAAGATTGATTCTTCTCTTTCAATTATTTTTTTAAATACTCTTGATATGTATTTCTTATATCTAATACATTGTTATTATTGTATTTGCTGCAATACACTATTACTCTTTCCAGTATTTTTTTTAATAGTCATTTAATATACCCTTATTTCCTGAGGACTTAAAACTGATCTCTAGGTCATGTCCAGGAGTCAGCATCATGGCTTCTCAACAACAAATAAACAATTACAATATATTGAGCTTCATATTTCTATTATGAATTTCATTTGGCAGATTTTGTTTGCACACCAGCACTAGAAATAGTACATTTGAATAAAAGCATATTCTGTTGGATAGTTTTAGCCATAAAACCTAATGAACTGCATTGCATGGAAGTGCTTTTGTTCTCCCACAGGAGGCAGAAATGCCATCTGTGTCACAAGAGAGCTCTCTGCAAGCAACTGCTTTGTGTATCACACATTCTTTACGCCATTTTGCAGCACAGCCATGCTGTGGACCAGACTTATCGTGCTGAGACAATAGCATCTCTACATTTCTCATCTCTCATGTTTTGTCCCAAAGTTGCTGTGTTCAACACATGGGCAAAAGCACTTCCTAATTGCACTGTGGACACTTATTTGCGTAAGAAATACAAAACTGAGCTTAAAGAAAAACACAATTTGCAAGCCTAATGGGAGGGTACATCATTATAGCACTTTCATAAGATCATTTTTTCATTTAATTTTTAATTTGTATCTTCATATCATTTGGCACATTTCACATCATCACTCTGAATAATGTATTTGGGGGAAATAAAGCAGCAACAAAAAGTAATGAATTGTATCATACAGAAATATTTCTGTTCTCTCATAGAGAGACTTAATTTCAGGCCTTTGCTACATCTCCTGTAATCAGATCTAGTAGAGATGCTGTAGCCCCTGGCAGGTTCATCCTCAGGACTATGATGAGTTTCTGAATACCTTACCATGTCCACTGTTTCCCTACTGCCAAACAGGTGACAGATACCTTTCTATTCCCTCAGCTTCTCTCCGGGCATACTTATTCTTACATCAAATCTTGAATCATAAAATCACAGAATTATAGAATAGTGTGGGGTGGAAGGGATGACGAAGGTTATCTACTCCAATCCCCCCTCAGTAAGCAGGGACACCTTCAACTAGATCAGGTTGCTCTGACACCCATCCAACTTGTCCTTGAATGTCTCCAAGGACTGTGCCTCTTTCACCTCTCTGGTCAGCCTGTGTCAGTGTTTCATCACCCTAAGCACAAAAATGCCTTCCTAATATCTAGTCTAAAGCTCCCCTCTTTTAGTTTAAAACTATTAACCCTTGCCCTATTGCTACAGGCCCTGCTACAAAGTTTTCCCCATCTTTCTGATAAGTCCCCTTGAGGTACTGGAAGGCCACCATAAGCTCTCCTCAGAGTCGTCTCTCCTCCAAGCTGAACAGCCCCAACTCTCTCAGTTCTCTTCACAGGACAGGAGCTACCCCTTTGATCCATTTTTGTGTCCCTCCTCTGGATCCACTCCAACAGGACCATGTGCTTACTGGGTGGAGGGCTCCAGAGCTGGATGCACTATTGCAGGTATGATCTCACCAGAGCAGATGGGCACAATCACCTCCCTTGACCTGCTGGCAACACTTCTTTTGATACAGCCCAGGGTATGGTTGGCTTACAGATACTTACAGAATCATAGAATGCTTTGGGTTGGAAGAGACCTTAAAGCCCATCTAGTTCCAACCACCTGGCCGTAGGCAGGGACACGTCCCACTAGATCAGGCTGCTCAAGGTTCCACCCAGCCTGGCCTTGAACACTTCCAGGGATGGGGCAGCCACAGCTTCCCTGGGTAACACATGCCAGTGCCTCACCACCCTCATTGTGAAGACTTTCTTCCTAATATCTAATCTAAATGTTCCCCCTTCCAATTTAAAGCCATTCCCCCCTTGTCTTATCACTCCATGCTCTTATAAGCAGTCACTTCCCAGCTTTCTTACAGATGCATAATGGGTATAAACTAGAAGGGGGCAGATTTAGGCTAGACATAGACATGCTCTCTATAACTACCTGAAAGGTTGTGGAGAGGAGGAAGGTGGCCTCTTCTCCCAAGTGACAGGGGACAGGACAAGAGGGAATGGCCTCAAGTTCTGCCAGGGGAGGTTCAGGCTGGACATCAGGAAAAAATGTTTCACGGAAAGGGTCACTGGGCACTGGCAGAGGCTGCTCAGGGAGGTGGTTGAGCCACCTTCCCTAGAGGCGTTTAAAAGTCAGGTGGGTGAGGTGCTGAGGGGCGTGGTATAGTGATTGATGAGAATGGTTGGACTCGATGATCCTGGAGGTATTTTTCCAACCTCATGATTCTGTGATTCTGTGGATGGGTCTCTGAGCAGCCTGGTCTGGTGGGAGGCGTCCCTGCCCATGGCAGAGGGGTTGGAACTGGATGGGCTGTAAAGTCCCTTCCAACACAAACTATTCTATGATTAATCAGCCGTGGCCAACAGGAGCAACACCCAAACAAACCACCTCCACCGCGTTCTTCCGCCAGGCGCAGCATCCACCTCCCTACCCCCCGGGTCCCCTAATGGAATGTTCCACTCCCGAGGGGCAGGCGCTGAGTACCAGTACCCAACGAATGGGACGTTCCACTGCGGGAGGAAGGCGGGGGAGACACGCCCTCCGCGCGGCCCCCGGCTCTGCCGTTGGAGGAGGGGGCGGGGCTTCCGGGCGCGGATTTCGAAAGCGCCCGGCGGCGCGCGCCCCGCTATGACCCAGTCCGTGGTGGTGCAGGGTAAGGGGCCCCGACGCCCAGCACCCTCCTCATCCCCTTCCTTCCTCCTCCCCACTGATGCCTGTCTCTCCCGTTCGCAGTGGGGCAGTGCGGGAACCAGGTGGGCTGCCGGTTCTGGGAGCTGGCGCTGCGGGAGCACGCCGCCGTCAACCAGGTACGGGCCGGGACAGCCGCGCCCCGGCTGCGGGCAGCGCTGTCGTTATTTGCCGTCAGAGCTGTCCCCTAGTGCTTGAGCAGGTGACACTAATCTCAGTGGTGCGGTTGCCACAACAGAAGGACGGGATGTCATCCAGGGGGAACTGAGGAGGCTGGCGAAGTAGGCCTGTGCGAACCTCATGAGGTTCAACAAGGCCAAGTGCAAGGTCCTACACCTGGGTCAGGGCAATCCCCGATTTCAGTACACGATGGGAGATGATGTGACTGAGAGCAGCCCTGAAGAGAAGGGCTTGGCATTGCTGGTCGATGAGATACTTGACATGAGCCAACAATGTGTGCTTGAAGCCCATAAGGCCAACTGTATCCTGGGCTGCATCAAACAAAGTGTGGCCAGCAGGCCAAGGGGGGTGATTCTGCCCTGTTCCTCTCTTGTGAGACCTCATCTGGAGTATTGTGTCTAGTTCTGGAATCATCAACATAAAAAGGATATGACACTTGTTGGAGCAGGTCCAGAGGAGGCTACAAGGATGATCAGAGGGCTGGAGCACCTCCCATATGAGGACAGGCTTGAGAGAGTTGGGGTTGATCAGCCTGGAGAAGAGAAGGCTCTGAAGAGACCTTGTAGCGACTTTCTAGTCCCTGAAGGAGACCTACATGAAAGCTGAGGAGGGACTGTTTACAAAAGCTTATGGTAGTAGAACTAGGGGCAATGGGTATAAACTGGAGAAGGGCAGATTAGACATTAGGAAGAACTTCTTCACGATGAGAGTGGTGAGGCACTGGCAGAAGTTGCCCAAGGAAGTTGTGGCTGCCCCATCCCTGGAGGTGTTCAAGGCCAGGTTGGATGTGACCTTAGGCAGCGTTTATCTAGTGGGAGGTATCCCTGCCCATGCCAGTGGGTTTGGAACTGGGTGATCTTTAAGGTCCCTTTCAATCCAAACCGTTCTGTGATTCTGTGCTGTTTAACTAAACACCTTTAAATCAGGTCAGCTTGATTTTCCACCTTGAAAAGCCTAGGATGTCCCCTTCAGGGCAGGCGTTACCAGGTGTGAGGCAGTTCAAGGATGGGTTTATAGAATCAGAATCTCTTGGTTGGAAAAGACCTTTGAGATGATCTACTTCAACTGTACCTGTCCACTACTAAGTCATATCCCTAATCACTTCACCTACTGGTATTTTAAACGCCTCCAAGAACAGTGACTCAGCCACCTTCCTGGGCAGCCTCTGCAAGTGCCTAATAACCCTTTGAAGGAAGGAATAGATCTTTATATTAAGGGACCAAATTAACTCAAGAATAATAAGTATCAAATCTTAGCGACCTTGCAGTTAGAAAGAATGTGATTCTAACAGGAATTTAGCTTATTTAGAAGCTGAAACAAGGAACAAATCGAGTATTGAAAGGACAGTCCTGCAGCAGGAACAACAGACAGACCTGAGCTTACCAAGAGGACACAATGAGGAAGGAGATAAGACAAAGACTATCAGAGGCTTCTGAAGACACAGAGAAACTGTGATATGCATACAAGACTGGGTGATAAAACTATAAGTTCCTAGAAAAACAATGGACATGTAATATGTATGTTTTACCAGTATTTCCTAGAATCTATATGAATATATATGTTTAACAAGTATAAAAGTCATAAAGCCAGTTTCAGGAGCTGGACACATTCGGTGGGTTACCTCCTGTGAACCCCAGTGCCATTTATTAAAAGAATACCAGCTTAATAATCAAATTGGCATTGATTATCGAGTTTGGGTTTTTCACAGCATCAGCCTTCAGTGAAGAAATTTTTTCTAATGTCCAACTGAAGCTCTCCTGGTATAGGCTGAGGCCATTTCCTCTTGTCCCATCATGTGTCATTTGGGAGAAGAGACCAGCATCCACCTCGCTACAACCACCTTTCAGGTAGTTGTAGACAGTGATAAGGTCTCCCAAGGGGATTCGAGGCAGGTTCTTTGACGCTGGCAGTAAAGCAACAAAAGCATCCCACCAAAGCCCATCTGTGTTTTCCATGATGGTGTACACCATGCAGAAATTTACTGTGCAGTTGCGCTGACCAAAATAGCTGTGTAAATAGGATGTAGGGCTGTGCAGGCCAAAAATGCACTCTTCCATGACTATAAGGATGCCATTTCCTGGTAAATACCGTATGTTAACAGATAATGATGAGCAGTCCTTCTCAGTGCCTTCTGTTGGAAGCAGCTGTAAAAAGGCAGTGGATGAAGTTTGTGCATTCATTCATATGGAGAGGTTTTAGTATTGTAGGGAAAAGCAGCTTCCAAGTTCTTCTTCATCCGGTCTTTAGGAAAATGGTAAGCAGTCTATAAAATAATATTGAAGTAGTTAAACTTACGAGATCTCTCTATGGAGGGATAAGTAATTTCCACGCCATACTTAAGCAAGGAGTTTCGGAATCACTGGTGCAGTGCGATGTGCTCCCCTTTCTGAAGAACATCATAGTCTTAAGTGTTATTGGCGTGGAGTTCTCCCAGTGTTGTATCAGTGATGAGCTGAGTGAGCTAAATAGCAGCTGTTCATTTTAATAATTGCATTGAGATCTTCAGTAAAATACTAAGTCTTCAGAAATTAAGGAAAAGTCGTTGTTTAACCTTGTGCTGAAAAGCTAATTTCCTAGTTATATCCTGCTGACAGTTTTTAACATCAAGCTGATGCTTCAATGAAATGTTCTTTTTAGTGCTGACTAGAGCTAGTTGGATTCAATGTAGATGTTCATTCTGGTTTGAGTGGGGACGTTTGACAGGTGACCTGAGGTCCCTTTCAACTGAAGTTATTCTATGAAAAAGCACTGAGAATTTTTGACATTACATAACATCTTATGTCATGTTGTTTCCTTTTAGAAAGGAATTTATGATGAAGCATTAAGCAGTTTCTTTAGGAATGTCGATACAAGGTAAGTAAAGCAGCTCATAAGTTTAACACCTGATCTGAGGCCTAGAGCACCTCCCATATGAGAGAGCTGGGCTTGTTGAGCCTATAGAAGAGAATGCTCTGAGAATACCTTATAGGAGCCTTTCAGTACTTAAAGGTAACCTAGTGGAAAGATGGGGAGAGACTCTTTATGGGGAAGTGTAGTTATAAGATGAGGTGTAGTGGCTTTAAGCTAGAAGAGGGGAGATTTAGATTAGATATTAGGAAAAAAATTTTTCCTTGTGAAGGTGGTGAGGAATTGGAACAGATTGCCTAGAGAAGCTGCGGGTGCCCCATTCTTGGAGGTGTTCAAGGCCAGGTTTAATGAGACTTTGTGCAACCTGATCTAGTAGCAAGTGCCCTGCCCGTGGCAAGGGATGTGGAACTAGATGATCTTTAACGTCCCTTCCAATCCTAACCATTCTATGATGAACAATTCTAGTATGATCTTTTAGCCTGAGTTAGTTCTCTCTGTTTCAGGACATACTTAGATTGTGCTAGAAAAAGTTGTTACCTTCTTAAAATACTCTCTTTACCTTTCTATTTTAATTACACTTACTTAAGTAGTTAAAGGCATTGAAAGTGTTTGGGGTTTTTTTTGCCTTTTCTTCTGTCCCAAAAATGGGCAGTTGGGATCTGATCACTTTTGCCCCTGTGAATCATGATCAGATTGCAAAGCCCTCTGGATACCACTGTAGCAGCATTTGTTCCAGAGTTTTAACAGGAATTGTATTTAAGGTAGTCAGGAAAGGTCATGTCAATTTTTAAGTCCCTTCTATCTCACTAGTTTGTTGCACAAAGAGTGATGGGTGTGGTTTTTATTAAAGTTAGCTAATTCATACCTGAAGAGCATTGGTTATCTCTTACCTGTCCAGTTACATAAGTCATTGCAGTTTATAATTAAAAACAGTTATGTACTTGGATGTTGGTATTGTACTTTAATTATTTAAAAGGCAATTGACCAGTCTCTGTTTCCTTCCATCATAAGGCAAGGCTGCAGTACAGGATGCAATTTTAACTAAAATTGCACTGAAATACTAATTCTTTTGTCTCATATTTTACCTGTTTGAAAGAACATGCAAGTGCATTTGAGTTTATCATTGCCATTCTTTGTAGATACTTCCTAGAAATATCTTTTTTTTAATTCAAGAAAATTTGCTTGTAAATGACATCTGTGTTTCTATATGTGCCAAATGAATCCACCAAATTTATAACTGACGGGTTGGCTATTGTAGAAATATCTTTTTTTTCTCTGTAAGGAAGAAGGACACGTCTCACTGAATACTGTAGCTTCAAGGAAGATTCCCCTACCTGTGAAACAAAAGAATGATTATTCAAATCTCATCTCTTCCAGGAGCTCTCTGTTTTCCTTGAAAGAAGTCCCACTTTAACTGTAACCTTGAACTATAATTTAGTTAGGGAGAGTACTTTCAAACTCTGTTCCTCAGGCTGTGAGGTTTTTTTTCCCTTTTGTTGTTGAGTTTGTTTTAGTTTTGTCAGAAATAGCTAGTTCACCTCCCTGGCTATTGCAAGCATAAAACTCTGTGTCATAAAAGTGACAAACTTCAGTTTTCTGCACACTCTTCAAAATAATTAATCATTGTGGGGTTTATCCTATCACAAACAGCTATGAGCAACACTGTGGCGGAACCCAACAGGGTTTTTTTTTTTCTGTTCTGGTGATTATTAAACTCTGTATATTGGAAATGTGTTTATGCATTTTTATGGCTTTATATGCAGAGAAAAATATGTATCTGAAGCCTAGAGGATTCTAGGGAACACAAGGGAGGGAAGGATCAGCAATAGAATCAAGGTGATTTAAAGTACAGGCTGCATGAAAGACCCCAAAGGTGATAGTAAGAGGAAGAAGTGTTGATTTTATGTATGTTTTTTTTTTAATCTCTTTGAGTTTTGTTAGTCCCCAAAGAGAAATAGAACTTATCTAGCTGGATTTACTGGTGCTATAGTGGGCTCATGGGAGTTGTGTAGGCTAGAGGAATCACATCAGAACTGGAGGCTGCTATGAGCTGTGGAATCAAGCGCAGACTCATACTCTCTTCCCCTCATTCCTGAATGGACTGAGAATGATCAGAACATTTGGTGCTGTAGCAAATTTTAGCTGAGGTTTTTAGAATATCATTGTCGTTGAATGTCAAATAGTCTAAGATACTTTAAATTTAGTCTTGACCAACCCCCCAAATTAAGTAAATAATTGAGAGGAAAATTAGATCCATCTTCCAATATCCCTCCTTTTTACTCTTTGTTGACTATAGTGTGGCCAGTCTGGAGTGTCTTACCCTTGTGTGCAGAAGCACCAGCATTCACTGTGAATAAAATGTGATTGTATGCAGTGCATAGCTTCCTAAATGGTCTCAGTACAAATGATCCTGGGGGAAAAAAGGCAAATTAAGCTATGTCAGCCCAGCATGATTTCTGAACTTGTAAATCTGAATGGAAAAATAACTCAAGCACTGTACTAGTGCAGTTACACAGCTCCACAGAATCATAGAATGCCAGGTTGGAAGGGACCTCAGGGATCATCTGTTCCAAACTTTTTAGATGATATGTAGTTTAAATGAGATGGCCTAGGACCCTGTCCACCTGAGCCTTAAAAGTGTCCAGTGCAGAGGAATCTATCACTTCCCTGGGGAGATTAATCCAATGTTTCACTGTTCTCATGGTGAAAAATTTTCTTCTGGAATCCAATTGGAATGTCCTTAGGAGCAACTTAATACTCATTACCCCATTGTAAGCTCTCACACCTTGAGCATTAGCACAATGCTGTAGTACCCCCATTGAAAAGGTAGTGGTGCTATTTGGCATGCTGTGTTCCATTATATGATCTAGATATACCATATGCTGGATAAAAGATAATCCTTCCAAGTTTTGTCACTGCTTATGGAACTAATGCAGAGCACAGGCTGGACTGCTTAGGATATTTCTGATTGAGATCGTGCCCTGTAATTGCATTACTTTAGGAAGTTATGTGTTCTTTCTTAGCAGCATGTTCAGGTTGTTTGTTAGTTTACATTATAACAATCTTCTGAACATGAAAGATTACGGAGGGAATTTTGTTCTGATATATATTGCCCTATTTTCTATCCTGATTCTGAGCCTGGATTGATTGATTGATTTATCTATTTAATTGTTTGTTTTTCAGAAGTGGTGGTGATGGTACCGATATTTCTAAAGGAAAAATCTGCTCTTTAAAAGCAAGAGTAAGACAATCTATAAAGATCTTCATTTTACATTGTGTATTTACATTCAACTGTGTAGGAATTTTCATAAGGTTCTTATAATTGCATATATTTTTAAATGCTACTTTGAATAGTAAAATTTCTAATAATAACATCTATAGTTTGGTAGAGTAATGCAGTTTGCTGCCAGTCTAGTTGAGTAATTTAAATGATAATTTTAATAAAAATTATTGCAGATATTACCAACTAAGTTTTTATTTGTATTTTCTAAGAAATACATTTCTTTGAGCCACTTGTAAGTGATCAAGTAGTAAGAGAACTTGAAATATAAAATGCTTTAATTTCTTTACTTCTAAGCATCAAGGTAAAATATTATAAAATTATGACAAAACTGCATTATCTGAAACACTGTCTTATTGAGCCAGGATGAATATAGTTAACTATGTTAAAGTTTCTCTGGAGCACAGTAGAAATTACATAACTTTAATGTTGTAAATAATTTCATCTTTCTTTATGTGATTATTTTGAAAAGTAGTTTGCTTACTGACTGAATTTTAATTCTTTCTCTTCTCAAAGGCGCTGTTGATTGACATGGAGGAGGGTGTGGTAAATGAAATTCTACAGGGGCCATTGAGGGATGTGTTTGATAGTAAGCAGCTTATCACAGATGTTTCTGGTTCAGGAAACAACTGGTGAGAACCTCTTCAAAAAGCATATCTTAGGAACTAATTAGATGGCATTTGAAAAGAGGAATGATAACAGTAGCTTTCTGGTTCATTCTATTGCACCTGGGGAGTTGGAGCATTTTACCAGTAAACTTTGCAGTCACTGTTGCCTGGAGGACGGCTTTGAAAAATCTTTTACAAGAAGGATAATTCTGCTGATGTATCATTTTGTCTGGTTTATCTTTTTTTTCATTTTCTTTTTCAAAAGAGCATGCTTTTTGTTTTTGTTTCTTTGATATTCATCTGCTTCCATTGCTCAGTCAAGGCCATAATCTAGTTTGAGACTATGCAGCCTGTGTAAAAGGAGGTACGTGAGTAAATGTACTTCTGATTTCTGAGCACCACAGAGTCTGTTTTTTACATATAAACTAAATTACAAAAAAATAAAATTAAGAAAAAAAGATTGATTAACATAATAAATTACATATTTTCACCAAGACCTTAACACACCTCTGATAATATTCATTGCCCTACAGATTAGAAAGCAAATCATCGGCAAATGTACTGAAAGTGAGTGCAATGCAGGGAATAAAGCGTCCTGTAGCTTCACCATCTAGCAGGCAACTGTGTTGAAGATGAGCTGTTTGGGGTTTTTTATTAGCTGCTATTGGTGAATGTTTCCAATTTTGCAGCAGAGCTTTCCTGAGCATATTCCAGTCACAGATGACCAATCTATGCTAAAGCAGTCTGGTAGCAACTGACTCTTACGATATTCAAATGAAGATCAGAAAACATACTACGTAGAGATACCTTTATTGTTAAGGGGTGTATAACTTTTATCTCATAATTACAGTTTGATCATCTACTGTAGGAATTAATTTCCTTATCATTACAAAATAGCAGTGCATGGTCCACACCTGCAAACTTAGTGCTGGTTGCATCCTCAAAATTAAAACCACATCCTGATTCCTGTATTCACATGATGTAGTCACAACACTGCTTAGGGGTTACACCAAGTTCTGGACTCTGAACTGTAAAATGTCAACTAGGAGGAGTTAAAATAAAGAACTGAAAGGCTGATTGTTGGATTTTTTTTAAGTACTTTTCATATCTTTAGGGCTGTAGGTCATAAGCTCTACGGCTGTCAGTACCGTGAAAATATTGTGGAAAAGCTGAGGAAAACTGCAGAACATTGTGACTGTCTACAGTGCTTTTTTATAATTCATTCTATGGGAGGTGGTAAGTTATAGTTTTATAGTTGGTATGATTGCAACAGTCACAGGTGAAAAGGAAAAGTCTGGATCACTGAGAATGCAGAATAAAGAAAAATAACAGAGTCCAATTTAGTGGACTTGTAATTATTTATTATTTGTTTTGGTAGAGCACTGAGGAGCCCTAATCATAGAATCACTAGGTTGGAAAGGACCCACTGGATCAAGTCCAACTGTTCCCATCAACCACTAAACCATGCCCCTCAGTACCTCATCCACCCATGCCTTAAACACCTCCAGGGAAAGTGTCTCAACCACCTCCCTGGGCAGCCTCTGCCAGTGCCCAATGACCCTTTCTGGGAAATTTTTTTTCCTGATGTCAAGCCTGAACCTCCTCTGGCAGAGCTTGAGGCCATTCTCTCTTGTCCTGTCCCCTGTCACTTAGGAGAAGAGGCCAGTTCCCTCCTCTCCATAACCTCCTTTCAGGTAGTTGTAGAGAGCAGTGAGGTCTACCCTCAGCCTCCTCTTCTCCAGGCTAAACAAACCCAGCTCTCTCAGCCGTTCCTCATAAGGCCTGTTCTCCAGGCCCTTCCCCAGCTTTGTTGCTCTTCTCTGGACTCGCTCCAGAGCCTCAACATCCTTCTTGTGGTGAGAGGAAATGAACACAGTATTTGAGGTGTAGTCTCACCAGTGCCAAGTACAGAGGGAGAATAACCTCCCTGGACTTGCTGGTCACACTGTTTCTGATACAAGCCAATATGCCATTGGCATTCTTGGCCACCTGGGCACACTGCTGGTTCATGTTCAGTCGGCTGTCAACCAACCACCCAGGTCCTTCTCCTCCAGGCAGCTTTTCAGCTAGACTTCTAGTCTGTAGCACTGCATAGTGTTGTTGTGCGCCAAGTGCAGGACCCAGCATCATAAGGTAATCATAAGGTAAATGATGCCAAGAGCAAAAATGGAGCAAAAATTTTAAATAGGCAATGAGTGGGTCAAGGCTGGTACCCAATAAAGGGAAACACTGAGGTTTTACTGATCAGAGGGAGGGACGGTGGTCTCAGAACATTGACATCATTCTTGTAATCAGGAATTATATTGTGGAGAGTTTTCCAAAAGACTTCTCTTGTTGCTTAACTTCAGAAAAACTTGGGGTTTTTTCTAATTTCTTTCAACACAGTTCTTTTGAATTAGGCTTAGCTATTTAGAAATCAGAATGGTGATACCTTTGCAATGACAGTTTTGTCACAGAATCACAGAACAACCAGGTTGGAAGGGACCCATCGGATCTTCTAGTCCAACCATTCCTATCTAACACTAAACCAAGTCCCTCAATACCTCATCCACCCGTGCCTTAAACACCTCCAGGGAAGGTGAATCAACCACCTCCCTGGGCAGCCTATTCCAATGCCCAATGACCCTCTGTGTGAAAAACCTCCTCCTAATCTCCAGCCTAAATCTACCCTGGTGGAGCTTGAGGTCATTCCCTCTCGTCCTGTGCCCTGTCACTTGGGAGAAGAGGCCAGCTCCCTCCTCTCTACAACCTCCTTTCAGGTACTTGTAGAGAGTAATGAGGTCTCCTTTCAACCTCCTCTTCTCCAGGCTATTGCCACTAAAACTTCCTATTCCAGAAACATGGGGGAGAATGAGATTCAACAGGGCTAAGTGCAAGGTCCTGCACCTGGGTTGGGGTAATACCCCTTTTCACTATATGATGTGGGGTGATGTGATTGAGACTGCCCTGCAGAGAAGGACTTGGGGTGCTGGTTGATGAGAAGCTCAACATGAGCCAGCAGTGTGCACTCGCAGCCCAGAAGGCCAACTGTATCCTGGTCTGCATTAAAAGAAGCATGGCCAGGAGGTCAAGGGAGGTCATTCTACCCCTCTGTTTCTCTCTTGTGACACCTCATTTAGAATACTGTGTCCAGTTCTGGAATCCTCAACATAAGAAGGATATGGAACTGTTGGGACAGATGCAGAGGAGGTCTACGAGGATGATCAGAGGGCTGGAGCACCTCCCATATGAAGACAGACTGAGAAAGTCGGGATTGTTCAGCCTGGAGATGAGAAGGCTCTGAAGAGATCTTATAGCGACCTTCAGTACCTGAAAGGAGCCTACAAGAAAGCTAGAGAGCAACTATTCATAAAGGCTTATGGTGATGGAATGAGGGGCAGTGGGTATGAAGTGGAGAGGGGCATATTTAGACTAGACATTAGGAAGAATTTCTTCACCATAAGAGTAGTGAGACACTGGAACATGTTGCTCAGGGAAGCTGTGGCTGCCCCATCCCTGGAGGTGTTCAGGTGGTTTGGAACTAGATGATCTTCATGGTCCTTTCCAACCCAACAACTAGTCTATGATTCTATGATGTATTATAATTGATTATGATGTGGAAAATGACACAGAAGATAGTTCTAAATATGAAGCAAGAGTTTTGTCAGTGGTCTTCTTCTGTGGCCATTTGCTTAATTTGAGAGACCCTGCAGGTATTCTTACATTATTGCAGAAAATTGCTTTCATGCTCATAGATTAGACTGTCTTGATACTGAGAATGGTAGCAGTCCAAGACAGATAAAAACAGAGTTCAGCTCTCTGATTTGAACTCAGTGTTTTGTGCTTAGTGCTAATGAGGAAAAAAAAGTTTGTCTGCTGGGGTGGTGGAAAGAAGCTATTCTCTTTTGACCACAGAACAAGGAAAAATTTATAAAACCCTAAAAGGAAAGGAAATAGCTGGTTTGGGTGGTTCATTGTTTTTCAACAAACATTCTATTTAAAAGTTCAAATTCGAGACTTTAAAACAAGAAATAACAGTACTGAGTTACAAAAATGTTGTTTATATAATAGGACTTATAGTTTTGCAGAAATTTTTGAGATTGTAGGCTTCATCCTGTCTAGTATGCTATGGGAAATACTTTTATCAGTTAATTATTTTCTTGTCTGGGAAAAATCTTCCTGATGTAATTTATGTGTGTAGCCTTCACTGTCAGCCAAGTGCTTCAGAAAATGTTCATTAATATACATAATTACAAAGTTCTATGTTTCCAACACGTGAGGCTTATGATCACATGGGGAACCTTTTCTTTTCTGTCACTCTGTCTTCTTTCATAATTAGGGACAGGATCTGGTCTTGGAACTTTTGTACTAAATTTGCTTGAAGATGAATTCCCAGAAGTTTATAGATTTGTTACTTCAGTTTATCCCTCTGGTGAAGATGATGTCATTACCTCTCCATATAATAGTGTTCTGGCTATGAAGGAGCTAAATGAACATGCAGACTGTGTGCTACCAATAGAGAATGAAGTAAGAAATAATATTTCTGTCTATTTTTTACTGGACTCCACATTAGAAGTTTGTCTTCTTTCTGTGTATTGATGTGAGTGCCGAGTCTTAAAATCAGTAATTTCATTTTTTAATGTAATAACTGAATTCCTAAGTCACTTGCAGGCTTTTAAATTTAATATGGGTATCATCAGCAAGTTGCTCTGCACCTTCGAAGTAGTCTAGAGTGATTCTTTTCTTGTCTGTTTCAAGGTAAATAGTGAAAAACTTCTATTTGGTGAGAGTCTTATATTCTTTTAGTAATCAATTTATGCCTAGTAATGGTAAATCCCTGCAAGGGAAATGACTAACTACTCCAAACTCCCACAGATTTGACTTTACTGGTTAGTAATATGGGCATCATAGGCATACCTGACAACACAAGCCATTAGACTCATCAGAATCTGACTTTGATGACTCTCTTGCAGTTTGCTTATGAAAAAAAAAATAAAACAAGAGAAAGTGAAATATATTTAGGGAATACATTTTTGCACTCACAGGAATTATGATAATTTAAAATGTAACTTTATTAGACTATGAATAGTTCCATAAAATTCAAACACCTGAGCCAAGCTGTGCATGTTTGTGACAGGTAAGCAACAGACTTTCAGAACCACATTGGTCTGGACTTACACGTATCACAGGTATAATGTTTGAACTAGAAGTATCATGTCTTAGTTTTTACTTTAAGAGTAATTGAAATAAAAAAATGGGGTACTTAATTTGAAAGCTCTGCGTTCAAGACTGCCTGTATGTTGTTTTTTTTTCTCTCAAAGTCTTTGTTTGATATAGTTAATAAAATTCATCAGATGATCAATTCTGGGAAGCTAGGGTCAACTGTGAAGCAAACCAGCTTGTTAACATCAAGTGCAGGCAGTGCAAAAATTGCACAAGAGAAGCCATTTGACACAATGAACAATATTGTAGCCAACTTGCTGCTAAACCTGACAAGGTAAAGTTATGAGTTATTCCTCTGTACAAGTTGTATTGCTAGACATGGTGTGTGCTGGAATTCTGCAGGCCTGCATCAACTCAAAGAATATTAATTATTTTCCATTGATGAGAGTCTCCTTTTTTGAGAATTAGTTATTAATTGCTAAATGTTAAAGTATTTGGAAGTACTCTAATTGCAGTGGTGTGGCTCTAGCCTCCTTCCTGAAGTAGGAAGAGGTTTATAGGCACAAGGATATTGTCTTCCATTGGTGCTTAATGGAACACAGGGATGTTGCCTTTCTAGGCCAGTTGTGTTATTTTATAAATGCTTTCAGACCATTGTTTCTCCTGAACTGTCCATTGCTGTAAGAAAATCCCAGTGAAGTATAATTCTGGAGTATTGTTCTGCTTTTCTTTTAAACAGCTTTTCAGGAATGCTAAGTCATGCATGTTTTATTATAGCCTAATTATTAAAACTGGTGTTGAGAAGCTGTGTCCACATAATGAAAAACAATGCTAAGGACTACAATTAAGGTCTCATTCTTGATGGTTAATTGTTCTATAATGAGAAGTGTAAGGAAATAAGATATAGCGCTGTCACTGCCAAATGTGAAAGCCTGGTAATTATACATGAGCACTGTTTCATGAACACTGTGTTGTTTTACTGTTTTATTGTAGGGAACAATTGAAAAATAGGTATAATGAATGTTTACCTTATAAACATAATTTACTTAGTTTATAACAGTTTTATTACTGTTTGTTAAATTTTCAGCTCTGCTAGGTTTGAAGGTTCCCTTAACATGGATCTTAATGAAATAACCATGAATTTGGTTCCATTTCCTCGCCTTCATTACTTGGTTTCAAGCTTGACCCCTCTGTATACACTGACTGATGTTAATGTACCTCCTAGAAGGTAAGAAAAAAATATTATGGAAGCTTTACATTTTATGCTTAATTTTTATTCTTCTGTAGCTTTCATTTAAAAAAAAATCCATTCTGTAGCAAAACTAAGGGTAGATGTTTTCAAAATTTTAACTCTACCACATATGAAAATTCGTCTAGCTGATTTTGAGAACATCCTTCATCCATTTTCTCTGTAATGGTTGAGCAAGTAAACCATTTTTGTGATATGTGTAAACATATTTTTGTGATCTCTGCTGGGAAATGTTTGTTAGAAAAATGTGTTACTTGGATGATCATAGACTCATAGAACAACCAGGTTGGAAGAGACCCACAGGATCATCGAGTCCAACCATTCCTATCAAACACTAAACCATGACCCTCAGCACCTTGTCCACCCATGCCTTAAACACCTCCAGGGAAGGTGAATCAACCACCTCCCTGGGCAGACTGTTCGAATTCCCAGTGTCCCTTTCTGTGAAAAATTTTTTCCTAACGTCCAACCTAAATCTCCCCTGGCGGAGCTTGAGGCCATTCCCTTTTGTCCTGTCCCCTGTCACTTGGGAGAAGAGGCCAGCTCCCTTCTCTCTGTAACCTCCTTTCAGGTAGTTATAGAGAGCAATGAGGTCTCCTCTCAGCCTCCTCTTCTCCAGGCTGAACATCCCCAGCTCCCTCAGCCATTCCTCATAAAGCCTGTGATAGCTAGAACACACACCACACACTTCTGAGTTACAGTTTGCAGTTGACTCACAAAATAATTTGAAGACCAACAAGGAGTTAAACTAGGCTTCTTGGGAAGTAATTACATCTTACTTCAGTCTGGAGATACAGCAAGCCTTTTTAACAGCTCATTGTAACAATAGACTGATGCTTGTTAAATTTTTTGAGACAATTTATCCCATTGACTTGGCAGAAAAATAAACAGTTAAACTAGATTTCTCTGGTTTTAGTGAGTTACATTCAGTCAATAAAGGTCCAAATATGGATAGAAGCTGCTGAGGGTAAGTAATGGAAGTACACAAAGTGGAGAAGAGGGCAGGACCACCACTTTTCTGTGATAGCAACTTCTGACAATCAGTTGGATCTCTTGAAACCATACCCTCAGAAGACAATATAGTAGTGGAGGGAAAGCAGCAGATTATGGGAAGATACTTGGTCAAATGGGAGTATTTTTGTCTCCTTTTTTTTCAATAGGCAGGTTGTGGCAGAGGTGTTTTTAAAAAAAGAAGTTGAGCTGATAGATGCAGGGTGTTAGGAATAAATGGAAAGAATAGCTTAGATGTTATGGGTTCAGAGACTTCAACTCACCAACCATCCTTGACATTCCATGGTACAGTGGACCTTGTGTAGAGGTGAAGAGAGGAAGAATATGATCTGCTGTGTCATCTTTTAAAGCAGTCATATATGATAAAAGTCTAATAAATACAGTCTGTCTTTTTGTAAATCATTTATCAAAATTAATATAGTTACATGATTCATTGATCTTTTTAAGTGTAACATAGTGGTGATCAGTCCTGTAAGGGTCAGCAGCACTTTAGTATTCCTTGTCAGATCCTTCACAAGCAGTGAGATTGTCCACTTAAATTGTCATATAATGAGAACATCAAGTACTTAAATCCTTTTACATTCTTTAATACTTTGTACCTGTTGGCTTAAAATTTCCTTAATACACTCTCTTAATCTGTCCTCTTCTCTGACTTCAGGTTCAACAGTAGGTTGTAATATGAGGGAGAAGAAAGTGAAAAACTTACCTGGTCTGTTTTTAAAACTTCTAGTGCCAGCATATGTACACATAATGGTTTTAAACTTTTTCCTGTCATTCATGGTCCCAGATTAAATATACCTTTATTTCCATAATTTTATGAACTTGTTAACTCTGAAGGTGGGCATTCTGAAGAACTTTTGTGGCCTATTTTAATGAGTAGATAACTCTTTTCTTTCCACCCAGGTTGGATCAGATGTTTTCAGATGCATTTAGTAGAGATCATCAACTAATTCAAGCAGATCCAAAGCATAGCCTCTACCTTGCCTGTGCACTTCTTGTTCGAGGAAATGTGCAGCTTTCAGACCTTCGCAGAAATATTGAAAGGTCTGTAATTCCACACCAATCAGTCATGGTATTGTTATTGAAACTGTTGTCAGTTGTTCCAAGCACTCTTGCTTTTTACCTGACAAATTTTGATACCAGATCACTTTATTTGGAAATATTATTCTTAATTTCAGAAGGGAAAAAATAACTTGATGAGTTAGAATAAGTCACAGCACTCTTGGATTTCCAATAAAGGGGGCTGTGCAGATGTTCCTGTGTGGCTCCTTCCATTATCAGAAATGCAAAAGAAAGCTAAGTCCAACCTTTCAGACGTCTCCTGTCATTAAAGATGTTGAAAGAAACAGTTCTATGGTAGAAAGGTTTTGTTGTTTGGTTTTTTTTCAAATAGACACAAGTCTAAAATATCTTATTCGTTATGCTAATTCTAACTGTCTGCCTTAGTACTGAAAGCTTTAATGTAAACCTTTCCAGATTGTTTGTTAGTTAGGGAAATATAGGCTTTGTGTTCTTTACTTGCCCTAGGTAACTGTAAATTTTGGTATCACAGGTTGAAGCCTTCCCTGCACTTTGTGTCTTGGAATCAAGAGGGCTGGAAAACTGGATTGTGTTCGGTACCTCCTGTGGGCCATTCCCATTCTCTTCTGGCTTTAGCAAACAACACCTGTGTGAAACCAACTTTCATTGAACTTAAAGACAGATTTATGAAGCTCTACAAGAAAAAGGTACAGGTCTGTCATCATTATAACATCCACAGCCACTACTCATTGGTATCTTGCATTGTTGGGAAACAAGCCTTAGTATCACAAAGGGACTACTTGAAAGTTACAGCCCAAGATTTTATCTGTGCTTCCTATCAAAGAATCATTTCAACAGCTGCATCTAAAAAAGACTAAACCCCTTAATAACCTGTACCTACCAGGCAATATGCTCCCTTTCTTCAGCAGTGAGGCAGTATCTGACAAATCTGCCTACCAGTTTGTGGCTGCCAGGTACCCACCACGCTGTTCTCTCACTCCTTCACCTCAGCAGGGCAGGGATGGAAGATTCAATTAAAAACTTATGGGTCAGAATAAGGATAGGGAGATTATTCAGCTATTACCATGGACAAAACGGGCTTGACTTGGGGAATATTAATTTAATTTATTGCCAGTTAATAACATAGTAGAGTACAAGAAGTAAAATCAAAACTAGAAACACTGTCACCCTACCCCCTTCTTCTTAGACTCAATTTAATTCCTAACTCCTCTACCTCTCCTATGCTCCAAGCAGCACAGTTTGATGGGGAACAGGGGGTTGTAATCAGTCCATGATTGAATGTAAAAAGGTGAATGTCTAAGAAATGCATAATATTGTCTGTAATTCCATAAGAGATTGCTACTAAGGTTGCCGAGTATATAAGCAAGGCAAGTCACGGTATAAGTCTTCCAATCTGCTTTCTACAATGCTTGCACTCCCCTCTTTAGTGCAGGCTAAATGATAGTTATTGAACCAAATCAATTAGATGCCAAAAAAAAGGAATAAACTGAACTTTTTATTGTCGTAGGCTCACCTTCACCATTATCTGCATATAGATGGGATGGAGCAAAGCTGTTTTTCTGAAGCCATATCATCTTTGTCTGACCTAATAGAAGAGTACAATGAACTGGATGCCACAAAAGGTGGGCCTAGAACAGATCCAGAAAGACTGAAGATAGCTGTTTAAAGAAGGGAAGAACTGATTTAAAAAAAAAAAAATTCCCCCAAGCAGCCAACCACTTCAGTTAACCAGAATGAAGTGCAGTGTGCCTAGCTAATGCCATTCCAAAGTGAAACTGGGACAGTGGCTTTCTCAGCAATCTGCGAAATGTCACGTTAAGTGACAGGCATAGCCTGTAAGAAAGATTTGAAGGCACCTAATTATGGCAGATATCAGTGAGAGCACTCGTCTGAACTGTGGAGTAAATTGGCATACCATATGCTGTAAAGAGAAGGTTGTAGTAGCCAAAAATGTAGTTCTTTTCTCAGACTTTCAGCTTGCAGTAAACTAAAGGCAGGCCTTGCTTCAAGGAAGGATCACTGTTGCTAGATTTGTATTTCAACAAGCAAATATGAAGAGAAGCCCACATCATTTTTTCAAAGATGAGAGTCTCTAATGAGACTTGTTTCCCAAACTTGCAGTGTAGTCTTCATTGCAGAATGCTCTGAATTATTTTCATAGTTTTAAAATTTTTGCTTTCATGTTGTACTTAACTGTGTTAGAGCATTCTGAGTTGATATCAAAATTTGCAATATCAGAAAATTCAACAATATACATTTTGTTACAAGTATTATACATGGAGCATTAATTAACATATTATTTTAATGATTCATATTCATGACTGCTGAGTTGCACTTGATAATGATGTAATACAATATAGCTCTGACCAAAACATGCACTTACAATGACATTATAATGGCAAAGTTTATATGCTTAAAAGAATGTAAGTAAAACAGACATTTTAATATTTATAATTATTCCTAGCTGAGTAGATTTTTATATTATGTAAGAATTTCTGCAAAATAGAATGTACAGCTTACCAGCCTTGGCTGTCTTGAAGCAGCAAGACAAGGGGACTGTTACAAATCAGAATGTATCAATATAATGATTTCTTAAAGCTTGAAGCAGAGTTGGAGTGGGTGTGTAAGTAAGCACAATTTTCAATGTGTAAGTCCAGAAGTATTCAATAAAACATTGTGATAACATTTATTGAGAGTGGGGTTTTTAAGAAAAAAATTCTAAAAATAATCATTTCCTTGAAATTTTGCAGTTCTGTTATCTGCAGGTTTGTTCCTTTACAAATGCATTGTTTATATTCACAACACTGTAGAAAGATTATCTGCTGCAAAAAGAAATATGAGTTTAAAAATAACTGCTGGTTGAAACAGCACTGATGTGCTTTACTCTTGCAGTGTATGTATGCAGCATACATAGTAGAAGATGTTAATTTGAGAATCAAGAATGATAGATGAAGTATTACTGGGTAATTTTTTTTCTGATATATTAGAGCATCTTTGAATTTGTGTATTTGTCTTTGTGGGCAATGATTTCTTACAGTGAGACATGAAGCTGTCTTGCAGTGTCTTTTTTAATTACCAAAAGTTCTCATCTTGACCATACAACTATTATAAACATACTTCTCAAGAATATATTTCAATATATAAAAACAATTACATTTAAAAAGGTGCACTCCTATTTGCGTTTTCCAGATGCTGTTGAAAAAAATGGATATTCACATATGTAGTTTCACCATAAACATTGCTGTAGCAGACGTTCCATTAACTCTTCAGGGCATGAAAGTGCTATTGCACTTGTGGTACATTATAGTTAATGATATAACTTGTCATAAAACTTTGAGTTCAGAAAATATGTCTCCTGGAGCACTGCAAATCCTCTGACACACACACGATGTTATCAACATCATCTTCCACTGGAAGAAGCCTTCATTGGGACACTCAAAGCGTACAGTGATCATTTTGGACTTATTAGGTATGCAGCACCTCTTGTCTGAGCACACCCCACAGAAAGTTAGTTTGTAGCTCTGTGTAGTTGAGCAACCGGAAAAAAATATTTTTTCTGCTGTAGGAAGCTGGAATGTTGGTTGACATGTTTTTCCTTTTGGAATCTTAAATATAAAAAGAAAGAAAAGCCTGAGTTTTTACACATTAAAAATTATACATGTAAGAAAAAAAAAATGCAGCATTAGCATAGAAATATCTTGAAAGCTGTCTTATTTTTATTTTTCAGTTAAGAAATAGAAAATATTTTCTGAGTGACTGAGCACCAGGACAGCACTGGCAGCACTTGTTTTTCAGGATATTACATTGAAATACATTTGAAATTACATGCCTGTAGTTTACCGTTGACACTTGAAGACTGGAGGTAGAAAACAGGGAAGAGTTATTTTGAAACCTTGAAAAAAGGAAGTTACTTCATATTAGTAGTTGCTAATGCATCCCTTTTTCCATTACTTAGAAAATGAAAATATATTAGGAAGTCATTTTATATCAGAAAGTACCTTAATTGTCTTCAGTAAATTAGTCAGGCAAGGCTGGATGAAACATAATCTCTTCTCTTTTTTCATTTCACATCTTCTGTTTTCGTTGGTCACTCTGCTGGATATGCCTATGCCACAGGTCCTGGAACAAGGTGTCCAGGGAGTTGCCTGTACTATGCACTTTTTCTTCAAAACCAGCGGTAAACTTCTGTAAGCTGAAAGAGTGATATATTATTTATGCAGCAGAATAGCCCCAAAGGATTAATTGAAAATAAAAGGATAAGCTTTTGATTTCTATTCATGAAGGTGCTTATGTAGGTAAATCTGAACGTGAGGCATGAACAAAGTTACCCAAGCACTGACTGAGTGCAGATAAACTTCACTGACACCTGATACTCGGGTCCTAGCAAGAACTACAAAATTGCATGTGTTGTAAGACTGTCCACTTTAATGTGATGGAAATGTTATATGGGGAGAGTTACTTGTGAAGTGTCCAGAATGGAAGAGAAATTGGAAAAAAGTAACTTTATTTAAAGGCCAAGCTTAGCTTGAAAAGGGGTTCTGAAAACATTAATGTCGGTTTCTTTGTAGGTATTGTAAAGGGCTTCATGTTGAGGAGTAAAATTCTCTCACTTCTAGGTATCGCCAAGAAGCCAATTTCCTGAGGGATTAGGGCTGGATTAGGTGGAGGACACTTGGAAAAAAAAAAAAAAAAAAAAAAGAAAATTGCAGTGCAAAAGTTCATGGTGAAACTCTGCAAAAAAGCTGAGTATATGTAACCCATGCATTTGTGTTAGAGTGCAGGTAGAACTGCAAGGACAACTGCAGAGTAGACAGCAATTTAAAGATCTCATTGCAGCAAGCAGATTAAAAGCGTATCACGGACACACAACAAATAAAGGGAAGTTAAATGGTCATTTATACTTGGGACATTTTTTAAATGAGGACAGAGGTACAACCCTGTGTATCTGAATAAGATAAATCAAATTGACAAGAAAAGGCAAAAAACAAAGCAAGAGCAGTAAAGTGAAACTTAGCACTTCATATTTGTGCTAACAGGAAAAAGGACTTTTCTAAATAGATATTGGCCTACTGAGGTATTCGTGGAATTTTCACACAAGTTTATATGATACTATAGCACTGAGAAAGGAAAAGGGCAAGATATCACTTCAAAACAAAAATTTCAAGGTGCTTTTCTTCAGAGAGTTTGTATGACCTGAAGAATCACATCATTCAGCACATACAGCCACCACAGGAGGAGGCTGTTGGGTCCCTGAGCCAACTCAAATAGGAAGTGGATGTCCTCAAATAGGAAGCTTTGCAAGCTAGATGTCTTCTCAGTTATGTTGTTGATTCAAATTCCTGAATAAATGCTGTGAAGTGTAGGGTTGCAGTCAATGCAGGAGTTACTGAGGCTGGGCTTCAGCCTTTGGATCTGCTGAAGCATTACGAAGTAAATGGCTCAATGCTATTCTTTCCATTGTTTTCAAGGCATTACATTCTCTCTTTGATCAGATTAGCAATATTCTCTAGAAATGAATTCTCTCTTCATTTGGAAGTAAGTTGCCTTACTGAGTGTGTTTACAAACAGCATTAAGTATACTTCTGAAATAAGGCTTTGATACTATTTGTATCATAATTTTGAAATAAAGATGAGTTGCTTCTTTTATTTTTACTGACCTGCATAACCTCTGCTAATGTGTTAGAACTTCAGATTTTGTAAGTATGTCTATATCTGCAGATTGGCTTATCTGTGTCTATCTATTTACTCAGCAGTCTTTTATGAGGGTTTACTGATAAGCTTTGGGGATCCTTTTAGGTTTGTTTAATTGGTCTGTGGTGGTGATTCAGGTCGTAATTTCCCCACGATTCATGCTGCCACCAAATAAATGTCTCAGCTTTCTAGTATCCACAGTAGTTGCAATGAAGATGAGTTTCTTGATGGAAAATTGTGCATGCACAAAGAAGGCGACAGCAAAAAGTGCAGGCAGCTGTGGCCAGGAAAGGGCCAGAATAGCTGCTTCTAGCAATGGTGCTTCTGTGAAGTTAAGAGAACTACAGTGTCTGCAGCAGAGCAAGAATCACGTTAAAGGGGGAATATCAACTGACCCTGGCAGAACTGCATGGAAGCTTGAGTATGCTTTTAATCAGACTGAATCAAGAAGAAATTGGGGAAACATTGTCCTTGCAGTGATCTGAAATTTTTGTGAATTCAGGAAAGACATTAAGGCAGATTTTATCATTATCTGTTTTCTATTGAAACAAAAGGCCTGCAACATGTTAGTTGATGTACATGAAAACCAAAACTCCCTACTACCACAAAGCAGGAGAAAGTGAGACAGCTTCCAGGCTGCAAAAAGGCTGTCCACCAGCAGCCCTAATTGGTCTGATCTGATGAGTAGTAAACCTCTAGAAAAAAGGGTTGAAGGTAGCTTTGGCCAATTCTCTGGTGGCAGAAGCCAAGAGGCTTTTTGCTTTTCATATTCATCGGGTTTAGAGAAAAGAGTCTGTGACCTAAGAATAAAAGGGGTAATTGGGACAGACCAGTCACCCTGGAAATGACCTTCAGCAGGAACTGAGAAATTGCCAGTGTGCTGCCGGCCTGGCTGCTGGAGCCAGGGACATTAAACGCTCAACTACACACAGGCTCGTGTACAGAAAAATTTACCAGTGTAGCAAGGCATACCTGACATCAGTCTGTAGTTTGTTGATTGAAGCTGCTTCTGCTGTCCTGGGCCACAGATAGATTGTCTAGGCTTCTTTCTGCTTGTGACCCTGGTGCAAGGACTTGCTGCTAATCTTGGTATGAATACAGGTGTGCATCCAATTGCACCACTGACACACAGGCATTTATAAAGCGGGTGAGGTTGGAAGGTCTGTCCATTAAAATAATAAACTCCGTTGAGCTCACATCCTACAGCTACCAGATCTGCCAAGGGTGAACAACAGTTACTGACCCAGAAGGAGCATGTGATTCCTGCTTACAGAGTGCTAAAATGCAATCAGCCTTCACTTGCACCCACAGCTTCCAGTTCTTCCCAGCCCAAGCACCTTTTTTTTTTTTTTTAAATTTATGCAGAATGGTATCTACAACCACCTAACTTTAAATAAGTCATCCACAAGTCTGCACAGAACAGGCTTATGTACAGTGAACTGTTTTCACTAATGCATATGCAGGTGAGCTTAAAGACAATTCCAGCCCTACTCTCAGCTTCTCTGACTGAGCAGTCAGAGGATTAAATTAAGATAAACTGCCTAGCACAGGACTGTGCAGCACCAAGAAGTTTTCCTCAAAAGCATTCACCTGCATGATCCCACCCTCCTGGATTTCAAGAAGGGAACATGAAAGAACAACTTACATGCGCACACGCCTGTTTCATACCTAGGCTTGTCTTCTGAGTAGTCACAGTAGAGGCCTTTGTGAGGATCACAGACATCTGCTTCATTGCAGGTTTCTCCGGCCTGCTTGGCACAGACCTTACAGCAGCCACAACCATCCTTCACCAAGCTTACCCCAAGCGTGCAGGTTGGCACAGGCGGGCATCTGCATGGCCAGTGACAAATGGCATTGCGCTGGTGGACTTCACTAGTTTCTGAAGGCTTTTCTCCAAGCTTCAGTGATAGGCTGCCGAAAAACTTACACACAGTGGGATATTTTGGGAGCTGAATGCATGGGATAGCTGGGATAGCATAAAGTGAAGTTGGGATGGATAAAAACTGTGAAGTTGCAGGAAGACACCTAGTATTTCTCATCTCACAGGATCCAACTAGTGGGAGGTTGTGAGGTCTAGGTAGGACACAGAGGACCCCTTTCATCAGTCATTGTCATGCATTGATGTGTTGCTCCACCAGAGAGCCTGGACAACTGCTTGTATAAAACAGAATTTGGTGGTCTTTCCTTTGCCATCAATGAAACAAAACCTGTAGTAGAGCTAAAGCAGGCAGGGGAAGTGGTTTATAGTAGGCGGTGTATTTATTGTAAACATTCCTTCCTGTAAACATCCTATAAAATTAATTGCTTTTTGTTTTCTCCCACTCTTTGATAGGTAGCCACTGCCCTGTGGGCCATTCCTGATGGCAAAAGCCTTTTAAAGTAGTAAACCTCTTCTCAGTGTTACTTTTTCTCTGAAACTTGAGTAGTTATTTGGGAAGTAGCATCATAGTATTTCCAAATTCTGTTGTGCTAGAGGCAAAAAATTTAATTCTAATAAATTAGGCTAATAGTTGCACTAAGTTTATTGGGTCATTTTCGAAGAGAGTATCTATTTTCATGAATGAGTGTTCATTGAATCCAGGGCAAAGATGTTATCTCTAAAAGAGATTTGTATTAGCGGTAGGAAGTCAAGATTAGCCAGAATTCACTGTTGTCTTCATTCTCTCCCAGAATTTGTGTCTTTTTCTTTTCTATTCTTTTATATTTTAAGAAAATAAAGTCCTAAGTAAGTCTTGATGGGGTTATTTTTCTGAGGCATGGGGGAAGATTGTCAGCCTATAATGTGAAAGGATCTGTTTGAGATAGCTGTATACTGTCTGCTTTTTTAGAGAACTACATCTGAGATGTAACATTTTAGAAATTAGCATTAAATGTTTTCATGCTGCTGATTTCAGCAGAAATGCAGATCATGATATAGTTACCCATCACGGATGACTGGATCCATAGTTAAGCAGGGGCACACACGGCACTTGGCCACTAGCATAATATAAGGCTTGGGAGCTGCTCTCATCAAGTAACTCTGCCTGCCCAAAGAGCAAGAGGGTAGGGCAAGATACAGCCCCTCACTGAGTGACAGTATCACTGTCTAGCTTGCAGGAAAAAAAATATAGCCTGTATTTTTTTCTGGGCATATGAAGCCTTACCCATCAGTTTTTCTGTCTCCCTCTAAATTACAGGTCTCTACTGATGTAGAAAGCACCGCTAGAAGAGACTTTAAGGGAAAATGGGAGGAGGCATTTCCTTTCAGTTTCAGCTGGGTTTCCTTTCAGTTCAACTTTAAAACTGGAAATATCTGCAGAATTCAGTATTTCATATGTCATATCTCACAAAAGCTCTCACAGCATAATTGAGCTGGCTTAATTGCGTGCAGCACTAAATGACCTTTTAAAAGGCTTTTTCTACCACTAATTGCCACTTTTCATGGTCGTTTACAACTGTACTTACAGTATCTTAATCCACAGCTACTAATGAAGTCCTAGCTTTCAAGTTCCTTTGGCTGAGTGATTTTAAAGATAAGTATTCATTCATAAAGGCAATTCATGAAATAAATGAATATTAAACAATGTCATGTAGTATTCCATGCAACACACAGAAGAGTTTCATAAATGTGTTATTTTGTTAATCATTTACTGACAGAGGATTTCTTCTAACTTTTTTTACCTAAACGCAGCAATAATATAGAAGCGTTTAACTTAACTATACTATTATTTTAGGCATCTAAGCCTTTCTGATTAACCATAATATTAATTTGATGAATGCGTACATTGAAGTGTAAAGCCTCTTAAAACATTGTTCTGGAAGCAAGACACACTAATGTTCCTGTATATTTCTTAGTTTTCAAGTTAGTTAGTTTTTAATTTTCTTTCTTTTCAAGCAGAGCAGTATTATTAGGAATGTGGTCATGTGCCAGCTATATGACATTATGTGGCTTAAATCAGATGCCACATTTCAAAATGGGTATATGTAGCAGGAAATCATCTGTGTGCTTTGACCAATATATTTAATTTGTATTACAAATTAGAACGTGCTTTAAACCTGCAGAATTCCACCTAAGCAAGTGATTTTTCTCCTTTTTATTTTTAATTCTTAGGAAAAGGTGTCAGTTGAAAGGTGTAAATCTACAAAGCTTCCCAGTAAGAAAAAACACCACCAAGCATATATATGGTAGTTTTAACAGTGCAGTTTGGTCTCCTTGAAAAATCTTTGAAAATCTATTAAGTTACAACGAAAATGTAAAGTTTGCTTGTAAAGTTTACAGGCCAAATATTTTTCTAACTCTTGCTTCACGAAGTTTCTATGCCAAAGCTATCCACATCACACAAGCTCACTGCATACTTTTCCTGATCCTATGGGCAGATCAGAAAAAGAGACCATTGGGTAGGAATCCTTCACGTGCTGCTGTTTGTTTTCTTATGATTTAAAGCTCGAACAAGGTCTGTGTACCATAAATAAGCAAATAGCAAAAGGAAGCAACGTACTGTTGCTAATGTTCAGTTATCTTAGTCTGGCTTTAAACACACAGAAAGTTAGCAGCGGGAGAAAGTAATTTGAAAATTCTCCATTTGACATTCATCTTGATAGTAAAGGAAAAATACACTGCATAAACATAAAGTGGATTTTCAAAATTAAGTAAATAAATAATGAAATTGGTCTTCGACACAAATACCTTCAGGAAAAAGTTACCACTTAAAGTTTTCCTGTAAGAGACAAAGCAAAGCACAGCCCAGGTGCCTTTCTCAGTTGTAAAGTTAGCCTGAAATCAGACTACTGTGTATATACATATGTATACACACATAAATGGAATATGGGCGTGGACAAGGTGTTTACTGTCACACTGCACGAGATAACCATTTATATTTACATAAAAAAAAGACAACTACCCCCCCTACACACACACCAAGATTACTGACAATTTAGACTTCCTTACCACTATTTTTTCTACTGAATAATATTCATGCACAGATTAGAGAAAACAAAATACCAAAATCAGGGCTGATGCAGTAAATAAGCTGCAAATTAAATTTACTCAGGAGTAGGGAATGACTCCTTATTCTTAATGAGGAGTTACTTCTCTGGAATTTATTTTGTCATTAAGCAAATAAAAACTTTAAACCGGGACAAGGTGAGGAGGGGAGAAATATTTTTCTTCTTTTTAATGAACTTACCTGTTGTGTACAAGGGATGATGAAGATGGTGGGAAAAAGGAGCCACCGCATGTTTCTGCACTTTCAGAAGTGAAGCTGGGAGATAGGGAACAGGCTGAGCTATGTCAGAGGAAGCACTGAACACAAAGCTCTCCTCTGTCTCCCTTGCCAACCCTACTTTCCCCAGCACATGCATGAACACATACACACATTCACACTTGAAATTCTCTACTTTTACAGAACCAGCTTCACACTGAAACTTCTAACCGATCTTCTTTTCTCTGTCTGGTGCTAGAAGACAGATTTTTCACACTCTGCTTGATCCCATCCAGCTACTTCTGCAGATTCTGCCTGACTTAATTGAGGTCGAGTGGGGTGACATCTGATTCTTAATATCTTGCTGCTGGAAATATAGTGTTATTTTTAACTTGTCTCGAAGTCCATATTACAGGAATTTCTGAAATCTGAAGAGCAGAGCCCTAAATGTGTGTGTTTTTTGAGAGAGAGTTTCTTAAAATTTCTGATTTATTTTGCCTAGCTGAATCACAGCATAAAAATTAACATGGTAAGTACATGCTCACTAAACAAGGAAAGGGATGCCAGTTGTAACACTGGTACATGTTCTGCACTGCTTCTTTCCATGGAATCCTAAGGGGGAAACCCAAACTATAAAGTACTTTTCCCTGAAGTATGCACTTTGTCTTAGTGCCATGCCACCCAGCTTAAACACAAGACCATTCAAGCCTCCAAATTTCCTCTTCCCTAATACTATTGAGGTGATGTGCCTGAGTTTTAGGCCAACAAATGAAGTTCTTCAGGATAAGAGAAAAGGCGCACTCCTGCAAAAGCGGTGGTGGTGCTCTGGTGAATGCTTTTCCTTTGTGTTTGTTCTCACTCAGTTGCCTCCTGTGAAGTCCAGCAGTTACTAGGGAAGCTACCAAAGCCCACTTTCACACAGCAGCAGTGTGTGGATGGAGGCAGTGGTGAGAGCATCGAATCAAATCTGGTCTGAGGAATTCTGTTTTGCTCCCTGATGTGGAGCACCACGTGCCCTCTGCAGTTACAAATGAATCCTGAACTGCCCTTCAAACCCCTGAACAGTCAGCTGTAAATTACTGAAAAACTGCTGTTCTTTAGCACACCCACTTCAACACAAAGTCCAAACAATAAGTAGCTACCAAGTGGATGCTGCAGTTCAGTCAATTTCAGTGACGTTACTCTGAGTATACATCTGCACAAACCAGGTCTGACCCAAGCTTTGTGTCTCCCATTAGAAGCTTACAAAGCCCACAGGTTACTCACAAATCTCTTCTGTATAACTTTCAAAACAGTTTGTTTTGTGGGATCAAAGGATTAGAACCTCTGCTCAAGCAGGGTCAGCTCTCAGATCAGACCCCATTACTCAGGGCTCCATCTGTTTGGTTCTGGAAAAACTCCAAACCTTTCCTGGCAGCCTTTTGGAATGATGATAATGAGCAATAGCAGGCTGGCTGAGGAGATCCCAGGTACAGTTTTCTCCTGCAGACCCTAAGAGATGCCTTTCACTCTCCAGTGTGGAAGAAATTAGGCAGGTCAGAGGACTAGGACATCCATTCTTCTAGGGCTGAAGGGGAGCACACAGCATTCATCTGAAATGTGTTGTTCTTCTCTAAATCACAGGAATAAAGTATGTGGCCAGTGCAGGGCTAGCAATGCTCTATATAATCTGGCAAGGACTGGTTTGCTGTGGATAATGGTCCCTAGTCTTTGGAAACAGGAGAGAGATTTCCTTGCAGGATTATCCATTTCTTTCATACGGTATATTTTGTCAGAATTCACCTGGAGAGCACAATACCTTCACAATTACAGCGAGACTTTGAAAATGGGGTTTGAGTATACTTAAGCTGATTGATAGAAAGCATTGGGTTTGAGAGGGGTGTCGGGAACATTCCTCCCCAGGGAAGACATTCTGGTGGTATAATACATTAAAACGTGGTTTTTTGTGGCTGGATGGTTACTCACATGTGTGTGAAGCAATTGACTTGCTTCTTCAGCCTGGGAAGGGCCTGCTGCTAGGAGCAACTCTGCTGCTACTAGGACTAAACTCTCCAAAGCAGTAATGAGCCTCCATTGCCTCTCCCTAATATATGCACTAACTGAGGCTGCCTGGAGTTTGCAGTACCTGTAGTACTGAACCCTAAGTGCATTTAATAAGGACCTATTAGACCACAAAGACAGCAACTGAAACTCCTCTGCATAAATAGTGTACTAATGCTTTAACTTAGTATTAGTCTGTATCTCTGCTAGTATGGGCTCTGGTTTAAATAAACGAAGGTTGTATGCTCTTTTTCTCTCCTGTGAATCTTTAGCAATCCCCCAGAACTTAAAAATTAATGTTGCTAATGCCATGTCCAGACTTAGCAATAGTTTGTCTGTATGCATCATTGTTGCCAGATCTTCCTAACAGATTTGATTACATAAAGCATTATTCATTTCCTGAACTAAACCTGCTCTGTTATCTGAAGCCATTGTGAGACTAGTCTGAAAGGAAATGTAATTTTACTGTATAATCAGCAGTCCCTACATATGAAAATATGCCATGTACATCCATTGTCTTAAGAGATGGAAAAATATGGAATATAAACCCATAAATTAATCTAACCATGAATTCTAACAGAATACTCTGTCTTAAACAAAATTTCAGAAGTATTCATTATTGATATTTGTTATAGGCCAGGATTTTCAATATTCCCTATTGGTCTTGGTAGAGTAATTATTGCAAAATTCAGCAAAGCCAGGGCTAGGTTCATTCATTCCTAATAACAGTCAGTCCAGACATCAACTTTTGGCAGGGAGGTTTCAATATGTTGTCCTGCCTTGTATCTCTTCTATTCATGGACGTTACAAAGAAATTCCTCTACTTCAGTTAGTCAAACCAACTGTACATGTTTTGCTCAAAAAAATAAACAGGTGACTAAAATTAAGTAGGTACATTATATGACAACACATTACCCTTGGCTCACCTTATATCCCATATTGTTTCTTCACTTGGACTTTGTAAAGAAGCTGCATTCTTCAAAATAACCATGTTCCAAAACCACCACTGGACTTCATTAAGAAGTACGCGTGCTATTGGCAGCAGCTTTGGCACACAAAGGCACAGACATCTCCCTGCAGAGAACAGCAGTGCTTGCTCCTGGGCAGCACTGCAAGCCTCAGGTCCTGGGCTTAGCCGTACTCAGACATGCAATGGAGTTCCCCCCTGAGTCAGTGAGGCCAGGTGCCCTGATGGGTGCTCCTCCCTTTGCAGAGGAGCCACCCATTCACCACAGACAAGACTTTGGGAGGTGCTGACTTTCCCAGATGGTCAGCTGCTCTACCTTTATAATTTGAGCCACTTTTGCTTCTCTCCAAATTAATTTTCAAACATGAGTAGCACTCAAACAAGCTCTGGACTCCTCCTCCTGAAGCACTACTAAGAAGAGCATTCCTCAACACAGCTCAGTAAGAACTCCCAAGATGACAGAGATATTTCCAATCATAGACTCATGGAACCATAAAATAATTTGGGTTGGAAGGGACTGAAAAGATTGCCTAGTTCCAAAACCCCTGCCATGGGCAGGGACACCTCCTGCTAGATCAGGTTGCCCAAGGCCCCATCCAGCCTGGCTTTGAACACTTCCAGAGATGGGGCAGCCACAGTTTCCCTGGGTAACCTGTGCCAGAGCCTCACTACTGTCATCATGAAGAAAATCTTCCATATGTCTAGCCTAAATCTGCCCCTCTATAGTTTATACCCTTAGTCCTATCACCACAAGCTTTTGTAAACAGTCCCTCCCCAGCTCTCCTGTAGCCCCTTCAGGGACTATAATGTTGCTATATGGTCTCCTCAGAGCCTTCTCTTCTCCAGGCTGAACAACCCCAACCCTCTCAGTTTGTCCTCATAGAGAAGGTGCTCCAGCCCTTGGATCATCCTTGTAGCCTCCTCTGGACCTGTTCCAACAGCTCCATGTCCTTCTTATGGTGAGGATTCCAGAACTGGACACAATACTCCAGATGAGATCTCACAAGAGAGGAATAGAGAGGCAGAATCACCTCCCTTGACCTGCTGGCCATGCTTCTTTTGATACGGCCCAGGATATAATCATAGAATCATAGAATCATAGAACAACCAGGTTGGAAGGGACCCATCGGATCTTCTAGTCCAACCATTCCTATCTAACACTAAACCAAGTCCCTCAGGACCTCATCCACCCGTGCCTTAAACACCTCCAGGGAAGGTGAATCAACCACCTCCCTGGGCAGCCTATTCCAATGCCCAATGACCCTTTCTGTGAAAAACCTCCTCCTAATCTCCAGCCTAAATCTCCCCTGGCAGAGCTTGAGGCCATTCCCTCTTGTCCTGTCCCCTGTCCCTTGGGAGAAGAGCCCAGCTCCCTCCTCTCTACAACCTCCTTTCAGGTACTTGTAGAGAGTAATGAGGTCTCCTCTCAGCCTCCTCTTCTCCAGGCTAAACAACCCCAGCTCTCTCAGACGCTCCTCATAGGGTCTGTTCTCCAGCCCCTTCACCAGCCTCATCGCTCTTCTCTGGACTTGCTCCAGAGCCTCAACATCCTTCTTGTGCTGAGGGGCCCAGAACTGAACTCAGGATTCAAGGAGCGGCCTCACCAGTGCTGAGTACAGAGGAAGAATCACCTCCTTGGACCTGCTGGTCACACCATTTCTGATACAAGCCAGGATGCCATTGGCCTTCTTGGCCACCTGGGCACACTGCTGGCTCATGTTCAGTCGGCTGTCGACCAACACCCCCAGGTCCCTCTCCTCCTGGCAGTTTTCCAGCCAGGCTTCTCCCAGTCTGTAGCTCTGCATAGGGTTGTTGTGCCCCAAGTGCAGGACCCGGCATTTGGCTGTGTTAAACCTCATGCCGTTGGACACTGCCCAGTGGTCCAGCCTGTTTAGGTCCCTTTGCAGAGCCTCCCTACCCTCCAGCAGATCCACACTTGCACACAGCTTTATGTCATCTGCAAACTTGCTAAGGGTACCCTCAATGCCCTCATCCAGGTCATTGATGAAGACATTGAACAGGGCTGGATCCAGCACTGAGCCCTGGGGGACACCACTTGTCACTGGCCTCCAGCTGGACTTAACACCATTTCCCACCACTCTCTGGGCCCGGCCAGCCAGCCAGTTTTCTACCCAGGAGAGTGTGCGTCTGTCCAGGCCAGAGGCTGACAGTTTCCGTAGCAGAATGCTGTGAGAAACTGTGTCAAAGGCTTTGCTGAAGTCCAGGAAGACCACATCCACAGTCTTTCCCTCATCCAGCAGCTGAGTGACTTTGTCATAGAAGGCGATCAGGTTGGTTTGGCAGGACCTGCCTTTGGTAAACCCATGTTGACTGGGCCTGATGACCCAGTTCTCTTGTAAGTGCTTCATGATAGCACTCAAGATCACCTGTTCCATGACAGGATATGGTTGTCTTTCTGGGCTATAAGCACACATTGCTGGCTCATGTCAAGCTTCTTGTTAACTAGCACCCTCAAACCTTTCTCTGCAGGATTGCTCTCAATCACATCGTCTCCAATCCTGTATTGAAAGAGCAGATTGCCCTCACCCAGTTGGGAAAGAAATTCATCTTGTTCTTTATAGTCACCTCAGCAAGGCTACATAGAGCTCTTGAGTTCATTATCAGAGTGTTAGAAATGCTTTTTACAAGGGCAACTACATGTTCTCCACAGCATGCCACTGTTTCTATTTCAGTTGTTTTCTACTTCCAAACTAAGTTATAAAGCTTTTCAGAACCATAACATACTACCTGATTTATGAAGATATTTACATACTGATTTAAGATGTTTTAAAAACTGACTTACTTTTGTCTGTATTTGCTATCTGTTTACTTCTAATGAACCTTAAACATAGAAAAGATACCATATACCATAAAGTGCCTGTATTCCTAAGGACACATCTCTGAAACGTTTAAGCTTTCCATGACCATCAGCCATGTGGAAAAAGAAACTCTCAAAATTGTTTCACATTAATATTTGTCAGCAAAAAGGAGCTGAGCTGATTGTTTAAAAATAGTTGTCCAACCAAACAGGATCAGCCAGCACTCTGTCCAGCTCTGTGGAGCAGGCTATGCACCATCAATCCAGAGAGGCACAGACTGAAAAATATAGGCCAGGAAGAGTGACAAGAATAAAAATGAAGACAAACTGGGAATCCACCAAGCAAGGGGAAGAATTATAACTGAGCTGAACTAACTTATTACATGCTGGAATTGTCCAGTTCTGCATACAGCACAGTGGTTCTGCTTTCTCTTTTTAATTTGATGCTGAATTCACTGTAACAGAATAAACTCGGATCCACCCAATCATATTCGCAAAGCAGGATTTCTCCTCATAGCCTGGCTCTGTGGGCATCCTGGCGCCGACAGCTCTAGCCTCCCCTTTCTTTCTGCCCCTACAGCTGACCGGCACGTTGCAGAGCAGGCAGTCAACTGCTCCTCGGGGAGAAGCACCGTCAGGAAAAATATTAGAGCACGGTGACTAATCCTGCATGTCAGGAGACTTGCAAACTTCTACGGAGGCTTGTATGATTCTCAAAGAGTTTCCATTGTTAGTTATTGGAGGAAATAGTAAAGCTATTTCCCAAACGCCTGGGTTATTTACATATGCAGGTTTTGTGCCAGCTGAAAAACATTCCCAGTGGAAATGAAAATAAGGTTCCGGCCAACATCCTACCTAAGCCTTCCTCGAGAAGAGAGTGTGGGAGAGACACAGAAAGAGTTGTATTCTTCCTAAACTGCCAACTGGAGATTTTAAAAAAAAAAAAATTGTTCCCAGTACATACTTTACTAACCTTTTAAAAAATATCCCACCAAAATGTTGATATATTCCCATCTGCAGATATATTTCAGTACAGTCATCCAAAAGACAAATTCCACTTTTTGGTCTACAGAGAAAGCATACAATGCTCTTCACAGACCCAAAAACACCCATAAACTGTATAACACTGACTGGATCCGGTGCTTATTTTGCATGGCAGGTGTACGTGGGGGGAGAAACCCCCAGCAAAGGGAAAGGAGGATGCACCCACCCCTCTCCTTCCTACCTTTGCAGTGACCTCCACATCCTTCTCCTCTTGTAAAAAGGCCACCTCCACCTCTCTCCTCCTAGGTACAAGGAATTTGCTCCAAGTTTCAGGGATGCAAGGATTTTCCCCTTCATTTGACAGGTCCATTAAAAATAGCAGAAGCTGGGGAACTGGTATTGGAAAGTCTAAAGAGCAAACGATGATGGGCATATCAGATTTGGGCAAGGTCCAGGGTTCACGAAGATTTTGGCAGCCTGTCTTCAGGCTCTTGTAAGGGAAGATTTCAGAAAAGGCATAAGAATTTTTGCCCTAGCCCTCAAGCTGTCTCTTTCAAGCTCTAAAAAGTAATGAAATGTCTAAGAGAAAAAAAACATGCCTCTCTATTGCACAGGTATGGAGAATATCGTGAAATTTCTTTAATTTTTTACTTAAGAAACTCACCTCACCATACTTCTATGAAAGAGTAGAAAAGCAATGGGAAACTCAAACAGCCACATTTGACTTCTTTTCAATGTTTTCTGTGGAAAGAGCATCAAAATCTATAAAGCATCCAAGCAAAACCCCATATCAACTCAAACACTCGAAAGGGGTTGCAAGCTTGCCAAGGCTGCCAGAAGATGTTGCTGAGTTGGTTTGGGTTGAGCACCATAGCAATTCAGTTGCATAATTGCTTTTGATTTTCATGCCTATAGCAGAATTCCCTGTAAATCATTGGGGCAGGGGACGGGGCTGGGGAGGAGGGGGTAGGGCAGAAACAACTACCTCCATTGTGTCCATTTGCACACAACTGTGTCCATTTACTTCATCCCAATGCTTTGGTCTAAGAAGTGACATGTCCACCATCACTAGCCTGAAGTAAGGAGAAGAGATGACAGCTGGTAGGTTGCCCAACCCTCAGGCAGAAGTAAGGGAAAGAAAAAAAGTAGGAAAGGGTTAAGGCAGAAATCTTCTAGTGAATGATTGTGCCTGGCTCAGTCATCTCCAGCCTGGAAGAGCCCACTGGAGATTTCAAACATAAACAAGTGAATAATGTTTGTCAGATCCAAGGCTCTCAGTACTATTTTGCAGAAGGGATTATTTCATTTGCATTTTCTATGAGTCATGACCTATTGATAGCTACAAAATTCCCCATATTGCTTCTGCTAAAAGTAGGCCACCCACCTTACAATTCCGTCTCCCTAAGTGGTAGGAGCCATAGTACTCACTGCTGGTGGGACATAGCAGCAGCAGAAAGATAAAAACAGGGAAATTTAAATAGTAAAGGTGAGAGAAACAAGTTTAAGGCTGCTGAAGGCAGGCCATGCACAGGGCCAGCTTTACAGCTGGTGTCCACTCATCAATGCTCTGCCCTAGCTGCAGTTGAGCAGCGCAGGTGCTGCACTTGCTATCTTGCCGTGCCTCTCCTACTGACCTGTTACCAGAGGAAGGATACCCTGGAAGTACCAGAGGGGATATCCAGGAGGCCTTTGGATAAACTAGGCATAGTCCCATATTGCAAAGCTGAGAATATAAAAGAAGGGTGAAAAAAAAAAAGAGAAAGAAAAAAGAGGTGAAATATTTTTCAATGTCATTAAAAGCAAGGAAAATATTAGGGTTTTCTTCTAGATATCCTCAGTAATGCACAGGTTTGTCAATCCTATTCCTTTAAAATCTTTTGCAGACCATCCTGAATTCACTGGAGAATTGCTTTGTCTTGCATTAGGTAGAGTCCTGCCATTTGTCAGGGTTTTTTTTAATTAAATGCTTGTTTAATATAATAGGAAAATATAAAAAAAAAAATCACAAAAACATGCCAGCATTTGCTTGGTTTTTTCCTTTGCCAAATATGTGTTTGCTTTCTGAAGAGTTCAGAAGACAGCAGTGACTCTGACATTTCCTGGGAAGCCCAGTTTATCTGGATCAGCATCCAGATAGCCTACACCCAAGGCTACATTCCTGTCTTAGACTCCATCTCCCAAAAGTATAAACCTGCTTCAGAGATAGCAACATCCCACTTATGTGAGTATCTTGCCTCATGAAAAGCAAAAGGTTGCTTCTAAGGAAAAAAGGTTGTTTTTTTCATGTAAGACTAACAGATCATCTGCCAGGCTTTCCAAAGTAAGAAGACCAGGGTACTAGAAGACCCTTTAACATAAGATAGATAAAGATAAGAAGACCCAGCACCGGGCAAAATATTTAAGAGGGGATCAATTGTAGCAGAAGATAGCAAGGGAAGTGACAGTTTTTTGGGGGTGAGATTCCCCTACCTCTCCTCTGATGGAGACAGCTACATGTCATCTGGGAACCTTTTTTGTGTCTAGAAGGCAACATACACTTCCATGGTGCAGTTCGTTTCTTCAAATGGGCACTTCACCCTCAGGAAATGGATCCATTAAGGTACCTCTGTACCTTTCTCTCTGGTGACCATGCAGAGAGATTGGGATGACTTATGATCAGAGAAATGTTCCTTCTGTGACTAGGCATCTCTCTGACAGAACCATTAGAATAAACCACAAATAATTATGCCCAAAACTTATGTGACTGTGTGCAGTGCAAGACTTGATACTTAGACATCCTCAGGTGATTTCACAGCCCCTTCTGGCCTTGCTTTCTGAGTTTCTCAGGCACTACGGCAGAGACATAGGCATGGTGCAGCCTGCCACAAGGTTTGTATCAGAAGTGAGCCAGCCCATGATCTGGTTGACCTTGAAAAGTGCTTCTGATTCCTTGCTTCATGCAAGGGGAAATGGGAAGGGATGCCCTTTAGGCAGTGTGCAGTGTCAAATCACAGGAGAAAGCAGCTGCTGCTACCCAGAAAGGCCTTGCTTTGCAGCTGTGCCCAACACAACACCAACCAGCAACTCCATCTTTCCTTTCAACATGAAGAGGACTTCACTAAAAAAATTAAGAGACTTACCAGAGAGCTTCTGAGCACGGAGGATACACCATTGTCATCATTCTGATTCAAGTTCCTGATTCAAGTTTTTAATATGCTTACATTACTTATTCACTCTGAATAGAAGAAATGAGCGCTCTGGCTTTTGTTTTCATATACTTAAGCTACATTCAACAGAGAAGGACCCTGAAGTGTATTTTGTTGAGGGACCTAAGTAGGGCTACTTAAACTGGCAACTGGATCTTTTTTCTTATGAAAATATGAAAGGCAGTGTTTAGACACTGTTTATTCAAGATGCTGTTGCAACTGCAGAAGATGGCCAATGATGGTTCCTGAAGCAAATTGTTGAAAGTCAGATTTTTAGAATAGTTGATGTGTTCGCAAGGAGCTTGTCCTACTCTTCCCATAGTCTTGTCCAGTTTCACATCACAAATCTTATTGCTGTATGAAAACACAGGCAAATTTCCTCTTGAAAGACAGCAGGCACCTAAGGGAAACCACTGCAGATAGTGGCATGGTATTTCTGTGCTTTAGTAGAAACAGGAAAAGACTCATAGTCTGCTCTTGAGAGCTTTTCCCACCCCGCAGAAGTTCTTCCCCACAATGAGCTCATTCAAAACTTCTCAGACAACTTGGTCCTACCCCAGCTGCAGAAGCACAACAAAAGTAACGGAAAACCCAAGCGAAAATGCTTCCCTGAGTCATGTATCTGATTAAAGGCAAGGTCACAATGTGTGAGGAGACAGCCTGGGGCAAACGTACATGGATGAGCAACATTGCCTGATGCCCAACATGAGTTATGACAATAGAGAGAAGGTGATACCAAGTAAACCACAGAACATGCACTTCAGACCTTTGCCATGGGCAAATACACTCTCACAAACACAGACCAGAGGACATAACTGCACTGGTATGGAGGGGTAAAGCTCAACTATCAATTAAAATCTCAGCAGAGTCTCACTTATCATCCATGTTGCTCATACACTTGTGGACAGCCTAAACTTTCACAGTTCAGGCAAGGAGGCTACACCATGTAAAATAAACAGGTCACATACAGATCATAACACTTCAGCGACATACACAATCCACAGAGTCTCCAGGTATCTTCAAAACATTGGAGTAACCTGGACCTTTCCTCAGCGATGCTGGACCTCCAGCAGCTTCTGCTCCTCCAGGCACAGTTAAGGGTCAGTATGGGGCTGGCACACTTTGCAGTAGTTCAGGTGGAGACGCTGATCCAGTTTTCAGGGTAAGTGAATTTAGTAGAACAGACATAAACTATAATGTGCCTGCTGGCTTCAGGACCAGGTAATGGTCTCTGGTCTGCTTTATTAGAGTGGAGAGATACCTCCAGGACTAAAACATGCCTGATCATTTTTTCATGTACCTTCTACTAACAGGATCTAGCGTACAGTCTCCTACTATGCATTAAATTAGGGAATTAATGTCATTAAAAATCACTTTATTCAATAAGTTTTATAGCCGTCTGGCAGTTATAATTTTTGTCTTCAAGCGTACCTTGAAAGTGTGTCTACATAACTGTCAGCCCTTTGTAGGTCTCATGAAATACCAAGTACACCTTAGCATGATTAGCTGGGGTCCTGCAAACAGAGTTGCCATGGTAGCTTGGAAATCTGGCCCTGCAGGACACCTTTGCTTGCCTTTGCCATTTGAAGCATTTAATGGATACTTCTTTAAAACAAACTGGGCTTGAAGAAAACCTGCCTTACCCCTCTGTCTTAAAGCATCAACCTGAAATCACTGAGTCCCATAAGAAAAGGAGTAAGCCCAGAGTGTCTTGTTGGGATCAGAAACCCGTGTAAGCCTGATGTGAAATCAGAGCAAGCCTCCAGCAATGAGGACACAGCCCTGTCACTGCTGGTGACTGGAACAGCTCTCAGCACAGCAGTGCTGTAGTACTCCCCTCAGCCTTCTGCAGATGGCTGTCACGCTAGCAATTACCGCTATTGAAACTGCCTGGCTTTATTCTCCTTCATTACTTTCCTTCTGATAGGAGAAATTACTGCACTTGGAGAGTAAACAGCTTTTGTTGTAGTTCTCCTGAATATCAATGCTCCTCTAAAATGTTTAGAAAAAGCCACACACACTGCAAGAAAATAAACAATACTGAACACTAGTTGTTAGTATTTTCATCATGCTGTAGCAGTGCCTAATCTTTGACTGGAATTACAAAGATGGCTGAGATCCTCTGCCCTCCAGGACCTTTGCCCTCAGTTCTCAAAGACTTCAAGACATGTTTTCATCTTCCCAGAACAGAGGGACTGTTTGATGTGCATAATGTTTTTTGCCCAAGTATTTGTAGGGCTGGAGACTGACCTGATGAGCACAGAAAACTGAAAAAAACTAGTTAGAGTAGCAGAGGACTTCAGTCTTAAACAGGTAAAATTGAAGCTGAGGCACTTAGCATCATCAAAAACCACTTATGACTGGTAACTTCTGTCCCTATGAGAGAGTCATGCAGGAGCTCTTCTTCAATGCTTGGACTAATTGAGTCACATCAAGACCTGATGATCCAGCAGGATGCAAACATCCCTGGCTCTATCTGCTGAAAATAAGATGTCTAGTGGGAGACAGGAGACAATCATTGCCCCACAATGGGGTAGGAAGTTCAGTTTTAAGTCCAGCAACTCCAACGTTTCTCACTGGTTGGATTATTAATGCCATTTTGGAAATGTCACACAGAGCACTGTGGAAGAGAATAAATTCTGATAATCAAGAAAAAACACTCAGCAAATGCAAAAGTGGCTTTACTGTGGTATTCTTGGACAGCTACAGCTCTGAGAGGCAGCCACTGAAGATTTCTTTTTATAGAAACTACAGCTCCAGTGTCACCTAATGAGGATTGAGAATTTGGGTCATGATGAGAAGGAGCTCTTGCAAAGAGACTTATAGATGTGACTCTGCTCCATATGGTGCCACACATTGAGTGACAGCAGATAGTAATGGAAAGACAGCAATGGTGCACACAGGTGGACGTTGCTTTTCCCACTCTGGAACATCACAACTCACTAATCTAGACTCCCAGAGGGAGAATTTTCTCCTTGCACTGTGAAGGGTCATGTATCACACAGGTAGAATTAACTTGGCTTGTCCAGGAAATTTTGCAATAGTATTTGTAGGCAGACCACTGTTTACCTTGCCTAAAGAAGAAGGACAGGATAGCTGATGTAGACAATGCAATTCTACGTTCTCTGAGGCAGAGGAAAACTTTTTTGAACGCTTCATTCCTTGGGAAAAGCAATTTAGCCACTGCCTAAGCAGCTGTTGTTCACACTATCAAGCACAAAGGGCCAAAATGTGCTCTTTACAAGGGTAACATGTAGTAGCATTCCAGATCATAGAATCATAGAATAACCAGGTTGGAAGAGACCCACCAGATCATTAAGTCCAACTGTTCTTATCAAACACTAAACCATGTCCCTTAGTACCTATTCCACGCATGCCTTAAACACCTTCAGGGAAGGTGAGTCAACCACCTCCCTGGGAAGACTGTTCCAGTGCCCAATGACCCTTTATGTGAATTTTTTTTCCTAATCTCCAGCCTGAACCTCCCCTGGTGGAGCTTGAGGCCATTTCCTCTTGTCCTGTCCCCTGTCACTTGGGAGAAGAGGCCAGCACCCTCCTCTCCATAACCTCCTTTCAGGTAGTTATAGAGAGCAACGAGGTCTCCCCTCAGCCTCCTCTTCTCCAGGATAAACAAATTCAGCTCTCTCAGATATTCCTCATAAGACCTGTTCTCCAGCCCCTTCACCTCCAGGTGATAGGTTGTACTTTTTCTGCTATTGTCCAGGCAACCTATAGCTGTGCTGCATGCACCTCACATTAGCAAAAGACACAAGCCTTAACATCAGAAGAGCACCAAGGCAGGTCCAGGACAAGCAGGAGCTAGAGGGATGGCAATAGAGAGGGGGCCTGTGATGCAAGTCAGGGCTTTGGACAGCTGTCAGCAGGAAGCAGGCAACAGTGGCAATTTATAGAAGATAAACACAGACTGTCCTTGATTTAGCAGCTTACTTTGTACTGTTAGAGGGAAGCAGAGAATTACTATCATGTTTGCCCCAGAGACATTTCCAGAAGCTGAGTAGGTAAAGCAAGTGCGAGCTCCAGGTTTGTTAGGAGACAAGAATTATTAATAATGAGTTGACAATTTTCAGAGTGGAAATAGGTTAGTAGAACAGGTTGTTCATCTGACCTGTGGCAATCTGGCAAAAATGTAGACAACTGTGCTAATTTGGCTGAGAATATAAATACATAGTATTTAAATGCAGCTGTCGCATGCCACTGAAGCTACAGGAGTAACTACTGTGGCCATCACTGTTGGTTTCAAAAAAGATGTTTCGAGTTTTAGGATATATTTTGCAGTATACATATAACTCCTGTCCAAGTTTTCTGCCTTTTCTCTCTCAGTCCTTACCCATATCAGACCTTATAAATACTAAAAAGCCCCATAAATACAATCTCTTGTATCTAGGATATGTTCAAACTCGGTAGGGCTGATGCAGCACGTGCTTTGGCTTTATCAGATCTGTACAGCAGGCGGCGTTACGCCCTTCTGAGCCAGGCAATGTAAACAGGGTTCTCCTCCACCTATGCCACCAAGACAGTGCCTAGTACAGACCCTGATCCTTAGATTTCTCTTGGACCTCAGGTGGCTCCAGTGTTCACTTCTGGTTATCCCTGCAGGTGTTTTGAGGAGAGACCCCAAATGCCACCTGTGCCCTTCTGTCATCTCCATCCCTAAGGGCTGGATGGGAAACGTGTCTTTACATCAGTAACTGCACGGAACAGCAAAATGCCCCAGGGAAATGCATAGTTAAAAAAAAACCAAGTTGCTACTTTTAGTCTTTAACATAAAAAACTGGCCAAAATTCATTTGACAGTGCTAGTGGGGTGTGGACCTACCTTCGACATTAAGGTGCCACTGCCAAATTAGATGCCCCAATCTCCCTTTTCATCCAGAGTGGAAGGATGCTAGCTCTCCACCATGAAAATACAACAAAACTCCACAGTTTGCCTAGAAAAACTACCAGCTTGGGCTTCAGGGCTGTGATTCCTTGGAGTATCACCCAAGTTCCCATTATTTCCCCCCAGCAGGAATGGTCCCATGTCAACATGCAGGGGAGGAAAAGAAACCTCCTCCTGAATATGAATCGATGCCACCAAATTAACACACTCAACAATCATGCCACAAGCTTCAAAAGTCATTAAATTGTTTTGAAAAGCACATGATTTTAAAAACTGGACGCTTTAAAATTATTTTTCTGTTTACTCAGTCTCTAGACTTCTGGTCCCTGAGGTCAACTCTGCAGCCAAAGGGCTACAGATGTTTTCCAAAAACTAAAGCCAAGCTTGACAAGGAATTGTTTAGTCACACAAACTGAGACTTTAAGGGAAAAACATCAAAGATCACAAGACTCCTGATAATTTTCTGGACTTGGCATCACGTATGATTTGTCATGTAAGGCTGCAGAGGAAAATGGTTTCAAAATCCTCAGAAAAGCTCTCTGGCTTTAGGGAAACTCTTCAGTAACTGAGTACTGGATTCTCCTTTTTTAACTTTTTATTTTTGTGTGTTGGTCTGGGGCTCCAGGGATATAGTGGATATGGTGAGGGGTAGTGGATTAATGTGGTACCTGCAGTACTTAGAGTACTTATATACTTAGCATTTCATAATTTGACTGTCAGGGGACATTCAGAAAGAGGCAGTTCTCTGTCTATCCAGCTGGATTCAGCTGGGAAAATTCAACTCCCATCTTCAGTATATTCCCTACTTCATATCCTTGAATAACATGAGAGTGGAGTAAATACTAAATTAGCTTCCACTATTGTGCAACTGAACAGTCAGAAAATGGTAATAAATGCAAAGTACAGGAAAAAAAGATTTTTCAAAACAAGTAAAAATATTTTTATCAGATTTTCCCCTTTGCAATCCTACACACAGTTCTGTTAACCTGATTAAAGAAAAAATAAAACTCTGTAGCATACCAATAGTGGGTTAACTGTTGCTCAACAAGAAATAGGAGACAGCAAAAAATCTGTATTATTTTGCAGTTTGTACATCTGCACTATCAGTGAGATAGAGAGGAGTAGATAGAAATCAGGACTACATAATCTCTTCTCCAAAGTCTGAGCATGTGCAAATATATTGTACCAGGCATTGCAAATGACCCAACATTGTAATTTTTAAAGCTGCGGAGTTTCTGTTCCCATCACAAAGCCTTTCACACCAGTGAGTGCTGGGAAGGAGGCAGAAGGCACAACCGTACCAATGGCCTTATGTGCCCTGACATCTACATCTGCAACTGGTGTCATTGGCCTGTAACTTCAATAAAGTCATGATCACATGAAGTTTCCCCTCTCCTGCTTCCCCCTGGTTTAATAAATTCCTTGAAGCATTTGCAAAACTACAAACACACTTTTCAGAAACACGATTGTGAAAGCTGCAGTTCCACTCACAAGCACGTGTGTAAAGACACTCAATTAATTTTCCTAGCCTTAACAATAAAATTGAATTCTGATTTTATCATAATACTCTGGCTTGCCAATCTCTTTCACTAAAAGAAATTTAAAACTTCACAATACCTGTCTTCCTAACAACACATGCCTCTTCCTCAAGGTTAAACAACTCACATTGCGCTGCTGGCTCTGCTACTTGCATGTAATTATATTTTCTGTATAAATTTGTGTGTTCCTCATCTCACAGCAATTCACAGGAACATACTCTGGTGGCATACTCCTGCGCCAGCCTTTGGAAATTGTCTGTTTTCTGTGAGATTAAGTACTTCCCTCCTAATTAAAAGAATTGCTCACTTTTGGTAAAATTAATTGAATATACTTTTAGCTAATTTATTTTTAGTTAGACCTAAGGGAAAATCCAGTTTTAGACTATGAAGTTCCACAGTGTATCTCCATCTTCTCCCTTCCCCTCAGGAAAGAGTTTCTGATGAGCCAAATCCTCTTGGCATTTTCTAACCTCGGTACACCACAACCACTGCAGGCTGACTGGAAGGCTGCACCTGACTAGTCTACAATTCGAGCTGATCCCAAGGACCTGAAGTCTGGATGGAGATGGTGCTGTACAGCCACAGGTCTCTCCACTAACTTGCATTTTGTAGAAATCCAGGCAGCACCCCTTACCATAGCGGCAGTGTCAATCCCCACTGATGCACTTATGTGAATTTAAAAGAATTCCCTGATGGTTTAACTACAAATTTGCTTAGGAGAAATATCTTTGAGGGTGAACATTTCCTGAAGACTGGAGGATATTGTATTTCTCAAGACTGATGTTTGGTAGCTGTGCATCTTAATGGCCTTTACACACTTGTCAACATTTCTCAGTTGAAGATCTCCTGATAGTGCAGTGACAGTTTCCCCAGTCAGGGCTTTTGTCTTTGTAGAAAATGAGCATTATTGCAGCACTACCTGCAAGGTTCTGCTGGGAGAGTTGTAAGAAGTGCCATGCACTGAAATTACCCCAGAAAGGAACCCTGCTAAAAGGTTAAAGACCAAAACAGCTCAATTTTACAAGGCAGCAGCTGACAAACAGGGACATGATTCTCCCCTTGTAAAAAAATATGAAGATGGAATAAATAGAGTGCTGTAATAGCACTCACCTGAGAGGCATCTGTCACTCAGGGCCACAGTAGTATGTGCCCACCAGCTTTAGTACGACCCTGCAAGGAGCACACTTCTTCCCAAGCGCAGGACATTTTATATAGCAGCAGCCAAAAGGGCAATGCTTTCCTCCCGAACGTGGGTGATTTCAGACATTGAGACGTTATAGAAACCTGAGTCACAGGGATGTAGAGATAAGGAATACACTCCAGTTTGAGAGACTCCTTCTCCCATCTGAACTTAGCTTGGATTATCAGCAATGCAGCTGCTTCTGCTGTTCATCCTCTTGTCAGATTCAGTGTGTGCAAAGCAAAGGAAGGAGGTTTCAGTGTCACAGTTTTCATGCACAGCTAAAACATAGCTGTTAACAGTAAAAGATACATTTCAAAAGAAGGCTGATCATACCAGGAACAGAAGATTGCCACGAGTGTACTTATACACAGCACTACTATGAATGTATTGCACAGTATATCTAACCTGTCAGTAGCTATTATTCATGTAAACAAAGAGAAAAATGAAGAAGAATAAAAAAAGAAAAGGAAAAAAATGGAAAAGAAGAAAAGAGGATGCTATCACAACAGTATTACTGTGCACATAGTAATTACAAAGTCTCGTTGCTGGGTCCCCCTTACCGCTTCAAAGTTAATTTCACCTACTGTCCAGAAGCAGAAAGTGCTGTCAAGAAGGTTGTCTTTCTGCTCTGTGGAGTTTCTTTGTTCAGACTAAAAACCTTATATTCAGTAGCCTGTGTGAAAACACAGTTGTAGAGAGCAATGAAGTAGAGAAAAATGTAGAGAGAGAGTTGTAGTTGTAGAGAGCAATTAGGTCTCCTCTCAGCCTCCTCCTCTCCAGGCTAAACAACCCCAGCTCTCTCAGCCATTCTTCATATGTTCTGTTCTCCAGCCCCTTCACCAGCTTCATTGCTCTTCTCTGGACTCGCTCCAGAGCCTCAACATCCTTCTTGTGGTGAGGGGCCCAGAACTGAACACAGGATTCAAGGAACCGTCTCACCAGTGCTGAGTACAGAGGGAGAATAACTTCCCTGGACCTGCTGATCACACCGTTTCTGATACCCACCCTCCCCTTGTCCTCAGTGGAAAATAGGTACTTTTTGGGTGGAACTCATCTCCTTAGAAAGCAGGAAGTCAGATGTCTCAAGTGCAAGCACTTACTGCTTGCTGTTCCTCAGCAGCAAGAGGAGTATGAGGTGCCCAAGGGCAGCAGTAGATACTAACCATGTGTGGTCCCACAAAACCAGCGTAGGTACTCCCCAGTACCTGCCGCAGTTCCCAGGGATCCCACTCTGGAACTGCATGGTGATCTTCTTTTAGGTTGATGTGGCTTTGCCTCTTGTGGGCACCCTCATGAAGTCCAGGTCAAAACCACAATTTGAAATGTCAAGTGTTTGAGTGTGTAAATCCTATGCTGTCATTCCCAAATGCTGGGATATTTGGCTTGTGGTCCTAATAGCATAGTTGCACTTAATCCAAATGCAAATAATTTATTTTCTTGATTTTACATCTCCTTAGTCATAAGTTTGCTTTTTGCTACTATTTATTATCCTACTGTAGTAAGTTAGTCCAACACTCACCATCAAGACTGCAACAGCAAAAATCAGTCAACTGGCCACTTGCCACTTGCATGAAACTTACTGGTGACACTTTCTTATATAGAATTACAGCCTTTCCTAGAGGACTGAGATTATATCCTGGAAGTGTGATGTCCAAGGCTTTGGCTGTTTTATATCATAATAAAAAGGCAGAAGAAAGTTTAATTGCTGTATTGGAGACCAGCAAACCTTGTCTAATAGCTTCTCACTGATATCTGTAAGTGCAAATGTTTGTCAAACTGTCCATCAAATATAGCTACCCAACCTTTTATTTTGAGGCTATCACCTATTTGAACTCTTAATAATAGATGGCTGATTATATATATTCTCATAATTTTTTTTTCCAACACATACACTTTTGTATTGCATTTCAGTCAACTCTATAAGCTTCTAAACCTATACCCTCCAGGAAAGACTATAAAATAGAAAGTAGAGAGTTTGTATAGACACTGCTACTTATGCAATTTAAATTGCATGGAAAAGGTGGTGGGAAAATCCGTCTGTTTAGATTACATATCCAAAGGTTGGTAGCAGGAGCAGGGGAAATACGCAGATAAATGTTATCAAGACTTGGTGTAAAGATAAGCCTGATACTTTGGAGTTCTTCTGCTTTAGCTGGGTGTAGAACAGGATATCTCCACATCAGGGAGGTTGAACAAGTGAGGTATTTTAAGTGTTAGAGGAAGTCTAGCTTGCTAGTGGTGAAGCAGAGGGCCAGTAAGCATAGTGGTATCATAGCTTTCTGTTATACCTTCTGTCTACCATGGTGCAAGTTTCACTAAACTCCTGTCCAACTCCTCTTCCAGGCTCAAAGTAAGCCTACTTGCTATTTTATTACATTTTTCAGAGTCAACAACCCCATCTGAAAAACAAACACAGAAAATCCTAACTGTAGAAACAAAATTGTATATTTTGTGATAAACTAAGTGGATATAGTAACCATATGCAACACCTCTTTGTGTGTATCACTCTCCTGGCAGTTCAAGTATGATGTCTCCCTGACTGAGATGTGGTCTCTTCTCTGTTGCAGAGATGCATCTCTCACAATCTCAGTTCTCACATGGCATAGATAATAGCCAGACTTCTGTGCTATGTTCAAGGTAGCAAGTGTCCTCTGTTTTCTCACACAAGAACGACAAGGCTTTCTCTGGATGTACTCAGAAAGAGCAAACCTCTTGCTCTTCTATCAGATGTTCTCACTTATGGAAAATGCAAGCCTCAGGAAATAGTTATGGCTCTAAATCATTTCAGACAGGGTCTGGCCCCAGCCAGATTTTCAGAGTCCTGTTAAAAATAGATTTTCACTCCCCAATTTCATTTTCTATCCAATTTCCTTTCAGTACTTCAAAACACCCACACTATTTCTTAAACTAAAATGCTTCCTATCATTTCTTCCTTTCAATACCCCGCACAAGGCTTGTCATTTACTCTATATCTGATTTTGAAAGCCACAGCCAGCAACCAAAAGGACTAAGCCCTTCATGTTTTACATCAGAGGGGAAAAAAGCAACACATTAAAAGGAAACCCCAGCAGCTGACAAACTACCTCAAAATGGGTGCCAAGCTGAAGGAGAAGTGTGGGAATACTGTAGTGGTTCTCCAGTACTTAAGCATAGAAGACATTGGGGCAGTCTGACAAATGAAGGCTGTATAGACTAAGAACCTTTCTTGAGGTTAATGTTCCTCTAATCACAGAACAGAGAGGGAAACTTTCTTCTCCTGAGCTGGCCTCTCCTCCAAAGTGACAGGGGACAGTGTAAGAGGGAATGGCCTCAAGCTCCACCAGGGGAGGTTCAGGCTGGCCATTAGGAAAAAATTCTTCACAGAAAGGGTTGTTAGGCACTAGAACAGGCTGCCCAGGGAGTTGGTTGACTCATCTTCCCTGGAGGTGTTTAGGGGGCAGGTGGATGAGGTAGTAAGGGTCATGGTTTAGAGACTGGTGGGAATGGTTGGACTTGATGATCCAGTGGGTCTTTTCCAACCTGGTGATTCTATGATTCTATGATTCTATTCTATAGTCAATACAATACTGCAACAAGTGAAACTGATGAGATAGGAGTCAATGGATCTTAATAGAAAGGCTCAAGTTTGTATTTTCTCAATACTTTCATACAGTATGAAAGTACTATGTGAAAATATCTACAGCAGAATTTGTGGAAGACAGTCTGTGGATGAGGAGAGCAGATCCTGGACCATACAGGAGGCACTGGCACCAAGGCAGGTGCATCTCAAGCAGAAATATTGCTCAAGCATAGAACAAGTGGGGGCTTTTCCTGAGCTGGACCGGCACAGGTAGGTCTTTGAACACAATATTCATCTAGGTGCATATTTCTGTCAGAAATGACAAGAAAAATGTCAGAGGAAGTCCAAAGAGAAAAATGGGGGGAAAAAAAGACAAAAAGGTAAAACAAATCTGGCAGTTGAAGAAAACTGGGTACATGTTCAGAAGGGGTAGGAGGAGAGATCAGTGAGGTGTAGTAGAGTATTTCTACAGCTTCATACATCAGTACCCTATTGATTTCTTGAGGACAGAGTAACAAGCAGGAGGCAAGAAGAGAAAACAAAGATCAAATTATATGTATTTTTAAGATTATGTGCAGAACTTCCATAATTTCTGGAAACAGATGGAACAGACCACAGCCACACTGGTTAAATACAATAGTGCAGCCCCATCAGTTCTAGCAGCCACAGGGTGCTGGTGCCCTTGCTGGCACTTGACATCCACTTTCCCTTCTACCAGCCAAAACCTTCCCCCATTGCATCTCTCATAACACTTCTCACATTCAGTGCAATTATTTTAACAAGCATTTTCAACTCAGCTGTCCTCAGTGGGATTTGCTTACTTATAAAGACACACACTTTAAAATGTTACCCATCTTGCTTATAGAGGCTTTCATTTTTCCTTGCTTTCTATCGCAGTTATTAGATGGAAAACAACGAGAATTTCCTCCGAGTAGAGATCCAAAACAACACATCAACCAGCACAGTCAGGTGCAGAGGGACCTTCTCATGACATGACACCTTCAGCGGGCCTCCTCTGCCCCACACTGGAGCTGAACAGTGTCTCTTACAGAAAGAGTAGGTTGCTGTTTGGAAAAGTTCAGGAAGAAATTGTGACCTTTTTCCTTACTTCAGGGCTTTTTTTTTTTCCCAAATGACATAATGTAGATTTTCTGAAAGCTTTTATTATTATTTTCCACAGGGAATCTGTGCTATGCAGTAACACCCCCTTTTGTAGAACCTCAGGAGCAGGAAGTCCCTTGGAGACCCCCGATGCTCTGCAGGTCCCCAAAACTGCTAGGCTTGCGTGACATAAACAGACAGCTTTATTCATCAGAAAGCAAGAGGTCTGCAGGGAAACATCTTACAGGCTCAGTGAGCAAGGACACAAGAGGACTAGATTGTATATGGCTTTGGCTGCCAAATTTTATGTCTGCTTCCATGTAGTGAGTGTCATGCTGCTCTCATCTTTCATGAGGTCCTTTGTTTTTTACTTTATGTATTTGGGCAGGACCTTCCATATAAGAAACCATATGTGTATATATGCATGTGTAGATTATCTTACTCGGAGGCACAGGACACTGCGGCAAAGTGCGATAGATGCCCGTATGTGCACATTTTAAATGTCTGGCTATATCAATGCACAAAAGACCTTTCATCTCTACAGCGATAATGAGAGGACCGCACATACAGTGTGGCAACAGGAGGTGTCCCAGAATCCCAATAGATTCACTCCAACATCCATACAATAATAGATTTTTCTTTTCCTTTTTAAAAAATGTTGTTCAGCTTGAAAAGAAGAAAACAAGCGAAACCACAGGGCGTAGTCGACTGCCCAGAAGGGCAATGATCTTAAGTTCTAGAAATCATCACACCACTGTGCTAGGATGCTGGGAATTCAAAATGTTCAACAATAAAAAGAGAGCTTGCATTCAAAGGTGACATTCAAAGCAATTCAAATGGCATAATAAAGCAGTATCTAATTAGGTACACAGTTCCTATCAAAGGTCCTCTTATTAAAGACCTGCTGATTGTGCTGTGCAAAAGGATTTAAAATAGACATTTCTGATTAAGCAAGGTCTCATTTCAAATATATCTTCCTTTTTGACTTGCTCCTGTAGCCAGGGAGGTCATATCATAAGGCGAAATTTATGACGACATAACTGTTTCCATGGTAACAAACTACTGTCACAAACATAAAGCTTCATGATTTCACAGCTGGATTAAGAAAAAAAAAGTGAATCATGCTAGAGAGTGAGGATGTTTTTTATTCCAATGAGAGTTAGGGGAATACAGAAGATTACAGGCAAAGAAAATTGCTTTTTGCGTAAATGTTCTTTTTTAAGTTTACCCCAGTGTGAAAGTCCCTTTTAAGGAACATAATTTGGGTAATGATCCCTCTCTTATTTAAATGCTCATAAGGCTAATGAGCAAGCTTGTCTATTTTTGGAACACTTCAACAGTAAGGCTGGATGCTTTACCGCAGGAAGCCAACTGTATTGAAATGTGTTTTCTTCACTTTCCTGCAAGTTTCTGACCTTTTGCTCCATGAATTTCTGTACTTTCACCAGCTAGAAAGCAATTTACAGATTAGTTTATCTTATTTATAATGCATAGACCCTACCAGACACCATTCACCTCCTTATTACTGGGATTATGGTTCCTTTTCATTAATTATGAAGCGTCTATGACTACTGAATGGAAATACCTATCAAGATCGACAAATTGAAATTGTTTTTAGGAAGAGTTTTTTTCCTGACACGGTCATTTATGTCCTATAGATAAATTAGTATTGCTAATTATCAACAGCCCTTGAATATGAAAATGCAATCAGAGCAGTGTGGTTGTGGGAGGTCAGATGTACCTGAATCACCAGAAGATGTGATATAACATCACAGCTTGGATGATGGGACTCACTCTGTCATGGGCAAATCCCAGGATGTTTTTTTGGCCATGAAAGCCCCATGGCTACGTGCCCATCCCTGTGGCCACAGTCCTGTACCCCAGTCCTTCTATGGATCAGAGAGAAGCCAGGAGAAATCCTTGGTGCCCATCACTGGCCACTGGCAAACTCCTCTCCAAGCACCATTCAGTTCTAGCTTGCAGACGAAAAAAAGAAGAGGTGGATGTAGGTTTTCTGGGTGATCCAGAGAGAGGGTCCAGTTCTCTAGGAGCCCTCAGTGGTCCATGGGGGGAAACTTCAAGGCCACCTCTCTAATCTCTCAGAGTCAGCCTGCACCTCTGCACTGGTGGATGTCTAGCCTGTGTGAGAGGCATCACTTCAGGCAGCTACAGTGGGAAAGAACAATCTCCATCCTCACTGACTGGGAAGGTGGTGTCAAGAAAAAGTGTCACAGAATGAAATGTATAATATTCCTAGAGGAATACAAGCAGTGAAATGTACTGTGTTGGCCCCCATCAGAGACAGAGCTAGAGAAGGATTATTACAGTGTCTCCTAGAGATTCCCCTGGAATTTCTACAGCAGAAACAAATTAAACATAACTCATCTTGCAAGTAATTAGCACATTTCATTTCAAGAAATCCCAGCTGACTTTACCTACTAGGTCCTGCATTAAAATGTGCCTAATATTTAGCTTTCAAAAAAAGATTTATTCATATGCAGCTAATCTATCTTGTCAAAATATAAAATAAGAGTGCATTCAGTGCTAGAGGCTGCAAAATTTCTCCCTTAGCCACACCAAAATGTAAACATTTTAGAGCACAAGAGCTGGGCAGCCACAGGTAAAACATGCTGCTGTTGCTCTCCTATCGATTATCAGTCTCAAGGGAGCATTTTTTATTTTCTTTGAAAGGAATCCAAAATAAACAGAAAGGTCACTTTGTAAGGCTACTTCCTTCCCATGAGATGTGAAATGTCTTTGCCCTTTAAGCTGGAAATGCCAGGTCTGGATACTGAGAGCTGTACACTAGAGGTCACTGCTATAATAAAGGAAAGAGCTAGCTAGCAGGTAAAGCAGGATTTGTTCTCCACCTTATCACAAGGTGACTCATAATGAAAGGCAATGTGTGAACTATATTATACTCCATCAAATGGAAAGAAGCACTGAATAAGGAGTATTCAGCTATAGATGAAAACTGAGAGATTTTCAGATGTTTGAAGAAATGTTTAAAAATGGAGGTGTGGGACTCTATTTTGAAACACCAGTTCACTTCCTTCAGTTTCAATTGGTTTAACCAGAACTGGAATATTATGTCAACCTGTGATAATTATGTTGTACTGATCCTCTTGCCAGTTTGGTTTGTTTGGGTTTTGCCTTTATAGAATCATAGAATCATAGAATCACCAGGTTGGAAGAGACTCACCGGATCATCAAGTCCAACCATTCCTATCAATCACTAACCCATGTCCCTCAGCACCTCGTCCACTCACACCTTAAACCCCTCCAGGGAAGGTGAATCAACCCCCTCCCTGGGCAGCCTCTGACACTGCCCAATCACCCTTTCTGTGAAAAACTTCCTCATAATGTCCAGCCTGAGCCTCCCCTGGTGGAGCTTGAGGCCATTCCCTCTCATACTGACCCCTGTCCCTTGGGAGAAGAGCCCAGCTCCCTCCTCTCCACAACCTCCTTTGTTCCTCTGTCCCTGTCTCCTCCTGTCCCAGTGTCCCTGTCCTCCCCTGTCCCTGTCTGTCCTTGTCCTGGTGTCTATTGAGTTGGTTCATCTTGACCAAAAGTCCAATACTGCCCTTATCTCCCTCATCCAAGTTCTGCTAAACAGTGCTAGTAATAAATGTACCCATGTCACTTTAATACAACTCGAAGATGCAAACCAGTGGGTAATTAGTTGAGGATTACAGGTGGGATGTTGATGAAATAGCTGTCTGTAGATAGATTGTCACTGCTAACCATGTGTCAGTCAACTTATCTCAAGGCTTCCTAAGTCTCAAAGCATGCTCACCTTTTTCTGGTTCTGTATACTCTTAATTAGTGTCTGGTACTGTTTAATTAATGAGACACCTCAGGCTCTGGCAGTGTTAACTTCTCCATTGCATATAGAATCATAAAATAGTTTGGGTTGGAAGGGACCTCAGAGCCCATCCCGTTCCAAATTCCCTGCCATAGTCAGAGACACCTCCCACTAGATCAGGCTACCCAAGGCCTCATCCAACCTGGCCTTGCACACCTCCAGGGATGGGACAGCCACAGCTTCCCTGGGCAACCTGTGCCGCTGCCTCACCATTCTCGTAGTGAAGAATTTCCTCCTTATGTCTGATCTAAATCTGCCGCTGTCCAATTTATACCCATTGCCCCTAGCCCTATCACTACAAGCTTTGTAAACAGCCCCTCCCCAGCTTTCTTGTGGCCCATTCAGATACTGGAAGGTCACTATATGGTCTCCTTGGAGCCTTCTTTTCTCCCGGCTGAATAACCCCAACTCCCTCAGCCTGTCCTCATATAGGAGGTGCTCCAGCCCTCTGGTCATCTTTGTAGCCATCCTCTGGACTCATTCCAACAGCTCCATACCCTTCTTATGTAAGAGGATTCCAGAACTGGACACAGTACTCCAGATGAGTTCTCACAATTGAGAGACAGAGGAGCAGAATCCCCTCCCTCACCCTGCTGTCCACACTTCTTTAGATGCAGCCCAGGATACAGTTGACCTTCTGGGCTATGAGTGTATATTGCTGGCTCATATGGAGCTTCTCATTGGCCAGCACTCCCAAGTCCTTCTCTACAGAGCCACTCTCAATCACAGAATCCTGTATTCAAACCACAGATTGCCCTGACCCAGGTGTAGGACCTTGTACTTGGCCTTGTTGAACCTCATGATGTTCATACAGGCCCACTTCTTTGGTTTATCCAGGTCCTCTGGATGACATCCTGTCCTTCTGGTGTGGCAACTGCACCACTCAGCATGGTGTCCTCTGCAAACTAGCTGAGGTTGCACTCAATCTCACTGTCTATATCATTGAGGAAGATATTAAACAGCACTGATCCCAGTATGGACATCTGAGGGACACCACTTGTCACAGGTGTTCATGTGGGCATCGAGCTGTTGACTGCTACTCTCTGAATACAACCATCCAACCAATTTCTCATCCACCAAACAGACCACCTATCAAAACCATGTTGTTTCCAAGAAGGTATGATCAGCCTGGATTTTCCATCTGCCTGTTCTAAGTTTATGTCATAATGTTATGTTATTTAAATATCTTCATCCCAACCCCAGTAAATTATTAATTTCATTCAGGCCTCAGCCAAATAACCTGCCCAGGGCCTGCTTGCTGATGATTCATGACATGTTTCCTGTTTTGTTTCCTTTATAGGAATCATGATTCCTGATGATTTTGCACATCTCCATGTGGCACATCCGGGACAGGGAATTGCTTATCACGGTGGTCAACAACATATTTTGTCAGCTGTTTCTCCTTATTCAGTCTTAGTTCCAGTATTTCACGTCATTCTTAGATTATTTCTTCCCATTCTCTTCATTTTCACAGTTTTGTTGTTTTCTTGTGTCTAATGCCACATTAAGCAAGAACATAGCAGGGGAAGGTATTTTTGTGGCAGGCAGTCATGATACTAGGTCAGCTTATCTCAGTCCTCACCCATCTCCATGTCAAATTCTTGTATGCTCTCTCATGTTCACTTTGGTCAGATTCATACAGCAACAGATGAACCCATCACAACTGCAGAATTCACCTATGGTCTAATCAGTTTCTGCACAGTTCACCCCATCACTGTACAACTTTCTGCCAAAATATTCTCCATGACACTCAGCTTCATACAAGGTCAGACACAAAAAAAACAAGACTATGCCTGTAAATCTTTGTATTTAACAAATTAAGAAAATCAACTACAATTGCTTTCAGGATAGTTCCCTTCTGAATTGACACACAGCTGCATGTGATGCTGCCAATGTTCAAAGCAGTTCCACGCATCATTTTTCTGAAAGGATCTCCATCATTTTTCCATTGTACCTTCTAGTGAGAAAATATGTGCTCATTTGAGCACTGATGTGATATTTAGAATGTCTTCATTGTAAGCCTCAGTCAATAATTGAAAAGTTTTCATCATGGATTTCTTCAGTTTCACAAGAAACTTGATATTAACTCACTGCTCATTCTTGCACACCAACATTTTCTGACAGGGGGTAAGAAAACATTTATATTTGAACATGTGGCCACTCATACTGAGTAAAGGGATCAAGCTGAGCCTTATCTCACTGTGGCAGGTTAGAACATGTTCTATTACCATTTCATTGTCTCTCCCTTCCCACTCTTGGTTCATGAGCTAAAGGATTAGTCTCAGGGTTTATTTGTATCAGACCACATATATTTCTTTTGTAGCTATCATCTTTCTTATTGGTAAGCAGCCTTTCTTTTTTGCCTCTTTTTGCCAGCTAGGGGTAGCCAAAGAACTTCTCTTCATCTCCAGTGGTAACACTGTTCAAATATCTGTAATTATATTTTTTCCCTCTTTTTTTTATTGAAGTATTTATGAAATACTTCTACAGAGTCACCTACCTCTCTTTTGTGTTTGCATAAGTTTTACGCTTGTGTATAAAGAAAGTAAATGAATCATAACATGTGTTGCTTCATCATTAATTTCTCCATATTGCATGAAGAGACATGGTTGTAAATATAAGCAATAATTCTCATGTTGGATGTAAAAGTTTCCAAAACATGAGTAAAGGGAGGACAAACTTCTAGTTAGTTTTAAGATGGAGCTGGAATGAGTTTTGTAGCATGGCTTCCTGCAAGCACAGAGGTCTGACCTTAGCCATCCCTGAGGTCCTTTCCAGGCTGGGATTTCCACATTTGCTTTATTCAAGTTCCTCAGTGGATAAGTGTGATTGCACTGCACTTCTCCAGAAGCAAGTTCATGCTCTCACACGCATTTGTACGGATGAAGTTTTTCATTGTTTCAAACTGATATCTAAGAGTAGGAATGCAAATATAGACACAAAATTTCATCATGTCACCTGGCTGAATTCTCCTTGAGGCTGGAATGGAGGCATATCATGCAGTTTTAGGTGCTAGACAAATCACTTTTAACATTTACTTTGATGTACTGCTGAGTTGTGGGTACTTTTGTGCAGAACTGCATTTTTTTTATTTATTTGGGATTTTTTTTTTCCCTGGTATACTTTTGAGAATGTTAAAGGCCTGGAACCAGCCTCCTTATAACCCTCTCCTTATTGTTTTCCAAGAATGATTTTGGAGAGTTCTTTAAGACTAATACCAGACTGTGCAAACAAACCCAGAAACCGCAGAGATAGTTCTCAGTCATTTGGGACAGTCTCAGGCTTTTGGGGCAGGAAGCTCTAAACTACTTTTCTACCATAATCTAGGGCTGCACAGGGAACTAATTTGTCTCCATAGTATAAAAATAGCCAAGCTGTCCATGTATCCAGGGAGTGCTTACCCTTTGAGCAGAATGTGCTGGCCACCATCTTATCAAGACATCTTTTGCTGGAAACATCAAGCATAGGTAACACAGAGACCTGGGAAAGATTTGAAATGTCTAAAGAGGTCCTTTGAGCAGCAAGTTTCCTTAGAGGGTCTTCTGCACACCATTTTCAAATCTCTTCATGTTCATTGACTGGTAGTTGGCACAGACTTGGGATGTGGAGTCTCCTGAGCCTCTGAGACTGCAGAAAGACAGTTCTCCTACCTTTTGCAAAGGGTCGGAGGTATGCAGGCTGCCATTCAGCCAAACCATACAAATGCCTCATATTACAAATGAAACAACATGCATCCTCATAGACTTCGGTTTAGATCCAATCTGTTATTCCTTCATTTTTCCCTGACTAAAATAAAAATATATTGATTGTAAGCATATCATTGTCCTTTGCATGTTGAAATATATGTCAAAAAACAGAGCAAACTATTTAAGATGGGTAATAGGAACAAAGCCTCTCTGCCTCAGAAAATAGTAGAGAAGTTCATTAATTCATTTGCAAGGTGTTCTGACTGGATTAAGAAGCTTCTACTTCTGCATTGCCAATGCTTTATGTGCTCTTAATGGAAAACAAGATTGTAAACACACAAAAGTACTCAATTTAAAATAAGATGTGAGGGACTCTTCTGCTCACAGGTGATGTTATGCAAACAGAGATATTTTTTTTTTCCTAAGGCTTTTGGTGTCCAGGTCACTTTCCTCAGACCTGGGGCATTTCGTAAACTGCAACTCCATAGCCACAGGGATACAGGATTTATGGAGATGGCACAAGGCAGCCTGTGTCACCTTATCCCCTGTGCCTCTGTAAAGTGGCATTCATGAAACACAACCATCAACACCCTCTTAATGAATGACTACTCTCAACCTACTATCATGCCACACTGGCAGGACATTTGCTCACTCTCTGATCATGGTCACACATACATGCCATAGAGGAACTCCACTGTGCCCTGTCCCACATCATAGAATCATAGAATCACAGAACAACCAGGTTGGAAGAGACCCATCGGATCATCGAGTCCAACCATAAATTTCCTTTAAGGATGGATTATTTCTAATGAAGCAAAATGTCCTGATAACAAAACTCAACAGACCCTTAGCTCTCTGACACATATGCCTCCTCAACTGTTATGCTGCCTGCTTCCATGGGCTTTGTCACAGCACTGCAACACCATCAGCACCTATAATTTGAGTTCATCTTTAAAAAAGATGGGTAGGGAAACACTTGGTAAACAAATTTTTATTCTATTATGAAACACTTAAAAGAGAAAATACATTTTGATGATGTCCAGCTGGCATTAAAGCCTGGCATCGCACATCAGATATAAAAAAATCACCTTGTATAAGAAAATAAGGCCTCCGACAATTCATTATTAAAGTATGAGCATGAATTTTGCAGCAGTGAGGGCACACCCCTGACCTAAAGGCTGCGAATACCCATGACAGGAGTAAGAGAAATGACATTACATGGCTGGAGTGAGCCCTCTGCCCTGCCAGGCAGTATGAACAGGGAAGGAGAGCCTGATGGCACAGTCCTGGGACTCTACCTGCAGCTGGCTGCAAGCACTGACAGAGGATGTGCTTCCTGCCCACAGTATAGATTGCAAGTATTAGGGCCAACAAGGGGGTAAGAAGTGCCCTAATAAGCGCAGAGGAAAAAGAAAAGCAGAATTTATTGTATCACTCAAGTTTCCTAATAGAATGTTGGTAGCTAACCCCATATATCCAGAGCCTTTGTCTAATCTAACAATATCAGTGTTCTCTTTGTATGTCATTTATACACAACTGGATGACTGGTTACTGTTTAAGAGACATACAGGGTAGAAGGTATGACATCTTGGTCACTAATTTGAAGTAGTTCTCTTTTAGCTGGGCAATTAAGGACAAAGTCTTGAGAAGTTTGTTAATAAAAGCTGTTACCGATTACCATTGAGCCCTGTGTGAAACTGCATTTCCTGCGAAGTTTGAATCAAGACAATTTTTCACATCAGAAGAAATTTACTTACTACTACTTTCACACAGAAGAGTGCAAGAAATATTACCTACAGACTTTACATGGGAAGAACTGTACAGAAATGAGTTCAATGGAAGGAGCTAATGGGACTGATCTTTAAGACATCTGAAGGAAATAAACAGACTAAAATTTAAAACTAAACTAATTTTCTAAAATGTCTTGAGTAGAATGGTTAAGAAATACACTGCAAAGTGCAGGTCTCTTATGGCAAGTACAGAGATGCACAAAGCTTGAGCTAATTTTATTCAATTGTTCTAAGAAAAATGCTTCTACACGAAAACTTTTCCTCAGTAGCTGCAAATTGAATATTACTGTACTCACTGCTATTCAGACTGGACAAGGAGTTGCCCGATGACCATTTTCCAGTTTGGTTTGAAAGATGTCATCTCAAAAGAATATTCCTTGTCCTAACAGCTGTGCACAAAAACTCCAGAAAAACGTATGTGCCAAAATAGAGGAATAGAGGGGAGTCAGATCATCAGTCCTGGTAAAATTAGAAAGAAGCAAAAGGAAACCTATTAATACTACTCACAAGCAACAGGGAGTGTAACATAAAACTGGGGCACACCAAACAGCACAAGTACAGATGCAGCATAGGGATATTTACGGAAGAAAGAGTCACCTGACACAATCCAGATAAAACAATGTGCTTAAAAGCATCATTTCCCTCTCCATGAAGTACTGGGAAAAAACATACTAAGATTGGTCCAACTATAAAGATTGTAACAAGTTAATCAGAAATAACAGCATCTCAGGAGAGAAAAGAAGGTAATGAGGACTGGCTCTAGGGCAGACACCAGAGCAAGAGCTTGTGATCCACAAAGGATGCCATCACTTTCAAAGAAAAACTGAAATGTTACCATGCAACCACATTCTTAGAAGAGGTAGTGCAACTGGTAGGTGGAAAGTACTTAAGTTAAACAAGGATCATAAGAGACAATACCATGCTGAGACAGGAAAATAAATGCTAATTGTTCAGCTTATCTGTGTGTTTGACTGAAGCACACTGCACACCTAGCGTGAAAGTTGTATGTCACTAATCTCTGTGCAGTCAAGACTAAAGCAAAGATTATAAAAGTGCTGAGCTGTGGCTGGCAAAGTGAGTTAGGAAACCAGATTAATACAATTTACCCTAACCAACATGGAAGAGCAACCTAGCTAGTTCCTCACTGCTTATGCAGTATTTCTCACTGAACACTACCTTACAGGTTATACACTACCTTTCCAAACATAGTATTTCCTCAGAATAAAACTTAGGAAAACATATTGAAAGGTCAAAATAACAGTAACAAGTTGTAAAACTCTTATACTTATTCATGTTCTCTATTTCCAATAAACTTTCCTTAATCTTCCACTTTCAATATTTACACAAACTTTTGCAAACTTTATTAGGTTGACAGTATGAGTTTGGGTGGACAGTGTTAATGTGTTAATACTTGCACACATTTAAACACCCAAACCAGACTGTGTAACTGAAATATTTCATGTCTCTAGGGGTGTCTCTACTTTCTTATGAGCAGTTTCCTGTAACCTAACCATGAATGCCCTGGCAGAAACTCGCTTTATGGTCGAGCTATTCCATCAACATCAATAGGTATTTTGCTTCAGCACAGGGAGGCTAAGCTGAGAGTTTGTCAAGGAGATGGAGAGCCATGTGGAGCAAACTGTCTCTCTCTACCAACATGAAGGCTTCCTTATCAGTAAAACCAGACTGTGGTGAGAAAGAAGGGAATTGCTAATGTCAAGGTATTGTGCCAACTTTGTTGAGAAGCTCTCCTATGTCCTACCTTGCCTTGACCCCACTGTGGAGTTAATTGCTTCCCCCACTCACCAAAAAAAAGGCTGATAGCAAATGGCTTAGGTGAGAATGTAGGAAGGATTCTTATATTTCTGTATGGTTTTGCTATTCAAAAATTTGAGGTGAAGGGGCAGTTTAAGCCCTCAGACTTGCCTGAAGGCAGAATAAACCTGCCTTAGATTAATCCACCTTCACTGAAGTTTTGTACAGCAATGTGACCTTGTCCTGCAGAAGGCTATGAATGGACACATAAGCAACTCAGCTGACAGGCAGATATAAAATTAATTTGCCCTAACATGATTATGTGTTGTCTGTTCCTCCACATCAGAATGATGAACTGCTTATTTCTTATGTTATCACATGAAATTGTGGTATTTTGACTGAAACCTAAAATCTCTGGTCTGTCTTCCCAGTTAAAAATCTCTGACTCCTGCAAGTAATGCAAAGCCCTATAACATTTTAGCTGCTTTCTCCAGATTCATTTGGCTACTTTAAATCAAAAGCGCTGGCGGATAAGACGTTAAGAGCTGTTCATTTACCCAGCACTAAACTAGCTGATGTATATGGCTGTACTTGAACTACAAGTGAAGTTACACAGATGCTTTGGATGTGGCTGCTGTGTCTTCAATAAAGCAATTAATACTTTCAATTACATACATTCAGGAAGAAAACTAAACAACTTCAGCATCCTCCTTTTGAATATGTCCCTAACCATAATGATGTTACTTACAGGAAATCTTCACACCTTTGCAAATGGGACGTTACTAGCATCTACGCAAATAAAGCAAGTCATGTTTTCCCTTATACATCCACCACGCTTTACCTGCTCTTGATAGCACTTCGATACGTGAAACACAATACCTTATTTTCATGAAAGAGAAGCAGCAAGTGTAGGTTTGGGCATGGTTGTAGCCATGAGTGTTTAGCCACAATAAAAAAAAAAAAAAAAAAAAAAATTAAAGGCCAAAGCAAGAGGCGGAGGAGAATGCTAGTGGTGCCCCATGGCACTGAGGAGGCTGTCACACACCAGAAGAAGCTCACTAAGCATGGCAGGCCAGCTTACCAGCTTGCCAGCAGCACCTCCAGGTATCCCTGCAGCTGCCCAGCTCTTCAAAACTCTCCCCTTGTATCATGCTAGCACATAAAGAATCCTGTCATCTGTCTTTAGAAAGAAGGGAGACAGGTTGGGAGGAGATGGAGTCTAATAGACAGCTCCCCAGAGACACCGCAGGCCTTTGTCTTGCCTCAGTCACTGCAGGAGTAGCACAGCTGCGAGTGGCAAGCTGCATGTTTCAGGCTTGATGAATGGAGGATCTAGTGCTCTAGAGAATGGATGAATCATATTTTCCATGTTCAGCTGTAATCAGTCTAATTTCTTTATTATAGGGCAATGTATTAAAGCGCAAGCTGCCACAAGGTAGCAGCACTGTGTGGGCTGCATTCTGGTTTTCCTCTGCCATCAGGAAACAGTGCCGGTCAAGCAGCCCCCTCCTCACACACAGACCTCAGGGTCCTCACATCTTGCAGCTCTCCTTTTGGTGAATTTGCCTTCCTGCAGCAGTGCTCAGGGGCACTGAGAGATTAAAACTCCAATTCAGTTGCTCACCCTTGTGCCCCACAAACATGTACTGTCCTGGAAAAGAGTATGGGGAACAAGTGGAATGTACCTCTTGGATCTGCAGCCCTGCAGACTTTTTGACTGCTCCTGGCCTTGCCTTGCCTTTGAGGGATTTTGATTCCTCCTCCAGAAAATTGCTCCAGAAGGAGAAGTACCATGCAGATGGAGGGTTGCATTGTGTGACATTCCCACTCACCTGTTCCCACTTGCTTTGGCTGTGGGGGCAAGAAGTGGCTGTACATCTAAACCCAACATCAAGCTGCAACTCTTAAGCCAGAAAATGCTGAGTCTGGCTATTCGTGTTACCAGGTCCAGGATAGCAGTACTCTGTGTGTGCCCCAGATCATCACCATATGTGCGAGGTTTCCCTTTTATTTCTGTCACAGTCCTCCCTTGCACTGCCCAAGTTACAATAATTTCTTAGTCATTGCCTTGTCTATAAGACATAATGTCACACTAGCCACTGTGCCTTTCCATGGAACAGGGTCCTGTTTTCAATGCCCTGGTTACACTTCCACCAGTAAACTAAGCAATGCTTTGTCATGGCTCCTCTCCTGGGGTTTTTCCACACTAGGAAACTCAATGGCATTAAGCGGCATGATTCAGATACACACCCTACAGCACTCAACCTGGTGGTGCTCAGGACCAGTCTAGCTTTTTAGTACTATGCAGGAGACACCTCTAATAGAGTAGGTGCAGTTACCCTGATATAGAGGATGAAATGTATAACTCTATGAACACAGCCTATGAAGTGCCTTAGGAACAACAAATGGATCCTAGACTTTTTTGTGGATGGGATTAAGGACTAGAGAGCCAAACTTCTCCTTTCTCTGTAGTATTATTGCCTTATAACCTTCGCTGGATGCACATAAATCTTAGGGTGGGTTTCCTCTCAACAGCCTTTGATTCTTTAAATCTAAACTGCAATCATTAGTTGTCCTCCTTAGTAAAGGGGACAGAAACAGGAACTTCTAATGGGAAACCTAAAATAGATGGGGTGAGTCACCAACAGGAGACATCTGTTGCTGTCCACTAATTAAGACGGAGCCAAGAGAACTAACTCAGACAACTATCTTCACCCAGATAACCTTGGGTGATGTTAATCTTGTTTTATGTGCGTTTGTCTCTAACTAGCTTACTGAGTTCAAGGGCAAGGCAGTGTGCTATGCATGCTGTCAGTCAAACTATTACAGTAGTGATGCAAATGTATTAATGCAGGATTTCCGTTTCTGAGCTGATGGCTCCCGATTTCTGAATTATTATTTATGAAGAGTTAATGATATAAACATTTGTTTTCCAGAGTGACATATGACATGTCATACAATCTGTGATGTGCTAGATTCTGGATTCACTTCATAAATTAATTTCAGATGCATTTTTAAGTGACTTGCTTGTTCCCTAAGCTATACCACATGACTGAAGGAAAATTCACACTTCTGTCCAGTTCATCAGGTCCCTTAAGGGACCAGAAATGGACCAGCAATAGTGACTCAGTTAACATATGAGGTCCAACACAAAAAAAAAAACGACTAACACTATTGCACAGAAACCAAGAGTGGGAAGGGAGTGATGAAGGGACAGTTACAGAACATGCTCTAACCTATCACAAGACAAGAGTCTACTCAATTGCTTCACTCCGTATGAGTGGTCATGTTTTCAAATACAGATGTTTTGTTGCCCTTGGTTAGAAAATATCGATGTGCAAGAATGAACAGCAAGTTAACATCAAGTTTCTAATTAAACTAAAGAAATCCACAATGGAAACTTTTCAGTTACTGACTGAGGCTTACAGTGAAGAGATACCAAACATCAAGTCAGTGCTCAAAGGAAGCCAATTTTTTTGTCAGTAGAAGACATGAAAGCAGAAATGACAGAGATCCTCTACAGCCTTTCAGAAGGCAGCATTGTATGCAGCTGTGTGTCAGTTCAGAAGGGAACTGTTTTGAAAGTGATCATAGTTGATACTCTTAATGTGTTAAATACAAAGATTTACAGGCATAGTCTTGCTTTTTGGTGCCAGCGCAACATGATTTTATACCCACTGATGGTGGTACGTAACAGTACAGAATAAATGAGACACTGGGAAGTGGCAATGCCCGAGTCCTTTTCCTTTCTGCTGTTTGATGTCTTCTGTTGTTGCAGCAGAGTTGAGGAAGGAGGGTCAGAAAAATGCATATTTCCTTCTCCACAGGCTATAAAATATTGGTGCAGCAATTCTCTTTGAAATAGCCAATAAAATCCCATTTTCCTCTTGCTTGAGTGTGTGAATAAATATAAGCTGACACGGGATTCGTACTTGTGAAACAGTGTGAGGTACAATTTTGCTTTATAATGTCAAGTTTTTGGCATGATCACATGTCTCATGAGAAAAGGAGCGGTTCGCAAGCCATGCAAGTCTTCCTAAAATACACATTGTAAAACCTGTGGTGTGCTCCAAGCTGCTGTGCAAGCTGTTTGTTCCACTTCCTCCCTTCCAGTGCTAGCCTTTCAAATTCCTCTGATTTTCCTCCTCTCATTGAAGTACACTAGTTACTATGGAAACCAATCTGTGGGTACCAAACTTGGTGACATCCACACAGAAGGGATGCTTCCCAGGAACCTAAATATCTGCTGGATGGTTATACATCAACATTGCACATGGGTTAGATTTTCTAAAAAACCACAGGAGGTCACTAAGGGAGAAGAGGTAGCAGCTGAGGTTATGATGAAAGAAACCCCAGATCTAGGCACTGGTGTGTTCTATAGTCTCATGACCTTCCCAGTGGCACAGCCCTTTGACTCAGAGAGAGACAAACCAGAGAGAGGCTGTGCTGAACCACAGGACTGTGACTCCCTCCCAGGAGCGACTCCACACCGAGACACATGCACATGTGGTAATCTTTAATGCTGCTCACCAGAGAACTCTTAGCATAAGTGAAAAGTAATTAAAGGAAAAAATAAATTACACACAGCACACCAAAAATTATCACGAATTAGCTGTTTCACAGAGAGCCTTTCTTGTAAGACAGAAATTCATCTATTGCAGAAAATCCTTTGTGATGGTGCACTTGGCTGTGTGGTACTTGTCAGAGTCACTGTTAGAAGACAAACCTCTTAGAGGAATCGGGTCCACCTGAAAACAACCATGACAAAGGAAGCCCTGCTCTGGACTAGTAGCATTCAGCAGAGGAGTTAAGACCTTGCAGCAGCAGGAACTAGCCTCTGGTGACAGCCAGCACAACTCCCTGGACACTGGAAGTCACCAGCTCCACTTGGCTACGTGAGGATGCCTCTTGGTTGCACTGCTCATTAAATGCTCTATTCCATTCTCATTAAATAAACTTCCTATATACCAACTCCCTTGGCACAGGCAGGAGGCTAGGCAGAAGGGTTCAGGGCAAATAACACCCCTCCATCCCAGACAGAGGGGCACCTACAGGGCACACGGGAGGGAGGTGGCACTGCAGGCAGCAGGGCATAAAGCAGGGACAAGTGGACCAGATGCAGCATTGTCTCAAGCCAGATTTATGGATTTTCAGCCCTTGTTTTTGATAGAAGTGTGAATTACCTTCCAGAAAAGAGGCATACATGCTGAGCTGGGGTATAACCAAAGGCACATGTTTTGCAACAGCTGTTATCCATGCAGGTTTTTTTCCAGCTGTATTTTCAGGGGAGCAGGAAACATCTCCCAGTATCACAGAAGAAAGCTTTGAGCCATTTAACAAACCTCACAGAAAAGAGGCAGGAAGCTACCGTGGGGAGGCAGGCAGGCAGGGCTAGAGCTGCTAGTGTGGCAGGCATGGGAGAAGCAGCAGCAACGCCTGACAAGTAAAAAACAGAAGGATTAATTTGTTGAGATATGAGGGGCATTTCTCACCATTGCTAAACCTGTCCCCAGAAACCCATCCTGTTCCTGGTCTAGAATCATGGTGTTAAAGAATTACTCCCAGTGTATACCAGCATAAGTCCCTGCCAGGGTAAAAGTTTCCAAATGAGTTTCCTATTGGTGAGGGCTAAAATCCTCAGACTAGGGAGGTTGTTTGACTTGCTTTGGGTTGCCTAGGGATTTTTCTTAAGTACAAGAGGCATGTAGTATTTCAGCTCACCTATAAACCAGGCCAGCTGGCTCTTCTAAGGTACTGACAATCCTGTTTCTTTAGCTGGATGCATAAGGAGTAGATGTAGGTGCAGACTCTCGCCTTGCCCTTTGCTGCTCACCACACATCCTTGAATGGGGACTGCTCAGGCTGCCCATGAGTAGCGCAAGTGGGAAAAGACGATAGTAGATTTAGAGATCAATGGCTGAGAATGAAATCTGATCTAATTCAAGCTCCTCTTGAAAGATGATAAATAAAAACGTGCTCAGTACTTTTTGGAGATTTGTCTCATTACACCAGTAGCAGACCTAGTATGGGTAGTAAGGTAAAGAGGTACAGATTGCATTTTTTTAAGACAGTAAGTGGGACTATCCTCAAAGAAAACTGAGTAATTTAACACCTTGCACTATGTTGTCACATTTTCATTTGGCAACTATGTGAAAAGTCATCATGTCCCATTTTAGATGGCCACCTCCCTGTTCACACTGATCTTTATAACAAGCACACAAGTGCCCATCTATATTTAAAGTGGTCTCCTCACAGAACCATAGAAATTTCAATAATACTAAGATTTGAGGCTGAATATGGACAAGAATATAAAGTTCTGACCTCGGCATTGTTTACCTAAAATTTCAGGACCTGTTCCCTACCCCAGGTTCCACCCTGGCACTGTTTCTATTCTTCCCTTCCCTGCTTTCTCAAGGGTTTACTGGAATACAGGCTACCCTGGAGCAGTGGGTGGCTGGCTTTTGATATACTCCCCTTTCATTCCTCAATGTGTCATCTGTGAGGATTTTCCAGAGGGCTTTTTTAGATCCACCTGTTGTTGTGCAGACAGCCCTACAGAAACATGTAAACCTGATTCACTTGAAAAAGGAAAGCAGGCTAACCTCCCTACATGATTAGATCAAGCTAGCTTTCTGCTTTCAGCCAAGAAAAAGATGCCAGTCTGGATGAAGTAACAATTTACCTGACTGACATCTGAAGAGGAATGGAGTAAATGACTGAAATGAAACTTCTGCAGCCACAGGGCAAAAAACTCTATACTCTTCCCACAGTTCTGGTTGTTTCCCTTTGAATCTGCATGAGGAATGGTGGCTCCAATCTGTTCTTACATGAAATAAATTGGCTGGTCCATCCCTAATCAAAACCTGTTTAAAATGAGACAGAGGAGCAGCTGTCCAAAAATTAACAACAAGCTGATGTCCCAGATGTGGAACGTAACTGCCAAATACTCAGGGTCTAAAATATGTGTATTCAAATGAACATTGCTTAAATATTGCTAGATACCAACAAAGAAGCTACAGAAGTAGAATGGAAAATTGTACTGATGGTTTTGCATGAGCTTTATGTGCTACATACATTTGAAAAAAGAAGTGAAGCAATAGCAAAAATTGCACTTGATGAAAAATCAACTGGCTGGAATTCATGCTGGTGAGAAAGAGAATGATTGTATGTCATAATGAGTTGTGCTGAGCAATAACAGAGTGAAGAAATGGGAAGAAAATTGAACAGCAATACCTCCCTATCTTTCCTAAAAAAGAAATGTCTTGAAATTTAGTGACACTTTTGAGATGCTAAAAACTAGCTTCAAAAGAAATCAGTGGTAGAAATGACACCCAGAGCTGCAGAGTCCCAGACAGAGAGGAAAAAATGATGCCAAATCTGATTGCTAATATATTCTGTCCCTGTACAAGGGATGCCACAGGAAAAGGCAGTGGAAAGACCAGAGTGAAGACTTGCAAAAAGTTAAAAACCAAAAGCTAAGACAGAAAATATAAGTATAGAAGGACAGCACCATCCTCTGATCACTCACATCAACCATCAAGAGCTCTCCCATATTTGTATTAATTTTTGCATACTGATGTAAGCTCTAGACTTGGAGATGAGGGATGGAATTTTTATTAGATGCAGGCCGTCAAAGCTTAGAGGATGGCAGTGTAGGAAGGGTTGAACAGCATAGGTCTAGCTAAATAGGACTGTGACTGCTCCCTATAAATACACCTTCAGGAGGCGAGCATCAGGGTGAGGGGAGAGCTATTTCAGCTAAGAGAAATTTTGCCAGAAGAGCAAATTGCTGTAAAGCAGCTAGTAACACATGAAGGCAAAGCTGCCCTCAGCCTGGTCACTGTGGCTGCCTCGCCAAGCATGGACTGGCTTCACCCCGGTCCATTCAGAGCAGTAGGTGGGCTAGTGTGTGCTGCAATGCAGAGAACAGGTGTGAGGAGCAATTTGAAGACCAAAGGCTTTGCTGAGTTGATTTTGGGTGGCTATACACTCCCAGGAGAATAAGGAGAGAGGACAGCTTCCGGCTGCACACCAGGGACATCAGCATTCCCAGCATAGGGCCAACAGTACACCCTGGTTCCATGGCCTCTTCAACAGCGTCAGCAACTCAGATCCATGCAGAATTGCTGCATATTTAGTAAAGTTTTCCCACAAGCCTTGACTGGAAAGCCAAGATTTCAAACCAGGGGATGGAGTCCCCATGAGTGCTGGTTTTGAAATAAATAGTAAAAATAAAATTGGTACTAAAGAAATATCAGGGAACTATTAAAGTGTATTTCTTCCCTTCAGGTGCTCAGAAATACTCAGTACACAGCTGGACAAATGTTTTCCACTTGAACAGTGATTTATCTGACTTGAGTATTCTCCAAAAGGCTCTGGGGCATTGCTCTGGCATAGAGGGAGAAGAAGAAAAACTCCACCATGAAGGTTGGAAAAGAAAGTAATAAACAAGGAGACATATGTCAGAGGAGGATATCGTAATGCACCCCTAACCACCAGCTTTGAAGAAGGCAGGATGGGACTGGTGTGCTGCCCTGGTGTAGGACCACATCCCGTCTGCTCCACCAGGTTTTTTTTGTAGGGGATGTCAGGCACAGTGGGCAGGTTACTGTCCCAGACCTGCTGCTGGAACACAACTGGAGGGTCAAGGAACAGGCACAGACATGCAGCCCTCATGCAAGGCAGTACTGAAGCATCTGCCTGCAGCACAAGTTTTCCTCTCACCAGAAAATTACTTCTAGCAATTAGCTAGACCATTACCGTCACATTTAGAAGGCTACTGTCAGCTTACAGATAGGCCTCTTTCTTTTTTCTCTCAAATATTTTTTTTATTTTCTTCCAGAACTTGAAGTAAATGGAAAAGATTTGAAAGGTTTGTTGGGGAGAAGGGTTCTGTTCCAGTAAAAACAGCTGGGTTTAGGCAGATAAATATTATGTTACTATGTAATTGCCACAGCACAAACAATGCAGCACTAGGAACCTAACAGCAAAACTGCCCAAATTAAAAATGATACTTTAGTTCCCAAGAGGAGAAACAAACAGAGAACATAAAGGGAGATTTTTTTTTTTTTAACTAATCTCAAATTTAATAATTTCAGGTATTGTTCATTACACTATTAAAGAAGTATATGTTTAAAATGTAAATTTTCAATACTGAAAGCCAGAAAGTAATCTGCAGAGTATAAAAGTTACCTGAAATTGATCTCTTCCTTTTCTAAACTGAAAGAGAACAGAAGAAATTTGATAAACATCAGACTCTTAGGGTTTATCTGAACCTTGTCCGATGTATGTGTACAGAACAGGAAAGTGATTCTTCTATAAAAAGTAGTGAACTCTAAATTGAATCCTTTTTTTTTTGTTTCAATACGAATTCATTTCATTCTTAGTTGGCAAGGTCACATCAGAAAGCTGGCCTTTGGCTGGCTTAGCAGTAGCAGCATTGCATGGTGTGAAATAAAACTTTCACTTTGTTGGAATAAGCAAAGAAATGTTCAATGTTGTGGATTTGTCTACAGCCAGCATCCATCTGCCTTTCTGACAAGTCCATCAATGGCATATTTTTTTAAATGTCAGGTTTCGTTATACTTGTCCAGAAATTGGCTTACCTGAACAGTCTATTTCAGCTGGTTACTTTGCGGCAAATACACAGTGAAATATTCTTCTTCCACCCTGTAATCTAGAGTGAACCCAGATTTTTTTCAGCCTCCCGGTCCAACTTCATATCAAAGCCCTTCACTTTTCTGGTGATGCTTTCCAATAAACATAAGAGGCTTTTCCTAAATATGAGATTTATACAACAGGTCACAATGTCATCAAGTTGTAAGAGAGACAACAAAGACAGAAGAGTTAAGCAGCTTGCCAGCAGGGGTTATGAGATGATACAACTTAAGAATACGCTCCTAGGCTGAAGAAGGGTTTGGTAGGTACCAGCCTAGCTCACCCAGGACAACTCATCTGTGTGGGCCAGACATATCATGCAACTAGCTGGAAGGAAAGGAGTTTTGTGACAACTCACAGCAGAGTTCTGCTGTTCCACTCAAGTTTTGGTGATTTCACAGATTCTTTCTCATCATGCTGCCTTTCAAAGCTCTGTCTATGAGAGTTTTGTGGAAAAGCCTCAGGATGAACAAGCATTTTCTCTTCTTATCCAGAGCTGGCTCCTCACTGCAGTTGATGTAGAAGCAGCCTTGGCAAGGGTGATCTGAAGAGTTGATCTAAGCTGTTGGTTTCCTGTGCTTCCTAACCTGCTGCTCTCCTTTCTCACTTCTCAGGACAGTGGTGTTTATTATCGCAGCAAATTTTGGTGGTGGTGCAGAGTTTTGTTTTCTTTCCTTTCAGTCAGTATGCTGCAGGAGTCCTGCTGGGAGCAACAAACATCCTCATCTATTCACAGGGATCAAAACCCACCCTGATGTGATATTTTAAGAGTGGAAACAATCAGCTTCAAAGGAAAACTGACTAGAAAAACAGTTTCTGAAGAGTGCTGCTGATTCTAAAGCTGTAAAGAGCAGTTTAGAGGTGATCAGAAGAAAAAAGCAAAATAAGTCACCCAAAGGGAAGAGAAGCCCCCACAGCCCTCAGACATGCCTTGAGATGCAGAGCTTGGCATTGATGTGCCTCATGTCTTTGAACCAATCCAGGTTCATCAGCAACTGTGAGAGGATTTTTAGATCTGCAATCAACACACCTTCAAGGACCACCTTGCTCCACCGGCCCCGGGCCAGAGTCACTATGCATGCACCACAGGGCTGCACCACAGGTGGACTCCTCATGACCCATATCCAGATTGCCTATGTAGTCTGAGATGTGCTGTGCTGTCACGTCCATCAGTGTAGAGAAATAAAACCCATCTGTAGCACAGACATGGGCCCACTTGTACAGCCAGATAGCACAGCCCTCGGTTGCTGCCACCTGACATTCTCCACTTCCAGAGACCACTTCCTTGACATAGTCTGGATGGGCCCACATTGTTTTGGACAGGACATGAATTTACCCATATAAGTGAGAACTGCTCCAGCATCATGAACACTGCATTGTTTTCCTAGTTTGTAGCACCTCAAATACTGTGTTGCGCCTCAAATACTGTGTTCAGTTCTGGGCCCCTCAATACAAGAAGGATGGAGCGAGTGCAGGCTTTGGAGCAAGTGCAGAGAAGAACAACAAAGCTGGGGAAGGAGCTGGAGAACAAGTCTTATGAGAAGCAGCTGAGGGAGCTGGGGTTGTTTAGCCTAGAGAAGAGAAGGCTGAGGGGAGACCTCATTGCTCTCTGTAACTACCTGAAAGGAGGTTGTGGAGAGGAGGGTGCTGGCCTCAAGCTGTGTCAGGGTAGGTTCAGGCTGGACATCAGGAAGAAAAACTTTCACAGAAAGGGTCATTGGGCACTGGAACAGGCTGCCCAGGGAGGTGGTTGATTCACCTTCCCTGGGGGTGTTTAAAAGACGGGTGGATGAGGTGCTGAGGGGTATAGCTTAGTGGTTGATAGGAATGGTTGGAGTCAACGATCCAAGAGGTCTTTTCCAACCTAGTGATTCTGTGATTCTGTGATTTTGTACATAAAAAAGAGACTGTGCCTGTAATTTTTATTTAACAAATTAAGAATATCAACTACCATCACCTTTATAATAGTGCTCTTTGGAGTTGACACATAGCTGCTTACAATGCTGCCAACGTTCAAAGCAATTCAAAGTACTGCAGTATTGGACCTCTCCCAGTGGCAGTTCTAACCACGTGGTCTAAAATTGCTGTTTTCCTTTCCCCAAATGAAAGCAATTGTTTGGGGGCATGGGAGGAGGGGGCAGTTCTAGAATGACATTGTTCTAACTAGCATTCTCAGAGAGAAAAGAGAGGAAGAAAACATGGCTTAGGTAGGAGGGATTGAAGGCTAAAATATTGAGTCCAATCTTTCACAAGAGAATATGAATATGAAAAGATGTAGATAGCCCTGGAAGAACCTTAGTAGCTCCTGTAGGCTCCATCATGGAAGGCCTCCTTCTAGTTCACCACTTTGTGCCTTTCTGCCCATGGGCAACCAGTGGTCCAACTGCAAATCCCATGTACAGTTGTGTGAGGAATAAACTGCTCCTTTTGTATCACCACCAAGTCTGCATCAGTTGTAGACAAACCTAGAGAGGGTGTAAAAGGCAAAGGAGGTCACACCTGTACTTGTGTGATGGAGTGGAGTAACAAGATGAGCAACACTAGGGAGAGATGTAACTCCACTGAGGTCACCAGGGCTCCTGGCTGCTCCTGTTGGCCCTGTCTTCAGACCTGGAAGCACCATAGAGGATCTGGGCATATGTAAAATAAGGGTGTGGATGTGACCATATCTTGTTAGCTGCTTCCTGTTTTACATTTGCTGCCAGGCTGCCTTAAACCACATCCCAGGGGCTGGGTAGGGTTAGTGCAGAGCTGTTATTCCTATGCACTCTTGCCTCCCCTGCAAGGGAATCCCCTCCCTTGTTTTTCTTAGGGCCCAAGTGCTGCCAAGGGATCATCATGGGGCTCAGTGCAGAGCTCATGTTGATGCTGTCTCTTTGTAGACTCTACTGTGTCATTATTCCTGCTCTACCTAAGGCACAACTGCAGTAACTTTCCACCCCATCTTAAATCACTACTAAATCCAAACCAGCATTTTCATGAGGTCACACACCTATTTCTGATCATGTTTTGCTTTGTTAGCCCCAGTTACTCCAGGCAAGAAATGTGAAAATCTGACCAGTGAGTAAATCTGCCCTAACCTTTGGCTATCAGCTGGCAAATTGGCAGACAGGCTCCAGGCATGCAGGGAATGTCCCCAGATGTATCACTGCCAACTGCCTAACGCCAGAGAAATATCCCTTGTTGTAGTGGACTTTTTTTAACTTCTTTCCACAGATCAAAAGCCCTGTAGCCAAACTAATGCTGTTTTCCTCAGAACCATTTCCGTAAGAGGAAAGAAGAGTACCTGCTTGGGGACATCTGCTATACACAACCACTTCAGACAGAACAAAGAGAACTGCAAATAGAGGAGCCTGCATCCTGAGGGGGACAGACAGAATAACAAGCTGAGTCTTTTCCGAGACATTTTCACATTTCTCTCCTTTCAGCAGGCACCCTTGGTCTCTGCCATCTAGGCAGCCACTCAGAGAGGGTAGAGGGAAGCTGGGGTTTGACAACATTTGGTGCTAACCCTGGGAGAGTTCCCCTGCCACTTCCCTCTCATCAACAACCAGAAGAGCCTCATCAAGTTTACACTGAGTTCTCATGGGCTCTCACTGCCAGTGCCACAACTACAGTAGTCTTCTATGTTTAACAGTGCCACTGGATTCACACAAGGCTGTTAAAGCCTGGCCACCTGCACGGCTAGTGGAGAAAAGCAACCAAAGCCCAAATGCCACCCTAAGAAGAACACAGGCAATGTGAAACACAAGCTGGTGGAAAGCAGCAGGGCAGGGACCAATAGCATTGAGTAGTTTTGCTTTTCTTGGGTGTGACCCAGCTACGGCTCTGAGGAAGGAGGGATCTCCCAAGGAAGGGTTTCTAAAAGAAGCTCAGTTTCTGCAGCCAGTTACTACACAAAATTTGGCAACTCACAACACAAACCCTTTTGGAGGCTTTTTTATCCCTTCCTCGCTCTACCCCTGTCACTGCATGCACCTCATGCCCAGTATCCCAGAGAGGAACCAGGACAGGAAAACAGTTTGACTAGGAAATCTTTCCAATGTCAACATCCTCCATCCTGGGGCTTTGCTTTCCGGGGAAAGATGAACTTTGTGTACAACTGTTTGTGTGGACTGAGCTTAAAGGCAAAGACTCGTCTTGTGGGTTAAAAAAAAGTTAAAAAGAATTTTACAGACTAAACAGATACATCTCCCTGAGTACTCTAGTGATGTATTTAGCAACATTTAGGAATATATTTATATAGACAGAGCAAAGCCTTAGGCATTTCATTACTCAGGAAAGCCCTGGGGTCATGGGATCCTGCACCAGAGTGCACCTCCATCAGTGCTGTAGACTGCTGCTCCAGTCCTCAAAGAAAGTTGTGTGGAGTGATTCAGGAACACGTGGGCTATTCAGACTCCCAGGACCTCAGCTAGGACACCCATATCTACACAGATCCCTAAGGTTTTTATGTCCTCACCCTAACTTTCTACTGCTGTAGCAGAAAGCTGGTTTGTTCAGCTGCCATGATTTCTCCGACCAGCCAGTCCAGCTAGGGCAGAGAAGAGAAACTGAACCAATACCTTAAGGCTGAAAGTCAAACTGGTAGTGGCTGGTCCTGAAGAGTGACCAAGCAGGATCTGCTGAACTATACCCTTTAGTTGAATCAGTGGCTGGGAATTGCCACAGCATCATTCTCTCTACCATGTCCTATCCCTCCTTAATCCCAAGGCTGATGAAATTTAGTCCTTGAAGCCAAGTTACCCAAACGATATTTCCCTTTAGGGACATATATTCTTGCTCAAAAGAGAATCCACAAAACAAGGACATTCATGACTGTCATGTTGAAATATTACCATAGAAATATTAATAATTTGAAAGGCAGGAAGGCATGACCATTCTGAGACTGCTTAATACCAAGAAGCAGGTTACTTCACAAGACAGAGGTGCATATTATTCTGAAGGAAGCTCTGTCCATGACTAAAAATAAACCTATACCATTTCCCTATTTGAACTTCCTGTAGCTCTTTAAAGAATACAGAGACCCAACCAAGTCATTCTCTTTGAAGGAAGTGTTTGAGATCATTAGCAACTTGCCTGTTGGGAGGTTCTCAATCCAGATGTCTTTGTGGTAAATTTACACAGAGCACTTGGCATCCTATTTATCCTCTCATTTACAAACCATATGCAACTCATAAAGTCAGCACTGCACAAAGAGAGGCATTATTGGTCACAGCTCTGCTTACAATAGACAGGCATTGGATTAAAATGAGGTTTCATTGTTAAGCAAACATATAACTTCCAGATACAATTCTTAATTTAAAACATCTGAAAAATTAACATCCTCATTTGGGCATTTTTCCAGATCAGATGGTAGCACATTGATGTTCTTTGGACAAATGATTTCATTCACAGTAAGTAGTTAAATTATCGGCTCACTTCTGTAATGTATGTGAGTGAAGAATTGTGTTGTTTTTATTAATCATCCCAGAAGTAGTTTGGTATCCCACATCACAGGTTTTTGTTCCGCTGCTGCTTCTGGCTTCCTAAACACAGAGCACTTGTGTCATACTCTCTGACACTCCATGCACACTTTGACAGTTTCAGAGTTGGATGACTCCAGTTGCTTTTGTTTTGGATACTTCTTGAACCCCTTCAACACTTGTGAAATCAACATCTTAAACAGGCTATCAGTCAGGGCAGTGAGGGAGTTTTTAGGCAAGTTCTCTTCACTTTTTATATTCCATTAATACAAACAGATTGAACAACAGAGGGATTGTCTGTACAGAGTTTCCTGCGGTAGTTATGCACTCCTTCAGTTTGATTTCCAGGCTTTCCTTATTACATTTTCAAATAGCACTTCTTTCTACAGTCATTGTGAGCTTGATCAGTCCATTGAAGGAAGTGCCTTTCACTTCAGCTCAATGGAAACTTGATCTTAAAAGATAGATGAAGCTTACATGGACTCCAATCGGTTCCAGTAAACCATGCAGAAGAATTGTTACTAAAACATATAAAAGAGTCTTACTGTTCTATTTGGTGCTAGTAATGGTTCTGCTGTGGAACATTTTGCCTTAGTCTTCACTGGCAAACTGTCTTTCCACGCCTCTCAAATGGATGGACCGCAAGACAGGGAGTTGGGGAGCAAAGTCCTTCCCACTATAGGATCAAGTTCTTGACCACCTGAGGAGGCTGGACATTAAAAAGTTGATGGGACATAGTGAGACACATCCCAGAGTCCTGAGGAAACTGGCTGATGTAGCTGTCAAGCCACTGTCCATGATATTTGGAAAGTAATAGCAGATAGGTGAAGACCCTGGTAACTAGAAGAAGGGCAACATTGTGCCCATTTTTTTAAAAGGGTAGAAAGCAGAACTCTGGGAACTAATGACCTATCAGCCTCACTGCTATGCCTGGGAAGAATGTGTAGCTGATCCTTCTGGAGGCTATGCTAAGGCACGTAGAAGACAGCGAAGTGATTCAAGACATCCAGCATGGCTTCACCAAGGCCATCTATTCCTTGACCAACCTAGTGGCCTTCTGTGATAGAATGACTACGTCAGTGGACAAGGGAAGAACTACAGATGTTGTCTATCTGGAATTCTGTAAAGCCTTTGACATGGTCCTCACACAACATCCTTCTCGCTAAACTGGAGAGGTATGGATTTGATGGGTGGACTGTTTGACGGATGAGAAATTGGATGGATGGTTGCATTGAGATGGTAATGGTCAATAGCTCGAAGTCCAGGCAGAGACAAGTGACAACTGGTACCCCTCAGAGGATTGTACTGGGACCAATACTGTTTAATATCTTCATCAGTGATGTAGACAGTGGCGTTGAGTGCACCTTCAGTAATTTTGCAGAAGACATCAAGCTGAGCAGTGTGGTTGGCATGCCTGAGGATGCCATCCAGGGGGACCTTGAAAAGCCTGAGGAGTGGGCCCATGTGAACCTCATCGGATTCAAGAAGGCCAAGAGCAAGGTCCTACACCTTGCTAAGGGAAACCCCTGGCTATCAGTACAGGTGGAGGGATGAAAGGATTGAGAGTAGGTGTACTGAGAGAGACTTGGGAGTATTGGTGGAGAAAAAGCAGTATGTGAGCTGACAATCTGTACTCACAGCCCAGAAGGCCAACCATCAAAAGAAGCATGTCCAGCAGGTTGAGGGCAGTGATTGTCCCCTCTCTACCATTCTGGTAAGACCCTACAAGACCACTGCAACCAGTTCTGCAGCCCTCAGCACAGGAAAGGTATAGACCCGTTGGTGCAGGTCCAGAGGATGGCCACAAAAATGATCAGATGGATGGAATACTTGTCCTGTGAGAACAGGTTGAGGGAGTTGGCATTGTTCAGCCTGGAGAAGAGAAGGCTCTGGGGAGACCGTATTGTGGCCTTTCAGTATTTAAATGAGGCTTGTAAGAAAGATGAAAAAAGACTTGGTAGTAGGGCCTGCTGTAACAGGACAAGGAGTACTTTTCTTTTAACTACTAGAAGGTAGATTCAGACTAAATATAATGACAACATTTTTTTGCAAAAGAGCTGTGAAACACTGGAAAAAGTTACCCAGAGAGGCGGTAGGTACCCCATACCTGGAAACATTCCCTGAGCACCCTGATCAAATTGAAGATATCCCCCTCATTGCAGGAGGGCTGGGATACATGAACTTTAAAGGTCATTTCCAACCCAAACTTTTCTATGATTCTGTGACTCTATATCAACCAGTTTCTGGCATCGGGCTTCAAAAAGTTAGAGCGATCAGGCAGAAACAAAAATGTCCAGATGTAAGAAACATGAACCGCTAGGAAAGGTTGAAATTAATCAGTCTAGCAAAAAAACTAAAACTAAGGGGACACATTAAAAGCCCTTAAAGACAAGAGATGCAAAAATGGAGAAAGGAAATTATTCATGTGTTCTTTGGAAACAGAAGCATAATGCATTTTGATTGCACCAAGAGAGGCTGAGGGTCAGTGCTAGAGACTGCTTCCTGTATTGACAAGGACAGTAAACAGCAGAAATAGTTGCCTAAGGATGCTGTGGAATATCCATCATTCTTGGATTCTTGTAGCAAATGTGACAGATGTGAGTTGGAAATCATTCTGGTATAGCTGGACCTGCCTTTGGGTAAGGACTGTAGACAAGTTTATTCCTCAAGGCACCTTTCACAGATATTTATTTAATACTTGCTTATAATTATAATGTGCCCCATATTTAGAGGAGTATATTTTGAATACTATAAAAAAACTATCTCAGTAGAAGAACAGTGTTAAAAAAAGGCCTTGGAGATCATCAAGTTTTGGGGACCTAAAGGTGTTCTTTACTCTTTGAAGAGTCATCTGTCTGCTTTCATTTTGCATAAAGTTTATATAAAATGACCACTTCATAGACAACATTAAGAAGCATGAGGTCACTTAAGAAATATGCTGGATGGGAGCTGGAATCCTTTCAGGTATCTCATCAGATTTTTCATATTGAGTTGAGTGAAGGGTTGTGCTGTAAAATCTTCAGAATCTTTTTTTAAGAGATTCAAAGCTTAAAGCTTTAACAAACAAAAAATATACAAAAAACCAACACCCCCCATAAAAAAAAAAAAAAAAAAAAAAACAAAAACAGGCACACAAAAATCCCAGTTCCAGGAAGTTGAACTAAAATTTAAGTATCACATACAGAAAGGAAAAGAGAATTAAGCTGGCTGTAAATGTTCATATGTATTAGAGATATGATCAGAGTTCAGGTCATGGAGTCTCAATTAATTGTGCTTTGTGCTGTGCACAAGTCTTTAAGAGTATCTGCTTAAGGGGAGGAGGTTGCTGGGATATTCCCCTTCCCATGTAAGAAACAGGAAGTGTCTGTCTTATAAGGCCCACAGAACCATCTTTCAGAATTTCAGAATTTCAATTTTCTTCACTTCTTAAATCATACAGATTTTTTATACAAACCTCCTAAATCTTCCTTACTGTTATCTTAGTGAAATCCAATACCATATCCATCACATTTAGATGCCTTCCCCAATAGCAATTTATTGACAGATTTTCCAAATTCTCACTTTCCTGGTGCCCAGAACTAAATGTGCTGTTGAGATTCAAAGCAGAATTCAGATGATGGGAAAACTGTGTTCTAAAATGGCAAAGACATAAGATAACATATTTCTAAGGGCTTCACACCTTTTTTTTCTGTGAATATGCTCATCTGCACTAGTATAAACTGGGTGCAACTCCACTAAAGATAGGAAGTACACATCAGTGTAGACCCACTGTGATAGCATGATCAGTCCCAAAAGTCCTCTCATCAATCATCATTTAGATGCTACCTTTTTTGAAAGCATCTATCAAAAACTGGGAAGGAAACCCAGGCACATCACAGTTCTACTCACTGCTGAATGACACTTTATAAAAAGAGAATACCAATATGTTTTCATTTATTAAGCTGATATTACTTTCCAAATGCATATAGCAAAGTCAAAATACTTAAAACAGTAAAGCATTTCCCAGACAAATTTTGCCATTTGGGGGGTATTACATGAAAAGTGGCTGACTAAATGAAAAAAATGGCACTTGAGAGGTTATGGGTACACTGGAGACAAAGAAACAAAGGTCGGCTTAAAATGGCAAGCAGGTTGTTGTAACAGTGGATTTGTAATAGCAATTAATGCTTCCCTTTTTTTCCCCAACATACTCAAATCTGTCACAAACAGCAAAGAAACAAACACAAATTGTGTGGTGAAATCCAGAGAAATTTGGTACTAGTATCAGGCCTGATCATTTGAAATGGTCTGTATTCATGCCTCTTTAAATAACTTTAGATCAGGAAACTTATCTTTTCATCAGGCTGTATGGATCATTTAACTCTCTCATAAACCACATACAATTTAGTTTCCAATAAGTGTAGTTTTAAGTTCCTACGGTTTTTCTTGAAAGAGAAAACTAGGTTTTGAGTCCATTCAGTACAAAGCAAAAGCATAATCATTAAGCATATTTAATTGACAGCCTAAAACTGCCAAGTCTGCATAACAAAAGAAACAGGAGGGGGGAGGCAGGAGAGAAAATATTAATATCTTTCTAGCTAAATGAGAGTAGTAGGTGAAAATGAATGAAGAAAAGGGAATGCTATGTGTTTGCATTGTGTGCAATAATTTATGGGGTTTGAATGCCTTTGAACACTCTTACTAGGTATATATGAATACTTTTGATTGAGGAAAACACCCTCGGTGAGGAATAAAGAAATGACTACATTTCAGTATTCCAAAACTACATGTAAAAAACCCATGCTGTATAACAATAAAAATCACAGACACTTATGAATGAGTACAATTAGTCACAGTTATATAAATGTAAGTATATATTCAATTTCTGTGTATATATTAAAGGGAAATATGTTAAAAGAGAAAACTGTTTTTCAGAATAAGGCATAAGACATTGAGAAAACCTACAGCACAAATAGGGAGTTTCATCTATAGAAGAAAGCCTGAATGCCAAAATGCTATTGCAGTAGGGGAGCCTGGGACTGCCAGCATGGACTGCATTAGAGTGACACCACAGAGCACACTTCTCCTTCTTGGCTACCAGTAAGGTTGCTAACACTGATGGCCCATGATCTAGCAGCAGTTCCATTTATGTTGTAATCACTAGATACATGGTACACACTCAAAGAGTATTTATCAGACATCTTTGAGCATCTCACCTAGCTTTTGACTAACCAAACACTCTTGAGAACTATTTCTAGCATCTTATTTGCAGCTACTAATTAAAAAAAAAAAAAAAAAAAACCAACAAATCCTTACTACAACGCTCTGCTTCTCCTTTTTGTCCAGGGTCAGATGTGTTGCTTATTCTCAGATTTTCACGTGAGCAGCATAGCAGACCTCCATGAAAAAACCCCTCCATCTACAAAAACCATCCCAGTACATACGTGTCACCACAGCTGCTGACTTCCAAACTGACATTAAGGAGAACAGAAATTAAATTCTGCTAAGGGTATGAACAAAATAGTGATTTAGGAAAGGTTTAGTTTTTACCTAGGCCAGCCCTCCAATCTTAGTGTCTGCCTTTCTGCTCCAAGAGAATCTTCTATTTAGCAGCTTTAGTTCCTTTTACAGGTAGGTCTACTCCAAAGATCATAGTATTAACATGCCTGAACCCACCAGATGCCCAAAGTCTTGCTCCAGATTGCTGCTGCATGACATAAGGCACATGAAAAACCTAGCAGAAATCTTTCACTGGGTTCTCAAGATAGCACAGCCTCCCAAAAATAGTAAATTTGTTAAAACAAACAAACAATCAAACAAACAGCACAATGATATGGCTCTCCCATTCCAGAAGAGCTCATGGGATGCTAACTGGTAGAGTTCTGCAGTCTGCTGCACTGCACAGTGCTAAGTGATAATAACCTTAGTTTCCTAGTGTCATTAATACTGATTAGATCTTGAGTCCTTGCACTTAAAAAAGATGCAGGACACAACACAAGCACTGTGCTAGCAACAGTCCACAAGAGTAGCCTAGATCAGAGCAGCGGGGGGAGACTGTAAGGTGTAGATTTTCTAGGCATTTTGAGATTGTTTATGGAGGGTTCCCCAGCTCTAGTTTGTCAGTAATGGTATTTAGCAATGTACATTTTGCAGAGAAAACCATTCATTGAGATTCAGGCTAAGTAAATATGCTTCTTTACATTCGTGAGACATGTTCATAGTGAAGTTCTTTGTTGTTTTATTTTCTCTGTGCTGAACCTGATCCCCTTTGCCCTACAACTGTTCAGCGGACAATTAATATGGCTTTTTGCTCTTTTTGTAGGGCTGAGAATCTGGCCCATTTTGCTCTAACCGTCAGTGAGACATTGGAACATAAACATCTGAAAATTAAATAGCTTTGTCAAAAAATCAGCTTTCACTTAAAATATTCTGAAAGCAAGGGCTGTTGAAGTATACTTTGCATGCCTCGAAACAGAACAAAGTAGCAGAATGCAAAGAGAAAAAGGAGACTCCTGGCTTGAGATTTAAATTTTCCTTAAATTTAAATAACAAAAACATTTTTCAAAGTATGAATCTTTTGGGCACTGCTACATTATGTTGCCAAATAATTCATTAAATAATGTTAGCTCTACTACTGCTGTTTGAAGTGTCAGAGGTTTCTTCGCCTGAAACAGCCTGTTATTCCCAAGGACACAGGGAAGAAGAGGGTTGTCTTTGTATTTTGCTTTCAGAGCACAATGGACTAAAACAAAAAAACAATTCTTAAAAATGAGATAAGAGTGAGGGAATCCATTCTAAAGGATTCTAGAGTATTATAATAGTATGTTGCCATCCATAGCAGGGCAAAGCTCTGCTCCCTTCCTCTGCACAAGTTGCTTGACTGCACTTATTACCACAGTTTTTTTCCTAATGTTGAGCATGATGTTTCCTGCTTCTAGCCTTGGGCTTAAATGTGTTTGATCCAGCCTGCCCTGAAATTAATGGAAAGACTGCTATTTACTTCTGTGTTCCCTTTTTCCTCTTGCTGCAGGCAGTTGCCTACTCCAATGGTTTCTCTCACTTTCATTTTGGCTAGCCTTCAACTCCTTCCAAAACATCACATCATGCCTCTTTTTCTGTACACACGCATAGGCAAAAAGAGGGAGAAACAAGATAATAAGTTGTTTGGCTCCAATTGCTTCACTGTGTGTGCTGGTCAAGGGGCCCTAAGTTGCTTACATGGCAGTGTTAGAGGGCATGAACCAGTCCCTCCTTTCCAGGCAGCCCTTGGCATGCGCTCCAGCCTTCCCCAGATACTTCTCACTATACTACAGCTGGCAGCACCAGCACAGACAACAGCTACAATGCTACTCTCTGCATTTATCAAACACTATATGTTGAGGTTTTAAGCTCCCTAGAGGTGACCCCACACCCAGTCCTGGTAAAAGATCCCCTGCTTGGGAGATTTTCCCTGTGACATTTCATTTTGTTCCAAAAAATGAAAGTATGAATGCTGTTCCTTGTTTACATTATAATACTTAGTCTACTATCTATAGAGATAATCTTTCTTTGGGTGACCTGCTTGTTCGGCTGCAAACCACCTGTCTGTGAGTTTGTGAGGTGTACAATACAGAAATATGTATCAGCTTTATCTCCTACTGACAATCAACGGCCTTGTGCTTCTAGTGCTGTGGTATTTAGTCATTATGGGCTGATGTTTTTTTGTCTTGCTTTATCAATTTAACATACGTTGCCAGAGAAACGTAGCTTGCCCACAGTGGCAGGTTTTGGTCCATAGAATGTTTGTTTCCCTTTTGTCCTATTTCTTGCTATTACTACCATTGCTGTTTGCTGCAGCTAGGTACCAAATTCATCTTGACAGCAAGCATTTTTACCAGACTACTCTTAACATTCTACAGGGAATGTTTCTCCCTTCAGGAGTGATTTGGCATATGTTTTCTTTTTAGCAGCTTTTCTTAATAGGGCTGCAACAATTAGAAGCAGCAGCTAAGCTTTCCTGTTGTAATATGATGGTGACATAGAAATCCTCCTCCATAGTAAATCATCTGAACAGAGTGGCCCGATTCAGGGTCATTAATTAAAAGCACAAGACTGAGGGTACCAGGCCTGCTGCAATTATTCCTGTTGTGGTCAGAACAGTGTCTGACAGTCATCTGCTTCCCAGCAGCCTGAACAACAGATCATAATGTGTGCACAGAGAGGGAGGGTTGAGCAGCCAAGGTAATTTCGGAGCATCATCTAGGTCAGTTCTGTTAAGGAGTAGTGGAAAGCATCCTCTGAGTTGATGGAAGAGGATGAGCAAACCAACTTTCAAACGAGGCACTTGTAACTATCTATGTCTACATCATTGAATAGGGGGAGAGATAGGGACTGATTCCTGGTCCTGATTTCCCAGTGGAGCAAACTAAATCACATCTACCCAGCTGCAGGGTAGTCACCTATACGGAAGGTTGTCCTGAAGAAAGCTAAGTTAACTCATCCAAGAGAAACCAGGAGTAAGAATTAAACAGTGTGGACAATGTGCTACCAATGTTCATGCTCATTCCCACATAGTTCTTTATTTAGAGCACAGACAAACCAAATGTTGTGTATATTTCATCAGCTTTGGTTTGATTCTGCACATTCCCACATAAAACCCAACTGTTCACCAGGTCTTTGATATCCTTGGCCATGTCTGCCAAACAGTGACATCTCCAGGTTTTTGGAGGCACACTTCAGTTTCAGAAGGCACTCTGAGGAAGCTTCTGTGATCTGAGAGTTGTGAGCCAACTGCCTTTAACCATGATGCTGTCTCATATGCTCAGACTCTCTTGGTAATTCATGTACTTTATGCATGTGGGTGGGAGCTCTCCTTTGGCATGTGCCCAGCTCTACAAAATTACAGATATAAGCACTTGTTTCATATAGTTTGTTCTCAGATTCCTTTCAGATGCTTCCTTGACAATGGTAAATAATTGGCTTGATTGCTTTCTTTGCCTTCCTGTTATCTGTTTTTCTAGCAATTTGAGGATTTCATATTTTTGTTCATCTGTTGTACTTTTATGACTAGAAAACTAAGTGAGCTATGTATATCTAATTCCTTCTTTTCATTTTATGCCTAAAAATTTTAGCTTTGCAGTTTCAGCATCATGGAGAGCCACTAGCAATAACTCCTTTAAAATGCTGTCTAGTGATTTAGTGTCATTTTCTACTTCACTTGCTTTACATCCTCAAACTTAATGACGAAACGACTCACAGTAAGCACTATTGCTAGGCATTTGTTCTTGGTTTGTGTGTCTCTCTGTTCTGTGGTGATAACAAACTCAGTCCAAAAGCTACCAGCTGACTCTGCTGTAGGAACTGGTACTTTAAACTACAACTGACATTGTGTGGTTACCTTTTCAGTCATACTGTCGTATTTTGGTATAGGATAAATAATCACCTCTTCCCTGGCAGTATGCAATGGTTATATGTGGTAACCATGTCTACACTATCTATTTTTTTAGAAGTCAGCAGCTGTCTGATTGTGGGAAAACAGTAGAAATAATATCAGCTAGTTTAAAAATCTGATTTTAAAGTCCTTTAGAAATTATCTTTAGATGCAATTGTGCTACTTTTACCTCTTCAGTACATAATCCTTGGGAAAGCAGCAAATGCCTGTGAATTATGTCATAGAAAAGTGTATTTTACTGAGTTTTTAGCCAATTTTTAATCCAGTTCCCAAACCCTCTCAAAACAGGTTGTGGCCATGATCTGTTCCAGCTTCTGCCATACAGTTTCCTTGCTGGTGAAGCAGAAGGTTGTGAGAAGGTTGTGAGATACATGTTGTTCCAAATAGATCCAACTAACAGCTCCTATTGTTGACAGACATTACTCACTACTTCTGCAGATGGGATCCCAAATGCCATTCCCCACTTTCTGCACCTAGATGAGGGCCATATGATTTGCCTGGGCATTCTTGCCATTACCACTGTTTGCCACAAAGCACTAGTATTCATTCTGCTTCTCTAAAATAGAATCATAGAATCATGGAATAGTTCGGGTTGGAAGGTATCTTAAAGATCACCTAGTTCCAACTCCCCTGCCATGGGCAGGGACACCTCCCACCAGCCCAGGCTGCCCAAGGCCCCATCCAACCTGGCCTTGAACAACTCCAAGGATGGGGCAGCCACAGCTTCCCTGGGCAATCTGTGCCAGTGCCTCATCACTCTCATTATGAAGAACTTGCTCTTTATGTTTAGTCTAAATCTGCCCCTCTCCAGTTTATACCCATTCCCCCTCATCCCATCACTACAAGCCTTTGTGGAAATAGATAATCATCATGATCTGTGTTATGAAAGATGCTTATCCTGGCAGAGTTGGTACAGTCATACATATGGTGATACCCACAACAACTGACCAACTGACCTCGCCCTCAAGGGATTTAGAATAATGGTGGCAGCGTGAATTTTATACCACCTTTCCACCATTACAGTGCCATAGCTGACTCTAGTTTACTGAGTTTGTCTCTCAGATTACAAAGAGGAAGTCTTTATCGCTTCACATATTTACTGATTATTTTGCATTTGATTTTCTGAGGGTTTTTTTGTTTGCATCACAAATTTTGATTTGGGGCAGGGTTTTCTGATGCCATCTCGTACTTGTATCACGAGATTGTCTGAGGTTTACAGCAGCATTTCTTTTTTCACACCTTTGCACCACATTAACATTATGTACTTGCAAAATCTCACTCTTAGTATCACTTCCTGCCTTCTTGACAGTATTATCTGATATTTTTCTGTTGTTCTCAATGTCTCCTCTTTCAATGATTATTGTATTCAAATTCTTCATGCAGGACACAATTTATTACCTCTCAGATTATCATATTTATCATCTATTTTTTTTGTCTACTTTTTACTTCTATGATTTCAGGTTTATGTATTCAGATGGGTACATTTTCATGTTTTCTCTCTTCCACTTAGGGGATTAACATTTCTAAGTCTGGTCTTAAATCTTGTATTTACATGGGAAATTGCACCACATATTTAGGTATAGCTGCACCTTTTCAAGGTTTGATGACGGATCTTATTTTAAGTCTTTAAAATTCTTATATTTGAGTTTTGTAAGATTTTATAATCACAAGAATCTTGAACTGTTCAGTAAGATTATTACCTGTTCCAGTCTTTTGGTTGCATGCACTGAGCAGATACGTCTTCAGGGTAGAAACAGTCTTAGAGAGTTTTTAGATCTTCACTTGGGTACTCACCAGCTTAGTACTGGTGCATCTGCTCAGCACACAGCTGAGTGTCGATTCCAGAGAGCAATGTGGCTGCATTTATTTTATTTCTCTTTCTGCCTGGTTTCACTGTGTAGAATCATAAAATCATAGAATGGTTTGGGTTGAATTATAGAATCGTATAATCACCAGGTTGGAAGAGACCCACCGGATCATCGAGTCCAACCATTCCTATCAAAAACTAAACCATGCCACTCAGGACCTTGTCCACCCGTGCCTTAAACACCTCCAGGGAAAGTGAATCAAAGACCTCCCTCGGCAGCTTGTTCCAATGCCCAATGACCCTTTCTGTGAAAAACTTCCTCCTAATGTCTAGCTTAAATCTCCCCTGGCAGAGCTTGAGGTCATTTCCTCTTGTCCTGTCCCCTGTCACTCGGGAGAAGAGACCAGCACCCTCCTTTCTACAACCTCCTTTCAGGTAGTTATAGAGAGCAATGAGGTCTCCTCTCAGCCTCCTCTTCTCCAGGCTAAACAACCCCAGCTCTCTCAGCCATTCCTCATAGGATCTGTTCTCCAGCCCCTTCACCAGCCTCGTCGCTCTTCTCTGGACTTGCTCCAGAGCCTCAACATCCTTCTTGTGCTGAGCGGCCCAGAACTGGACACAGGATTCAAGGAGCGGCCTCACCAGTGCTGAATACAGAGGGAGAATCACCTCCCTGGACCTGCTGGTCACACTGTTTCTGATACAAGCCAGGATGCCATTGGCCTTCTTGGCCACCTGGGCACACTGCTGGCTCGTGTTCAGTCGACTGTCAACCAACACCCCCAGGTCGTTCTCTTCCAGGCAGCTTTCTAGACAGACTTCTCCTAGTCTGTAGCATTGCACACTGTTGTTGTGCCCCAAGTGCAGGACCTGGCATTTGACCATGTTAAACCTCATCCCACTGAACTCAGCCCAGCAGTCCAGCCTGTTCAGATCCCTTTGCAGAGCCTCCCTACCCTCCAGCAGATCCACACTTCCACACAGCTTAGTGTCTTCTGCAAACTTGCTAAGGGTACACTCAATGCCTTCATCCAGGTCATTGATGAAGACATTGAACAGGATTGGACCCAGCACTGAGCCCTGGGGATCCCCACTTGTCACTGGCCTCCAGCTGGAGTAAACTCCATTTACCAGCACTCTCCGGGCACGGCCAGCCAACCAGTTTTCCACCCAGGAGAGTGTGTGCCTGTCCAGGCCAGAGGCTGACAGTTTCTGTAGCAGAATGCTGTGAGAGACTGTGTCAAAGGCTTTACTGAAGTCTAGGAAGACCACATCCACAGCCTTTCCCTCATCCAGCAGCCGAGTCACTTTGTCATAGATCAGGTTAGTTTGGCAGTACCTGCCTTTTGTGAACCCATGTTGACTGGGCCTGATGACCCAGTTCTCTTGCATGTGCTTCATGATGGCACTCAAGACCACCTGTTCCATGACTTTCCCTGGCACTGAGGTCAGACTGACAGTCTGACCTTGCAGTCTGCAGGTGGATGGTGATTGGGCATACCAGGTCCAGCAGGCTGCTGAGTTAGTGAGAGGGCACTGCTCCACAGGTCTATCTCCCTGTTACATTCCCCTGATAGTCCTCAGTCTCTTTACCTCCTCCCTTAACTCCTCAACCATACAAAGAAGTTCCCCCACTCGAGTGCAGCTTTCACAAGTGGAGCCAGTAACAAAGGCACGAGCTGGTTTGAGAGGGGGGCACTGCCTGCAGCTCATGGTCTGGGTAGCTGCATGCACCCACTGTGGCTCCGTCTGGGTAGCAGCATCTCTCCTGACTGCTGCAGCACTCAGAGCAGCTTTAACCTTCTGCTGGGTAGCCACCATGGTCTTTGTTGTCTTCTGTCTCATCTTTAGGCCCTCTCTGCGTCCTGCCTTCTCGCCCTGCCCGCTCAAACTGCTGCTCAAACTGCCCCGCACCTCTTTGCCATGCTCCTCTTTGCCGCGCTCCCAGGGGGCCATTTAAATCTCCCACGGGAGCCACTGGGACTGCCCCCTCCTGTCAGGCACCGCTCGGGATCAGCTGTCCACGCCGACTGCCAGGAGCCCCTCCCCCACCTAGGATTTTCAAGGACTTCTCGGCTCAGGGGTATTTCCTGTGCACCTCAAAGTGTCTGCCCCCACTATAGAACTCACCGTCCTGCTGCCGGGTGCCGCCGAAGAAGTTGGAAAGGACCTTAAAGATCACCCAGTTCCAATGCCCCTGCCACGGGCAGAGACACCTTCCACAATATCATGTTGATCAAAGCCTCATGCAACCTGCCCTTGAACACCTCTAGCAATGGGGCACCCATGACTTCCCTGGGCAACCTGTTCTAGTGCCTCACCACCCTCACAATAAAAAAAAATATAATATCTTCCTAAAATAATAAATAATACAAATATCTAATAAAAACAGCTAATAAAATAAATAATACAAAGTATCTGATCTAAATCTTCCCTCTTTCAGCTTAAAACCATTAGCCCTCATCCTATCACTGCACTCCTTCACAAACTGCCCTTCCTCAGCTTTTCTGTAAGCCCCTTTAAGTACTGGAAGGCTGCTATAAGGTCTACATGGAGCTTTCTCTTCTTTAGGTTAAACAAGCTCAACTCTCAGCCTGTCCTCATATGTGAAGTGCTCCAGCCCTCTGATCATCTTTGTGGCCCTCCTCTGGACTCACTCGAACAGACACATGTCCTTGCTCTGCTGAGGACTGTAGAACTGAATGCAGTACTCCAGGTGAGGTCTCATGAGAGCAGAGGGGCAGAATCACCTCTCTCAACCTGCTGGCCACACTTCTTTTGATGCCTTAAACACTAAAGACAGAGGAAGATCTTCTACTCCCCCACCTATCCACCATCAATGGAGCCCCAGCATAGAAGGCTGACAAATTTGTCAGGCACAATTTGTCCTTAGTGAAACCATGGTGGCTGACACCAATCAACTCATTATTTTCCATGTGCCTCAAGCAGGGTTTCCAGAAGGATCTGCTCCATGATCTTGACAGGCACAAATGTGAGACATCCCATACATGTTTTTCTTCACAAGCTACGGAACATCCAAATGATGATTATGGTCTATCTGCATACAGGTAGGTATGGTACAGTGCCATGATTATTGATTTAGTTTAATTGAAGGATCCAGAATTCATCCTTAGTGATGGATGGTTTGATATTTCTCAAGGAAAAAACCCCACCCAGTTAGAAATTGAGCCAATGAGGACACATGTTTACATTGTCAACAAAACAATCAATTAAAAATACTAGAAGAGGTGAGAACTGGGAAAAACGAGGGCAGCAAAATTGCAGCTCCACAACAGCAACCTTTGGGACTGTCACCATGGTGACAGCCCAAGTTGATGACTACCTCGTGGGAGATCTACACTGTTTGCAGGTACTAGAAGACAGTGTGGCCAAAGAGCACAATGAGCACACTGCTGGCTTGGATGTGTTTTCCTTGGACATAAAAGCAGCAGAAGAGGCTCTGACTAATAAGCTGAAAGCAAACATGACTCTTATTAATCCTTACTTGGAATCCAGTCCACAAGTCACCATGTCATTAGAAATAGGGTTAATATCAGTAAAGCAATACCTCAAGGCCCTCAGTATATAACAGGGACAAATGTATGGGGCACTAGAGCAAAGACAGCTTCTACAACCATGAATGAGGCAAATTCAGGAAGGAAGGCAACTAAGACAATCTGTGAGAAGTCAGGCCACTGCTCCAAACCATGGGACCACCCAGCAGCACTCTGCTGCCAGAAGATAGCTGGAAATTTGCTGATAAGATGTGTGCTTTGTACATTCCTTTATCATTGTCTCAGACAGGCAATGACAACCCCAACTCTACTCCATCAAGGAGTAGAGTAGGCAGCCAAATGACCCAAACATCTAATGAGATCATTAGTATATGTCTTTGCTAACAATACATATGGAACCAAACTACTCCCATATGACAGATCTCTGGGTTATTTTGCCATTTAAAAAAAAAAAACAACTTGGGAAATCACATCCAAGAATAGACTAAGGGAACGTGAGAAGCGGAAGGTCAAGCTTTCAACAGCTGGATAGTGCCAGAACCGGACAGTTTACACAACTTCACTGTAACCTTCCTGAATGGATGCAGCAGTCAGTCACTGGATCATAGGTCTTTTCTTCTGCAGAGAATCTTGACTCATTTGGTGATGTAATGGCCCAAAAGATTAAAGAGAAAAATAGAAATATTGCTCTCCTCGCATTCAGGACGTGGCACTGTGCAGAAATCCAGCCCCAAATGAAAGTAGTGTTATTAATTATATTTGTGAGCTTCTGCAGTACAGCCTGCCCAGAATATACTTAATTCTTTACAAACAGTACTTAATCTTCATGCTGCACAAATAAGAAAATACTGTTATCTCCATTTTGTATGTTGGGGACAAAAGCACTAAAATAAAAGTTCTTCCTCAGGTAACCTGAGATATGCTTATGAGATAAGTTATTTCTTAGCACCCACTTAGATTTTATACCTGAAGACTCATACATTAGCTCTGTTACATAACGTGCCTTGGAGACAAGCAATGACAGATGAGAAAAAGTATTTCCATTTTTTGGCATTTGGAGATTTTTTTTTGAAAATGTACACTTCTGGGAATCACAAAGGCCTACGGAATCATAGAATCATAGAATCATAGAATCATAGAATAGTTAAGGTTGGAAGGGACCTCAAAGCCCAATCAGTTCCAACACCCCTGCCATGGACAGGGACAACTCCCACTAAATCAGGCTGCCTAAGGCCCCATCCAACCTGGCCTTGAACACCTCCAGGGATGGAGCAGCCACAGCTTCCCCGGGCAACATCTTCCAGTGTCTCACCACTCTCATTGTGAAGAAATACTTCCTTATGTCTAGTCTAAACCCGCCCCTGTCCAATTTATACCCATTGTCCCTGGTCCTATCACCACAAGCCTTTGTAAAAAGTCCTTCCCCAGCTTTACTCTAGCCCCTTCAGGTATTGGAAGGTGGCTATAGGATCTCCTCTGAGTCTTCTCTTCTGCAGGCTGAACAACCTCAACTCTCTCAGCCTGTCCTCATATGGGAGATGCTCCAGCCCTCTGGTCATCCTTGTAGCCCTCCTCTGGACCCATTCCAACAGTTCCATATCCTTCTTATGTTGAGGATTCCAGAACTGGACACAGTACTCCAGATGAATTCTCACAATAGAGGGATAGAGGGGCAGAATCACATCCCTTGACCTGCTGGCCACACTTCTTTTGATGCAGCCCAGGATACAGTTGGCTTTATGGGCTGTGAGTGCACATTGCTGGCTCATACTGACTTTCTCATCAACCAGCACCCCCGAGCCCTTCTCTGCAGGGCTGCTCTCTATTACATCATCCCCCATTGTGTGCTGCAATTGGGGATTGTCCTGACCCAGGTGTAGGACCTTGCACTTGGCCCTGTTGAACCTCATGAGGTTCTCACAGACCCACTTCTCCAGCCTGTCCAGGTCCCTCTGGATGACATCCCATCCTTCCAGTGTGGCAACTGCACCACTCCGCTTGGTGTCACCTGCAAATTTGCTGAGTGCACTTAATCTTGCTGTCAGTATCATTGATAAAGATACTAAACAGCTCCAGTCCCAGTAGAGACCCCTGAGGGACACCAATTTTCATAGATCTCTGTCTGGACTTTGAGACATTGACCACTACTCTGAACACAACCATCCAACCAGTTTCTTATCTACCATACCGTCCACCCATCAAATCCATATCTCTCCAATTTAGAGAGAAGGATGTTGTGGGGGACCGTGTCAAAGGCTTTACAGAAGTTGAGATAGATCACATCCGTTGGTTTACCCATGTCCACTGCAGTGGTTACCCCATCATAGAAAGCCACTAAGTTGGTCATACAATATTTGCCCCTGGTGACGCCATGCTGGTTTATTTTTTGCAAGACAGAGCTAATGTCTGTAATTTGCCAGTGCATCTGCTATGGGGCTGGTCACTATAAGTAAATGAAGAAATATTTGAGAATAAACTTGGGCATTTTGCTCCAGTGTTATTCCACCACAGGAAGACAGCCTTCCTAGCATTCCTCTGTTGTTCACCAGAGGGCTAATGCTGACAGCAGAAGGAGGACAGTGATGCATGTTTAAGTGCATTAGCTGTTCTTCATTGACACAAAATTATGTAATGAAATATATATATACATTGCATCCTATATCTTGAAAACATACTGTCCCCAAAAAAGAAAATATATTCCCTGGCTGGACTATAGATGCGCTGCTGTTCCCAGTGTCCTTCTTCCACAGGCTTCTCACTGTCGTTTCCAAGTATTTTTACTGTAAGCCAATAGATTTTGCCAACTTTCACAGAGAGTTTTAAAAGTTTATTTGAGTGAGTAAAATAAGAGTAAGATTTTTTTTCCCATGATTTTAGTAGGATGCAACTGGAAGCTACAAAAAGATGGACTCAATATTTTTATTCTATTAATAGATTTCCTCAGGTAGTGTCATGTGTGGGGTTTTTTTCCTTATGCCCATATGTAGCCACAGAGAGAGAAAAAAACCTCTGGAGCTTCTAAACACAGATATTTAACTTTTAGAAAATGCATGATCCCATTTGAAGATGTTATTATTACTGTTTAGTATCTGCTTTATGGGCTTGGAAAAACCTCTGTGCAGTATCTCAGGGAACAACTCTTCCAATTTGTGTTTTTCAGAAATTCTAGCACAATAAGAAAAATAGGCTAGTATGAATGTAAACATTTGAGAATAGGCCCTCTGAAGCAATAAGGAAGTCCTCTGTGTTTTATTCTTGAAAGACATAATTGACAGAGTTTTCTCTGTCTACCTGCTCCTACAAATGACCTGTTTATTACACAAAATGCAAACTGCTCTTTTCCTATCCCTGTTAATACCCTTCCTTCAGCTTCTCTGTATCAGCGAGATCAGCACTGACGAGCAGGATGAGGAGCTCAGCTCAAACCCTTCCCTTCCACTTCCAGGCTGTTAAACCCTTCCCTTCAACTTCCAGGCTGTTGTTCCCATCTCAAAGACGGTCTCCCTAGGGAGGCAGACCTACCACCTCAGCATCCCCTGGCAGTAATCACCCATGAGTCAGCAGGACACATTTAGCTATCCCCAGCCAAAGTATCTGCTGAAAATACAGTGGGGTGTTTCAAGCAAATACTGTCAGCTTCTTAAAATACTGTAGGCAAGTTCAAATCCTTTTTTTCTCCCACTACTCTATAATTATTATTATAATACGTGATACATGACAGGCTATAACTGGTAAAATGTACACAAGCCAAAACCAAAACGAATGGAGGTGTCGCTGAGTTAGCAGTGTAGGAAGGAGGGAAGTTTAAGAGAGGGTTTAAAATAGTGAAGCTGATCAGTGATCTTTTAGTCTGTGATCTGTGTACTAGTATGACAGAAGAATTTGACCAAGGCGTTTGATTATTCTTCTGATAGATAGTTTCAATCAAAAAGTTTGTGATAAAAGATAAGAAGCTGTAAAACTTAGTATCTTTTAAAATACAAACTTTTTACCTTCTCACTTTTGCAAATTCTGCTCAAAAGAATCCAGCAAGTAATGTTTTGTTTCTGAGACACAGCCTAGTTTTACCAACAGTGGTTTGAAGCAACCAAGAAAATTGAACTGATGTCCTACCCTGCTCTACAGAAGAGCTGCTTTTATGTCTCCTTATTATTGCAAACTTCATCATGTTTTGCTTCTCAGAATACTACCTTTCAATACAAACTGTGGCTGCTATTTATTCAGCATCTGTTTATGGTATCTGTCACTGATTCCTTGCTCACTGAGAAGTCCAACCAGCACTCATGTCATTTTGTGACTATTGCACTGCATTCCCAGCTGCTAAATTATTAATACAAATAAATCCTAATCAGGGCCTGTAATTTTCACACTGCTCAAGTGTGAAAATGGCATGGTGTGTCTATAGGAAGACAGAAGTAGGGAATAGGAAGGAAAGGGGAAAATCTTGACACCACATCATTTAGCATGTGTGACTTGGCAAAATTAAGGTTTTGGCAGTATTTTTCATGTTTTCTATGAAAGCAGTTGATAGACAAGCAGCATTTCAGTGGAAATTATCTCAATATTTTAATGAATAATTGTTCTAATAAGTGGTTGGACAAAGAAGGAGGTATCAGTATGGCACGAGGGGGAAAAGTTACAGAGATGAAGATGGAAAAAAGCAGCATTATATAGGTAAGGGTAAGATGCTTAGAAAAGCCGAGGGAGTAAGAGAAAAATGCAAATAGCTGCTCCTGTATGATGTAGGTAAATCTAATTATTTCTTCTGTTTAGCTGGAAGACGGCCTGTCAGATTTTCTGGGTAATTCTTGAAGGCAGATATCAATATGCTCAATGGTGGTGAGGGCCAAAGAACATGACTTGTGCAAGGAGGAGCAGCCATGGGCATATGTGGTCTCGACTCCCCCAAAGACAACACCCCATCTAACCACTCCTACAGGGGCTGTAGAAACCCATAGCAGCTCTGCTAGTCTTTGTGATCCTGAAGAAAATACAGGTCTCCTATAGGGGAAACCCAAAGCTTCTTCCCATGCAACTACTGGTGCTCAGTTTCTGACTCCACACCTCACTCCTCTTCAGCTGTTTACTAGCTCAGAGCATTAAACTTTGTACGGCATGCTGCCTAGGCAGTTTATCTGGCCAGGCTTAGACCAGCTCTGTGGCTGATGTGTGGTATTGTTTCGGTCTGCTTTCATTTATTAGTTGGTTATTTTCTGGTTTGGCTCAAAAGAAGAGTTGCTGGTTGTTGGTTGGTTTGTTATTTTTTTTTTCTTTGTGCCCTTCTGGTTTTAATTTACAGCAAGAGCATTCAAAGTTTTGGACAGGGATTCTTTATTCTCACTTTCCTGATTTTTTCCTGTAGCTCTTGCAGGAATATTACATGTTCTCTGATGAATTTAGAAGATACCTAAGATCCCCAAGAATGTAAACCTCTATTGACTTGTCGGGAGGTAAGGTTATGCATAAGCCCATTAAAAAGGCAAATTTAGAGCATGCAAAAATGTACATTTTCCTAGAGCCAGGTATTTCTTTTGCTGAGGAGCCTGGAGTATTAAAGCAGCATTTGCAGCCCTGATAGTCTCCAAGCTGGAAGTCCATTACTCTGCTCTCCCCTGAGTCTGTGCTGGGCCAGCTGGGGCTGGTCTCTGGCCAGCAGCTCTGTTCTGCCCGAGCCAGTGACTGCCACTGGCTCAGCGGGTACAGCCTCACCTCCTCAGAGTCTACAGGATCAGGATCCCACATGACATTTCTGGAAAGGCAGAGCCAGACCTCTCCACCGAGCTGTGCAATAGGATGAAAAGCCACTTTTTTTTTTTTTACTTGATCTATAAATTTCTACTCTAGTGGTGTTTATACCTTCTATATTGCAAAACATTTTTTTAAAAAATCAATTTGTATGGAAAGACTGGGAGAGAAACTAAAAATTAGCTACCTGGGAGCCTGCACATGTTATTTTTATATCTATATCAGGTTTTAAATGAGAAGTGACACAAGTGACACTTTCTTTTGGAATTACCATCCTCTCCAGACTCTTAACATGAATTAGTAGAACAAACTCTGTGGTGTCCTGAAATGCAGTGATCAAGAGTCATCAACATACAACCTAGACAGAAAAGTGAAACACTTTTTTGTTGTTAGCACACTAGACATTCTGAAAGGAAACCAGGTTTCATTAGGACCTGTAAAATCGTAGTTTCATTAGGAAATTGAATCATCAGGATGAAATTATTCACTGGTTAAATACCAGCAACCAATCCAGAGAGGAGAAGGGAGAGAGAAATGTAAACCTTATTCATTGACATTTTTTATTATAGTTCTCTCTGATAGTTCAACGTTTTACTAAATTCGTCTCCCTCTGCATCTGTATTTCACATGTCTCTCCTGTTTCTGTTGAAGTCCAAGCCTTCATCTCTTCAGTGCAAAGGCAAAAGAGCTTTCCAAGCCTGGGAGACAACTGACAGCAAGATGTGCCAATCTGTCAATGTAGGAGCATCTGAGGTCACTAGGACTGTTGTGTTGAAGAGGGGGCCTGAAGCAGTATCATGTTTACATGGTTTAGTGTTTGATAGGAATGGTTGGACTCGATGATCTGGTGGGTCCCTTCCAACCTGGTGATTCTATGATTCTATGTTACACTTTCAGTGGGTGTTGGAGATGGATTCAAACACCTTGAGAAATGCCAGGAGTAGCTACAGAGTAACTGAGGATGTGAAGGAACAAAGCGTACGGAAATCCTTTTCCGATCACCTGCCTGTGGGGCAAGGTGCACCACGACTCGAGGACAGCACAGCCTGCATGTCTGCGCAAGATCAAAGCCCCAGCAAAGGTGCTCAACCGTGTTGTGGGGACAGCAGGTACAGCCAAGAAAGACGGCCACAGTGGGGCTGACACTCCTCCTAGTGCGTCCAGCTGAAATATTCTACAATTACATACAAAAAAATGGAAGAAAATGGTAGCTCTGTGTAAAAAAAACCTTAAACACTTCACTACTATCATGCAATTAATGCACTGCTGCCAAATTCAAGAATTACAGGTAAAAAATGGTAATAGAGCCATGGAATCACAAGTATTGCTAAGTTTCATAATGAAAACTTCTGTTGTCTGACTAAACAATTACACTGCTTCTTGTCTTAAACCATATGTAAATGCTCCAGTTTTATTTTTAGTGGTGAGGTTAATGATGGGGGGTGCAGGTGGGGTGGAGTTTCATAAGTTCCAGTGTGTTTTCAGGCCTCTCTGTAGACAGGTCCTTTTCCACGCTGTCATCGTATGCTAATAACATTTGAAAATGTGCAGGTCTGAGTAGTAAGATTTTGGATGGGTAGCCCACATTCAGTAAGATTTTTCTTTGAAGCCTAACAAAAATGCTAATTCTGTTGCTTGTCCACCTTCCTGGGAAGCAAATAAAAATTAGTACATAAGTAAATCCCTAATTTTCTCCTGTGATTTGGGTATGAAATAGCCAATCAGTGAGGGCATTTGTGGTTGTTATCACACTGGGTAGCTTTCAAATTGGTGGTTTTGTCAAAAGACATCCTAGGTTCCATTTCCAAGTTCATCGTTGATGTTCTGCTGGTTTCACTCTTCACGAAGGAGTAAAACTATAAAAACCTAATTCTTTGAATAGCACAGCATCTAACATCACTCATAGTTTTCATTTAAAGCATTTAGCTAAATACGTGAGGCTTTTGTTTCAGCTGTTAAGATCACAGAATCGTAGAGTCACGAGGTTGGAAAAGACCCCCAGGATCATCGAGTCCAACCATTCCTATGGTCCCCCAAGCATTCCATGTCCCTCAGCACCTCATCCACCTATCTTTTAAACACCTCCAGGGACGGTGACTGAACCACCTCCCTGGGCAGCCTCTGCCAGTGCCCAATGACCCTTTCCGTGCAATTTTTTTTTTAATGATGTCCAGCCTGAATCCCCCCTGGCGGAGCTTGAGGCCATTCCCCCTTGTCCTGTCCCCTGTCACTAACAGTGAAGACGTCGCCCACCTCAAAGAGGCGTTCCCCGCTTATGGCTGCCCTCCCCATTCACGGGTGATGCCGGGACGTTCAGCCCTCGTCCCCCGCCTCCCCGAGGCACCGGGAGGGCCCCCTCCATGGGCTGCCCTCCCCTCCCCTCGGCTTCGCCCCCCGGCTCCCCTTCCCGGTCCGCCCGGGCTCCCGGGGGCCGCGGCCGCCGCTCCCCGGGGCGGGCTCCGCGCCGCGGCGCAGCCAATCAGAGCGGCGGCCGCCGCCCGTCTCGCTCCGCCATTGGCCGCCGGCGCCGCCGCTCCGGGGCCGCCCCCGCGGCGGGGAGGAGTGGGGGAGAGACGGCCGCCGGCTCCGGGCGAGCGGGGCCGGAGCTGCGGTTGCGCCATCTGTCAGGAGCCCCGGTGGGAGGCGAGGCGGCGCCGAGAGCCCCGGCCAGCTCGTCCCCGCCCGCCGCACGAAGCCGGCGCAGCGCGTCCGCCTGCGAGGCTGCGGGGAGAGGCAGCGGCCACCCTCGCTGCGAGCGGAGGAGGAGGAGGAGGAGGAGGAGGAGGAGCGGGGCGAGGACGATGTGAGTGCGGGCGGCGCCGCCCCGGCCCCGCGCTCAGCCGCCCCAGGTAACGGCGGGGGCCGCCGGGGAGAAGCGGAGGCGAGGGACGGCGGGGAGGGAGGGAGGGAGGGAAGGAGGGGAGGATGCTGCGGCGCCTTCGTTTCCTTTGTGCGCCCGAGCGGGGCTGCGGGGGCGGCCGCGCTGCTGCGGGGACCCCCCCGCCCGCGCACGCCCACCTAGAGCCCCCCCCCCCACACACACACCCCGCCGGGAGCCGCCGGCTGCGGGGAGCGATGGTGCGGGGAGCGATGGTGCGGGGAGCGCTGTGGGAAGCGATGGTGCGGGGAGCGGTGCGGGCGCCGCGCCCCCTGCGAGCCCGAGGTCGCCGGTGCCCGCACATCCCCGGCCGGGGAGAGGGGAGGGGGCTTAGCACAGCGCCGCGTTTGTTGCCGCCGAACTGCGAAAAAGGGGAGGGGGGCGAGGAGGGGGGACACGCATAAAAAGACCTTCTCTCCCTCTGGAATAAATCGTGTAGGATTTGCGCGTCTGTGACAAAGGCCTCTTTCAGGGAAGAAAGAAGGGGCGCTCGAAATGCCCAAGGGCGGTGGGATGTGAAAAGAAGCTTGTTTCTTGGCTTTCCTCTAGAATCTCTCTGTTCCTCCCCAGATGAGGCCGCTGAGCCGGTGCCAGTTAGTTTGCAGCCACATTTTTAGATGAGGCGAGCGATACCCAGCGCCAGAGCGCGGGTGCCAGCGCTTTGCTGCGTCTGCAGAGCCGCCGTGGACGTGTCGCCCGACCTCCTTTAATAACGCTCTGTTGGGTTTCTCCGTTCTCGGGAATTCACCTTATTTCTGCTCCGGGTGGCTTGTTCGTGGGCACGAGCACTAGGGGAGGGCCGAGGAGGGAAGGAGGGAGGGAGGGTCTCTTTATGGAGACAGTGTCTTGGTCAGTTCAGCGGCGATGGGAAGGGCAGCACTGATTTGGTACTGGAGGAGAAGGCTTAGGCTAAGTGAAAACCAGCCCTCTGCAGTTGTTCATCAGTCACTCTGATCTGCTCCTGTTCTTAAAATGCTAAATAACAAGTGGGAACGGACCAGGCTTTTGAAATGCATGCACAGGAGCGGGAACGCCTTTGGGACCTTGTCATTTTCCTCCTTGTACACAACCTCCTTAACTCCCACATCCTTCCTTCCACCATCCATGGAACTGTAACACTTTCCAGTATCTCCTCCATACACACACATATCTTTTTTTTTCTTTTTTTTCCCCCCCTCTTTTCTTATTCATCTTTTTTTTCTCTTTTTTCTCTTCCCCCTCCCCTTTTTTTTTTTTGTCTTCGTATCTTTTTGACTAGTGCTCTGTGGCTGAAGCTTAGAACAATTGTAGGTGAAGATCTGTTTGTTTATATGTGCTGGTGGAGGAAGTGTTTTTGTTGGGTTGGACTTGCCTGATCTCCCGTGAGGAGGAACAGTAAGCTAAAAGGGACACTGTCAACTTGAAATCCGGAGAATGTGCATGATGAATGGAGAGCTGTGTCCAATATTACACCCACCATCGAGCTCCCTGCTGGAGATCTGTGGCTTTTATAAGCCTGTCTTCTGACTGGGTTTGTCATGCAGCGAAGGAGTAAAAACACACTTCAAACAAAGTTCTGTTAAGGGAACAAAGGAGGCCAGAAGAAAAATACCAGAGTGGGAAGAGAGGGAAGGCAGCAACTCCAACTTCTCAGTTCCATTGCAGCCACTGCTTGACCCAGAGGCAAACTGGAGGGAAGTTTTTTCAATTGCATGTTTACTTGGTATCAGTAAAGCAGAAAGGTTGTTACTTTCCCCTCAGTGATAGAGGAGTTTTCAGCACCTTGATGTATATGCTCTGAATACTGGTAACACTTGGTGAATGCCTGTAGATTTGTGCCTTTTCACAATTTGTAAAGAGCAATTTTAAGAAGACAATCTTTGGAAAAAAACAATGGGTTCCTTTTTGAGCCTTTTTTACCTCACAAAGCTGTGATTTTGATGAAAAGGAGAAAGGAAGATTGCCTAATTAATGCCTTCAACATTTGTGTTCTGTTGGTAGTAGGCTGCAGGTTTCTCTTAGCTTGTTGAAATGTTCTGATGCTTCTAAAAGAGTGTCAGAAGCCTGCTGCTTCTCCATCTCTAACAAATTACTGTTTCATCTGCATGGCTCATCTTTGGCAAAAGTAAGAATTTCCATTATGAGGTCGTCTAATCGTTGGCCACTGGCTGTGGTGGTTTGTGGTTTGTGCTTCTGGCATACTATTTCAGAAATTCTGTGTGGCCTGCTGGTAGAAGATGTAGTGGTGTGAAGCAAGCATTAAGTTTAAAACTTTTAAACAGTCTTCTCTGGAAATTGTTTTGATATTGACTAAATACTTGTCTCCAATGAGGGATGAACAACTTTGGCATATGGGCATGGCAGTCAATGTAAGGCAAGAGAGAAGAAGGTACTACAAAGAAGTTGTTTATTAATCATTTTAATTTTAAGGGGGTTTAAATGTTAGGACCCATTGACAAGTTTCTTTCATTTGGGTAAGATAAAGCATTACTGAGAAAAGAGTTGCTTTTGTGATACCGTAGTAGATTTCACAATATGTTTATGTGAAATGCCTTAATAGTGTTATCCAAACTTCATGGGTGGAGTCTGATACAGAGAGGGCCTCTGTGGCCATTGACCCTGTGGTTTAGCAGAACCAAGCTGAAACGATGTCTGACACAAATCCCCCCCGAGACTATGCCTGTAACTTTTACTTAACAAATTAAGAAAATGAACTGCAATCACCATCAAATTGGTTCCCTTCTGCATTGACATACACAGCTGCGTATGACGCTGCCAAAGTTCAGTGCAATTCCACAGATCATTTTCTGAAAGACTGTTGAGGATTATTTTTGCTTTCACATCTTGTATGGACAAAAATGGGTTCCTTTGAGCACCAACTTGACCTTTGGAATGTCTTCACCATAAGCATCAGTGAATAATTGAAAAGATCCCATTGTGGATTTCTTCAGTTTCACAAGAAACTTAATAATAACTTGCTATTCACTCTTGCAACATTTTATGACCATGTGTAAGAAAGCATCTGTATTTGAACATGTGTCCACTCGCACTGAGTGAAGTGGTGAAGTTCAACCTTGTCTCACTGTGGAAGGTTAGAATGTGTTCTATAACCATCTTCTTGTCTCTTCCCTCTGACTCTTGGTCCCCATGCTATAGTCTCCGGTTTATTTTATGTCAGACATCACATACTGATCTGGACGTGGTATGGTCTGAACTGATTTTACAATGTAATAAAATTGTAGCTGGTTGAGTGAAAACTGTCCAGTGGTTTTGTGATGATTTAACATTGTAATACTGTAAATATACAATATCATACTTCATTGTGTTAAGGAAGACGTAGAACCTAATTACTTTTATTTAACCAGCATCTTCATTTTGCCGCCTTGCTGCATTATAGTGCATTTACTTCAGGGAGAGAAAGAGTTGCACACATATGCTTTCGCTTCCTCCTCCTCTCTTGAGCACACATTAATATTTGATTCAAACTTGTTCAGTAAAGTTCTGCTTAATTCAGCTTGGGCACTGCTTTGAATGTATAATAGTGGTGTTCATTTGTGGAACGGACAGCACCTTATAATTTGCTTTATGGGCAAGTCTGCTGTTGGCAGTGTTTATTGTCACAGTGACCTTCCTTCGCAAGGGAGAAAACCAGTATCTCCTGCCCCTTTCCCACTCCTGCAGCTCCCACAGAAGCGTCTTCACAAGTCATTTTGACCCATTACTCCAAGACCAGAACTTGAACAGACAAATCTAATTCACGCAAGCAGTCTCGTTGCAATCTAGCAATTAAGGGCTCTTTTTGGTGGCTAAAGGCCTACAGATCTGTATCGTGCAAGTCAGCGATTTACTCGAGGCAAAACCCACAAAAAGGTTCGCGTGCTTCAGTGTGGAGCATCCTGAGGCCTTGCTGCCAGGGCAGTTGTGACACCTGTGGATGCCACACCCCTGAGTGAGGGTGTAGCTGCTTGCTGTACTGTGCCGAACACATTGTGCACCTCCGAGCTGCACTCCCAGGGGCAACATCCTAGGGAAAATGCTGTCAGGGCCACCCAATGGAAAGTGCCTCAGAGGAGATGACACACCAGTGGAATGGTCCATCTGCCTGCTTGCTGGGTGCCTTACTTGACACCACATTGGCTTGCTCCTAGAGTTTAAAAACCTAATCTGTTTTTAATAAGATAGTAATATTTTTTTAAAAGGGAAGAAAAAATGAAATCTTTATATTTTGTATTTCAACAGATGACAAACATGCAGGTGTAGATGAATCAGGATTTCTAGCATTTGCACCCCTTCATCGATTTTGCCTTTGGTGCCCAGCCACTAGGCTGAGAAATGACAGTTCCAAATGAAACAGGAAAGGTTTATGTTGTTCAGTACGTCCTAGAAACTTACAACATTCCTTGAGGAGCGTGAGCCTCTTTAATGCTGTGTTGTAGGGCAATCTCACTTCTTTATGTGCTCAAGTGTGGTTTGGTTTCAGGCAGGCAAGCTGTCTCTCAGTTTGAGAGTGGTCAAATTAAACCTGTCTGTGGGAGATGTCCTTGAGATATGAAACGAGAAACAGGTCTGACCTTACAGGAGTTTGCAGCCAAGTAGAAGTGCCCTGTTGTTCTCCTCACCACTGACCACAGGAAAACAATGACGTCCTTGTAAAGGATTTTTAGAACTCTCCTTTACTTGGAAATGGATCAAAAGAAAAAAATATGAGCACTTTTACCGGGGGGAAGTGAAAAATAAAATCACTTCAAGTCAATCAAAATGTGTCGCCTCATCTTGTTTCTGACGGTTTTGAATGGTAACTCACTGTGAAAACAAGGGCTTCAATTTTAAATACTTGCACTTGTTTGGAACAAAATAGAACCTTTGACATCTTGGCTTTTTACTGAAGTATGAGATCAGCAACAGTTTTACAGAGTTAGAACTAAATCTTCTCACAGAAAATGACTGTCAGGTTTTCTTTGACAAGCTCTACTTCTTGTATATCATGAACTTGAACAAACATTTTTCATCTGAAAAAAACAGCCTGGCAATATCAGCTGATATGAATTAGATGGCCTGAGTGAAATTTTTTCAATGGAGGGGAGGATAGCAAATCAAATTTAAATTTGCTGTCCTTCCCAAAATGCAGCTCCTTTTTTTGTATCAAAGGCATCTCCACTTCAATGACTCTACTGATGTTGTTTGTGACAAGGGTATATTGGGAGAGGTTAGCCTAGGTTTTCCAGCTCTGTTCCTCCTGATGTAGGGAAGTCTTACACAGCTGAAAGTTGCTTGTTCTGTGCTATAATTTTCTAGAGGATCTGGTGGTAATAAGTCCTGCTTGATTAAGCCAGTAACTTAAATTCTTAGTGCAAATTAGCTGATGTTCTTCACATTGGGACATAGTTTAATATAGCAAATGATACAAGGCAACTGCAATGTGAGAACGTTTGGATAGGAACAGAGAAGATCACCCCTCCATATTTTATTTTATTTTATTTTATTTTATTTTATTTTATTTTATTTTAGTGGTGTTTTTAGGAGGCAGCAATGACTGGATGCCTTTTCTAGCCTAGGGAAATTCTTTATCCTGTACTGCTTTAGGTACTCTGTGGCTACAAGGAGAAAGGAGGGACGTTTAGTATTGGCTCTCAAGTGATATGCTCAGTGCTTTGAGGTACAAAGCACTTCAGCCAGAGCTCCTTAAAGGAGCCCATGCTACTTTAATAGTATTGGATCCTGTGCTGTGAGAGCAGTTTCTGGGCTGTTCTCAGCTGTGAACAAAGGTTCTTACTTCGCATTTTATACTTAGCTTCAGAGCTTTTGGGGTGGCCCGGGGAAGAGCTTCCTCACATCCTCTGTGCTGCCTTGAACAACTCTGGAAGCTCTAAAAGACAGGAAAACATCTAATGCCTAGGCTGTCTAAGGGCCATAACAATATATTTTAACCTGAAATTGAGACCTAATGTTTCAGGCAAAATATACCATTAGTACTGAAGCTTCCAGAAACTCCTGAAAATTATTGTTTTATTCACCAAAGCTGTGTCACTCACAGTGGTAAATTAGGAAGTGTTTTGAAGCTGAAAGTAATGGTAGTGGCACCAGCATAACATACAAAGAAGCAGAGAGGTAACCAAGGTAGAGGGATGTTGAAGAGATCTAGGGAAGAGCAGGCTGGTCCGGCAAGAGGAAGCTGCTCTTGTGTATGTGAGGGAGATGACATTTGCTTTAATAGAAAATAAGTGTTTGACACCACTTAAACTTGCATATAACTCTTCACTTAACAGTTTTGGGAGGAGAAAGGAGGAAGCCTCAAGTGATTTACTTGACTTGGCTGAAATATCTTCTCCATTTCTAATAGTCCTTTTCCTCTTGGCACCATTTTTTCCCATGTTAACAGGTTTAACCAAAATAGTTCTTGAGGCTTTTTAGTACAGCCTAAGATGAAAATATTATTACCAGATAATTTTTTATCTTGTTGGGCACCAGTTTGGTGTATGAAGTTACACCAATAAATACCCAATCAGGTTTTTTTGTAAGAAAAACTTCTCTGTTCCATGAGAGTTCTCTCATGACTGAGAACTCTCTTGTGGTTCTTAACATCCTTTTCCTTTACAATTTCTATTATTTTACTTGTATGCTTTTTTAACAAATAAACTAACATTCATTTGAAGACTTTTTATTGTATTAATAAAGACCTTTCAGCCTTCCTTGTTTTAGAAGAACCTGTGTGTAAAAGAGCATTTTGCATAATGTTGAACTTTGACTTGCAGCTGTACCACTTAGAAAAGAGGCAGCTCAGAAGGTTTTCCTAGAATGACATTGGAATATCTTGCAGTTCCTATCTTGGCTCCTGATATTGGTGTACAGATAATTGCTGATTTTTTTTGTTGGATTATTTTGTGTTTTTTTTCTTTTTTTTCCCTATAAATATGTTGGAATTTTCCCTTTTGTGCCTGATCTTTGAACTGCAGAATTGCCATGGGGATTATAATTGAAGTTGATGCTCTTGCCTAAAATAATTGGGAATACTTATTGCTGGTTAGTTCAGAAGTTCTCCAAGCCAGAGCCATGACGATGCACTGCACTGCACCGCAGCATTGTGCTGAGAGATAAAAACACTGGGCACCTAGCTGGAGCTGAGTTTAGCAGGGAAGTTTGTGTACAACCTTGTGGTGATTCTGGGCCGTCAGTCAAGTGCACAGTGAGAGTGCCTGTGGACTTTTTCTCTCTCTTTTTAGCCCATACAAATTTCATGACAACATTAGTATTAGTGAGGGCCTTAGCTATCTCTGTATCAACCAACATCCTGTGACTCTGAGGGCTGTGTTAACTGTCAAAAAAAATAAAAATAACAGCAGAAGCTTGTCTGTTACTTTCTAACTTCTGGGCTTATATCACTTCTCTACAGAAGTACTTTTCCTGCTTTTGGAGTAACATCATCGCACACCTGGTCATTTTGTAGGACCTGGCATAAAAGTAAATGATACACCTGTTTGGAAGATGGTGATGGTTGCATCCTACCATCAGCTGCTTTTAGCCCAGGAGGGGAGGAGGGCAGGTGTAAGAGAAAGCAGCTCTCAGACCATTAAAAGAAAGATTTGTTTGTTCCTAGGACTAGATTTTTCTTTTTGGTTATCCTCTCACTAGGAAGCAATGATATATTTTTCAAGGGGAAAAAAAAGTATCTCTAAGTCTCAGAATGAAAACCTCTGTTGTCTGACTAAGCAATTACACTGTTTCTTGTATTAAACTCACATTATGTAAGTGCTCCATGTTTTTGTTTAGTGGTGAGGTTAATGATGGGCGTGGGGGGGGGCAGGTAGGGTGGAGTTTCATAAGTTCCAGTGTATTTTCAGGACTCTCTGTAGACAGGTCCTTTTGCACGCTGTCATCGTATGCTAATAACATTTGAAAACGTGCAGGTCTGAGTAGTAAGATTTTGGATGGGTAGCCCACATTCAGTAAGATTTTCCCTGAAACCTAACAAAAATGCTGATTCTGTTGCTTGTCCACCTTCCTGGGAAGTAAACAAAACATAATTTTCTCCTATGATTTGGGTATGAAATAGCCAATCAGTAAGGGCATTTGTGATCATTATCACAATGGGCAGCTTTCAAATTAGTGGTTTTGTCAAAAGACATCCTAGGTTCCATTTCCAAGTTCATCATTCGCGTTCTGCTGGTTTCATTCTTGACGAAGGAGTAAAACTATAACAACCTAATTCGTTGAATAGCACAGTATCTAATATTCATAGTTTTCATTTAAAGCATTTAGCTAAATACGTGAGGCTTTTGTTTCAGCTGTTAAGATCACAGAATCATAGAATCACGAGGTTGGAAAAGACCCCCAGGATCATCAAGTCCAACCATTCCTATCAACCACTTAAACAATGTCGCCAAGTACCTCATCCACCCATCTTTTAAATACCTCCAGGGATGGTTATTGAACCACCTCCCGGGGCAGCCTGTTCCAGTGCCCAATGACCCTTTCTGTGAAAATGTTTTTCCTAATGTCCAGCCTGAACCTCCCCTGGCAGAGCTTGAGGCCATTCCCTCTTGTCCTGTCCCCTGTCACTTGGGAGAAGCTCCCTCCTCTCCACGACCTCCTTTCAGGTAGTTATAGAGAGCAATAAGGTCTCCCTCCAGCCTCCTCTTCTCCAGGATAAACAACCCGAGCTCTCTCAGCCGCTCCTTATAGGACCTGTTCTCCAGCCCTTTCCCCAGCTTCATTGCTCTTCTCTGGACTCGCTCAAGAGCCTCAAGAGCCTCACCTTCTTGTGGTGAAGGGCCCAGAACTGAACACAATATTTGAGGTGTGGTCTCACAGGTGACGAGTACAGGGGCAGAATAACCTCCCTGGACCTGCTGGTCACACCGTTTCTGATACAAGCCAGGATGCCATTGGCCTTCTTGGCCACCTGGGCACACTGCTGGCTCATGTTCAGTCGGCTGTCGACCAACACCCCCAGGTCGTTCTCTTCCAGGAAGCTTTCCAGCCAGACCTCTCCTAGTCTGTAGCATTGCACATGGTTGTGCACCAAGTACAGGACCCGGCATTTAGCCTCGTTAAACCTCATGCCATTGGACTCAGCCCAGCGGTCCAGCCTGTTCAGATCCCTTTGCAGAGCCTCCCTACCCTCCAGCAGATCGACACTTGCACACAGCTTTGTGTCATCTGCAAACTTGCTAAGGATACACTCAATGCCTTCATCCAGGTCATTGATGAAGACACTGAACAGGGCTGGACCCAGCACTGAGCCCTGGGGAACCCCACTTGTCACTGGCCTCCAGCTGGATTTAACACCATTTCCCACCACTCTCTGGGCCCGGCCATCCAAACAGTTTTCTACCCAGGAGAGTGTGTGCCTGTCCAGGCCAGAGGCTGACAGTTTCCGTAGCAGAATGCTGTGAGAAACTGTGTCAAAGGCTTTACTGAAGTCCAGGAAGACCACATCCACAGTCTTTCCCTTATCTAGCAGCCGAGTCACTTTGTTATAGAAGGCGATCAGGTTGGTTTGGCAAGACCTGATTTTGTGAACCCGTGTTGACTGGGCCTGATCACCCGGTTCTCTTGTAAGTGCTTCATGATAGCACTCAAGATCACCTGTTCCATGACTTTCCCTGGCACTGAGGTCAAACTGACAGGTCTGTAGTTCTCTGGATCCTCCCTGCGACCCTTCTTGTAGATGGGCACAACATCAGCAGCCTCCAGTCCAGTGGAACTTCCCCAGTCTTCCAGGACTGTTGGATGACGATGAAAAGGGGTTTGACAAGCAAGATCTCAAGATATTCTCAAATGATCAACAATCTTAATTTGGTTAGACCTCATACTTTGGACTAGTGATGGGGAATACAAAGTGGATTTTTATTTCTTTTTTTATTTTTAATCTTAATTCGTAAAGACTGAGCCAAAACATATTTAGAAGAAAAAAAAATCAAACATGTTTAATGCAACTTGTTTTAGTAGTTGTAATCACTGCTGAAAAACTTTGCAAGCCCGTCAGCCTATATTTCACCTAAGGTCAGCGTAGAGAAGCTGACAAGCTGAAGAGCCAGGTTTAACTCTGTTTGTAATAGGCTGTATACTCTCAAAAATTGTGCCTAGTGTTGAGTTTGATTTCTTTTGACCACCTCTCTAGGAGTTTGCCTTTTGTAGAAAGAATAATTGGACACAAAACTTTGGCTGAGAAGAGAGCTACTAGATGATGGGACCTTATGAAAGAAAGTTCGCTTACACCTGAAGGTTAATATTATATTGGAGGAGGTAGGAGAGGAGTGTTGACTGTACTTCTTACTTGAGGCAGCATTACTGACATGCTTAAAAACTGCAGAACTTCTTGTCCTAATGTTCAAGTAGGACTGCCAAAAAAGAATAAATACGGCTGTGGGTAAAGTGCACAGAGAGGACTGTGTCCCTCTTCCTCCTCCTCAGTCATCACAAGCAGAATGAGAGCATTGGTTTGCCCTACTTGATGACTTGACATTCAGTACAAGTTACTGCCAGCCTTGTAAAAGGTTAAAGAACTTTTTTCTTTTATAGTTTTTTTCTTTTTTTTTTTGTTTAAATTGTGGGCTTCCTCTGGCATCAGTGTGATTCAGTTACTTCTTCAAGGATGAGGTGACCTTGTCTCTGCTCTTGATACATTTTCAGCAAGTCTTATTTTGAACTGTTGTCATTTTATGCTGTTTGGGGCTTTTTCTTTTCCTCCCCATGCAAAAGAGTTAGTTCTGCTTTATGACACTGACTGTAGAACTGTTTGGTGTTAAACAAGTCAGGCAAATTTTGCTTTTGTGGTCAACTCCTCTATGATTTCTCTGTGAGTTTTAGTCTTACAAAAACGAGTTGTCATCCTTTGAGAGCTAATGCAGCATAGCAGGATTGTACTGAGAATAATCTGGACCTGAATGTGGAGGGTGGATCAAAAAACCACTGCTTTGGTTTACCTTCCTTGGTTGGAGCAGGCCTCAGACTTGGGATCTGGCTGCGCAGCACTGTGCTGAGGTGGACAGAAGAGCTTGTGTGTGAGAGTCAGGATAGCCCCAGTAGCCCAGGAGCAGCATCATGCTGATGTGCCTGCACAACTTCCAGGACCACCGTAATGTGTTCATAGTTGTTGTGAGTATATGTGCAGAGCACGGTATGGTGCGGTAGAGGTTGAACTTTACTTTTTGACACAAAAAAGAAAAGACACAAGAGCAGTGACCTGAAGGAGTGGATTAACAAAACATTCACTTTCACAACACTAAAGACTACTCAAATTAGCTTTTTAAAAAATTCCTACTAAACTTAAAAGAAATCCTCTTTTTTCTTTTTTCTTCTACACTATCTGGCCTGCTGAAGTAGAGTGACTGTGTTCCTTGGAGCTATATACTAGCTACCCACAAGCTTTAAAACAACATGATGCTGCAATTATATGCAGCATTTATTTTCCATCTTTTTTATTTAAAAAAAGGAAACAATCACCATTCACATTATGTCACCATGAGAGGGGGAGAGTACCTCTTGATGAGTGAGAACTTTTCAAAGTAAACTGGTTTAGAGCACTTGCTGTTTTGAATTTAATTTTGAAGTGTTAGTACATTTTTGTGCATTCTTAGTGCTGCTGGAGCATTGTTAGCACTCCTTTCCAAAAGAAAAATATCACAGATCTTAAAAGGACGAAGATATAGATACCTCCACAAGGGAAATAAGGTGTGTCTTTGCCAATAATGTAGTCGCCCCAAACTGCAATCATGGGAATTTCTTCCATAATCAGAAATATGTTACCACTATGAGGTGTCATTTCTTATAAAATATGTTGAAAATGGCAGTCAAACTGTGTCATGTAGATTTATTTTATGATTGTTGATATAGGAACTTGCTAAACCTGTGTATATAATGGCAAGTCCGTAGCTTTGGACTATTTAATTTCATGCTTTAAACCTAAAGGGCAGAAAATCCTCTAGTTTTGTTTGAAGGAATGATACCTACAGTTTTTGGTTGGGTTTATTTTTCTTCCCCAGTCATAATGTAACAATTTGTTTTCTGTAACTGGGCTCTGAGATGCTCTCTTAATACTTTTAAAAATTAAACACAGAAGAACATAAGTGTGAAGGAATCTCTGGAAATTGTCATCCAGCACAGAACAGGACTAACCTCAAAGCCATATCTGACTTTGAAGCCAAGGCGTCATCCAGTGCGGTGTTGAGTATCTCTCAGGATGGACTGAACAAATCCAGATCTCTCGATCTCTCCTTCATATGTCAAGTGCTGCAGCATCTTGGTGGCCATCCACTGGACTCACTCCAGTCTGTCAATCTTTCTTTTCCCAGGACTCTCCAAACCAGACCAAGTACTCCAGATGTGGTCTTACACATACTGCATAGAGAGGAATAATTACTTCCCTCCACCTGCCAGCTAATTAAATTGCTTATTTGGTGCCAGATCAGCTTCGGTGCCACTGTCAGTTGTCTTTGCTTCCCTCAAGCTGAAGTGGTGGCAACTCTCCCTTGCAGGGGAGTGCTTGTAGGCTTCTCTGTCACCTCAAGAAGAGCTCGCATAGAGATGGCCCTTTGCTTCGATTAAATGAAACAAATTTAATGAAGCTTCATTTAATTGAAGCAGATGACCAAACAAGTGTTTACATAAGCAAAACTGCAAAGGCTTCCATTGCCCTGTAGTGAATTTTTTCAGCAGACTTTTACGCTGCATACAGCAGTATAATTTGAAGCAGTAAGATAGTATCACATTGATGCTTTTGGTAAAACAGTGAGGAGACAGCACATGAAAACAAAGAGATGCATTACTGCTGTTCTCCTGGCAGTACTTTAGGTATTAGCTAAGTTACCCACTTCAAAGTTAATTTTGGTAGCAAATCTGGGGATTGAAACAGGCCTGCCACCCAGATGAGCCTCATGGGAGCTGTGGGACAATAACACATGCTTAAAATTGTAGACCCAGAAAGTATTTCTTTTCCATTCAATTTCTGAGACTCTGTCATTGCAAGTTGCACTATTATAGATGACTGAAGTATCTGTGGCTACCTATAGTCTATGCTTTTCAACAGTTTACGCTTCCTATGATATTTTTTTTAAATATACACAAAATGAAAATTTTATGATAACTTAAATGAACATCTGCTTGAAAAACCCAGAACAGTTGGAATACAAGAAAAGACTTCAACCACTACCTAACCTGCACATATGGGACTTGTCCTGCAGTTGCTGCCAGTTCAAGGAGCATATTGCTCCCACCACCTAGCTCAGATGTCCTCTGTCAGTGTGGGAGAGCAGCTGAAGGTGTGAGTCTTCCACATGCATGTGCCTGCTTTAATTGCTTAAGCAATCTGCATTTATTTATGAAATTTTGGCTTCTGAAAAGCTATGGCAAGGTAAGTGCCAGGGGTGTTGAGTGGATACTGACTGCTACTTGGTCAGCTGATGGCCAGAGAGATGGCTGGGCTGACGGGTTGCTGTGTCTCAATGGTCCTTCCAGCATGTCTGAAGAAGAAACTTTAGAAGGACAAGGGATGTAAAAGGAAGCATTGGTGGAGAGGTTTGAGCTGGGTATTCAGTATTTGTCTCCACTGGGGAACTTCTTCAAAATCTCCCTTCCTACTCTGGCTATTGCCACCACTGTTATCCTCCTGTAATTTTTCTTTGGGTATTTGTACTAGCTCTGTGACACTGGCTGTAGCAATCAGAGGCTCTTTTAGAGGTCCCTTTTTCTTACCTTTTGTTCCCATAACCCTTCTTACAACCATCCTGTCTTCATGGTTGTTTACCTCAGACTTTATTGCTCTCCTCCTTGCCTTTTCTGCAAATCCTCTCATCTCTTAACACAAATGAGCTGTTTATCCTTGAGCTAATGGGTGTTCACAATGCTCCGATCATAATGCTACAGAACTGCTTATATTCACGGTGATTAAAAAATAAAATGGTGGATTATTTTTTGCCCTGCCTCAGAGAATTAGTTTTATATTTTCACTTCATACAGTTGTTAGAGTCCAAGTCTGTAGACTGAGTTGAATGGGGCTCAGAGGTGAGTAAGAAACCCCTGGTGGTACAGAAACAAACCTTGCATTGCACAGCTTGTTCAGGTTATCCAGTCATCATTGTGTGGCAGAAGGACCGTGTGCAAGAGCTATAGAAAACCAGAGGCTTACTATGATAGTGATCCCTATACTATGTGGAGAAATGTAGAGTTTTGCCTGTTGACAGTAATAAGTGCATCCCTCAGGTCTATGAGGGACACAAACCTTCCCTGGGTACTGTTGGCTGTGCTGGGGAACAGTTCTTGCCATGGCCACCCAGCTGAGGCTGACAGTCTTGAAGGGTGCATGCTTTTATTCATTTGCTTTTATGTTAGTTAGAAACTGTGATTGCTTGGTGCTGTATATAAGCTCTTGTGGGGAAGACAGTGAGTTTAGGGCATTTTGAATTTCTGTTCCAGTTCTGATTTAATTTGTGTGAAAAGCTCACCAGCTTTCTGGTGCTTAGTGGCAGCTTGAATAAATTAGTTTCAGTGGGAAGATGAGGGGGATGTATATCAGAGAGTACTTAATATTTGTTTAAATGTGTTATGCAAGATAACAGGTTATTGTTAGCAAGCTAAAGTAGTCACAAAAAGTGTCCACAGAGTATAAAGCATATTGTTTTGGTAAAAACTCTGGGAAGTGAGGCAACAGCTTTGAGTACAAGAGATCAATATTCTGATGATGCCAGCACCTTCAATCTGGTGGATCCTGTCCCTGGCCACTCATTTGAGTAAGATTTGGGTGATGGCAGTACTGACCAAGTAAGTAGCCAGTGTTACCCACCCCAACTGTTTAAATATTGCAGTGATTTTGGAGTAGAGGAAGATGATGCTGGAGTCTGGAGCTGCCCCTGGAGATCTCCAGGACTGCTGTCTTTCTTTTAGGGGCTAAATCTGTTTGTGCTTGTTAACACCATGTAATCAAATCTAAGATATTTAAAGCATGTTGGAGATCAGCTCAACCAGTGTGACTCAGGTATTTTTAATGTCCGTATTTTTATTGTCCTGCCTGGAAGACTAGCTGGTAGAGTTGATTTGTAGCTAATATATGCTGTTTTGAAATACCTAGTACATAGACTGGTGTATTAGAGACTGATCTTAAAAATGTTCTCAGTTTTCTTCTTCTGTTAATGTTGGCAGATGTTTCCAAGTAATACACTGGCTTCTTTGTATAAGATTTTTAATCTCACTGGAAAAAAAAAAAAAAAAAGAAAAAAAAGAAACAGAGGTCTCTATAAAAGGAGTGGTAAGAGCTGGGGCATTGCTCAGTGTGAGGCACTTGAGGCCAGCTCAGTGTGCTGTTAGGTGGAATAAGTAGCTTAAAACCACTATCTTTCCTCTGTTTTCCAATAGTTAAAAGCGTTGGCAGTACTGGCCAAACAGGCAAGCCCACCAACTCCCTCCTCCAGCCAAATATCATAGTCTCCTGATGGTGTGGATGCCTTCCAGGATAGCTGACCTTGGGCTGCTCAAGTACACCCGCTGTCTTTGTGCAATATGTGTATGAACACAAAATGTCACAAACGGTCCTTTTATGTTATAGATGTGAGTCAGATCTTTTTTTTTCCCATCATCTCATGACTTTATTCTCTGACAAGCTTGTGGCAGCTTGCCAACTGAAATGCAGCTCCTTAGTTTTTGACCCTAAGCACATCACATATTGACTGCTGTTTTAAGGTGGTTCTTTATTCCCTATAGTTCTTTGGTTTTGCAATTTTCAAGCCTCAATCTTATTAACAATTGCCTTTTAGCAACTTAAAACCAATTATCACATTTGCTGAAGAGGTAAAACAAAGAATACATTGTATTAAAACAACAATAAAACAAAAAATAACCACAAAAAAACCCCCGAAAAAGAAGTGGGGAGGGTTTCAAATAACTGTATCTGTAAAATTTTGTTTTGCAAATTACCTTTGCTGGTATTCCTAAACCTGAGTATGTGCCACATGCTTGAGCTACAGATATAGTAAATGCCATTGCATGTAGACAACTTTCTGAACAATTCTTTCTTTGGGTTTGGGGACTGGTTTTTTTGGGCATGGGAAAACATGTTAAAGAAGGAATCTGATCCCTTTTTTGACTTAAAGGTAGAGAGAGATCTGGATGATGATTACTAGTTAGTAGTGGATGAATCCTGAAAAAACAGTAAGCCTTCTTGGCAGTAGTTCTTGATTATTTTTTAATTGTTGATGTTGTTCTTTATTATTTTTAATTATTATTGTTATTAGTATTTCTCTTTACTTGATGTTCAACAAGAAACTGCTAACCTAGTTTTGGTATTCCTATAAGAGCTCATTTGTGATGAGTTGCCAGAAATCCTCAAATTAATTCTAAGGTTCTCGTTGGCACCTGTGAGTTGGGTTTCTTCATTTGAATTTTTTGATATAATTTTTTTTTTTTTCTGATGTGCAGTTTTGCTTTCTTTAGGAAGAATGTTTCTTTAGGAAGAGACAAACATACCCTAGTAATATGAAGTAGAATAAATTCTTCAGGTCTATAAAATGAATACTTGAATATTTATGCCACTTCCATGACTTTCTGAAACTGTACCTACAGTTTCCTGTCCCTCATGCTGTAGTGAGAGAGACCACGGAATACAGTTGACTGTATATTTCAAAATTTTAAAAGTCTTAAAAAGTATAATGTGCTTTTTAATAAAGAAAATAAATAATGTTAGAAACATGGATTTTTATATATTCTGGATTTCCTCCAGGCATAAGCCTCATGCAGTTTGTTCAGTTGTCTCAACTTGGAACCTTTTGATCTCTCAGAGTAAATTTGAAGATGGCTGTGAATGATCTTCATGACTGAGTTTTATTCAGGAGGGGCAGGTATTCAGAGAAGGCACTGTGCTTTTAACCTGCCTGGAGGAACAGTCGAACTCGGTGCTTATGGGTGTCAGACAACCAAGTGCTGCCAAACTGAGTCAGCACATACGCTTTGTTTGAATAGCTGGAGTACACTCTCATCTCTTCAGGGTGTCACGAGACGTGGAAGAACAGGGTAGATGAAAGGGAAGCCCCAAGGATCCAACCAACTAGGAAGTAAAAGGAGGAGCAGGAGGATGCATTGGTGGGAAACAGAGCCCTGTGATTACAACCTGGTTTTGAAAATCAATGATGCTTCTTCTAGGAAGTTCAAAACTGCAGCCGCTCCATACCCAAAGAAACAATTATTTTTAAAACAAAATTTGTTGGTAGAGTTATTTATCAGGATTTTATAGAGCAAAAGTAACCCAAGCTTCTTGAACTGGCAATACTCAATAGGGGATTTTAAAACTCAGTAGCCAGTTTACCTCCTAGGCATACCCATCAATCTCTCAGACTTGCACTACCAGCCAGTCACAGTGCTTTAGTGACATGACTTGACTACATCTGCATCTGAGTCATGTTCCTTCTGAAGTCTGTTGGAAAAGGGGTTGACTTGAAAGTCATAATTTCTGGTTACACACTATATTTAAATTCACGTGGGTAATATGCAGAATACGTAAAATTGAATTGCTACCACTTTGTCCTAGGAGTGCGTTTTTTTAACATCCTAAAAGTGAAGTTTCACTTGTTGTCTGTTTCATTGTTCTTTTAGGGATCTGTCTGCCTGGTTTTGCCAGTCTGATTCCAATAAAAATTTATGGGGACTATTTGGTGTAAGAAAAATTTGTGGCTGAAGAGAAAAGAAAGGGAGCGGCAAAAAAACCCTTTTCACTCTGTTTCTAGGCTGAGATTTCTGTCTCTGCTTTGTAATCTAGCAGTTTTGACTAGGGCCACCCCTTTCCTCTGAGAGTATCAGACTCTGATCCTTCATATTTTTTCTGTGTTTTGAATAGCAGCAAAGGTGTCAGTCAGCACATTGCTTTTTTATGAGCTTTTTTTACCTCTTCAAGGTAAGTGCATCCTCTAGAGAAAAGGAAGGAAGGAGGAGTGGAGGGAGAGGAGAAAACTTATTGCTGCAATTTTACTTGTGTGAGAAACTTGGTGTTTGTTTAGAGATCCTGTTAACATTGGATTTGTCAGTTTTGTTAACCGTTTTGTTAACCTTTTGTAATTTTGTGGGTGAGCAACCTGCATTAGTTCTGATTGAGGAGTACTGGTCAAATTGTTCTGCCTTGGCTTGGTTTGATATTTTCTTTTGTTAAATTGATACAGTAAAAGGGTTTTATCTGCCCATGAAAGGGCTCTAATGAATATGTTCAAGATTTGATGGTGCAATTTTTTTTTCTTTTTAAATGTTTTACTGGTCTGGAGCTTGCCCTTCTGTCAGAGGCTGTCCCCCTTGTAGACGTGATGAAGTAGTGCTCTTCTGTACAGAGCTCTGAGCTGGACCTTTATAGTTACATTGAGGCATGGTTTATGTTGATTTTACCTTCCTGTTGAGTGCAGTCACCTGCTAGAGAGCAGAGAGGATATACCTGCCCATCGCAGACTGCTCACCCCTGGGCAGTTTGCTCAGACTGGGGTGCTGGCTCTTGGTGAAAAGAGTAATAAAGAGTGTGAGTGTCTGTCAGCACTGCTGTTACTGGAGTACCTGAGCTGAATTTTTAGTGGAAGGGAATCCTAACAGCTGTAGGCTGGCTGAGCTGCAGGCACTTACTGTGTGGGCATCTACCCTCACCACAGAGATGATAGAACCCTAAACTCCAGTAGCTGTGCCTACATAACATGCAGCAAAACTGTTTCTTTTCTTCTCAGTCAGCTGCATCTAAACCACTTACTTAGATGCGTGTAAAAGAAAAAAAAAATCTGTACATAGTCATTTGGTTTTATAATCTTCCCTTTGTTGCATATTTGTGTGGGGTGCTAATACACGTCTAAAATGGATAATTTCACAGCTCTGCTTCAGAGAGTTAGGAGCTTGCAGTTGCAATAGCTCTGCTGCTTTTTGAGACGCTTGGTATACTCCTCATAAAGAAGAGTGAGTGTCTGGAGGAGTGTTGGTCCTAGGATATTACCAGTACTCCAGTACTAATAACCTACTGCTTCTATAAGGTAAATTGCTTTTCCTAAGTAGTGGTATGGCAAAAAATCATCTTTTATTACCAGTTCAGTTACAGAAACGTGCCCAGAGCTTTCTGGCTGCTGTTAGATCATGTACATCAGCAATTTTCTGTAATTGGTGCTAAGTGGGAGGAGTGCCTGCCCATAATCTCTACCTAGTATCTCATTTGGCTTTTTGCAGTGTCTGTATTCAGAACTGCTATAACACGTATGTATTGAAGTCAGCATTGACTTGAACCAGGTCTTTAACCACAAAGCACACAGGCATGTTGAAATAAGGGCGGGCGGGTGCAAGATGAGGTTTTATGATTCTTGCTTTTCTGAGAATAGCTTTAGAGAGCTACACAAAGTTGTGCATTGTAGAAACAGCACAGGAAGGGATCTTAAATCATTCCTGCCCTAACAGTCTGATGAACAGGCCCCTAATAGCCAAACCCGCTCCCAGGGGGTTTAAGGAAAGAGCATCTCCAACATGCCCAACTACCGTTTTCTACACTTTAGTAGTCAGAGACCTTCTAATATCTTTCTGGTTTCAATGTTCACACAGAATATCTCTGTTATCTTCAGTTTGCATGAATATCTTCAGTTTACATAATATTGGAAGGGCATAAGTCCTGAAACCTGTTATTCTATCTGCACTACTTATGTTAGTAAAATACACTGCTACTCTGTGCAAATCTGCGTCTTTGTGTAAACCTTCTCCATCTTTCAAGGCTGCTTGTGTGCTCCCTTCCCATTCTCTCCTTTTTTAAAACAGTTTGTTGAATTTCTATAGCCTCTCTCCATAGGCACAGCAGGGAAAAACTTTCAAGCAGGTTGAGGAAGAAGTCATAGGTTCCAGAGTTTGGTTTGGTAGTTGAACTGAGGTTTTGAGGGTTTGGATTTTTCCCTTTTGCCGGTAGCAACAACCCATGAAATTTGTCAATAAATAGTATTTTGTACCCACCTTCTTCCTTCCTGATTCTTGTTAGCACAGAGGTAGAAGGAACATGAAGTTTCTAGTTTCTCCCTGAGCTTAAACAGGAGAGATTATGCATCAGCCTGCTGATTAATTGCAGACTCTCATGTGATGAAAATTTCTCAGGTGATAGAAAAGGTTAGTTTGCTTTTAGCAGTCTTAAAATAGCCTCATTTCAAAGAACGTTTCCATATATTCTTTTCTTAAGTCAAGAATGCATGAGTGCTTGCAGTGTTAGTGTGTGTGCATTACAGTTTGGATTTTAGTTGCATGATGTGATCCTGGGCTTTTCAGTTGAGAATGTCCCTGCTTTCTTTGGTGCACCTGGGAGCAGACTAAGACTATAACAGGAGAGATTGGCTCTTGCCGAATCAGAGCTTCATCTGTTGCAGGAGCTGAGAGGTACCATGTGACAGAGGAGGAGAAGTTTCTAAGAAGGAAAACACAAGGATCTGCTAGGCACCCGGGAAAGAAAATCTACTTAGACACGTTGTTATGAAAAGTGACTTATTTTGCTGTGTAGCCATGCTAATAGACTGTGGGGTGACTGGAGAAGTCAAGTACGTGCAACTGCAAAAGAAGTCAATGGGCTTATTACTGGGAGTATAATGAATAGTCAGGCCTTAGTTGTCTCAAACTGGGGACCTACATAAAGAACACTTTTGAATTCATCTTCTCTTTGTCATAAAGTGCCAATATACTCCTGGTGTCTTAAGATGCTATAAAAAAATACATGCTTTGTGAGGGAAAACTCAGGCGATGAGCGGTACAGGGACCCATGAGTGTTTTCAGAGCTATCTGGAAAGAGTATTCTGTGAAATGATAGTGAATGTCAAAAAGAAAATAAAAAAGTATTAAACGACCACATTGGATCATCACCAGCCATTTTATGTACTGAAGGAGACTGTGCTTTTATGGAAAACTTTCAATGCGATCATGCAGTTAAGAGCTGCATCACAGTGAAGTCACGGGCAGGCTGGTGAAGGGCAGGCAAATGCAAGCAGCACAACCAGTAATAGCTCTGGAAAGTTTGGTGTTTGTGTGCATAGCTTCATAACCTTAATACATGTAATTGATCTTTGAATACGTATCTACAGTGAGGCAGTATGGGGAGCAGAAGCTAATGTGTGAAGCTTTATGTTCGGGTATGAAGCAGCACACTCGATAACCGGAGGGGTCTTACTGTGAACTGGTGTTGCAAGCCAGCACATGCAAACCACACTAATTCACCGATGCCTGCAGTGCTTGTGGCAAAGATGACAAACCAGCCTTTGTGCAAAAAAAGGCAGAACCAGAAAGGCACAACTGAGAGTGGAAATTTGGTGCTGTTGGGGCTGTAGGCGTTTGTAGGCTCCTCATTTCTCTGTTCCTGTGGGTGGGACAGTGTACGTGTAGGGTATAAACAGCCTGAGCCCCCGGTCAGCTTTCTGAATGGGCTAAGGTCTGGGTCTTTTGCACTGCAAGGAAGCTTGGTGCCCTGGCAGATCTTACAACACATACTTTTATTTTTCTAAAATAAACCTGGCTCAGACCACGTGGCTTTGGGTGACCAAAGTGACTTTTTTTTCTTTTTTTTTTTTAAACACTAATAGTTAGGAGTCTCATCTGTAGCATGCTAAGGGGTCTTCAGTAAAAATCGTGATGCAGCTCTTTAATGGACATATAATAAACCTTACTGTCCTTTACAGGTAATACAAAGCAGAGTCAGGTCATCCCATGTCTGTCAGCACTGTTACTCTGTTTTATTTTAAACCTAATTGTACTTAAAAGATGTAGGAGAAATTGAGAACCTGACTTTTGGCACTATCAGCACAATCTTAATTAACCATCACCATCCCTTCACCTCTCTTCACCATTTCTGTGAGGAGCTATGAGCTCACTTCTCTCATCTCATTTGACAGTTAAGAGAAATCAATGTAAGAGTATTAATTTTATAATATAGTATCTCTCCCCTTTAAAAATAAGTAGTAAAACATTTCTCAAAACTGTTTGGAAACCCTTCTTGCATGTCAAAGCAGAAACTCATCAACTCAGCACCATCTTATTCTAACTCTCAGCAGGAAAATTCAGGGAGATAAATAAATGACTGGAGTGCTTGCAATGACGGCGATAGGTTATTGTGAAATACAGTTGTGTTGGTAAGTGAGGTTATAGGATGCAGAGAAGACATGCAAGGAAGAAACTGCTTATGACTTTTATTTGCTAAATGAGATGTTTGTAAATTTACACTTCAAAAATGAACTGATTTTTTTTTTTTCATTTGTACTGACAGTGCAAAAAAATATATGGAATAAAGGCAGTCATTTAACAGCTGGCAGTGGGGCAGTCAGAAAATTTTAATAAGTATGTATGAAGAGGAAAAGTTCTGAGAAATCATTTTCCTGTTTTTTCTTTCCTCTTTTTTTTGGTTTTTTTCTTTTGTTTGTTTTTTGAAATTTTTTTGTTACCACCACCTTGGTTTTTAGAAGGAAAGGGGACAGGACTATTAGAGGAGGTTAGAGGAGAGGATCTTGTTTGGTGATTGACATTTATTTGAAGTAAAAATATTTTTAAAGCCACAAAATAACATTTGATTCATATAATCCCTGGTGTGATTGTATAAGCTGCTTATGATTTGGGGGAGGGTACCGAAAAAGCCTTGATCGGAGGTATTTGGACACTCAATGAAACACTTTAAAGAGTCTAAAGAAAAGAAAAAAAAAACAAACCAAAAACTAACCAACCAAACGAAACTAACCAAAACCCAACCAAGCATTTCTGGCACCCATTAATATGATTATATTAATATAAACTGATTCAGTATCCATACTGCCTGTCCCCAGCACAATGTTGCTGACATTTTGAGAGATGTGGGTAAACATTTATACTGTGCTCTGAGTAAAGGTTACATTTAAAGCCTTTCAATAGAATTTCGATTTGCAGTTTTGTTTCTTCTTTAAACATCAAGAAACAGATCAGATGTGTCTATGAGAGTTTTTCTTCTTTTGGCTTAATGGAACAATGTAAACCAGGTCATAAGTGCTATGTGGTTTTGTATTGTTGCTTCTAGACTAAAACATATGCTCATTTAAGAACATAGTCATATTCTTGAACATACAAACAGTAAGAGGAGTCTGCAAAATGGGATGCTGCTTGTGGTTGTAACTTTTAAGAATAATCTATTTGTATTTCAGGACACAAACGGCCAGAACATACACTTTACTTATTGAACTGGAAAGCGCACATCCTGTGACTGGTTTCCTGCAGTCTCTGGAGGACAGTGATCTTTTCCATTGTCGTTTTGTCAGTCGGTGTAAAACAGAGATTATCTGCTGTCTGCCATTTCCTCTTCTCCCTCCCTTTCTGTTTCTTTCTCAGATTCTCCCTTTGGCTCATGCAGTTGTTAGTACTGTGAGGAACTTCTCTCAGTCCAGCTGCAGGAAGCATTTCTCAAATGGACCATACAGTCCTTTGGTCTTATCCTGTCTTTTGTTTGTTTTTGTTTAAGGTTGTTAGTGTGCTTGTCTTGCGCTGACAAATTTACTTCATCACAGTAGTGTGTGTTTGTGGACAAATAGATGTTTAGTGATTCATTTTGGAAGCACTCATCTGTTAAAACAGCATATGAAGCAAAAACTATTCAATAAAGCAGTGTTTGAAATATAGGTTTAGTCCGCTTGCCTGAGAGTCAAGGAAAGTTGGTTTTAAGCAAGATTTCAGTAGTACAATGTTGTACTATTGTGTGAACAAAGTGTCTGTGCCACAAAAACACTGTGAAAAGACAATAGATGTCCAGGACATTGAGGGTTTCCTTTCTTTAATAACTGAATTTTTCTGTCATCTGTTGTTTTATGAAGATCACTTTCATTCTACCTGTGGAGCTCTGTGAAGCCCAGTGTTTAATATTGTTGTGTCTCAGGACAACAAAAATGTTATTTCCAAAACTCTGCTGAAACCTACAAGAAGGAAATGCCATGTCTATAGGATTTGGAAACATTTTTAAGGATCAGAAGGGTTAATTAAATATATTTCAATTTATCTGTGTATGTTTCTCCTTCCCCTCCCCTACCAATCTACCTGGGTAACAATGTGCTCTTTCCACTCCCAAAAATCACTGCAGCCCAGCCTAGTTGGAGTACTGACCACTGGTGTGTTGGAGAGGTCAGGGAGTGAACCAAAGTGGAAAGCATGTTGATATCGTTTGTGTTTAGGGAAAAAGTGATGTTAATGGCACAGTCTGTGGAGATGCTGCTTGTGCTGTTCAATCTTTAAAGAAAATGTAGTGTTTATCCACAAAGTGAAGGTTCTTAGCACCTGCCACAAGCCCTGAAATAGCCAGCAGTTGCAGGTTTTTGTTCTACTTTATCCTTTCTGTGCTTACTTGTAAGTAAATTGTGGTTTAGTAGTATATTTCCTGATAATATGAATATAAATGTACCCTGCTTATTTACTTGGAGTGGACTGATCCTTTCTGGGATAGCATAGGCGCAGCCAGCTTTTTTCATGAAGACAAGGGTAACTCTGGTGGAGTGATGCTCTACTAAGGTAAAGGAGAAAGAGCAGCAGTATATATATGGGCTTGCTTTCCCCAAGTTATGGGGAGCAGAACTGCCTGGAAGTGCTGTCAAGAAGAGTGTGCAGGCAGCACATCACAAGCAAGCCTGGGAATTTGAGCAGGCATCTGTCCAAGGAGCATGAGTGAGGCAAGGAAGAGAATATGGATGTGTGTGGTTCTTTAATAAAGGTTGAGACAAGGTTCTAGGGAGGAGGTGGTGGAGACAGAAAATACAGCCAAGACAGGAAAGAATCTAGAGAAGGCAGAAGTATTGAATGTAAAGCAAAAAAGCATAGTCTTGAAACGAGTGAAATCCCGCAGTACTGAATAAAATGGATGATTGTCGATTGAAACCAAAAAGTCAAAACAAGTTTTTAACAAAACAGCAGAGATGCTGTAAGTTCATTGACTAGAAAGCTCCTTGGTTGGTTGTATTATTATTAAGTGCAATAATATGTATTTAAGTATTTCAGAAAGTGCCTGCTTGAGAGGTGGCAGAGCAGAACTTTGGTTTTCAATCTGGGTCATTAAAGAGTGATATAATGGTCGTTACTATTTATCATGAGACAGATGTCGTTAAAGAATGGAATAATGTTTTTTATATCATCCCATTCTGAGCGTGAGGCTGATGAGAGAGGTGAAAATGCTGAAATACGGAAATGTTGAAACAAGCTGAGGACACAACAGCTCAGAACAGGTATGGGGGTGGCTGAAGGCAGCAGGAAAACAGGAGCCCTTGTAGAGAGATTGAACTGGAAAGAGTTATATGAGAAGGAGGTTAATGTCTTATTCAAGTTGTAGATCTGTTTGGAAACTTATTCCAACACATACTTTTGCTCCATCAAGCACATAGATTTGCAGTGTGAATACTTGCAAGTGCATGGACAATATGCTCAATTAAGAGAGCTGGGAGAGTTCAGCCATTGAGAGAAAATTTTTATTTGGGAGATGCAAATTGAATGTGGTACAGAGAGCAGAAGTTATTGCACAAGGGTTTTGAGCAGCAAAGGAATATGAGGTCAAGCCCAGAAGTCAGGGGAGACTTGCTCAAGCTGCTGTAGTGTGGGTTTGTTTGGGTTTTTTTCAATATAAGTTATTTGAGAGCGATAATGAACAGCAAGTGGACTGCAGCCTGTTGGAGGGGATTGGTTATTCTCTGTGTGGGGCCTCCTTTCTTCTGCCATCTGGAGGACGGCAGCTCTTTAGGGAATGATGGAGGACTTGGACTTAGTGAGGATGTGGCTTGTTGGGGCAGGGAATCTAATTAAGCTAATAGCAGATAGACTTTACGACTCAGTTTCACAAACCAATACCTAAGCTATTTTTGAATAATCAGACCACACTGCAGAAGGCAGTTATTTCTCGCGTGCATCTGAGGTGGAGGGCAGGCTTTAGCTTAGGAAATTTTGCCAGCCACAGTGATGGTGGAGCTGTTGTGTGTGTCCTCCTCTGAGAAGGACTAAGTTATGCCAAGATGAAGAGCAAGTTATCTTTTGCTGAACCAGAACTGTGCGCAAGGTACCATGACGATTTACATAGGAGTTACTCAGGGTAAGACAAGATGGCAACTTCTCTACCTGCTGGTCCATATGTACTGACTTAGGGAAATGCACACATGGTAAAATGTCAAAACACTTCTGCGTATTTTTATCTAACTTGGAGTGGGAGATGAACTGGCTTAGGGCTCTCTTATTTGTTCTCAATTGCTTCCTGTTTTTTTCCTGTCTTGGATTAACATCTGGAAGTAGCAGGTTTTGCATTTTGGGGGATTTTTTGGAAGACTGTACTCTGCAGCAGAGAGGACGGGACAGTAAATAGTGGCAGAGAATGGGGAACAACTGGAGATGGTTTTGGCCATACAAACTCTCATCTGCCCATCTCCGTTAAGAAAGCAAGTGTAATGGCAGTAATATACACTTCTTTAATCCATTTCTGTACGCTTTTTTCTCAAAATAAACTTTAAAATTCAAAGTACCAAATAAAGGAGTTAAATAAAGGACATCTATTGTTGTACCCTGGAGCGTAGTGTGCAACACAATAGGGTACTCTTTAGTGAACCTGGAAATGACAGTGAAGAAGTAGGACAAATGTTCAAAAATGCTCTTAATTAACTTACATTATCAGTAACTGCACTGAGTTGATTTCTCATTTAAATCTTCAATCTAGAGCTTCTTCTGACTGGAGTATTTAATCATTACTGTTGCAATTTAGCCTTTGCAATTGGGACACTTCAAAAATGATGGGCTTTCCTATCTGAGAAAAAGCTGCACCAGTTTCTGGCTTTTAAAGCCTAAAATTCATTCCAATATAGATGAGAAAACTGTAGCTTTGCTATGAATCTTACTTTCTTGAGAAACTTGGAAGTTTTTCATATTTATTTAGATAGGGATGTTTCAAAATTTGCATACAGTTCTTTGAATTTCCACCTTTTGTTGCTGCAAATGTCATTTTTAGTTCTAAATGAAAAACGATAAATACTTTTTCAGGAGTCTAGAGCTCAGGGATTAATGTGGTTGAACTAGTTAAATGTTAAATCTATTCAAAGTAAAACTGCATAGAGACTGCAAATGTTCTTGCATGCAAGTAAATCCTTTTTATATTGAGTCTGGTTTGCTAAAGACGTAACTGCTCTGCCAGCTTGTTCTGTACAGATAAGTTATGTATGTTGCAGGCACTCTATCTTACGGTGCTATATTTACTGTCCCCATTAATGCTAAGCTGAGATCACAGTTTAATTCTGCTTTGTATTAAAATGGGAATTGGCCTTTTTTAATAGATGGAAAGATGCTGTAGAACACTGTGTGTTTTATACAGAGGCTTCATCTCCTTGATGGGTAGAAACAAAAGTTTCTGAAGAAAATTATATGGACTGTGATAAAGGTTTAAATATTTCACTCATCACTTAATTCTGTCCCTTCATTTAGCAGTCTGGTCATCCATTCCTTCATATCTAATTTTAAATGGGAAGATTTTCCAAAACAGTGGCCAGGATGTTGTTTTTATTTCACCTGACTTTTATGAATCCACAGATAAAACATTGCAGAACAGCCACCTTCGAATTCCAAGTACTGACAAGCTGGGGAGTGAAAAGGATTTACTCTGGGACAAGCTTCTATGCCCTGTGTTCTCAGAATAAAAGATTCCTTTTTTTCACCCAGCTGTATTCTTGGAAGTGGCTGGGTTGTTTTGGCTGCAGCTCCTCAGAAAACTCAGCCTGAACTCAGTGCATAAAACTCTAGCACAAAAAGGTCTACATAATCACAAAGGTTTCCTAAGCAATGAAGAGCAATGAGTTAGGGGAGGCTACAGGTACCCCCAGGTGTAAACTGCTGCTTCTTTCCTCTAAGATTTGTGATTTACATGTCAGAATTCAGTCTGGATCCTTTCTTCTTTTTTTAGCTAGTACTATCACATAACCTTTTTTTTTTTTTTTTTCCTCATCCATATTAAACAAAAAACAGGGTTGCTGTGTCAGGGTCATACCTCTAGCACAACAAATCTGGCAGCCAGTGTCTGGCTTAACCAGATCATGATGCTTTGAGAAAGGTTTTTAACATTACAGGAGACAGTGAAGAGAAAATTAATCTTCTCTTACATCCTTTGTGATTAGACCATAATAAACCTTTCACATGATGTTTAATAGCCTTTCTAACACCATTACCAGCAATACAGCAAAGCTAAGTGCTGTTCTGTGTATAGCAGAGTACCAAGAAATGGACCTGTGTTCCTGGCCCACTAAGTTCTCATAATGATGACTTTAGCAAGCTACTTGCTTATATGAAAACTTATTCCGTCTACTGTGGCTTAATATCCATAATACTGCTTCTCCCTGAGTCTGAGCCCAGTAAGGGTCTGCAGTATCCAGGGATGATGCGAGTAATGTCCCACCTTCACATCACCAGCAACTAACCTGCCTGGATCATTCTGCAGCTGCCAGATGTTGCCAAGAACCATCTCTTCACATGGGCTTTTCTGAAGGAAATGCTAATCTGTGCCTCAGTGTTTCTTCAGGATTTATATGATCCTAAAGTAATTTAAAAAAAAAAAGGTAAGCACAGGGGATATATACAGTCTCTAATAGCAAAGATAGGACTGAATATGTAAATTTAGTGTTAGTTTCTCAGAGTGGGAACTTGAAGGTGATCTAAAAGCTTAAAATAAGAGGATACACACAGAAATGCACATACATGAAATGAGGAAAAGAGAATTAATTTTAGGCTATTTCTAAATGCTTCTGCCATGTGATATTGAAGAGAAGGGCTTCTTCCACTCCTGGCTTCAAGATCACTAAACTGCAGCGGCCCTGTCATCTATAAATGGAAAATTCTACAGTATTCTTTATTTTCCTGAATAGTTCTGAGTACTATAAGAGCTGTGCAATTACTGTGATTGAATCAAATGGAAACCCATCCAAGAAGCAAGTAGAGTGTTTCCAAAAATGATCTTGGTTGGGGTATAATAAGTTTTAAGTCCATACTGTTATATATAAAATCGGTAGCCAAAAACTTGGTAAAAACTTCAAAAACCTTGTTTCTGCTTCAAAGAGAAGATTTATTTAGCTTTCAAGTAATCACAAGGCAAACATGGCTGTGGTCTGTAATTTTTATGGATGTAGTTAAAGAGTATTTTTGGAGGTTTGAGAGCTGTTGATAAAATTACAAACTACTTGTACTTCTTAAGCATTTCCCTCACTCTGGAAACCGTAAATGCTGTAGACAGTAGCAGTGATAAGTTATGGATTTAATCTGTAAATAATACATGTTTATGTTAATGTATTTAATAATTAGTATGGTGCGGAAGTTATTCCATCTCCAGACTAACATTACCCTTATTGCTTTCTGTTTGTCATTACTTAAGTGCTTAAGCAGTAAATTTCTGTTTTGACAGGAGAAGACTGTGTGGGTGACTGTCATCTGTCATACTTCTGTCAGCTTCTTTATGGGTCATACAGATAATTCCTGTAGCAAATGGCTATGCCATGGGACAAGGGGCTTGTTTGTGGTTTTCCATTTCGGTGTTTTGTTGTCTGAAGTGCAATTGCCTCATTGCAGCTCACTGTGACCTAGGTAGCAAGAAGTGTGCAGAGGTCCTGGAGCTCACCTCTTTGAGGAACACTGGTATACTGGAGTAGAAGCAACCTCTGCCTTATCAGGTGCAAATGCTATTGACGTAGTTGAGAAAGACACTCCAGGAGTGTGATGTGTGATACTTGATTTCCATACTTATATGTTCCTGTGACTATGTACCCCCACTCCTCTGGGTGTCTCAGGCTGAGGACATTTTCTAACCACCTGCTGCGATGGCTGGGTGGGTTAAAGCAATGATGTGCAGGGAGGGTGAGACCTTGCCATCAGAGTCCTGTTTGGCTCCTATACACAGAGTACAAGCAGTTTTGGGCTTCCAGGAAGTCAAGGCAGCTCCTTCTACAGTGTAGTAATCTGCCTTCCCTTCCTTTTTCATTTGGTCAGATTAGCTGCTGCTGGGTTTTTTGGTTTTTATTTTTGGTTGGTTGGTTTGATAGCATTTTCCTTAATATAACTGGGGAAGCTTGTGAACTGCCACTAATAATGAACAGCTACAACAGCGGTTGCAAACTTAATCCTGTCAAATACAAATCTACTTAGAGCAAAACCACAGAAGTTGTTATAATTTTAATCAGACATTATCCCTGCCGTGATTCTTAAAAAGAATAGGAAGACTTTAAATTCCGTGAGGGTGTTAGAGTGTAGCAAATTTATAATGAAATGGATTCACTTTGGCCATGTTGATTTGTTGTTATTCCATCAAATTAGCTTTGTAGGTAAGATAAACATATAACGTGGGAGAAGGTAGTCCTTTCAACACACTTGAATACGCATGTATTCCTTTGCATGTGATTTGTGTTGCTTCTGTCACATTTTTCTTTCTTCCATACTTCCTTTGTAGCATCTTGCCTTTAATTATTTTTTGAAGTCCCAAGAAGCAGATGTATCTGTACTGAATCTCATAGGTTAGAGAGACAGTGATGTCTTGGAGCTATCTGAAGTACCGCGGGATGAGCTCTATGAAGTAGGAATGAGAGAGAATAGGCTTCAGTTGAGATTTCTTTCATCAGGATATTCCATGTTGCAGCCATCATGTAAACGGCAAAATCAGGTCAAAATTGCTAGACTTCCACTTTCTTAAAGGAAATTTTGCGTAAACCTACCACTTCAAACTTTTGAAACAAGATACTTTTACAGAAGTACTACAATAACTATGTTTACCTCAGATGGCTTCTTTCAGAATTTTCTTCACTTAGTTTTGTAGTATTCATTGTGCCTGAGCAAAGCCTGTGTTCTGACATTACAACTTCTGATTGTTAGGGAGATTCTAGCAATGTGCTTGCTAACATGCTCTTGGTATTCTCAGGCTGTTGCCTTGGGTTGTTGCCTCCTTGATTTTTTTACCCTTTTAAAATGAGGCTAGTGCTATAGCCTGGCTCAGCTGGTGCTGAGGTATTTGGCCAGAGCCACAGAAGAGGCTTGTTCTCTTCCAAGGTTGACAGCCCTGGGTAAAGTTGAGGTAGTCACATTAATGAGCAAACATGACCCCACTGCCACTCTTCAGTCAGTAATCTCAAATCGTCTAGCTCTTGAGAAGGCAACTGAGCAGTGGAGACAAAATTTATGGTTAAATAGCATAGTGAGTTTGGGTTAGCACCTCAATGTGGAGAGGAAGCTCACCGTGCCCTATTCAAACTGTTGGTTAAGCTTGCAGCAGCAGTGAGACAGATGTGGAGATTAAACTCTACATTTGTGAAGGAAAATGTTAGTGCAACACTGATGACTGGTTTCTAAAATGAGATGAGATGGAACTGTCTGCTGCGGTGCCTGATGTTGGAGAGACTGCCCCCCCTCCCTGCCCCCAAAATTTCTTGTAAGTCTATTCATCATACTGGCCTCTTCAGTCTCTATTTTTTGAGAGTCCCGAGGACTCTCAAGTCCTGGAAAACAAAATGAAAGACTTAATTCCAGCAAGTGTTTGCCTTTTTGACAGAAATGACTGCTTTTATCAGTAGTTCACGTTCGGACATTAGGCAGTGAGACAGGGCGCTCAGCTTCCAACCTTCCTTCCAGTCAGCATCGGCTTCTTTTGCCCTTCCTTTTGTGAATTTATTCAGACCAGATTTGTGCAGCTTTGATAGAAGTGAAACAGTGTTTTCCACCAATCTCAAGTACTTCTTGAAGGTCTCTGCTTTTACTACACATGTCACTGGCAGCCTTAAGAAAGTTGGAATCATATTGGCTGCTGAAGTAATGTCGTCGTTTATTGTATGTGTTTCAGTAGCACTAATTAGAGCCAGATTTGGCCAAATTAAATTTATATTCTGTTCGCTTCTTCAGCAGTCAGTGAAGCCTGGGAATTTCTTCTAAGGGCTTGATGAGACTACGCTGCACAAGCCAGGATGATTTCTCTTAACTGAGTCTGACCTCTAGGAGTCTGCTGTTTTGGGTTGTTTTTCTAGTCTTCCCTTTATGCCTGGGAATGCAACCTTGACCTTCAGCAACCTAAGCTAAGCCTCACAGGCTGCACATGTGAAATGCCATAACTTCAGAAACATTTCCTTTACCAAAATGACATTTTTGTGCAGTGTAAGCATTTGTAAGTTTTCAAGTACGAAAGCTGTTACATTTAGCAATTTCATAGCAGATGGATTTTGTTTGTTTCTTTTGGAGAGACAACTGCATTGGAGATTACCTTTATGTTGTTGATGTGTAATTTTTACTATAGCAATATGATTATTAATGCTTCCAGCTGGTTTTCTATTTTATTCTAGAAATTATCACTCAAGTCATTTAGTTAAAACTGTTTGGATTTATTGTTTTCATTGTGGTTTATTAGTTTAAAAATCTTCTGTATGAATCTAAAACCTTACTTTTAACTTCTATATGACTGGTTTGTGAATCTGAGTTATAATGAGTCGATATAATTTTATTTTTAAATTTTACTAATGAGATGAACAGCAATTCAAATTTTCTGATACAATCTACATTTTAGGACAGAGGGCTGGTTTGAAGGAGGCTATATTCTTCCCTCATAGTAAACAGTGTTTCATGATTTATCTGGGTAAGGACTTTAGTTTTCTTTGTATCCATGTTCCATTCAATCCCAAATGGCTATGACATTTGAAACTCCTAGATAAAACTTGTGTTTGTCATCATTGACAATATATGGGTTCAGGATCTAATCACTCAGTTCTCTTAAGCTGCCATTATTTGTTGGTCTCTGGCCATGCTGGATGTTTATCTTTAAGAGAGCCCACTTTAAAGTAACCCTAAAGTAACTAGATTCTTGGTTTTGTTTAGTTTTTGCTGTTTTGCAGTGCCAGTCATCTAAAATCAAAACCCATTTTTATTCTTTTATTGCCTTTCTGAATATAAATAGATAGCACAAGTTGCATTCCTTGGTAATATGTCAAGCTGACATTTGTCTTCTTGAAAACATAGAGGAATCCAGCTTAATTGTGGTAAGAAAGCCAAAAACCTAATACTACTTAGGCCTGGAGTGACAAGAGGAAGGATGGGAATAAAACTGAGAATTAAACCTATTTTTCCTTTTTTCTTTCCACAAAATATTCTAATGCCCTGTCAAGTGATTGTTAATGAAAAATAATTTTGCAGTTTAGTAATTTGGACAAAATATCTGCTTGTTGGGTAACAGGACCTATGTGATGCTGGCACATGTGATGAGCTTATGCTTGTATTAACATAACACAGGAGATGGAAATCAAAGCTGCACCATTAACAATTGCCTCGTGTCCATTTCAGAACCAGGGATGCTCTGCTCCCGCAAGGAGCTTCCTTCACAGCATTGAAGGCTACAAACCTTCCTGTAAAGGTGTAAGATTTCGTGCTGACAGTTACAGGTTGCAGGGTGATAAACTGCCGGTCTCAGCTATAAGCTGAGTCTAGATTCATTGTCATCCTATTTTGGTAACAAAAATCTGGAGATTGATAGGGAACTTCCTGAAGTTTAAAGAAAGACCCTAATTTAACATCAGTGGGACTCAGAACCAGGCACTGACAGTGCAGTTTCTTTGGAGAAAAGGCCCTTCTGTTTTTTTCTTTCAGGGTATTTTTGTAAAAGTAGCGCACCTATGTTTGTACATAACCATTTTCAGTCCCATTTCATCTGCTAGTTTCTCTTTATCATGAATAGTTAACAGCTCTTTGTGTTCGCTGCATGCATCGCGACTTGTGCAGTGCTATTGCTGGCTGCTGAAGAGCAGATTTCAAATGAAGCCTTTGGGTGTGTACTGAGAGTTCAGCTGCAGATGGGAAGGGCCTTTCCTGTGGAATTCAGATAAAACTTGCCACACGTAACATATCATTATGCAGTTCATAAATCTAGATTAGGTTGTAATTAATAAAGCAGATAGTGAAATTTTAAATACATAATCTTGCTGAATTCTGTCTTCCTTCCCGAGGCTCAGTGCTGTCTGTTTATACTAAAGCAACTTCATGAATTTTTTACAGGAAAATATTAAGCATTGTTTTGACAATTAGGTGTGAGCCTCAGATTGAAATACTTCATAGTATTTCCTGTAAGTTCTCTGTTCCTTTATTGGTACAGAGGTACAATGCTTTTTTCCCCCCTTTTTTAAAGTGCATTTTTGTCTCTCGTTATCTCATCAATCATGCTTAAAATCATGCTTTTAAAACATACATATCACATTGTGTGGTTTTTGTCTTTAATTAAACATAAATCTAATCCTACAGTTGTTAATCTGTCAAACACTTATTGGATCTTAGAACCATCTAATGAAGTAAAGCAGGGCTGGATACAGTCTGATATAAGGCCTGAGGAAGTTCACATCTGAGAGAAATCTTTATTCCTAATTTTAAATAGTAGTCTAATACTATATACGTTTTTGGTTATTTAGCAGTTAAAGTGTTTCCTCCCATTTTGATGGTGAATGGCTGTATCTGTTTAATTTTCCTTGGATCGTTTCCTGTCCACAAAAGACTCTATCTTAATTCTCAGCCTTTCTAGTAAACACTCAATAGATAGGAAGTTATAGCTTCACACTGGGCCATATCCATGTGGAAATCTATAAACATCCTTTTACATCACATCCCCCCCCCTTTTTTTCTGAGATTTATTCATTAATCATTCCCACTAGACTGCTTGCTTTGTGTAACACCTTAGTTAGGCAGTGCTTCTAAAATAGGAAATTTTTCACTCTGTCAACACACCAAGCTAAAACTGTACAGAGAAAGTGTATCACTTTGAATGTTAAGTTATTATATGTGACCTAAAAAGCAAGAAAAAAATACCTCATGTTTTCTTCTGATGGTCAACGGAAGAGTTTCACACAAACACAATAATTAGCTACTGCCCTAGAAATATTTTTTTCCCTTGTTATCACTTTGGAAAAGGTTGGTATCAAGAGCAGGATAAGTTGATGACCACAGAGCAGACACCTTTAGTGGGCTACCTGAAACACAATAAATTTTGTGCTGACCTGTAGTCCTGTCCATATTTTCCAAATTTACAGCTTGTTCTTTGCACATTGAAGAATACAGTCCTTAACCAATTAGGTCTCCAACTCATGAAGTTTTGTATACGGGGATCCTGCCTCAGTGGGAATCCTGTCCCGTTTCACACCATCATCTCATCAGTGTGGTGGTGCATACCTCTGGTTCTGAGAGACCACAGCTGACCAGCCTGCCTGCCTTCTGAACCTGACATGTCTGTCCAGAAGGAGCACAAGGAAGTATCTGGACGGTTTCTGTTTCCCATTGTACATCCCAGTGAGGAATACAGGCAATAAAATCCTGTCAAGAGCATCTGTTCTGGTGAATGCACCTCTTCATTGCTTACGGATCAAGACAAATAGAAATTACCTCAGCCAGATGAACTTTAGCATAATTTCTTATCCTTGCTTGGCTCAAAAGTTGAGATTTATTTCCAAGGAATTTTGTGTGTATGTGTGTGTGTGTACATAATGTATCAATGATTTCATCATCTGCTTTCTTATAGTTATTGACTGATTTATAATGACTCTTAGGAGAGATGCACAAAAGATTCTGCCTGAAGTTGTTTGAATTAAGACTTTAAGGCCTGAGAACCAGGCGAGTCTTGGTTTCTAGTTCCACATACTTCACTGTTGATGCTCATGGTTTTAATTCCCTTTCTAGCTAGTTTTGCAAAGTAATGGTGAGACTATTTTCACTAAGAAACCTCCAAATCCTATAATTTTGGGGGGTGGGAGGTGTCTGTTTCATTTGCCCTGTGACTTCTAGTCACTGAAGAAGCCATAAAGAAATGGCAGACTCTGAGATGGCTGATGTAACTTCTGTGGAACTTAGATGACTTCTCTGTCACACTCAAGGCAGTCACGTCCTGTCTTCTCAGCTTAGGGAGTGCAACTGTTGCTTCTGCTTCTCTCCTTTGTCCTGCTAACCAAACCGTGAGGGAGTGTCCTGCCTTGATCCAGACTGAATCGAGATTTTGAATTTCACATATCTAAGGCCTGAGGAGCACTATTTCCCTGAATTAAGCTTACTTTCTAAAACAAAATTACTGTTAGTATCTACATTGTCCCTAGAAAAACTGACAAGGACAATTATCTCAGGTCAGGTCTCATTATACTGCTGCAGCTCAAAACAGAGAAGGTAACTTCTTCAGCGTATATGACATAAAAACTAGGTTTCTTTTTGAGAGCTCTCTCAAACCTCAGCTCTGTCTGCTGCTCTGTTCTTCCCTTCTTGTTTCACTTTCATGCTTGTACCCTGTACAAAACATCAGTATGTGTGAGGTTGCTGGTTATTAGACACCAATGAACAAAACCTGCCAAGGTCACTTATGAAACTTAGGCGGAAGTAAATTTATTTTTTTAACGGAGACAGTGTCCTCAGAAGTCATAAAACTAATTTTAAACAGGTCTAAAAAAATATTTTGATGTTATTAAAAAAAAAAAGATGGATTCCTATACATTGGAATATTTTCCATGTATATTATTAATTATAATGAAAGTTTAAACTATCTTTGGGGTTTTTGATTCCAAACCTGGCCCAAAATGGATTTTCTGGCAGATTCTGCTTTTGAATGCTTGCTCATTTTCTTAAAACATTCGGATCCTTCGATTTTACGTAGATTAATATTTCTGCACATCTGCTCTGTATTATGGGATGTTTTGGGAAAAAGTAAATGTTGCTTTCCCAAAACCTTTTGGGTAGCTGGTGTAAGGAAGGATATGGTCTGATACATGTATCTGAATTATTGACACAGTTTCTAGATACCTCAGACGGCCAAATCAGAAAGTCTTTGCAATGAAAACTGTTTCAATGAAAGCAATATTTCAGAGAGCTAATTCCTTCAAAACTATGCAGAATCAGAGATATATACTTCTTTCTGTGCGATATAATGTTACTGATGAGTTAGAGTTTGGTCTAGTGACTTCTGACTATGCTCTCTGTACAGTTTACTGTAACACAGAGTGTTATATACTTTGTGTTTGCCAAGAATTTGTATTTTTCTCATGTTTTGTATTTTCCATAATCAAAAAATAAAAAATACCCAAAACTATGGCTAATTAAGTTTTTTTCCCAGATAGGATTCAATTTTTAGCAACCAAAGAGGTTCTTCAAGTCTCCCATTTCCTAGTTCCAAATGAAGCTAGGAAAATAGAAGCAAATCTAAAGCTAGCCCAACTTTACCACTGATCTTTGCTCTGATATTGACAGTCCTACACATCCTGATATGTTCTGTCATTAAAGCAACCAATTATAAACACCGTTTTTCATTTACTCGAATACTATTCAGTATAATAAAAATTGCATAAAGACTGAAGGAGGTCAGTATCTCATCATCAGAATAAGTTTTTAAAAAACCCAAACACAGCAAAAACACTATTTAGGAGAAGATTCCATGTGTGTTTTCCATCTTGAAAGTCTGCAGCTTGTGTTACATCAGTTGAGTAACAACCTACCCAACTTCTGATGATGATGTAGTTGATTAGCATCCTGTGGTACTTCCTGAGCAAAAGCGGGATGCAGAGATGTTACAGTAAACAAGGTCTTGTCCCTACCTGAAAGTACTATTCTGTCATCACTTGGTTTAGCAGAAGTGGTAGTGAATATGGTTTTGCCTATATTAACTGTTAAGTTGAACTCACACCAGTATGTTCCATCCTGTGAAGTCAAGCTGGTGTGTTGAAATTCTGAGTAATATCAACTCATGCTTAAAGATGCTCCTTCCTACATGGTAGGATTTGCTGTAACTCAAGTGGGAGACTTTGGTCTATGAAGTGCCACTCTGTCACCCCTGCTGAACACTAATCTGTCTCCTTCCCACACAGTATCACTTGTGCCGAGTTGCCTCTCAGCTATCCGTTTGCATAACTGCAGTACTATTTCAAATGTAAGCATGTGACTTCCTAGTTGCAGATGACTTATTTCCAGTAGAAAATCCTAAAGATGACTTGTATTGCAATGTCCACTTGGGCAAACTGTAAAGAAATATTCCAAAGAAACCACTTGAATTCACTTTATTGGAGAAAGAGTCAGAGATCTTTTCTATAGAGTTGCCATCCTACACACAGTTCTACTTCTGGCTGACCAGGTCGTGGTAACTACATGTAATGGTGGACTTGGAGAGGGTAGAGGTGAAGAGGAAGCACTGCAATGAAAGCTCTGGTCTTATGGCACATGGTCAAAGTCTGAATTAGTCATATATCTCTGTATTACTACTTCTGGAGTGGGTACAGAGCAAGAGATGACGGAGCTGAGAGCAGCAGCACCTAACCAGGAAAAAAATTGATTGCTGGAGAGAATGAGGTGGCTGTTTATAGGCAAGGCTGAGTGAAGACAAATCTGCAGATAGGAGATAATACTACCTACTACTGACTTTTAAACTCTAAAAGGAATCTAGTGGAGAAATAGCAAAGATTATCTGTTTCTGTGAAATAGTACTTGTTGGTAAGTGTAAAGGGAGTTAGTTGCCCTTAATCTGCTGCGGAGGAACTTATAACTGATGGTGCAATAACAGTAGCTATCTTGAGAATCATGTGGCCTTGAGGAAAAAGGAGGAATTGCTTCACATCTTTGGCTTTCCTTCTGTGCACTGGTGCCTTTGGCAGTGCTGCTCAAGAATCTGCACCTCAGGTGTGGTGGAGGAGGGCCATTTGGCTTGCAATGCCTTGGCAGCACAGGTCGCTGTCATAACTGAGGAGCACTTTGTGAGGTAGGCCAACTCTGGCATTGATAAGGACACATTTAGTGTATGACTTATCTGACAGCAAATTAGGTTCTTACTCTGACTGTACAAATGTGTGTCTTGTGGAATGTTCAGATGGGCTTTTAAGATTTTGTTCTTCACCAACTACCTTTTCCTGCATCCAGCTTCCTAAGAAATAAGGATGCTTATGATTTTGATCTCCAACTGTTTACGGGGCTCCAAAAGGCATTAAAATCACAAAATGGCCTGTATATCTTGGGGCTGTTTGAGAAAACTGCCTGGAAAATTCCAGCCTCATCAAAATGTCAGTTGTATGTCTGGAGTAATTAATCACTTTTCTAAAATTTAAAATAATAGTTTTCACTTAGAAACCTACTTCTTCTAGTGTTTTAGAACTGTTTTGTATAACATTCAACTCCTCATTTCCATAGACCTCAAAGTACTTCATAGGCTGTGTATGCTTTGCTAACAAGGAATAGAGTAATTTCATACCAACTTTTAAAGTGGAATTTTATGAGAAGTAGGAGATAGTCATAATTTTTCCATTTGGGGCTCTGAGGAAGCAGTAGACTAACTATTTTGAGTTGTGCATGCACTGTTTCCCCAGGATATATACAGTGAAGAGTTTTGTGTTCATTTTGGTTTTGTTTTAATTCTTCCATGCAGCCTTATAGACAGACTGAAGCCTTGAGTTTTTATTATCAAATATGGCTGACGAAAAACACATGTGAAATCTCAAATTATTTACCCTTTTCCAATACTGGTCATGAGGGTTGGCAAACACATGGACTATGTGATTCTTTAGAACCTTTTCTTTTTGGGACACCGTTTTCTGTTAGGAATAAGAAGATACTCAGGTGTTTTAGTGGGATCTTGGTATCAATAGAAATATCCCATGAAACAGCACTCCAGAAAAGCTTTTGATACTGGAAGCTTTTTTTTTGTTTATTTTTATTTTTTATTTTTTGGGATAGCTGGCTCAACATACTAAATTACAGGCAAGAGAGCATTGTGAAGCTGTAGTTGTTTGTGGTCATTGTGAGCCCTGGTTATTCTCCCTCTTGTTCTACTATTCTATAACAGGTTGTCAGGGTATTCATATCTGCAAAGAAGGAAACTTCTTTTTCTTCTTTAGCAGTGAAAGGTAACTAATGAGTGCCACTCTTCCGTCTCCAGCACTATTCTCAGGTAATCGTTAGCATCTAAATTCCCCAATTCAAAACAGGGGCTGTTGCTTAGTAAGTTGGCATCCCTATTAGTTGCACAATCCTATTCAAGTACTACCCAACTTTGTTTTGTATGCTCTGCTGAACATAGTAAAGCCCAGAGGATGTTATTTTTGAGTGCACTGAGGAACCTGTAGAGTGAGGACAGAAACAAATAACACATGCACCCACTTGACCTTTCTTGCTACCTTACTGTTACCAAATGATCTTCCTCTCCCAGGCACATATGACTAATCACAGCTGCAGAGAGCTGCAAGGAGGTAAGCTCAAAGGGTAATAGGAAGTGGACAAACACAGATATTTCACAAGCTGAGTTGGATGGTCATCTGTGTCAAACAGGTTACAAATAATGAAAGCTCCTGGGTTTTACATGTATGCCTAAATTTAATGGCTGCTTGCCATTGTGTTTACCTGTCTGGATGAGTATTTGTAATGAAGATTACCTTCAGAACTACAAATGCTAAATATATAAAATCCTTTTTCAGTCACTTGTGCATGACAGACTTTCTCATTATCTATTTAAATAAGAAGCGTAATCTAGTTATTTTGCAAAATTTTCTTTCATGGAAGTAAGAACACAAAGTTGAAAGAACAGATGATTACTCAAAATGTTGGCTTCCCTGTCGAAGTTGTAGGGCTAAAGCCAAAGAGGTTCTTAAGGATCTGAAATGTAAGCTTACATTGGATGGCATTTAAGAGCAGATTCCTAAATACTTTTTTTGGATTTGTCCCTAAATCTTTGAACAACAGTCACATTGTTCATCTTCACAATTTGTCACAATTGAGAAAGCTACATACTCCTCTTTGCATGAAAGTCTAGAGATGAGAGCAGAAAAGTGCACCAATTAAAGAGAAGTCATGAAATTGTTAAGACTGCTTTTTACTACTTCAAGGTGAAGTTCTCCCTACTCATTGCTCAGAAGCCTAAGGGGTGGTAGCAGACGTGAGACTGGAGTCTCCTCAGCAACATAGGCTTCTTAAGGTCTCATGCAGCCAGCTGCTTCTGCAGAGCAGTAAGGCAAGAGTGACAGCTAGCACTGTTCACTAGTGTTTGCAAAGGGCACTTACAGCTGACACAGCTTGCATAAGCGTTCACCCCTCCAGAGGGATGTAGTCCAGAGGAATGTGCCAGCTGCTCCCTCCTTAGAAACCGCTTACCCCTCCAAAGAAGCAAGTAGTGGTTTCATACTGGGAATGAGTACTTACCTGGAAGAATATGGTGGCACAAAGTAAATAATGCTTTAAGTTCACCTTCAAGCTATTGCTCTTCAACACACTTGACCAACCCGTGGGGCCTCTGTTTTCCTATATTGCCTGACCAGAGTCTGGCTATTTCTTGCTCCGTGAGGTTCTGCCTTTTGACAATTTGGGCATGTGCACACAGATATCCTAAGATACAGCTGCTGGAGCCTTAGTTCTGAAGCCTGCAGCACTGGGGCAACTTTGTAAAAAGTCACACATCTCCCAGAGAATGATTATCTTCAGCATTACTAGAACCCATGGACATTTTTTTAAGTGCTGGTTGTCATATCTGCTGCCAGCATGTCTCCCTGCCCTGGTACCCACCAGGGGAGCATTGTGCAGATCACTGCTGAACCATTTGTAGAGCAGATACTACCGTTGGTAAGCTGCTTGTGTCACTATGCGAGGGAGGAGCATTGGTGGGGGTTTTTGCGTGGAGATACTTCCCCACCTGCCCCCCCAACCCTCACGTTCTTCACTGTCCTGGAACTTCCCTTCAGTAACTGGGCAGCATCACTTGCCATGGGCTTCCACTTAAATTATGATTCCTTCACCTTCTACTAAGGACTTCCTTCTGCCACTAGTAGGTTTTTACCCCGTACCTCTTCCTTCACAATTGAAGGAAGAACATTTGATCCACTAACGACCTGCCTTCCAGTGTGTGTCCTCTTAATTCTCTCTCACTGCTTGTTTTTTTGATAATAATGTTTCTACTGGAGGGTTGAGCCCCTGCGCTGACCAAAGGTGCTAATGGGTGAGTGATATTCTGATTACAGACCTGCTATGGGCACTCTCTGGCTTCAAAGCAAGTGATCTTGCTTCAAGCTGGCAATCAAGAGGTCATCCAGAGCAGTATTTGCATTTGCTTTTCTGGTATGTGCCAGGATTTGCTTTTATTCAGGGTTTTTGGTCAATTTTCTTTCTCTTTCAAAAGTTCGTGTTGCCTTGGGATTCAGCCCACTACAGTAGCATTAAGATAAAATAGAAAGGTTACAGCTCATGTCTGAGGTTTTCAAACAAAAAGGTTAAATGGATTATTTGTCCCTTTTTCCTCTCCAAAGGTCTACAATATATTTCCATTAAGGTGTCGTATTTTATGTTGAAGAGAATAGTTGTGATTTTCTGAATGCAGCTTTTGTGGTGGATTCTGCTACCCCCTGAAAAGGAACCTCTTCCATTTTACTGACAGTAGGAAGCAGCTGTACATGCTTTGTGGGGTTTTTTTTCTCTGTCTGTGGGAGCTTGCTTCTATAGAAATAAGTGGGAATTTTCCCATTGATGTTGGCAGGAAGGATAATCAGACAAATGCAAACCTTCTGCACTAGGAGTCCTTGGTGGTGTTGGTCCTTTTGATGTAAAGCATCTGACTTTGCCCTTGTGAAGATCCTACTCTGTAAAATCCCTAGCAACACGAATGGTGACTTCTGGGTGCATAATGATGATTAAAAAGCACATTTGTTCTCCGTGGGAGAAACTTTGAAATTGCTGATGCAGAGAGATTATCATTAGAAATTCTAAAAAACAGAAAGAGTAAAAACCTGCAAGAGTGGAAAACCACACATAGCTGATGACAGTTTGCATCTTATGAACACTTAATGGCATGAACTAAGCTTAGCAGAAGCAAAAAAAACATCAGGAGCATGAAAGGCTTGTGTGAAAGTGGGTACGGCACTTTGTCATTCCAGAGATTTAGTACCTATGATTTAACTTGCTCAACTCATCCAAGTCAATAGTATAGAGTTACAATAGAGTCGCAGTTTTTCAGTGTGATTTGGAAGATTAGTTTTCAGTTGGTGTTGGTTTTTAATGGAAAAGATATCTTTTTTCCTTGCTAGTAATCATTTAATATCATTTTATTTTGTGACTACAGATATGTTTAATAAAAATTCTACATGTGCTAGAGAAAAAAAATAACTTGTGAAAGTTCACCTGTGAAGGCACTTTATTCAGGCTTACTGAATGTAAAGAGCTAGTAGATAAATTCAGTCATTCAAGAGTCTAAAGAGACTAATATTTCAATTTGCCCAGAAACCCCACTCTTTTAAGCCCAAAGCTCCAAGAAAGGTTATTTGATCTGTTTTGTACGTACAACTAAGTATGGAAGACCCAATAGGACTATCTGTGCAAGATGTGTCAGCTGGAACATTGCTGTATTCGTCTTCAGTGCCAAGCAACTCCAATTACTCTTTTGTCAAACAAACTTTTTATTCATTGAGGTGCAGTTGTTTGCCAGAGCTATTTGCAACCATGTGGCCGAGGGGGTACAATTAATACATTGTAAAAATGAATATTTTTTTTAATGGCATATGCTACCGAGATGTAATGGAACCCCCCTGGCAATGATCTGAGGAGCGGTGCTGGGGCAGAGTGAGGATTTACCAGATTATAGCAAAACACTTGAAATTCTCCAGCTGGCAGGAAGGAAAAGTGTGCAGGACAGAGCCTATGGGAACCGAGTTTTGGTTAAGCAGCTTCCATTAACATTGTCAAACTGCCTGTCTCAAACTGTTAAGACTGATAAACTGCCAGTAATTATCATTAAGAAAATTAGCAGCTGCCGAGACCATCACGCACATCACATGTTGGTTGGACTGGTTTGAAATTACTTTGCTTTAAAAAAAAAGAAAGAAAGAAAAAAATTCCTGAGCCTGCATCGACTCCAAGAATAGCAGTGAGTTTTGACACATGACAGTTGGTGCTGGCAGTAGTTATTTTTGTTGTTCACAGTAAGCTTGGGGGATGCTTTCTTGGAGTGCGTCACTGCTGCTGTTTACTTTTTGGGTAACTGGGCCACTGAGACCTCTGATTATTTGCACCAAATCTAAATAAATAATTAGTGGGGTTGTCCTTTTCTTTCTCGCCTATCTCACTGAGCAGTGAGAGCAAAAAGTAATGGTTGCTAGAAGGAAAACTTATTTTTGCAGTTGATTTCTGGCCACTGTGAAGAAACAGATTCAGAATGGGAGGGCTGAATGGGGCAGGACAAGAACTTTGAATCAGCTTTGGCTGCAGACGGCTGTTGCTTCAGCTCCTCCAAGCCCCTACAAACAGGCCCTACACAGACACCATGGTGTGAGGCAGGGCGAGTATCATCCATTTCTTTATGAGGGACTCTGAATGCAGCCATGACCTAGAGTTAGAGACAGTACTGACACAACCATATCACACAGCCATTGCTGGGAAAGGAGATAGCAGTGATGAAAAGGCTGTGCAGAAGCTTGCGTGGTGTTTTTCATACAGAGATTTGTGACTTCATCAGTTGTCAATGAATAAGTTGGTGCAGTCTCCAAGACAATGATGCGTGAGTGTGAAGGACTCCCAAGTTTGAGTTGTCAGATGCCCCAAGAAAATATCACTAACATTTTAGCTTACATTTTAGTATATGTACTTTTCTGCTTATATTGAGTGCATGGGTGTTCTCTGTTTGTCTCTCTGGAGAGTGGTTCAGAACAAGTCTTCTGGGGTGAGATAGGCAACCTCCAAAGTTCCTGCTCACGCTCACACTCCTGCGCAACTTACCCACTGCTGTTTCAGAATTTAAACAAAAACAATTGGAAGTGATTTATTTTAAATCTCAGTGCCTCCAGGACCCAGCAATGTAACCAACAGGCAAATCAGTTGAATTCAGGTAGTGACGAGTTGTGGCAGAACTGCCTCTGTGTCTAAGATATAGGAACAGCAGTCCTTATCATCCGGGTTTTTCTCTGCTTATTATAAAGGTGTGCATCCAACACAAACAGGGAGTGCTGCTGCTTGATCTAACTCTTTGTGGAATATGAAAGGGAAGATTCTTCTTTTCAAATTAATATTTCAAGAACTGTAAAGTGAGATGCTTACTTGTGACTTGGAGAGTACCAGATATTATGTCATACAAAAAAAAGAAAAATGTATTGCAATTCATTATTGCTACTATGTGAGCACTTTTCTGTGTTTAATTCTGTTAATCTAAAATTATAAACAAACTTATACTGATATAATCTAATTTTCATTATAGACACTAAATGCTATTATGTTGGGCAGCAAATTGGCTTATGATAATTCTGTCTTTAGAAAATAAGATTGTAATCAACACATTTATAGTTTAATCAAGTCTCATGATATATATATATATATATATACTTTATAGCTTTTTGAGATTTATTTTTAGTTCAGGGTTCCCATTAGTCTAATGTAAGTTTATTGGTACAATCATTAGACTTAAGATTAGCCTTTCTTTTAACCAACAAAGAATGTCAGAGTGAGATACCAGAAAGAAGCAGTATAAGGGATCTCATTATATAGCTGTTGATGGATGTGATTTAGGGGCAAGGGTGTACAGTAAGAGCCTGTGTTTTGTCTACAGTTTGGAAAGGGCAGGGGACAGTGAGGCTATGTTGGATCACAACTGGAAAAAGTGAGGTTATTTTGGCCTGAAATAAAGCTTTTGCCAAAAAAACTACTCATAGAGTAAAAATCTTCCTTCCTTCCTTCCTTCCTTCCTTCCTTCCTTCCTTCCTTCCTTCCTTCCTTCCTTCCTTCCTTCCTTCCTTCCTTCCTTCCTTCCTTCCTTCCTTCCTTCCTTCCTTCCTTCCTTCCTTCCTTCCTTCCTTCCTTCCTTCCTTCCTTCCTTCCTTCCTTCCTTCCTTCCTTCCTTCCTTCCTTCCTTCCTTCCTTCCTTCTCTTCCTTCTCTTCCTTCTCTTCCTTCTCTTCCTTCTCTTCCTTTCTTTTCTTCCCCAGCAGTCAGGTTTAAACTGTAAACTCTGAACAGTATGGTACAGTTTTATTGGCCATGTAACTCTGGTCTCAAGACTCAAAAGCCCAGCAGCAGAACTCCCCCAGATATGGATGTAGAGAATTAGTTGCGTTTTATTTGTGGAAATACTCAAACAAAAGAAATTATGGATGGCTTGTTTGCATGTGCATGTTTTAGTTTGTGATTTATTTGTTTGTTTAATTTTTGTACTTTGAAACATCAAATCTGCTCCATTTCTCTTTTTTTTCCAAAACAGCTTTTTGTTTTATTAAGGGAGGTTATGTGCCTGCAATTTGTTCAGCTTCTTGTCTGAGTGAACTTGTAGAGATATTTAATTAAACTTGGATAGTAAGCAGACCATGGATCTAGGTCATTTGTAACAAGTAGGTGAGATTTTGTGTAATGATTTTGTGAACCTGATGAGGTATGCATACAGAGGTGTGAGTTTCTAGCTGTCTGTCTGTGTGTGGCCAGGAGTAAAGTACATGTGTTTTTATTACAAAGAGTGTATGAAACATGAGGCTAGGTGAACACGCTCTGGTTTGGGAACTTCTGAAATGCTGGCTGAGGAGAGACTGGGATCTCCTCCCTGTCCTTTTCCAAGGAACTGTAGTCTTCCCTAGGTGTACTGGGTTTAATGTTGGCTACAATCCTGTAATTAAATATATGTGGCTTGAGGAGCCTGGGAAGAGCAGTCCATCTTGGTTGTATGCATCTGTCATCAGAATTGGCACAGCATGGAGCTGTGGCTGATGGGCCATGGCACGGACAGCTCTTTTGCTGCAACTGTCCAGCCAAGGGAGCTGGAGAAGAGCAGTGTGAATGAGGAGGGGCTCAACCATGAGTGACCCTTTGTGCCAATAGCACAAGGAGACCTTGTCTGCAGTAAAACTCAAAGCAGTAGGGTGTATGTTGGGGAGCTGCTTCCTTTTCCCTGTGTCCCCCTTCGCCCATGCTTTTAGAGTAAAGAGACAGTTTCTCCAGTTAGAAAGCTGTGTTTCACAAGAACAAGAACCAAGAGACTGTTCATTTCTATGGAGAGTTGCTATAAATAGCTTGGTCTGTTAAAATAAATTCTTTCACTAAGTGAATCCTACAAACACGATTTTGTTCCAAGCCTACAAAATGCTTTGTATGCCCTTGTCACTTTGTACGTGCTAGTTTGGCCTCCAGCGCTTCCCCCTCAAAATAAGAGGTAAGCCTACCACTTGCAGGGTGACAGTGCTCAGTTGATGGTGCGAGAGAATCAGCCTTCATCATCTGACTTGTTACAGCTTTAATTTTTTGCATCATTGATAACAAAGGGACTGCTGCATATTTATAAGGCAAGTAGGGAAGAACTTGCTGAAGTCCACACGCACTGGTGTTTAAACCTTCAACTGGGCTGCAATGCTTTCCACTGCTCTGCTCTCGACTAATGCATGCCATTGGTCTAGGTCAGAAGCTGTAGCTACTGTAAGCCTTAAAAGCTTCATGGAGCTTTTAGGAAGCTTTTAATTGCTCTGCTGTGAATCTTGAGTGAGAAATGGCTTGCCCGGGAGGAAAGAGTCTTCTGTTACTGCTAGTGCAGTGGAGACTCTACAAATATAAATGTTCCCAGCTGTATGATATGCATCTGTCACTCTACAGAAGTGCAGCTTTTTATTTTCTCCCTCTTGTGTAGTCCTGATACTCTCCCTGGGAGAAGATTTTCTACTTTCGTTTAACTGTGTTTCTGCATTTCACTGTCTGATTCCACTGTCCACATCCCTTCCCCCTATTCACATGAAATGACAGCCAGTGAGCTGTTGAAATTTTAACGGAGCTGAAAGATGTGACCTAGAGGTGTCTGTCTGGAAAAAGGAAGTGATTTGGATTTCAGACAGTTGGTAAAACACACGTACTTATGAGGAAGCATGCTTTCTCCTACTTTCTGTCCCTTTTTTGAATGCATCAGTCTGCTTGTGCAGACTGTGCTGTTTTCACTCCCCACGCACATGTATGACAAGGTCAAACACAGTTCTCTTCCTTTATACCCTTTTGTGCTATAGCTGTATGTCCATGCAGGTGGATTAAAAGTGGAGTAAGCAGTGTATGGGCACATATCTAACATGGCAATAGGAAGCCGAGCAAATAAACTGTTTATTGTCCACAGTGAATACTGCAGTGAATGGGGAGACAGGTACTGCTGTCTTGATGTGGCAGGTACTGCTTCTGCATAAGGTGTCCCGCTGCAGCATTAGTGGCTTTGTGGGACTGTCGTAGTCCTGAATTCTGTTGACACTTTGCCATTAAATGTAAAAGTATATGTGTGAGAAATGATGATTTTGGCATGTGTAGTCTAGTTGTAAAATGTGACTATTGATTTAATGGTTACCTTACCTGTTACTGATGATGTTTGCTATTGAGATCTTCACAACTGGCCCTTGCAATGGCTCCCAGATTCTGCAAATGCTTTTTGGAGGGGAAATTAATTAGCTTATTTGAATACTCAAAAACAAGTCTTGCCTCTTTGTAGCTCTTGGACACACATCCCTCTATTTTTTCTGTAAGATTGTTACGGATATGTACTTCCAGGGATTGTACTATCAGCCTGTACCATTCATACATTTTGCAGAGTTCATAATTGAATGCTTTCGTGGCTGAAAGTGGCACACGTGCTGCTCTGAATGCTCCTTGTCAGATGTCTCCTGCTTCTGGTAACCCACATTCTGCAGCTGGAGGCTGTGCTCTGGGCGCTGCATGAATGGTGCGTCTTGTGTTTCAGTGAGGCAGAGTGAACTTGATTCTAGGTCAAAATCAAATGTGACATTTCCTAAATGCATGAGTCCAAACTAGTTACAGCACTAAAAAGCAGAGCCTGTGAGTGCTTTCTGTGCGATTCATGATCTGTTTTACTGGGGGGAGAGGGGTAGGTTGAATGAGCTTTTATAATCCTGATTACACCTGCAAAACTGTGAGTAGAGAGAAAATAAACCAGTGTCACCTCATTACTTAGGGCTGCAAAAGCCTTACCCTTACAGTACCAAAAATCCACTTTTCTTGTTCCAGGGTGAGGGTATCCAGTTTACAGCCAGTGGCCTAGATAAGACCAGCCAGCATAGCTCCTCAAATCTGCAGCCCGCTCCTCCCTGTTCTGCTCTTCTTTCCCAAGGTCCTCGCAGGCATAGCGAGAGCAGGCAGTGACCCAGATGCACTGCTCTGAAAGTGCCATTTGTTTCCAGCACTCAGCATGCTGGCGGATTTGACACATGGCTACACATGCATCCATCACTGGACCAAAATACACATCCCTGCTACTGTAAGGAGTGTTCAGTCTGCTAAGTGACTGCTGACAGGGCCAGTAGCTGTTTGCATATCCTGTGAGGTGTGGTGCAAGGTGGGTGCATGGGACACCTGCCCTCCAAACGTGGAAATATTTGTCAACCTGCATGATATGGAAGATGGCTACAACAGCAATTTTTTATATTTTTTTGACTGCTTAAACTTTCCAGAGAGTTATCGGGCAAGCATTTTGCTACTATGTGCTTTGTTACTTGTCATGCAATGAAAAGACCTTCTTTCCGTTCTGTTTTTGTCAGGGAGTACAGGGCTGTGTTGTTTCTCTTCTGTTTTTATGACCTCGACTTTATTTCAGATTCCTTTGCCTGTAGACAGAACTATTACACCTATATGTGTAAACACATTTTTATATACAGAGATATGTATATAAACATCATCTTAGAGTCATTCTTCTGTAGCTGTAAATATATGTGATTCTTAGGACTGGAATATAAAACTAGTTCTCTTTCCCTTTATCCAAGCTTCTTTGTGGATACCAAGTCATCAAGTATCATTCAGTGTGTACCATCCACCTGCAGCCCTCCCCATTATTTCCTGCCTCTGTTGCCATGGACAACTCCAGTGTTCCTCAGTCAAGCCAAAATCTATCCATCTCCTAGTTCCTTCTGCCCTTACTCTAAGATCACCAAATTCTTCCTGCCTACTGCCTCATAAGAAATGCCCTGTGCTATCCAGACCACAGAGCAGAAATTCACATCTAAGCACTCATTCGATGTCTTGAATTACTGCAACATCCTTTTCTCTGGACTGTTCAGAGCCTTGTGCTATCCAGACCACACAGCAGAAATTAGCATCTAAGCACTCATTTGATGTCTTGAATTACTGCAACATCCTTTTCTCTGGCCTGCAAAGAGCAACAAAGCTGGTGAAGGGGCAGGAGATTAAGTCTTACGAGGGGTGGCTGAGAGAGCTGGGGTTGTTTAGCCTGGAGAAGAGGAGGCTGAGGGGTGACCTTGTTGCTCTCTACAACTACCTGAAAGGAGGTTGTAGGGAGGAGGGAGCTGGGCTCTTCTCCCAAGTGACAGGGGACAGGACAAGGGGGGTGGCCTCAAGCTGCAGCAGGGGAGGTTCAGACTAGACATAAGAAAGACATTTTTCACAGAAGGGGTCATTGGGCACTGGAACAGTCTGTCCAGGGAGGTGGTTGAGTCACCATCCCTGAGGGTGTTTAAAAGACTGGCGGGTGAGGTGCTCAGGGACATGCTTTAGTGGCAGATAGGAATGGTTGGACTCGATGATCCAAGAGTCTTTTCCAACCTGGTGATTCTATGATTCTATGATTTTTTCTGTACATAATGACTTTGCAAAACAATTTTTTTAATCTTCTCAATTTCTTTAATAGCATAACCTGCCCTATATGTTCCTTTACTGGCTCCCTATTCATTCAGCACAGGGTACTCACCTTCACCACCAAAGCCTCTCATTCTTTCTCTACTTTCTATCTGTAAGCCAGTTCCAAGCCACCCATGATACCCATCTCTCCAGTGTGGAGAAGTTGCTTTCTAAAAAGAAGTTACAGTTTTTCTGCTGGCCTAACCACCCTGTTAATGGTTAAAATGACTGCTTTCTTGTTGTTCTTTAGGAGTCTCCTTTAAAATAAATGCTCTTCTTTTTTTTTTCCTTTTTTTTTTTTTCCTGGGATGCAGGCAATGCAGAATCCCTGCCTCAGGCAGTTCACCACCGTCTTCTGCTTTCTGAGCTCAGCTCTTCTCTTACACAAATAGTAAGCACTCAGAGGAATTTTAGACTTTATTGAGATTAAGACCTTAACCAGCATCTTCTGTCATTGCAGGCTTTTAAAAATAGGCTTGACATACATGGTAATAGCAGCATTGTAACCATGGTAATGCAAGGAAGGCAGGATTTTCCAGCAGAGATCTCTTACTAGACCAACTGGTATGACAGAGGGCTGGACTAGGGCCACACAGGGATGAGATTTCAGGCAAACGAAGGAACTTGGACCCCAAAGCATATCTGTTTCCCCCTAGCAGGGTCAGGTGGCCTAATAAAAAGAATAATGTAAGTGCAGTTGATCCTGCCTTGCGTGGGAAAGCAGCCTAGATGGTCATTCAAGGTCTCTTTCAGTACTGGTTCAGTTTTAATAGGGAGAGCTGACTACTTCTCCGCATACTATGCATTCAAACATATGCTGATCTTTTACTGGTACCAACAGAAGGTCTCTGAATATCAAGAAACCAGAATATTCTCATTAAGGATCTGCTCAGAGGATGTGAGAGTAATAGATTGCTCTTTGAGCGGAGGCTGACTTTGTGCAGCAATAAAACATGAATATTAAACAGGAAGCCAATGACACTTCTGAAACATGCCTGAGACAGTAATCCAGATGCTGTTCAGGGATATAGTACAGCTCTTAAGCTGTGCATCTTTCTTTTTTTTTTCATGCTGCATCTGCAGACTTGGGGTGGGGAGGGTGACATGGCAAGAGAAAACCCAGATTTTTTTTTTTAGCCTGGTTTCCTGAGGAAGTGAGGGTTAGGCTGTTAATTTGACGTGTCTGCATGCCAGTCCTCCTCTTTATTAACTTTGCTAACTGTCTGCATCCAGGGAGGGGACTTCAGGGGCAGCATTGGGCTTCCCAGTCCTTTCTCCAATGGATTAGCTGCTCTGAGAAGACAGGCTGAGTGAGGGGTGGCAGGACTAGGGTGCAACAGGCACCCCAGGAGTGGCCAGACAGCAGTTGCTTGGAAGCTTGCCCAGCAAATGTGGCTAGGATGCAGGCACAAGGCACCCTGTGGCATGGAGAAGCCAGGAGTGCTGGGATGTTGCAGCCTGGGAGAGACTCACACTGTAAATTATGCATCACAAGCCCAAATGAGCTGGAAATCGAGTTTCATTCGTTCTACCGCACAGGCGTTTGCTTAATCTTGAAAAAAACAAAAGTGTAGGGAGAGTTTATACTAAATGAAAATATTTTAAATCCATAGATTATTTTAGCAAAATAAATGTGTTTATGTAACCTTTGTATTGCAAAGAGGTTTATAACAATGTAGTGCAATCCTGGAATTACATGAACCTTGTGTTTAGTCTGGTTAACACTGGGACACTTGCTTTCTAAGAGGAGACCTGATGTATTTAAGAGCAGCGTGAAAGAATAGATTCGATACGGTGATCGAGCCCGAAGCATTATGTCACTGCAAAATCTTTTCGCTTATATGTCTGATGTGTTGCTCTGAGAATTTAATTTCCTGTTTTTTATTATGGGAGTCTTTTTTGGAAACCGCTACAGAGCAGAGGGTTTTTTGGAAAGTAAGTTCTTAAAATACAATTACTTTTTTGGGGTTATTCTTTCTTTTTCTTTCCTGGATATAGAACTTGCCAACACAAAATCTCTTCATTAAAATAAGTAAATAAATAATCAATGAAGTAAGATGAGAGACAGCCTTTTTTTTTTTTCAATCTTCCCTACCCTCAGCCCACTGGTGATTTTCCCTGGGTTTTGCAATGATGCTTCACAAATTTAAATCTCTTATTCCCTTCTACTTTGTGCTGTATGACAACCAAGGACATTGCTTATTTGCTTTACACAACATGTCTCACTTAAAAAAAAAAAATAAAGCAGAATGTCACCTTTTCTATTCTTCCATTTCCAGTATTCTTGTTTATTTTGAAACTTCCAGAAAGAGATAAAAACAGCTTAGGAAAAATGCTCTCCAGAGCAATCCTTTAAAGAGCAACAAACAAACATTGCACATTGGTCCTCAAGGCTGTGCTTCCTTTCTGGGCAGGGAGGTGGGGAGAGAGGATGTTTTCTGCTTAGCTTTGCTCTAATCATCTGATCTGGGATTTGATAAGCTCCACAAGTCTGAAACTGCTGCCTCCTCCTGTCTTCCCTCTTCCTGCCTCTCAGAAGATTAAAGTGAACATGGCAAAAAGGAAACAGTTTATTTTCAGCTCCTTGTTAATAATTAGTTTACAATGCAGCATTTTCATTGTTTGTGTTTTAATCGTGTTGCTATATTCTTTTCTTACACTGTTTACATTTTGCTTCATGGGCTTTCTTTGATATAGAAACAGGTTTACAAATAGCTCACTCTTGAAAAATTTCAACCCCTTTTCAATGTACTTATGCTTCGCATCAGGAAATGTGACCACGTGTAAGTGGCGTAGCTTCTGCAAAACCACGCTTTGCTTTCCCCCCCAAGCCCACCCAGCTCCTGTGGTGCAAGTGCCGACCATGCCACACTTTCATTTCGCACTCCAACAATTTTGGAATTGCTATAATTAGGAAAACCAAATATACAAAATATGGAGTGATGAATCCATTAAAATATTACATGTACAAGACATAAATATTTGACAAACTAAAAATTAGCTAAATCTATAACTTGATTGAACCACAAGAGATTCTTGGTAATTCAGAGCTCCCTTTTTCTCCCCAGTTTGTACTAGAGGATAGGATATGTGCTGAATTCTTTAAACTTTTAAAGCCTGGAAGTAAACTGACCAGGAATTGGGATTGTATCTTCCCATGGGTGTATTTCTTGTAATTTCTTGCACAATGGGAATGACTGACATTATGGGTACTGTAGTATTGTAACATTAACACATATGTATTATATATATAGTGTATATATATGTTTGTTTTCATTGTACACCATGGATATAATGTCCTCAATTAAAATGTTGCATACTGTTTAAAGCACAAAAAGTTTTTATGCATAAGATTCTCTCTTAGGTAGGGGAAATTGTTTATCAAAACAATTGTTTATAATGATAATTTTTGTATATAAAAACTTATATTTATACTGCAATGTAATTGCTCTTCTAAGTGGTCTTTACTGCTTCTGCAGAGTGTTTATAAATATGCTGCTTAGATTCTGCTAAAGGTACTTTAGGGTCAATCCTGTATCTTCAGAAGAAAAACATTTTCTTCCTTGAGACAAAATCAATTATTAAAACAAAAGCTTCTAAAATCTTGCATTATGCTTCCTCTCTTTTTTTTCTTGCTATATTTTTTAACTGTCATAATGATGTGGGTGTTTATTTCTGGCCATAGAAGCTGTTCTGGCATAGAAGATGCCACTGCATATTAGGCAAGCAAGGATGTGCAAGTTGAGGATGCTGGACAGGAATGCAATGCAGTGCTGTCTCCAGCCACCTTATCCCTGCCTCACTGGCTGCCCATGCCATCCCTCAGCTCCAGGAGTGGCCAGAGTGCAATCTATTTTTAGGACTATGGGCTCCATTCATATTTAAAAAAAAAATTGTTTGGTGCATAGTACTTCTCATTTTTTCTGTAAAGAGAAATGCCAATGCTCTTCCCCAATTAATGAAGTCCTTTTTCTACTGTTTTGAGAACTAACCTATGTTGCTGCAATCACATGCTCCTCATATATGAATAACATTCTCCATCTAAGTGCATGCTCAGTATTGAGCTTGCTAATAGCTTCCTCTATTGATTGTTCAGCCCCCATGATTGCCAGCAGCCACCTGACATGGGGGCCGGCAGTTCTAGCAGGGCAGCTGAAGCATGCACTACCCACACTGGCTTTCAGCTTATGGAGAGATACACACTTTCTTCTCCCCCAGGCAGTGTGGATGGCAGGAGATGGCCACAAGACATGGCATGTTATCAGAGCGATTTAAAAAGGCAGAATTTAGGAATGAGCCATGAGCTCTGTTGAGCTTGTCGCTGGTGCCCTTGCTGTGAGGTGCTCCACTTGCTCACCATAACTTCTAACTGTTCCACCATATAGTTCTTAATGGTTTGGCGTCTTCTGATTCATTGCATCTGCCTCTGCTGTCTGTATGCATCCACATGCTCTACCTATACTGGCACTCTCCATGCTGGAGTGCTTGTTTAGATACTGCCTTCATGTGTTCACATCCCAGTTCCTTTTATGTTTTAAGCTCTCTACTGTGTTGCAATGTAAGTTGATGCCTGGAAAAGCAGCTGTGAATGTAAAGAAGTTTTAGTTTAACTTATCCTACTTAAAAGTTGAGAGAGTGAAAAGGTACTAGTATCGCCAACATTCAGCTGGCGATATCAAGGGCCTGAGACTGCCTGTGGGAGTGAGGCATCCCAGGGAGAAGAAGAGCAAACGGCATGTTTCAGCTAGGCTGGAAGCCACAGGACACACAGGACGTGGGGACCAGCTGATAGCAGCATGTCTGCTAAAGATAAGTTAATAGATCTAATGTGTGAGGAGGTTAAAGTGGCCAGAAAAGAAGCAGTTCAGCTTATGATCTTTAACACAGTTTGTGGGGTTTTTTCCTCTCCATAGCTTCATTTATAGAAGCAGAAAAAGTTCAAGCAAGGCCTCTGTATTTTCCTGGTGTTTTTCTCCTGTTTCCTGTTTCATATGACTTGTTGTCGCTGCCACAGTGACTTTGCACCTGAGTTCCTCCTGCTCCAAACGGAAAGGGCAGCAGTCTGAAAGATGTGTTTTTAAACAGCAGCAAGTTTGCTGGTGCAGACAAACATTTTTATTTTGAAACTACTGATCTCCTTTGGGAATCCTTTAAGGGAAGAACCTAATTATCCTTATTTACATCTTACAACTGCACAAAGCTTTCAAGTAACTGTTTTAGAAATCCAGCAAGTTTCCCATGAAAAAATCCAGGGTGCTTGTCCTGTAACCATTGTCGTCCTTCTAAGTTTCAGCACCATTACATGGGAGGAAGAACCATCACCATGATAGTATTTAGTCTTAGTAGAGCCTGCTAATAGTGTTGCTGGGTTTGGGGTATTTTTCGTTCTACTTGTGACCAGAGTTGTCTGTCCTCATTGCAAGAGTTGCCTCCTGTGGGAGCTCCTTTTTTCTGCCTCTCAGTTCTCCCTCCACTGTTGATGACTGGGCTTTTTTATATCATGTGCCTGCTATCTGTGATCCTCACTTAGCAAGGGATAGTTCCAGGATAACAGGGAGGCTTCTGTCTCTGCCTAAGAACTAGTCTATAAGCTTCCCTTAAACTTTAAATGTTTCATTGTTGGAAAGCTTTCAGATGTTCACAGGACAAGGGGTCTTTATATGTAATCTGGCATTGCACGGTAGTAGATTGCTTTATGTAAATTAAGATGTGCAGTTTCTCTATAAACTGGCTGTGTAATGTCAGTGTGCAGGAGACTAGTTTGCTTCCTGTGTTCAATGTTGCTTTTCTGAAGTTTTTTTTTAATTATTTTTTTTTTTAGTAGGGTTAGAAATCTTAAGGTGGTAAGAATAGGCAGAAAATGCTGGACCCTAGGCAGAACTGAACATGCACACTTCCATACAATCATTCAAACACCAGTATTGGTAGTCTCCCAGGTAACAGAGTCCTCAAGCTTGTCTAGATAGGGTGAATCAAGATTCTGTTACTATAGGGCCATAGTACTGTACTACTGAAAAATACTTTCTGTGATTAAATTGTGGCCCAAAAATCTATGTAATATGATGTTTTGTGAAATTAACATGAATTACCTTAGAACGTATTAAAGAGGAAGGTTATTGTTCTGTGGACTAACCAACACTTTCACTGCAAAGTGAATCCAGCTCATTTACAGGTTACATAGGTACGTTCATATGTAAACTGTTTTCCAACCTGAATACCTTCCCAATTTTTGACAATAAAATAGCATCCAAGAAACAGGGATGCCTCCTTCTCCTTAAGGTTTGAAAAATCAGTGGCAGAAATGTGTTATTAATAGAAAACAGATAGATTCTTATAATTTTGGAGATGTTCTTCTGTGTTTGAGTATCATAAACTGAATTGCATCCACTAGCATGTGGAAAGTATTTAAGACCACTTTTGACTTCTTCACCCAGCTGGAGGAAGTGTCTGGCTGGTCACACAAACTGTAGCAACTACAACATGTACCGTGTAACTATTTTACACCTTAAATCGTGTTTTTATCTGTTTAAATTGGTGGGTAAATCATTACATAACAATTTTTGCTTTAATAAAAAATAAGGAGGCTTTGTGGGTCTTCTCTAGGATTGTTTGCAGTGGACTTAATCTAAAGATCCTTGAAGTTAGTGGATGTTAATCAATTTGAGAGTGCAGGCTTGGGGAAAAACAGTAAAAAACAGTGGTTACTATGTCTTCTGCCAGTGAGTTGTCTTTTGCCAGTGGTAATTAGCTTCGTTTTGTTCCCACTATGAACTGATAAAAAAATATTTGGAAGCTGGTGAGAATAGGCAGGTGTTGTCTCATGAACCAGTCAGTGTCATGAAACTGAACATGTGAATGATGTGTTGTTATGCTACTTACCACATTCTGTTTCACAAAATTCTTTTTTCTTTACAAAAACAAAGTAATTTTTACACAAGGCTACATAAAAACACTGCTGGTGTATGTGCAACACTGGGGGAGAGTGGTATTTCAGTTAAATATTCCAATTTGTTGAAGTTGGTACTGCTTATCATCCAAGAGTGTTTTATTTTTCTTTAAAGTTTCAAATTAAGTCTTTTTGAACTTCAGAGCAACTTTTCATTTCTGTTGGTATGCTAGTATTTTACCATGTCTTACCATTTAGGAGGAGATTCTTGGGCAGCTTTCGTTTGGATGCCACTTCCATGCTGATAACAACGTTTGTCACAGTTTGGGGTAACCCTATTACAAACATTTTGGCCTGGGATGGATAGCAAGTTGCAGCTACTTATGAGAAGCTGATGTTACTTACATCTAATACTATTCAGTTGTTTGTACTCAGAAACATCCTCATTCTTTTAGATTTTAGATGGCAAGGGAGCTCTCTTCTTTCCCTGCTCTTCCTTTGACTGGGGTAACAAATAAACTTTTAATATACGCCATTCAATTATTGTCAGCAGCCTGTTGGATACCTTTGTACACTTATAGCCACCTCTTCATAATAGAAGTGTATCAAAACTTTTCATGGTAAATGCCTTCTGTTAAAAGAATTATTTGTGAAAACAGAATTCTCCAAAGGAGTGCATAAAGCTTTCACTGAATAGTCACATGGCTACCTATAGGTTTTCATTTTTCCCAAACACAGAAACATGGGAAGACAAGTTCTCTTCTGCTAGTAGTTCTGGTCAGACAAACCTTCTGTCATCTCTTCTTTTTGTTTTACTAATTGCAAAACAGTGGTGTGCATCAAAGCCTATATTAATTTCTTTTGTATTTCTATGCTGTGTTCTCCAAACACAGCAAAGCTTTTCTGAACAGTACTAGTCAGAATTTGGAGATAAGTAATATTATCCAAAGCCTTCAAGAAAACAGAATATTCCTCCTATATGCTTAGGTAGAATGAAAATCATTAAGGCTAAAACTGAGTTTTGTTCAGACCCCATACTACATGCAAGGAAAGAGTGAATCAGCTGTGATTTTCTCTGCAACCCATGGCCAGCTTTCACCCCCAAACATACAGGAAAAAAAAATCTTCCCTTCCCTTCTCCTGCCCTGTCTTGCCCTACCCTCAAATACCTCATCTGCTTTGCATCCAGAGGGACAGGGCACATTTTGCATCATCTTCTGAACTCAAGCAAAAAGTATCCTCTGGAAACATTTCAAGCTTTCTACCTGCCATGCCTAAAGTTCAAAAGATCTTTCAAGGCTAGAGACATGGTAAATTGTGTCACTGCCTCAAATTTAAATGAACGCTCCTTTACCTAGCCCTCTTAGTAGTTTTTTATCATACATGGTTTCAGTGAAGGATTTGGACTAGGCTTCTTTAGCATGTATTAAGGCTGCTGCCTGCAATCCAGTACTGGACCAGTAGAATTTTACTGTTGATTGAAACTAGCACTACAGCCAAAGAAATGGACTTGCCATTCCCCAAATCCTACATCTACCTGTTCATCCTTTCCTCCCTTTTACTGTAGTGCCAGTGCAGGTTTGGGGTCTTTTTGTTTCGGTTTTTTTTTAATTGTTGTTGGGTTTGGGGTTTCTTTCAGTTATTTTGCAAACTGGGCTAAAGAATTCACCCAGTTCATTTTAACCTCAGTTGCTCTCCTAGCCCCGTTTGCTGTGCACACGTTTGTGTTGGGGTGAAGGAGGGAGGGAGTGCTGCTGGGGCTGTATCCAGAAGCTCCACACAAGTGCTGAGGAGGGGCTCAACCTATTTTTGGCAGCGGTGCCAGCCCCTGTCTTTCAAGTAATCGTGGGACCGGCAGCATAGAGTACAGAGTTTCCCATGTTTTTCAGTTCTCTGGGGAAACTGTTGAATCAGTCTCTTGGTGTAGAAGAAAATAATGAGCTAATCCAGAGTTGGGGTACTATTGGATTGTTTTGGACCTGGCTTGTCTCTAAAGCTCCTAACTTTTCTGCATGCAGATGTTATCCAATTAATTCAGAGACAGAAGTAGATTTTCTTGACTTGATTTTTTCTTTCCAGGCCAAATGCCTGGAAGCTAGGGAGGGAAACGGATGGCACTAGAATAATAACCACCTCCCCTGAGCCCAAGGAAAGCAGTTAAGACCTGTTTTTTCTAAGTGTTTTCACAAATTCTGCCAAACTGTACAAAAGGTACTGGGGGAAGAAGGGGTGTTGAGGTTTTTCTTTATTCCTTGATGTGCCTAGGTTTTTTTACTCAACCACTAAACAAAGTAAGCAAGCAGGGAAGAATATACTTTGGTTTATGGTCCCGCGATTAAAAGTGTCCATTCCTAAAATCATTCGCAACAGCCCTTTCTGATTTGCAATGATGTTTTTTTTCTCCTCTCCCCACCCTGAACTCTCCACCCAAAATGAAGTCTCAGCCTTATGAGATCAGAGGTCTGCTTGTTAATCATGATTTAGAGCAGTGTGATCCAGTTGCCACTTTTTAATGAAGATTTATTTGGCAATTCCTCAACAGAAATTTTATTTTCCTACCTCTTTTTCATGTAACAATGACCCATAAAAGTAGTTTGATCTAAGAAGCCATTCCCCCTTCTTTTCCTGTGGATGCCTACAGCATCCTTCAGGAGAGATACCAAAGCAAAGATCTGATGCTTCTGCAGCTGAGACAGGTTTCCATGATCAATAATGCAGGGCTCCATGTCATCTGTATATAGCTGTAAAATTACTCATCCAGCAGTAGTTTCACAGATGCCTCTCTCGTGGAAAATTCAGCCATGTACTTGGTGGGGAACGGGAGTTTAATGCAGTTCAAATTCAGCCTGGCTTCACTGGTGGTGACACTTGGGCACTGAAACATGTGTCCTTCTCAGTTTGCTGTACAGTTACTGCTCCCAAACTTGAACACCAGCAGAACCATAGCTCCTCCGTCTTTTAGGAGTTTGCGATCTAAATGTTTTAACATCATTGTTAGTCTGTGCTCTGTGAGTTGTTCTTTCAAAGATTTTGCCTCTAGGAAAACCAAGGAGTAACTGTCATCTGAAATTTACTCAGAGTTGGCAAAATGATGGCATTTGTCACTTCTGCTCTCTTTCTTCTTCAAAATGGCCCTAGTGTGTGTCAAACTAGATATTGCATTGACCGACTGACTTCTCCTTCTTTGTTCTTCTAGAGAACGTTGAGTAATTAATATAGTCTAAAAACGTAGTGTGGCACAACCCCTTTTTTGTGTGTGTAGTTTTCAAACAAGGAGGCTAACTAGAGTTGTATATGCGTCATATTTCAAAAACAGTTTGTTAAAGCAAAATCAGCAGGAGATACCAGGCTGACCAATTTTTTTAAGGCTGGATCTAAAATAATTGGCACACTTGGTGTTTGCTGCTGCATGTTGTTGACCTTGTCTCCCTGAAGTCTGAGTAGCCGTAATATCAGTGACAGTGACGTGTCTGAGCAGTATGTGGGAGTCCTGCAATTATTTTAATATTATACATAATACTGGTGGATTTTAATAATTAATTGTGAAGGATCAAATCCAATTACCTTTTTCCATAAAACAGAAAAAATTCTGGAATTTTGGTAATAAATGCTAGCAGAGTCAGAAAGAAGTGTAATGTAATTTTTCACGTTCCAATCAGTGATATTTTTCTTTCTTTTTCTCTTTCATTTCACAGGGCACGTTTTCGAGCCATTTTTTGAGGAAATGTGGTGAATGTAAACTTGCTCTGTTTGGGGGGAAAATTCTGGTAAGTGGTGCTGTCTTGATCAGTTTTGGTGTTCAACAAGAGTTTCAGAAAGATTGTTTTACCTTTTTTCAGGTTTCAGGGGTATTTTTTAGCTGATGGGATATACAGAGACATAGCTGATTATATGTGTTTTTCTTCCTCTGATATGGCGACTCACAGTATGAGAAGCATTGACGGAAAGCAGCATGCTGAGCCTCGAGGCAAGGAATGCCGTTTTATTTGCTCCAGTGGCATCTGCTTATTGTGTTTGTAGCTGTTTTGCTGAAGAGGGATTGAGCTAAAACCTAAAGCAGAAGAAACACAAAGACCTAATTTAAAAACATGGGAAACAAACCAGCAGGCTAGTGATATAAAAAATCAGGAACAAAATAATGTAGAGGGAGCACGTGCCTCTCAAAGTGATGGGGGTGTCTTGGCAGTCTTTCCTAGAGTGTCTGACTGGCACTCTTACCACATGGAGCTAGAATGGATATGCCTGAGAGGTAAGAAGGTAGTTAATGCTTTTGTTTGCTCTACAAGTTTTCATATTCTTCCTTTCTGTCCACATGACAAGTTTTGCTGCTTCTCTGGCTGTTCTGTATGCAACACTTCAGAGGCACCAGCTTTTGACAGACTTCTGGTCTACAGGCACTGTGGGAATAGGGCATGTCACGTATGATGTGTCTGCACTGCTGTAAGGAGAAGGAGGCAGAGAAGAAAGGGAGTTATTAGTGACATGCCCCAACTAGAGGGAATTAATCCTGAGAAAACTCTTCCTACCTGCAAAAAAGCAGCAGATCTGGAGGAGTTTATAGGCCCATCTTCCTTTTCCCAGTAGGAGACTCAATATATAGAGTTCTGGCTGAAGCCAATTGATTACAGTCGCCCTAGTAGAAAAAAAAAAAACCGTGCCTGCAAAAGATTGTCTTCTTTCTTTCCCTTGGCCAAGCAGCATTTTTTTCTTCAGCCAGCATGTACCAATTGCAGATGAAAACTAGCTTATTCTCCTCTGGCAAAAGACTTCAGAGTCAGATAGCCTGCAGGGTAATAAAGTGAAAATCAAAGACCAGCTCTGTGAGATCACTTTTTCTTTTCTGCCATTTAAAAAAACAGATGTTGTTACATCATACAGAGACATTTGAATTAGCTAACAGATGTTTAAATGTAGATCATTTAGCCTTCTGCAGAATGTATAGTCTTAAGACAAGATAACAAGATCAGAATTTAGTAAAAAAGTTGGCCAAGCTCATGAAGAGTCATGTACAACTGTACCTCAGTAAACCCTACTGCAGTTCATTCTTTAAAGCAATTTTCTGTCTACAGTTTGGCTTTTCTGACAATGGTGCATGTTGTAGGCTTGCAGCTATAGGCCTGTACTTTGTAATTTGAACAATTATTTAACTAGAATTTAGTAGTAGGGCCAAAGGTGAGCCACAGGTCATCAACATGAACTCATTAGTCCATGAGATTTTATGCTGACTTCTGTTGCTGCAAAAGAGGATAGGATCTATATCTAGTTTCCTTTCTGGTGGTAGTAATGGCATTTTGATCCTAGAAGTTGTCTGGTCTCCTTACAGATTGGCTTATCTTTGTGTGGGGTGTGACAAAGCTATGCTGCTTATAGGTCAAGAAGTAGTTATAAGTCAGAAATAGAGATGTTGTGTAACACCGGGGAGGGGAAAACAATTTATCAGCAAACCCAGTAGTTAGGTTGTTGTGTTTTAATTTCTCTTCAAAGATGCATCAGCTGAGACCAGCCTATTCTCCGTGGCTGGCCTTAATAAATGAGCATGATTCAAGAGCAGCAAGAGGAAACAGCAGAAGCAGCATATTTCTCGGAATCACAGTGTAATTTTGGTTGGAAGAAACTACCCGATGTCAACTTGTCTAAACCCTACTTGAAACTAGTCCTGTTTTCCAAATTCAACTGAATGTCAAGGCTGGAAACTATAACCTCTTGGAGCACTTGTTCCCACATCTGACCATCCTCAGAGTGAAGACAAGGAAACAGTTCTGCCTAGTCTCTGTCCCTAACCCACTGAATCCAAAAAGAGAACATTTTGAATTTATCTTGATGTAGCAGCTGAGTTCAGAGGCTCCGTTGTTCTTTATTCATCTTGTATCAAAGTCTTAGAAAAAGGTCGTACAGCCTCCAGATCAAAAACTTATAGTAGTTTTAGGAGCTGATTAGAGAAGTATACTTGAATTCTGGGAGAGAACTCTTGGCTGAATTTAGAACTCCTTCAGCTAAGCTGATGATACCTTTCTGAGGAGTGTGAGAAGAGACCTTTTTTGATGAGATTTCTATAAAGCAGCCTTGTGGATGTCAGAGTAGATATTTGCATAGCGCTACAGGTTTGACCTCTCTTTCACTGAGCACAGCATTCAACAACCAGCCCTCCACATGAAATACTTATATGACTGCAAGGAGTTCCAAGAAGCATGGCTTATCTAGGACAGAAAACCTTGGAGGGTGATCTGTGTTTTATTTGCTTCCCTGCTCAGACTGCTTTTAGCCAGTCCAGGCTTCCCTTGAAACTCTTGCCTTTAAGAGTTCTTTTGCATTTCTAAGCATGACCTAGGCTGTACAGTACTGTACGGACAGTCCCTGTCCATCTAGAACCTGTAGTTGGCTACAGCCACGAAAATCAGAGGAGGATCAAAATGTGAAGTGAATAGAGGGGCTGCCGTATCGTAAACCTGACCTACATACTCCTGCACCAGCTGTACCACTGTGTGTTCATCCTTTTTCCTATAGATTTCCTCTTCCCAGGAAAGCTGTGAATGATTCAAACACAGGCCTTGCAAATTGAATGTATACCTTGGTGCCTCAAAATCCACTACTCCTTTCACTTTGAATTTAGGCAGGGATACCTCCCCAAGTCCAAGGCTTTTTGTTGTTTCAGCTCAAATCTGAGATGCTATGCTCCTATCTGCACACACCTCTGTAGATTAGAAGCAACTGCACATCTTAAACAAAGGTTTTGGTTATTCTGAGTTGTTCAGCTATCTAGTGGAAAAATTGAATTTCAGCTGCTAGGACGCTCATCTTGTTTTGTTTGGGGTTTTTTTTCCCATTAAGGACAGGCATATTTTTCTTCTCTATATATTTTAAACAAATAAAATTACAGCAGGCAGTACTGATTTTTAGATATTATAGAAAAAATAGATTTTCAGTATCTTTATACATATTTAATTTGTTAGCTTTTAGAAAAAATAGTGATACCCTCTGTTCAGTTTGTATGATGCAATTCTTTACATCCCTGATATCTACCGAAAATGCTGTTGAATTTCTGTTGGTGATTCTTCTTCTTATGTCAGGTTTATGAGATAAATTATTATAGAGCAACTATGTATTATCTGCAATGAGCTTGCAATGTGCACTCTCACTGCAAAAATAACCCACTGTAACTTTTGCCTTATGACCTGTATTCTGCCATGGCCACTAGAGGCTTTGCCAGAATCATTAGCTCTTCTCTGTAATTAGGGCTGACCTGGTGCATTTAGGTCCTATTTCTAGTAGCTTTTCATTTTCTAGAGTCATTAATTTGGGCAGTGATGCACCTCATAATGTGCTTTTGTTGCATATCTTCATTATCTTTTCCTGTGGGCTGAAGATTGTCATCCATCCTTAGGAAGCAAAGTGTGTGGAAATGCTTGAGCATTTTAAAATATCTTGGGGTTTACGAAGATTTGCTATGCTATGCTTGTAAATCCTCCAATTTTAGTGTGTTTCTTTTCTTCCAGACTAGTCTGTGTGAAAGATGTGCATGTTGGTGCTGTGAATGTGGTAAATATTAAACCTGGTCCATTAGATTTCTAAGTTTCTGCCCAGAACTGAATGTCTCCAGTCCTAGCCAGTCTAGAGCTAGTCTGCTCTCTTAAGAGATGTGAAGCATTGTTATACTTGTGTTCAATTTATTAAATCAGATAACCCTGCGCGGGGAGGTCATGTTCCAGTCTCTTGCAGAAGAGATCTCTGTATCTCAGTCTCTGTTGTTTTCCCAAATGTTTTCCTTCATCTCAGTCGTAAAATCCCTTTACTTTAGCTTTTTTTTCCCCTGAAGTTGAGGTGACACAATTTTTGGAATTTCTAGCAAAAGAGAGTTAGTCTGTGGGGCATCTCTCTGGATTATCCCTCCTACTGTAGCCACTGGAGAAGAGAGAGGAAAGGACAGTGAAGACAGCAGGTGGAGCAAAGTACTACATGCAACTATACCTCTCAGCTTACTTAGCCGACTCAATGGCAGAAATCTTTGCAGTGGATCATGATGTTATAGCAGCTTGAAGATCCATGATAGGGTTTTGCAAGTGATAAATTGGTTAAGTTTTTTAAATATAGATAACAGCCCAAATGCTCTGTTGAATGAAAAGTATTAAGTTTGAAAATTCAAATGTGACTGTAGGGACTGTTACATCAACTTCGCTCTTTTCTGTATGTGCATCAGGGTATTTTTGTCACTGAGCAACTGATACAAAAACTCCTGTTCCATCACACTAGCATGTTCTTCTAACTTCTGTTCCCCTTCCTCCCCTCTAGAGGACTATATAAAAGCCAGAATATGATACACTGCAAGGGCCTTTACCATCCAACCCACTATGGGTTCAGATTTAGATATGGAAGAGTCTTGCACCTGGTTTCACATCCAGGTCTGATCATTTAATATTAAAGTATGAGAGCAGCTCAGAGCAGGCAGGTCCCACCCAGCTGGTAGCAAGGTCCTAGGGCATTGTAGGTGGACTCTCCGGGGAATCCAGTTGCTAGGAAGCATCACCTCCTTAGTGAGCTCATGGAGACTTATTTTTTCAGAGGTTAGTAATTCAGTCATGTTTGCGAGTTTTCTGCAGAGAACAAAATACAAAGATTTTGCCTTGACACCTTGCAAGTTTGTAGTCCAAATCACAAAACCTCTCAAGCTGCTCAAGGAGTGACCAGAAGCTTTTAACATGAACAAATCACTCCAATCTCCCATGCTTTGTTTTAGAATTAGCTTGATTTTTTTTGGCTGAAGCCATGCCAAAAATCCAAAACAGCAACAAAGTAAGGGAAAAAAACCCTCCCAGTAAACATCCAGCACAGAGAACATTGCCAAACTTGGAACAGTTTGTGCCAAGTTTATAATACGGCAGCAACAGGGTCTTAGTAGGTAACGTTCTCAACACGCAGCTAATGAGCCCTGCAGCACAGGGAGTGAGGAACACCACAGAGAGAGGCAAGGCTCGTACTCAGTGCCTGGTTTGCATGATGTGCTGTTTGTAAGACATGAATTATACTCAAGATTAAAAGGAACAGAGAGCATCATTTCTGGGCATCATATAAAGCTGTTTCTGTGGGTAAGACTCTTACTGAATGAATACATGTTGTAGCAATAACTACTTTTGTAGGCTGAGTTCAGGGTGTGTGGATGGATATATATTTTCCTGACCTGAGCCTGCTGTGTTGTGTAGTACAGCCACAGTGCTGCTTTACTTCTTGAGATCTTCTTTTAGGAAATACGTGGGAAGTGGGACAGTTAATATAATTCTCTGGACATTAATTCTGCCTCATCAATAGTTCATGGATTTAATAGATATGAGAGCTACGATCATTTGGGAAATCATTTTATCAGCCAAGCACAGTGGAGATTGCTGAAGCTAAATGGAGGACAGAATGCATGTGTGTGTGATATAAGATGCTTTGGTATCAAGAAGATTTAGTTATTATGGGATTTCTTTAGGAGATTTCTTTGTGCTTTTTGTGAAACATTATGTTCAGCTCTATATACTTTGCATATAGACAAGTTATCCCTTCAGTAAGTGTTTGGAATGGATGTCTAGGCATAAGTGCTGGTCTAGTTCTTCATCTCTCATTACATCACCCTCTCGCGTAAATGCTCATCTGGCATAAACATAATGAAACTGCATATAAAGGAGCGTGAAGAAGAGGGTACGTCTTGTTGCAGATTACCAAAGCTGAGCATTTTTGGACATTCAGTTATTTATATTAATCAGTTTCCTAAGCTCAAAGATAAAAGAAAGTCTGGGAAGCTATCCAGAAATCCAAGAAGAGAAACTAAAGAAGATAGTGTGAAGATCATGCATTAGTGCATGTTTTGAGGATGCCTGCAGTGTTGTGTCACAATAACCATTTGAAAATAAAAAAGAACATGGGTGGATCTTGAAGGCCCGTTCTCAGTAGTGGAGGAAATTCCTGCTTGATGTGTCTTTCTCCACCAGCTGAGGCAGAAAGCTCTGTCAGGGAGCACTTTGCATCATCTTTCAGCAGCCTTGATAGCAACAGTGGGCAGCATTCACAGCCTCCAAGGGATCTCAGACAACCTCCACTAGTCTAGGAGAATCAGCTCTTCCCAAGACACATCATCAGGGAAATCACTGGTGGTAATTTTTAGAAAATATCCAGAAACCTTAAGTTGATGAGAAGTTCCTATTCATGCTGAAGGTATCGTCACCCCGAAAACCTCAGAGCTAACAGAGATTTATACAGCCTTCTGATAAATAGTGTTTTGTCCTTGTGACCTTTATATCTATTCTCCAACCACCTATAGGAACATATCTAATATAGCAAGTCATATTGCTCTTATTGTTTTTAGGGAAAGGAAAATAATAAAAGATTCAACTGTGTAAATGTCATTCCTGCCCAGCCCATTTAGTATTATGAGACAGGGAGAAGTCTGATTTGAAATTTTCCCTCTGGCAAAAGCTGGAAAAGCCTTGAAGATTGTGTGCATCCTTATCCTTAATCATGTAATACAGCAGCAGCAGTGAGAAATATACAATCCACTAGCTCAGTCTGCTAGGGTTTTGAATGCTGTGCTAAGTGCTGAGAATCCTGCCTTTCTAGTCTTACAAGGTGGTATCTAATCTTGTAACAAACTCTCAGACCATATTGATTTACTGACACAAATTCGGCTTTTTTTAATCAAACTGTATTTGATACCTTGTATTTTGTTTTGTGCAAAAATCATGATAACTGAAGCAAGTGGCTTCACAGGCAGAAGGATAAAAATAGAAATAGTCTGAGATTTTTTAGATTCTTTGTTTAACTATTAATTTAAAATATGCATAGGTGTTAGATGTGATCTGAAATGTTAACTAATTTGGTCTCTGATTAACAAATGTTCCTATTAAGTTAAGATGCTAGTTAGAAAGAAGACTCTGTGGAAAGAAACTAGAACTGCACATTTTGAAAACAGGATTTCAGGTCATTTCTTGTCTTCTTTTGTTGCTTTTCAGGAGTTAAAAATATTTCCCTTTTATTTAGTGGGAACTTGTACCAAATTATGGTAGTCTGCATAAAGCTAGTGGTAGCATCCATGCACCAACACCCATTGCTGTGATGGATGATGGGTCAATTAGCTGTAATTTCATCAGTTTAGGAAAGTCCTCATTTTTCTATGGTATTTGTTGGTTGTGCATGGCAGTTAGGAGTTGTATGGTTTCACCCTTCTGCTAATTCTGCAATAGTAGGGCATTAGTCTCTCTCTGCATGCCATTTACTATCAAACATGATCCCCTTTTCCCCCATTTCTTTCCATTTACATCCTTTAAAGAGAAATATTAAGGCAACAACATGTCTTTATTCTTGTAAGACAGATGCTGATGGAAGATACAGTGCATGAAATTCTGCTCTATCTGTTGAGCAGGGCATCTCCAAATACATCTGTAGACATATACAAGGTGCAACACAAAAGAACAAGACTGTGCCTGTAACTCTTTTTAGTTAACAAATTAAGAAAATCAACTACGATCACCTTCAAAACAGCCCCCTTCTGAGTTGACACATAGCTGCATAAGATGCTGCCAGTGTTCAAAGCAGTTCCGCAGATTATGTTCTTAGAGGCTGTTGATGATCTCTATTGTTTTTGCTTTTTTGCTTTCACATCTTCTGCTGACAAGAGATGGCTTCCTTTGAGGACTGTCTTGATCATGGAGAATAGGTAGTTGTTAGCTAAGAACTGCTTCACAGACAAAGCATCATGAACTGGCTCATTTTATCCATGTTAACTCACCGTTCAATCTTGCACACCAACATTTTCTGACCACAGGGAAGAAAACATCTATATTTGAACATGCAGCCACTTGTACTGAGTGAAGCAATCAAAGTGAGCTGGGTCTTACTGTGACAGGTTAGAACCTGTTCTATCAGCATGTCTTTGTCTCTCCCCTCTCACTCTTGGTTCTTGAGCTACAGGGTTAGTCTTGTTTTGTTTGTGTCAGATCTCATAGAAAACATAGGAACTGACAGCTGATGGATGCTGTAGACTTCTCATTGTTTTCTCCCATGGCGATTATACCAAATGTGTCAAAACACAGAGAAGAAAACTTGTATATGAGTTAGGTGGCATGTTTTTTGGCTGCGAAGACTACACATCAACAGTCCTATTTTTAAGATCCTCTATGAGCATGTTGCTATCTGCTAAATGCCTTTGCTGGAGACAAAAGTCATTCCATTTGCTTACTTAAATGTATTGCTCTTGAGTTTTGCCCTTTAACTGACTGTAATTACAGAGGGAGGTTTAGTTTGAGTCTAACCACAAGCCTTCCTGTATGTCCTTAGATGTTGTTCAGATATATACATGCCGTTGTAAATGACAGCATGAATCTTTTTTTATTAGACTGTTTATAATCAGGTGATTCAGACGAAGAGAGAGAGAACACTATCCAGAGCTGACAAATCAGAAGAGCTTGTGTTGAATCAAGGGGCTGCTGGCAGCGGCCTTTTTCTCACCCTGAGGAAGTAAGAGTGTGCCAAAGACACAAGCTGGTGTAAAGCAGAATTCTTGTACATTGTTGCTGAAGTATTCATCATTTCTGTGTTAGTGTAGCACGTGCCTTCCACATGTGTGTCGTTCTCTGCATGTGGTATAGATGTTATCCAGGAACAGTTATCTGGAGAAACTCATCTGGTCATGTGTGTGGAATATGCCATTGACTCTTATCAACAACAGTGAATCTTGCAAGTAATTCTGACTCCTATCTTGCTCTGAGCAGTTTCATGTGGCTTGAACTCAGTAGCAAGTGTAGCAACTTTCATCTAATATCTTGCAGCAGTGTGCAAAAGGGCTTATGTGTTGCATAGTATGCAGAAAGCAGCCCGCCTTGAAGACATTGCAGTAAGTGGATGTTGGGCAGAGCTCTGAGAAAGGAGTTCCATTTCCAGGCAGCACTTGAGCTACAATCTGTTCATGAGCACGGAGAGGTTTTGGGGAAGATCTCACACTCAGACCATTTTTGTTACTTTGTTTTCCTTATCCAGTTTAGGTCCCCTCTTGCAAGACCCCTCTTACAGCACCTTTAAGTTTCCGGAAATCAAAAGAAAATTATGATTTTCCATTAAGGCGTGTATTACAGACAGTATTGAAAGTCATGTGTATTGCAGGGGACTGCAAATTGCTGTATGAAATATTTCACAGATTCACAGCATCATTAGTTTGGGAAAGACCCACTGGATCATCGAGTCCAACCATTCCTATCAGACACTAAATTATGCCCCTCAGCACCTCATCCACCCATCTTTAAACACCTCATTAAGTACCTCAGCCTTGTCCTCATCCTTTGTCACAGTTGTTCCATTTGCATCCAACAGGGACTGAATATTCTCCCTGGTTCTCCTTTTATTGTTTATGTAATTATAGAATGATTTTTTTGTTGTCTTTCACCAACTTGGCCAATCTGAGCTCTAGCTGGGCTTTAGCCCTTCTGGTTTTAATTCTGCACAATCTCACTTCCTCCCTGTAGTCCACCCAAGACGCCTGTCCCTTCTTCCAAAGCTCATAGACATGCCTCTTCTTTTTGATGTCCCTCAAGATCTCCCTGCTCAACCAAGCTGCTTAACATCAAAAGTTTCTATTGCTGTATTAAATATTTTCCTGATTATACTTCTGATAGTTCTGTCACTTTTAACCACCTCTTCTTATCAAAGAAACTTTTCCTCAATACCATGAGAGACCAGTACCATTCCAGGCCACCAATACTGCTTCAGCAGGAGCTGTAAGAGTGCTGCTATGTGGAGTATTTTGTCAAATTATCACTGCTGCTTTGCTTCCATTGTAGCCAGCAATTCTCATGGTATTTTTTCTTAGTATATAACTGTCCTACAAGTTACCCATGGATAGTGTCAATGTCTTGCTATCTTCTTTTCCTTTTGTATCTCTCATGTCTGGGATAAATTCCAGTAGCTTTAAGCTGTAGCTCTAGGCTCTTCTGGGGTGGAGATGCTTCTGCTTCTCACCCAGACAAGAACTTCCTTTATTTAAAACAAGAAATAAGGAGGGAAATTTTATATATATATATATTTTTTTTTTTTAAATATTTACAATTCTATGGTAGAGGAGGAAGACACCCTACACATGATTGACAATTAGTTGTATGGTTTCTTCAGGTTGATAAAAAAATCTGTACTTTGATAGACAGTTCTCTAATGATATTGGACAGCGCGAGCAGCAAATTTAATATGCTGTGCAAGTCAGGGTTGGTTGAAACACCAGAAAACTGTGAAAGTCTGTGAGAAATCCCCTTGGAGCTTGCTTTGTCTGCTTGCAACTTGCCGTTTCTTGTATTTAACTAGTTTGAATCCAGGTCATCTGTGCTAGGCTTATCTATGTCAGTAGGGTGATGGAGTGTGAAGAGAGCTTTTTTTTGTCAGTCCGTCCGTCCGTCCTTCCTTCCTTCCTTCCTTCCTTCCTTCCTTCCTTCCTTCCTTCCTTCCTTCCTTCCTTCCTTCTTCTCTCTCTCCCTCCCTCCCTTTCTTCCTCCCTCCCTTCTTTCCCTCCCTCCCTTCCCTCCCTTCCTTCTCTCCCTCCCTTCCTTTCTCATGAAACACATGAGCGAAACAGCAGGGGGTAGGCAGGTTGAACTCAGGGAGGTTCACACAATGTGTTAAAGTAGCTGTTGTTAACGGCACCAGCACAAATCTGTTCTTGGTTGACTTGGCAAGATACAGACTGGTAAGTGACTCACCCAAGGTACTTCTGCGGTTCTTTGGCAGGTAATGCTGTATATTTAGTGTTAGCAAGTTTGACTGCAGCTTACTATGTCCAGCAGTCTCCAGTTAAGCTTTCTGTAATTTACAAAAGTAATTACTTCTGATGCTGTGTACTGTTTTCCCACAAGGGTCTGGAAACATCTAAGCCATCCCAATCCATTCATTAAATTTTATAGATGTTGCTCAGCTTATGATTAAACAAAAGCTTTTAAAATAGGATTCTTCAATGGAACTCAGATAAATCTTTTTAGAGGCTGTTAAAGTGTCACATACAGCTTGCAAATAGCAGAGACTGATGCTGCAGATTATTTAAATCTGTATGACATCATCAGTGGATAATTTGTGAACCCCACTTACTATGTAAATGTATTCAGTAACCAGCAGAAGGGCTTGTGTGAGAAATCATACTTTTGTGTGCTGTAAATCATCTCACCTGCATTGTGTTTGTTCTGGGTGGAAAACAGGGTGTAACTGTCACTAGGAGCCTCTCCAGGGAGCTTATCCTCAAGTCACCACAGCTGTGATTTACAGGAACAGCCATGTGAAACTTCTTGAACCTTTGGGAGCTTCCTGCTTCTTTGCTGGTCTTTCCAGGTCTAAGGTAATTTTAGCTCCTACTTAGCAATGAGATTAGGCACAGGCAATTTCCTTGTAAAATTGCCTGAGCGAGTCCTTTGGTAAACGTTAATAACTTTATTGTGGCTCAAGGGCATTTGGCAGGAGAATTAAACTGGACTTCAGCACCACAAATAGACATGCAGTTAAATTTCAGAGATCCACTCAGGAGCTTGGTTAAGTTTCTGTATCCATAGGCACTGTCCTGACTATACGTCTCCTATTTATGGTTTCTACTGCAATCTTTGCATTGCTCACTCAAAAAAAAATATGATTTTAAGTACACTGATTAATAAAACACTTGTATCTCTTATCCTACTAGTGCACCAGCATTAGATGGATTCACACTGACTTGTGCCATGGCTTTCTTAGGTGTTTATTTCAAAACTATTTTAATCCCTAAATATTCCAAGGTTTTTAAGACAGAGGAAAGTGAGGACAATTAAAGTTTTCACTCTAATTGCAAATCGCCTTTCTGAGAACCTTTCCAAATAAGTCTGAGAATTGTACAAAACCAATTATTTTTTCATGCAGGCTCCATATCGATTTTGTGCTGCTCAACATATCCTGCTTGTTCTTTGTGCAGAACAAACCACGCTAACCTCCTGGCCCTTCCCCCGACAACCTTATCGTTTTCCGACTGCCTGTATGTGGTGTCCCTGCAGCTATCCCTGTAAACAAAAATGCACCTTTCAATGTAATTGCTTGAGCTATTTCTTCCTAATTTTGGAGAGCACAGAGAAAACAGATTGTCCCTGTCCACATACAGACATACCTTACGTTTCTAACCAATAGTCTGATTGCTAAAAAATACCCATGGGTAGTTAGTACCATGTATGTAGTTAATCAACTTAAATTTAAATGCATTTAGTGCTGCTGAAAGGTTGTACTAGGTTTTATTATGGTTTTGAGAAACCCCTGATTTTAGTGAAAGCTGTCTCTGAGAAGGGATATGGTTTATTTGTGCACTGCCCACAACAAAAGAGGAGTAGGGGCAGCAGTTTTTACAAATGGTCCTGTAAATTTTATTATCATGTTTTCACTGAGATGATGGGGTTTCTGTGTTGATTTTAAGAAAGCAGGTGTAAGGGCGTGGGTGTATCTGCCCAAGCACAGCGAAAGGAGCTACTGTGCTAGTGGTCTTGTGGGTGAGATAGGAACCTCATCTCTGGCTTCCTAGTCTACCATCCTCATTATTAGGCAATTCTGCCTCATAGGCAGACAGATTACTTCATATTTTCATTCATTAATGATTTATCAGACAGCTCCTCCCCTAAAGGCTCATCTCTTCTGTTATATTCACAGCCTACACACACCAGCAACATGTAGCTGCCAGCTGGCACTCTGGCATTAATAGTACAAGCTGCGAGCCCTTTCTGCATCTCCTGCTATCCCCTCCTCCCCTCCTTTCCCAGCTGCTCAACTTACCTGCCTGCTCCTCAGTGTCTTAGTTTGCACCAAAGCCATTAGATCTCCATGTGTCTTGTTCTCCTGTTCCATCTCTCCAGTCTGATTCTTGAAGTGCTTTCACTAGCTGTATTTATTTTAAAAAACTAAGACAGTTGAGGTGACCCTATGTCTAGTGTGGTAGTGCCTATGTTTTTGTTATGGAAGTAGTGGCCTGTCAAAGCACAGCCTAGTCTTGGTGTGAGGATATGGTGACTTAGGTTTTAGTTCCAGGTAGAGTTAGTAGACAAGAAGGAGTGCTGGGGAGAAAATGAGTGTGCTGTGTATATAAGCAGGAAGGTGTGGGCTGGCTTCAGTTTCATGCTTTGCTATCAGGTGCCTAGCACACCACCACCTTTGAAATCCTTTTCCAGTTGACTGTGTGAGAGAGTGATATTTATCACATCCCTAAAGATTAACTCCATTCTTCTTCTCAGTTCTGCTCCCAGAAATCAGGAATGCTTTGAGGTCTGGGAAAGGGATTCCAAATGAAATCTCACAATGAAAGGGGCAAAATCCATGCCTATTTACGACTCTCCAACTTGTCTGCTGCAGCTGGGTTGTGACTAAGTACAAGAGTGGAACAAGAGCTGTGGGACAGGAGATAAAAAAGTATAAGGTAGGAAACAAGGAATAGGTGAAACACTTTTGAGTCATTTATACATGAACGTATAACTCCTGAGTGCTTAATCGACTCTTGGCAAGTGGTGACTGACAACAAATTTTCTCTCTTCCCTCTATGACAGTCTTACAGTGTCTTAAGAAAGGGCATATGTTGTGGATTAAAAGTGTTGTGGATGCCTCAGCAGAGAAAAAGTATCTCTTCCTAGAATACCTAAAATAAATTTTCATTCTTATTGTTTTTGAGAGCTTCCTGAATTATTCAAACCCCTCCATGTACCCCTTTGGCATAATAATTTCAAGTAAACCAGTGTTAAACGTATCAAGTTCCAGTCAAGCAGCCTCGTTTCTCCTACAACTTGAGGACAGCCAGAACCTGGCATTAAGTGGGCTCAGGCTTTAGGAGAAGACTGGATCTAAATGCAAACCAGATTATCTTTACTCCTCGTCTCTGAGATGAAGCTCTGCACTGCTCTTTTAAGGAGAGAGCTAGAAGGAGAAGGGGACTTCAGGTCAACACACATAATGGTGTCAGCATTCTGCTGTATCCCGCAAGACTAATTTGGGTTTGGAGGGGTCAGAGGTAGGTGAGAAGTAGGTGCTTGTGTGCTTTGGGCAGCCAGGTGTATGGAAAACCAATGTTGGCTCTGAGGGAGTAGAAACTCTTGCTGCTTCTCCATGGCCTCCCTGTTGCAGCCACAGCAGGCTTCAGAGCTCCCTTGGGACTGAGCGGGAGAGGCCAAGGCAGGTTGGTGCTCATGTAGGATGAGGACAGCAGCTGAGCTAGAGAAATCACTTCCATGCATTAGCAGGTGTCAAAACTTGATCCAGGTCTCTTGGCAAAACCTGGCAAACCTGGCACATGGCTGTGAACTGAACTAAGGGCTTGTTAGCCCTGGCAGGTTGCTACCTATAAGGCCAAGAGTAAATTTAAAGCACCTGACTAGTTCATAACAGCTCTTTTTCTGCTGTTATTCCTGTGAAAACCCTTCTTGCTGCTTTTGGCAGCCCTGGGTTCAACTCCTGGTGGGCTGTGGCTTTCTTAACCCTGTCTGGCCCTGATTCTATCTCTTGTACACTTCCACGTCATGTTTGAGTTAAGTCAGGAGATCCTTATTCATCCCTGTGAGCCTCCTTGCTGCCTGTGCTTGACTCTGTTCATGTTGAGATGGACTGTTCTGGAGTTTGCAAGAGGCTCTTCTTGAAAATCAACCAGCTTTTCTGGACCCCTTTTTTTCTCCAGGGCTGTATCCCACAGGATTTTACTAAGCATATCCCTGATGAAACCCAGGTCTACTCTGTGTGGAGGTTACAGTCTGGCTTTTCGGGAAAAAGACCATCTACCATCTCACAGTCATTTCAGTGCATGCTGTCCCTGACCAGCACATCCCCTGATGCTTGTTTGGGTGTGTAAGGTCCAGCACAGCACTTCCCGTTGCCAGCTCCTTGTTCACCTGTGTTAGGAAGTTCCCATCAATGCACTTCAGGAATGTCCTGGATTACTTGAGCCCTGCTGATTCAGGTTGGCATTTTCAGCCTTCTCTTATGTTTCATATACCCATGGCTGCTATTTTTTTGTGCGAACTATTCAGTCATTTTACATGATTGAACTTTTGAATCGCATCCTGAAAGCATGTCCTGTGGAAAGCATTTCTCAAAAAAGACTCAGTGAGGCTTGTACAAAACCTAAAGATGTAACCCACCTAATGGGTTGGGGTTTATTTCCTCCAGTTTTCTCATGCTTAAATGTAAAATAAGCATTATGCTGTAGGAACGAGGCAAAGGCTAATTTGCCTCATTTGAATGTGAAAAGGAGCCCACATCCTTCCTGTGCCCTGCAAAGAATGCAAAAAGACTTTACAGAGAAAACAGCTGTACTAATATGTATAACTTGGTGGGGGCAGGGGGAATCCAGGGTGCTTCCATTAAAGCAATGCTGAACTTGCAAGAAAACAAAAGCACCAGCATACAAAATACAGTGCGGGGAAGTTGACAAAGTTGTGACTCTTTCCTTTTGCTTACATTTATGCTCCCGGCATCTGAAAAACTGCTCCAAAAAAATGTATACAAAAGAAAACATGTAGTCTCATTTTTCACGCTCAGGAAAATCTTCACTGAAGATGGTTAAGAGCCCAAATGCAAACACAAAGCAGAAGCTTCAGCCCAGCCTTAGGGAAATCTGCATTTCAGAGTCAATATTGCCTTGCCAGAAGAGTTTACTACTGACATCATAAACAAAACAAGCATAACTTTATGAATTATCCCTTGAGTTTTGTATATTTTTAAATCCCTTACCTCTCTAACGTGTAAGTAGGAAAGAGTTAGTCCCTTTATCTCAACAAAAATGGAAGATATAGCAGGAAGGTATTAATGGTTTAGTGGTTTTAATAGTTCTCTATCATCCATGTTAGAACAGCATGGAAAATAGAGAACAAATAAATCCTGGCTGCTGTTTCTACAGCAATGCAATCCAGTTCAGAGTACTGTCCTTTCCTGACCCATCTGTTTATTCCTTCCCAAGAGCTTTGGCAATGAACAGTCAGCACTGGCTGGTAAGCTTGCAAATCTGCTGGTGCTCAAAGCAGCACAAATTCAACAACCTACCTGATGCAGATTTGGCCCTGTAGCAGTATAGACTCTCTTACCAGCTTTTAGCACGCAGACAGGAGACAGATGTATGTGGTCATTTATAATTTATTACATACATGCAATGTCAGTCACAGTAATAAATAGGAAAAGAGAATGCTTGAAAGTTTCCTCTTAAAAAACTACCTCAGACTTCCTAAATGAAACACTGGTTTTGCAAAAGTAGAGAAGTGAAACGTAACAGTCAGGTTTCTTTGTTCAGCTGTGGTAGCTGGGTAGCATCGATGGATGAAGGTGTTCTGCTGTTTCCCTAAATGCAGCAGATTGGCCATTTTCTCACAGCCTGCAATACTGAGGTTCAGGACCCTTCAAAGACACTTCCTGCTTAAGGTACTGTTTGCATCTTCAAAAAGTGTTCTTAAGTCACAGAAGTTTTAAAACTGTGGTGTTGACACAAAAATTCCAAGCCATGGACAAGACAGTCTCAATAACCTTGAAAAGAGAAAACTTAAGCCCACTAACCTAAATCACTTACATGAAAGTGAATGCAGCCCAACAGCTTGAGGTGCTTCAATTGCACTTTAGCTGCAGGTTTGTTTTGTAGGATCGGGGTAAATAAAATCTTGGCCTTGAACTAATATCTGTGTTTTGGAACAAACATCTCAGTGCAGCACACTGCAGAAGGAAGGAAGCTGAATAGAAATTAGATCACTTTCCTGCATTATTTCTTGTAAGTATAGTCTTCTTACGTATGGAAGACACATTTCCTGTTGTAAAAATATTGTAATTGCCTGCAGTACCCAAACAACTGATAACCTACTATCACTGAAAACTGGAGTCACATTAGACAAACCTGTTTAGAGAGAAGTGTTCAAAACCTGCAGATGATTGGACCTCTCATGCTCTGAAAAGATAATGAGTGTGAGCAACATAATAACTACTGTGATTGTCATAACAACTCTAGCTATGCAGCGCGGAAGAAATAATAAACTTGACTCCATACAAATAGCGTAAAGATATGGATGTGTTTGGTTCTCTCTTTTTCTTTTGTGTCACCTATGCATTTAGACAAAATTGCATGGGTGTTTTATCCTCTTTTTTTCATATACCTTTATCCTAGGGCATAAGTGCTCTATCTATCTCTGTCTACAGTAAAACTGGCTTGTAACCCTCTTCTGCAAGTTGTCTTATAGCACGATGTAATTGCTGTGCTAATGGCAGTGTCCCTACACTGTGATAGCAGCCTTGGAGGTGGTAATCCAATTTAGTAACAAAATGGTCTGTTGCAGAGTGGTTTGGATTTGGAAGATCTCTAGAGACAATCCAACACCCCTGCCCTGGAATAGGACATCTGCTAGACGAGGCTACCCAAAGCCCCATCCAGCCTGATGTTAAATATTTACAATGATGGGGCATCTGCAACTTCTCTGGACAAAAAATTCTTCCTATGTTCGTTCCAATTCCTACCATCTTTCCGTTTAAAACTGCTGCCCCTTGCTCTACCGATACAAGCCCTGGTAAAAAGTCTGTTTTCCATCCATGTCATAGTATTGAAGTATCCTTCAAGTACTGAAATAAGGTCTGCCCAGAGGCCTTCTCTTTTGCAGACTGAACAACCTCAGCTGTTAGCCTGTTCTCAGAGCAAAGATATTCCAGCCATCTGATTATTTCATGACCCTTCTTCTGGAACTACTCTAGCAGATCCAAGATCTTGCACTGGGGACCTCAGAACTGGATGCAATATACCAGATGGGGTCTTACAAGAATGGAGTAGAGGAACAGAATTGTGTCCCTCAACCTGCTGGTCATGCTTCTTTTAAGCAGCCCAGGATATGATGGGCTTTCAGGGCTGCAAGTGTACATTGCTGGCTCACATCCAGTATTTCATCAACAATTGTCCTGAAGTTCTTCTCCATGTGGCTGTTCTCAATCTCTTCATCTGCCAGCTGTATAGATACTGATGATTGCCCCAACCCACGAGCAGGACCTTGCACTCGGCCTTGTTGAACCTGGTGATTTTCACATAGACCCACTTTTTACACCTGTGTAAGTCTTTCTGGTTGACATCCCATCCATCAAGTGTGTCAGCTGCACCACTCAGCTTCATGTTGTTTGCAAACTTGCTGAGGATGCTCTCAATCCCATTGTCTATGTCAGTAATAAAGACATTGGACAACATCAGTTCCAATACAAATCCCTGAGGGGTGCCACTTGTTGCTAATCTCTGTTTGGACATTGAGCTATTGACTGCAACTCTTTGGATGTGGCAATCCAGAAAATTTCTTATATGTTGAACAGTCCATCCATCAAGTCCATATTTTTCCAGTTTAGAAACAAAGATGTTGTATGGGTCCACGTTAAACACTTTACAGGAGTCAAGGTAGACAGTAAACTTGTATCTTAGTTAAAGCCTTCTTCTCATTCCCAATATTAGAAAAATGTTTCAACCACACCTTTTCGTCTTGACAAATGCTTTCAAAATATAATACAACAGCATGAGAAATTCAATTAATTCCTTAGGACATTCAGTCATATTTTTTTATCAGCCATGGATTTCTGATGCCTAAGAGCAGTGATTCCAATTTTTTCTTTCTGGATAATTATGCAAGAAGCAGGACACGACATTCTCCAGGGGCTAAAATATTTGGTAATTCCTCATGATTGGTGGTCTTGAAACCCTTATTCCCTGAACATCACAACACTTATGCAGGTCCCAACATAACCAAAACAGTCCAGAGAAAGAAGGACTAAAATCTATTTTTTTCTTTGTGTAAGGGTGGTTTGATGTTATATATCAAGTGGTTTCAGTGGCTGTAATACATCTTTATGTGTCTTAATCATGGTCAGATAGCATGTGCCAACTTCTGTTGTTGCCAAATAGCCACAGAAAAGGGAAGTGAGAATCCATTTCTTCATAAAACTTTCTGTTCTGGGAAGCAGTCTAAGCACACAGAAATGGGAAACCTTGAGGATCTCATCTGTTTTTTGTGTGACACCATTAAAAACAATCTATCTGTATGGATTCATGGAAAGCAGGAGGAATGGAAGAAAAGAAAAACTGTCAGGAACAGAGATAGAAGTCTTTCTTAGGAAAGAGGCAAAAGAAGGAGGAGGAAATGAATTTGGGATCTGTTTTTCTTTTCCCATTGTATGAAGTTGAGGTTCACCTATGGTATTTTCCCTCATGAGTTCCGAAAGACTGCACCAGTGATGTGTGGTTTTTTTCTCTTTTCATACAGAATTTATTTCAGTTTCTACTTCTACCAGCCCTATGCAGAGAAATCAGTGTTGCATCAATGTTCTCTGACATCAAACAGCCTCAAAATTGCTAAAGCTTGAGCATTTAAGTGAGTGGCGAGACAGGAAGGTTTCATCCTGGCAGTCATTTTGAAAGCAGGTCCATGCAGTTCCCTAAATTTTAGAAGAATGGGAGAAAGGGAAGAAGAGCAGAGTTCTTTAAGGTGAGGGAAATATGTTAGTAAGTCTTAAATGCACCGTAAGGGACTGAATTACACTGTTTCTGGGGCTTTCGTTTAATAACCTCTGTGGAACAGATGTTTCACATGTGTTTAATGTGCAAAGAGCCAATTACATGTTCAGGTCATGTAAATTTAAGCTGTAAATGAAATGTCGTGTATACATCCAAATAATAATTTTGAAGTGTTTGTCTTGGTTCTCCCTTACTTGGACAGCACATCCAGATTTTTCTGCTGAGAGGTGAGCATGTGTTTGGCAAGGATTTGGGTTGTGTTTTGTTTTCCCTCATTGTTTTCTTCAGTGAGAAAAGGAGATTGGGTAAATCTCTCTTCTGGTCTCTGTTGACATCAGCACATTCGATCTGCCTGCGTCCAAAAGAATTATGTCAAAGCAATTGCCTGCATTTGTTTCTTAGTGTGTTCTCCAGCAACACTGTCGCTTGAGGGTCAAACTGGAATACATTAAACTGGAATTGGGGCAGAAACTGCAGACAGCCTCAGGTCAATGATGCCTCTTGAGATTTGTGAAAGTGACACTTCTGGGGTTCATTGCATTAACTTCCATAGCATTTCTGCTTCTGGTCTGGGTGACTTACAAAGGCAGATGGGGTGGTTAGTCTCACTTTCTTCCGTGTAATTATTTTTCTGCATGTGTAGGGTAGAAGGACAAACCACATATCTGACCTATTTCTTAATGTTTAGGAAAGGTTTTTTAAATCTGTATGTTAAAGCTTCTATGTACTTTCTATGCATTTATGTCTAGGAAGACCACGATAGTTATTTCATCTGTAAAAATAAGTGGTGGAGTCTAGCCTATGTGATCTTTGTAATGATGTACCTTTTGACATAAGCAAGCCTTTCCAAGACTTAAAACCACAGTTGCACACGTGTTTAACAGAACTAGGATGTAGTTGGGCTTATGCCAGGGGAAGAGGGAGAAAAATGTGCCCAGGAGGACAGAAAGTATTAAGATATACAAACACATGACTCAAGCTGTACTTTAGCAGGCTCTGATTTATTTTGTATTCATAGCTCTGAAACTTTGCTCTTCATCAACTTTCCCAAAACTTTTGTTCTTTTAGTGGCTACAGAGTTCCTAATCACAGTTTTGAGTCTTGAGATCTGTTGATGGGAATACCAGTTATAGCAGAGACCAGGTGATGGGGTGCATGCACATGTATATGCACACACACTCCCCACACTTAAACAGATCTTTCTCCTCCTTAAAATTTTCACAAGCTTTCTTGCTTTGGTTTATTCTGCTTAAGTTTTGTACTACAACAGTTTGCTTAAGGTGGGATGTTTCTTTTATGTTTGTAACATAGCACTGAGATTTTACTGTGTTACGTACACTGTGTTTTAGTGGGCATCATTTACTGAAAGTGAATGAAAGTTTGAAAAACACATTTTTTCCCACTTGTTGAACACAATAATATGTGTAGAATGGTAATTAAATATAATTAAATGCTTATTTGAAATAATGTCTTCTGTATCTCCAGAGTGGTGTATGCAAACTAACACTGGGCTCAAGGAATTGAGGTTATTTTATCTGTTTTATTTGCAGAATTTACACTGCAGCACTCAGTCCTAAGTGGGTTTGTTTCAGAAGCTTAAAATGAGCTGATGACAGTGAATGTCACGAATCAAGTGCTCCCCAGCTTTCCCCAATCCTGTTCATTGATGAGATCAATACTTTCTGGCCAAAGGCCCAGGTTAAGACAGACACACCTGACAAAAGTTCACACTGTATCCTTAAAACCCACTGAATTTAAATATTATCAAGCTGTGGGATGAAGAAAATTCAGTATCCAGAGGCCCCAGTGAGTACGTGGTCCTTAGAAGCCCACTTGCCAGACCTCATCCTTGGGACATAGAGACAAAAGCTTTCTTGCCAGCACCCATGGTGGGGTGAAGAGAAAGACATGGATATGGCGTGTGAGCTGGGAGGTACCTGTGGGACCAGTGCTTACATCTGCTCAGCCTGCTTGAGGACACTAGCTTGTTGCCCTGAAGAAGGTGTCTAGCCCATCAGTTCATCCAAACTATAGTTGGGAGAGAAAATATCTGAGAGGTGTGGAGGACTCCTTCCCTCAGCCTGATTCTCTGAGCTTGGTCTCTGTGGGTGGAGATCCTGGGATGAGGTCCTGAGCAGATCCCTGGGACAGGAATCTATTACCAAGCAGCAGATGAAATGGAGCCAGATGCTGGGAATTCAGAGATGGCTGCATGGAGGTCCTGCAGAATGTACAGCTGGATGTCATTGATACTTAGCATCTCAGCCCCAGGTTAGGGTTTCCATTGAAGATATTTTGTAAGCCATGAAAAGAAGGCTGCCAATATTACTACACTGAGAGGGGAGCAAATGTTTCTTAATGGAAACACAAAGCACTGTCTGATGCTGTGACCACTCACCTGACCTCTAGCTTTACACAGGCAGTGATTCTAACCTGCAGGAGTTCCTGCTTCATACCTCATAACCTGAGCTGCATGAGTGTGCATCCTTTTTAAATCAAGCTCAGTTATTGTCGCAACTTTGCAGACATGGACAGTACATCACAACCTGTGGTATAAAGGGTTAATAACTAGTTAATTACCCATAACATATCGTTGCTGAAAAAGCAGAACAAAATTGCCTGTTTACATTCTGGATTGGATTAATTTCCAGTTGCGATGTGTGTTCCACCTTTGCTAGATTAGAACCTGCTGCTGGAAAATTTATTCCCCCTATGAATACTCCTAGACTGGGAACCGAACAACAAAATTCCCTTTAAGCTTTTTGTTTATAACGAAGCCTTCTCCTACACAGTGTTTTCAGTTCTTTAATCTCTCTCCTCTGAACACTCTTCCAGTTTTCCAACACTTTATTTGAAAAATGAAGCAGCAGAACCTGATACATTATTCACAGAGCAGAGGAACGAGAGCCAAATACAGCGTCACTGTAACCTACCTACTCATCTTTTGATTTTCATTTGTTTGTACAGCTGAGACTCGCATTAGCCCTTTTGGCCACAGCCTTGCGTGGAGAATTCATGTCAAGCTGATTGCCTCCCAGGACCCCTGTCTCATATTCAGTCTCTGCTTTGGAGGATAGAGTCCTCTCTCTCCCTCTCATCCTGTAAGTATGGCCTGTATTCTTATTGTAATAAGATGATTCTACACTTGGCCGTATTAACACTTAAACTGTTTTCTCCCGTCTTTCTACAGCCCCCAGTTGCTCTGTGTCAGGCTTGTCCTTCCATTGTTTGGGTTTTGCTGTCTCATATCTAAATATAATGACTAAACTTTCCAGATCACTGATAAGGCTATTAAATAGTGAAGGAATGATCACTAATACCTGGAGGCACCCAAGAGGAACCCATCTGTTTGCTAATAAATAGCTTCCCATTTACAGTAATACTTTGTTTTCCTCTATTTATCAACTTCTTAATACATTTCCTATGATTCTAGACTCAGAAATTACTCCAGTGTAAAATGTGTTTCAGATCTTTGCCCGACATCTATACGCTCTACCTATAGCATCCTGCTCTCCATGCACAGATGGAGACACTCCACACGCTTCAAAGCATTCAGCTTCTTCATAAATGTATTCTATAGAAGAAGTCAAATGGCTTGGACTTGTAATGCTGTCAACAACGCTGCCTTAATCAAGTGAACTTGTAATTCTTGCAAAAAATGACATCAGATTAGTTTGACAGGATCTATTTTCCTTAAAGCCAAGTTGATTTACTTAAATTGTAGTGCTTTAGGAAAAAAAATAATCATTAACTGAATGCTGTGTTGGTTGTTTGATCCTGCACAAAATACTGAAAACTCAGTCAACTGTCCTGCCATTGCTTTTTACCCTTCTTAAACAGTGGCCCAACATGAGCCTTTTTCCTGCCCCTTGTCCTTTCCCAGGTGCCCAGAAATGCTTTTGGTGTGGCAGTAGCAGCTGCAAGGCTGGTTCTCTAAAATGTGAGAATGGTTTAGTTCTAGCAACTAGTCTGAAATACCTAAAATCGCGTATCTGCTGCTTAACAGCCTTTCTCCAGGGGTTACTGTGGTTGGAAGTTATTTCGTCATCATCATCATGAACAGATTGTCTGGCCTTTTACCCGTGTGCTAATCAGTAATATTTATTGAATAACTAATGCTGCCATATGAAAGATTCTGCTTATGAAAGATTCTCCTGCTTTTATTGTTCTGGATTCCTCTTTCATAATCTGCTTAGAAAAATAAGAAAACCTACGTCTGATTTTATCTGCCTTAATTTTTCATAGTATCTTCTTGCTTCCTCTACATACTCTTTTAGCTTTTTACTTATTATTATCTTTTTCTATTCCTCTTGTTGCGTGTTGGGTTTGTATATAACGTTTCATTTTTCTTTTTCACTTCCCTGGTAAACCCAGCTGTTAGAGGATTTTGTTGTCTGTTATTTTTATCTAGCCCAGTCTTCTTTTGTGGTTGTAGCATGGTAGGCATTTAGGAAATGTTTTAAACCTTTTACAGATGTCAGCTTCTTTCCATGTATTCTGTCTTCAGCCTGATTTGACTCCCGTTCACTATGTGAAATTGCTTCTCAGAAAGCATGCATTGTGATTTTAATTTATGTCTCCATGAAGAAGGTATGTTCATATACCGTGTAAAGTTTTACTTGTCTGGATTTGATCACAGGCAATGTTAATTATTCACACAGAAAACGTCCATCCCTTTCAGTCTGAATAACCAGTTTGTGACTGCCTTCCTTCTGGGACAAGATCTAGAGCAGGCATTGTCTGGCCTCTTGGTTAAACTGCATTTGACTCACAGACATTTCAGGTGTAGCTACATCATATGACCAGCATCAAGTTGTGCCTGTGCTGAGACAGCAACTCCTGCTGGCTGCTGCCTCTGCCTGGACAAGGAGCCAGTCCACAGGTCTTGCTGTGCACCACATGGGAGGGTGACCGCTGTGGAGTTTAGTTATATGCAGCAGAGTTTACCGTCCCAGAAGTTCTTCACGTTGTGGTGATCATGCTGTGAACTGCTCCTGAGTTCTCTGTTCCCTTTGATGCTGCAGGGCCTATACAGGATGTGTATGACTCATTTAGCTAATTGGTGAGGGCTTTAGTTCACAGGGTTAGTAAGGCTGATCTCTGCTCTAAATTAGGGGTTAGTAACTTGTCATCTGTAGCATTTTGGAAAGTATAGTCGCAGTTTAGTTCTGGTGACATAAGGTCTCCAACATAACTTGTTAGGATTGAATGGCCCTGAGGCAACACAAGGTGGGTTTTATACCTGTTGTAGAGAGGTGTTGAAAAAGATGTTCACCCAGTGTTTTATAGTGGTTCCAGTCATCTCTGACGGTTACCAAGTAGCAACCTACCATGGACGTATATTGATAAATAAATACCCAAGATTACCTACTGCCAAGCTGTCAGTCACTCGGACAGACATGTTTGTGACATACAGGGCCTGTCAGTTTCCCTCTTCCACTTGGACTTCTCCAATTCATTATGACTATTTCTTTAATATTCTAATAATCTAAATCTGGCTATTAGTTTTCAGGAGTATTATTTTGCATTGCTACGCTGCAGGCAGAGGGTTTATCCATGCCTGTACTTAGCATGCAGGCAACTGGAAAAGGTCATCAAAACCTCTGCTTTGGTTAATGTTGTGCTTGATATCATGTTTTTGTGTGGAATGGGCTTGCAGTTGCTTATTTAATCAGACTCGCCTAGCCAGCCTGGCTTACAGAGCGTGCATTTGTTCCCTATCAATGGGTCACTTTCTCTTTCCAACATAATCTGTAGATCTAACATCTGTCCCCTGTGCTGTTCACCTAGTTGTTAACTTGGACAATCTTCAGGTTTTTGTCTTTTTGTGCTAGGAAACAGGGAGGAAGTCTAGAGAGGAGGTCCAAATCTCTAGAATTGTCAAGCGTTGTGTAGTCCACAAGCTTTATTACAAAATTATCACCTCCAGTTACACCCTGCCTGTCTTCTCCAGATTGTCATCCTGTCCTACACTTCCCTTTTGTGTCTTAAATGAAAAGAAACACAGAAACCTCTATTGTCTGCCTCTTCCTCAGATGCTACTCTTTTTAGCCTGATGATGAGGATGGAGGCATTTTGGGTCCGTACTTTTCAACTACTTATGCTCAGAGAAGCAGACAAAAGGGGGAAGGAGTGCAAGCAGTGTGAGAAGGAGCTCAGGCACCACCAGCAAAATGATGACACGGTACCCAGTGTATGTGTATTTCCTTGGTCATGCATGTACTGCAGGCTTATGGACCACTTGATGATTTATGGTTTCCAGTGCTTCCTGGATCACAGGTCAAGGAACACCATTGTAGATAATTCTGCATGCTAGATTGAGCAGATTTCCACCTGGGCAAACATCCACACTTGGTTCTGTGTGACTAACAGGATTTTCATGTGCGTTTTTAGAGCCCTGTAAATGTACCTTCATTCATAGCCCATATTTAAAGTACAGTTTCTTTTCCTGGGCATATGAACCTCAAGAAAGAATGAAAGAGGGAGCAGGAGAAATAAAGAAATCGCACTTCCTCTAGCTTGAGGGGAGGGGCTATTAAAAAGTGTTTGTGTGTGCTGGTTTTGCCACTCATTGGCTAACGGAATATTAAACAGAAAGAGATTCACCCATCCTCCTGACCAAAGGCAGCGCCATGCCTGGCAGGTACTTGTCCAGCTTTCACATCACCTTAGCCAGTCTGTTCCAGGTTGGTTTGCTGTCCTTGCCAATAGAAAGGATTTTCTTCCCTGACGCCTAATTTAAATAACCACAGCTTCCATTTTGTCCATTATTTCAATGTGACTGTCTGCTTGATCCACAAAGGATTAAAGTAGAACCTCCTAGAGCTACACTGAGGAGACTGTCTTTTCAAGAGACAGATGAGAGGGAAACAGCATGAGAAACAGAGAGAAGCAGCCTTTTTAGGGTATAGGTCCTTGTGTATCCATTTCCATTCTACCTCCTAGAGTTTCTTGAGGTAGCAGTGGAATGCAGGCAGCCTCTCTGGGCTTTGTGATACTGCAAGGGACTGCTCTGAGTTGAGCAGTATTGATACACTTTTTAAGGCAGAGGTCAGTGATCCTCAGGAGAAGCCAGGGAAGGGGACAGTAGCTTCACTTATTCCTCTCGTTCTTGTTGATTCTGCCTCAATTCACCTGTTATTCACCTCCTGCTCTTCCAATTGCCCTATCCGGGTTTGTGTAGGTTATCTCTGTTTCTTGGGGCATTTCCCACACTGAGGACACACTGTGTTTAAAAGGAAGGAGAGATTGACGACAGGCTTCCTAGAATACATCACTAGTGGCACAGATGCAGCTTGCAGCAGGATATGGTTGTACAATATTGGGAGCTGAAGTTTGTAGGGTACTTGGCAAAACAGGGTTGGAAGCACTGATGTTAGTGGCCTCATGGTTGGACAGCAGAAGGCTGTATGCATCAATGCTGCCACACTTCTGCAAGAAAGAATACAAGTTAGGGCTTGTCTCCTTTCACACCCAGATGTCCAGGGTGTTTTTCACTACCATCTCAGTCTCCCACAGTCTGTTGTTTTCCACATTTAAAAATCTCTGCTAAAAATGGACTCGATGGTAATGTGTTATCTTTGTAATCCTGACAAATTCATCTCCAAACAGTTTCTCAGTTCTTGTTTGTCTGGTTAACATGGCTTAACCTGTGTGCCTCTGAAGTTATTTTCCAGATCAAGTATCACTTACATATTACTCACTTACTCACTGTGATCAGTTGACCCCAGTCAGAAGTTAAGCCCTCACCAAGTTGCTCATTCACTGCTCCCCAGTAGAATGAGGGAGAGATTCAAAAGGACAAAAGCAAGAGAACTCATGGTTTGAGATAGAAATGTTTTAATAAGTGAAGGAAATAAAAGGAAACGTTATGCAAAGGCACACACTCAACACCTCCCACCAGCAGACTGAGCAATACCTACTTACAAAAAAAATGCTCCCATGCCTTTATTGCTGAGCACAATGTCACATGGTGTGGAATATTCCTTTGCTCAGTTGAGGTAAGCTGTCCCAGCTATGTCACCTCCCAACCTCATGCTCACCCCCAGTTTACTCACTTCAGGGACAGAGTAAGAAACAGAAGAAGGTCTTGATGCTATGTAAGTGCTGTTCAGCATTAGCTAAAACATGGGTGTGTTTGGTCACAAATCTAAAGCACAGAAGGGTTCAGGCTGCAAAGAAAAAACTTAACCCCATTTGCACCTGGTGCACTCACCCAAGCTTTCACACATAAAGAAGCTGTTGTGCACTGCAACCACAGTGGCTACAGCTGGGTTTGAGAAAACAGATCTTACTGGTAGCACTTTTTCTGTATGTGTAAGCGTAGGCAGAGTTTTTGTATTTTCCCATTACAGATTTACCTTCAGCACTCTGATTTCTCATTGGCCTTTGTCACCATGTGGTTGCCACCTTGTCTAGTGTCTCTAACTCTCTGCATCTCTGATGTTGTAGCTAAAGTCACCTGCAGTGATGGCAAGAAGACTGGGGATTGCTTTGTGATCTGGCCACAGGCAAATTTTTGTTCATATCTAGGAAGGAGAGTACTTTTTCCCCCACTGTAACTGGACAAATAAGGAATTTAAATAACACTTCTAAAATATTAGCAGAAGAAACCTAGTTGAAAAAAGAGCTATTTCAGGAGGGAACAGCATCTGGAATGGACTCAAAAGTAAATCATCTCCTGGTTTGAGATTCACCTTGCTCCCGTTTCCTTGCTGTCAATCCTCCAAGTTCTTCAGTCACAAACCAGAAATCAGACAAGGCAAAGAAGTGGTTAGTTTTGTTTGTGCACAGGGAAATGGGGGCAGGGAGGGAGCAATGGGGGGTTCTGAGAGAAAACATTTCTCTGTGCCTCTGACATATTCCAAAAAAGTAAATAGAAAGAACTTCTATTCAATTTCCTTTCCCTTCTTCCTTCTCTGCCCATCTCAATTCACATTTTACATTCTGCTCCATGCCACTCCCTGCAGATCAGACAAACACCCATTGATCCCAGGTAGCTTCTAAAAATAAGAATTGAAAGAAAAAAAATCAGAACAGCGTGAATGTACCTGCAATCATCTTTCTGTTCTCTTAGTAAGGGGAAAAGAAAGAGGTAATCAGTGTAGACACTGTTTCACATCTCTTTTGAAGACAAAATGATTCTGGCATTTGCAGCAGTTGTTCTCTTGATACAGGTTTTCTAATTTGTATACTTAAAAGGCACATGAAAATTTAGGGGCATTACCTCAAAATGCTTATGAAGACCATCCACCTGCTTCTCTCTTTGAGTGAACAGAGCTACCACAAGTGGCCTAAGTAAGGAGCAACATGGCTTGAAATCACTCTACTGAATTTACTTGGGGTCTTGTGTGTTACTCAAAACCAATGATGGACCCATCCTTTGGAGGGTTTTACTGCAGAGTAAACAGTGTGTTTATTGTGTGTAGCTGCTGCCTTTAGCTGTAAGTTTCAAAGCATCCTTTAACTCATTTTAAGGGGAAAAAATGGAAGGAAGGGAGAGAGAGAGAGAGAGAGAAAGGAAGGAAGAAACAGAGATAAACAAACAGACATCCTAAGTGAAGGTCTGAGTCTGACTTGCTCTTCAGTGTATGAATGTAAAAGCTGCAGGCCTCCCTTCTCAAGTTAGGTATGAGTAAACTTCTTTCTGGATTATGAATCATAGAATGGTTTGAGTTGAAAGGGACCTTAAAGCCCATCAGTTCCACCCCAACGCCATGGGCAGAGATACCTCCCATAGAACAGGCTACTCAAAGCCCCATCCAACCTGGACTTGAACACCCCCAGGGATGGGCCATCCACAACTTCTCTGGGCAACCTGTGCCAGTGCCTCACGACCTTCATCATGAAGAATTTCCTCCTTGTGTCTAGTCTAAATTTGCCCCTGTCCTATTTAAAGCTATTCCCCTTTGTCCTATCACTCCATGCCCTTGTAAGAAGTCCCTCCTCAGCTTTCCTGTAGCCCCTTCAAATACTGGAAGGTCACTATAGGGTCTCCTTGGAGCCTTCTATACTGAACAACTCCAGCTCTCTCAGCCTCTTCTCATAGCAGAGGGGCTCCATGCCTCTGAATAATGTCAACTGGAAAAGAAAATCTCTCCACAGAACTGATCTTCCTGTACTGCTCTCTCCTAGGAACTGCTTTTTTTTAAAGCAATAAAAGCCTGAGACAGTACAGGGTGTAATTGTGTTTCTGTTAGTGTTACTTTAAGAGACTGCAGGGTGAAACTCTGCTTTAATCACTTCTTTTCTGGTTTGGTTTCGCTGGAAGGAGCCATCACAGAGTGGAAAAGAATTTACTCTTTTTTTAAAAAGGTAAGACCATAACATTCACAGACTGGGCTGGCCAAGAAGCTGCAGAAAACAGAAAGGGCAGCAAAATGCTTTTGTGGGCAGCTTGAAGGGTTTGTCTTCTTGTTTCACCAATTGCATTTAGGAGCTTTTAGTTACAGCTGTTCAAACAGTTGCCTTGTGCTAATGCATCTTCTTGTGGCCTTGCCAAGTGATCTCTCACCAGCCAGCTACCAGCCAGTCCCACCACCACAACTGTCCCTCAGACAAGCACCACATGCGGGCACAATTATTGTCCCTCTTGCCCACTTGGACCATTAACTTCCTTTTTTCCTCTCTTACTTGTAATAAATAGACTGTACAGAGAAAGAGATAATAAATAGATTGCCTACATAGTAATATATCTCTTGCTGGAGAGGGACTGTACCCTAGCAGCAGGATGATGGATGTGTTTGTCAAGGCATTTGTTGCTCTTTCTACCTGGCATTCAGTGGCCACCTGCCCTCCCCCATGGGCAGAAACCAAGGATCTGTTTGTGTAGTTCAATCAAGTCATTCAACGTGGACCTCCCTTTCCTCTGGTCCTGGCCTCTGAGGCTGGCTGAAATTAAATGGGCAAGAAGCAGCCCAAATCTTCCTCTTTCATAATTGACTCTTAGTTCAGATCCCAAAGAGGGAAAAGACAGAAGGCAATCACAGGGCTATACTTTGCAGACATGTCTTAAGCATCGTCTGTAGTGTCAGGAAACTGTTGTTTCCAGAGCCATGACCCCAGTCACTAAGTAAATGGAGAGGAACAGTAGGGCCAAACATGGCAGTTCAAAGCTCCTTCCAAGCTCTGCTCTTCTCATTGCAGCAGCAGCTGCTTATTTTCCTGAATCCTCTCTCACACTGTTGTAGAAGACTTCCAAAGCAACTTTACACCAACAAGAAACGACAGTAAGAGTGCTCCAGTATCACAGAATCACAGAACAACCAGGTTGGAAGGGACCCATCGGATCTTCTAGTCCAACCATTCCTATCTAACACTAAACCAAGTCCCTCAATACCTCATCCACCCGTGTCTTAAACACCTCCAGGGAAGGTGAATCAACCACCTCCCTGGGCAGCCTATTCCAATGCCCAACCACCCTCTGCGTGAAAAACCTCCTCCTAATCTCCAGCCTAAATCTCCCCTGGTGGAGCCTGAGGCCATTCCCTCTCGTCCTGTCCCCTGTCACTTGGGAGAAGAGGCCAGCTCCCTCCTCTCCACAACCTCCCCTCAGGTACTTGTAGAGAGTAATGAGGTCTCCTCTCAGCCTCCTCTTCTCCAGGCTAAACAACCCCAGCTCTCTCAGCCACTCCTCATAGGGTCTGTTCTCCAGCCCCTTCACCAGCCTCGTTGCTCTTCTCTGGACTTGCTCCAGAACCTCAACATCCTTCTTGTGGTGAGGGGCCCAGGACTGGACACAATATTCAAGGAGTAGCCTCACAAGTGCTGAATACAGAGGGAGAATCACCTCCCTGGACCTGCTGGTCACACCGTTTCTGATACAAGCCAGGATGCCATTGGCCTTCTTGGCCACCTGGGCACACTGCTGGCTCATGTTCAGTCGGCTGTCGACCAACACCCCCAGGTCCCTCTCCTCCTGGCAGTTTTCCAGCCAGGCTTCTCCCAGTCTGTAGCTCTGCATAGGGTTGTTGTGCCCCAAGTGCAGGACCCGGCATCTGGCCGTGTTAAACCTCATGCTGTTGGACACTGCCCAGCAGTCCAGCCTGTTTAGGTCCCTTTGCAAAGCCTCCCTACCCTCCAGCAGATCGACACTTGCACACAGCATTGTGTCATCTGCAAACTTGATAAGGATACCCTCAATGCCCTCATCCAGGTCATTGATGAAGACATTGAACAGGACTGGACCTAGCACTGAGCCCTGGGGAACACCACTTGTCACTGGCCTCCAGCTGGACTTAACACCATTTCCCACCACTCTCTGGGCCCGGCCATCCAGCCAGTTTTCTACCCAGGAGAGTGTGTGTCTGTCCAGGCCAGAGGCTGACAGTTTCTGTAGCAGAATGCTGTGAGAAACTGTGTCAAAGGCTTTACTGAAGTCCAGAAAGACCACATCCACAGCCTTTCCCTCATCCAGCAGCCGAGTGACTTTGTCATAGAAGGCGATCAGGTTGGTTTGGCAGGACCTGCCTCTGGTAAACCCATGTTGACTGGGCCTGATCACCCGGTTCTCTTGTAAGCGCTTCATGATAGCACTCAAGATCACCTGTTCCATGACTTTCCCTGGCACTGAGGTCAGACTGACTGGCCTGTAGTTCCCGGGATCCTCCCTGCTACCCTTCTTGTAAATGGGAACTACATCAGCCAGTCTCCAGTCCAGAGGTACCTCCCCAGTCTTCCAGGACTACTGGACCATGATGGAAAGGGGTTTGGCCAATACATCCACCAGCTCCCTCAAAACCCTAGGATGTATCCCATCTGGCCCCATAGACTTGTGGGTGTCCAGTTGGCCAAGCAGGGCTCTGGCCACCTCCTCTTGGACTATGGGAGCCTCGTATTGCTCCTCTGTTTCCCGGGTATCTACACAGAGGGAACAGCTTTCTTTACAATTAAAGATTGAGGCAAAGAAGGCATTAAGTACCTCAGCCTTCTCCTCGTCCCCTGTCACTGCTGTTCCCTCTGAGTCCAAAAGGGACTGTATGGTCTCCCTTGTCCTCCAGTAGTGTCAGATTGCTTTTAGCCAGTATGGCAGCAGGAGGAGTTCATGTAAGGCTGCTCTTCCTTCTCTGGCCATAGATGTCCATTGCAACTAGACATTTGGCTTTTTACTGCTGCAGACAAACAAGCAATTAAGCTGCTCAGATTTTTCTGCTCATCCCACTAAAGCAGAGTCGAGGGGGAAAACATTAGAGGATTCTTCAAAAATCAAATGAATGCCACCCAAGCATATTTCAGTACTGTTTATCTCATGAGAAGACTGTTTCAATGCAGATCCTGATACATCCTGATTTTTCACTTGAAGTTTTGCCTTGGTGTTTCTACCTTTTTGTTCAGGAATACCATATTGTGTATGTAAGATTTTTTGCATATCTTTAGTAATCACAGGATATCCGATGATAGTAGTATGTCTTCTCAGATTTACATTTTTTAATACCATATGTGGTGCACATGTAGGTTTCCAGGCATTCCTTACAAATTCCCAGTCTCCACTCTTTTATACATAGACCAGAACCCATAGAATCATAGAATGGTTTTGATTGGAAGGGACCTGAAAGATCATCCAGTTACAAGCCCTGTGCCATGGGCAGGGACACCTCCCACCAGACCAGGCTGCTCGGAGCCTCATCCAACCTGGCCTTGAGCACCTCCAAGGATGGGGCAGCCACAGCTTCCCTGGGCAACCTGTGCCAGTGCCTCACCACCTTCATTGTGGAGAGTTTCTTCCTAACGTCTAATCTAAATCTTCCCCTTTCCAATTTAAAGCCATTCCCCTTCATCCTATCTCTACATGCCCTTATAGATCAATCATATTGCAGTGAATTCTATTTTTCTTATACTTTCTATTAGTATAAATATTATCTATATCTCTATAGTAACCCACAGCCCATGAGCCTGAGAGATAATGAATAACACCCAACAGTCCTAATTATTTTAAAGCATTTGTTTTATCTTTCTAACCTGCTTTATGATTCCTAAGAATTGTGGAATCACTGGTGAAGCTGGAATGAAGGCAGTCCTCTAAAAAGTACCAGAGTTAATTAAGAGATATAAACAAAAATAAGGTGACAATTGTTGCTATTTTAGTCCTTGTGTTTAATTTGAGTTGGCTTGAAACTGATTCAGAATGAATTCTCAAAATCCAAAATACTCCCATCAGCATAAAAGTTGAAGGATAGGCAGACAGCAAGAGAATTCCTGACCTACACAGGACTCGTTTTAAGTGCCTATTTGTTGCCCAGCCTGGAATGTCTTCCTAACAACTTGTAATTGGCAGAGTGAGCAAGACTTCCATGAAAATTGGATTTTTTTTTTTAGTGTGTCTCAGGCTTGTGTTTCAGAATAGGTACTTTCAGTTTCTCTCCAGGAAGCTGCTAATGGTGGCATGGAAGGAATACATTTCACCTTTAGGGTAAATTTCTGTGCCCTTTCCGGCCTGCAGGAGGCATTCCACAGAAAACCAGCCTCTTTCTAAAATTATTTAAGTTCTTCTTCTTGGAAAGCCTTTTCTATCCTTCATGCATCTTCACAATAACTCAGAGTGTGGCATTTTGAATATTAAATCCTACTGTAACTCATGGAATTTGGCTTATTTGATGTCGCAGACTGATATTTCTGTGGAGCTTTCAGTAGAACATAAAACACGATTAATATATCCCTTAGAGAATATATTTTTCACAGCCATGTGTGATGAAACCCGTGGTTTGATTAACGAGCATGTTCACCACAGAAACGGAATCAAAGCCAAATTTTTTGTTCTTCTGATTCTCTTTTAACATAACTGTTTCTTAACTCAGCTTTCCTGCTGGTGCTTTCCAGACAAGATTTGTGAGATCTGGTCAGAAAAAGACAGTTGACAGTTACCAGTCACCCACAGCCTTTCCTTTTCATGTCTTTCACTGAAAGAAGTCCTCCTAAATCTATACCATCAGATTTCATTGTAGAGAAAACCAAAAGGAAGGAGAATATGCTCTACTAGTCTTGAACCAGTTCTACATCTCTTCAGCAGGTTGGAGCCCTCTCCAGTGGTGTTCTCGTTTTCTAAGCAAGGGATTGGAGGGCAGAGGCCCTGGCCTGGCATGAAGGTGCAGAATAGATAGGTGCTTCTGTCCCCTTGCCTCTCCCTGTCCCCATCTCTCAAACATTTTACAAACCCACTTTCACCTACAACACTCAAAAAAAGCAGGTTCTGAAGAGGAACTGTAACTCAGAGATTCAGCTATGAGTTGCAAAATCTTACCAAAAAACTTCCAGTGCTCTGAAGGAGTCAATTGATACCACTCTGCCACGTTTTCCAGATGGCACAAATATAGAAGCTAGACTAAGCAAAGGTTTACTAATGATTTTTCTTTTCATATATCACATGTTGGAGCTTTTACTTTGAAAATAGAAGTGTGAAAAACTGACTTTGCCTACTACGCCTGAACTTTTCCTAGGCTTTGGTTAACTAATGAAGGACTGCTTGGGCTCTGTTACTGCAGTGCATGTCTGGCTTTGGTGGGTGTTTCAGTCTTGGCTTCCATTTTGCATCAGGAACCAACAGAAAACCAAAGGAGGGTGGTTTCTGATAATAACAGTAGTGTTGATAACATCTTCTTAGACCTCATCTGTTTCTAACTTAAAGTAATTTTGGTACTATGACTATAAATAATTAATAATGATAGAATTAATTTTGTATCTTGGTTAAATAATATTTCTACCATGTGGGAGAAAACTACTCTTCTGATGAGGCTGGTGTTGGATTGCTTGTGCTGTAAATGTTAAGAGTCCAAGAAACAGAACAACTACAAAGGAGATAAAGAACACAATGGTCATTTTCATTTGTCTTTAAGGAAGACTCAAAAACGTAGAAATGTTTTATGTTTTCAGGAAAGCACGTTCCATACTGCCCATAAAAACACAACTTTAAAATAAACAAATTCAACCTGCTTGCATTTGAAAAGTTCATTTTAATTAGGCTTGTTACTTAATTTTTAACAATACTGAGTCAAATTATGATAAGGCCATGTGACCCCTACTGCACACATCTGAGAAACGCTGCCTTTGCTAATGAACATGGAAGAAAATCTTGTTCCTTTACCTTAAGTTGTGCAGTGCATTCAGTGAACAATGTTGTGTACTCATCTCTAGAGAATTTGGTGTAAAACAACTCCAGATTTTTTTCAGTGATCTCAGAGCTGTCGGAGTAACTCCAACCTTCCACAGCTCCAAATACTGCTATGTGGGGAGAGGAGACTTTCAGATATTAGAAGCCTGATCCATGACATCAATGAAGGAGATCAGTTTTTGGAATCCATTCATTGATACAAAGGCCAACACTGAATGGAGGTTATGTTTATGCCTGAAATCACTTTAAGAATGTACATGCATCCACGTTTTGTCATTTCAATACACGATGGGGGATGATGTGATTGAGAGCTGCCCTGCAGAGAAGGAGTTGGGGGTGCTGGTCAATGAGAAGCTCAGCATGAGCTGGCAATGTGCACTCGCAGTCCAGAAAGCCAAGGTGATTCTGCCTCTTGCCCTGCTGGCCACGCTTCTTTTGATGCAGCCCAGGACACAATTGGCCTTATTGGCTGCAAGCACTCGTTACTGGTTCATGTCAAGCTTCTCATCGACCAGTACCCCAAGTCCTTCTCCACGGGGCTGCTCTCAGTCACATCATCCCCCATCCTGTATTCAAGCCGCAGATTTCCCCGACCCAGGTGTAAGACCTTGCACTTGGCCTTGTTGAACCTCATGAGGTCCTCACAGGCCCACTTCTCCAGCTAAGAAGCAGGTATGCAGATCATGGACTGTCTTAGACAAGCAGGGAGCTACTGCATAATTTTTTGTGCGTTAGTGGCTTTTTCTGAATCTCATGACTTTGTCAAAAGCAATTTATTGTATTGTTGTTGGTGTGAGGCATACAAAATACTAGCCTATTAATATAATAGCAGCTATTAAAAATGAAGATATTTGAAAAAGAATAGGCTTTTTATTTACCCTAAATGAGAGATATTGGCTGAAATATGAGAAGAAATAGAGGTAGGGGAGGAAGAGGGATGGACTTTGGACTTTTTTAACATTCTCTTCATTTTCTCCCTGCCTATTTATCTATTTTGGACAAAGTATGTCTGTAAATCTAATTTTTTTAAGCTTCTTCTATTGTCACTGCTCTTCTTGCAGCCTCAGTGTTTACAGTGTGTTCTTCTCCCAAGTGACAATCAATAGTATGAGAAGAAATGACCTCAAGTTGCACCAGGAGAGTTTCAGATTAGATATTTTGAAAAATTCATCACTGGATGGGTTTTCGGGCACTGGCAAAGGCTGCCCAGGGAGGTTTTGAGTCCCCATCCCTGGAGGTATTTAAAAGACAGGCAGATGAGGTGCTCAGGGATAAGGTTTAGTAGTGGACAGGTGTGGTTGGACTTTATGATCTCAAAGGTCTTCTCCAACCTGGTGATTCTATGATTTTTTCATGCCAGGTTTTGTGCAAGACTCACTGTACTGGTTCACATAAAGAGTGCCTCCAGCAAAGTATCCAATTCCCTAGATTCATCACACCTAGCTTTGGAAACTTGAGTTTTGTGTCTAATTTCAGCTGGAGTCAGCAGGAAAGAGTTCAGTGACACAAACACATGGATTATTTTAGAGCTCACAGATGGCAAGCAGGACTAATCTCAGAGGGCTGCTTTTAAGATGTGGTGAATGACCGTCTGTCTCCCTCCACCTAGAGAGAGGTAGGCATCTAAAACTAAGAGAGATTAACCCAGGCCCCAGTCATACCCATGAGGGCACTGAACAGAAGTTAGAAGAATTACAGACCTTAGAGAAACCTTTTCCGACCTTGTACCCTCTCAGTTTCCTCCTATCCAGGATCTAGAATTTGAGACACTCTGCATTTGATGTTGTAATTCCTCCATGACTTTCTCTATTTCTTAGCTCCTGTACACCTTTGGCTGCCCCACCACCCACTACTGGTGGGTTTTGTATTCAGTACTGCAGAAAAGGCGCTTCCTTTTGTTTCATTGTGCTCTCAGATGAGCTCCCTCCTACTTTCCCATGCTGTGCTATTGGCTCCTTGTATCAGCTTTTCTGCCTGCCAAGCAGAGCTCCAACAATGGAAGTTTTATTGCCTTTAGGCAAAGTCAACTTTTGTGTAGTAGACGAGGTCAAACATGAGCCAGGAGCTAAATGCCTCACTCTGTGTTTTGGGGGACAGACTTCAACACCTCTAGCTGTATTTTTTTCGTGTCCTTCACCTGCCAATCATGCTCTCCTTGCAAAGGGAGAGCAAGAGGGGTTTCATCCTTTTACTCCCTCCATGCAAGCAATTCCCTGGCCAGGGCTGGGCAGAGAGCTGCCACTCCAATAGGAGCAGGTAGGACCCAGGCTCCAGTGGGAAACCACTGCAAGGGGAGATTTTGTGTGAGCTTTTCCCAACATGTTGCTGTTTGTATTCAAACAGCTGTGGGTTTGGTTTGGGTTTTTTTTCTAAGTACTTAACTTTTGAGTGGTGAATTTAATTTGATTCTCATCATCTGTGGTTTTGGGAGAGATCTGGTGAGCATCAACATATATGAACGCCTGTCCTTTCCTTCCTCTCCTAGGATTTTAGATAATGGGCTGTGTGCAATGTAAGGACAAAGAAGCAACAAAACTGACTGATGAGAGAGATGGCAGCTTAACTCAAAGCTCAGGCTACCGCTATGGAACAGATCCCACTCCGCAGCACTATCCTAGCTTTGGTGTGACTTCAATTCCAAACTACAACAACTTCCATGCCACAGGAGGCCAAGGACTGACTGTGTTTGGTGGAGTCAATTCCTCCTCTCATACAGGGACACTGCGTACAAGAGGAGGAACAGGTGAGTTCTGAAGTCTGTTTTCAGTGCTCTGAGTGACTATGTGTCACATCACTACAGCAGGGGCACAACTGTCTCGTGCTGCATTGGAGAAGAGTTATTTCATGAAACAGTGCAGAGAACTGAAGTAGGGAGGCCCTACCTTTCCTCAACTTGCAGGTGTTAATACACTTAGGGTTGAGAAATTATGTATCTGTGCCCCGTTTGGCTGACTGACTGCCTCATCCCTCTGCCAGGGAATGAAAAGCGTGGCCTGAACCACCTCAAGTAGGTTAACAGGCTGTGCCTAAACCCTTTCCTCACATCCCCTTTGCCCACCTGAGATCCAACATCTGTGTGTGGTACCAAACAAAGAGCACTGAAGGCTGTACAGAGTGAAGGAGGTGATGTGCTGTCATATCCTGATCCACTTGTGTCCGGGGCCTTCTTTCAACCTGCACAGTCAAAAGAAGGTGGTTCGATTATCTGTGCCACAACACAGAGATTGACAAGGTCACTTCCAGGGTGAAATCTAAAGCAAAATTTATTCTGGTTTCAACCGAGGTGGTTGAGTCACCTTCCCTAGAGGTGTTTAAGGGATGGGTGGATGAGCTGCTGAGGGGCATGGTTTAGTGTTTGATAGGAATGGTTGGACTCGATGATCCTATGGGTCTTTTCCAATCCAGTGTTTGTATGATTCTATGAGTCACGGGGGTGCAACTTCCCAAAATTGTAAAAAACAGACTGCTTGTTAGATCACAATCTGATCCCTGAACACAGCCAAGGTCACTCAGATTTGGTCTGACACACATCAATACCAGTCAAGAAAACAGTAAGATAAATGAGAGAGAGGGAGGGTGGGGGTGGGGTAGGGTGGATGGTGGAAGTAGAGAGAGAGAAGGGAAAAGGAAGGGGTTACCACTCCAGTGGGTAGCCACAAGTCCTCAGGAACACATGGTCGGTCTTTCTGGCAGCAGCTTTTTCCAGGACACGTGGTCCAGGCTGGTCCGATTGGAGTGATGGTCAAATACATCACGTGGCTCCTTCCAGGGTCTTTCATACGGCCAGTCTATGCCCCATCAGCATGCAAGGGGTAGTCTTGCCACGTGTGCAGAAGCTCCCTCAGAGATTTTTTTCCTCCTTCAGGAGGATACAGCCAGGGCAGTCAGGTGAGGGCGATGGAGGAGAGGGGTCAGCACCTGCTGCTCCACACACCCTCTCCAGCTCAGGAGCATGAGCTTGGCCAGGCGAGTTGGGGTGGGGAGTGCTTGCCACTGCACCTTCACGCCCCCCCCCAACCTCCCTCCCTACCCCCCTCCCCCTGTTCATTGTAGTCGCAACAAATAAGGCCCTCAGAAACAGGCAGGCAGCCTCAGACAGTACAAATGTTGAAGCAGTTAAGTCCATTTTTACATCTGCCCTGTCTGCATAAAAAGCACAGGGGTTACCTACCTACCAAAAGGTGGAGGCTTTGATTTATTTTGGTCCTCAGCAACCAGAATAGTTTACATGTCTCAGCCACCTGATCTCTTAAGGCTCCCTTCCCTCCTGTTTTTTGTTACAGAGCATAATTCATGTGTCTTCTTCTCTAGGTGTAACTCTTTTTGTGGCATTATATGACTATGAAGCAAGAACAGAAGATGACTTGAGTTTTCACAAAGGAGAAAAATTTCAAATACTCAACAGCTCGTAAGTTTTAGGCTTGGAAAGATGCTTTTTAATATTTTTAAACTTATAATATTGACAGTTATATTTGCTTATGTTATTGGTGACATCTAATGCTGGATATTCAAGATATGTAAGGGGATTACTCAATGCTTACTCACTTGTCTTTTCATTTAGTGGGGTTTTGCAAAGTGCTTTATTATTCAAGACCTTCAACCCCATGCAGCTCGGAAATTCCGTTAAGTGAGAAAGCACCATTGTGTGATTGCATTTGGCATGAAAACCACACTTCCATCCTGGAAATAATCAACTTAAAATTAATTTTATTAACTACCCATAGGAAAAAAAAACCCTTAGCAATTTAAAAATAACATCTAAAACTTACTGTGCTACTGACCTATTTCTGAACATCTTGCAATTCTTGGCAAAGAACATAAAGTTGAAGGCTCCGTGTTATGCTTGGTATTGCTGTCACATAAAAATGGGCTAACAACCCAGTCAGTAACTTTCTGGGGACTTTGTGATATTGCTCTCATCTTTTTTTCTTATACTGTGTGACAGGGAAGCAAATCCATCCCTGATGCAACTCCTGGTAATTTTAATAGAACAACTCTAGTGTTGGAGTTGGCTCAATGTGCATTAGAGTAAAGAAAAGAAAAAATCAGGTAATTCTGCAGAATATTTCATGAAGCCGTGAAGCTGAAGAGCTTTGATGTAGATGAAAGCACAGAAACTTCAGTTACATTTTGTAGAGGGAGCAGCAGTTTCAAAACCTCTCTACTTCTAAATTAGCACTTGAATAAAAAACCTCTTTTTTAAACTATCATCCATTTTTGATCACATTGCCTGCTGCTTTCCTAACCGTGCACAAGCTAAGCTATAACAAAAACAAGAAGAAATTCCACATATGATAAATTCCTTACATGTGCCAGTTGATGAAATCGAGGGATTCTTGCTGGAGCAGTCATACGTTGAGTTGGTGGGACAGAGAGATTCCCTCTCATCTGGGCAGTTGCAGCACGTGCATTTTGATGCAGGCAACTCCTGACGGGAGAAGGGTTTTCTAAGAGACAAAAAGAAAGCATCCACTGATTTTCTTGTAGAATTAAAGAGTTTCAGTTCCCGTCATAGTCAGCTCTGTCTGATTATATACTGGACCTAACCGCTCTCCTGGAGTACTAAGAGCCAAGGCTGGGAGTTTCCAGAAAACAGCTTTTCCATGAGAATGCTTGCTCTCTTCACTTCAAGTTAGAAGTGATATGAAAGAAGACCATTTTTTTAAGAGTCTGCCAAGGCTGCTTGCAGCCGTAAAGCATATCTTGTACACAAAATGAGCTTGTCTGGAATTTTTGAGAGGGTTGAGGGTTTTTTTAACTCTCAGCAGTTCAGAACAGCAATACCTGACAGGCCACACCAAGGGCTATCCCTGCAATTTGAAGTCAGAAATTACAGCAAGGAAAAGAGGTACCTGCAGGGGTCATTCAGAGCAGAGCCTGAATTCAGAGGCTCAGAAACACTCTGGTGTTCCATGCATCCCCCGCACCACTGGCTACCATCATCAACTGACCTTCTCCTTTGTTTGAAGGTATAAATTAAAAGCTGTGAAAATTAGCTTCATTCCTCCTCCTTTCTGGCAGTGCTTTGAGAGATTTAAGATAATTGGAGGGGAGGGAAGATTTAGATTAGATATTATGTGATTGAGAGCAGGCCTGCAGAGAAGGACTTGGGGGTGCTGGTTGATGAGAAGCTTGATTTGAGCCGGCAGTGTGCATTCACAGCCCAGAATGCCAACCATATCCTGGGCTGCATCAAAAGAAACGTGGCCAGCAAGTAGAGGGGAGGTCATTCTGCCCCTCTATCCCTTCTTGTGAGACCTCATCTGGAGTACTGTGTCCAGTTCTGGAATTCCTCTACGTAAGAAGGTTATGGAGCTGTTGGAATGGGTCCAGAAGAGGGCTACAAGAGTGATTAGAGGGCTGGAGCACCTCCAATAAAAGGACAAGCTGAGCGAGTGGGGGTTGTTCAGCCTGGAGAAGAGAAGGCTCAGAGGAGACCTTATAGCAACCTTCTAGTATCTGAACAGGGCCTACGGGAAAGCTGGATAGGGGCTGTTTACAAACACATGAAGTGAGAGGCTGAGGGGCAGTGGCTATAAACTGGAGAGGGGCAGATTTAGACTAGACATAAGGAGGAATTTCTTCACAATGAAGGTGGTGAGGCACTGGCACAGGTTGTCCAGGGAAGCTGTGGCTGCCCCATCCCTGTGGGTGTTCAAAGCCAGGTTGAATGAGGCTCTGAGCATCCTGATCTAGTGGGAGTTGTCCCTGCCCATGGCAGGAGGATGGAACTGGATGTGTTTTAAGGGCCTCCCAGCCCAAACCATTCCACGATTCTATGTCAAAGTAGAGGGGTTTCTTCCTGATTTAAGGGGTTGCGTTTTCCTCCCTACATATGATAAAATGCCTCCATCTAGTGGTCTCTCTGTACAGTAAACAGACGAAATGTAATGGGACAATTCCTCCACTGCAATACAGAATAATCTTTCAGAAATATTCCACAGCAACACATGGGGAGACGGTTAGCATTTCAGCTGATAAAATTTGGGACATAAACAGAAAGGGCCATTTGCCTGACACACTGATGCACACAAGGTGTATTAAAATAGTAACAGCTGCCAGCCTCTAGAAGACTGCTTGTTCTTCACTGTTTTGAACTGTATAATCAGAAACGTCTCCTTTTTGACATATCACAGCTGTTCTTCAGTTTATTCTATGGAGTTTGTACTCCTTAAATATGTTACAGGACGGGAAGTTGAAAATTTAATGAAATAGCTCACCTTGGAGCAACCTTTCCTGCCAGTAACAGCTTAGAAAACATGTTTTCTGTAACTGCTTGCTTACAGAAGAGAATGAATTCTCTGGCCACACTTGATAATTCCGTTTCATTTAGTGAAGAACTCTGTTTTACAAAGAGGGTAACCGAGAAAAAGTTTGTAAGCAGTCCAGAAACTGAAAGGAAAATGTCTATTAGTAGCAGTAGAAGTTAAACATCAGTAAATCTGATGCTGAGAATGAAATACAATTTACTAAATCCCAATTCCTTGGATACTGTAAAAAACTGAGAAATAAACTCCTCTTAAAACTATGTTCTACAGCAACACACATAGTCTGAAGGGCAGTATCAGGTGCCACTGTGTGCACCAGTGCATGACAAAAATTAATGCTAATCCTGTAGAACGCTGCCATAAGGTGGTCCTGCACAGACTTCTCCATATTTAAATGTTGTAGAAGGATGTGTTTTGTAAGTGTTTTTAAAAATGGAGCTAAGTCTTTTGCTACGTCAGATACCTCCTTAAACTGACCAAGACAGGGAATCTAGACAATGAAGTATAATCTTTAAGGACTGTCTAAAGCCCCATGTTGATAGACAGCTTCTTGACGCCTTTGGATTTCAGATCAATTTTCCCTATAGAAGTTTAAAATCAGCAGTGGATGTGTCAGTGTTCAGTTTGGCAGATTTTCTACAAGCTCTCTCAGGGATCTGTGTTAGAATAATATGGTGGAGACAGTTTTCAATATTCTAGTTCAAATCCAGCCTTCACCACACCTGATTCCCCTGGGTTGTTATGCCTGTTGATGCCATTAGACTGTTTGGGAGGCTGCATTGCTGATCACCACTGAAATAATAATTGGTGTAAAGGAATACAGCCATTATTTGAGCTTAGATGCAAACCACAATCTCCAAAGCAGATCGGTGATAAAGAGGTGAGTTGCTGTGGATTCTTAAACCATGCAGCTGCAGGTGTTGTTAGCAAAGTCAAAACATCGTCTTTATTGCTGTGTCTCACTCTCATTTCTCTTCACTTCCATTTCTGCAGGGAAGGAGACTGGTGGGAGGCCCGGTCCTTGACAACAGGAGAAACTGGTTACATTCCCAGTAATTATGTGGCTCCAGTCGATTCCATCCAAGCAGAGGAGTATGTTTGCTTTTCATTGTAAAGACCCATTGGTGCTGTATTTGAAGGATGTTTGAGGAGCTGATTTTAATTGATTGCGACAATTTTTCTATTACTTATATTATTTTTCAATACAGGATTGGGGATGATGTGATTGACAGCAGCCCTGCAGAGAACTTAGGGATGCTGGTTGATGAGAAGGTCAATGTAAGCTGGCAATGCACGCTTGCAGCCCAGAAAGCCAACCATATCCTGGGCTGCATCAAAGAAGTGTGGCCAGCAGGTTGAGGGAGGTGATTCTAACCCGCTGTTCCTCTCTCGTGAGACCTCATCTGTCCAGTTCTGGAATCCTCCATATAAGAAGGATATGGAGCTGTTGGAATGGGTCCAGAGAAGGGCTACAAAGATGATTAGAGGGCTGGAGCACATCCCATATGACAAAAGGCTGAGAGAGTTGGGGTTGTTCAGCCTGGAGAAGACAAGACTCAGAGGAGACCTTATAGCAACCTTCTAGTATCTGAACAGGGCCTACAGGAAAGCTGGGGAGGGGCTGTTTACAAACACGTGAAGTGAGAGGGTGAGGGGCAGTGAGTATAAACTGGAGAGGAGCAGATTTAGACTAGACATGGAGCAGGAAGCATAGTGAGGACACAGCTCCATGAAAAATGGAGTGCTAGGTACATCCATATTATTTCCATTATAAAAGATATGCTGGAGGAACTGCTATAGCTCAGCAGGTACTTCAGGTTGGACTCAGTTAATTGCAAAACCAGAAAAAGAAATTGCTACAGGAAGGAAAAAGCTACAGAAACACAGAAAGCCTTCTGCAGCCACAGTAAAGTGTTTGCATCTAGTCCTTCTACAAAGTTTTTATAGCGGTGTTGCAACAAAAATACTGAATACTAATACATCACTAAGCAAGTCAAATATGCGGTTTAGAGTAACATCTGTAAAAATACCACTCTTCAGCAGCAACACGTTTTTCTGACCTTTTCCTTGTGTATTCCTTCCCCCTGCCAAGCCTGGCTCTCTGTCAAAGTCTGACCTTTGTCGTAAGACACCAAACAAGCCCTCTCAGCATCTGCTGGTTATAGGCTTTAACACAAAGTGCTACTGCACAACACATACAGCCTCCCCTACACAGTTTGTCCCATTAGCTTCCCACCACCATAAAAGAGACACAGTATGATAAAACTTGTTGAACATACTTCAGTATCCACAGTTTCTGCAAATAATCCTCCATTTCTGAGCTCTGTGGCAGTACCTAGTAATTCTATGTAACATTCTTCCCGTTTCTGATGTTTCCCTAAGGTGGTACTTCGGCAAACTGGGCCGAAAAGATGCCGAGAGACAGCTGTTGTCATTTGGAAACCCCAGAGGTACCTTCCTGATCCGGGAAAGTGAAACCACCAAAGGTAGGCTCGGCCAACGCTATTCTGACTACAAATGAGGAGGTATATGAGAAAACCTGTGCTAAGTCTGTGAAGCACTGTTTTCAGTGGTATGAAGGTCAGCCTAAGTCTGGACTTCTGTGAAGCCTTTGACACAGTCACCCACAACATCCTTTTCTCTAGATCAGATAGAGATGGATTTTATGGGTGGACGGTTCAGTGGATAAGAAACTGGTTGGATGATTACATTCAGAGAGTAGTGATGAATGGCTCTAAGTCCAGATGGAGATCTGTGACAAGTGGTGTCTCTCACGGGTCTGTACAAGGACCAATGCTGTTTAATGTCTTCATCAATGACATAGTGAGATCGAGTGCACCTTCAGCAAGTTTGCAGATGACACCAAGCTGAGTTGGTGTAGTTACCACACCAGAAGGATGGGATGTCATCCAGAGGGACCTGGACAGGCTGGATAAGTAGGCCTGTTGAACTTTATTGCTTATGAACTTTATGTTCAAATTTATTGCTTATTGTATTGGTCTCTACAACTGCCTGAAAGGAGGTTGTAGAGAGGAGGGAGCTGGCCTCTTCTCCCAAGTGACAGGGGACAGGACAAGGGGGAATGGCCTCAAGCTGTGCCAGGGGAGGTTCAGACTGGATATCAGGAAAAAAGTTTTCCACGGAAAGGGTCATTGGGCACTGGAACAGGCTGCCCAGGGAGACGATTGAGTCACCATCCCTGGAGGTGTTTAGAAAACGGGTAGATGAGGAGCTCAGGGACATGGTTTAGTGGTTGATAGGAATGCTTGGACTCAGTGATCCAAGAGGTCTTTTCCAACCTGGTGATTCTATGATTCATGAGGCTTTTCTTCAGGACTCTGCTCTGCTGTCACCCTCAGCACATAACATGTTTCTGTCATCACATGTGTTGAGGCTATTCCTGTTGTAATGGAACTGGGTGGAGAGTGGCTCCTCAGCACAGTGGCCGCAGGGCTCCAAGGAGCAGATGTGCCTGTGGCTCTCAGACACAACATGCTGCCTCCCTGGGAGAACTGTCACCAGAGCCCCCCAGCTGAATGCCACCACCCCAGAGCCAGAGCGTTGCACCACCCCTCCCCCGGCATGGGCTGGTGGGGACTCAGAATAGTTTGGGTTGGAAGGGACCTTAAAGCACATCCAGTTACAATCCCCCCTGCTATGGGCAGGGACACCTCCCACTAGATAAGGCTGCCCAAGGCCCTATCCAACCTGGCCTTAAAAACCTCCAGGGATGGGGCAGCCACAGCTTCCCTGAGCAACCTGTGCCAGTGCCTCACCACTCTCATTGTGAAGAAATTCCTCCTTATGTCTAGTCTAAATATGCCCCTGTCCAGTTTGTACCTATTGCCCCTAGTCCTATCACCATAAGCCTTTGTGACCAGTCCCTCCCCAGCTTGCTAGAGTTCTCTTGCCTGGGAGATGTCAGATAAGGTTGTAGGAGTGGGGGTGGAGGGAGAGGTACTGGTTTATACTTTGGGAAGATTAGAGGATTTTTCAGCCTTTCCCCTTTGAAATCCTGGTTCCCCGAGGAACTGAGCAAGGGCATTCGGTTCAGCCAGGGGGATTTCTTGCTTCTCCCCTGGCTTGGCACGTGTTTCTTCTAGACCATTGTGTCCAGGGTCTCCAGGCAGGTACACTCCTTGTAGCCCCATGGCTGCTGTTCTTAGAAGCCACTCTCCACCCAACTCTGTTGCAATAGTAGTAGTGTCCACGGGCATGGTGAGAGAGACAATGTGATATGCTGCGGGTGACAGCGGAGCAGAGCACCCTGCCTGTGCATGGCTTGCACTGCAGATGCCACAGGGTGAGCATGGTGTGGCTTGCACTTGGGTTGTTCTCTGCTTTGAAAACTCACTCTTAAGACCTGGGATCTCCAGACATCGATGGGTGAGGAGTAGGTATAGCACTTTTCTATTCATAGATTAAGAGTGAAAAGACTTCAAAATATTTATAATGAACATATCAATAGAGTATTCAACTCTGTCCATTCTATTGAAGGATGTGTTCTCCTCCTTCCCTCTAAAACTACTGGAGGAGTTCCAGTTTTCTTGATGAGTGCTGTCTTTGCTTTACATTTTGTTCATGATTCCTGTCAACATCTTCTTCAAAGCTTCACATGTATGAAAAGATCTCTTTAACTCATACAGCTGTTCAGGAGGAAACCTGCAACTAAATGAAAACAAACCTGCCTATTTCTCAATTAATCAGCAGTCCAAAACAATAGCTGTGGGAAGCATAAGTCACTAGAATTAATTCCATGTAAGTTCTGAAGTCTAATGATGGTTCATGTAATTAAAGTCCTGACTTGCCAGTGCTTTGATCAGAGCACACTCTGGTAGCTGGAGTTAGCTTGCAAGTGATTAGAATCATATCTGGTAAAGGGGCTTAAAGAAGAGAAGCATCATCTCCTGGTCCTCTCTACCTGACCTATCTTCAGATGCTGTATTCTGTCATCTAAAATTGTAAGTTTTGTATTTTTTACTCCTGCAATCACTGGATTCTTTCTTTGCTACCCATAGTTCTGAAGAGCGTTTCTGATGCAGAAGCAGAATAGACATGCTGTTGTTTCAGGCAGCTCATTTCCCAGTTTGTCACCCCACAGCTCCACCAGACCTTATGCAGCAGTGAGGCGTTCTCACCAGGAGCCAAACAGGCTCTAACTTGATTTTTTTCTGCAAATAGCCTCCACCTGTTTATTTTCACAAACTCTTGTGATGTGTGCGAGGAGCAGGACTTCATTCCACTGTGTGCTGAGTTTAAAAACTCGCTCATAGAGGCATCAATGGATCCTAAAAACAAACACAACACTTTTCCTCCAAAATATATTATCACTTTAGACTGGTTTTACCAATTTTTGTACAGTGATAGGGGATATGTTTTGCAGGGCTGTTTACTTAGCTAAGTCAGGCACATTTGCTAGAGTTTCTTGACACAAAAGCATTGGGGAAGTGGAGTAATCCATCATGGTTGTTCTTATTGCAGCTAGCTTAATTTCTCTGCATTTAAACTTAAGGCTTTCTACATCTCCAGGCTAAGTATGCATCAAAGACATTAGAAAAAACAAACATGCATGTTTTTTGTCAAAAATGCCTATTTTCCTCCTCATCCTTGTGATGTTTCAGTATGTTGTTAGAAGAAAACAGAGGGAGCATGTTGCTCATTAGAGAGAAAAAAGTCAGCTGGGAAGACTCAAATGGTTCATTCTCCCATAAGTCTTCTCAAAATGCTTTACTGTAGCTAGTCATCTTGGGCTTGAGGCACGAATTGTTTCATGACCTAGAATCATCCCTTTTGCTTTAAATAACAACAATAATAAAATAATCAGGTTCATGTTAAAAGTATCATTGTGGATGACTTCAGCATAAATTTAACCTCCCTTGATCATAGTCACCTTCTCTTCTTACTTCCAAAATAAATCATATGGAGCTGGCTTTTTTTTTTTTCATTGCCTGACTACCCAGGTACTTCATCAACTCATGTCTGTGTAATCCTTCACCTGGTTTCAATCTCCACCCTCCAAGGCTGTCTGATTTTAGGTTTGTTTTCCAAAAAAATCATTAGTATGATATATTGTAATGTCATATTTCTATCCAAATTTTTATTAAGTATATCTTTTATATTTGAATTTATTGTTGGTTAGTAATGGATAGTATAAATAACCAACAGCCTAAATAAATGAATAATGAAATCCATCTTGGCTGTTGTTTTTGTCCAGATTTGAACTAAAGCTCCAGTCCTGCAACATGATCTGGGGTCAGTGGGGGTCCACAGAGGGCCACCCACGCTGCTCTGATTGCAGACCTGGAGCCACGGATTGTTTACATTTTCCTAAAGAATTTAAAATAGTGACTAGATAGGCAGGGAGCATGTCTAAAGAAAATACAGCTGCTGCCAGTGAATCAAAACTCACAAATGTGGAGGTGAAGAATACTGCCTGGAAAACTTTGGAAGTAAGCTGAGAGTGTACAACCCAGAGTGGTGCTACAAAGCATGCACAAGATGTGCTTGCAAATCCCCAAAAAGCTTTGAACTCCTAGCTGAGAGAGATGTACTTACTCAGTGGGAGAACCTCCACAGAAAAATATCTTAAACAGTATTTGTCCACAGTTCAGAAATAAAAACCCTGTCACTCCTCTCAGGGTGTCTCCCATTCACACAAACCAGAATCATCTGTGTAAGTGTTGGCTCTTTTCCTCCTATTTAGAGGACAAACCACAGGGAATTTGAGGAGTCCATGGAGTCAGGGTGGAGATGTTCTGTTCACTGCAGCCCCCTCAGTGGTGACCCACCCGCCAGCACAACCTGTTGCAGGTTGACATGGTCCAGGAAACTTCATCCTGGGGAGAGATCTAGAAAAGACATCTTGAACCAGGAATGTCAACCACCCAATAGTGGGGGGGGGTCTTTGAACTGTTTCACTTAGCTGGGCTTGGTTCTGCAGGATCCGCCAGGTGTGTTGAAAAGTACCCTAACTTTGGATAAGTTGCAGTCAGTGCTGGCTGCTATCAGTCCTGTAGGAAATCACCTGTCATGTTGTCCGAAATTGTATGCTGGTGTTTTTCCTTTCCTGCCCTTAGCCGACACGGTTACCACTCATGCTCCAGGAGAACCCTCCTGAGAACTTTGCAGCTGCCAGTTACCTCCAGTATTTTTCATTTTAAGATCTAAACTACCTTCCAGTAAAGACAGTATTCATCTGAGCTGTGAGTGAAGACTCGTCTTCTTCACTGCCTTTGAAATGGCCATGCTTTTGCTTTTTGCTGCATTATGCTATAAGATGTAGCTATGCTTTTGACATTGTAGAGAAGCAATATGTAGATGTCACTGTACATAGAAAAGAACTGTACTTCAAGTTAAGACACCTGAATGTGCAGGTTGCTATATAGGTGGCCTTTACAGTCATCAGGAAGCTGGGGTTTGGTTCAGCTGCCTCTGACTGCAGACACCTAGTGCTCAAACCTGCTTTTTGCCATTGATATCTACAGCACCATAACACTCATGGAAACTAGGCTGGGATTCAGCTGGGATTCTTAAGTGTTGGCATCTAAATCAAGCCCATATTCCACCTGCAAGCAGCCACCACTACACCTAAAACTAAATCCAGCCCCTCAACTGAGATTCCTTTGTCTGGCAGTGAGCATCCAGAACCTTTTGAAATGGCTGCAGTGCATCCATGTTTATCAGACAAATATGACAGCCTGTGGCAAAAGTGCCAGGCAGAAAGTCCTTGGGCATCTCACATGGCACTTAACCTGTATGTTTGGGCACCTGAATCCCACCAGCAAGCTCAAAAGATCCAGCATGGATTTGGAAAGTGAAACATGCAGTTCTTGCAGATCTCCCAGTACACAGTCTTGGTGCACAAGACATCTGTGACATACAAAGTGTAATAACTCAATTGTTTAATGTTTATAGAGAAGTCTGGGATCCATCTGGGTAACAATACTACACATATATAAAGCCATTATCTCCAGTGCTTCCTGTGAAAATCTTGATATTTACCACCCAGTAGCATTTACCCAAAGTATACTATTTGCAGTGTAACCTGACACGTAGAAGAGGAAAAGTCAATTTAACAACCAGAAGCAGTAAATGTTAAAATGTGAGTTTGCAGTTACACAGAAGTCCTGATTTCTTTCTGGAAGGATTTGAAAGGGGCATAGTGTGAACCTCATAAGATTTCTGTGATACTTGTTACTTAGAGTCCTTTGTTCTTTCTTACGGAACAGTAAGCATCTTTTAGAAGCAATTTCTCTTTCACTTTATAACAACTGGCCAGCAAACTAGGATCTTTGTGTCTAAAAACTTCTGACATTTTTTTATTTCTCTTTTACTTGGAACAGGTGCCTATTCCCTGTCTATTCGAGACTGGGATGATATGAAAGGAGATCATGTCAAGCATTATAAGATTCGTAAACTTGACAATGGTGGATATTACATTACAACTCGGGCACAATTTGAAACTCTTCAGCAACTGGTTCAGCATTATTCAGGTATTTTTTCTGACAATACACGACACACTGAAGTATTCTAAAACAAAAGTGTTTGCTGCTGAGCTGATGTATGCATAAGACACCCTAAAGAGTCATTTGAACTGTCTCTTTCTTGTTATAATGCATTGTCCATTATTCCTTTCCCATTACAGTTGCAAATGGCTTTGAGTGCCATTCACAGTGTATAGTGGCAGAGCTTTTAAAAGCTAGCACTCTGCTGAGGAGAAGGTTTTGTCTGCTCTCCTTCTTCTAAGCAAACAGAATTACTGAATTTGACTGGCACATCTCAAATCATTAATTCCCTGTGCATAAAGAAGTGCTAATATAATATTTTGCAGCACAGTATTGCTAATAAAGCAAATAGGGAATTGCATCATGGAATTCATTCACCTTAAGCAATGACCAGAAGGTTTGCATATATTACCTGACCGGTTTTCCCACTAGATTTGGGTTCAATCTGTGAAGTATTAACATTTAAATTTTAATCAGTCTAATTTTAAAAACAAATATGTCAAGGTGGGTGTTTCTTTATGCACACTGTTTATGTCCACTCACCAAGCTATTTTTTTTAATTCCTATGATTAAAATGTGGCATACGCTATTCAACCCAGAAGACCTACCTGCTGTCATTGGCAATTGGTGTACAACAGATACAATTTTAAAGCAGCCCCCCAAACCTCTGCACAGGACAACCAGTTCTTACATAGAACAGTGCCATGCATCTGAATATGGTCATTTTTTAAGCAGAAATTTGTATTTTGAATGGTTTTGCTTTTCCTGTCCCCCTCTACTTTAGCTTTTCATATTAACAGATGACTCCAAATGCTTGCTGCTCAAAAACTTTTCATAATTTTCACTTGGGAAAACAACTTCTCTGTGGGGTGTTTTTTCTTTATTCTTTGTATTTTGTCTGCTATATTCTTATGCTATTCATACTAGACATCTGGTTGTCTTCTCCACCCAGTTTCTTATGGGTGTATGCTGCCTAGGAGAGGCTCTAGTTGTTTCTGGTGACTCCACATTAAACTAGTCTAAGGAATACATAAAACCTCACAACTAAGGAAGATAATTCTCAACTGTATTATTCCAACCTTTTATATTCTTTGGTCAAATTATTTGGGTTATGTATTTTCCATGCACAAATGCAGAAACAAGCAGAACTGAAAGGAGCCATTTCTGTACAACACAGAGGCATAATCAGTGGTATCCAGGTAGGGCAGCTCGAGAGGACATGGTACAGATCTACACTCCAGAGGTTTCAGCTGTGGTCCTCAGACCCAAGTAAACACAAGGCTGCCTCTAACTGCCTGGTCCACACTCCAGATTGAGGGCAGAAGATTAGCACAACACCTTGTGAGTGCCTAGATTTACTTCTAAGGAAAGATCAAAGATACCCAAATGACTCTGTAAAGATCAGCATGGTTCCTCAAGAGCTACTACTGAGACTGTAGGTCACTGCTTGTATAGCAGGACCACCCTTCATCCTTCATCCCATAGCTGTCCAGACTGAAGGATCCCTCCTGTCCAGGCTACACAGGTAGACATTGTGCTGTTTGGTCTCATGTAAGCAGTCCTGGGTCAGGATTTGGAAGTACAAAGTGTACCTTTGTGCAGATACAGCACAGGTACCCCTGCAATGTGTTCCCTTAATACTGCCAAGTACCCTTACTACCCAGACTTCACTCTTATCCCAGCCCTGTCTTACCTGGATGATAAAATAAACTGCAGTGTCTGTGCTTCCATGGCTAAAATTTATGAATGAAAAATATTGAGATCCCCAGGGTGCCCTAACATCAGACTAAAGTCCAATAACAGCACATCTGAAGTTGAAGCACCATGCACCCAAATCAAGCAGAAGCTCTTCTGCATGCAGTGTAGGCTTAACTGGAGCACCAGCACACCAAGCTTTTTTTTTTGCTTTTTTTTTTTTTCCCCCAAGAAAACACAAAGGTCTTAAAAAAATTCAGACAGCTTTCCAGACACCATCCATATTTCAAGTAGTCCCTCTCCTAATGATCCCATTAGAATTATCTCGGAATAAGACATGCCAGCTGGTCAGATCATTTTCCCTGTTTTATGATCTTTGTTGTCTTGCTGCAGGTGACACAAGGTCCATGTCAGGGTGTCTTTAGGGACTTCCCTACCATCCCACAATATTTGTGTTGAGGAAAATCTTGGTGCTGCAAGGAGTTTTTGGTGCTTGCACACCTTGTAATGCTGAAATAAACCTTTCATGTGCTTGAAAAGAAATCTTGCACAGGAGAATAAAGATTGTGTATGGGTCTGAAATACAATTACAGTTCCCACTTTGTTCTGCTCTGTTGCAGCTGTTTTAAAATAGAAGTTATTGTGCAGGCTTTATATTGCAGTCTGCTTTATGCAGCATAGTAAATAACACAACAATATATCTGTGTACACATATGTACATAGGTTTAGTCCTGCCAAAATATCTTGTGATTTTTGTCACAGCTCAATTTTCTGTGAAGCTTTACAAGAGACAAGTATAATGAGTCTGCCTCAAACTATGTAGGACAGACTGACTCCATACACTAATAAAGGCTTGCGCTATAAAGAATGGCAGAAAAGTCTTTTACAGGGCACCTAGAAAACTACCTTTTCACAGCATAGAATACAGAAAATACCTTTTTCCAAGATACCAAGAGAAAAATTTGCATAGACCATCGAATTTTCATTGCTGTGATTTTCAGAAAAAGTGAATCTTTCCTGTGTTTCTTTTAGTTAGTTCAGAAACAATCTGGTTTGTGATTTGCAGATAAATTTTCAAAAGTTATACTGTAGTATAGTATACCAGTTCCTCATGAAGTTATCTTAACATAGCATTGTGAGAGAAGGGAAATCCAAAGTCCACAAGGGCATCCATCAGCAGTCACCTTCCATTTCAGGCTGTGAAAGCAGAGACTAAAATGTTTCCTGTTCTATCTCAGATGAATATGTTTCACTGTTCAACTTCTAATCTCCCAGGATGCTTTGTGGTATGCAACTAACAGCTATTGTGAGTAGCATTGTTTTTATGCTTACTGTTTTTGTTTCATGTCACACTTTTTTTTCTTTCCTCTTCTTTGCTGTTGGCTTCACTTCTGGCTCCATCAGAGAGAGCTGCAGGTCTTTGCTGCCGCTTAGTAGTCCCCTGTCATAAAGGAATGCCAAGGCTTACTGATCTGTCTGTCAAAACCAAAGATGTCTGGGAAATTCCACGAGAATCCCTACAGTTGATCAAGAGACTGGGAAATGGGCAGTTTGGGGAAGTATGGATGGGTATGGAGCAAAATAATTATTCTAAAATAGCTTTCTATGTGGGGATTACAAGATGGAAGGTGAAAATGTAGGACACTGTGATCCACAAGAAAAAAATGGGCAAAGCTCAAACAATTTGGAAAAATACCTTTGGGAACAAGGTTTTAGCTTTGAAATTCTTTAATCTTCAACTTCCACTCTAACTGACAGCAGAAGAAAAATAAATATCAGTGTTTCCTTGGAAAGTTTCAATTTTCACAAATTACCATCATCTTAATAATAAATTAAGGCTCACGTAGTAATATATTAATTATACCAAGGAGCCTTTTTCTGCAAGTTAACAAAAAAGCTCTTACCTTCAGCATCCAAAAATCAGTGTTTGCAGATGCACTTTTATGCAGCACTGAGAGGCGAGTCACCTTCCATCTTTCTCAATGCATGCATCATTTTGGATTATAAGTGTGTTTTTTTTATTAATTTCCTCTCCTATAGAGAAAGCTGATGGTTTGTGTTTTAACTTAACTGTGATTGCTACGAATAATATCCCACAAACTGTTGGATTGGCTAAAGATGCATGGGAAGTTGCACGTGATTCATTATTTCTGGAACAGAAGCTTGGTCAGGGGTGTTTCGCTGAAGTGTGGCGTGGTAAGGCAGAGAATATATTTTGCTTTGGATGGATCTTTTAAGGCCCTCTTGGCAGAAATAAACATTTCAAGTAGAGATTTTAAAGCTAAAAGACCGGAATGGTATGACATGTTAGTATATATCACCTTAAACAGTCAGACCTAAATAAAGTAACCCACAGGGAAACTTTCATTTGCACACACTGGTATGAGAGGTTAGGACATTAAACTTCGTTAATTGCATTGGATTTTGGGGGGGTAACTACACAATTGCTAGATATTAAAATAGGAATGATGCTAAACTTGTAAGGCAGAATGGCTGACCAGAAATTAATCTGGTAAGTAGACATTTTTATCCCTCATGCATTCTAGCATTGATGAGGTCAGACCCTGAAAATCCTTCAATTCTCTCTCCCAGTATAAAAATAAAGGCAAGTATCATCAAGCTGATACTGTAGAGCTAGCTTCCTTTCCCATGCATCCACTTCTTCAAGGCTGTTCTGAAATTTGTTTCTGCAGCAGAACCCTATAATTCAATATAGAGACCAGGGACAAGACAATAGAGACAAGACTTTCCCAGCCCAGCTGAACCCCCATTTTGAATGTCAGAAATACTGACATTTTCCAAATCCACTGACACTATTTTTTGTACACTTGCCAGCTTTATTTACTCCTCCCCTCTCTATGGACTTCATTCTTTTCATGACTGTAAAACAATAGTAATTTAAAGTATACATAAATCTGACTATAGTCATAGCCTTGAAACACAATGTAGTAGCCCTTTAATGAAAGATGGGCTAAATTTTATGCCAAATTGCATTCTGTGTAGCCTCTCTAAAATGACCAATTCAAATAAAAAAATGCTATATGTTGTTTCTTTACGTCAGAATCATTTGGTGGAGCAGTGTGGCTGCTCTTTTTGTTCCAGTGACAAAGAAGTATGTACAACCAAAATAATCAATGGGCTCTCTTGGGTTCTTGCAGCTGTTTTCCATTGCAAGACTACACAAAGGAGCATGGCAGCTAGCCTGTGAAATTTACAGAATTTAAAAAATAGAAATATATAGAATTTCATAGAAAATTTGACCTGTTGCAAAGAACACTACCTGTGTTTTATACTAGCATCCCCAAATAAATGCAGTTTCACCTTCTTATTCTCCATCTTGATTGCATCCAAGAGTTTTGAGTTGATGTTAATATTTAGTGATCAACTTTATGTGTAATAGATCTTAAACTCTTACAATAAGCTAAAGTAACAATGCACTTTAAAAAAAAACCCATTAGCTATGAGAAATAAAATGCCAAGTATCAGTACCAAATATCTGTCAGAAATGCTTGTTTCTTAAAGTAATGTATAGTAAAAATATGTTAACTACCTTGAAGCATTACCAAATCATAATAGATTAACACAGTAAAAATTAATATAAAATGTGTTAAGTAGTATCTAACTACATATGGGAGGAATTCAGAGGGAGGTCTCTGCTACTTTTCTGTTAGAGAGAAGAATACTAAAGCACAACAAGAAATTTAACAATTTAAACAGACATCTTGACTGAGAGGATAAGTTAACCTTTTTGTTTGATATTTTTTTAACTGGACAAAGTCATAGAAATATTTTTATCCTGCTGAAAACGTGTAACGATATTAGAACAAGTCCTGGGATTTTCATTAAGGCAATGCAAACAGATAATACACAGTTAATCCTGTTAAAACACCAGGTGAAATACTAGCTTATTAACAGCAGTGACAGAGACCGTAGTGCTATGAGTCTGGGGTCTCATTCCTGGTTTGTATAATTCATGGCACCTCTGTAAAGTGGCTGTCACTGATGGCTGTCTGTGGGCTGGAACCTCAGTGGCCCCAGATAAAACATTATATTTTTTACTCATCAAAAGATATTTTGGCCACTCTGCTTGAAATAAGGAGGCAAAAACACATCCTTCCCAGCTTACACAGGAGTGTTGCTAAAGCAAAGTCCTGCTTCAGCTCTGATTTGAAGGACTAAGTGAAACTCAAGAGCACTCCTCCAGCCTACTAGTGTTGCAACAGTAGTAACTCAAGACATTACTCCACCACTGGTAGAGGTGATAGTACTGGGGACTGAACTGGTAGAAGAAAATCAAGTGAAAACCAGACTTGCACTGCACATTTCTGGCTAATATGTGCCTCAAGCTCCCCTCAGACAGTGTTGTGTATCACTCGGGATTGCCCTGCAAAATGAGGGGTGGTACAGGCAGTAGCTACCTCCCCTGTCCTCAGCTAGGTGAGACGGCAGCTGGAGCCTGACCACTTGGACAAAATTCAGCTCAGATACTCTGGCAGGTTGCAAAAGCTCATGATGAACTCATTTTGGCTTAACCAGTTCCTGTGCAACAGCTGAGCCCTGGTAACTGTTAATATGCTTTTAACAAAGACAAACCATGTTACCTTTTTTGATTACATCTCAATTTACAGAAACTAGATTTGATCTAGAGTCTTCATGTACTTTGCAGGCCGTCTGCTATCCTCATGCTTCAGTGCAGAGGAGCAATTTTTACCCTGTGTGTTTCATTCCTGAAGTCATTTAGCATTGTTCTGCCTTATCACACAGTAGCTCCCTGTCAACAGATCACAGGTCCCATTCAAAGTTATGTCAGTCCTGGCTCTGGGGCAGGGTTCTGGCAAGTCTGGGCAAAGGACAACCAGAAGGCACTAAGACAGTGATATTTCTGCCTATTATCATTTTCCTTCCTTTCCCTTCACCACTCCCCTGTCCCACAAAAAAACCCCTATTATCTTATGTAGATATGTTTTTAATTTCCAGTCTTCCTTCGTCCCCTTGCAACCATCTGAGTGAAGCCCCACCTTTTGTGGGACCCCCTGAGTCAGCCTTCCCCAGCTCGCTCCAGGCTCTTGTCTAGGCTCTCAGGTGTTAAAGAAAGCTTGAGTAATGATGGCTGAAAAATTATGCTACTTGTCCTCTTCAGTGCTGACCACTAGTAAAGAACAAAGTGAAGTGGACAGGAACCACCTCATTTTCCATCAGCAGCTGCTGGGCTTCTGAGGATGAGAAGGGGAAGGAAAAAGACGCATCTTGGTTTGGAAACCCACCTGTGTTTCTGAAACAAAATTAATTCAAAATTTGTTTCTTGGGAATTTCTCTTAGAATATTTTTTCACTTTGACTCAGAACGAAAACAAAATGTTAAAACGTCTTGCAAATGGAAAGTTCTGGGTTTAACCCATTTTGTTTCCAAATCTGCGACTGAAGCTGTGGTGTTGTCTGTAGCAATTACTTGTTAGCAAGGGAATATATGAAGATTGTTTTCAGCAGTCCCATGTTTCTTACTCAGAGAAGGTTTCTGTGGACATCAGTGGAAACATTGTCTGAGTAGGACAACAGCGATTTTGCCTCAGTTCCAAAGGGATTATTACTTTTCAGTATAATAGAAAAAGACTATAATATGAGGGAGGCGTGGGAGGAATATAATAATAAGGCAACATGGGAAACCACACTATAAAAAAATATTTTATTGTGTCCGTGCTAGTTTATTGCTTGGTTACATTTAGCATGAAGCAGAAAAGGGAACAGATGTTTAATCTAAGTAAGTATCTGTGCTTGTAGGTACGTGGAATGGAAATACTAAAGTGGCTATCAAGACCCTGAAGCCTGGCACTATGTCTCCAGAATCCTTCTTAGAAGAAGCCCAAATCATGAAGAAACTAAAACATGACAAACTGGTCCAACTTTATGCTGTGGTATCTGAAGAACCTATCTACATTGTCACGGAGTACATGAGCAAAGGTGAAACCAGAACTGCTGCCCTTAATAACAATATGTTTTGTTTGTTAATGTACCTTGGGGATACAGAGTGAGCTACAGTGTGATACACAAACAATGTGTGAGGATGGAGAGAGGGATTAGGAAGCTGAATTTATCATTTACTTCAGAATCATGAGTTCTGTTCTAAACTGGGGCCGTAATCTGAAATCCACTCTATGTACAAAGGAAATGAGCACTAGGTGAAGAGAAAAGAAAGTGGTGTTTCCCTAACAAGCAGAGATCTGCATTTTCTAGGTCTGAATGATGTTACATGCTGTTTCACAAGATCCTAGCTTTTCTTGGCACCAAGGAGTTCATATGCCATCTTCTTCCAGTATTTATTTGTCAGCCTAAAATTTCTGCTTTTTCTTTCAGCAATCCTGAGTTCAGTTGCATGCAGCGTGCTCCCAGATGACAGTTTAATTTTTAGTCTACCACACTTATTGTTTTAATACATCATTGGCACATATGATTCTTTCCTCTTTCCTCTTCTCCCTTATCTTTTTCTTTAAGCAACTTAACTGGTAAAGATATAGTAAATTGAGAAAAGGAAAACTTTTCTCTCCATCAGATCTCCAGCAGGGGTGCTGAGAGCAGAACAAAAAATCTGCTTGTTTTGGAAAAGCAAATGAACCAAATAGGAAACATAAGTTCTCACATGGAAGTTTCATTTTACATTGGAGGATACACTCTGAAATTTTAAGTGCATTTTTTCGGTCTGTTTGGAGTTGACTTTTATTTTCCTGGCAGGTGCCTGCCCACCTCCCTGCTCAGAGGCTTCCAAGCCCTGACTAACTCACACTTTAGTCATATGTCTCTGTGACAAGCATGTGCTTTTTCCCCTTTAAAAAAAAAAAAAAGACTCCTCAAAATCCTTCTGAAGTACGTGGTTTATTTTGGCTTACTTTACTGGTTTTTACTGTAACATTTTACATCTTTGGATCTGAGCTTGGGGCTGATGATTTATCAAGGGAGAAACGCCTATTCATCTGTCTTTTCTCCTTATTTGCTAAAATAATTCACTGGCCTTATTTAAAGGAGACTGCCACACTTCTCTGTTTGTATGCAAGACTGGGAAGAGAGCTATAGCATCCCAGGGTGCCCTCAAAAGCACCTTACTTTCCCCTGCACAGGGGATCTGTGTCCTTGTTGGTTTTGCTAAAATCACTTTCATTTAATCTCTGCTTTCTTTTGTCTACTTTTGCATGTTGGTCTTCCGAAACTAGTAGTTGGTGCTACATTTAGTTATGGGTTACCTAGAGAAGGAGCACTACTAATGTCCAAATAAAATTAACCTTTGTCAGTGCTAGCCCCTTTGGGCTAACAGGCTCCAGGCTGACCTTTCTTTTGGATGATGTTGGGCTGGGGTTTGACTTTTTCCATAGTTTCTGTGGCTCAAAACCAAGCTGATGCTTTGCAGCTAGCTGAAGCCTTCAGAAAGCTGCAGGTATGTAGTTTCAAAGAGGACTGGAAAAGTTGAGAAAGATCAGTTTTCTCAGTAATGGTGAGGAAAATTAAAACCAATGTGGTTTATTTTCCCAGCAGCTGTCTTTAGACTAGTGACATGTTCTTCTGCAAGTCAACCGTAAAAAAGAGTGAAATAAGTATAATAAGATCATTCTAAGATATTGGATTGAGGGTTTTTTTTAAACCATCCCTTGAACTTGAAACACTACTGTATTCAATGTACCATGTACTGCTGCATCTCCATCCTGATGAACAGACTTTGTCTCTCTAACATCTCTTTTCTGTGTCAACTTTGCATTTGCAGGGAGTTTGCTAGATTTCTTAAAAGATGGAGAAGGAAGAGCTTTGAAGTTGCCGAATTTGGTGGACATGGCAGCCCAGGTCTGTCTTCAGACTATTTAGCACTTAGGTTTACATGTTTTACTGCACGAGTATGTCAGAGCTCATCTTAAAATGCACCGATTCTGTTTCATGCTTCTTACAGGTGGCTGCAGGAATGGCGTACATCGAGCGAATGAATTACATACACAGAGATCTGCGGTCCGCAAACATTCTAGTGGGGAATGGCCTAATATGCAAGATTGCCGACTTTGGATTGGCAAGACTGATTGAAGACAATGAATATACGGCCAGACAAGGTGGGTAGAGTGGCAGGCACAGCCCTGTATCATTCTTGTGACAAGGGAAGAGTGAAATGTGACTTTAAAAAGCTCAGTTTTATATGCTTTGGTATTGCTTTCAGTAAATTATTAACTTCTAGCACAGAACTTCACTGCTAAATGTTCTAAAAAGAACATCTTATTTAGTTGTCTTCTCTTTAAAAATGGACCAAAGTGAGACAAAGCTGAGGAATAAGAGTACAGGTAGGTGAAGTGACAGTAAAGGCAAGATCCTCATGGTGCCATGACAAATAAGATACTTTACTTACCAGCCTTGAAACCCTGAAAGGAGTAATCCTGAAAAGCTGTTTCTTTCATAGTGTGCTTTCTAGTATTTACTAACCACTATCAGCATTGCTGTGCAATTTTTATTGTATTCCATACAGGGCAAAGAAATGTGTCTCTGTGCAATGGAGCTGTGTTTGTGAGCACTATGTTTTCTTTGGGAGCTTAAAAAGTTACTTTAATAAGAAAGCTGTTTTCCGGTGCCACACAGAGTGCTGGGCGCAGCAGACCACTGATAACACTATAAAAATGTATCAAAGAGTAGTGTAGCTTTTTAAAAAAAGCGTGTGTGTGTGTGTGTGTGTGTGTGTGTATTTTCAGACTGAGGCATGACACAGGCTCTTTTGTAGTTAGTCCTTCTTTACAAGTCATGCTTACTTGTCAGATGTTGGTCCAAGTCTGCAGAGCTACAGTTTTGTTCCTTTTCTGTTGGCAGCATATTGGTAGCGCTTGCTCAACATGTGTCAGTAAATACCACTCCACGCATTTCAGTGCCAAAACCAAGGACTGCCCTGTTAAACCCTTTTCCATGTCGTCAGAAAGCAAAGGTCAATTAAGTACTTCATAACCTGCATTTACCCCTTCCTGTTTTGAGTTTTTTCTCTTAACCAGAAGTCCGTAGTTCAGCATGGATTTTGTCATTAATTCTTAGGAAATAGCTAACCTCTTCCTGTGACTTTCAAGTGTTGACAGAAGGAGCCAGAGAGTTTCCAGCATGCCTTGTCTTGGCCTGGGAGCAGCAGCTCTCATGCCATTCATACCCCTCTGAATTGCTGTCAGCAGTACCTAGTCACAGGCATGTGGACCACAGACTGTGTCCATTCAAAAACCTGCCTGCTTCATATTTGAACAGCAAGGCCTGATTGCTGGGACTTAGGGGAGGGTCTGGGGAGAGGGGCTTGAAGATCCCATGGTAGGTACTAGTGCAGAGAGTTAACCATTATTAATTTCAGCCTCAGGGTGGGACTTGCTTCTTGCTAGAAAAAATAACCTTGTGTCACTCTCTGCAGACTAACAAGCATATCTGTGGGCCCTGCTAGACAGAAATCTGTGTGTTTGCCCTTCTCCTGCGTAAAACAAGTTTTCCTTGAACAAGGCAGCCAGATCCAGTCTGCAAAATGGGTTTGAAACAGTGTCTTATATTATCTCTGTTTCATCTGGTTTACTGCCATCTCTTTTGTTCCCTTTGGAAACCACACAATGTATAGTTTGGCATTACTAATTATTTGGTTTAATAGACAAGTATGTGACCTATTTCTGGTGATCTCCTCAGGTGCCTGATCCCCAGGAAATCATCTAATGACCTCTTTGCTTCCTGGTTTAAATCTATCAGGATTGTTTTGCCCTCTTCACATGTTACAAAACTGTGAAAACCTGCCTGACTGTTGTTGAGGAGAAGCTTAGATTTTTTTTTTAAGACAATAAAAGTTGTTGAATTTTGGGTGGGAGAACTTAAAGCTAAGAAAAGAAGAATGCTGGGACTGGTAGTGACAGGGGAGCATAGTTACAGGTATCTCTGCCCTGCTTCCATGACGGAGACCACTTGAATTGTGGGAAAAGTGTCTGGGAAGGAAGAATTAATTTACCTTTTAACCTGCATCTGTGATGTTCTGGAGATCTGAATCTGTTTGCCTGGCTTCATCTCATGCTGCAAGTATGGATAAGTCATCTGTCCTTTCCGTACTTCAGGGCAATGGACAATACTTCTTTCCTCTGACCTCAGGCTGAGGCTTAAGTCCTTCAGAGCTACAGAATTCTTTAAAGGACAGACTCAAAGAGCTGTAGTCACAGATACCTCATAGAAAGATTTTCCTGCTTTCGCTAATGGGTTTTTTTGGGATGCTTTTTTAAGTGATAGCTTGTTTTAAGGAGAGGTGCATTTTTGACCAAGCAGGATGCTCTGAATTTACATTTCATAGCAATTAACCTGACTTCCAAGACAACTGGGCAGCCAGGGTGAGCCTAGGACCTTTAAATTACTGAAGAAGAAACATGGTTTCTAATGCACTACTGGAATTTTTCTTCCAAGTGGGATTTAGTCCTTGTTTGTTTAGTAGAAATTCAGTTTGAGCACGGAGACCATAGTATCAGAAGGAAATGGTTGCCTTTGTTGGTTTCCCATGACCTATTACTTCAGGCTCCAAGGGGATGCATCTGGGGACTGCTCTGTTTATCTAGCTGACTACTGCTTCAGTGGGAATTTTGGCACCAGAGGAGAGCCTGGCTAGCAGAGGGGAGGGGAATGAAGAGCTCTCCAGACTGGGAGCTCCTGTGGGAGAAAGGAAATGTTTTGCCTTAAAATATCTGAAGATTAAAGCCTCTAGTCACTCTCTTCTCAGCAAGTCATCCTTCTCTTGGCTTAAGTATGTTAGTACAGGACTCATGGTCAGCATGGGGGAGAGGTAGTTTTCTCCAGTCTTGCCTAATCTCCTACTCCCTTCCCCCACTGTCGCTTTTGTCTCTGATTAAATATTTTGAAAGGAAACAGATGGGGATGCTTTGAGACCTAGCAAGCTAGAGTGCAGAATTCCTGAACCTGTAGGGGTATTACTCAGCCTGGTGGTAACGTTTAACTGACCAGTTTATTTTCTTTTTGGTTTGAACAAAGCAGGGCTGACTGCTCCTGATTTATGAGAGGTAAATAAAAAGTGGTTGTTGTCTGCACTGCCATTTATCAGCAATCGTCAGGAAGGAAAGAGATGGTCGTGCCACTAATGATTTAAAGTGTGTGACTAGCAGCTATACACTGCCATTAAATAATAATAAAAAAAAAATCTTGGCTCGTAATGAGCATTTGGCTCCTCTTGCTTTTAGAGGAAGTGAGTAATCAAAAGGGAAAAACATGCCTGTTAAAATGACGCCCATTTTAAAGGCTAAGCTGATGGACTGTGCTGCAGCCTCCACCACTGGGGTTTGCTTCTTTTGGCTGTTGCTATTACAACAACTTCCTCCCACCCCAGCATCAGGCATTCAGTCTTGTTTCCTTCCATCAGTGATAATGCTTGTGTCAGTCCTGTAAGACAAGACTTAAAACTCTTGGTATCCTACAGGACAGAGAGAAACTTCCCCTCACCTTCTCGTCAGAGTTTTGGCCAAGCCCTTGGCATTTTTGTGGAGAGTGCCGAGTTTTCCAGAGAGTTGCTGGGGAAGAGTTGTTACTATACTAAGCAGTAGCAGCTGATACAAATTTAAAATTGCCCTAATAAAAAAAAAAGCAGAGTTATTTTCCAGGCCATGTTTCTTCTTCATACACTGGCAGCGCTTGCAGCAGTGCTGCTCCAAACACACATGAAACAATAAGGATCTTTCTGATGCCTTCCAGAAAGTCAGAGCTATTGAGAGCTCTAGTACATGTTTGTAAACTCTCAATCATTTTTACCTCCTTAACACTTTAAAATATTTCCTTCCTGCCCTGCTTAATAACAAGCAATACTTCTTATTTTGATTTTCTAAAAATGAGCAGGGATTTTTTTCCCCTTTTCAGGTTCTCCCCAGTCCTTTTGTAGAGGCTTGGCTCCCCACTCACCAGCTAATCATATCTCCCTTGTTTGTGACTGACTGTACTGTGGACTGTAACACCCAGGGCTTTGTTCTTGCTCTTTTCCTGCCATTCCCTAGGTCAGCCATGGAACAGACAGGAGGAAGGACTCTTTCTTCCCAAGACCCAGCCCCCAGGATCCCAGGGGTGGATCACTGATGCGCTCCTACAGAGATGCCATCTGCTCTGTGAGGAGCACGGGCAGGTCAAGAGGAAGGACAAGGAGAAGAGGGTCGTGCAGGCAGAGTGCAAGAGAGGTGGTTAGACCCACAGTTGTGGCCCCTGTCCCCTGCTTCCCAGGGGGTGCTCAACCTGCCGAGCCTGCTTCTGATCGCTGATGTTTTGCCAGGCTTGTAATTTCTTGTCCGTTCTCACAGCACAAAAAAATGCAATTGCATGATCCCTCCCACATGGCATTCATCATCTCCTGCAAGGGCTGACTTGTTTCCTGTTACATGCTTACTTCAGTGCTTCGATTTTACCTTTTGTGGATTTCCCTTTTCAGCCCCAGGAGCAGTTCAGGGCTGCACTACATTCTCTGGTCACTAGCCCAAGAGATCCCTGGTTTTTGGGGTCTTAGAGCTTGGTTGCTGCATTGGGTTTGGTTTTAAGGTATGAGAGGCACCAGTTTTGCAGCGTCTCTGGAAACAGGATCATTATCAAGCTGGCAGTGGCTCTGGGGCATGAATTTCAGAGATTTCTGCATCATCGAGATTTAGATCTGAAAAAAACAAAGCTCTGAGGGATTTTTGCTTGCCTCAGAAGAAACCATGCTGAGAGCTGTATGTCAAGGTCATTCAATTATCCCAGCCCCTTCCACTCCTCATCACGCAACCTGCTTATAACCGACAAAGAATTAAAGCAGGGCTATGGACTGAATTTTCCCAAGGAAATCCTTCTGGGAGATAACCTGTATGAACGTCTGAGCAGAGCCAGGCAGAGGTCCCAAGAACAGGGCTGAGCTTCACAAAAATCCCCAGAGGTAGGAGGAAGGGCCATCTGCCCTAACAGTAGATTGTACAAGCAGCTTTGGTTTGATGTGATTGCAAGCAGCACACTGGCTTTCTGCAGGCTGAAATGTTTCAAAAAAAAGAGAGAGATAAAAGCTGCAGATTAGTACACCACTTTGGGGCAAAGACAGGCTATCCTGACCTAGTAAATGCAGTATGTGGTTGGTTTGTATGCATGGAGTTACTGATCTACTAGTTTGTAATAAAACAGGTTCCAGGAAAAAAAAAAAAGATAAATTCCTCCCACTGATGTCAAATATGCCTTCAAAGTAGGAGATAGGCTGCTTTGTCAGCTGGGGTAATTTGGCTTATCAGATTTATTAACATGCTTGTCAGTAATACGCGTTTTATCTGATTTTCTGATGCTGTAATTTGTTTGCAGCACAAAGTCAGCTAGTTTAATAAGCTGCTGAGGTCTGGGCAGAGGGAAGGGGTGGCTTTTTTAATCAACGTGTTGGGAAGAGAATAAGCAGAAACTATGTGTTGGTCAAGAGCCATGCACAGCATCTGGCCTGTGCAAACACTTCAATCTAGCAGCAGCAACTGGGAGGCTTTGGAGCAGTGCTGAAGACACTTGGGGATATTTGTGCTTTCACAGAAGTGCACTGCCTGTGCCTCCAGTGCCAGGCATTTGATTGGGAGGCAGTGCCGTGGAGGGGATCCCTGTTAGACACTCACTTACACAAGTTGTGTGTGATCTCTTTGCATTACAGCAGTGCATGCATTATATCTGCAGCTGTGCAGGTGGCCGGTCTCATACATTCTCACTGGTCTCTGCTCTCCTCTTACTGATGGCTCTGCCACACTGAGTTGTAGGCGCTCTTGGAACATCTATCCACAACATGTATTGAAATGCCAGAAAACCATGGGGCAAGGCTTTGCTAGTAGCCTCTTCGCCAACCTTGCCTTTCCCTCCTTGCCATCTCTCACTTCAGGAAATACAGCATAAAATGCAGAACATTATTTTTGTATTAATTGGTTTAGCTAAAGAATCACCTACAGCACAGGCAACAGAGAGATGTAATGAGTAGCTATCCTGTCATTGGAAAATCCACAGCACAGACTATTTGTCTTCTCTGGCAGCGCTTATTGCAGCCCAAAGGGGTTTGTACTGCTCTAGCTCTCAGGAACTGGGGTGTGCTGGAATTTTCCTCTTTCCCACCTACTTACCTTGCTTCTCATCTTCCCAGGGTCCCTCAACACACCACATACTTAACTCCCACTGCCACACTAGCAAAAGATAGGAAGGCAAAAATACCATGGGAGTTAGCCACAAAGGAGTCTGAAGACATATCTTTCCTCCAAAGATGAATTGTAGGTGGTTGCTACCTTTGGATCTGAGTGTGAAGCACAAGGGAATTAGACCAGGATTGGCTCAACTTCTCAGGAAAACACAGCTAGTTGAAAAAAATATTTGTTGGATACAATATGTGCAACACACAAACAAGCAAACTCTCATGCTTGGCTTATCTCACATACCACCAGCCAATGTCCAAACCTTAAGGCTGGTGGCCAGCTTGGAGTTATTAATTCAGCTGGTGTGGGGAGTGTGTTCTCCCTCGTATGAGAGAGCAGATGAACATCAGCCCTCGTGTTCATGGCCTGCCTGAACAAGCCCATCTGAGTCCATGATGGGAACTGGCCACCAGATATATGCAACTTGCAGGTTTTCCAGGGATCCGAGAAGGGTGTATAGCCCCAATTTCTGTCAGTGGCTGTTGGAGCCAGTTTGCCAAGCCCACATGGCTGCTGGTGCTGCTTAAGCAGAGCCAGCTTCTGGGGCAGAAGCTCAAGTGATGGCAGGACAGCTGCTGCAGAGGAGTCAGACATCATGGCCAAGGCATTCTTTAAGAGAAGATGAAATTATGAAAATCTGGAGTATTGCAAACTAAGACTGGTCCCATGAAGAAGTGTAAGTAAAGGAGATTGAGCGCAAGACCATGCACCTAAATTTTAGTTCCTGCCTGCATATCAACTAACAAAGAAGCAGAACAGGCAGACTTTTTTGATTGTGAAAAGTCATCCAAAAATCCTCCGGCTCCTTTGCAAATGTAATAACTGATATGTTGATGCTTGACTAGACTTATGTTTCTGACTTTGGGCATTTGAAATTTTTTTTGCATCTTTTGAGTTAGCAGGACTTACTTGAGCAACTGCAATTTTCCTGAGGATGAGGATGATGGCTCCCACAGCCTAGAATCTTTCCCTAGGCTGCACCTTCCTCAGAAAAAGATAAAAACATCCTCCATTAAGAAGAAGAGGAAGGTGATTGTTGTAGGGGACTCCTTCCTCAAAGGAACAGAGGGACTCATTTGCAGACCAGACTCACTCCACAGAGAGGCCTGCTGCTTACCAGGGGCATCAGTGAAGGAGGTAGCTGGAAAACTTCCTTCCCTGGTTCACAAGACAGACTACTATCCTCTGATAGTAGTCCAAACTGGTAATGATGGTCTAGTAAACAGAAAGACCAAAGCCATCAAGAAAGACTTCAGGGCCATTGGGAAAATGATGGAGGGCTCTGGGGCACAAATAGTATTCTGCTCCATCCCAAGGCTAAATAGAGAGGAGCTGGAAGTCAGGAAGAAGAATTCGATTAATGCCTGGCTCTGAGCCTGGTGTCAGGAAAGGAGCTTTGGCTTCTTTGATCATGGGGTGGCTTATGCACCCCCAGACTTTGTTGCTAAGGATGGGACACGTCTCCTAGTGGGGCTAAAGCCCTTGCTAAAAACCTAACTAAGCACATAAATCAAGCTTTAAACTATATGTGAAGGGGGAGGGGGTTGAGACCAGGCTAGACAAGAGCGAGCCTGGATATGGGGCACTAGAGATTAGGAGAGGGTGTGCTGTGAGAACCACCAGTACATCACCACACGGAGAGTAGGGGACAACACACCTAGGGGTGCTAAGGGAGATACAGGCACTCTGGCACTAGCTACTCCAGTTACCAGGCAACTGGGAATGAACTCCGTTCCCTCTAAGAAGGCTGAAGGCTGGGCAGCTCAGCTGAAGTGCATTTACACCAATGCACGCAGCATGGGGAATAAGATGGAAGAGCTGGAAGCTGTTGTAGGGCAAGGAGCCTATGATGTCATTGCCATCACAGAAACGTGGTGGGATGATTCATATAACTGGAGTACAGCTATGGTGGGGTACAAACTCTTCAGGCGGGATAGGAAGGGTAGGAGAGGAGGCAAGGTAGCCCTCTTTGTAAGGGAGGACTTGGACACCATTGAGATGGATTGTGTGATGAGGAGATTGAGTGCCTGTGGGTTAAAATCAGAGGAGCCCATAAGAAGGGAGACTTTGTGATGGGAGTCTGTTACAGGCCACCCAGCCAAGGAGAAGCAGCTGATAAGCTCTTCTGTAACCAGCTGGGGTTAATCTCTAGATCAATGCCTCTTGTTCTTGTGGGAGACTGCAATCTCCCTGATATCTGCTGGAAGTATAATAGAGCAGAAAGGAAGCAGTCTAGGAGGTTCCTGGAGTGTGTGGAAGACAACTTCCTTGCACAGCTGGTGAATGAACCAACAAAGGAAGGTGCCCTCCTGGACCTGCTGTTTGTGAACAGAGAAGGCCTTGTGGGGGATGTGGCAGTAGGATGACACCTAGGACTAAGTGATCATGAGATGATAGGGTTTTCTGTTCTAGGTAAAGTGAAAAGGGTGGTTAGCAGGACAGTAGCATTAAATTTCCAGAGGGCAGACTTTGGACTGTTCAGAAGGCTGGCTGGCAAGGTCTAATGGGAGACAGTCCTTAAGGGCAAGGGAGTCCATGAGGACTGGGAGCTCTTCAAAAAGGAGATCCTGGCAGCTCAGAAGAAAGCCATCCCCATGTTCTGGAAAAAAAAAGCCAACAGGGGAAAAAAACAGCTTGGTTGAACAGAGAGATCTTGAGTGATATCAAGAAGAAGAGAAAAGTTTATGGGCTCTGGAAGAGGGGACAGGCCTCTTGGGTGGGCTACAGGAGGGAAGTGAGATTGTGTAGGGAAAAACTCAGAGGGGTTAAGACTCAACTAGAAATCAGATTGGCTAAGCCTGTGAAAGATAACAAAAAATATTTCTATAAATATATAAATAATAAGAGGAGGACTAGGGAGACCATACAGTCCCTACTGAATGCAGAAGGAACAACAATGACAGGGGATGAGGAAAAGGGTGAGGTACTTACTGCCTTCTTTGCCTCAGTCTAACTGTAAAGAAAGTTGTTTCATCTGTGTACATATCTAGGAGCTAGAGGAGCAATACGAGGCTCCCACGGTCCAAGAGGAGGTGGTCAGAGCCTTGCTAGCCTGACTAGACACCCACAAGTCTATGGGGCCAGACGGGATTCACCCTAGGGTATTGAGGGAGCTGGCACATGTGCTGGCCAAACCCCTTTCCATCATCTTCCAACAGTCCTGGAAGACTGGGGAAATTTGACCTCGATGCCAGGGAAAGTCATGGAACAGGTGATCTTGAGTGCTATCATGAAGCACATGCAAGAGAACCGGGTGATCAGGCCCAGTCAACACGGGTTCACAAAAGCAGGTCTTGCCAAACTAACCTGATCGCCTTCTATGACAAAGTGACTCGGCTGCTGGACGAGGGAAAGGCTGTGGATGTGGTCTTCCTGGACTTCAGCAAAGCCTTTGACACAGTTTCTCACATCATTCTGCTACGGAAACTGTCAGCCTCTGGCCTGGACAGGGGCACACTCTCCTGGGTAGAAAACCGGTTGGATGGCCGGGCCCAGAGAGTGCTGGTAAATGATGTTAAGTCCAGCTGGAGGCCAGTGACAAATGGTGGCCCCCAGGGCTCAGTGCTAGGTCCAGCCCTGTTCAATGTCTTCATCAATGACCTGGATGAAGGCATTGAGGATACCCTTAACAAGTTTGCAGATGACACTAAGCTGTGTGCAAGTGTTGATCTGCTGGAGGGTAGGGAGGCTCTGCAAAGGGGTATGAACAGGCTGGACCGCTGGGCTGAGTCCAATGGCATGAGGTTTAACACAGCCAAGTGCCAGGTCCTGCACTTGGGGCACAACAACCCTATGCAGAGCTACAGACTAGGAGAGGTCTGTCTAGAAAGCTGCCAGGAGGAGAGTGACCTGGGGGTGTTGGTCGACAGCCGACTGAACATGAGCCAGCAGTGTGCCCAGGTGGCCAAGAAGGCACTGGTGAGACCACTCCTTGAATCCTGTATTCGGTTCTGGACCCCTCACCACAAGAAGAATGTTGAGGCTCTGGAGTGAGTCCAGAGAAGAGCAACAAAGCTGCTGAAGGGGCTGGAGAACAGGCCTTATGAGGAATGGCTGAGAGAGCTGGGGTTGTTTAGCCTGGAGAAGAGGAGGCTGAGATACCTCATTGCTCTCTTGAACTGCCTGAAAGGAGGTTGTAGAGAGGAGGTTGTTGGCCTCTTCTCTCAAGTGTCAGGGGACAGGACAAGAGCGAATGGCCTCAAGCTCCACCAGGGGAGATTTAGGCTGGACATTAGGAAAAAATTTTCACAGAAAGGGTCATTGGGCACTGGAAGAGGGTGCCCAGGGAGGTGTTTGATTCACCTTCCCTGGAGGTGTTTAAGGCACAGGTGGACGAGGTGCCTGGACAAGGGCATGGTTTAGTGTTTGGTAGGAATGGTTGGACTCGATGATCTGGTGGGTCTCTTCCAACCCGGTTATTTTATGATTCTATGATATTTGTTTCAAAGTAATAATCTCTCTTAGGATCACTTACATGTAGAGGAGGAAAAATTTTAGCACACCTGGTATTTTACCAAGTAAGGAGATGAGAATTACCATGTTTACTTTGTACTCTGAGTCAAGTCAGATCGCAGCAATAGCAGGAGATAGGAGGCATCGAGCACTGGATGTAATGGCAGAACAGCACCAGCAGGGAACTGTAAACAGTGCTATAACTTCACTCCCTGAGAATGATTTGTCCATGTTGTTACACTTTCCACACTCCTCTTGAAAGCTAAGGGAATTTTATGAGAGGGTAGTGAGAAGTCAAAGTCAGTCTGTTTCCAGATTCAAGAGTGTTTTTCACTAGGGATCAGCAATAAACGATGCAACTCTTTTGCCTGTATGTTAATACAAGGCACCAGGGAAATGTCTGCATATTTTTTGTGTGTACTATGAGTTAATTATTACCACAAGACTTTTCTTTAAAGTCATACTGAAAATATTTTCCCTAAGAAAACAGTAAATGATTGGAAAAGCAAATAGATCAGTGTTTAAGGGCTTGTTATCTTACCATCCCTACCACAGCTGGCTCTTGCAAGCTCTAATGATGGATGAGCACATTAGAACTGCACGTATTTAAGGCACTACAGGCTTCTCAGTGCCAGGAGCTTAAAGTATACTGTCAAGTTATAAATCACAGGCCAAGTTGCGCCTTGACATCATTGTACTCCAAGCAACTCAAATGGCAGGATTACGTCCTAGCATGTTTCTAATGAAATATTAGGTTTGTTTTTAATTTATGTTTTTACCATGTTTGTTTTGGTTTGCATTTTGCTCAGCTTTAGTGGGGAAGTTGGGATGTACATTTCCAACAAATTGCACTTCTGTTCATAGGTACTAACTGAGCTTTACTTACAATTATCATAGGGAAATGTTAATTTAAAATATTCTGGGAGAAATAATGTCTATTATATTTGGCTTATTGGGTTTTTAAACTTTTTTTTTTCATTCATAGAACTTCAAATCTGCTAAGTCTTTCCTTCTCCCCTGTATGTTCCACCCATCTGTCCTCTCTGATCGTGCCCCATGGAGCTGTTTTTTAATACTTACCTGCAGCTCTGTCTGCCTGCATGTTTTGCAGAACACAACAGTCACCTGTGAACTGGTACTTAGATTCTGTCTCTATTCAGATTAAGATTCTTTTTTTTCTTTTGTTAGGTGCAAAGTTTCCCATTAAATGGACTGCGCCAGAAGCAGCATTGTATGGAAGGTTCACAATAAAGTCCGACGTGTGGTCTTTTGGGATCCTATTGACAGAGCTGGTAACAAAAGGGAGAGTGCCATACCCAGGTAAGAAAACAGTCTGAACCCTACTTAACCTGGGGAAAGGAATGGGAATGAGCCAAGCCACATGCTTAAATTGGAATGTTTATTTTTACTGGCTTCAAAGGAGGCCAGTTGTCATGTGTAGGTCTGTGTAGGCTCAAAAATGGTCCTTACTCTGTGTGATGGTCCTGCTGTGTCATGGTCATGATAAAAATGACAAGAGGACAGAAAATTCAACATAACAATTTCTAATTTTTTTAATTATACTCAATTAATATACTTTACAGCCAAATGATGAAAGTAGTGTAAAATTACCATACTGTGGAGCAAATAGCTCTCTGTAGTACTGTGTTCACTTTAAGATGCCAACAGTTATACTCCCAGAGTGGGATTGCTCCATTTATTCTGTCAGTCTGGTTCTTTGCAAAGTTTGATAACCGTCTGAATGTCTTATTACCCAATCTCTTTTTTATAAACTCTTGGATTTCAGTCCTTGCTTTTGAGATGGATGGAAAGGAAAGAAACTAATTCTATAACGTGCAGGCCGGAGCTCATGGCAGGGTCACAGCGGGGCCAGATTCTCCGCATGGGGGAACCGGAGGCCCCACGGCTCTTTGTTGAAACCTTGCCAAGTAGCCAGTGGATTAAGATTTGTAGGAGAGGTGATTGGATCTGGCTATGCAGAAAGAGCTTTTCATTCTGTTGGTCCCTCTAAAGACTGTAGGCATTTAGGTAGAGAGTATAGGTGTGAGGAGAAAACAGTGCATTACATGGAAAATAATTTTATCCTTTCATTTTCTTATCAACGCAGATACTAGTAACAGGGCATCCAACTGCATCTTTATTATTTCTATTAAAAAAAATCTCTGAATGCTCACCAGTATGGCTGTGTGAACTGCAGCTGATTTAATGGAAAGTGCCCTAAAGCAGTTTGAGTTTTCCAATCTGTGCCATAAACAACCAGTCAGATCCATACATAATACAAGTGGAGAAGCAGCAAGGTGGAATTCTGTTTATTTTGTGGTATCACATGGCAATTCAGAAGGCTGAAGCCAGCAAAACTAAACTCACAGAGTTTTACCAGGAATTTCAACTTTGCTAGTTCCTAGCAGCCAGTAGCTGATACTTGGGAAGAGAACATGGGGACTGGAAGTCTTCTCATGATCAGCAGTGAACTTTGTCATGGTTAAAAGGGAACAGTTTAGCAAAACTGTGACTGTGACCACAGAATGAGGTAGCAGAAAGTGAGATGATGTGATTCTGTGGAATGGATGAGTTTCTCCACCCAGTACTTCCCCATGTGGCTAGTGAAAAGCGCGTGTTGCCACCACACACATGTTAACTCACAAGTTTGTAACTGAACACAGAGTTGGCCATGGTAGCAGAGGATGTCTGCACTGCCTGTGTTCCTTTTCCTCCCTGAAGGAGAAAGAGGCCACTGGATATGCATTTAACTGCTTACAATATATAACTTTTTGTAGGACACATGAAATCCCAGGCATAGTCTGTCTCCTGAAAATGTGAACAGTTTTAAGACGTGGCAGCACATCAAAGACAACTAATAGTGTCTCTCCTCTTTAAGCGCCATCCTCGCCCTTTGCCCCTTACTACAAATAGCCCTCATACACTGCAAGTCCTTCCGACTCACTCTCCCCCATCCAGATATCAAGTACCTGGAAGCAACTTTTTGTGTGTTACATATCACAGAGTCAACAATCTTCTAGATGGTCAAATACCACCTCAGTCACCAACTACCCAAGCTCGACGCTAAAGCCCTTCCTTCCCACTGAGTCTCCCACCCTGCTTAGCCAGGAGGCCTTAACCATTCTCTTGACCACCTTCACTCCCCTCTCTCTAAGTTTTACCAAAGGGCATCCTCTATTTTAAATCTGGATTTCCAGAACCTGTAGAGATTTCGATTCAGTCTCACTCCCCAGACCCTAAGTAGGAAAGCTTTTATAAGCCAAGGCAACAATGTAGGGGAACTGAGGTCTTCTCCAGAGGGTCTGTCTTTGCATGTAGGTTGAAAAGAGGGCTTGGACTTCCCAACATGACAAAGACCTCCTGAGCTCCTTAGAAAAGACTATTTTCTGCTGATACAGAAAGGATCACCCGCTTCATGCTGGGGAGAGGAAGAACCTCCTGGGAGGATAAAGCTTCATGAATTCAGGTCTATGTCTGAGGCAGGGAATAGGGTTCAGATACACCTACAGGGCTTTTTCTGCCATCATGACATGGCTTGCCAAGTTGGAAAAGATCAGAGTTCAGCCACTCTGAGAGGCAAGACTTAGCTCACCTCACTCAAGTAGACAACCTATAAGTGAGAGAATGGAGTTCATAGGCACTGCCAGCCACTTGGGCACCCAAAGGTTGTGAATTTGCAAGCTCTGAAAATGGTCAACCTTGAAACAGAAGGTCATGGATCTGTCACTCTATTTTAATAGCCAGTTTCTGAAAAAGTTGTGGGCATGTTGTCCTGATGTTTCTGCTTACAGCTTGTAGCAGGCCAGGGGGAGCAGGGAGAGGCCCTCAGACAAAGGGATTGCTTTCTTGCTTAACAAGATCTTAGTGCCTGAAGAGGTTATTTATAGCATAAACCCCAGTCCTGTGGTGGTAAACCATGCCCAAAGGGCACAGTACCTCACTGCTTGGAGAATCAGGCATTGTTTTAAGCTTGTATAGAAGGAGGAAAGAGCACAGAGGAGGACAGAAGAGGGAAGGCAGTATATAGGAAGAAACAGAATGTGTAGAGTAGGCCTTGGCATTCATTGTCCCCCAGATTTCAACCAGTTCCTGTCCCAGTGCCCTTTTTGGAAGAGAAGCTGAAACACTGGCAGGACATGTGAGCGGTAAAGATTTTTCTGACAAAAATGATGATCAGGCAAGAGTTCATAATCAAGCCTTGCCCCAGACCCTACACCTCCCATAAACAAGACTAGTTCCCAGGTGTCCTCATCTTCATCATTCAACCAAATCTGTTTCTCTGTCAATGGACGTAATGGACCTCTACGATAACTAATTCATTAGTGCTTTTCCAAGCTTTCCCTAAAGCTTTCCCATTCTTTTCACAACATAGCGGATCAAAATAAGAAACTTTCACAGTCTTTCTGGGCATTGAGGTTTTGTTTCCGCTATTGCAGTGGGGAAATAAAAACTAGATATGGGCAGAAGAGGAGCCAAGTTTAAAAAATAACCTGCTTAGTTGACCTTTTTCAGTGTCTGTTTCTTTTCCCTTTCACAAATTCCCCTTGGATCTTAGGTTTGGGGGTTCTTAATAGAGTTCAAGAATAGAGGCTGCATTTCTGTAGCAGTAGTCAGAGAATTTGAGGGTTTTCAATAGATTGCCTTTTGGATAGTCAAAAATCTCAGCTGCAGTAAACAAGCACCTCTGAACTTGCCCCTTCTGCTTTCTGCTGCACTTGTCAAATCAAGAGTATTTACATTTTATGTCTAGCATGACAGCCACCATGATGCTATTTCAAGCTCCACCACGGGAGGTTCAGGGTGGACATTAGGAAAAAAAAAAATCACGGAAAGAGTCATTGGGCACTAGCAGAGGCTGCCCAGGGAGGTGGTTGAGTCACCTTCCCTGGAGGTGTTTAAGGGATGGGTGGATGAGCTGCTGAGGGGCATGGTTGGACTCATGGGAGTGGTTGGACTCAATCATACAGTGGGTCTTTTCCAACCTAGTGATTCTATGATTTTATGATCTACATTGCTGCCTTTGGCCAGGCAGGTCTTTGAGTTTGAGCTCCAAGCAGCATTGCAGCCCCTGGGGAGCTGTGGTCTGTCTCCTCATCCCAAGAGGAAGCTGGGCCACAAGTGCCAGAGAGCGCATGGTACCTGCCCAAGGCTGGGGCTGAGTACGCATCAGTAACCTGGCATATGTGTGTGTGCTGTCATCATGGATGGTAGATAAGGAGTTGCGAGAGATGTGTACTCAACACGTAGCACAGATAGGCTGAAATAGGTTTCTTTGTAAGCAGGAAAGCTACATTCAGAAATGCTATAGCTCAAAGTTGCAAATGATAACTTATTTTAAAAAAATAAAACCAAAACAAGCAAAAGACCCCAACAGATATAGATAGCCTAGCTTTGTGGGTGTTTTGAGGATGAGGGGTTGTTGGGGGGTTTCAGACCTTGATTTCTAAATGAAGTAGCATGACTTCCAGATTTTTAAAAAGTTTTACTATTTTTGCACAGAAACTAGGTTCATATTGTACTTTGAAGCATTATGCTTCAAAGGTTGTCTTCCTTCAGGATCAGCTTTCCTGTTCCCTTCAGTGCACTATCATGCTTGTGTTTGGAATAATCTTCCTGAGTAAGTCAGATATTGCATTCCTGCACCCTCACCTCTGGCTTTTCCTTTAGGCTGTTCATGGAAGTTAGGAATTCTGCTTCTAGATAAACTGAGTAAGACCCAAAAATCAACCTTTCTTTTGAGACCATGGTCTGAGCGCCAATGTGATCCAGCCCCTCTGGAGGACTACAGTTTTGTCTTCTCAACTGTATTAGAGAAGGGCAAATATGTCCGTGTCTGAGGAACCATTAAAATGCTTGGACCTCACATTACCCAGAGTAATCTATATAGCTTATTAGCTTTGGATATTGGGGTGCTGCAAAGTTACAGCAATGTTCCTCTCTTCTGGAAGAGTAGCTTTGCCCACATCCATGGTATTTGCACATCTGCTGTGCACCATCTAATCAAGCCCGCCAGGGCACTCCAGAGCACTTTGCAGTGTTTTCCTTAGCCACAACTGGAAACTACATCCTCTTTTATGTCACACTAATTCTTACTACTGCAGCTTTTCTAAGAAAATTCAAGCAGCATTTGGTTTCTGTCCCCCATCCATTTGGGCAGGTAATTTTTACTGTATTGAACCATATCCTGTGGCATCTTAAGACTGTTGTTCGTTTCACTAATAAAGCTGGATCGTGGGAGGTTATTTCATTTTTGCTCTTCTCAGGGAATAACAATCTAGTGGGAAAACCCATCTTTTGGAAATGGGATGTTTTCTTCTTATTTCAAATGATAGTTCCAGAAGCATCATGAGCACAAACTGATTTTCAGGCAAGTGAAATAGCTGCAGTCTACAGAAGTATATTGCTGAGTAGTTTATTTCACAGATTTAAGGATTTTAGGATAAACTTTTAAGGGGTCTAGAAGTGTACTGCACACAGAATTTCAGTTATTATTTACTGTAAGAGTTTAAACTCTCGGGTATTCATTAGGATAGAGGAGTTGTGACTACTCAAATATTCTCTCTGTGGTGTTAGAAATGCAGATACAGCAGGCTCCTGCTAACAAAAGAGAAACACTAAGACTTGTTGGATAGGATAAGATAGAGCAAATCTAGATAATAGATTTGTAAATATAAATAGATCACTTAGGAGATAAAAAGTACATCTGAAATGCTGTTATTTTTCTAAGTCTGATGAACAATCCAGTAGATCTTGAAAGTAAAATTTATTTGAAACTCCTCTTTTAAATTAGCAACATACATCAAAACCAATAGAATTTCTTTGGCAAATCCTAGGTGCTGCAGCCCTTACTAGATGTATGAATTCCAGTAGGGAACATGAGGATTACTTAATTCAGTTTCACATCTGAGTTTTAGTGGGAGGGGAAAGGAGAAAGGAAAAGGGCATTTTCCTGGATTATGCCGTGATTAGAAAACCTGGCTTGACTAACTTTCCAGGGACAAAACAATGACTAGGATCTCAGACAGCATGTCTCTTTTATGCTCTTTTTTTCTGTTTTGGTTTTTGGCTTTGTTTTTTTTTAAAAAAAACGGGATGTGAAGATCTGTTTGTGTTTTTCCTTCCCCCCCCCTCCTCTCTCTCTTCTCAGGGTTTTTCTTCCAGCATACAGTTTGTTATCAAGTTTCAGGGCGTGCTTTGCAGCACTGAAGAATGCACTAGATAAAAATACCAAACATTTGATATCTTAGAATAACAAATCAGTTGGGAAGGAGCTTTTCTGCTGCTGTTGTTTCCATCTGTGTTATACTTAAAGGAATACTACCAAAATAAAAAATAAATAACTCTGTTTGTGGGTTGGGTATCTACAATAGGTGAATTACTGATAACACTTATTTTCAAAGCCTGTAATATGTAAGGGAAGCAAAACACAGCAGAAGTTCTTGCCCAAAAACATGAGGTGATTCAGCTGATTCAAAGACAAGGATATGAATAAAGAGTGCAGATTTTCATTCAAAATACAAATTAAAAAAACAAATATTTGAGAACACAACATAAGCAAAATGCCCATTTTTTTTTCTTGTAGCATCTTGAAACCAGTAAGACCAGAAGGTTTGGGTTGATGCTGCCTTTGGGTTGGTGATGACTAACAGGCCACTAGCATTGTTTTGTAATTTTATAAAAGAGTAGAATATCTTTGAAAATGTTCTTTTTGAATAATGAGGAACACAGTAACATTTGTTCAGTGTGTGGCAAGCCTTCCTGGTTTGTCGTGAGCCTGTGTGACCCAACAACCTCAATTTGGAGTCAGTAATATAGGAAAACCTTAACTCTATGCAGAGTCTGATGTCTGCAGAGGACCTTTATTTCTCTGCTTTCTTCATTCTGTGGAGTTTTAACTGTGAACCACTTTATGTGCCATACAAAGTATTTGCTCCTTCTCGAAAACATCTAACACCAAAAATACAGTGGGTGGACAGAGGTGATAAATCAAAAACAAGAAAACAGTGCTAAGGTGTTGGTCTGCAGGTTAGAAAGTAATGTAAATCAGTAATCTAACCTTTCTTTTTGCAATTATCATGCTTGTATTTCATGTAATAAGCTACTGGTTTTGGAGAGGGATCATACCATATCCTGCCCATTGAGAGTAAGCCAAGAGGGTAACCATGGAAGCAGCATTTTAGTCATCACTGGATCCTAAAAACTACTGAGAAGGAAAATAATCCAGGTTACCTTGCAGTAGATGGGGAGCTGAAAGAAGGATGCTGGGGTAGTTTCATTTTGCTTATGTGAACCAAAATAATTTTGTATGATCAAGAAAACTTTATGTGTTGTCGATAAAGTCATAGTCAAGTTAACATTCCATTTAACAGTGTGGATTTGTCTGCCCTTTACAGGCATGAATAACCGTGAAGTCTTGGAGCAAGTTGAACGTGGTTATCGGATGCCGTGTCCTCAGGACTGTCCCATCTCCTTGCACGAGCTTATGATCCACTGCTGGAAAAAAGACCCAGAGGAGCGTCCAACTTTTGAATATTTGCAGGGTTTCCTTGAAGACTACTTCACTGCAACAGAACCCCAGTACCAGCCCGGTGACAACCTGTAAATCCCTGGCCTCCAGACACTGTCATGAATTACCAGGTGTCTCTCAGCCCTGCCCCACCTGCCCTTCAGCTTCCAGCTCTGTGATTGGCTTCTCCAGGGTGCAGCATCTTCCAGCAACACCATGCGCAGGAGAAGCTGAAGCTGGGAACTTATGCAGCTCTTGCCTATGACCACTTGTCCTAATAATCTGAATGTCCTGGATGAAAAGGAGAAAAACACTTGTTTTTTCTTAATCAAAGACTCCAAAACTGCATTGTATTGATGTTATGTAAACTGCAAAACCTCTGTTCATTGTAAATAGTAACTCAGTGCCAATAACTGATCCTAGTGCTTTCCTTTTTTTAAAATGCAAAACCTATGTGATTTTAACTAGTCTTCTCCTGATTCAACTAAAAGTATTATTTTCCAGAAGTGGCCTCTTTGTCTAAAACATTTTTTTTCATGTTTTAACAAATAAAAAAAAAATCAGGACAGGTGTTTGGTTTTTTGCTTTTTTATATATAAAATATATATAATATATATATACATACCTGTACATACAGTATATGGGTGCTATTGCAGAGGAAACTCATTTGGAAATGAATGAATCCTGCTGTAGCAGTACCCAGAAAGCGATAATTTTACTGCAGACATGAAAACACTGGTGGGATTCTGAAAGCCAGTGATCTAATTTTTGGCTTTTGCCAAGCATGAATTTTTTAAATTGGATTGCACTTTTTGTTTATGATTATGTACCTGTAGATGGTTGTAACTTTGCTCTTTCAGGAACCATGTGCTGTATTTACAGTAATGTTTCCAATGTTTGACAAGTGTGTGATGATTTGTTCTTGAAATTAAAATGAACATATTTAAAACTAGAAAACTACACCATCACCGTTTGAACTGGAAAATTGAAACTGCGAGGACTTCTTGTATCAAAACACGTATACTGAAATGTTTTGGAAGGATTATTAAACTGTAACCACATTTGGATGGTCTTAAAATCATAGCATTTTAGCCATGTCCACCTGCTAAACTGTTGGTCATGCAACTAGGATTTTTCTGTTTTATGTGTAACATTTTTCTGTTGTAAAGTAAGTGTGTTAAATGTCCTGTACTGCTAATGAAATTACTTTCTCTGTGTCTGCAAGTTCTCCAGTGGAATTACTATGCACTTCTTTACATTTCATGGGGGATGCACAGAACGAAGTATTACCTTTTCAGTTGTCTGTACCAGCCTTGAATTAATTACGTTTAACCAAAAAAAAAAAATTCCTTTCTATTGAGTTTTTAATACTGAGTTGCAAATTTTAAAGTCTTAATTACATTTTGTTATGGTTTTTTTGCAAGTTTACATTTTAAAACTGTTTAACTTTCTTAATTTAGTAATTAAAAAAAGAGCATTTTACATTTGGATAGTTGTTTTTTTGTTTAAACTGTGGAGATGAGATTAAAACTTTTCAAGAAGGGGTGTCATGCCATTTGGGGCATTATATTTCATAGGAGTATGCAGACCAGTCACCTATGGGACATCATTTTCCAAATTATGAAGTCAATATGTTTTTAAACAGCTGGAGTTCAACTGTAGGGAAGATGGTTGAATGTGTAGCTATTCTCTCATTCCTCTGTTCTATGAGCAGTTTATTCTTTGATAGTTCTGTTGCATTTAACGTGAATACTTCTATGAGTGTTGCAGGAAAAGATTTCCTATGCCTTGTATTGCTGTTATTGCTTCAAAATGTTGCAACCAAGTAGGACTTCCTGACAGCTGAGGCTTTTTTTTTAAATTATTTAATACTTAGCTTGTGAATTCATATTCTGAATATTCAAACATTTTCTAAAGAAAACCTTTTTCCATTCCTGAAAACTAAACCAATAATGAATTGAGATTCAGAGAACAAATTATCATCATTGTATTAATCTTTTCTATACAAAACACTGACTGAAAATGCTCTCGCAAAGGAAGGTTCCACACTTAGCCTTTCTTGAAGTGTGAATTTATATGGCAATGTTGCTTGTTACCAGATTTCCATGCTAAATTGGTTAACATTTTACATGTAGAGTCTATAAGTAATGTTATGTACTGATATATTCAATGTTGCTGTACCTGTAGCTGTGGAGCACTGAAGAGGCCATCATTCTTGTTGGACTTTTCTTTTCCTCTTAGTACTTACCAAGTGAGTCGTGGTCCTCTTTCTCCCACAGCTACCCCCCTGCCTTAAAACGTCATCCACTGAACTGAGGACTCCATAGTAACTCAGCGGCTGGCAAAGCCAAAATGTCACAAACTAAGCCCAGTGCTCGGTGGCAAAGCAGGGCCATCCTGCCACGTTCCTTAGCAGCCTTTGCTATTCCTCAAACTTAAGTACAATTCCCATCTGTCACGCAGGATGAGCCTAGAACATTAGTTTTGCCTATATTTCTCATTAGAAGTAAGACTCAGATGGGGCATTGTTGGGGTTTTATGGCCTTTATTTCTGATTCTTGGGTTTGTTTCTTGTACCACATTCAGTCTACGAGTATCATGTTGGTCTCTGCCACATCTTTGCCTGCACCTGGCTTGTGTGCAGACCGGTACCACTGTTGAGTGGCAAATCCAGACCATTCCTTATCGGTAGTTCTTCTGCTTCTTTTTCTTAATGTTGGGAGTTCTGTTGTTTGGGTTTTTTAATCTCTCAAATAAAAACATTAGCAAAAATTTAAACAGGATTGTTAGCATTTTTGCAATAACTTAATAAAAGCCTTTTCTTAAGCACTGTGTATACACCACAAATACCTGTGTGGCGACTATGAAAGTTAAATTATCAGATTAAAAATCTGTTCCCTCCAATTATTTTGTTTTATAATGTAAGGCTAAATAAATCTTATCTAGGTTAAAACAACTGGACTAATGCTTCCCCCACCAGCCTGTCTGACTCCTGACCGACCCGTGAAGTAGCAGCTAAGTTCAAGAAAAGGTGATCTACCAGCAGCTGAAAGCACTACATGGGGTGGCCCAAGCATCTTCGGGACAACCTTAATACCAAGCCAGTCCCAGGAAAGATGACAGGTAGAAATGCAACATTGCTGTGAAAGGGGCAATAGTACGATTAATGCCTGTTAACACATGTCAACAGAAGGAAATTACTTGAAACTTATTGGGTCTTTAAAAAGGTCCAAAGTTTGTCAGAGGCACTAGCAGGATATTCTTTTGCTGCTGCAAACTGTGTTCGACTTAGTTGTGTGTGACTCCAATTTTGATTTAATTACCGCTGTAGGAAAGCAAAGCAAATACAAAATAGAAAAGTTATTAACAGCTCAAATTACAAGAATAATCATAAAAAGAAAATCTGCTTTCAGTGGGAGTTCCTCTCCTGCAGCCACTAGACTGGAAAGGACTACCTGCAGACCTAGAAGGCAGATTGCTAAATGTATTTGACCTTGCCACACAACTTCAAGGTGAGTGGGAAGTTGTTCAAATTTATTTTAATATCCACCATACTTTCCTCAAATGCTGCAATAAAAAATGCAGCACACTAATGAGTGCTGCCACGTGGTACTTGAGGGGTTTAAGGACCTCGCATGAGGCTGAGCTGAAGCAGGCAAGAGCTATTAGGAGATATACAGTAGCTCCTCTCCTAATGTGTAGACAATATCCATTCATCAAAGAAGGCTTTTCCTGTCTAATGGGAAATTACCACCAGCAGCGCAGACAAAAGGATATTTATTTTCTCCAATCATGTCAGTTTGAGAGCCTGTCTGTCTTTCAAGAATAATTGAAGTCTGTTTGTAGCTCAGAAACCTCGTTGTGTTCTGCAGTCGTGGTAAGCAGTGATTATAATTTCCTGTGATTCATACACAGGGAAATTTTATCAGTGAGGAGGCTCCTGTCAATTGTGCCAGCATTCCCTGCCATCTTAACTGAAGAAGAGGGCACTTCAGTTTTGGATTTTCCTGCACAGAACAAACCAGAAGCTGTGTCCTTTCAGCAAAAAAAAGGGAAAGAGGCTCTCGTCAGGATGCTGCTGGCGTAGGTTATCAGTCATTCCTTCCCAGTACTTCTGAATTTGTCAGGAGAACTTTGGACATCTAAAACCAGGTTGCTGGGATTTTGAATGTTAGAGGGGAAATGCTGGCTTCCTTTTCAGCCTGCGAGATATTTTCTGTTGACTTTTATTATAGCCAATGTTCTTGTGTGTGTGTGTGTCTGTGTGTGTATCTACTACACAAAATGCAATTCACGTACAAAACCATCTCTGCCTACACAAGCACCAATCCATCTCCTTGTATTCCTCCCCTGAAGCTGAATGCTTAACATAAATGTAAGATCAGGATGCGAGTATATTAGAGGACAGAGTGGTGTTAACAACAAAAGAGCTGCTTCTTTTTTTCCCCTTTTTTTAAGATTTTTCTGATTCCCACTACTTGATCCATTACAGTCCCTGTTCACAGGCCAGGCAAGGGGTGGTAGCAGCAAGACACGACTCAATGATGCTGTGTGTTTCTGGCTACTGCAGAGAGCAACCTGCCGCTGATTTCAAAGCCGAGGAGGGAGAACATGTCTTCCGAGGGCTTGGCTGCAGTTTGGGGCCTGCAGTGTGAGTATGCAGGAGGGCCAAAACCGAAGAGAGATCTCCTAGGAAAAGCAGGTCATTAGCTGGTAGGCTGTGTATCATGTTGTGCTAGAGGGAGAGCAAAAGGTTTTGCAGCACCAGCTGTGCATGCAGTGCTTGTGTTTTGCAGTGACCAGGCATTTCAGATGATCAGATCAGATTAGATGAGAGCAGGCTGGTGAGCATGAACTGTGGGTTCAGTTACCAAGTGTAAATATCTTCCCTCTTAGGGGTGGGAGTAAATATGTATTCAAGATGGGCAAAAAGATCACAGAACTGTGACTGAAAGGCAAGTTGCATCTGCCTGGCCAGGCCAGACAGAGTTTGATTGCTCAGTCCATTGTTGGGAATAACTCGGCATTAGGCCCTGTGAATAGCTAAAAGGGCAAAGAGCAAAGAAATGAGATAATCTCCTTCCTCTGTGTCTGGGCTAGAGCTTGCCAAGGGCTCTGGTTTGCTTTTCTGTGCATCAGCATTTGTTGCCAAGATCCCGCACCCAGAGCTTTGTGAAGCTTGCTCAGCTCCTTACTGTCACAGCTTCGCACAAAATCCTTGAGCCTGTAATGGATGATTTTCATCTGGAAAAAGAAAAAAGGGAAGCAGAGAGGCTTTCTGACCATGTTGTAGCTTTGCTTGTTGATGCTGGGGCTCACCCTCCTGCCGGAGGCCTGCCCAAAAGCCCTGGCATCCCCTGTGCTGGATTCACTGCCACAGTCCAGGCTCTGGGCTGCCTTCCAGCCCTGCTGTGCTGCTGGGTTTCCCTGCCTAGCAGTTTATGCTTGTACAGGAAGGGTTCCTGGTGTCCTAGCACACCCCTCCTGGCACCGTGCTGTGCCAGGGCCAGCCCTGCCAGCCATCGACTGCAGCTCAGGCGTGACCGTGTGTAGCTGTGACTGGGTCTTCGGTGACTTGGTGGGGGCTGTGTTGATGTCCCTAAGCCCTGGTGAAGACAGAGAAGTAGATGCTAACTCCTGCTCTCCCGAAAAAAACAGCAGCAAAAAGCCAAATCAGGAACCACTTTGCATCTTAAAGACAGAGGGCTAGGCATGTTTGATCACATGAGAGCTCAAGTGTTCCCTCAAATTCCCATGCCCCCCAAAAGCAGCACAGTCGCCAGCCAAGCTTTGTATATGACCTCATATACATCCAGTGTATAAAACACATACCACAGAGTGAACATTTGCATATGTTACATGTCTTTTGTTCCACTTGGGTGGCCTTCTCCTTCCCTTCCCCCCCTACCTCTCGCTCCATTACTCGCCCACACAACTCCTCTCACGTTATTCTAGACGTGTTGTTTCTGAAGGACTACACATCCCAGCCCTGTGGAGAGTGGGGGCTCTGTTAATTGTCAAATGTTGAGTGGGTAATCATCAATGGATGACTAATTAGAAGCAAGGGGGGGATAAAATAGGTATTATTTAGCTTCTGCTCTTAATTAAGAGGATGCATGATGCTGTGGGGAAAATCTTAACAAATGGCAGGAGGGGGTTTGTCATTATGCAAGGTTTAATTAGAAGCATTGCACAAGGTAACATTCAGGTACTGCTTTCTTTTCTTTCAGGTCTCTCTCCAGGGTGTAACAGAAAAATACCGAAGCAGGAGCCTTAAAAATAAATAAGTGGAAAATATTTTTGTGGGCATGTGTGTAGTAATCTAAACAGCAAGACATGGAAGGAAGCCCCAGTTTCCCTTGCAGTGCAAAAGCAGCAAGGGGCAAGCTGAATGCAGAGAACCAGAGCGAGAGCGTCATGTGCCTTACACTGAGGCAGATAGGATTAAATGCTCATTGCAATGTCTCCAGGTTAATTCACAGCACTGATGTTAAAAGTGGAGCAATGTGACAGTGCCTTATTTTAACACTTAATCATCTGAAGGCAAAAGCATTTATGACTTAGTTGTCTAAATATAAAGATGTGGTAGGAATTACAAGAAGCACCACCCAATATTGACATTACCCTCCTAATAAAAAAAGAATTATTATAACTCCCAAAGGACTAGGAATAACTTTTCATTAAAAAAAACCAAAACCAAAACTCCACGTTAGTTGTATTGCCAATAAAAAAACTCATCCTGCACTAGAATATTAATTTGTACTTTCTATGATGGGCCAAATATGACACATTGCATTCTGCTGGTAAATAATGTGCAGATGACATACTGACTTTAAAGAGTTTAGAGTTTGATCTGGCTTTCAGTGAAGTCATTTTGAAGACTTCAGAAATATAAAACAGGTCTTCAGAATGCAATGAGGATGGCCTCAATTTTGGGGACAGAGGAGTCTTTTGAAATGCTGAAATAAACTCGGATATCTGTTCTACAAGTTTCCTAATCCAAAAATGAGTTCATTGATAGCAGTTTCTACAACTTTGTGGGAGGGTGCTTAGCTGTGGGCTAGACCTCATCTCTGCTTGGAAACCCACTCGGCAGACAGTAGTGTTAACATGGTTAGCAGAGAGTTGTCTTTCAGGATTATTTTTTTTCTCTTTCTCACGCTGCTAAGAAAGCACATAAAGCTGAAGTGAGAGGAACTGCTCCAAGTACCTCCTGTTTTCTAGAATTTGGCAAGTTAAAGAAGGGACAGACACTGGTATTTTGGCCATGATTGCAGACAACATTCACTCTGTAGGTGTGATTTCTGGACCTGCAAGTGCTCACACAAGGGGACACAAAAACCACTTCAAATGAAGATGTATATTCATGGTCAGGATGGAAATGACCCCACAAAACTGAATTCTGAATAAGATAGATAACTTTAAATCCCAGGGATATTTCTAGGTGACCAAGTAAAATATATATGGAGCTATTGGAAAAAGCACAGCAAAGTGCCACAGAGATGGTGAAAGGGCTGGAGCATCTAATATATGAGAAAAGGCTGAGAGAGCTGGAATGGCTCAGCCTTAAGAAGAGAAGACTTGGGGGAATCGTGCCAATATATATTGTTAACTTGAGGGTGAGTGCAAGGAGGATGAAGCTAGGGTCTTTTCAGTGATGTCCAGTGATAGGATCAGAGGTAACGGGTACAAACTGAAACACAGGAGGAGCACTTTGAACATCAGGAAATGTGCTTTTTTCAACTGTGAGGGTGAGCCAGTACTGGCACAGGTCAAAACAAGACTGGTCATGGGCTTTGCTGGTCATGGTCCTTCAGTTGGGAGGGTGGACCAGATGACCTCCAGAGGTCCCTTCCAGCCTCAACCATTCTGCAGTTGTGTGCATGATTCTGTGTGAAAATTAACAGCCTGAGGCTTTGTGACTCTTCTGTCCAGCACTGTCCTGGATGCTTCACACACGTCACCCCCCAGACACCCCACCAGAAAGCACCCCTGCCCAAGCTCTCCTGGGGCAGTGGCATGGGTCACAGCCACAGTCTCCCTCCTCTAGCCACCTGGTAGCCACTGTTGTTTGCTGGGTGTTGCAGCCCAGCACCCAGGGTGTGACCAGTGGAGACCAGAAGACTGTCCACAACTTTTGTGGGCAAGGGTGGCCACTCCACTCTGTGAAAGGAGAGGTGCTTGGCTGCACAGCACAGGCCCTTAGAAACAAAACCCACAAATACAAGTATTCGTGATGGAGGGCCCCTGTAGGAGCCTCTGCCGGCCAAATCCCCATGCCCAGACACTCCTGGGGAGCTGTTTGGTGCGTTACAAACACTACACAAGTCTTTTGCATAATCATAGAATCAAAGGATCATTAGGTTAGAAAGACCTCTTTGATCATCCAGTCCAAGCCCCAGGAAGGTCCGGCACTCCTCAGAGCAGCTCTTCCTCCCAGTTCCCATCCTGCCTATGTTCATCAAAGCCCTGAATTTTACTCCTGTGTGGCCTTGGGCCCCTGACCTCCCTTCTCCACCAGAGTGCACAGGCTGCAGCTGGGCCACGGCTGCTCCTAGGTGGGAGGCCAGCAAGCCAGGCAGCTGTCAAATCCGGGTTTGGTGTGACTTGAGGGTCACGCAGCCCTGCTGAAAATGCTGCCTGTCAGGGTGCTCATGGTGCAAAACAGCCACGCGGCAAAGCCACCACACATGAGTCCAGACTTGAGGGATTAAACCTTGAGCTGACTCGAACACCAGCCAACAAGCATTGAATCTGGCCACAAGCATCGACTCTGGCCACAAGCATCAATAGGCCATTGTGTCCAGGTCTATTTGGAATCGCTGGCAGAGCAGGAGCTGTCCGGGGGCAGCAAAAGACAACTGTGGGATGCCCCAGAAAGGAGGCCGCAAAGTGGGGCTGGCAAATGAGTAGGTGCCCAGAGACAGCCTGTGCAGCGCAGGGGATGCTGAGCAGGCAGCTCTCTCCGCCACCCCCAGTGCCTCGGTAAGGACATAGGAAGAAGGAGCAGTAGCACTGCCCCAGCAAGAGCCTTGAGGTGGTTTAGACATCCCCGTGTGCACAGGCTGGTGGATCAAGCGTTAAGGCCACGTGTGGCGGCAGCCCGTGCGCACAAGTTCCAGCCAAGTTAGACTCCTCCTAGGTTTAAGCCAAGAGAATGTAGGCTAAAGATCAGGAAGAGCTTCCTGGCAAGAAGGTGTGCAGAGCAGGGGGGTCAGGGGAAGCGGTGTAGGCTGTGAGGCACAGCTGTGTCCAGCAGGAGAAGCAGGGGATGCTGCACGGAACCGACAAGGCGGCCGGCATGGCTGGTGGGGCTCCTCCAACCCCGCTGCAGCATCCAGGCTTGGCTTCCTGGAGCCGTGTGAACGCGAACAGGTTTTGGCTTGTAGGAAAAGCAAGTTTCTGCTGCTTGGGAGGGAAACTCGGAAATGAGGCCGCTCCTTGAATCCTGTATTCAGTTCTGGGCCCCTCACCACAAGAAGGATGTTGAGGCTCTGGAGCAAGTCCAGAGAAGAGCAACAAAGCTGGTGAAGGGGCTGGAGAACAGGCCCTATGAGGAATGTCTGAGAGAGGTGGGGTTGTTTAGCCTGGAGAAGAGGAGGCTGAGGGGAGACCTCATTGCTCTCTACAACTACCTGAAAGGAGGTTGTAGAGAGGAGGGAGCTGGCCTCTTCTCCCAAGTGACAGGGGACAGGACAAGAGGGAATGGCCTCAAGCTCCACTAGGGTAGATTTAGGCTGGAGATTAGGAGGAAGTTTTTCACACAGAGGGTCATTGGGCATTGGAATAGGCTGCCCAGGGAGGTGGTTGATTCACCTTCCCTGGAGGTGTTTAAGGCACAGGTGGATGAGGTGCTGAGGGACATAGTTTAGTGTTTGATAGGAATGGTTGGACTCGATGATCCAATGGCTCCCTTCCAACCTGGTTGTTCTATGATTCTATCCGAGAAAAAAAAATAAATAAATAAATAAATAAATACAACACACACACCACCACCCTTTTTTTTTTTTTCTTTATATAGTTCTTACACCAATCATGTGATTGACTCCAGCACTCTGAATCACAGCTGGTTCAGCGCTTGGCGCTCCCGGGAGGCAGCCGGGGACTGAAGGCAAAGGAGGATTCCCAAGGAGAGCCCCCCCGGAGCGGATCCCGCCGTGTCCCCGCACCGCCCCAGCCGAGCCCGGCAGCCCGAGCCCCGCAGGCCGCGAGCCCCGCGGCGCCGCCCCCGCCCTTCCTGCCCGAGCCGGCCCTGCGCGCACCTGGCGGGGGCGGCGGCGGCGGCCTCCGAGGCTGAAGGAGCGGGTTGGGGCAAGGGCCGATCCGGCCGGGGAAGAAGAGCTGGGTGCTCCCGGGGAGCGGGAGGCGTAGCCGGCCCTCTCGCTGCCTTCTAAGTCAGCTCAGCCGAGCCTCCCTCGCCAGCAAGGTAAGGAGTGTTAGAGACGCTGCCTTCCGCCGTCCCGGCTTCTCAGTAGCTGCTGACCCGCTTCCAGCTCTCGCTAGGGTTTGGGGTTTTCCCCCCTTCAGATTGCTGCCTCACTCCCTTATCCCCCTCTCTCCGAGTCTCACAGATGGTTACAACATGCTTCAGCCATTTCACTGCCGTTTTGCTGTGTTTTTTTCAAAAATCGGGAGGGTGTTGGGGTAAACACTGGGAACAGGCACGCCTGGTGTCGAAATGTTGTCCTGCCTACTTACGTGGCTGCCTGGCGATGCCTGGCAGCCAGGCCTGATCCCATTCCCGCCCTGCACGGCTCTGGAAGCACAAGGGGATTTGTTGGCCAACATCTATTCCCCTCTCCTTCCACCTCCCCTCCTTCCACCTCCCCTCCTTCCACCTCCCCTCCTTCCACCTCCTCTCCGGTTGCCCAGGGGCTGCATAGGACAAGCCCATGGACCTGGCAAGGGACAGGTGTCTGGAAGGCATTAAGGGAACAGGATCATAGACCCCCTTTACCACCATCTTTCCTGGCGCTGCTATGGAAACAGTGGGAGCAAGCCAGTAGTATTTCTTTTTAATTAGGATAAAATTAGCCATACGAAACGTGCCCTCCTTTCATACAGTAACTGATCGGTTTAGGATGCAGGTTTTGTAAGGCTGCCATTGACTGGGTAACCAGAACAGCACATGTGGGCTTATTGGTCATCAATTACTGTCACTGGCCACCAGACCAGAAATTCCCGTTTCCTGCGAGCCCCCGGCAGGTTCAAGGCTTGGCCTGGTTGTGTGGTGCTGTAGGCTGTGACCCCCACTGCTGGTGACACTGAAGACAGGGGTGCAAAGGGTGCAAGCAGCGGGGCTGGTGCCCTGGTGAGTGCTTGCCGATGCCATTGGCTGCTGCTGAGTGTCCCCCAACTGTGCCGCCACCTGTGATTCCATGAGCCACTGAGGTTGGGCTCTTGCTGTGCACCAGCTATGTCTTGAAGCTCGCTGTATTTTTTCATATAGGATTGGGTTTTCTCTTTTTCTTTCTAAGGCAGGAAACAAGGCATGTGCAATTATGGTGTTCGTGTCTTGTTAGTGCCCTCCACCCCCAGAAGTGCCTTTTGAAGTTTGGCAGAGGGTATATATCTGAAACATATCAACATTTCTACGCTCTTCATGAAAGCAAGTGAGCAAGGCTGTTCTCACACCAGCTGACGGAGACATGCCAGGTCCCCCAGGCTTCCCCACACCCACCCACGCGCCCCACAGCGCTCAGGCTGCAGAGTGAGGAGAGCAGTTAGGGGGTGAGGAATATGTCAGCCCTGTGAAATAGCAGAGATTCTCCCTTATTAGGAACCAGGGGCTCCAACATAAGGAATGAAGCTTTAGGAAAGCTGGGGAGAGATACATATTCAGTGTCATCCCCTCATCCAACCCCACTCAGCTAGCTCCAGTTTTGTGCCAGGATTTTTGCCAGCATCAGAAACAGGTGGGAAGCAATCTCTGGAAAACAAACACATTTTTAAGGATACTTGAGATCATTGCAGACATTTTCATATTTCATAAATATTAGAAAACTGATAGGGAATGCTGCCTACGTGGGAGATGTCTGTTTGGATCCTGCTTGAGGGTATTGGACTTCTAATTTCTTACCTCTTATTGCTTAGCGTTCCTGTTACATGGATATTGAAGGCTACACTAAAAAGGCAAGAAATATCAGGTCTACGCTAGCCTTTACATCATGGATTGCCTAGTGAAGCAACATTAGTGCCACAAAAGAGAATGTGATGTTTGCTGTATAGGGAAGGTTGGAAGTGCATTCTCCTGTTCTGCTGGTGTATGTAGACTTCCACAATATGGCTGTCGTGTAAGAGCAACCATATAGTCAGTGTGGAAAAGGAACATTGTTTTCATATTCTTTTTCTACTTTTTCCAGAAGTCATAAAAATAAATATTATCTGCCCTAGAGGGCTTAAAAGCTGGGCTAGGAATGTGACACACTGCCTTAGTCTTTGCTGTGGAGGGTACCCAAGAGAGGGTAAGCATCCGTGATGACAGCAGCCAAAATTCTTCATGGTGAAGTGTGAAACTCTGGAGACTGGATTTCCTTGGCTGTGTTTATTTAAGTTATAGACCCAAAACAGTTTCCACGTTTACACTTGCTTATCCTAAAAGATTTGTCTCCGAGCTGGTTTTTTGGTTTTTTTTTTTTTTTTGAGCAAAGTTGTGTTAGTGTTTCTGTAGAGAAAGCTATGTTTAAGGGAAGTGTACTTACACACTTTGGCTTATCTGACCCTATGGCAACAGCATTTGTTGCAATCTCAATATGTGCATCCTCACAGCAACTTGCAAATTCTATATCCACTTATTCCCATCCAGCAGATGGATATCAGCAGCACCGGGAAGCTTAAAGGATTCAGCCAAACTACACAGGAATTATTTAGAAATCAAGAAATTCCTGTCCATCCCCACCCCCTGTGACCTCAGCTTTGCCTTAATCTATACCAGTGCCATTTCAGAAATGTCGTAACTGGTGAATAAAAATCCCTTCCCTTGTGTGTTGTGTGCCAAGGAACACGAGGTTTCTTCCTTATCCTAACATTTTCTTTTTTAACAATGTAGTCAAATATAACTTTGTTCCAAAGAGCAAAGATGTTTTTTCCATCTCCAGAAGTGACGGGAAGCACAACTGTGCTCACGTTGCAGAGTCTTCTGTTTCGTCACAGCAGAAGTTTTCTAATCAAAATCAGATATATGGTTAGTGTGTGTTTTGGGATAGCACATCCTGACATGTCTTTGTGCTGGGAAACAGATGAAATACCTGACAGCTTTCGCAATCAGCTGCAAGAGAACTGCACAGATGAGCCTGAGCCCAACGGCCTTCACTTCCCAGGCCAACCCCTTGCCTTTTTAGGGAAGTTTGGCCCTTGCTTCAAACTTGAGTGCTTAGGCTCCTCTCTACCAACCTAGAGTAGGTTTAGTTCCCATTCATTTGTGCTGTCTCTGCAGCTTCCCAGGAGCAACCATCACCAGCAGAAGCCAGCCAGGCATAAACAGGAGGGCTGGGCACTCTCCAGTTGGGCTTCCTGGCCGGGGGAGTGGAAGAATCTCTCCAGGTGTGGGAATTCTCACAAGGGAGTTGAGATGGGGTTTCTTATCCGGAACCTGGGTCACTAAACACCCACACAGGGAGGCTATTTGCTGAATTAATGCACATTACAGAATTGGTTGTATGAACGGAGGAAGAAAAAGAAGGAGAAAGGGTGGTTTAAGGAGCTCCCTCAACGTTTTTGAGAGCAGTCCAGGCCTGGCTACTCTGTCCCTTTTGGAAGAGCCTCTTTGCTTTATTATGAGCAGAAATACATGCAATGGCTCCAGCTGCTTATAAGTAATCTCCCTCATAGTCATAGGTGCAGGAGGGATATTAAATTCTCAAAGCTTTCTGGCAGTATCGTGATCTGACTTGAAGCTGCACTGTCTTTGGAGACGAGATTGGGCACAAGCTACACTCTCCAGCAGTCTCTCTGCCAGAAAAAGGATTAGGCTACAGGTTTCTGAGGGTATTTCAATATGTTGAAGCATTCCTTTACCCTAATTCTTCAACACGGGAGACCTAAGTGAGTGATTTTCTGTCCTATGCATAACTCTACTTGCAGCGAGAGTTAACTAGAAGTCAGAGGAAACCTAATGAAACTCTGCAGCACAAGGCAACATAAAACACTGGGATTAATGGGCTCAGTGTTGGGTCTTTTTCCAAAAGCTCAGGTCTTCAGCAGAGCAGAAACAACATTCTGAAGTACTGCTGTTGGAGGAGGATGTTTCTGAATCATCTGTAATGTTCCCAGCAGCATGGGGATTTCTCTTGGGAATCCCCATCCACATACCATTGCCACCATTGCTAAAAAAGTGTTCAGCATGTCCTGGGGTTAATTTATGTTCTGGGCCATCCCAACAGACAGAGCTCTGATGTTGTAACAACTTCTCTCTCCAACCGAAGCTACTGAGACAGGAGGAGGATGAAATCACTTTTCCTCCTTTTAATGACATTTCTGTTTTAACACAAAAGCCCTTGGCCCCTCAGTGCCTCCTACCACAGCCCCATAGGAGCAAGGGTACGAAAGCTCAGCTTTCGCTACTCAGCTGTCCTGCAGCAGGGTCTCAGCAAAATAATACTTAAAAAAATAAAATGTTTTTCAGGTCAAAACACAAGTGATAGAATTAGGTCTCTCTTCTGTCTGACCAAATTATTTTTACACAGCTATTTGGAGTGATTTTCATGAAGTTTAGCTCATGTTACACAGGAAGGAAATTAGGCTGTCATTTAAACATTAAGTTGATTTGTGAGATAAAGAGGCATTTATGCTTTCAGAGGGCTGAACTAGTAGGAAAGACATTTTTAAACTATTCTGAAGTAAGCCATTTCAAGAGTTTCGTAGCTGATCATTTGCAATAGAGTGTAATAAAGACTCAATATTCCTCCTCCAAAAGGCAGAAGAAACACATTGAATAACAAACTTGAAGAAGACAAGTCTGGCTTTTCTCTCCCCATGTTATGCCTTTCATTAGGCTCAAGCAGTCTGTGCATCTGTGCATGATCCATTTCACAGATAGCCAGATGTTAGCAATGAACTAAAAAAAAAAAAAAAAAAAGGAGAGGGAGGGGCAAAAACTTTAGAGATTTTAACCTCCAAAGTAATATAGTAACTCTTAAATCCCATCTGACACCTGATCTAAAACCTACTGAAGTCAGTAGAGAGTTTCCCATTTCCTTCACTGAGCTCTGGACCGAGTTCTCGGTTTCTCCATGGAAATCTGTTCTTCTTGTCACAGTGCTACACTAAAGAATGTTGAATATAGAGGATCTGAATTCAAAGTGTTCTCTAGCATTTTGATCTGACCACTTCAGAGACCACCAAAGGAGCATCTTAGTGTATAAGGCATTGTATATTTGTTTCTGAAAAACCATGTTTGAGTGTTCCCTATATCTAATGTGAGGGATGCTCAGACAACACGTGTGGCTAAAGAGTTGAAGCTGTGCCCTGGTAGCCCTTAACTGAACTTGTGCTTCATGAACACCAATGAGAATTCTGCACAGAGGCCCAATGCACTGGAGGTGCTTAATGGAGGGAATAAGAGTTTGCAATCATATTTGCTGCTCAAGTGTGAGTCATTCAGCTTACAAGCAAACAGGCAGTGATATCTGCAAGTCAGAACATGTTTGAGATGGTGCTTTGAGGCCAGATGATCCAAGGGTCAAGTTTCCAAAGCTGCTGAGATGAGCAAAAGGCAGATGCATTGCAGGGTCTTTGACACTTAACATTCACAGACATTTCTCTAAGTCTGGCAGGGAACCACTTGGCAGCTTTACACCCCAATTCGTGTAAATCTGACTTCATGCTGTACTGTCCTGGTGAGTTACCACCGCCAGGCAGCCATCATTTAAAATGCCATTTGACCAAAGGTCCCAAGTAAAGGACATTTTGTCACCACCTCACACAGCACAGCACGAGTCCCTGTCACAACCCTGTGCTATTTATGAGAGCTTGAGGTTTTCCCTTTCCCATCCCATCAGTTGTGACTTTCAGAGAACTGTGACTCAGCAAGCAGGGCCAGCGTTAGTGATGTGGCAGAGAGGAAAAGGGATGTAAACCACAGGGCGGGATGTGTGAGGGTGGTGAGCTGACGGCCGGGATTTCAATCTCGGGTGCTTTTATGGGAAGGAGCTAATTTGGAACCAGACCCAGTGCTCTCACGTGGGAAGCTGCAGCTGTAAGAACAGCAGCGTGTTCACTGTTTTGGTACAACTAATAACTGCTCTGAGGACTTGCCTACATGGGAAAATTTACCAGTGTAATTATCCCACTGTAATTATCCCAGGATAGCTCTCCCCGTGGATGTGCTTATTATCATACAGGATGTGTATTTTGAATATATGGTAAATTTTCTGCATAGATGGGTTTTAAGTTACGCAGAGGAGAAATATTTACATTGCAGCCCAGCAGCAAAGGACAATTTTAATCCTACTTCCCAGCAAATGTTGCACCTAGAATTTTCTATGCCAGAGGTACTTTTTTGGGGGGAATACATGTCATTTGATCTGATTAGCATGAATGTAAAGCCTGACTCCTACCTATGGGGCACATACCTTGCTTCTATAGAATTGCTGTGTGAGCCAGGGTAACGGTTGGGCTTCTGTCTCTAAGTGATCCTGCTCAACTGTTTTTAATTCTGTGGTCATTTGAATATATGTTCTTCATTTTACCTTCCTGTTCAAGCTACTGTGACTGAAGTTGGAGAGGTCCAAGCCTGCTAAAAGCTCCTCAAATGTGTTGGGATTTTGACTTTCTTTACCAAGCTTTCAAGCCAGATTCTGTTGCCAAACACTGTCATTCCCGTTGCTTGAGTGCTTAGTCCATTCTTCTCTGACAACACTCCTTGAGATTTTAGCTTCTCCAGTGTGACAGAGGGAAAATGGCTGGAGAAATGGCAAATACCAGGCTTGTTTCTCTGTACTCCATGGCAACACTTAAAATTTGCTAAGGTCAAGCTAATCTGCACCTCTGTACCAGAGGATGAAGATGGCTGCACTCCTGATGCCTGCTCAGCAATCATCCATCAGTGGTGCCATCATTCTGAGTGAAGGTGAAGCAGAGGCATCCATCATCAAGGATCATTTGACTGGACCAAATTTACTGACAACACCCCCAAAAGGCAGTGATAATTTTCCAAGTGAATACCAAAAGAAGGGGAAAAAATCCGAACAGTAACTAACACCTCTAAATTATCTTTTTATTTTCAGTGATTTGAAATAACAACAGCCATGTGGTAATGGGCTGAAGTGATTTGATAAAATAAGCAGCAACGCTTGGAAACAAGCTTTGGACTCGAAATTACTCATCTAGGTGTGTGTTGAAATTTATATTTAAGACATCAGTGTGAAGCTATTCTTAGAAGGTCATGAGTAAAATAATTGCAAGTGATTGTGTTCCCTGGAAAATGCCTGTGCCAAACCTCGAGACCCAAGCAGCTTGCTCTTTGGTCAGGTGCAGAAAGCACCTCTGAGAGACAACTCATGTGGTTTCCCCTCCTCCAGTCTCAGCAGGAAGAGCAAGTTCCAGAAATCCATAAAAGCATCCATTTTGCACCATGCAGTTTCCAGAACTCTAACCAGTATTTCTTTTCCAGTCTTTAAGATAGAGTTATTTTAGGATTATTGCCTGTGTGAAACTGTACCATGTTCATAAGAGTCCTTTCTCTTGTTTTCCAGTTTGCTGGAAAATCCTGGCTCTGCAGTAGGGCAGCTGACTCTCGTTTTCAGTGCAACTACTAAACTTGGGAATGTCAGGTTAGTCCAAAATATAACTCTGTGCTAGCCTCACTCCAGCTAACGCTCTACTTGCTTGCTTTGCCAAAATTCAGCAAGACCTTTATTGCTGTTTTCTGCCTGTCTTTTTTTTAAAACATAAAAATATAAAGAATGTAAAGAATACATGTTGCTCTTGAGTATTTCAGCTCACAGTCATTCAGTGGTGACTGAAGACAGGCATTTGTCTGCATTGCTGTCCATCTGCAGTGTTTCTTCTCCCACTTTTTCAGGCACTTTTGTGGGTCGAAGCATACCAGTCGAAGTGGATGAATCCATGCCGTGGTCCCCATTTCCTGAACATGTCTTGGGAAAAGCTTTGCAGCCTTCTGGAGAAGATGTAGAGGATGAGAAATCCCAGAGACCATGTGCCACTCAAACACCTCAGCCTATGGCTGATCCATCATGCCTCTGCAGAGCACCAGCACGACATCAGTCAGCACTGTCTGTGGAGGCAGACAGCAGTTTGTGGTCAAAATATACCAGTTCTGATGGAGATGAACACTTGTATTCCCCCAGCGAATCAATAGCTGGAGCAATTCCCTCCAAGATGCATCTTGTAGCTATGGACAAACCAGGCATGCAGCCAAGATCACAGCTTTCAGTTGACACCGGGCAAAACTCCAGTAAATTGGAGCAGAGCTTGTCTGATGCTCCTGAGGACTCACTGGCGGAGAGCAGTCAAGGATGTTCACAGCCACAGCAACCCTTAGGAAACAGACCCCCAGCAGAGCTGGGGGCGGTGGACATGGGTTACAACTCCCAGTCACGAGACATCATGGGCATCAGGCACCTGGAGCCCCCTTTGCCACTGGTGTCCATGCTGAATCCCCAGGACCTTCCAGGACCGCTGATTTCCAGAGAGTTTTTTGGACCTGACCATCAGCAGTGTCCTATGTGCCAGCGCTTGCCTCATCCCAATGTCTCCTCGCAAGCCCATGGCTGCTTTGTACACGGCTGCCCGGTAGAGCAGCACCCCCAGGGCCCATGTGAGTAACACTGCACACTCCACGGGATGTTTTCCAGGTCTGTCACAGCCATCAGTCACCAATCTAGTGTTTTCCAACTGTACTTGAAGGCAAAGCGTGGCATGCAATTATTAATCTTTTTTAAAACATCTATTCACAGTCCATTTTATATTTCCAGATGTTGGGGTTGTGCAGCCAGACTGTCTGATGCAGAACCTCTGAGCCAGATTAAACGTCAAAGAGCTCACAGTTACTCATCAAATGAAGGCTAATGATTTTGCCTAGAAACTAGCCTTTGTCAGTCATGCTGAGCATGCACAACCTTCTCCCTGCTGTTATTTCATATTCTAGTAATTTCTTTCCTCCTTGCATCAGTCATTCAGCAGCTTCCTGTACCAACTTAATTCCTGTTGTTTTCATAGATTTCCTTACCTGCATCCTCAAAGTTGAGAATTTCCTGCCAGAATCAGGATGGGAGGTTACCCTTGATCTCTGTAAATAGTATCTCCCAGTGTTAGGACCAAAGTCACCCATGTGTTTTATTTCTATGTGAAAAGAGCGTGACATCCATCATCCTCATTTTTTTTCTGTTACCAGCTGAAATGAAAGCTCATTACTTAAAATGGAGCCCTCTCAGCTGCTGGTGATTGTATCACTGAACGCTGATGTGACTCTCTCAATATGCGTATTTTGGTTCCTGGAGACTACGGTGCAGTTTACAGCCTGCTATTAATTAGTATTCCTTTTCAGTCTCTGAGATTTTTATCTGCTATGAAGCGAGCTTTGAACATTCAACAGCACTATAATTGTTTTAATATAATTTATATTTCATTAGACTCATGAGAAACCAACCCGTTTTGGGCTGGCTTTGTAATAAAAAGCTGTGGGCCTGTTCTGATAACCCTTGATTGTTTTTTTTAACCTTCTGTTGACTCCACAGCATTTATATTACTTCTGTTTGGGGAGTTTTGTCATTCCAGCAATGTGCTATAATTAGGTATATGAAAGAGAGAGTATATCAGAGCCTCCATTTTCACCTCTGATCTTCAGATTTTGTAAAGCGGAAGGGGCTACAGATGGACTTTCATCAGTGTCTACAGCTGACCATTTGCAAAACATTCTCTGATTTTCTTTTCATACCTTCTCTTTTCAGCTCAGATTTAAGCAGACAAAGAGCTGGTTGCAAAACACCCCTCACTATTTACCTCCCTGTACCTCCTCCACACACGGGTATCGTGAGAATTAGGACATTTCTTGAATGAGGACATTTTGTTTTAAAGCAGGAACTCTGAAAGGCTTTCTTTAGAAAAATCGCTACCATATCCAGAGGGCAAAAAGAATAAACTAAACTCAGATGGCTGGAGCAGATTTGGTCAGGACCAAGAAGCTGGCAACTGTGCTCCTGTTTCTCGTATGCCCGGTACAATGTAAATCACCTCCTGACAGCTCCTTGAGTTTCAGATAATTGTCGGGCAGTGGCAACCCACAACAAAGCTCTGCAGTTTGTGTGTTACAACATGCCTCTCCTGGGGAACAGCAATTGTGCCCATAGGCTCTAAGCTGGCTCTGGACACCTGCTATTTGAGATACAACAGCAAAACTGCTTCTGGAATCAAAGAAGCCCTCATAGCAATGCCATGTGCCCAGGGACCATTATTTCAAATATGTATATGTGAGAGCTGCTGGTGTCAGGGGCACGCACGCTCGGCCACGCTCTGCTTCTGAAGGACAGGGGTTGCATCCATTGAAATACTATAACATCAGGTACATGCAAAGGAAGCTGGTAAAACAGTGGCCTAAAAAGCTGTAAACCAAACTGCATCTTCCAGAGCTCTGCCACCTTCCCTAGAGCTGGTTATGAAAAATCCATGAGACCTATTTGCTTTTAATTTTGTTCTCCCAGCCTCTTTCACCCTGTCCTTTTGCCAGCAGTTAAGAGGGGGAGCAGGAAAATCTCCTAAAACAATCTCAACAAATACAATGTTGCCGACTCAATTTCATCAGGAATGGTTGGTTGGGTTTTTTTAAAGTATGGCTCCTGGAATTGGATTGTTTCATCAAAGCTTTGTTTTCTTTCTTTTTTTTCCCCTCCCCTTTTAAAATAAATTTTAGTCCTTGTGGCTGCTAGGAAAAGGAAAGCATGACCCCAAAACAGCTAAAAGGATTTAAAAAAATAGTCTAGGAGGGGCAGAAAAAGAGTGTTTTAGTACTACAGCTTTCAGAGCCAGCTCATAACACTATAATCATGCAGCGCTAATAAGCCCTGCCAGGCTGGACTTTGATCTGCACACAGCAGCTTGAAAGTGTGCAGAGCTGCTTGCCTAATGAAAACTGCAAGCAGAAAGACTGGAGGAAAAAGAAAGAAAATAGTTTTCCCCTTTTGGGAAACACAGTTTACGCTGCTTTCTCTCTCAGTTTATGCCAACAGTTCCGCTGTATGTTAGTTATTAAACAGCATCACGTGTGCGCAGCCAACAACAGTAAGGTTTGCAGAATTACTTGATCAAAATCATCACTTTGGGCTTCCCCTGCAGCCTCTTGGATGTCAACAGAAGCAGCAGAAAGGCCTTAACAGGTCACTTAGGCAGCAAAGTCATACAGAGTGAAATAACAAACCAAGAGATTATTTTTTTTCTCTTTTAATTTTCAGTAATCGCAGTCTGTTTAGCCTTAGTGTTGCAAACCGATTTGTTCCAGGTTTTTGCATCTGCTTTCATGAGAATGTTGGGATGATTCATTTTCAGAAGTTATCGCCAAAAACAAATGAAAAAAAACCCCAAACAATCAAAAAAAAACATCAAGGCATGGCAAATGCAGGGATGAAGCAGCCCTGAATGTTTAACTGTTAGTTGTCCCAACAGCCCAGCCAAGAGTGGAGATCTGAACCGTGTTGTGTGTGAATGGGAAACAGGAAACTTCAGACTATTACCATTCCTTAATCTGACTTCTTTCAGACCTAAATACCTGCAAATCCCTTCAAACTGTTCAGTTTCCTGTGACATGAAGGAGGACATACCTGGAAAGGAATGAACACAAAATGAGGGAAAAGTATATTGGCTGGAATGATAGTTGCTGCCTTTATTTTCTCTCCCTCCCAGGTGGCAGAGCTCCGTACCAACAGTTTGCACATCCATCGCAACCACTTCCTCCTGTTCCTGGACCTTGCATAAGAGTTATCCGCCCAGCCCAGCAAGTCATCCCAAATTATTCAAACATCCGTGCTCCCAAGGGCACCAGAGACCGACTACCACAGAGGACATGCTCTTCCCCTGGTCCTCCTCGATTCCCGTAAGTACATTTCAGGGGCGGTTGTTTGCTGTGTAGGGTAGAAACTCCTCTGATCTGATTTTGTGTGCTTTCAGCCAATACTTCTGAAACCTTGTAATGCCAGGTGTGCCTGGGCTGCAGGGATACGGGTACATGTGAGATGCTGGGCAGTTTTCTTTATTTGCTGTTTGATACCCAACAGGGGCTTGACCTTACCCTAAGAGAACTTCAAAACTGGATACGTGATATGTTGTTACAGCACACCCTGAAATGCATGCATTAAGGAAGATAAATGCTTGAAGGGTAAAGGCATGAGAGGTTGAAAAATATCCCTGTTGAAACATTAGAGCTCTCCTGCTTGAGAGCAGAGGTCAATTTGGTGGCTCACTGCGGTCTTCAGTTTTATATTGTACCAGCCTGGGATGCCTCCATCATTGACTTCCACTGATTTCCTTCTTATCTCTTCTGTAGTGACAAGAAAAAGGGCGAAAATCTTATCCATCCTATTGCAGTTTGCAGCCTTTTCCATGTTTTTCATATAGTAGTAGAACACCACCTGTGCAGCACTTTTCATCAAGGGCTTTTTTGACACATTTTCAAGTACTAATTTACCAGGCATTGTATGTCCCTCCTTATTAAATATGTCGTTAACAAATGGGAGATACTATCCATGTAGGGTTTCTCCAGACTCAGCTACCCGAAGACAAATCAAAGCTTCAAGTACTGGGGACATCTGAAATCAGACTGATTTTACCTAAGTGTCACAATACTTTTAGAGGTGCTAAACTGTTGGGAAATGTCTACCTATGTGACATGGTTTTGGCAGAAAACAGGGAGAACAGATGGGACAAAAGAGGGTGGACAATGAAATACCACATTGCTCTGGTCTGTAAGGAGATAGAGGCTGTGGCAGAGAAGTGACAACCAGATAAGAAAGTACCTGCAGCAAAGATAATTGCACCGAAAAGTTTGTATGAAAATGTAAAGATACCGAGGAATAGTGGGTATCCATTGCAGTAGTAAAATTTAAAAACAGGCTCCTAATTTTTTGTGCATTTGTTAGATAAGGTGAAGGTTTGGGAAGATCTGTAAATTGGCTAAAGGATAGGTTTTGTGGCTGTTGATGAGGTACGTGTTGCTTTTCTTAGTACTTTCTTCGTCTAAAAGAAATACAGAATACAGGGTCTGTCCTGCGGCTGCGTGGCTGGTGTCTGCATGCCGATTCCAGGAACGGCAGTGATACGTTCATAATATTTGCCTATAGAGTACTTTGTAACGGAAAACATCTGTACTGAAATGAATAAACCAAATCTTAATGTGACAACAGAAAACATGCTGTGACCAGCCTGTCATCATTCATTTAAAGAAGGGAAAGGAAAAAAAAGAGAGTGGGCTTGATTGACTAAATATCACTGGGGGGAAAAACTCTCTCAGAAACCTAACACTCATCCAGCAGATCCAACCCAGTAGATTCACACTTCATGCAGGAATCTCTATAGATTTGCCTTCCTATTGACTTAATCTGTGATGCCAAAGTTTAATAGGACAAGAACTGCTAAGCTTCTCTGTTAAAATGGAGAAGACGTTGGGCAAGGTTATTGCAAGTCCAGAGTGCAGATCACTGACATGAGGGGTACCTGCTTCCATGAGTGCGTAAAATCATCTACGACGCAGTATTATTTCTCACTCAGAACTGGTCTTCACTTCTGCTAATTACAAACTGAACAGCTTTCAGCTATGAGGTGCATTAACTTCCTGCAGCTAATGTTCTTCTGCAATAAATTGCTTCTTGTGGTAGACTGTCACCAAGGTGTCTGTTCAAGTAGAAGTATCCGTTCTAAGTAGAAGTGCCAAGCCAAGCATTCCTACAATAACTTTTCTAAGCTAATATGCACATAAAGTTCTCCATGTGCTATTAAAAGGAAAAAATATCTTACTTTTGCCTGAAAATAAGTATTATCTATCTCCTCACTTGTTTTTCTTTCTAGAAACCAGCTATACAACCAGTTACCTAATGGTCAGTTGTCCCCCAAGCCATGTGGCCCAGATGAAGCGTGCTGTTGTCCTTCTGACAATTTTCCATTTCCAGCTGCTGTCCCAAGACCTCCCAGTAACCCTGCAGCCAAGGGAACTCTGAGAACCAGCAATTTGCCGGAGGAGTTGCGTAAGTGGTTAGCAAATTTGTTCTGTGCAAGATTTTAAAGCATAGCCTGACAGCTTTAGGTGGGAAAGCTCCAGGGGGTAGAAGGCATGGGTAAGGACATTAAGACACAAAGACAACAAGAAAAGAAAATACTGAGTGTCCTCACATCTGTGTTTGGTGGGATGGAATTATTCCCTTGTATCCTGAAAACTTAATTGTCATTAATTGCTTGTTATTTTGTTTACAAAAACTAAATACTGTTTAGATTGTTTTCATGACTTCTTGCTAAACCGGATGTCCCTCTGAGGCTGGAGGCACTGAAGCTTACAGTAAAAGACTAATAACAAACAAAGCCCTAGGGATAAAGCATTTCTGCCTACCCCTGACCAGGCAAATATATTGAGTATCGACCTCAGTTTCTCTCTGACCTTGTGAGTGGAGAGAACTTTGGGGTGGGAGCCCACAGTGAGGGCTGAGGTTGGCACAGGCGCTGGTTGAGGCACATTCCCTGCCACCAGCTCCTGAAACTCTTTCATCCTTCAACTCTTATGGGAAAGTCAGGTTTCAGAAAAACTAGGATCCTTCTTAACACTGTGCTGACTTGCAAGTGAGATATACCATCACTAAGGATGCTCCACAGCTTTCCTGAGGTTTTCATCTTTCCTTTAGTCTTCATTTTGCTCATCACCTTTCAAATTCAGAGTTGCATCTCTCTGGCCTGTAAGAGTGAGCTATGACACTGGGTATCACTCTTGGATAAGTTCTTCTTTGTCAATTAAATGTGTCCTAGATACTTACTGCCCACACAGTGGGTTAATGCTGCTATAAGGTTAGGCAGTACGGCACGTGTAAGGGTTCTTTCAGCTCTTGGTGAGATCAGTGAGGTCTCGGGGAAAGCTTTGCTGGTTGCAGCTGGTACAGGTGGCCACAGTTCTGAGTGAGAGTCCAACCTCACGTGTACCAAAGGGCTGGGGAAGAAGCAGCGCTGGCAGCAGGGCAGGGTGAGCAGCAGAGTGGGGTTAGCCTCTCCAGCTTCCAAACAAGTGCTTGCCACTAACAAGGCACTAGGAACTTAAAGCTGGACCTAGGTTTCTGAACAGAGGACTGAGTTCAACACCAAGACACTGTGCTATCCTACATCTATTTTGTGCATAATCTGAAGACATGTAAGCGGGCAAAATCTACAGTGTGGTGGAAAAGGAGGGCTGTGAAAATCTCACCATCCAAATGGCACATTTTAATGCATCACATGTTCATATGAACTCTCTTTTTCCTAGGCAAGGTCTTTATAACCTATTCGGTGGACACAGCAGTGGAGGTTATGAAATTTGTGAACTTCTTGCTTGTAAATGGATTTCAAACTGCTGTAAGTATTCCTTCCAGAGAAGGGGACTTGTTTGTTAAAACCAGAGATAAACAATTTATTTTTAATGTTTTTCTGTTTACCTTCACATTTTGTAGATTAAAGAAGATACAAATGGAATTAACGTCATCACTTTAGAAACTGTAACTTAAATTATTTGCCTTTTCATTTGCTCACATTTTAACTGAATTTTATCCTTTAAAATATATTTTAGTAATCACCTTGGAAAATTCCATTTAGTGACAACAAATACCAGATGGGCAATAGTGTGAGTTTTTGTAAGCTATTCTACTAACATTGTCTCATATTTGATCTGTAACATCAGTATTAAAAAAAGGTCAGTTTTCGTGTTCATGTCATCCCAGCTTATTTTTTTCCTGCAATGCTATTACATTGTTCGTTCTTCAGATGTGAACACCTTTCTGCTAAAAACCGATCTAAAATCAGCATGTTTCACATAGCTTAATGAAACAGCCCATCTCATGGTTTCATTAGCTTTGATATACTTTTTAAAGGGATTTTAAAATCATTGGCCTGAAAAGATCTGTGTCCTACTATATAATCCTGTAAGCCATCCAGATTTTATCTTAACTTTTTCAGAGTTTGCTACATCATAGCAGCCCTCTTTAAGGGAACCATCCACAGAGGCTCTAGAATTCAGTGTTCATCAAAACCTTGATTCATATTTTCTTTTTCGAGTGCATATGCTTTGTGACCCCTCAACCTTCACTCTTTGGCTTCAGTTCAGGAAAGCATTTAAGCAAGTGGCTATCATTAAACTGAATGAGACTCAGTGGGGCGCTTTGCACATGCTTATTTATTTTCATGAATCAAAGATTCTTTTCCAGAGACTGCAATTATACTTGTCTCCAGCAGTTCCGTACTATGACCAATTCGTAAGAAAACTGTTGAGCGCCAGAGAGGTACAGAGTAGAAGGCTCATTAATAGCACCTTTGCTGGACAGGCAATTCTTGGAGCATGCTACAGAATAACATATAAAGTAAAATGGCTACAAAGCAGGGAAACAAATAAGTTCTCTGCTTTCAAAAAGTGGAAAAGAAAGACTTCAGAGCAGAACGTGACTCTTCCATCAAAAACTGGAGAACTTAATACTTCCTCTGATGGTCATAATCACTGATTGCCAGTTTCTGGGCTTACTGAGCATGCAGTATTGGTTGTATTTAGTCCTATGAAGTCCTCCACCTCTCCGCTGTTGCTGAAGTCTGGATTACTGCATCCAGCATCAGTGACCTGTCTGACTTCCCACCGTGCACTCTGAAAATTTAGCTCAATATGAAGCTAAAACTTGACGCTCAGCATACGCCCTTGCAGAGAGAAAATAGTGGATGGTTGCAGCTCTACAAATGGAGAAATTGGGCAGCCATTCACCTTTTTGAGGTGTTTAGAGAGGCAAAAAAGCCAGTTTGCAAATGTTGAATATCTAGCATTCATTGCTCCAATGATCAAAAATGCCTGGAAGTTTGTAGCTGGCAGAGCAGGGTGGCCAGTTGAATGGCCAGCAGAAGCGTGAAGGTGTGCCTGCCAGCAGCCCCTCTCCACCTGCCTGGGGTCAAGCCCATCCAGCTTGACTCTGAACTGCAAGGAAAGGAGAGAAGTTGTCCATGCATGTATGTGCATATGTGATGTTTCTTCCCTAAGGGAATTAGGTATGCATGTTAGAAACTGGGGAAAGGAACAGGCACCTTTTCAGTGCCACCAAATAGGGAGGGCAGACAAAAAGATGCTTACCACAGACTTTCATTCTCTTGCAGATTGATATATTCGAGGACACGGTGCGAGGTATTGACATCATTAAGTGGATGGAGCGCTACCTAGGTGATGTATGTAAAGGCAATTTGACCTTGTTCATGGTAGAAGTGACCTGAGGAAAATGGATGAATTATTCTGATAGCAACAGAAGCAGGATCAAAATGCCAGACCCTACTATCATCTTCCCCCCGCCTACACAAATGGCAGAGGCCTTACAGTGAGAGTATAGGCAAATCTCACTTACTTCTACTTCTTGTGATCCCAAAGCTCTTTCTAGAAGAAACAAAGTGCTAATCCTAGTATTCCTGCCAAATTCCAATACTGGCCGTTACATTCAGCCTAAAGCTGCCATTGGACAAGTTGTTCCTCCATTTCATTTTCAAATGGTGGGGTTTAGCTGTACTTGGTTAAAATGATAGTCATGTTTCATCCCAAGCTGCATAGTAGTGACTAACCTGTAGCTTCTCACCTGTAGCTTTCATATTGCTGTCTAAAAGACAGAAGGGTTCTTCTTGATAAACCATCCTGTATGTAAACTGGAAATTGATATTCTGCTAGTCATATGATAGATTTTCTCTCATCACTTTCTATACATCTAAGCAGTAAAATAGAGATTCATATTGGTGCCAGTGCAATCCCTTGCAGCAGCAACTTCCTCTGAAGTTCAGAGGAGCAGTGAGTTCACATCTCCTTTAGGATCAAGCCAGGTGATCCCAGTATATCAGCACAGCTGAACACAAACTGGTGATTCCCTTGCCAGACACTTGCCATCATGGAGTGGCTTCCTTTGATTCATTCCTTGCCACTGGGCCTCTGATTCTCCACACTTGGGAACAGGGTGACGAAGTGGTAGGCTCTCCCCAGCCTGAGCGAGGAAGCTTAACCATCTGACACAGCAGTACACGTTTCCTAAAGGTGTTCAAGCAGGACACCTTAGCTCAAGTGCCCCACCATGCAGGCATGATAGTCTTGCATGAAGAGTCAGCTTGGGGCTTCTACTGTAGCAATGCAGTCATGCATTTGGGGGTTTTCATCAGGAAAAATTAGGCTTGGGCTTACCATGCATTGTGGAGATAACAAAACTAGAAGCCAGGGTGTATTTGCTTTTGCCAAGAACATCATTATCATTTAAAATACAAACTGGCACATCTCTCTTTGGACTCTTGCACAGTCAATAGGAGAGACCAGTACATGCAGAGAGCAATTCCCCTCCTCCACATGAGGATCTTTCTCTGACTGCTGGAACTGTCTGTCTTCCTCCATTGACTGTAAAGGCAGTTTCTGACTTCAAAGCCTCTACACGTGTGAGGAAGAAGGGACTGCTTGGACACAAGCAGGGGGATGTGTCCATCCAGGCATATCTCTGCAAACCCTCAACATCTGTAAGTGCTTACATGCATGTCAGGCACAAGCAAAAGTAATTCTGGAGTATGTTAAAGTCAGTGTAAGGGGTAATGGCGTCTTGCCATATTTGACCCTGTGGTAGGGCAAATTCCCTTGATATTGCACAGAAGGAAAATGTTAATTAGGTGCCAGGCTGACTGAACCCTAAACTTGGAAGCCTTACACAGCCTGATGTGGCCTTGGTGTGCCAGGAATAGAAGACAGGCACTAGGGAAGCACAAGAAGGAGATTTTCATCTGCCTAGCCTCTTCACTGGCCCACCATTAAGGAGCAGAGATGTTTCCCAGGTATGAGGGATGGCCCCTCTGTGGAAACCTGAGCTCGTTGGGGGCCTGGCGTTAAATAGGTCACTGACTGGATCCAGGCTGTCCCAGCAAGGCAAGGAGCGCTGCCTTCAGCCCCCTGCAGCAAGGTGGGACAGAGCTGTGAGGTACCCCTAAACCTGCCCAGGCCATCTGCAAAAGTCCACCTCTCTGCACACCTCACTGCTCTGCACACCTCACTGCTAAGATCAGCCAGAGAAGTTGTAATTTCTTTTGCCAAGGACTCTAGAAGTAACTTCCACAAACTGCCTTTAGTGGCTTTATGCATAAAAAGCCATAGATGGTTAAATAGATGCACTTTTACATAAGCTGTTGGGAAACATTTTGGTTTGCACTTGAAGATAAAACTTTTCTGTGTGTACATAGACAAACTACGCTGATAAAAAATAGCTTTTTATTACAGAGATTCCAACTGTAAGCTGGTAGCTGCTAATATACCTCTTGACGTTTAGATTTTCTGTATTTTGAGATCTCAAGAAATAATGAGGAGAACGAGTGTATGAGTTCTCCTGCATTTCCTGCCAGAATGAATGAGATTCTCTCATGTTTGCCAAGAACATAAAGATCACTTAAAACACAAACTGGCAGATTTCCGATCTGCCTCTACCAAACACGCTGCATTTCCCAATTTCATAAAAGTGCTTTTCTCCCTAACAGAAGACGGTGATGATAATCATAGCAATCAGTCCAAAATACAAACAGGATGTGGAAGGGGCTGAATCCCAGCTGGACAGGGATGAACATGGCTTACATACTAAATACATCCACAGGATGGTAAGCAAGGACATGCATTTGCTGTTGTACAAAGATTCTGTCTCTTCCTCTCAGAAGACAAATCTGTCTCCAAATGGCAGGTTCTTTGCTTTGTTTTCCCTAATCCCCATAGTTAAACACCCCCCTTTGGAATTCATTAATCCTCCCTCTCATCAGCTCCGTATGCTCATTAACATCTGCTAAGAGGCTCAAGGAAGAAGAATCCTATTAAAAATGCTCATCTTATTCCTCCATATTCTTTATTGTTCTATGGGTTTGTTTCCCTCCCTCACCTTCTTGAGCCCTTGTTGCCCTGTCATATAGACCTGAGCACAATCTTATCTGACACCGCCTGCCCTTCCCCCCTGTAAACCAGCCCCGATCACTTTGGCCATCCTGTAACTGATGTCCTTTTTTTCAGGCAGCAATAAAGCTGGCTGAAAGGTGGAATTGTAAAGCACAGGCCAGGGCTGCAAAGGGGGCTCCTGAGGGGGTAGCGGGGCAGCAGGGGTCACAGACACCCATCTCTGCAGTCTGTCACAGAACAGACATTTGGCCCAGAAGAGCCCACAGAGCCGTGAAACTCATCCTTTCTCCCTCAGTTCACAGTTTGCTGCCTTTCTCACCCTATACCCATCTGATTGCTCAGTTTGATACTGCAGTCAGACGTGTCAGAAACTGTCACCAACAGATGAGCTCTCAGCAGTACTTTGCTGTCCTCAGCCCTGGGATGCCTGTGTCCAGGGGCACAGGGAGCAGGCTGGGGCTCAGCTCAGACACAGAGCTGGGACATGGGGAACAGTTTGGGTCCTAGCTTGAACAGGACACTGGCTTCCAACTGAAATCTTTATCCCATTGGAGAGTGAACGGGGACCTTAGTGAAGTCAAACTTCGTTGGTTTTAGACGGATTTCATGGGATTGCAGCTGCAGCTAAACCCACAATTATTTCACACCACAGAACTAAATGCTCAAGAAATGTTGACAGATCTCTCCTGTATCCATTCAGTAGTAATGAAGAATCAGACTAGGTGGCCAAATAAAATGATACCAAGTCCACCTGCAATAGATTAATTAACTTAGCAGAAGAGCAGCTTAAAGTAAGCAGTAAGCAAAAAAAATTATTTTACACATAAGATTCAGATGGGTGTGAAGAAGTTAACATGTTGTTACAATTAATCTAGCAATTTGTTCTATTTCAGATGCAGATTGAGTTTATACAACAAGGAAGTATGAACTTCAGATTCATCCCTGTGCTTTTTCCAAATGCCAAAAAGGTAACATACATATATGCACATGTATTTGTTCTGTGATTAAGCACATCTTATTTTGATCACAATGCACCTGATGAAATCTTAAATCTAAACCTCTCAATTTCTTGGCTCCTAATATCCCACCAGTAATATTCCAAAGCTACATTTTACATGAAAAGTTTATAGCTTTATGTACATACAAGTAAAAAACATTCCATCCACAGTATAAATCAGCACATAAATGTATTTCTGATGACGGATGTATAACTAAAACTTAAATTGTCTTGAGGATTGAAAGAATTTAAATGGAGAGAGACAATCTACCCAGCAAGCATGCTTTTTATATTAACCCTTTTATAATCTTATCCAGATGTTATACTGATGAGTGAGATGGGAGAGATTTATTAGTGATGTGAAGTGAGGATCTGGAAGAGGGTGGGTTGAGAATATAAAAATAAAGAGGATAATAAATATTAAAGTACTATGCCATTGTTTGAACTTTGATGGCCCCATCAAAGACAAACTATAAGGTTTTTTAGGACTTAGAATTTCATCTGCCCTTTTTTTTTGTTTTGAAGATTCATTTGAGACTAAGACGTAAGTAATGCAACAGCTTCCTATACCCTTCTGCCTTACTCTGAGAGAATCCCTTGGACTTCTACAAGGCCAGAAAAGTTAATTGTCTTCAGATATAGTTGGAAACTGCATTCTTCCCCAAGCTTAGAATGGATATATTGGATTGGTGCTAAATGCTTGGTGCACTGTTGAGTAGCTGTCATGTTATCTCTGAGTACAGCTGTATCCTGGAAAAGTGCAGGAGCTTCTTTATATTTATTTGGGTGTCCAAATTTTGAAAACTAAGTCAAGATCTAAACAATGTTACCAGTTACTGCAGGGCTCTAAAATCCCAGGGCACTTGTGGATTTGAATGTGATCAAGTTCTGTATGTAGGCACTGACTTGAAATAAGCTTAGAAATATGAAAATGTGTCCCTGGATTTGTAAAATACGTGAGGTTCTTTGGAATGAACAGTACCTCTGATATTTTGTGTCATTCAGCTCCCTTCCTGAAAGATCTCTGGTCTTTTTCAGCATGAAAAGCTGGAAGACAGCACTGGTGTGAATTGAGGAAACCAAAGGCACTGAACCAGTCAGCATTTTCAGTCAGTCTTTGCAGCTTGATCTGGAGGGAAAAGCAGGACAGCTCCTTACTTTTGGGGCTCCTTGAGTGCCTGCCACACAACCAGAACAAACTGCCTGCAGCCACTTGATACCTCAAGGGTTATAGAGAGAAGTGGCCCAGCAGGCATTACAATCACCTTTTGGTCTTGTTGCAGACACAAGAACAAAAAATGTAGGTTCATTTTGGCTGTATCAAAAGACTATTTAGCACAAAGCAGTGGATCGCTCAGACAATAATCTATCTATAAGGAATTTCCAGGGTTGGTTTATTCCCCTGCTCTTATTAAAGCATCAGGCTTCAGGAAGCCTTTCTGCCCATCCTCTGTAGTCCACATCACCCTTCAGTTCTTCAAGAGGTAGCTTTCTCATCAAAATTATGCAGATCAACATCTTCTACTGCTGTTAAGCTTTCCTCTCATTCTTCACACATTTCTTTGGTGCATCATTTACCTTCATCTAACTGATAGTCATAATATAACTGGGGGCATCATAGGTGGAAGGAGAGTGCCAGAGCCTGAACAAATTGCAGTAACGAAGTCTGTGGGCAGTCAGAGGAGGTGAGGTACTTGAAAAATGTCCCATATATGTATGAATGATGATATTGGTGGATAAAGCACTTTAATTTCATCCTTTTTTTATACCATCCTTTACAAATTCAAGTACTACTGCAACTGGCAGTGGGTAAGAGCAGGGGAGCAAGGTTTGGAAGTTTTCATTCGGGGATGTGGTTCTTTAATGAGTTAATGTCATATGAAGCACATCATATGGCACTGCTGGTTTGTGAAGTTAGTCAGCCTCCAACCAGAAGGGATCTGTGCGGTCCAAAGATGTTCATTATGAAATTAAACAAGGAAAGGGAAAAGCACAAAATATAGTTAAGGTGGAACTGCCATTTCCAGCTTCCCAGCATACACTACTAAAGGAAAACTGGGTGTTGCTGGTTCATAGAATCATAGAATCACCAGGTTGGAAGAGACCCATCGGATCATCGAGTCCAACCAATTCAAGGCTTGTATCAAGCCATGTGTCCTCATGATTTCTTCAGCCAGTGACTGAAGCATTAAGCCATGATTGCCCCACGCTGGAGGCTCCCTCTGGCAGAGCAGATGCAGCAGGTGAGGTGAGGTGAGGTGAGGTGAGGTGAGGTGAGCAAGGTTGGTGCCAGGGCAGCCAGGAGAGCTCAAACCACGCTTCACAGACATGATTCTGAATGCACAGTCCTTCCCTCTGCACTGTCCTCTTCCTACTAGTCTGACTCTGAGAGCTAGCAAACACTCTCTCTATGCCATAGAGAGAATTTCCTCTCGGCTTATGCATACGCAGCCTAATGAAAAAATCTGAAAGGGCAGAAACTATTTTCCCATTACTCCCACCCCAATGACTACTGGTGTTGTGTGGCAGGGAAAAGCCCTCTCCTCACTTTCTCTGCTCTCCCTCTGAATCAAAATAGCAGCTATAGTTATCCCTTGCTTCTCCAACCTCCTTCAAGTTAAAATTAATGCCAGAGTTGATTGGCATGCAGGTGCTTTTTGCACCAAGTTTATTATGGAGGATATTAAATGAAATTGGTCACAGGAGCAGTTCCGGAAGAAAGGCACAGAGCTTGTCTCTGGATCTATAGTGTCTCTCTCATTATATCCCCACTTGCTGATTTCTTACCTAATACACATTTCTCACACTAATTTCCATCTTTTCAAGCTTAACTAATGATTTACCATATGGACCTATATCAAATGCTTTGTTGTAGTCCAGACTGACTAGGTCTGCTGCATTTCTTTCCTCCAGAAAATGTAGTCTCATCAAAGATAGAGAGAGGGCTCATTTGGTAAACCCATGCTGTGTTTTATCACATTTCCTTTTACTGCTCCTACCAAGATCTAGTAAAGAAAGAAATTTGGGGTAATAAAGGCGTGCATGTGAATGCAAACAGTTATCTTTCTTTCTGCCATTAATACTTGAATCTCTTGGTCATTTTCAAATAGCTTTGTCAAAGGCGGAAAGTTCACAAAGATTAAAATCCATTCCCATGCAAAAACAGGTCTGCAGAGGCAAGAAATCTATTCATGCTCCTACCAAAGTGAACACTGCAGGATCTAACCCTTGTTGGGCAGTGAGGTGTCCACCTGGAAGAGCAACATTTTAAAACCCTCACTTTGGGAAGCCCATGCCTTCTGAGCCACTGGAGAAAGCAGAGAGCCAGGCTTGATAAGATAGCTCTGCCTCTCACGAAGCTGCTTATTCCAAAGCCCACATGAGGTCAGACTTATGGGTCTGTAGGTGTCTGGGTCATATACCTTCTTCTTATATCTAAACCCTGTAGATCCAGCAAAGTGGTCCCACCAATTAACACAAATCACTTCCTAAGTAGTAGAAACAATGACGCTTGGTTCCTACAGCCATGCAGTCCCAGGAAAAGACAGCCAATTTGAGAAGTGTGAGGCTTTGGAATGAAAGATTTGGACTGCAGCTAGGTTGTTTGCTGGCAGGCAGGACATTTTGCATGTGCCAGGGCATCCCCTGGCAAGATGCCAGAACCATGGTGCACGCCAGCAGCTTTTCACTCTGGCCTCATGGAGCTGGCTCCACTGGCTTGACAGGGACTGTGCTGTTCCTGACAGGCGCCACCTTAGGAAAATAATGCCCTGTTAAATAAGAGGTTCGGGGAACAAGTGTTAGATGTCTTGACTGCTCATGTTGCTTACCTGCTGTCTCACTTTGGCTGTGTTCTGGTGTCTCCAACAACACTGCTCTGAAAAACAAATCAACATCTCCACAGTGGGTGCGAACTGGTTTTGGTCAAGAAGCAAAACTCTCTTGTTAAGTATTGTTATGAATATACCCCTTTATCCCTACACTTCCAAGCTGTTCACGTAGAAACCTTCCAAGGCTGTGGAGACATGGGAACACGAGGCCTGAGCAGGCTCCTTTCCACAAGCTGTCACTGTTGAAGGCCATGGTGCTCCGATTGTCATTAAGTTCATGGGCGTTAGCCAACCCCTCTGAGAGGCTGCATCATTCCCAGACTGCAGGGAGTGGTGGAGGTCTGACTCTGCAAACCTGGAGATAAATTAGCCTCTCCTCAAGCTCAGCATCAACCTCAGCCTCCTGCTTTAAACGGGGCCAGGAGGCACCATGCCTGGTGAAGGAGGGTGGAAGGGGATGGGGGAGAAGGCTCCCAGGATAAGAAAAGCTCCCCTGTGGTCCTGCTCTTTCTGCACCGCTTCTTATCTCAAGGTTGAACATGCTGTATGGATCCTTCAACAGCAACTAAGGTGGCAGCCTTTCCCTGTGGTATGGGCACTGAAATGTCTCCCTTCTCAATGTCTTTTTTTTTTTTTCACAAGCTTTTAGATGCTTGTCACTGACATCAGAATCCCTTTGAAAAGTGGTGAAATTAGCCAACATGATGGCAGAAAAGAGAAAGAGACAGACAAGCTGTGAGATCACACCAAGTTAATTTATTTAGGAACCCAAACACAATTCTGAAGCCAAATTAAAATTTCTTGTTGTTATGGGAAGTGCCTAGAACAGACAAAATGGAAATCTTGCTTGGCAGATTCTGATGGAATCTGCAAGGTTCTGGTACAGATTCAGAAGGATTTATGGGACTTGACTTTATTTCCTTGTTTTTCAGGAACACGTGCCTACCTGGCTGCAGAATACTCACATCTATAACTGGCCAAAGAATAAGAAGAACATCCTTTTGCGGTTACTGAGGGAGGAGGAATATGTTGCTCCTCCAGTAGGACCTTTACCAACCCTCCAGGTTGTGCCGTTATGAACACTAGTACTTAAAGTGCACGACAAGCAGTTGCTAAAAGGTTGTTCTTGGCAGGGTGCCAATGCTTTTCCAGATGGCTCTTTTTGATGACAGAAGACACTCTTTCTGGTAAAAGAATTGGTTGTCTCGGGTAGCTCAGATTCAGCTTGTTTCCTACCATGTTGCACGTCTGTTTCTGAAGCTGATGGGGTAGAACTCTTTCCTCTAGATTTTTAAATAAGCTGCAAATGGAAAGAATGCCCAGGTTTATTTTAACACCTCTTTTTAACATACTTCTTTATTAGTTGATACAGCAGACAAATGCCAGAAATAATGTTGCAATAAGTGTAAAATAAAAATTGCATCCTCCATTTTGCTCAGGGTTTCTTTAAAGATATCCCTGCCTTGTACAGCATTATTGAACAGTTTGTTTATATATACATTATTAAATATATTGCCTTCTTAAGGCAACCTTATATATTGCATCAGCCTTTTTATGCGGGGAGCAGCAGAGGACTGGTAACTGTTGGGTAATGCAAATTTTCCTTAGCCTGCCTTGCATGAAGACACTGTCTTCAATTAGAGGTCTCTCAGATCTGAAATCTCTAGAGTTCCATTTCCTTACAGTTCAGCCCTTTCCACCTTCGGCATGTTGTAGCAATAGTCCACAAAAGGAGAGCTAACCACATGGCTGCATATGTGCTGTCAGTGGAATGCTACAGGACTTTTTGTAACAGGCCTTTAGCTACATTACTGTTCTTCAGCCCTTATTTAAAACAGAGCATGGCAAAGAACCGGTGGGATTTGGAAATTCAGTGATAGTTATGAGAAATAGCATCTACTCCTCCAACGTACATGCAGTATGGAACAATAAAATAACCAAAGATGCTGGAGAAGCCATGGGGTGTTGGCAACCAGGAAGGCTCAACGACATCACATCTGCTAAGATCTGAACTAGGGAAAGGCTGTGGTCTTCCTGGACTTCAGTAAAGCCTTTGACTCAGTTTCTCTCAGCATTCTGCTATGGAAACTGTCAGCATCTGGCCTGGACAGGCACACACTCTCCTGAGTGGAAAACTGGTTGGCTGGCCAGGCCCAGAGAGTGGTGGTAAATGGTGTTAAATCCAGCTGGAGGCCAGTTACAAGTGGGGTTCCCCAGGGCTCAGTGCTGGATCCAGCCCTGTTCAATGTCTTTCTCAACGACCTGGATGGAGGCATCGAGTGCTCCCTTAGCAAGTTTGCAGACGACACTAAGCTGGGTGGAAGTGTTGATCTGCTGGAGGGTCAGGAGGCTCTGCAAAGGGATCTGAACAGGCTGGACTGCTGGGCAGAGTCCAGTGGCATGAGGTTTAACACGGCCAAATGCCGGGTCCTGCACTTGGGGCTCAACAACCCCAAGCAGAGCTACAGACTAGGAGAAGTCTGTCTAGAAAGCTGCCTGGAGAAGAGGGACCTGGGGATGTTGGTTGACAACAACTGAACATGAGCCAGCAGTGTGTCCAGGTGGCCAAGAAGGCCAATGGCGTCTTCGCTTGTATCAGAAGCAGCGTGACCAGCAGGTCCAGAGAGGTTATTCTCCCTCTGTACTCCGCACTGGTGAGACTGCTCCTTGAATCCTGTGTTCAGTTCTGAGCCCCTCGCCACAAGAACGATGTTGAGGCTCTGGAGCAAGTCCAGACAAGAGCAACGAAGCTGGTGAAGGGGCTGGAGAACAGGCCTTATGAGGAACGGCTGAGAGAGCTGGGGTTTAGCCTGGAAAAGAGGAGGCTGAGGGGAGACCTCATTGCTCTCTACAAGTACCTGAGGGGAGGTTGTAGAGAGGAGGGTAATGTCCTCTTCTCCCAAGTGACAGGGGACAGGACAAGAGGGAATGGCCTCAAGCTCCGGCAGGGGAGATTTAGGCTGAACATTAGGAAAAAAATTTTCACAGAAAAGCACTGGAACAGGCTGCCCAGGGAGGTGTTTGATTCACCCTCCCTGGAGGTGTTTAAGGCACGGGTGGATGAGGTGCTGAGGAACATGGTTTAGTGTTTGATAGAAATGGTTGGACTCAATGATTCAGTGGGTCTCTTCCAATCTGGGTGTTCTGTGATTCTATGATTTTATGAGTCTTTGTTACAGAGCACATAAATACAACTTTGGTGAGAGGGTTTTTTTAAAAACTGTCTTAACAGGCACATCATGCCTGCTCCATGCAGACGCTTCCCAATATCCTTCTCAGCTTTGGTTTGTTTGTTTTTTTTTTTTTTTTTTTTGTTATAGAATGACCCAAACACAGCTCTACTAAATAGTACATGTGTTTGGTAGTCTGAAAGGTAAATTAGCCCAGAAGTAGAAACTCCTGTTATCCTATCGAAATTATTTACTTAGCTTTCCATGAAGGTGGTGCCTGTGTGGTGTGTTGACACTTCGTGGTGCTAATGAGAGACAATTGAAGAACCATGTTACAGATATACTCAGATATTCCTTCAGCAGGCTTTTGTATAAAGAGTTGCGACCACTTAAGAGAAATGGGTGAAGCTTGTATCCAGTGTTGTCAATTCTTATAATTTTGATTGTGGCATTTGCTGCGCTTCTTAGAGCTCCAGTTTCTAAACTGGAAGTTGAAGCTCAACAACTGAAATAGGCTAACACCTGCCATGCTAGGTAGTGTGTTAGGTAGTGGTACTTCTTGTTACCTACTTGCATGCTGGGGAGGGGAGGTCCATTTTCCATGTGAGAAAACAATAAACTAAGCTTCCAATTAAGAAAATAGCTTTCTAGTATATGTTGACAAGCCTAAAATCTTTCTTAAAAGGTCAACAAAGTGAACACAAAAGGAGTGGGGTGCAGGTATCTGAACACTGATACTTATGGTCACTTGGAGAGCCCCACAACATTGAGCTCAACCTCCAGGTTAAGCAAGTCCCCTGAAACGCTGTGGCACATCTGCCAACTCAGTATAGCTGTCTCTGGTATTTTAAGGATATCTGAAGTGTTTTAGCACTGTCAACTAGTCAGTCTCAAAGGGCTTCTGAGCCCCTTTGACAATTTCTACCACATTTAATAGGCAGAAACTCTTAAGATATTGTGTCTACGAGTTTCATGGAAAAAATTACTTGAGCAAAGAGCTATCCCCAAACCTGCTGCTGTGGAGAGAGAGCGGCAACAGGGTTCAGGCCTGCGGAGGTCTTTTCCTGAGGTGGACAAGTGGCCAGCCAGCACTCACAGGAGTCACAGCTGGGTATCCTGCCACTGGACAGGGCTGGGAGGACTTTTAGGGTGTAAAGCTGGAGGAGAGATGTCGGTAGGGAATGAGGCCGTGTCAGTTTTGCTGCTTGCAAAGCAGCGTATTAAGGAGTGCAGTTAAGCATTCAAAATGATTAGCAAGGCTGGGTAGTAAATTCCTTTCATCATTTTGGCTGTCATCCTAAAATATGTGCTCTAGATTTACCACAGATTTGCTTGGTTTGGGCCAGGGAATTTCATTAAGTAACTCCTGCATCATGTGACACACAAGGTTGTATTAAATGGTCCGGTGATCATTTTTATTCATCTGTTTCAATCATCCTTTTCTGAAAAACAATGCTAGCAGAGTGAGGAAGGAAAACTAAGCATTGGTGTTTAGGAATTACAAAGAGCCCAATCTATTTAACTGCTGCCCCCCCCCTTTTTTTTTCCCCTTTAATTGAATAACAATTCCCAGGATTCATTGATCTTTACATTAGTTAGAGCATCCGACAAGAACAGAAACCATGATGGGGAGAGTGTGAGTAATGAGCTAGCAGCCTAGTGAATCATTTCCCCTAAAGCTTTGTATTTGTAGAGAGACAGATGGTGGGAGCTGGGAAGAGGGAGAGGGAGGAAAAAAGCGGGTTTTTGCAAACAACAAAAGTAGGGGTAGAGGACAGTGACAAAAAGAAATAACCAGCAGGTAAAGGAGAAGCAGAAGCTGAGAGCACACCGGCTGTTTCAAAACTAACATGTTAATGTTAAAATGGTTACAGTTACAGGAAAATATAGGAAGGAAATTGCAAAAAAAAGACCTTTGTGGCCATGAGGGGAAAAAAATTACCAAAAGCAGCACTAAAAGTATGTTTGTAGATGACCTCTTGAGTCAGTTATTAACTTTATGTGTAAATAATGGAGAATGGCTGAAAGTATGCAAGTCTCCCTCCCGCAGGCTGGCAGGTGCCCATGGAGGCAAAAGGCACTGCTTGAACAATCCCTTTCAAGACCAGGTTGGATGGGGCCTTGGGCAGCTTGATCTAGTAGGAGGTGTCCCTGCCATAGGGGCTTGGAACTGGATGATCTTTAAGGTCCCTTCCAACCCAAACTATTCTATGAACAGCAACAGCAGAGCCAGGGGGTTCTGCCACAGTGCCCGTCCATTTGCGAGGGGCGCACTTGAGAGGAACTACACTGCCCCTAAGGTGGAAAATTAAGAAGCAAAGCAAGAATTACATAACACTGGGATGAGTGCAGCACTAAGAGACACGGAAGTAATTGAGAAAGAGCCTGCTTGACAAAGCTCAGATGACATTAATGCACGTAAAGATTTTTTTAATGTGAGTCACCTGTGTGACAAAGATATGGTTGTAAAGTTTTTATCCCACAGTTAAGCTAGATCAGCCTTTCAAGCAAGGGAAGCGTATGACAGTTCTAGTACAACATTAATCCGATAAAACTTTGCATAGAAGACAGGAAATGCTGCCCTAAAAGCTCATTTTCTCCTAGTAGGATGTTGACTGCCATCATTTTGTGCTATTTAAGAAAATAAAGCAGCAGATGTCCCTGGAGCCTCTCTGGTCCCAGAAGCAAGGCAGATAAAAAAGCTGGCTCATTAGACCAGCCCCACCAAAGGGCACCTTTGCTAGGAACATGCCCTTCCCTCGTCTCTAGCAACTGGGCTGCAGGTACTAGAAACCTGGGCATGTTCATAACAGCATTAGCCTGGGCAGCAAGCTTTGGTGGCATGGTCAGTGGAGTTCCACAAGGAGATGTACTGATGGAGAAAAAGGAGCAATTGCCATCATTTATCATACTGATGGGATGTTGGATTGGAGGCACTGGTAAAACCACAGGAGATATCTGGTGTTTTAAAGGTAAAGGGAGGGGGAGCTAAGTGGCCTTACAGTACAAAAAGGTCTACCATGGTAACAAAGGAAAACACATTTCAGAGTTTCCTCACCCTCAGGATGCAGAACAGGTGCATGCTATCTTCCAAAGCAAACATGTCTCTTGTTACACTTTGGCTTTAATTTAACAGGCTCCCCCATGCCCACACCTGCAGGATTCTGCACTGTTTAACCCGTGTTTGGAAAACAGATCCTGCCTGGAAGGTCACAGCTTTCAGCAGTGTCCCCCCTCTTCCACCCTTTATCATGATGTTACTGCAGGAAAGCACTCCCTCAATACCGGGTTTGCAGAACCAATGGTCTGGTGCTGCTCCTTCTCCCCAGTCCCCAACACGGATCTTCTGAGTAAACAGCTGGCATGAAGCACATCAGAATGGCTAGAAATCCCCACTGTCATTTCTGCTTGGGCTGGTACAGTAGCTGCTCACAAGGGTCTCCACAGCCAGTACAAAGTACACTGGCACATGAACATCTCACAAAAGCCACCTGCAAAGCCTCCTCTGAGATGCTAGGCCTCTAGACACACACCTCTCCTGCTTTTTCTAATGATATTATAATTGTGACATTTGTATTAAAACACTTACACATGTTTTCCACTGAGAGGTGGTCTGAGGGAGAAGCACATCTGGTATGACCAGCGGTGTCCATCTCGTGCCTCTCTGAGCAGGCTGCAGACAGGCACTGGATGCTGCTGCCTGTGCAGTCAAAGCCAAACCAGGCCCTGAGGTGCCAGCCTGCAGAAGAAGGCAGTGGAGAAGCAGCTTCTCCAATGCTGGCTCCAAAGGGAGGCAGGAATAGGTTGAATCATAGAATCACAGAATCACCAGGTTGGAAAAGACCCATTGGATCAAGTCCAACCATTCCTATCAAACACTAAACCATGACCCTTAGCACATGTCCACCTGTGTCCACCTCCAGGGAAGGTGAATCAAGCTCCTCCCTGGGCAGCCTGTTCCAATGCCCAATGACCCTAACTATGAAAAATTTTTTCCTAATGTCCAGCCTGAACCTCCCCTGGCAGAGCTTGAGGCCATTCCCTCTTGTCCTGTCCCCTGACACTTGGGAGAAGAGGCCAGCACCTCCTCTCCACAAGGTACTTGTGAGACGTACTTGGAGAGAGCAATGAGGTCTCCTCTCAGCCTCCTTTTCTCCAGGCTAAACAACCCCAGCTCTCTCAGCCGTTCCTCATAAGGCCTGTTCTCCAGCCCCTTCACCAGCTTTGTTGCTGTTCTCTGGACTCGCTCCAGAGCCTCAGCCTGATCATGGAGCCATGCACAGACCACCAGCTGCGTGTCCCTGTCTGTGGCCATTGTACAGATCTGTGCAAACTGGAAGAAATGCCACCTAAAGCAAAGGGAAGGGTTTCTTCATTGAAAGATATCAAGGAGCTGGGGTTGTTTAGCCTGGAGGAGGCTGAGGGGAGACCTCATTGCTCTCTACAACTAACTGAAAGGAGGTTGTAGAGAGGAGGGAGCTGGCCTCTTCTCCCAAGTGACAGGGGACAGGACAAGAGGGAATGGCCTCAAGCTCTGCCAGGGGAGATTTAGGCTAGAGATTAGGAGGAAGTTTTTCACAGAAAGGGTCATTGGGCATTGGAACAGGCTGCCCAGGAAGGTGGTTGATTCACCTTCCCTGGAGGTGTTTAAGGCAAGGGTAGATGAGGGCCTGAGGGACATAGTTTAGTGTTTTATAGGAATGGTTGGACTTGATGACCCGCTGAGTCTCTTCCAACCTGGTGATTCTATGATTCTATGACTTCTCCAGTTTCCAGAGGGGGAGGTGGCAAGCACCTGCCTGGCCACCAAACTCTTCAGTGAGAGGAGCTTCTCAGCAACTTCTGCATCCACTGAGTCCTCAGGGATAACGGGAGGATCCAGGGAATCTCAGGTGAACCCCGGATGCATCCAGTGGGTGTAAAGCCCTGCAGGACTGGCTGTTGTGGAAGGGCAAAGGGTGGCCTGAATCCTGCCAGGGAGCAGGCGACATCCCAACACTTAATTTGCAGGTTGGGCAGATAGTCTTCTCTGCTGTATTGTGCCAGTCTTCTAGAAATGCCGTGTGCAAGCTCTAGAAAACTACAAAAGTGTGTGTTGTTTCTGGGGCTGCAGAAAAGGTACTGTAATGACAGACACAGAGGAAAAAAAATAATGACGATTAAAATAGTTCATAATTAAAATTAATTTTAAAAAACCATGGCCAGCAGTGAGCTCATTCTGACTGTATTTCATTCTTCGGATTTCCCACTTGTTCTTCTGAAGGAGTATGTTCTGGAAATCCTGTCTTGCTGGCTTTCTTCAAAGCTACCTTTCTTTACTTGGGCTGACAGTCCTTACAACACGACTGTTCTGTTCTTCATCAGCTACCTCCAGTACAAATCCACTAAATGTGATGCTTTGTGACTAGCACGTTTGGCACTGCAACGCTCTCATGTGCTGGCCTCGGGATTTCCAGCAAGCAGCAGGTGCTGCAGTCTGCTGTTCAAAAGCCTGCAGTCTTCAAAGAAAGCAATTTACCGAGAAAAGACTTCAAAACATGTAACACTACTGGGGATTGAGTTGAGTGGCCCAGAAGCAGTGAACACATTAAAGAGACTTTCATCCCGAGGCTGGGAGATAGAATGGAGCCCAGCCTGGCACCGACCAAACCTAGTCAGGTTAGTACCTGGTAGCATCCCCTCAATTCCCAGCAGGTGTTGTGTGCACCTCACTCATGTGTGAATGCACACAGTCAGATGCACACAACACCCATCACAGTCTTCCTCTCAGTTCTTCCCTCCAAGCATGTCTTGCAGATACACTGAGACCCACCCTCAGCATTGAGACAGGCAATAGTGAGCCATTTCTCTTTGCAGCAGACTGAAGAATCCTATCAACAATGATTTGAGGGGCATGGTTTAGTATTTGATAGGAATGGTTGGACTCGATGATCTGATAGGTCTTTTCCAACCTGGTGATTCTATGATTCTACAATTGGTACAGATGCACAGTACTGGCTTTCCCCATGCACAGGGTAGTGGTTGAGGCATCAAAAAATCATTTGGAAAAGAGAAGTTCTATTCTCCACTTTACTACTGCATTGCTGCAGACAGCAGAATGTTATCTCTCTCTGCTCCAGTCTCCTTATCTAAGACACTGGGACAACAGCAAACTGGCCACTTAGGTAAAGTTATCAGAGACTTTCTGATTAAAGTACCACATGCATACAAACAATATTCATTTTTATGGGTCCATTCTTCTCCCAGCTTTACAAGAGAGACACTTTTTTTCTTGAAGCATTGGCTGAGTAGAAGCTGAAACAGCAGAAAGCCAGCAGTAAGACTGTCCCAAAAGAGAGATGAAGAGGGAATCTAAATAGACACAATAGAAACCAAGAAGACAGATAGGGAGTGTGAAAAACAGGAAAGAACTATACTGTAACAAAATTGAATGAAGTAGCAAAACTAACCAGCTAGCATAGATTAACCTTTTTTTGCTTCATGCTTTATTTTAAAAGCGATAAAATAATTTAGCATATACTATTTTTAAAATTAAGAGGGAAAAGACAGCAAAACAGTATTTTCCTCCAGGTTTTTGCATCTTGTTTTAACTTATTAGTTGGAAACCAACCTACTAAAGCAGCAGAGTCAGTTTGACGTATCAGTATATCAGCGGTCAAGAGACTGACGCCTGCGTCAAGACAAGACAGCCAGGTACAAATTACATGGAAAACAAAGACAAAGCATCATCATGTAACTTCTTCTGTAACACAGAGAATAGAAACTGCAGATCTCATGTCCTCACAACCATTGATTGATGCAGTTCAGATGCCTTCCTCACTTCAGGCTGGAGTTAATTACTCCCAGGAGTAATTAACATGTTGAACTTCAAAGCTCTGGGCTGGCTGGACTTCAGCATTAGAGAAACAGGTTTCACCATTTCTTCAAGGCAGTGCCCAGACAATGGCATGAATTTTGTGACCTGCTTCATGGGAGCTATGCTAGGGAAAATACATCATTCCCATCAAATGAGCTTGGGGTTTTTTTGCTTCTCTTGCTCATATTTCTCAGTCCTGTACATTTCCCTGTTTGGATGTCTTACAGACTAGTTTGTCTTGAACTGCCCAACACTTCTTGTCCCAATGGCCGTTTCCAGTACAAAAACAAGTTTATCTGGAGATCCATGTCAGTCTCAGTTTGTGTGTCCCTAAAGAAAATCAGCATTTGGTCTGGTGTGAGCCTGTGCTGCCTTCACAGGAGTCTGGGAGTTAAAAGTACCCAAGCAGCACTATTGTATGGAAACAGGGTGGTGCTTGGCAAAATTATCCAGGGAATTTCTATACTAAGGTTGGTCCAAGTCTAGATCACTAGTGGCACCCAAATTGGTCTTTAGCAGATTGCAAGAAGGCAAGCCTCTATGAGACACATTCTGTGAAAAAGCATGAGTGAGAAAATCCAGTGACAGCCAGAAAATCTGGTGTCACACTGCTTGTGACAGAGCTCAGGAAAATGAATGTCTGCAAGGGGGTAGAACAGCTCTTGACCTACCAGCTCCCTGCAACCAGAACAGTTCCTAGGTACATCACAGGGAAAGACATTTTATCCTTCCAGACGTACAATGTACAAACACAGGCTGCAAACAGCATATCTGCAAGCTCCTAGCTTGTCAGACAAGTCTCAGTATCTCACACCCTAGCGCGTGCTGGGATTTAGCAGGCTTTCAAGGCATCTTGCATTAGCCCAGGTACCAGCTGTGCTACTATTATGCAGTGTACGTGCTATCGTCTAGCTAAAAGCATGGTTTTAATTCTGATTTCTCTTTTTACTCATGTTACCAATCATTAAGCTCTAATCTGAAGCAGCAAATAAGTCATCTTATGTTGTCTGCGTTTTTACACCATCTGAAGCAGCCGTGTAGATAGCTGCTCTGCGCCTAACCAAAAACCAGAAGGCTGCGCTTAGGAAGAGTGCACAGTCCAACTTTATCTGGGATACGAGTGGCTCACTAAAATCCTTTGCAAACTATCTGTCACTTCTTTGTAAGCCCTGCTTCCTTTCTTTATGTCGAAATTTGGACTGGGGACAATGAACTTCCTGTGTCATAGACCAGGATACAAGAAAACTCATTGTATGCTCACCGAGGAAGAGTATCAGTAAAGTGGCTTGTACGGCAGCTCTGAAGGGTCTTGTTAGAATGACTTATTCTCTGAGTTCCACTGGTTTGATTAAGTGGATCATGTGATAAACACTTATAATGAACTTCTTCAGATGCTGCCAGGGAAAACCCAGCAGATAAATTGCTGAATCCCACGGCATCGCTCTCTGCATAACAAACTGATTACAAAGATGGAAAAATCATGCAATTCACTGGCTTCTTCTCCTACTCAGGACAGTGCATCAGTGTTATACAATTTTTTTTTTTCTCTCCTGCCCCAAATTAAAATGTCCTTGCTACTGAATCCAGTTCAAACCAGCGCAATTTTCCTCCTATAACTCACCAGGCAGATTACAGCTAAATGTAACCACTTGCAAGCAAGTCTAGTCATGCTTCTGAGCAATTTTTTTCTTACTAAAGAAAGCAAACTAAAACAAAACAGAAAAACCCTGCAACCAAATAGAAAATGAACATAAACTCACAAGTAACACATGCTAGTGTGATTTATTTAAAGAATAAAAATTTAGGTCAGCCTGAATCACCACAGAGTAAACTTCATTTCATTGGCAACATTGAGAGATGCCAAACAGCAGGCTGTGTTCAAGGGTATCCTTTGCAGCTTCGGCCAATACGTGTAGGACCAATGACTAGGGTAAGAGACCAGCATCAGCTGTGCTCTCTCCTCACACCGAGTGAGCAGCTCATTGTTTCTCCTTGCCAGCAGCACAGCTCAACTCATCTTTATTCCACTCTCTCAAGCTGCCTCCATGTAACAAGCTCTAGTGCCTCTGCAAAAGGCATCCTGGCTCAAGGATGAAGCATGGGATGCACTTGTTCCTGCCCTGTCAGCTGGCATAAATTATGGCTCTGGTCTCCAAGGCCAGCGCTGTATCCCTGACTCAGGTGTCAGCTACAGTATGTGTGATGGATTGAGTGCCATTAAGAAAGTTGTCTTCGAGTCCTGGGACTGAGATGAGGAAAAGACCCCAGCAGCCTCTGTTCCATGATTAGCAATACTCACGTTTTCCTGCTACCTATTCAATAGGACACACATGCTGGGCTGGTCCAGCACCTGATTAAAATATACTACAGGGTAGCTGAGATGGCAGAAGCTGCAAAGCCAGCCCCCAGTTACATCTGTCCTCACACTAACTCGCTCCGTATCATCCCACTGAGTAATCAGCTTTTTAGGACCACTAGGTGAATCACATTAAAGGCTTTGGGAATTCAGGTGTCACAAGAAACAAGGAGGTAAAGGGTGGTGAATGGCAAGTCATCATCCTGCACATCAGCAGTAGGTGTGACAGCTGTCAAAGGTGAGCAGTGGAACCAAACTGCATGAGGCAGGAGTGCCCAGACTGGCATGGGAGAAGTGCAGTCACTTGTGCATCATTGCTAGGTAGCCTGGAGGGCTACAAGGCTGCTTCCGCACAGAACTTTGAAGAACGATCTTGGTTACGGCTGGCATCTCACTGTGCTCCCCACTCCATTTGCTTTTCAAGCACCTTGCTTGTCCACTGTAGTAAGTAGCATGTTACAGCACCTCACTGCCTACCAACATATTAAACCATGGCGCAGACGTGCAGACAACCTTGCAAGCTGCTTGTATAGTCTGCATGGACACTGGAGCTGGCCCAGCAGCAAGCCAAGGAGCACCTCTGAAGCCCAGCACTGGCATATTAACATGACAGGTGGGACGACTGACTCATCACACCCATTGCAGATGTTTTAAAGAGACCCAGGGATGAAACATTTGCCAAATGAAGAACAAATACACAAATATCAAATGACATTTGGGGGCTAGCAGTGGTGTGTGGAATGCCTCGCTCCCTGGCTTGACCCATCAGAATATTTATCCATCAGTCCTGTTTTGAGGAACAGTCCAGTGGTTACAGCATCTCACAGAAGTCCTAGGGAACAGTAAAAAACGGTTTGTTTGGTTTTTTTTTTTTCAAGCAGCTAGCCTGTAAATTCAACTGCAGTTTAAAATGTACATCAGGCTTTGTATATCAGCTTTCCTATGCACTATTACTAGCCAATAAGTTTACCCAGGTGATGTTATTTCTCAATTAATGGGACTGTACAGGTGTAATCAAAGGGATAATATGATACCAATCAGCTTTCATCACTTCTGATGGCACGTGAGGAAGAGGGCCTTACCTTGATTTATTTTACAGCCAAAAGGAATTCATGCACCTAATCACAAGAAAAAAGGTATCTTTAGAATATACTTTCTATGCAATCAATAGCTGCAAAATTACAATACTGCTATTAGATTCAGTCATCAGAGAACAATGGAATTTTAATTCTGTAATCAAGTGAAAATTTGCTCTTTAAATTATTTTGTTGCCACTTGACAAGGAAGACTCCTGGAAATGCTGGCTCTTTGTCCTTTATCACATTTTGGTATTTTGAACTGAATACACTCTCCCAAAGCATTCCCTTCAATTCTACTTGCAAGTTTGCTATTTCAGATTAGGTATGGATGCTGGACGTGACGGGACTTTTTTCCTCCATTTCACACTTAAAACAATTCATGTAAAAATCATTTAATTCTAGGAGGCAACTAAAAAGGAAAAATAGTATATTATATAATATAGTATATATTATTTTATATTACATAATATATTATACTAGATATTAAAGCATGGGGTGTTTTATGTTAAATCTGTGTGTCCTAAGATCTGTGTGCCCAGAAACTGAACACTCTGAATTCCCCAAGAACTAAAGGAGACTTTTGAAAATGTGAGGCATACTGAGGCTAGTAGCTATTCCAAGAAGAAAATCAAGCTATGGTACTTCATTTTTCACTCACCTAGCACTACATAATCCTACCACAAAGGTCTGTTGTGAGACTTCAGCATTTAAATACATCATTGAGCAGTAAGTAACATTTCTTTCTGGGTTACTAATCTTCACTATGTCTCTTCCTTCTGTATGACAAAAAAGACAAAGGTGTTTGTGATTTTAAACCATGAATGCTAACTTATCCGTGATCTAGTCTCAAATTTTAAATTAGATCAATGTGGAGTACTGTTCAGTAGCTGCTTTTTTACTTCTCTCATACTTGTATGTATTAAATACCATCCACAGATTTCCTGTGTAGGCCTGTCCCCAGGGACTAAAAACCTGGTGTATACAACTCATAAATAAAGCTAGTGAGACATGAGCAAGAAAAAGCATAGCATACTTCTGGGAATCACTCCAGGAAAATAAATATGCAAGATGGCACATCACCCTACATAAAGCTGGCAAAGGTAAAATAACATTTGGGTTTGATGATTAAGGAAAAAAAAATTTTGTGTTCATATGTACATACTGGTCTTCCGCTGAAACAAAAGGGCAAAGGTAAAATTGGAGTTTGACTCACAAGAAAACAAACCTGCTGGAACAGTGTTAGCTTATTTAACTAAATTGGGGATCAAATTTGAATTTGATCTCTAGCTTTCAGAGGCCCATGTATTCTCTAGAAATAGCCACCATCATTTATTTCCCATCTTTGCATTTCATAGAATCACCAACAGGTTGGAAGAGACCCACCAGATCATCGAGTCTAACCATTTCATTACTCTTTCTACGGCACACGCTTGTTTTAAGAGCCTATCTAAATTCCAGGTATACCTTTCCCTCAGTAGTCTTAATGTATAACTTTATACAAAAGTAGTATTAAAACACAGTGAAAAATGGATGAAGAAAAACTCTCTTACTTTTCTATTCCGGGTTTGGATGAACATGCCCTTCCATTTCCATTTGTGCTTTACTCTCCTTTTTTCTTCAGAGTAGGATATTACATTTACTGGCATTCACTCTTCCCTCAGACCTTATTCTTTTACTCTTTTTCCCCTCTGCTCTCATGATCTTTTCTACTTTTTTTGTATATTCTCCTGAATCCTTTTCTTATCAGGTTTCGTGCTATCCAGTTATCAGCTCTGTTTGCTGTTGTTATTTATGAGATCTTGAATAAGTTCAAGACACTTTATATAAGGTATAACAACACCATGATTGCACAGAAATTATTATTATTTAAGGGATGAATTGTCAGAAGACATCCTGCAGCTATGCAGACTGCAGACAGATGTCTACCTGTGTTCTGCTTGGCTGTAATTTCAGAATTCTGTAATCAGAATTCTTTGAGAGCAAATGTGAGGCATAATTGCCACTTTTTATTTGTTGTGGATTGGTCCATCTTTTTATTTTAGGAATGCAGGCTTACTGCTGCCATAACTGTTTGCCTGGTGATGCATGTTGATAATTTTTCTTGGGTACTTAAATAATGTACTCGACAGTAGAATTGAATACTTCCTGTGCAGATATAGGTTTATAAATGAGCTATTTATTAGAAATTCATTAGGAAGTTTTAAAACTTGGAGCTTAAAGATAATACCTTAAAAGTAGTAACTTGCACTATTCCAAATGTATTTTGCTCAAGTACTCTTATTGTTGCTTTGTGTAGGGGCCTTAAAAATCACCTTATCCTTTGTATGACTGAATATCCTTATGTTATCAGATACCACTGCTTCCATGGCACAAAGAACATGTATGTATGTTTCTCATCCCTCTGATGAAAAGTTTCTTATGATACAGCAAGGGGAGTTCAAAGAGAGGTATATATCCATATCTGCTGGTGTTGCACATTTGCTTAAGGGACTATGAGGCCTGATATACCTATACAGCACACGTAAGCCTTGAGGCTGCTGAAGATTTTAATTTCAGCAACAGCACACTCAGTGCTCCTTAAGTGTATGAGAATCCCAAGTGTGCAGGAATAAAATGAAAAGAGAATGGGAGCTGTGTGGGATCTGCACACATCCAGCATTGATCAATTACTGATATGTGCTCATATTCTGTTCTCCTCCTGGCAGTTATCTGTATGCAATATATAGCGATATTCCCACTCTGGTGTACCCAATAGCAATCATTAGTTTCTTCCATGGCAGACTTAGATTCTTGGGAGGCTGCGGTTGGAACAAGGCTGCATTTTGTATCCTATCAAGAGTTGTTAATATGCTCTACATAACACCTGTTGAACTGGGAAGACAGAGATTCAGGTTCATGTTCTGTGGATGTCTAAGATGAAGCATTTTCTTGGTGAAATTGCCAGCACAGATGCTGCTCTGACAGCATGTGATCTAATGGTTTACCTGGAATCTCCATAACAATCTTAAAATAGACTTGCAATCTGGAAAATAACTAGGTAGGAAAAGTCAAGGGAGTATCCTAAAATACTTATGTTTTTGTAATTAACAGCGTACCTGTTACATCCCAAGTGCGGAGAGATGACGCTCTCCGGGAACATGTTGCTTGAGGGAAAAATACAGAAAGATTGATTTTATAATTCAGATGGAGCTCCATAACCATCACTGGCAGAAACTGAAGGATGCCACTAAGCTCTCTATCCATTTAAAGGAGAGGGTTCAGCTGTACCTCTGCCTCGCTCTTGTCACTGAAATGCTGGCCTTTGGGGGTCATCCTAGCTGACAAAAGTCATCAAGGGCATAAAAATTTTGTCAAGAACAGGGACTCTCGGGAGCTGATGAATCCAGACACAGGTTCCACTCTGAGGTGGAAGAAGTAGTTTATTTACCTTGGTTGGATCATTCAAGAAAGACAATTCAGTGAGGTGGGAGAAGCTATTGAATGCAGACTTCTGCAAGTTCAATTTCTTTCAGCCTTTCAGAATTGGCCATTGCTGTAAAGCCAGAAGACAGTTTAAAATGTCATGTAACAATTCCTTAAATATACACAATTTCATACCTTTAGAAGGAAAATCTCATTCCCTTTTCCAATTAAATTTGCCTGAAAGACGTCTTCTAACCATCGGTCAAGATTGAGTGAAAAGCAACACTTATCCTTGACAGCCATCCAGCATGCAGAGAGGGAACACCGATAGGTACAGATATCAAACCATTTCTTTGTTCAGTGGCTTCAAATACAGGAAGTCCCTAAATTCTGTAGATATTGTGTTCAGGATATCTGGAAACCAGAACTTTTCTGGCAAGTGGAGATTAAAAGGCTTAATTTTGCTGAGTCTTACTTGATTTTGCCAAGTAATCTGGGAATTATAAAGACTGACAGGTAAATATAAAAGGAAATGGCTAACCCTGGAACACAGAAATAATTGTCTTGTTGACCTGCGCTGTGAAGGTGTCCATTCATGAGAACTCTGTTTTGAGAAGATGCCCTCAAATGTTTTTGATTTCCTGTCTGTGTTTTGAAGAGGAGTGTCAGCTGAAATCTTTTACCCAGTTTTTCTGTGGACTAAGCAAAACATAAGAAGACAATTTTATGTAAGTACTGTAATTTAATTGTTTCCTGACACAGAGAGTAATGTCACAGTCTCATTATTGACACAAAGTCATAGGAGATCACTAACAATTTTGATGGGTTTTCTCTTTTATATATCAGTCCACTGGAAACTGGTTTAAGGATTTGACTTAAATGTAAAGAGGTCATTCAAAGCTATCAGATGAAAATAACTTTTGACTTGTGTAGTATCAAGATCTAACGTATATCCTGTGAGTTACCCATTTCCTACAGGAAATTCATCTTTGTACTGTCTTAGAATAGCAAACACCTATTCCGCACTGAAATAGTTGTCTGCTTTCTAGTGTTTCAATCTAGCAAGCATAATTCCCCTGAACTGGTGGTATTTTTAGAGTAAAATGAGAGGTAAGGGTTCTGTGGTTTGAAGAGGTCAAAGGGAAGTTCAATGTCGGATTCAAAAGCAAATTTCCTAGTGACAATGTGCAAATTGATGGTTTTCTGTAACTGTCTCCAACAAGAAAAAAAAAGGGCAATTAATTGAATTGTATTTGGAAAATACTCAGCTAATTTTCCTGCTTGACTAGTGAGAAACTGAGTGATGCATTAGGGGTTTGTTTTTAAATCCCTGGTATTTGGACGCTCCATCTCCCTGGGTAAATGATATCACCACAGTTACATCTATGCTGTAATTGAATAAAAAGTCCTTTGGATCAGAAGTGAGCATGACATAATCTGAATCCCCTCTCCCCAAGCCCTATCCACTTCACAGGATCATAGAATCATTAAGGTTGGAAAAGATCTCTAACACCTAACACTGACATGGCCTAACACCACCGTGCCTACTAAACTATACCACAAAGTGCCATGTGCTATGTGTTTTTTGAACGCCTCCAGGGAGGGTGTCTCTGCCACTGCCCTGGGCAGCCTAAGCCAATGCTTCATCACTCTTTAGGTAAAGGTTTTCTTAATACCCAATCTGAACCTCCCCCAGCACAACTTGAGGTTATTTCCTCTCATCCTATCACTTGTTACTTGGAGAAGAGACCAACACCCACCACGCTACAGCCTCCTTTTAGGTCGTTGTAGAGAGCAATAACATCTCTCCTCAGCATCCTCTTCTCCAAGCTAAACAATCCCAGTTCCCTGAGCTGCTCCTTGTAAGACTCGTTCTCCAGACCTTTCACCAGCTTCGTTGCCTTTCTCTCGACACTCTCCAGCAGCTCAGTGTCTTTCCTATACTGAGGGGCCAAAACCTGAACACAGTATTTGAGATGTGGCCTCACAGGCACCAAGTATAGGGGCATGATCACTTGCCTACTCCTACAAGCCAGGACGCCGTTTGCCTTCTTGGCCACCTGGGCACACTGCTGACTATCAACCAATACCCCCAGGTCCTTTTCCCTCTGGCAGCTTTCTAGACACACTTCCTCAAGCCTGTAGCATTGCATAGGGTTGTTGTGATGGCAGTAAGGACAATGGCAGACTGCTTGTGAGCATCAGCACACTAGCACTACATACCAAGCTGACTCAAGTCAGCTTGTGGCCCCTCACCACAAGAAGGATGTTGAGGCTCTGGAGCAAGTCCAGAGAAGAGCGACGAAGCTGGTGAAGGGGCTGGAGAACAGACCCTATGAGGAGCGGCTGAGAGAGCTGGGGTTGTTTAGCCTGGAGAAGAGAAGGCTGAGAGGAGACCTCATTACTCTCTACAAGTACCTGAAAGCAGGTTGTAGAGAGGAGGGAGCTGGCCTCTTCTCCCAAGTGTCAGGGGACAGGACAAGAGGTTATGGCCTCAAGCTCTGCCAGGGGAGATTTAGGCTGGAGATTAGGAAGAGGTTTTTCACAGAAAGGGTCATTGGGCATTGGAATAGGCTGCCCAGGGAGGTGGTTGATTCACCTTCCCTGGAGGTGTTTAAGGCACGGGTGGATGAGGTCTTGAGGGACTTGGTTTAGTGTTAGATAGGAATGGTTGGACTCGATGATCCGATGGGTCCCTTCCAACCTGGTTGTTCTGTGATTCTGTGAAGTACCCAGATGCCAACGCATTCTGAAGAAAAGGTGATGGGTCCCTATTTGAGATCAGCCCTGTATGCTTGCAGTACTAAATGTGGGCAAGTGTGAATTTCAGCAGTTTCAGGTCTGCTTTCCTGGAGTACAGATCAAAGTTTTAAGTGATTATGCAAATGTAGTAATTATGCACACTAGAAGACTTATGACAATTGGAATTAAGTCTGAGAATGTAAATGTGGACCTTGCTATCATGAATTTGGTGAGTAAAGTTCTATTTTTCTGAATAATGTAATACATGAAAACCTCAAACCCAACACAAATCTTTACTAACAAATCAGGTTGATGGGAGGTAGGATAAAGGTTAAGTATAATTCATTATTTAGAGTTTTTAAAGTCATATACAAATGCCTGTTCTGAGTGCTAAACTCTTATGCCCCATACATATGTTGTTTGTTTATTAGACTACATGGTGAATGAAAAGAACAGCTGTGACCTCCCCTTGTACTCGCAAAGAGCTCTGACAAAAACCCAAACAAATCCTCTTTAAGAAAAATATTCTTAATTTGAATTCATTCATTCTGCACATGTAAGGACCCACAGAATTATCCCATATTTCCATTACATTGAAAACTAGTAGCAAAAAAGCAGTTAGGGTAGAATTGCCCATAGTTGAACTGATACAAAGCCCTATACAGTCATATAAAGACTCAGCTTAAGCTGGTAGGTAAGTTTGGAATGTGACAAAAACATAATGATACACATATTTCACTGTTCAGCACTCACAGCAATTATTGATCACCATCCCTTCTCTATGCCTCCTGGACTGCACACATGCCTTTTTTCCCCCAGAAAACACTGATCTTCAAATACAACCACAATTAATGAGAATACAATAAAAAGACAAAAAAGGCCTCTGAACTCAGCTGGAGATGGAGGCTGCTGCCTCCACGCCAGCAAGATGGTGTTGATCAGTTTGCTTTTCTATGTGGCAGCTGCTCACAGCTTCGCTTAAGCTGCACACTCAGTATGGGATGTGGAAGAGAAGAAATACAGGTGCTGGGGAGGAGACTGAAAACAGGGAATATTGCAGTTCATATTATGATGGGGAGGGAGGTAAGGAAGGAAAATGCAACCAAGCAATTGATCTGTGACTCACTGACACTGTGGATTTTATTTGCCCTGTTCTTGGTCTCTGCAAGTTCGATGCTTTCTGTCTTCTGGTCTTCTTCCACACTCTCTCACTGCTGTCTATGCTTCCCTGTGTTCAAATGACCCAGATGTTTCTCCCTCCCTGATTGCCTTCCAATCTGTGCTACTCCTGTGATTAACAGGCAAGAGGTATATGAACAGTGTGCATTTTCAGTAACAACTTCTGCAGCTCACTGAAAACTAAAAACTAATAAAAATACTTCTAATATTTAGGAGCAGAAGAGATTGATTGTCTACTGATTTTGTTAATTTTCATATGTAATCATATTTAAAGAAACTGAAACTATATGATGAATTACCAAAGTCTTCTACAGAATGTTTTTTAAGACTGGAATAACAGAAAAAAAATTCATGCTTGCTGTTTCACTGCTTGAGGAGATACAGAAATATTCAAACAAAGCAAGGAGAACATAGCTGTAGTTGGCTGTGCTCATGTAATCCAAATATTTAATAGCCAAGTAGTTCTAACAATAAATAAGTAATTGTAACCTATTCTGTATCACAGAATATATTTCGACTCCCTGGGCAAGTTCTAGTTTCAGCTTATGAGGCATGTGGTACTTGAAAGGAAGTACACAAATAAAAGATAAACATTTTCTGAATTATTTTACCAAAAAAGGAGAGAGGAGGGGCAGGAATGACCTACACTGTTCTGTACTTTGTTCTTGAAACACGCAGAGTAGCTTCCCTCAAAGCACGCAGCGTTAACTGCACGTCCATGACACAGTACCAGATCTGGCCAGATGCCCAAATTGGCTCAGCGTGCCCATGCTGAGACCTGTCCTATCAATGGGCATGTTAGTTTAACGCTCCAAGTGATAAGAAAGTATTTCTCCAGCTGTAAGGAAAACACAGGAAATCTCTCTGTGTCATTTTTGCCCACGTTCTTCAAACAAAGTTACACTAACCCAACCCACATTTCCCTCTTCCTATGTGGCAAATATAATCCTTTCTCTGATTTAAAAAAAAAAAAAAAAAATCCAAATCTGAAATAACGTGTTAAATGATTTGCAGGAATGCCTAGAAGTTCTGCTGACTGCTAAAAATCTGGTTAAAGCAGCTAGGGTATAGTGGCAGGATAAAGTTTATTTGATTCTTTATAACTGAGTGTCCTCAGTTGAACCTACCAGCCCTTTGCTGTGTGAGGATTATAACTCACGCTGCAGTTGGATCAGCCTCCACATCTATTTTTAGTGCAGATCTTGCTCCTTATTTAGTCCTGATTGCATAGCCAGAACTGCATTCTCAGCAGCTCAGTGAAAAGCCTGCCTGTTCCATTTTATAACTTTTCCAGACAAAAAGATGGAAAGCCTGTAGCTTTCCAAACAGTCTTATTTAGGATCTTGCAATATGATACAATCCAAACCCCAAGGGCCACATGAATCCCCACTAGTGACTTTCCTGGAGTTTTATACAGCAAAAAAATTGGCTGCTTATAAGTTAACCAGGGCTTGGGGTTTTTTTAAAAAAAAACCCACACCCCCTCTCGAAACACAAATCTCCAACCCACCCAAAATATTTCTTTTACCCTAAATACTTAAAAGATATTTTGGAAAGAGAAACAGACATCTGGATAAAATTCTAGAGAAAACCTTTTGTCCTCCTTAGATTTGTAGTTTATAATTGCAATTAATGGTGGCAACTACTAGCCAAAAAAGAAATAAACAAGGGAACATGGAAAATGGTGGGTTTAAAGAATCTCTTAGCAGTGATGACCACAAAGAAGTGGTTTCTGCCACTCAATTAAAACCATAAGAACATGTTTGGTTTTGAACAAAGTTTTCCCACTACAGCAAGGAATTGCTGTAATTCTGTCAGAATCAGTTACAATCCTTCACCTTTACTTCTAGGGTTTGTTTCTGGAATATCTCCTTAGTCATATTTTATTTCCATGCATTGTACATAAATGCATGACTAAAGACCAAGAACAAGATGATCAAGGCTGTAACTAAATAAAATGAAAAAGCCTACGTTAATAATAAATGTAAAATACGTTTTAATCTAAACCAAACCACACTGTCAGAAATGGACCTTATTTCCACATGTGACAAAACTTTGCATCTTACTATACACTGAAAAAAAAAAAGACAAGTAATTCCAAAAAGGTTGTTTATTCCTAATCCAAGATAGCAAGTTAAATCCTCACGTGCACAGATCTCTTCTTTGATGTAATCCAAAATCCTTGCTTTCCCAACCCGCTGTAAATCACTAAGGAATTGTTATGCTGGTCAGGCAGTGATCACTGAATTCAACCACCTTTATTGCATGTGTAAGGATATCCAGCACTCCTCCTGCAGTGAGAAGACTGATTGCAGACAGAAATTTCTCTCAACTGCCTCTGTGTTCAGGCCGCTGACTAGTCTTTTTATGCCACACAGAGAACACAAAGGCAGATTTAAAAGAAAATTAACTGGAGGAGTAAAAAAATAAAATCAGCAAAGGGAAGAATGAACTAATGTATTCTCATTGTAAATTCAGTAATTTAATTAGCCCTCAAATACTGGACAAATTACAAAGCCAATACAAAACAGAAGGGACATAAAAATTACATATTCAGCAGGTCTGAATTTGTATATTCTGTGCTCTCCAAGTATAGTGTTAACTCTGTGAGTATGGAGTGTGTTCCAAACATATAAAGTCAAGTTCAGTATCGTGATTTAAATGAAACCAGCATGAGAGAGAGAATCTGAATGCCGCAAGTACTACACGAGATCACTATGAGAGGCAGGAGGTTAGAAACTAAAAGGACTGGAAGTTATTAACTGAAAACAAAAGACTTGAGTACTTGAAAGCCTGCTCATCCTAGCTACTATGAGGAACATTGTACCCTAAACAGAGACTACTGAAATTTGGGTATTTGGGATATGGAACGTCTTGTCTGCTCTTCTCAATATGATAAATAAAACTGAAAATAATAAAAAAAAATACTAGTACCAAGATGCCAATGCTTATATCATGGCAATGGAATCATGACTTGCGTACCTATAAATCAGGAATGAAAAATTCAAGCATGACCATTCTAACAGAAAACTATTTTTAGAACACAGATTTATTATCAAAGACCTGTGAAGGCCACTCAGGTTTTTTTTTCAAGATTACACTGACAGAGACTGAACTTCATGTGAAGTCCTTCAGAAAATGCCTAAAAATATAACATAGCCAGAGACTGCGTTAACTTCCTTTGAGCTCCTTTCAGGATGGGTCTTTTGAGCTGATGCATGGCAGAGGAGCTCAAGAAGCTGACACCAAGGGGCCAAGACATAATGTGGAAATCTCTATACCTTTACACGAATATGCCATGTTCCAGGAAGATTTGGGCAAATCTTTGACAGGGAGACTCCATATCTAAGAATAAAATTTGGAGGGAACACCTTAAGTAATCATGGTAAGATTTTCTATAGCAAGCCCCTACCACGGACTTTCTTATGAAACATCATAGCATGGTGCAAAAAGTATCAATTTGCCCATATCTACATTCTGGACATAATTTTTAATGATGAAAGTGACTGTTCACTCTATCTGTAAGAAATGTCGATGTAAGCGTATACAGTTTCATTTGTAATCCAGCACTTTTTTATTAAGAGCACCCTAACAAATCATGAATATTTTACATCTGATGTAATAACTCTTTATGTATTTTTCAGCTAGGAGTGACCACTTCTGTGTTTTGAGTTAGGAAATGTGCATAACATTAAAATAAAATGATTCAAGTGCCATTTTAAATCAAAATGAAGTAGGTCACTTTGAAGTCTGCTTTGATGGACAGTTTTGTTGGTGGTTTTTGTTGTATTTTTTTTTTAAATGAGAGCATGAATCTGTTCCCTCAGCACCACTTAATCACTGGTAACTCTCATGAAGAGCAAACAAAAGGCCTCTTTTATTTATCCATTATGCTCGTAAGAGGTGAGAACAGCTTGATACAAATGAAAATCATTAAAGCATTCTGCACTACCATGAACTCTCTGAGTATCTGTCTATGCAAATGCAGCACATAACCCAGCGAAATTGCAGCCTCATGACCTTCTGCATTGAAAATCCATGCCTTATGACTCTTAACAGTTAAAATACTCCCTATAGTGTGCCTTTAGATAAGTGCTTGGTTTGGATAAGCATGGAAATGAAGTGCAAGCCATTACACTCAAACACATTCAGTTCCAGATACCCCTTCACCTTGACTAAGCAAGAGGTAACAGCTGAGATATCAGATTTGTAACAGTGCTACTGTATGAATAATAAGCTAAAAAGCGATTGCACAGATCTGATCCTGCATGCAATTACACCCAGAACTTCACTCAAATAAGCTGTTCCACTTAAGACATAATGAACATATAATAATGCAAAACCCTGTGTGGTTTCTAGGATAGGGGCCTATTTAGATATAAAACCTACTGACCTTATTCTTTAGAATTTTGTCCTTTGTGTATCCATCTATGCCCACGTGAACAGTGTACAGAACACTCTTATTCTCACTAAGTAGCACACCACCCAACTGACAAAGATGGGTGAACTTAGGAAACTAGAGAATTAAGACCTCCAACAGCAGTACCTAGCAACAGAAATGCATCAGAACCCTTGCATTCTTAATAGTTTTAACCAGACATATGGATGGTAGCTCCAACAGCAGGTTACAGAAGACTGTTTATTCCTGTTCAGTCTGATTATTTCCTTGATTATGTCAGTCACAAATCAGAAATTTACATTGCTGTCCATAAACTAAGTCTTGGTAGAGGTTAAGGATATCTCCCCGTCCTTTGGGACATGTATGTTTGCTGCATACTCTTACATATAAGCAGAGTGGTTAGAACACAGTGTTATGCTATAGCAGCTGAAGAGACAATAGTAAATTAGATTGTGGGCTTTCCATTCCTTGAAGAACATCAAACCTGTCTTCTAGGAGAGTGCCTCTACCAGCAGATGGTTGCACGTGAAGTATCTCTTCTCTCCAGCCTGGGGTTTTACCAATGGGTGCTGAGGAATGGAAAACTTAAAAGGCCAAAAAGAACAAGGAAGCTTCAGTTTCCTAGGCCTGCTTATGTTTTTTTTCATTCAACAGTAGTTGTACAGCTTGCATACATAGTATTGAGAGAAGGGAATTTTAAACAAGTGCCATTATTACTCATTTATTTGGACGTTACAAAAAATAATTAATGTATATGAAGCACTTAGAAAATAAAGAAACCAGTGGGACTTAAGCCGTGTTCCGATATTGCCAAATCAGTACATTTAAAAACCCCTACCTGAGACACTGCTGCACTGCCTATACTGTTTCATAAAATGGTACCAAGGAATAAGCTTGAGGGCCAGGCTGCTCATCATCCATGCTGTTAAGCTGCTAGCCTGCTACGGGGCAGTTTAGGACCACAACTGTGACATCTGAAACGGTTCTCCCACACTGCTCAAGGGACAGCATTTTGAGGTGCAGGGGGACAGTGGTCTCTCCAGCCCTTTTTCATTTCACAGTATGGATGTAAATTTTGACGATAAACACTACAAAGATGTCAACGAGGAAATTATGAATTCTCCTGTCACAGTACAATTCATGCCAAATAATTTGGAAGTTTTAAACCTTAGAAGTAGTGGTGTTATCATTTTATACATGATTAAAGTAAGCTTTAAAAGTTTTGTTTCTATTAGGAAACATAGAAATAAGTTATGCTAACAATATTTAATTGTACAATATATATATTTAATTATACAATAATGCAATATTTACAGAAACATTGTGCCTCTAACATGCTCATTCATCTCCTTTTCTGTCAGAATATCAAAAATAAAGGATATGTGTACAGGTAGTGCACTTTATCCCTTTTGTCAACTACTGCTGTTCTCTTTATCTGAGTGAAATTTACTTCTAAACAGAACTACTTAATCTAAAAAAATGCTAATACTTTCAAAATGTGATAAAAAACAATGCTCCCTTGAATAAGCTTGGAAAACATGGACGCTGACGATTTCTTTTGTTTAAAATAAGTAGTTTCTGAAGTACTCCACGCAAAAAAGCAGTTCTGTGCCAGTTAGAAAAAGAACAAATTGGGGGACTGACTAGAAATCTCATGCTGGAGCAATAGAGAGAAGCTCAGGTTACTAGTAGTGAAACTCTTATGACAACACAGGTTTAAAAAGCTGCAGCTAGAACACATGGTCTTTAAACATGTGTTTTGTTGGATTTTTTTGAACAACTAAGAAAATGTGGAGAATTTTTGGTAACTTCAAACAAATAGATACTAAAAAACCCAAACCAATCATACAGTGACTTTAAAAGCTTATTCATTACAGTACAAAAATACAGCCTGTTTGTTAATGTGTACCTAAAGATTCACCCAGAGCAGCCACCGTAACGCCCGTCTTTAGACAATGATGAAGAAAAACAATCAGGGGATGCCAGAAAGGTATTGTCTAATGAAAGACATACCCATTTTTCTCAGCACACAAGAGGCCTTGGCACTGACAATTCTTTTTTTCAAATGCCCAGTCCTAATGCCTTATTTCAGAATAATATGGTTTTCCAGACAAGCCCGTAACTACATTTGATTTACTGACTGATTCTCTTCTGTTTCCTTTTAAAGATAAAGAATGTGTTTAAAGCTTAGTGTGAGAATGTGATCACTTCTTGGAATGCTCTTTTCTCTCTCTGAACAACCTAAGACTTTTTTAATGTTAATAATTTCCTATTTTTCCCTGCATATTAGTACTTCCACCCAACGACCATTTTCTTTGAAAAAAGCACAGTCCTATTGCGAAGACATCACTTAATAATTAGAGAAAAAAAATTTAAAGTGGTTAAAAGCCTAAGTCCTGTCCTCAGGAAAACAACTATGCAAAATATTTTCTCTGCAAAATAGCTTAGAAAGCAGTATCAGAAAAGGAAGGTGGAGGTGAAGGGGGTGGGGAGACTGGAATATGGCACAGTACTTGATGCTTTACAGATTTTGATGGCAGTGTTGTTTTATCTTATAAGCCAAGCCATCTAGTTCCTGCTTTTGGATGAAAACAAGTATCACTGATTTTCTAACTAAAACAGCTGCAAGATTACTCAAGAGATAGCAGGAAACACACATCATATTATAACAGAATCCAGTCTCTGTAACTTAACTGCATAGCTTCCAAAGAGAATATATCCAATTTCTGTACTTGACTAGGAGTCCATAAGCAACACACATAATTTCCCTCACAGGCATTTAGAAACAGAATCATTGCATCTTACCTTTCAATCTTCCCTAACCCCAATTAACATATTACATTAAATTGGAAGATCCACTCTCTAGATTTGTTTTCTTCTCAAGTTTGTATCTCCAACTCTACCTATTTTATGTTTTCAGACATAAAACAATCAATGTACTGGTTAGAGAACTAATTTTATTTGCAAGACTGTAAAATTGTTGAGGTAGATCTGTATGCTGATGGGGCCTGTATTTATAGTGCCATCCTTTGTCATATACTACTAAATTTATAAATGAACAACAATAACAAAAACAACAACAACAACAACATCATGTCAAGCACGCTGAAGTATTTATAAAGGGTATATATGTCTAAGAAGACCATATTTGGGATGATCTTCAGCTCCAGCGATGTCTTACAGGGTTTACCTGTATACCACTGCTTAAATTGTCTTTTTCCACGTGTGCATGCCTAGCAACGTCTTTTTTTGTGCACTGCATCATGCCTCTGGGAAGTGTCAGCATTATTAACTGGCATAAACACCAGCATTTTCATCTTAAATGTAGGTATGCCTTGATTTTGGAAAGAGCAGGAAGTGTTAATTGTGTTTAACTGATGGATATCACGCTAAAATAAAATGTTACTCGCTTCTGACTACATAGCATATATCTAGTAAATAAATGCATGGTATTTTATGGCTTTCTGCATTTTATAAAGATGCATTTGAAAGCATGCACACCATTCTTTCCTCCCCTCTCCCTCCCCTTGCTTATATTTTACCATTAAGATTGGCATGAAAGGAAGCAAACCTTTAAGAAAGCTGAAAAGCCCCTTCAATGCAAGTACTGGGCAAAACCAGTCACCAGCAAAAAGTGCTCAGCAAAAGAACATTATTTAAAACTAGGTTTCAGTAGCCATAAAATTAGCTTCTTCAACATCTAGATAACACAACTACCTTTGAAATTCTAAACTACACTAGATTTGATTTCAGACCATGCTTTAAAGGACAACAGCACACCAGGCAATATTTAGCTTACAGTAAAATAAACAACACTTCCCCGAAAATCCAGAACGAAATACATAGAGCAAAGGCAAGCTTTAGATATTTCATAACTTGATTTTAGAAAAGTATTTGGTACTCTCATGAAACCTCAAAAATCACTCTGAATGTGTTGGATGGGTTACAATGCCGAACTACACGTGCAAGGACACAAGGACTGCGTAACAATTCTGAAGCTTAAGGAAAACAGCGAATAGTGCAGTGCTCAAGATAAAACTGTGAAAACTGTCAACAAATACAATAATCCTAGGATAAAGGACAAGTACCAACCTATCTCTATGTGTGGTGCCACAGGAACTCTTGTGAGGCCTTGCTTTATTTAACATCTTCATTAATCCCCAAGAAGCCATAATACAGACAACTTTGAGGACACTGAGATACCACAAAGTAACTTAGCGTGACTAAAATACAGCCAGGAAACAGTAAAATGAAATTGAGCACAAGAAAAAGCAAGCTGCTCTATGGAAAACACTGAGAGAAATATTCTGGAACAGATTCTGGAATATATTCAATAGGATGGGAATACCCTAAAGGCATAATATTTGTAAAGGATCTAAGGATAACAAGCAAGCAGAAATAGATCTGTAACAGAGTGCCAACACAGAGGCTAATTCTGTTTTTGTCTTCCATACTTGGAAGCACTGTATCCTGCAGCAGGAAGGTAAGAGTTTCTCTACACACAGCCGTAGGGCAGGCAGCAGAACATTTTATTTGTGGTCAACCAACAAAGTCCTTCAAGACTCTTGGTAGCCCAAATATTAATACCGTCAGGTAATTAATTGTGCCCTACACATGGAGGTCATATCGATGCCCGAAACAAAGTAAAAATACCTAACTGGAGATAAAGCATACATTTTTCATCCATGCTCTTTACAACCACGACTGGAATTCACCAATGAGCTCTAGGCATATTATGAGAAAGACCTCTGCAAATTGGATGGAATTCACATAAAAATAACAGAAATTCCTTGGGAGCTGGAAAGACACAACAAAATGACACAAATCCCAACAGGTGTTAACCTTACTTGCTCAAGGTAATCAGAGAAGTTAAAAATGCTTTTTTCTTAACGTTCTGTTCGTACTGGAAAATTATTTCAAAGGAAGAAGCCCCAAGAAGGAAAAATAATTATTTGAGGTGATAAAAGATTACATAAACATTCTTAATTAGGAATGGAGAGATTTACACCCCACAGAAAACAAAATGAGTTCTAAACTACAGGTAATTGTCCTAAGCGAAAAAATAATAGGCATCTGAAACAGCAGCATAATGTAGACATCAGTATATTACCGGGATCGTTACTGACAGAGGTGGACGAAGACTTTATTGGAACTCTGCCATTTCTAAATTAATCTTAAACCATTTTAAGTTTACTCTTATGGCATCGCTCCTCTCTCTTTTTGTGGCTCTTTGTAATCTACTTATTGGTCTGAGGCTTCTTTCACTTTGTCCGGTGCATGAATGTGCAATGCCTCCATAAGTCAGACTACATGGCAGGAAAAAAAAGGCAGTACTTAACACTGAATGGATTTCATCATTTACCATCCAGCTTCATTTCTGTGATTCATTCACAAAAATACATTTCACATTTTAAAACTATAAAAATTCAAATTATAACCACATACACACGTATACTTGGCTACCTAAGTTATAGGAGAGTGATAGGCCTTTTAGCAGTTATAGTACTTGAAAATTATCCTTCATGGAATCTTTTTAATTACTTACTATTTGCATTTCTCAATTGAGAGCTTCACTACATGCATCAGCTATTTAACAAAACTAGAATGTGAAAAAATATGTTTCACTTGCCTGTTTAAAAACGATTCTTAAAACCATTCACCTGAGTTGCATTGTATGGAATAAAATTTGCTAGGGATGTATGTACACATGTAGGTGTATACGACGTAGAAATTAAATGCACTATTTACATAATCTTTCTCCTGAGAAGATGATGGAAGAGTCCATCACATACTGCCTCAAGTGGCAGCTGCTGTGAAAATAAACCAAATAAACCAGTAACTTTTATTTTTACGATGGAAGTTCTTAAAATACTCCATCATCTTTCTCTTTATACTCTACTACTCGCCAGTAACTCTCACTGTCAAGCATACCATTCTCACAAACAGTATTAATGTTCAAATGTTATATGTCATTACACCTGATTTTCTCCATACCCAACTGTTATAGCCATTACATCCATGCATTACACAACAGGTTTTTTAATTATGCTGATTCAGCAATGCCACTCATAAAAACCTCTAGCACTATTCCTCAATTATCTAAGACTTAATTACTTTACCATGATCACACCTCAACTACAAAATTCTCATTGCCATACATCCAGTCACTAAACTTCACTTTAAAACTATACCATTAACTGTTCCCCAATGTGTGTATTCTTGTTATACTAAACTTAATTCCTTGTGCAATATTTTGCTCTTGACAATAAGTCATTCTCCAGTAATGGGAGGGAACTTCAATCCTTTCTTGACATGTAGAATTATGTTGGCACATAACAGATGAGGAATCTCATCTTTAGAATTAAAATTAGACGTTTACAGACCATTTTCCTACACTACACATAAGTTGCTTCTCAATTAAATACACTTTCTCTTTTTTTAAAAAAGAAAAACAGTTCTATATTGTTACATGTGTAGTTTTTTATTCAGTTTCACATTTCAGTTCACATAATTTTGTTTAATACTTATGTGTTTTCCTGTATGCACGTTCACTGGTGCGATGTTCTGATAGGAGACAACAGCCAGACCTGGAAATGTTGAAAAAAAAAAAGTTACTTTCAAAAATCCCAAAATATTGAATAACATTCAATTGAAACGTCTATTTGAAATACAAGCTGCTAAATGCAAATACAACCCAGGAAACAAAAATGGTCAAAGGCGGCTTTGCATTTTCATATAAATGTTACGTATATGAATTTGTATATGTATACACAACTCATTTACAGATATTAACATATGCATAAGGCCACGATGTGTGCAATGTGTGTTGCATTTTGTGCTATAGTCAAGGATTTCTGAAAGAGAAAGCTAAGCCACATCCTTGGTACGTGATGTGTTTTATACAAGGATGATAAAACTCCTTTATCTTATGGCTAAATTGTTCACATCGATAGAGGAACATTGAAATATTCATTGAACTATATGCAAGTTTTCTGGAAGGCTGATCATCAAGTGCAGTCATAAGCAATAACCAGCAAATACCACATAACCCTTTTCATAATCTCATCAACCTCCATATTAAAACCTATTAAAATGTTCTGCCCTGCTACTTTCACTGAGAGAAAACTCATTCCTCCATTGGTTAGAAACTTGTTTTCATGGCCAGCTAATTTCCAGTTTATATCTAATCATTCTGCATCAACACTGCTCTTTGGCTTAAATATTTTTTCTTCTTGCTTACTCTAAAGTTACAGATATACCTACAAAGTACATTTGTTTTCTCTCATCTTTTGTTTTTCTAGATGAATCCAACTGATTTTTATCTTCTTAATAAAACAGGCTTTTCCATGTGGAAGATGTTATATTTCATTATTCCAATCCAAACCACACAATTCTTCCTATGCGATTAGCCTGTTCTCCTCCAAACTTAAGATTACCAGCAATTTTTATTCATATGCTAAACAGGACTACACTAAAGACATGAAATGGGTAGACACTTCCTGTAGCTAAATTTCAGTTTTATAGTCTTCCTTTCAGCACAATCCACTGTTGCTTCCCATCAGCAATTCTTTTCGTTATGCATTATATTTAATTTCTCATATGGCACTACACTGAAACTTTTTATGAAGTACAGATCAAATCTTCATTTCCTTTGCCAATAAATTAATTTTTTATCAAAAAATACCCACTTACCTCAATAAAATCTGCCTCCACTACACCAAAGATTTTTTTTTCTGCTTCTATGTCATTGCTTATCCCATGTTATAATTTGTTTCGTACATGCCAACATACTGCAACATAACACTTCCTTGGGCTCTCCTTCAAAGGTGCTGTTCCAAACACATGGCAACATTCTTGCTCTGATAGGCTTACTAAGAGTTTTGCTAAAAGACTGATTTGATATTTGTAATATTTTCATAATTGAGACGTGGCTTAGTTTTCTCATCAGGTTTCTAGTGGCAAGACATTGTTGGTGTAAGGCCATTGATTAAATGTGCGAATTCCCTGCTTCTGACAGAGACAGAACCTGACAGTGTTCCACTTCAGAGCACACTGCCTAGCCTATATCTATTCACAGAGTATAAAAAATATACATATATCATTAATTAGGAGCTTAAGCATTATTCCCAAATCACAGTTACCTCCACAAACAAATTCAGCAGCCCAAATGGCACTTCCAGCCAGTTTGGTATCCACAAGTTGCTCAATTCCTTGCTGTTTCCATGTTGTCCTTAGATTTTCATCTGATAACATCCAGACAGTACTTGACTTTCCACTGGTATGAAAAGCATGGACAATACTACCTCCAATTCTAGCATAAATGGGCTTAACCAGAGCATAAGCAAGGCTTGTCAGAACTCTTATGAGGAATCCTGCCGTGTCCCTTGCCTCTGATGTCTGGTATAGTAATCATTCTTAAAACATGGAAGACCATCACAACTTAATCTTTCCAACTATTTTCAATTGGGGCATTAGTTCATCCACTAACCTACTGCTATGGCATTTGTGTGAAACACAGATCTGTTTTCTGCTGGACTTGGAAGAAAGAGCTATCTTTTCCTGTTCATTTATCTCCCAAATAAGATAAAGGTTGTACTTGCTTGCATACCTAGCTTTATAAGATTCCAAACTGAGAATCCTGAGAGAAGACTTCAGCCTTACTCCTTTGGGCAGGGAGTTCATACTTTCCCAGCATTTCTAGACAGCTTCTCATCCAGTATACTCACTTTTGTGGACTGAGGGCCACTTCTTGCACTGAGTGTTTAAGGACCCTTAGAGCCTAACATGACACTATGGATCTTTACATGTGGCAAAGTATGTAAAAGTCTGGCAGTCCTAAATTACACAGCGTAGCACCAAGTATCTTGGTCTAAAGATCGAGAGTTTTTGTATTCCCTTGGTCTGAGCGGCGCACTGGGAAATAAACTTCCTCTGTAATGTAGATGGTCTGACTGTCTAGGTCAGCGTATCAACTGTGTACCACAGGCATGTACCACATGCTACTCCTGATCTGTGTGCTCAGGTTGTCTCCCTGCAGAAATGATGCTTGTGTAACCTGAAGGATCAGCACCTGAGAATGTGAGCCACACCCAGCTCTCATTCTGAGATACAGTTTGGCTAAATCCAGCCCATCCCCAGTCTGAGAGAGCACTCCAAGATTTCAGACCACAGACCTCAGAAATACTGAACCCCCTAGAAATCAATAGGAAGGCAAACGCAGATCTGTAAGGTGATTTTGAAGTTAAGATGTACTGTTTAAAATTTTACTTTTGGTGTTTTATTATAAAATTCTGTCGTGTTCTGCTACTATAATTAGGTATTTTACAAATGTGGTTTTTCCCTGGCCCCCACAATGTTTCGTCGGCATATGATCCTTTTGTCTGCTCATATTTGCATTTATAATTTTTTGTGAACTGCAGATAGCATTTTGTGACCATTTTTTTCCTAAGTAAGTACATAGTGCAAATTAAGAGAAGGAAAAAACTGATGTGTCTTTTGTTTAAAAAAAGGCAAGGCTACATTCATTTTACTCTATAGGAAAATTCTAACTTTTAAGACAGTCATCAATTATGATGATAACTAATACTATTAATACTCATTTTTTTTTTATTGTACAGCTATTTAACTGTGCATGATTAGAAGCAGTTATATATTCAAGCTTGATTATTTTCATGCAAATACATGGCTGGCTAATGGGGAGAACAGCTGCTGCTTAGCAACTGGAGGAACAGAGAAAGGGGGTGACTTGCTTTATAAAACAAAACTGTATGAAACCATAGAGAGAAGCCATACAGAGTTCGGAAATACCAGCGAAAAAGGGTGGTAGTGCTTTCTAACCATGATCTCACCTTTTGCAACTACTGACATTCTAGGACATCAGCATTTTCAGCTAGTAAAGTATAAACTGCAAGAAAATGTGTGTATAGGAGCTGCATACACCTAAAACTAATCCATATTTTTCAGTTGGATCACTCTTACGTAGATCAATTTTCAAATCCAGTCTATTATTCAGCTGTTCCAAGGCTTGCATTGATATAAGGAGGAGGGTGGGGGACCTCCCATGACAGTGCTGACTCAGACCTGTTCTGAAAATATATTGTTACTTTGGTGTGACCTTGCAAACTAACTTTTTGACTTGACTGCAAGAAGAATTTGAAAGCAGAAGGTCACTCTAAGAAATAAGGAGAAACTGAAAAGGTACAGCCAGAAAGCATGTGGGTTCCATGTAAATGTCTGCATGACTATGTGACTACACTTGAATCAAACTGTTTGCATCAAAAGGAAAGTCACTTAGTTTTTTTTCTGAGAACAACATTCAATGCCTTCAGAAATAAAATGAATACCTCATATCAGCAGGAAATTGACTCTCAGTTAGGGATCAGCTGCTCTTGTCTCAGTCCTCCTGTCTTCTGTTTGCAACAGTTCTTCCTAACTCAAAGCACAGCTCCCTCTGATTTAATAATCAACATTTAAAAATGTAATAAAATAGAAGACACTGAATGACTGCACTTCAGTGGCTCCTGCTTTATGCTTCTAAAAATTTAGTCATTCCACCTATCTACACTAGTCTGTTGTGAGCAACTGCCATTTCTTCAGCAGGACTACAAGAAATTAATTTATGCCTACACCTCGCACAACACTCGCTCAAAAGAAGCCAGAATCCTCCAGCAGTTTAAAAGCCTGGGATTATATACCACCCTCGCTGAGGTGTAGATACACATCATGTCCTGCTGACTATGTATATCACAACAGAATATAGCAGTGGACTGGTATCCCCTTGGCACAGAAGTGGACAGCTGATACCGTAATATCTTAAACTCGCACAGGAAGAGGCAATAGAGCACATATGCCAGTGTTCAAGGACAATAAGCCACCAGTGAAATAAACAGTGGTGGGAAGATGCAATGCTCAGGAAGTTGGACAATTGTGTGAACAGAAAGACAACAAAGCACGTAACGGAGTAACACAAGAACAGAGTAGTGTCCATACCAAAGTCCTACGGAAAATAAGGGAAACATTATTTTTAAGCAGCAGTGCAAAATGTATTCAAATAATACGAGACAGAGATGTTATTTGTTAACATGCTTCGCCCATAAACCTCTAAGTGAATTATTAGCCTTTGAGAAATTCAAGTATTCATAAGAGTATTCTTGCAGTTTCAAAGGTTTTGCAAATATTAGCCTTGCAAATGTACATAACTGTCAAAAAAATAAAGTTGCAGCTCAGTTATTCTTCAGATACAATGAAAATAGTTTGGGTTTCAACCCTATTTCAACTACTTCTGTGAAGCAAGACTTCTTGATGACTAGGGTAACATGATTTTTTTTCTGTTTGCATAAAAGTGAGTTTAAGGAGGAAAACAGAAGCGAGCTACAGAAAATAAACAGCTTACAAAGAAAGAGTAGGAAACCAGCTACCCATGAGCAGACAGGCAAGCTTCCTGTTCATTACAATGAAAAAATGAAGGGTAGCAACTGCCTGACCTGTCTTTTGTTCAAATCTAAACCCAAAACACATGTAAGCAAAATGTGAAACATATGTTTTACATATAGGACTTTTGTCGGATTTTATAGATTTGTACGTTTGTCTCATATTATCCAGTCCTGCACGCACATGTAACAATATGATTCAAAGAATATGTGAGAATATTTGACCTTTCGATAGACTGATCTTCCACACTGCCAAATCTTTCAATATGTAGTGTGGGTTATTTTTCCCCCCCAAATCCTCAGCTCAGCTCAGACAAAGAAACTTCAACAGGAATCCAAATTCAAGGCTTTTGGGTATCGTTTTAAAAGCAAACCTGCATGAGAGAGATGGAGAACAAAAAACATGCTCTCCTAAAGGACCAAAGAAGAGAAATCTAAGTCCTCATTCTACTCAAATCAAGGATGGGAGGCAGGGAGGCACCTAGCCTGACTAACACAGGTCCCTGCAGGGCTGCTTCGTCCACTTTTGAGGGGGTTCAAGAAGCAGGGACCCTGACCCCAGCCTCAGGATACCCTTCCCCAGTAGAAGAGGGATGGAGATTGTGTCCTCAGCATCTGGATAAGACAGCAGGCTGCTCCCTCGCTCCCCAACCAGCTCCCAGACTGACTTTTATTCCCAAGTTGCAGAAATGTAATGGCAACCATGGAATCACAGAATACTTGGTTGGAAGGGACCTCAGGGATCATCTGGTCCAACCTTTTAGAGTTGCAGTTTAAATGCGATGCCCTGGCACCTTGTTCAGCTGAGCCTTAAATGTGTCCAGTGCAGAGGAATCTACCACTTCACTGAGATTATTCCAATGTTTCCCTGTTCTCATGGTGAAAAATTTTCTTTAGTGATCCAATTGGAATGGCCTCAGGAGCAACTTGATACGCATTACCCCTTGTCTTTTCCATGTGGTTCCTCGTAAAAAGGGAGTCTCCACCCTCTTGGTGGACACCCTTTATATACTGGTACATGGTGATAAGGTCTTCCCTAAGCCTTCTCTTCTCAAGCCTGAACAAGCCCGGTTCTCTCAGCCTTGCTTAGAATCATAGATTAGTTTAGGTTGGAAGGGAACTTAAAGATGATCTAGTTCCAGCCCCCTGCCAGGGGCAGGGACACCTCCCGCTAGATCGGGCTGCTCAGAGCCCCATCTGACCTGGCCTTGAACACCTCCAGGGATGGGGCAGCCACAGCTTCCCCAGGCAAACCGTGCCAGTGCCTCACCACTCTCACGGTGAAGAAATTCTTCCTTATGTCTAGTCTAAATCTGCCCCTCTCCAGTTTATACCCATTGCCCCTCGCCCTGTCACCACACAAGCCTTTATGAATAGTCCCTCTCCAGCTTTCCTGCAGCCCTTTCAGGTACTGGAAGGTCAGTCTAAGGTCTCCTCAGAGCCTTCTCTTCTCCAGGCTGAGCAACCCCAGCTCCTTCAGCCTGTCCTGGTACGGCTGTTCTCCAGCCCTCGGACCCTCCCTGCCTCCCCTTCTCTGGATCCGCTCCAACCTTAGGGGCGGGGAAAGGAAAACACTGGCGGGGCATGGGGGGGGGAGGCGCGCGCGATGCCGGGAGGGCGGGGGCGCGTCGGGGAGGAGAGCGCTCGCCCGGCCCCGCCCCCCGCGCGTGCCGCTGCGGCCACAGGGGGCGCCGCCAGCGCCGCCACGGGAGCAGGGGCCCCCCGCGTCCCGTCGGGGGTGATCGGCGGCTGCGGGTTGTCCCTCCTTCCTCCCCCGCCACGCTCTGGGGTTGGTTTGGGTTTTTTTTTTTGTTGTTTTGTTTTGGGTTTTTTTTCAGCCGCCGCAGCCTCACCTTCCCCAGGCGAGGCGGCTCCTCGTCCAAAATGGCGGCCGAGCCCTCTTAACCCCAGCGCGTCCCGGCAGCGCTCCTAGCCCGGCCCATCCGCGGCTCAGCGTTCCGCAGCCCGGGCGGCCGATCGCCGCATCACCGAGGGGAGGGAGGGAGGATAAAGCGCTGGGAGGGTTTCCCCCACGCCCACCCGCAGGACGGGGCGGGGGCGGCGGGTAAGCTCAAGCGGGGGGGGGGGGGGGGGGGGCGGGCGAAGGACGCGCCTCATCGTCCCTCCCCCTCCCGTTCCCTCAATGGTTGCGTCCGTGACGACATCATCATGGCAACAACAGCTGCAGCCCGGAGTCGGGCGGCCGCCGCGCTCGCCCGGCGCTGGCGGGCGCTGGGGCTATAGAGCCCGGGGAGTTGCGGGGGGAGAGAGGAGGAGCGCGCCGCGCACGCGCCCGGAGGGGCAGCGCCGCCGCAGCAGGAGGCGGCAGCGGGGCGGGGGGAGCCCACAGCGACAGACAGGAGGCGCGTGCGAGGGCGCGCTCCCCTGCCTGTGTGAGGGAGTGACTGACTGAGGCGGGGGGAGCGCGCCAGGCCGCGCGCGCGCCGGCGGGGGAAGGAGGGAAGGGCGAGAGGAGGGGCGTGAGGGGCGGGGGCCGCGCTCGCTCCTGGCGGCGCCGCGCGGGCTCCGCGCTCCCTCCCTCCCTCCCTCAGTGCGTGCCTCGGCGGCGGCGGCGAACAACATGTTCTCAGTGCGGATCGTGACCGCCGACTACTACATGGGCAACCCGCTGCCCGGCCTGGATCCCTGCCAGTCCCACTTCCGAGAGGCCCCGACCCGGCGGGTCCCCGTCGTCAGAATCTTCGGCGCCACCCCTGCAGGTACGGGATCCCCGCCGGCGGCAGCGCCGGCTCCGGCTCTTTGTGGCTGGGTCGCTCCCCCGGCTCCCGCCTCCTTCGGCCGCCGTGGCGCGGCTCACCTGCCAGCGGCGAGGCAGCAGCGGGCCCAGCCGGAGCCCCGGCGGAAAGGGGGAGGGGGGCGAGGGGAGTGAGGAGGGGGCTAGGCCACAGGTGAGGGGGGGGCAGGTCACAGTGGGGCGGTGAGGGGAGTGATGGGGGGACAGGCCACAGGTGAGGGCGAGGGGAGTGAGGGGGGCCAGGCCACGGAGTGGATGGGGGGGGGCGAGGGGAGTGGAGGGGGGGGCAGGCTACAGGTGAGGGCAGGGGTAGTTAGTGGGGTTAGGCCACAGGTGAGGGCGGGTGGGGGGCGCCTGGAGTGAGGGGGCGCGAGACGACAGGTGGGGGCGCGGGGCGTGAGGCCACAGGTGAGGGCAGGGGGGCCGCGTAGCCGCACGTTGAGGGGGTAGTCGGGGGCGGCTTGAGGCCGTAGGTTGGGGTTCATTGCCCCCCGCGCCGTGGGGGCTGCTGTGCAGCCGGAGGGGGCGGGCGCTCCCCGCGGCAGGGCAGGGTGTGTTTGCGTGCGGGGCGGGTAGCGAGAGGGTGAGCGTGCAGGGGGGAAACCCTTGAGCACAGTCAGAAGTGAGACTTGTAGTGCGGGGGCTGTGTGGGACTTGGGCTAGCGTGCTACACGTCGCGTAAAACGATTAGGCATTGGTGCTGCACTGCAGAAGGGAACGGCCTCGCCGCTGGCCACATGTTGCCCCCAGAGACCTCATATCACGTCTCGGTTCCTCGTTGCCTCTTCTCCGTGGTTATAGTCTTCCACATCTCGAGTGTGCTTATCAGAAAAAATTCTAGAAAATTAATATTTAGGAAAATTAAAGTAATATTTATTTTACCCGTACATTGAATGTTGCATTGCAAAAAACCCCTGTATTCCTTAGACGTTAGACATGTTAAACGTCATTGTTTGAGATCCCTTTATACTAATGTTGTGTAATACTGACCTTGGGAATTAGCGATTTCTGCTTTTTCTATTGACTTGCGTGTTGAAAATGAGATGTTAGTATGTACGTTAAATCTTAGGGAAGACAAAAAGAATGAGATTAAAAGAAGCACGGTAATGGTATCTTTCCCTGCACCCAGTCATTATAGTACAGCAGATTTTTTTTGGTTGGTGGTTTTCTCTCTGGTGCTTTGGTTTTTTGAGGGGGGAGAGTGGATTGGGGTGGGTGGGTTTTTTTTCAGAATTACCTGTCTGTTCTCTGTGTAGGCATGGGGGAATGAGATATTGAAGCTCTTGTGATCTGATGCATCTACAGCTCCAAATTGTTGAGTGGATGAGTGGGATTAATAGATACAATATTGAAATAGTGGGACCTATTTTATTGTAGTTCTAATTTTGCATACAAAGAAGGTATTATGTAATAATATTTATGTAATGGCATGAGTAACTATTTCATTATTAAAAAATGTAGAGCCTGAGGTTGTCTGGCAGGTAGCGAACTTTCTGTGCGTGCGTGTGGTTAACTCATTAAGGCTTATTCTCTTTTAAGAAAATGTTTAGGCTATGCCATATCATGAATGAGGCATCATAAAGTAAACAGTCAAGTAGTTTAGTTGTCCAGCTATTATGAACATAGTAGGAAATCCCTGGCTTCCCAAACCATAAACTTCAATGTTAGTTTGCATAATAAAAGTTTCTAATTCATCTTGGTTAGAGAAGACACTTCACTACAGTCAGCAAAAGAAGTATCACTTGGCTGTGTTCTATTTCTTTCGTTGTTAAACTTCTTAGTGGGTGGGGTTTTTTTTTGTTTCTGTAATGTTTGCAAATAAACTTCAGGAACTTATTACACCTCTGCATTGTATTTTCATTTTTTGGTAAAAGACACAAATATAACTCTGCCTCTTTTCAGAGGTGTTGGACCTAAGTCATTGTTAGAAGTAGTGTGTGTGACTTCAGGAGGTGAGGGATGTCCATTTATTTAATTGAGAGTTGAAATATAGAATGAAATGGAGTATATTCACTTAGACCTACATTGACATTTTCTCTGAGAAAAAGGAATAGTAAAACCGACTTTTAACATACTATATAATACAGTGGATGTGCTTACTGTTTAACTTACAAGGAATGTGATGCTTTTCTTCACTGGAGTTGATCTGGATAAGAATAACCCTTGTTGGATTTAACACGTATGTCTTGCCTGTGGGGAAAGGTGCTCAGTTGCCATGCTGCCTACATGACAGCAAACCACTCTGTCTTTATAGGCAGCTTCACCTCCAGCATGATTATCTTTGCATGAATCTTAGTATGTTTAAAGATGTTTGTCCACGCTGTGCAGCTAATATGGTGGTCAGGTTCAGCGCAGAATCCAAATTCCACCTGCTGAGTTAAGAATAATTGATTGTTATGTGGAAGTGGCTTATGCAGATGTTGAATATCAAACGTCTGGCAGCACTGTATGTTTATTGTGACTAGTATCAACTATGGACATTGGTTCTGGAGACACCTGCCTACTCTCTGCCTCTTCTTCTGGAGTTAGTGTGTTCAGTGAGTTGTATGAACAGCAAGGACTGCCAGGGTTCTTATTTTTCAGGGCTTTTATGTAGTCCTGTAGTCAACAATTGATTTGTAGGGGTTTCCTCGTACAATCTATAAAATTAAAGTGGTTTGTGGTATGGTTGTTGGAAGAGGCAAAAGCCAGACTTCTAATTAAAAATAATGGAAAGATGAACTCCTAGACTAGACTGTGTTGGCAATAACATTTGACAACTTCTCTAGGTATTTTGAAGAAATCTCATTGTATTTGGCAAGATTATGTGAGTCATCTCTTGACATCCTACATTTTTGTGTTAGAAGAGCTTGAAAGTCAAGGAATCAAAATTTTGAGTCCAAAGATCCACCTACTATTTTCTGCTTTTCTGTGAAATACAAGCAGTAAAATTTTGACTACAATAGCAAAACATAAAGTGAAGCACCACTAGAATTTACATTTGAGTGCACCTTAGCTGGTTGAGCTGTTTGATTCCATTTTAGCCATTTGATGCTTGAAGCAGACTGGCCTGTCTGTTGACAAGGTGACTTGTAGCATTTCTGAAATTGTACTTTTGTCCAACACTGCCATTGTGGCAATGCAGTGAAAGAAATGTTAAATTCATGCTTTTTGTATAACATTGTAGATATTATTTGATATGGTAGTCTTTAAGGTGTCTTGTAATATTACTGTTAATATTTAAAAACAGTACGTTTTAATTCACTAGGTAGTGCTCAACTATGAAACAATTTTATTATCTTCTCAGACAGTGTTTCTGCTCTGGTGGCTAGCAATTTTTGTAGATCTTTTCATATAAGAAAATAAGAAAAACCTTTGAGAAATCACAAGGCCTATTTGTTAAGAGTGAAATCATAACAAAACCTGCATTTTCTGTTTACATATCGTCTTTTGTTTAATTAATAATTCTTGAATTGTTGTTTTTGTGGTGGTATATGGAGATACCAAAGTTTCAGTTTATCTCCTGTTAGCATTTGGCTGTTTCAGGCTCCTGGAGTCTTTCTTCAAGATTTCACTGACCACTTAAAAATAACGCTGTGAATGCTCAGTTGATAATTTCTGGCAGATGCTTATTCAACTGCAGGCAGACAGAACCAAACTGGAAATCCATCCATAAAGAAAAGAGAGTCAGACTAGATGTCATGTTACGGGAGACATTAACGAATGAGCTGAGGTTGCTAAATTATCGTGACTCTTAGCAAGACCAAGTGTGAGTAGCTGAGGACACTAATCATAAAGCACATACAAGATACTTGGTAGTGCGTGATAATGAATATTGTAAAATGGACGGCTGAAATATTCTTAAAAATCAGAATTCTGTTTTGGAGGTGATTTGAGGCTGGTACATTTTACAGAAACAGGTGCACATTTAAAAACTGGTTTTAAAGGGCATTAGGCTGAGAAATGTGTTTGGTAAACAGAAGGGCTGTTGGAAAAGACACATTAGGAATTTACCTGAAAAAAAGCAATGGGTAATTTAAGGAATAATATAACTCTGCTGTCCTAAACTGCCACTTTGTATTTTTGTCTCTTTTTGAAAGGTTTTGTAATTTACATTATGAAATCACTGATCCAAGAATTAATCTTACTTCAGGGCAGCACAAAAACTCAAAGAAGAGGGTGCTTTGAAGCACTCTTGTTTGCTTTTGATTATGAGTTTTTCTGAGACTGGGTGTAATTTGTTGACTGTAAACCCCTACTCTAAAATCTGGATGTGTTTCAGGTAGATGTCTAAGTTTGGTGGCTTTACTTCTCCTTGGTTTTCTGAGATGAGAAAAAAGCAGAGGCAAATGCTCCAGCTCAAATCTGGCTCCGTTCCAGCAGCAGTAGCTCTGGTATGACTCAGTGAGGGGGCCTGCTTATCTTCTTTCTTCTGTTCTTCCCTCCCCTTTCCTCCTTTACTGACCTGGCTAGGCTGTATATCTGATCCTGTCCCCAGTGTCTCTCTTCCCTCTGTTGCTGCTCACTTGAAAAGGAATGAGCTCATTGCAGGAACTTGCTGCTTTCTACACTCAGCTTGTGGCTAACATTTTTCTCCCTTAATTTTCACTACCGTTTCAGACATTGTCCCACAAAGGTAATTTCCCTTCTCCTCTTGGGTTTATTGTCCCAGTATTTACAATTGAAAGTTATTCTAGTTGTTGCTACTTTCCATATTCCATTTCTCAGATGTAGGCACTTCTTTTAAACGCTATTCCAGTCTCTTCTGTAGCTTCATAGTGAGGATATGAGCATGTAAAATGGATCACGGCTATTGTGATGAGGCTTATGGTTCTGTCTTACTTTTTCATACTCTGTCCCAAAATATGCCAGTGTACAACTCGTGATAGGGTGTTGTTCTGTGGACTGCAGCATGGTTCAGAAGATTTTCTGCATCGTACAGTAGAACTCCCCTTCTGTTGTACCATTTCTGCATTTTGCACTGGCAGGCTTCTCGTACGTCTGAGGACCTATTTGAAAAATAGATTCGTGTCCTTTTGTTTCTCTTTTGTCCAGGGGTTTATAGTTTCTAGGAGATGCAAATAGGGCTGGAGTAGGAGTGAGGGATTTGTGATAGTGTATTTATTCTGAGATTGGTTTCGATGTTTGAGTTTTGTCAGTGATGTGATTGGAGGTCATTACTTGGTTCTTAAAAGGGTATGTCTATTGAGTTGTAGGGGGTTTGTCTTTTGAAGATGTGTGTGCGCTTTATTTTTAGTTTGTTTGGTTTGGGTTTTTTTAAGAACCTTCCCCTGTTTTGGACACATTTTGTTACATACTTCCTATAAACTGCTTGCTGAGTTGTTTGAGCAATGAGAGGCTGCCCCCATAAACTGAGATTCTGCTTTGGTGGTGTGAAACTCATTGAGTATCAAATTTAGTACACATGTGAATATGTCTTGCTTTATTCTGTTTCTCAAATAAAACTTAAAACACTGTGATAAAATTGATATTCCAGCTAGAATCCAGTTATTGGTTTCATAAGTGTTCTTCTGTTTGCTGCTATAAAGTACCTCTTGGTCAAGTTGCTGAAAATATTTGTGCTGTTGTAATTGGGTCAAAACCCCCCATGTATAGCTGACGCTATGTGCTTAGGACTCCATCAGCTGCCGACTTCAAAGTGTTTCACAAAGTACCTGCATCTATATTGTGTCTAATATATAACTTGCAACTGGTTTTTATGATTAGTGCTGGAAGTACTAGCAACTTTTTCAACCTTCGATTCTGTTGTATATTTTTTAAGGGTCCTCTTTGGCTGCTTGTTGAAATATCTTCTTTTTCATGTGTGTAAAATGAACCTCCTCAAAATAACTCACTGGCCTGAAAATAGTTGTCTCTTATTTTTACCAGAGTTAGCACATGGATATCACAACTGAGGTTGGCGGAATTAGACAGTGTGTAAACCCTCACTTTGAAACAGTGCCTGCTCAGTAATATTTGCAGTCTGAGTAACAAGATAAATCTCTGGAAGAAACAAACAAGTGCATTAACACCGTGCTGTCTGTTTCTTCTCAGTCTCTTGTTTCAGGGCTCCAGTACTGATCATCTAATACCTTGTTCTGCTAACTGTTGTCATTACTGTGGTTTTGTCCTCCACCCTTGATTGACTTGATTGACCTTCGTATGCAGTGGGCCTCTGAGAAGGATGATGATGACAATGAAAATTTGAAAGAGATAGTGTGAATGCTCACATTAAAAGATTTACACTGGATGTTTGCTCTCACACATGAAACAGCTGAAGTATTTCAGTGTGGTTGGACAAGGTCACTGGAGATACAGTCCCATGTTAAGGGAGATGTGCTGATCAAAATCTCAAGACAATTAACAGTCAATTTTATTTAATTTTTTTAATTGAGCATTCTGTATCTCCAGGTATTGCAAAGCCAGCTTCTGAAAAGCTAACATCTCATCCTCCTCATCTGTCATCACTGGATGGTGTGTTGACAACTGATGAACTTGCATCTTCCTCTCTGCCTGCCATGTCACATGTACTGTCTCTGTATGTTACAATTGTGCGTGTGTTAAGTTCGTGTATATGCCTCCACTATATTATATTTATTCTATGGGGAAAAATTACTTTGCTCTCTATTGAATTGCTATTTCACATTTCAGGAGTGTGTTCTTGACAGACAGCAAGGTATATCTGTGTAAAGAAAAGAATGGATTTGCTTAGGATCCCGTGTCAAATCAATAGCAGGGCTGATAGTGCAGTGAAGAAGCTACTGTCTGCAAGCAGTGTTGTTTCTGTGCTGTTATCCTACCCAATAATAAATTAATGTAAACTATAAAATAAGGTTCTCTTATATGTTGACTAAAGCTATAGCTATGGAACGATTATAATACTAAGGCAAGGCCTAGGTTTGACTAACAAGGTCCTGTGATTTGCTTGCAAAGATATGCTATGAAATCTGTATAGTTAGGCTGCAATTGCGCTGTTGTTCATGATTCCTATATATATTCTGGTGAAAGTAATAATTTTGAGGAATGCGGTGGAATAATCAAATATATGATGTTGCAAACAAGCTGTGTATTTCTGCCTGTCATACAGTTGCTCTGAGTATAGTGCCCAAAATATACAAGAAACAAATACCAGTTTAAGTTTGAACTAGATAAAGGGACTGTCTGAAACGCTGGTATTTGCATAGGCTTCATTCATGAGTGTTTGTTAAGAAAATTTTATTTTGAGAGTGGCTTTTTATTACAGAGAAGTTATAAAGTGTGTAGAAGTCCGTGTTTTTTCAAGCAGGGTATTTAAATAAAACTTCACACTTGCTGGATGGGATGGGCCATGTTGCTTATTAGGGAACCATTTGATGTCTGTACACTCCAACCTTTCTGTGATCAACATTGACAGGCATTTTGGATAACTTCTTCCCCCGCTCTTATATATCCAGTCTGTCATGTTGACTGCCTGTTTATGAGTTCTTGTTATGTGACCTTGGTGTTTGTGTGCATGCCTTCTCAGATTCTCAGGTTGTGGAGTCATGGTCCTCGGACGTAGTCAAAAGCTGCTTGGACATGGTCCTGGGCAGTTGGCTTTCACAGACAAGGGGTTTGGAACAGGTGACCTACAGAGGTCTCTTCCAACCTGGATCATTCTGTGATTACTCTCGTTGGCAGTGAGTGTCCAGGTGCTTTCTACAGCCTGTTCTTGTGTCCAGGTAGATGCAGTTATATCCAAATAGTGTGGAGAGGTTGCCAAGTAGCTGTCTTTGAGTTGATTGCTCTACAGCTGTAAAAGTTACTGGAAGGTTTTGGCACTATTAGTGAAAACTGACTGAGATCTGTAAAGAAGTAGAAAGGAAGGTATATTCACTGCAGAGACTACTGCTAGGTTGGGTTTGTCCCTCAGTGAAAGGCTGTTTCCCTAAAAATTGCAGAAAGTGAGAGCAGCCACTGCTTATTTACATTCAGGTTGTGCTTCTGTGTTGTTTGCTGACTAAACCAGTGTTTACTACAGCAAAGCTTTGTGTCCTCTTTTAGGCGCAATATCAACATGCGGTACTCAGTAAGAATATTGAAAGGGCTGTGGAATGTTGCACCTAATCCATAATGCTTGGCATTACTCCTCAGGGGAGGTTTACAATACAAGTTTCCTGAGTTTTGTATAATGAGATGTATAATGAGTCTTTCATTTTGTGTTTGAAACTACCTAGGTGGGTTTCTGTATAGCACAGATCTTATTAAGCGGTGGGAATTGGAACCCGATTCAGCCTTCACTTCTGCAGGTACTGCCTTCAGATCAGTAATGAATAAATTTTTATTCCTGCCACCCTTATTATATTTATTATCCAGATGAGGAGGTTATTTTCTGGAATTCTTGATACAGAAGCTGTTATTTCTTTTTTAAAATTTACCTGTTTAACCCAGCTAAAATGTTACAAAATACTTCCATTGCAGGTGAATCTTGCTTCATGTTCTTGTATGTTTTTTATCCATTGACCATTAAGCAAATCGTTTTGTGACTTTCATGTTTGTAAGGAGTGAAACCTATATTACTGTCTGTAAAAAGTTAGAAGATACTACGGGCAATTTCATACTTTGGGGTAAATTAACCAATTTTTCTAAATATTTAGTAGCGGTTATTTAGTTTTTGAACTGCTTGGATTAGTTTTGTTGAACTGAGGCTTAACCACCTTTACTGTTACATCAAAACAGTAGTAAAATTAACTCAGTTCTTCTTTGAGTATTAGATGTTTGTCTCTTTCCTACAAGAGAAATGTTATTTTACCCTGAGGTAAAAGTTGAGGCTGGTAGGGACCTCTAGAGATCTAGTTAGTCCGAACACCCTGCTCAAATCAAATGTCACCTAAACCAGCTCCAAGGATGAAAATACCACAACCTGTCTGGGTCATAAGTTCCAGTGTTTGACCACCCTCACAGTAAAACAAAGCAAACTGAGGCAGGGGATGGGGGGAAGAGGGAGAAAAAACCAAACCCACACAGAACTTAAGTTTTTTGTGTTCCACTTCATGTTTGTTGCCACTTGTCCGTTCACTGAGGACCACTGAGTAGAGTCAGACTTCCTCTCCTTTACTGCTCCCTGTCAAGTATTTGTATGCATTGATAAGATCCTGACTCATGCAGCCTTCCCTTGTATGTTATGTTCCAAGCCCTTAATAATCTTCATTGCCTGGTTCCAATATATCCATGTCTGTCTTGTACTGTGGAACCCAGACCTGGACCCAGCACTCCAGATGTGTATCACCAGTACTGAGTGGAGGAGAAGGGTCATGCCCCTTGACCTGCTGGTGTTCTTTGCAGTGCAACCTGGGATGCTGTTGGCCTTCTTTGCAACTGAGGCACTTACTGGCTTGTGTTCATTCAGGATCCTGGGTCCTTTTTTTGCAAAGCTGCTTTCAAGGCAGTCTACCTGCAGCCCATAGTGACATATGGAGTTATTACTCCCCAGATGAGGACTTTGCATTTCCCCTTGCAGGGTTCCGTGAGACTCCTCTATCTGTCCATTTCTCCAGCCTGTCAAGGTCCTGCTGAATGTCATCACAACGCTGATGTATAAGGCATGCCTCCAAATCCTAGCATCTGCACACTTGCTGAGGGTGCACCTGTCTGATGTCCAGGTCGTTATTGAAGACGTTAAACAGTATTGACCTCAATATTGACCTCTAAAGTACACTACAAATGACTGGCCTCCATGTTCCATTATTGCAAGGCCTCTGTTCCTCACTTAACTTTTCATTTCTCTCTACTGCATAACAGTCAAATCAGAGCTCTCCAGTGCTTGTTTTATTGTTGCCTCTTCTTTTTTTTTTATCATGCCATCCTCTGAGGTGAACGTATATGCGCTGTATTTAATTTCTGATTAGAGTGAGTTTTCTTTTGTAGTGTTTAGGAAACTCCTGTGTAGATATCTTGGATATGATATGACTATGTAAAAGTAGTAAATCCCGGGTCTGTATTTTCTGAGTTTTGATGTTATGTTTTACCTGAACAGAAAACATAAGAATGATGTAAAATAACTGAATATAAGTCATTTGACCAAAAAGGTGTTCTGTATCAGATATAGGTTTAAATTGTTCCATATTTTCCTTACTTCAGAGAAGTGGCGTATGTTGCGCATAAAGTAATTTAATTCACCATGGTAATTCAGGTATTTCTTTACTGTTTTCTTTATGATTCTTAAGGAATTTGTGCATTTGTGTGTACATTTTTAAACCTGGAATATCCATGCAAAGATTAACTTAGTATCTTTACTATCTAGATTTCTGTTTTGAGTCTGATGCATTTCTAGAAACAAAAACCAAACAAAACGACAAAACCACCAACCCCCTCCCCCACCTCAGGATAGTTAGGAAAAACAGAATGAGATTCTGCTTAGCATTTACAGATTGTGCCAGCATGTCAGGTTTTGGTGAGCTTGTGTTCTTCTGCCAACAGTTGGAAACCTAATCAAGGAAATAGTCATTTTTTTTAACCACTGCTATATTAAAGATGAAAGACTTAAGAACAAAACCCAGTTGTTCTAGGTAATGTGCATATAATGGTGGATAGTCTTCACTCCAAAAAAAATTGTTCTGTATAAATGGAGCATTAAGAGGTGTAGAAAGAGTGATATGTTATGAAAACAGATGGCATGGAAATATTGCTAGCCATTATTTTGAAGTGGAATTTTGTAGGAGGGATTGCCTGAATGGAAAAAAAACAGGAGGAGGGGAGAATGTGTTGAAATGAAGGCTGGGAACGGAAAGGTATGTGTGGAGCATGTGAGGTGAGCTGGGAAGGGGGGGGTGGAGGAACAAGAGTGCTGAGAGCAAGGACTGCAGAAAATATTGATGTTGGAGTTGCAACAACAGGGACCAGTTATCTAGCAGCTCCCCTTTGGTTTTGCTTGCTTTGGCTCATGGGGCTGATTCATCCCCTGGAATTTCTTATCTCCAGACTTGTTGCTGGAAATAGATGAAGTTTTACATGAGGTTTATTGCCCTGTGCAGTGGGAGAAGAGAGAAAGAAAACAAAATACTCCCTGACTGAGAATTGTCCAAGAGGTGTAGAGCATAGCAGAGAACTTCAGTAATCTCACAAGCTGCACAGTACTCATGAGAATGTTTTGTTGCCTGCTTTCATGAAAATTCTTATTTTTGCATTAAGGGATGTGAAACTTGATTAAAATGATTTCTGAATATCTGGTGTTCATCCTCCCAGTGTATCAGTGGAAATAAACTAAAACCAGACTGACTTCAATACTGACTCTGCAGTGTGATGCATGCACAAGAGAACACATTTGCTAGCGGAGAGAGATAGGTGGGCCTGCATAATGTAGGTGCCTATGTGTCAGATTAAAAAAAAAGAGAACAAAACCCAAACACAGTGAGAAACAGATTATTCTACCTTTTTTTTTGTCATGTTCTTCAAGTTTCTTCCATAAAATTGTTTGTTTTGTGTAAGTTTAATTTGTTGGAAGAAAACGTTAGCAATATCTAATTATTTCCAAGTTAGTCTTTGGCTTTTTCAGAATGTAATTTTCTTGTGGAAACCAGTAGCAATGCAGTGTTTTAATTATTAATAAATTGTCTTCTGTAGCCATATGACTCATAGTAAACTGTTTAAAGTGTTTTAATTCTGTGGTTATTAAAAGATGAGTGATTGCATTTTTTGCTTACAGTCCCCTCATGACCAGACACTTGGTATTTTGATAGTGGAATATTGGTGGAGAGGGACTGAAGCCTGTGTTTGACAGTAAAGTTGGGGATATAAAATGGTGATGGACAAAATACCAGTAGATCAGAGTGAAACTGGCCAGAGAACCTTTACTAAGAATTTGGTTTAGGAGGAAACCTGGTGACTAAAATTGCAGTGTAATACTTTTATTATCTGAAGATAATATAATTTGGTATACAAGGGTCAGGAGAAGAGTAGTGTTTAAGACAGAGTAGTATGAAACTAACTGTTTTTACAGCTACTCTGCAGCAGTCATCAGTTGAAACTTAAAAGCTTCATCATGCAGTTGAATATCTGGATATGCCTCTTAAGATTGGTGAGTTTTCAAATCCAGTAGCTTGCATTCTTTTCTTTTATATTTAATTAATGATTTAAAAAGTTTTATGGTGTATAGTATTTAGCAGGAGTTTCTTGGCCCATCGAGTTTGATGCAGTAATCATCACTTTGAATAAATGTTGCTTTCTGAAGCCATCAGATTTTACCTTTGGACAGATGCACAGTATGCTTTCATATTAGGAAGTCACTTAGAATTGTGGTGAAGGAGGAGAAGAAAGATGGGTGAAATATGTTTGCTGAGCTGTGGAGGTTTTTTTTGATGTGGGGTGGTTGTTTTTATGGAGGTAGACTCAGTCTGTTCTCAAAGAATTAAGCTCTTTGTTAGCACAGTGTTATTGAGCTTTCAACTGTTATAGAGCTGAAAATAATTTATTGCTTCAGAGTATTTTGTGGGCTGCTTATTGATGCTGTAGCAAGTAACTAAAGAAGGGTAGCTGATTGCACACACTGAAGCTCTGCAGAATAATTCTTCTGTTTCAGTTCATCAAAGCAGTAAACCAGGATACTGGTAGTACTATTCATGCAAGGACTGCAGGAAAAGACATATATATGAAAACAGAAAAAGAGGGAAAAATAACGTGTGGAGAACTAGAAGTCTATTCCACCTGCTTTCATGAATGATTGTCAACATTTTAATAATGTTTAGGAATAAAAATGGTTTCTTAATTTCTACACATATAGCTGGTGTCTGTAACAGATCACTACTTTCCTTAATGTAACTAGACCTGATGGAGTTAAATATTCTGCTATTCTGAATATAAGCCTGTGTCTTCAATATCTGCATATTGTATATTTAAATGCATACCTAGAACCACACTGTTTTTGACAGAACTTACTATAGTTGTTACAAATCTAATAATAGTTTCAGCAAGATTTTGGATGTTGAAATCTAATGTAACTACTTTTTCATTCCTTTTTGAAATTAAGTCATATTTGGAAAATTGTGCAGCTGCTGGATTCATGTCTTTTATTTTCTTAGTTTTTGGGAGACGAGAAATAAGTTATAGGGGAACTGTCCAATAAATCTTTGGCTCTGTCTAGACAAGAGTGACTGGGTAGGGGTGTGTTTTCTTGTGATTATATTTTGAAGTTTGTTCTATTTGTTAGTGTAGGTGTGTTTGGGAAAATTAAAACACTTAGGAAAATACTGTTTAAAAACCAATTTAAAGAAAACTTGTAATTAAGTATGATGATATCATCTATATAAAAGGGATAAC